>CM055116.1:776762508-778060008 GCA_029206835.1 Rana muscosa | reverse complement strand
TCCTTAAACATGACCATCATAAATCCAATCTCCTCTGCTGGTTGCCACCTATAGGCCTCATGCACATATCTGCTCCTAAACTGATGTTTTTGGCGTTTTTTGCCTAAGCTCCTGAACGCACCTCAATAAAAGCCTATGTGTCCATGCACAGGTATACTTTTAAAGGAATTTAGAGACAGTCAAAACTCCTTCTCCTGACCGCAGAAGAATCACGTTCAGGAGAGGGGCTTTTCGGCATAAAAACTGCAAAGCACTAGGTGCATTTAGCACGTCACTGTATATTAATTTCAATGGCCAGAGTAAATTAAAATTCTGGCCAATGAAATAAATGCCCAAACACTGATCAACTTTGCTAAACTGGTTTGAAAAAAAACGCAGCTTAGGTGAGTTTTTAATGCCTTTTACAATAAACCAGTGTGCATGAGGCCTTTAGTTGTGGCAACATTAGACCCAGCAGCTGCAGAGCCATCAATCTGATGATCGGCAGCAATCCTGTGCACTTGCAGTGAGGTATCTGCCAAAGGGAACGATCCCACATTGTTATAATCCACTCATGTAAACAACAACAGCAGGCATAGTTACAATAGAATGGCCTGTCCTGAACACTGGAAAGCCTGCAAGCATTACTCACCTTGAGTATGGGCCTACCAACCCCATTCTAATACTGCATACTCTCTGAAGAACATTTTTTATCAAAACTGAATAGCTTAAATGTGCTTCATATGGCATTTTCACAATCCTACCTCACCCACTGACATTTAAAATGGTCCGCTTAGATCCAGAAAGCACCACAAATTGTGGTGGCGATCAAGTGCAAGTTGGGCTGCAGAGGTTATTAATATTCTAGGGCAGGGATATGCAATTAGCGGACCTCCAGCTGTTGCCAAACTACAAGTCCCATTGTGCCTCTGCCTCTGGGTGCCATGCTTGATGCTGTCAGAGTCTCGCTATGCCTCATGGGAATTGTAGTTTGGCAACAGCTGGAGGTCCGCTAATTGCATATCCCTGTTCTAGGGTGTGCTTCCTGGCACATGAGCGGATCAAATCAGAACCCTGAAGATGAGCTTTGCAATCTCCACATAAAGTACATTTAAAAAAAATTACTTATAGTGCATTTTCAGCAAGCGCATATTTTGAGTTCTAATTCCAGTGTTTAACTTAAAGTATGATATGGCCTTAGTTTCTATGTTTGCCTCAAAGGGTTTCCCCAGACAAAAATGGAAAAAAAAAAACTCACAAGCTTCCCATAAAATATGGTCATTCGCAATATGCTCTTATTTCTTACCCTAAACCACTATGAAGAAATTACCTAATGAAATGGCAGATCCCCTCCTAAGCCTTGTTGACACTGGGCATGACCTGAGCTTTGGCAACACCCAGTTTGCGCTTCCTCCCCTTGCTCACTTTGCCAGGGGATGCCAGGGAGGTGGAGTCTGAGGTGGCAACGTCACTTGTTGTCCTGACGTCAGTGCTCAGGGAAAATTTTATAGTCTGCTGTGACTTGAAAGTGATTTTCTATAAATAACAAAACAAGCACAGAAAAAAATAAATCAAAATTTAAGTATAAATAAACCAGAGGGGACTGATCGGAAGAATTCCTAGATATGGTAAATTCTGCCGCTATAAGTAAGGAAGGGAAGTGGAGAGACGCTAAATGGTGAAAAAATAATTGTGGTGATAGAGGAAGAAGCATCTTGGTAGGGCATAGTGGGGGAAAAAAAATAAGTTGGAGGAGGCCTCAGTGGAAAAGGAGTTGAAGGACACTGAGGGGAATGAAAATTAGCTGCTTCAACCACTTGCCGACCAGCGGTTTAGCATTTACTCCTGGTAGACGACTTTGCGCCGGGGAAATTTCTGGGTTACAGACGCGTGCCCCGCTACTCGTGCTGTGGTTGGACAAAGCACGAGTTTGTCAGCAGGTTTGCAGCCAACGATTTTTGGCTGTAAACCTGCTGATGGCTAAAGCCAACTACAGCACAGAGATCTGTGTGTGTTCATAAACACACAACCCAGATCTGGCTGGTTTTGCTTCCAGATCTCCCTTACCATTCAGAGCTGAGATCAGGAAGCAAAGCCAGCCAGTCTGAGTAAAATCAGCACTCATACACAATAGGCACACAGTTAACCTTTTAATTGCCCTCCTTAACACCGCTGTCACCCCACCACTGTCATTAGTACAGTGATTGTGTACAGTATTATCACTGTAATAGTGTCACTAGCAACGTCAGTTGGTGTCCCTTCCAGGAAGTGTCAGTTAGTGCGAGTTCCGGTTTACCCGCCACACTATCACAGTCACACTAGAAACGTGACAGGTAGAAAGTCAGAGCTGCATTAAAAGCTGTGTGAATTCCAGTAAATAGACCATAGTTTGTTGACCCTATAACTTTCACACAAACCAATTTTACACGTATTGGATTTTTTTTTCACCAAAAGACATGTAGCGGAATACATTTTGGCCTAAATTTATAAAGAAATTAGATTTCATTATATATGGGAGTTTTTTTTTAACAGAAAGTTGAAAATAATTTTCTTTTTCAAAATGTTAATTTTTTTCATTTATATAACAAAAAATAAAAATATCCCCAAAAGAAAGCTCTATTGGTGTAAAAAAAAAAAAAAGATATACATTTTATTTTGCATGTTACATGGCCCTGCAATAACCTGTTAAAATAGCACAGTGCTGAATAGCAAAAAATGGTCTGGTCATGAAGGGGGGTAAAACCTTCAATATATCAATATGAAGGCAGGTTGTGTACTATGGAAATGCCATTTATAATAAAAGTATACAGTAGTTGTATCATTTCAGCGTTCAAGTACTGAGTACCTCTACTTGGTTTTACTCTGATCATCTGTACATTTAGTATACATGCACATTCATCCATACCATTCACAGAACTGGTTAACTCCAATCCTATCTTAATTCTGTGTCTGTCTGTCTGTGTATCTGCATTGAGTTTATATGTTTTCCTATGTTTGCGTCTCCTCTGGGTACTCCAGTTTCCTCCCACACTACAAAGATGGTGATGGTAATTGGCTCCTGTCTAAATTGGCTTAGTGCGTGTATGTATACATGTGAGATAGGGACCTTAGATTGTAAGCTCCTTGAGGAAAAGGACTGATGTGAATGTACAATATGTAAATATGTATGTAGCACCCCCAATATTTGGGGGCGCTTTGTGGAAATTTAGGGGTAGTCTGATCCGGTAGTTGGGCTAAGACCAATCAATGATTCAATATTGCTCTGCTCTGGGTGTGATACTGCCTGGCAGTAGTGTTCTCCGTTGCCTGTAGGTGGCACTGTCACCGCCGGCATAGGTTAAACTACGGGGGGTTATCACAACACCTTGGGTGTCCCCTCTCGGCAGTTGGGCGTGGTCAACCCGCTGTGCATGCTGGGAGAGGGTACATAAGGGGCAGATGCCGTGAGGCGATTCCAGGGGGACCCCAAGGTGCACAGGGGGGACCTCTGGTCTAGTGAGAGTGTGCCTCGTGGCCCGCATGGCAAGAGGTGCACGAGTGTGTTTAGGCCTCGGGCACCTTCTGCCCGAGGCCCTGTTGCTGCATCGTGGGCGCAGCTCTGCTGGCAAGGGCCTACACTTCAGAGAAGGATCCCAGGCTGCCCGCTTGTAGGGGGCCCATCTTAAGGAAAGGAGTCAAGGGGAGGATCAGCCCAGGAGATTAGCGACGGTACTGCTGTCTCGGGGAGAGGCCTGGAAACTCCCCTAAAGAGGGATTCATCGTCCCTGATATCCGTGCTCCATCCCGGATGCTAGGACCGCTCTCATAGGGACTATCGGGGTGAGCAATACCCACTCAGGCTTGAGTGGCAACGAATATAGACACTGAACCTTAAGTGTTGCGTGCCTGAACCTTCCCCTACTTCTTTCAATTTCCTTCTCTCTCTCTCTAAGTTGATTTAAAGAAAAAGAATAAAGCCTTGCTGATTAGGTTTTACTCCTGTGTGGACATTGGCCTTATTACAAGAGATCTTTTTGCCCGGACAACGGAGCGACGGGATCCACTCTAGAGAGGTAAATGCTTCAGACCCAAAACAAAACCTGGGAGAGTGGATCGATGGCCAATTACAGCCATTGGTCACCAACCTCCCTGGATACTTACGTGATACCAAACAATTGCTAATAAAAAACTGAGGGATTTTCAGTGGAAGGTGGAGTACAGGTGGATTACATGTGATGTAACTAGCCTCTATTCGAGCATTCCCCATGACTTAGGGGTTTTGGCAGTTTCCACTTTTCTCAAAGAATCTGGGAAGTACTCGTTGGCGTTACAGGAGTTACATAGTTACATAGTTACATAGTTCATTGTGTTATCATTGGAATATCTACTTACACATAATTTTTTTATGTTCGACGGGGGTTATTATCTCCAAAAATGCGGGGCCTCTATGGGAGTGAAGTTTTCGCCTTCCCTATATGGGATTTTGGGAGAGGTCCCGCATTTTTGGACACGATAGGCCCCGACGTTTGGACACTGTTTTTTTCTGTAGGTTTATTGATGATCTCCTGTTCGTCTCTTCCAACGGGGACACAGAGTTGCAGATTTGGCTAGATCATCTCAATGATGAGTCCATGAACCTCCGCTTCACGGGGAAACTCAGTGCTACCTCAATGGAATTTTTGGATGTAAATCTGTCAGTTGCCGATGGTATGGTAGTCACAGGTATTTACAGGAAACCTACAGCCAGCAACGCACTCTTTAGAGCGGATTCGGGTCACCCCAGCCATACCATTCGCGGAGTTCCGGTTGGAAAATTTCTCAGGCTCCAACGTCTATGCAGTAGATCTGAGGATTGTATTACTGAAGCTGCCACATGAACATGACCCAAAGATTCATCAGTAGAGGGTATCCCCACAACACTGTAAAAAGAGCTTTCACATCTGCGAGTGGTATCCCCAGAGAGACATTGCTTCAGAAACACTCCAACAAACACAAGAATGCATCAGCGATGTCTTTCAGGGGAATACCGGTATTTTCTACACCATATAGTTCCGAATTCGGCAAAATAAAATCCACCATTGAGAAATATCTCCCCATTCTACTGAATGACCCCGCTTATCATGAGATATTCTCTAGGGGTGTTAAATCGGTGTCTCGCAGAGCCCCCACCTTAGGTAGTCGCCTTTCACCCAGCCTGTTCCTTAGCAAACCACCAGTGGCTAATTGGCTGCACTTTCAGGGCACCTTTAGATGTGGAGCGTCAAACTGCAACTATTGCAGACACATCAAAACAGGTGACACAGTCCAGTCTAGTACCAATTACAACATCTTTGACATTAAGCAATCCATTAATTGCAACACCAAGTTTTTGGTATATGTAATTAAGTGTGAATTGTGCAATATCCAGTATGTTGGGAGAACCACCCGTAGACTTAGGGATAGGTTGTACGATCATCTGTACGACATACAGAAGGATAGAAATACTAATGTTGCTAGGCACTGTGTCTCTGTGCATCACAAGAATGTCTCATGCCTCTCTATACAGGGGATGGAAAAAAATCAATACCCCGGTTAGAGGGGGAGACAGGTTCAGGACACTGTGCAGGCGTGAGGTCTATTGGATCTTTTCACTGAATACGAGAATACCGGCTGGCCTAAACTTCAAATGGGATGTTGCTCATTATTACAATTAGCCCTCAACGTCCTGCACAGTGTCCTTTCAGAGTTGTAGCCTGTTGCTGGTTGTTGGAATTTGGGTTGAGGCTTTTTTTTTGCATATGCTGCATGCTTCTAGATATATATACACATCATTGGGTTGCCATTGGAGTCTCTTCATTTTTTTATCTCTAGATATCATGATTTTTGATGGTCTCCTACATATTCCCAAATTTAAATAATATCTTCTTCGCTGCTTACTAGACATATGATATATAAGAGTTCTGCTATTTTATAGGGATCTTTGTCTTTTTTTTTTTCTTTTTTCTTCTTCCAGTTTTGAATAACTATCCACATACTCTTGAAGAAATTGAATGGATTTGGTCCCTTTTTTGCACAAAACACCAACTAGTGATTGATCCATTATGTTTGTATTGTCATACCAAGTGTTTGTGTTCAATCCATTTAGTATGTGTGTCTTTTTTGTAAAAAAAAATTTTTAGTCTATATTGTTTTCATTTTTGAGATTATGGATTACTCCGAGCCCATAGGAATACGAACTTATATACAACACATTGTATTTTCCACCTTTGTACCTATGTGTATATAATATTTATGGGTTATTGGTTTATCTGTGTAATTATATTATATTATTTATTTGGAAATAGATAGGCATTTGTATATTTTCTATATTCATGTTGATAGAATGTTTGATTTAGAATGTTTTAAAGATCCAACCACAAGGCTTTTGTTTTTTACATTTACATGACACCTGGCTCTGTTTAGGCCATACTAGTGGACCAACCCCATACACCATCGATCGATTTAAATCAAGGTGTTCACGGCTGGAGATATTTTGAGTTAATATTCTTTTCACATTCGACATAACATTTACATCTATACATATGCCTACATGAATATATGTATCCCTTTTTTTAAATTCATAAGTATGTTTATATACACACACACACACATACACACACTTTTAAATTTTATTTCATATTTCTACTATACAGTTTCCAGTCTGGGAAATACGTATATCTATTTTCTCAAATCACATATATAGATCTACACATTGCACCATTGCCACTTCCATTATGAATTATTCATTCAGGAGTGTCTGGCACGATCATGGCTTCTATTTTTCCCCATGCATTTGTACATTTTGATCATGGATACTGCATGGGTTTAGTAGCATTGTCTTTTTCTTTTGCTTTAAAAAAATTTTTTTTTTGTTTGGCGTTCATGGCACACGTGACTTTTTTACGCAATCACAGAGACATATATATATTTTGTATATATATATGTGTGTTCTCATTGCACATAATAATTTTGATCTATATACATGGTGCATCCAAACAAGAGGTGTCCACTTCACAAGATGCACCAGCCTGGCGCGCCTTAGGCCCCATGCACACGAGACGCAGGTGCAAACTCTGCTGAACACACGTTTTTAAACGCTGAAACCGGCGTTTATAAACGCGCGTTTTGCCGCGTTTGCGGCCGCGTTTAACCGCGTTTGCGTTTATAAGCGTTTCATCATAGACCCTCCCTAAGCTCAAAAAACAGTAAATTTTAACCATTTCAGCCAGTTTGTGAGACCAGAGTGAGTAGCAGCAGCTGAGAGAGCAGCAGTGTACTTGTATTTAGCGTGTCACTTGCCACATCACCTGCCACAAGTTGTGAATTGTCCACTTGCCACGTCACCTGCCACGTCACCTGGCCACGTCACCTGGCCACGTCACCTGCCACAAGTTGTGGATTGTCCACTTGCCACGTCACCTTGCCACATCACGTGCCACGTCACCTGCCACAAGTTGTGGATTGTCCACTTGCCACGTCACCTTGCCACATCACGTGCCACGTCACCTGCCACAAGTTGTGGATTGTCCACTTGCCACGTCACCTTGCCACATCACGTGCCACGTCACCTGCCACAAGTTGTGGATTGTCCACTTGCCACGTTACCTGGCCACGTCACCTGGCCATGTTACCTGCCACGTCACCTGGCCACGTTACCTGCCACGTCAGCTGGCCACGTCACCTGCCACAAGTTGTGGATTGTCCACTTGCCACGTCACCTTGCCACATCACGTGCCACGTCACCTGCCACAAGTTGTGGATTGTCCACTTGCCACGTTACCTGGCCACGTCACCTGGCCATGTTACCTGCCACGTCACCTGGCCACGTTACCTGCCACAAGTTGTGGATTGTCCACTTGCCACGTCACCTGCCACGTCACCTGGCCACGTCACCTGCCACAAGTTGTGGATTGTCCACTTGCCATGTCACCTGGCCACATCACGTGCCACAAGTTGTGAATTGTCCACTTGCCACGTCACCTGCCACGTCACCTGGCCACGTCACCTGCCACGTCACCTGGCCACGTCACCTGCCACAAGTTGTGGATTGTCCACTTGCCACGTCACCTGGCCACGTTACCTGCCACGTCACCTGGCCATGTCACCTGCCACAAGCTGTGGATTGTCCACTTGCCATGTCACCTGGCCACATCACGTGCCACGTCACCTGGCCACTTCACCTGCCACAAGTTGTGAATTGTCCACTTGCCACGTCACCTGCCACGTCACCTGGCCACATCACCTGGCCACAAGTTGTGGATTGTCCACTTGCCACGTCACCTGGCCACGTCACCTGGCCACGTTACCTGCCACGTCACCTGCCACGTCACCTGCCACGTCACCTGCCACGTCACCTGGCCACGTCACCTGCCACAAGCTGTGGATTGTCCACTTGCCACATCACCTGGCCACGTCACCTGGCCACATCACCTGACACAAGTTGTTGATTGTCCACTTGCCACTTTACCTGCCACAAGTTGTGGATTGTCCACAATGCGATGCAAGCAATTGCAGTTTTCTTTTATATTTTTTAATAGTTTTTCATCATTTGCCATCATTTTTGAGATTTCTAATGTTAAAAAATAGGTCACCTTTAAAAACGCTTATAAACGCAAACGCGGCAAAACGCCGGTGCCGCGTTTAGCCGCGTTTAGCAGCGTTTAGCGTCTGAAACGTGAAAACTTTTGCGTCTGAACCCATTTTTTTGCTTCTGGAAAAACGAGGTTAAACGCAACTGCTTGTAAACGCCAAAAAACGAGAGTGTGTGCATGGACACATAGGATAACGTTGAATGGGATCAGGAGCAGTTGAAAAAAGCGTCCAACTGCCTCTGAACGCGCGTTCAACAGCAAATAACAGCGTCTCGTGTGCATGGGGCCTTAAACCAGACACACATTTATTAATATAAACATAACACAACACAATACAGCACAAGTTTAATTGGTATATTAATATTTTCACCCACTATATTTTCATACATTTTTAAAATAAAAATTAACAATGGAAAATAAATAAAAAGTAAAAAGCAATGAATATAGAGAATATAAACAATAAAAAATAACAAATAATAAATAATTAATCAAATACCAAAAAAAATTTAACTAAAAATGCAAAAACAAAGCATAATACACTAATTAAATAAATGTATAAGATAAAAACATTAAGATATTGGAACTCCAATGAATATATTGAATAAAATAAAATCAATCCTGGTACAGAACATATTTGTTCAATGAATTCATCATTAGAATTTTTACTCTTTACTATTGCTGTTTGTACCAGTCATTTTTACTATTTCATGGTTTCACTAATTCCTTTATATTTCATGTAATTTCACTTCATTTTGAACATATATGATTTACATATACACATTCACCTCCACACTTTGTTTTATCTGATTTAAAGATATACATAATATATTTTTTTAATATGGTTATTTCTGTATTTGTATTTTTATTGACACATTTACTTTATTCACATCCCTTTTTAGTTCATTCTTACATATTCGTTTGATACACATTTATTTTTAATTTACATTTTTTTGTATTTTTTTAATTTTATTTTTATACCCGCAATTTCATCTTATTCTGTCCATTTCACATATACTATTTTATGTATACCGTATATACTTGAGTATAAGCCGATTTTTTAAGCACAATTTTTTGTGCTGAAAGTGCCCCCTCGGCTTATACTCGAGTCACCTTTTTGCGCCTGATCTCCCGGACTTTGGGGAGCCGGTACCGGCCGGCCGTAGGTCCCCTGGACCCCAAACTTTGCACACATGTAGCCCCACTCTTCCTCTATAAGTGTGCAAAGTTTCTTCTCCGGGAGACCTACGGTCGGGGAGCACCAATTTTTCAAAACCGGGCACCCCTTCCATAGACTCCCATGTTAAACGGTAATTTCTCTGGTGACTTTGGGGACCCGGTACTGGCCGGTCGTAGGTTCTCTGGACTCCAAACTTGGCACACATGTAGCCACACTCTTCCTCTATAGGTTTGCAAAGTTTTTTGTCTTGGGAACTTACGGCCAGGGAGCACTGATTTTTCAAAGCCGGGCACCCCTTCCATAGACTCCCATGTTAAATGTCAGTCTAGTCATGGACACAGTGAGGCATGGACACAGTGAGGCACACCCTAGGCTTATACTCGAGTCAATAAGTTTTCCAGTTTTTTGTGGTAAAATTAGGTGCCTCGGCTTATATTCTGGTCGGCTTATACTCGAGTATATATGGTATATATATTTCTCTATATACATATTTTAACACATTTTTTGATTGCACATTCTAAGAGAAATTTCTCTATCACTGTGGTTGGTGAACCACACCTTTTTCACTTGAATCTCCTCACATGCAGTCAATCACTGAATAAGTATCTTCACCTTGGTGTTGGATCACATGACCTTCTTTTAGGGTATATTATAGTAAACATTTGTGCATTAGGCAGCTATGAGTAAGCATCATTTGATGTGAAACGCGTCAGCTCATTTTTGATCAGTGTGTCGTGATGTGCAGTGTGTGTTTTGGATTCCTGGACTTTTGAAATAAAAAGGCTTTTTATCTTGGAGTTCTGCTATCCAGAAACATCTTTTCCTGTTTTGCCAAAACAAAACCAGCCGGGCCCTTAAATGGGGGTAAGTGCTACACTTAAAGTGCTGAATAAATGGTTGGCACTATATAAATGCCTGCAACAAATATGCTATGGCAAAAGCTGCATGGCACCATCTACAACCAGTAGTTTGGTTTCCCAAGCAAGGAAGAATCTTGAGACGCACAATAAGCATGTTATATTGCTAAGAAATATACACAGTTGCATCATGCAATAAGCATACTGTAGCATACTGTAGCAGGTTTAGTTATAACTCATGCCCTTTTAGACCGCATTTAAAATCGGTTAAAAAAAAAAGTGGCACTTTGTGCCGCAAAGTGTATTTTATTTACAATCTATAATTGCCATCTTGTAGCATACAAGGGTTTACATTATGCTGCTTTATAAATGACGTATTCTGCAGATGTCATTCTGTAGGCAGCATCTGCTTACAGTCCGATTTGATTTTCCCCAGCTTATTTACAACTGGATGCCTAATATCTGAAATTCTGATGTCTATTGTGCATTTGTGCTGTAACACACACACACACACACACACACACACACACACACACACACACACACACACACACACACACACACGCTGTGCTCTCTATGGCAACACAGAGCAGCGTAGTAACTGGTCATTAAACAGCACTGGAAATCCTCTGGAGGCTGACTTAAACAACCGTTCTGTATACATACATCTTCAGCCAACTGTTCTCCAGACACTCTGGTTATGTATTAAATATTCAGTAGCCACGGCTGTTAATTTAATGTTGAGCAATCAAAGAAACAAGCCAAGCACAATGTAAGTGCTAAAGAAAAGACAAGGAAGTGGCTCTGTTCTCTGTATACAGTGCCTCGAAAAAGTATTCATACCCCTTGAACTTTTCAACATTTTTTCATGTTACAACCAAAGACGTAAATGTATTTTATTGGGATTTTATGTGATAGACCAACACAAAATGGTACGTAATTGTGAAGTGGAAGGAAAATTATTTTATTTTATTTTTCTGAAAAGTATAACGTGCATTTGTATTTCTATCAACTTGAGTACAGTTAGCCTGCCCTTACATGGTTGGAATCTCAGCCGGTCCCTGCTGAACCGGCCGAGATTCGAACTGTGTATGGTAGGTTTTAGCAGAGGCTCCCTGAAAACAAAAAGTTATTTCAAGGGTTCCTCCATGTTAAAAAGCTTGAGAACAACTGACGTAGGGCTTTAAAACAAACCAATATGAAACCCAACTTATTAAAGAATAGCCGGAGATGCTAATCATACGGACGCTGTTCCCACATAGTTAAGGTCCATGTATTTTTGCCTTGATGGCCAGTACCAATGCTTTACAAAGTGATATTAGCCCACATAACATTTATATCAGGTATTCTTAATTGATTGAACTCCAGTTAGCAAAGAGGTAAGGGTTTACTAAAACGTTATGCTTTGTAAAGAAATGAATGTGACATTCAATATTTACTACAGGAAAATCTCCTTGCTGCGTGTTTTTAAAAAGACAGGGATAGATTATTTACCTATGAATGTGTGGTGAATGTCACATTCACGTCTATATAAAACGTGCCCCAGGATTTAAACCAAATCCTTTACACTCACTGCAAATTATCATACCTAGGGGCAACGCTGTATCCTGGCCTAGGGCAGCACTTTGCAGGGGGGCAGCACGGAAAGAGTCCCCACCGGCTTGCGCTACACTGTCAAGCCTCATACACACGGCCAAGATTCTCGTCGAAAAAAACATGTCGTTTTTTTCGACGAGATTCTTGGACAAGAAACTTGTCCCGGCCGAGTGTACACACGCTCGATTCAAAGAACCCGCGGTTCTTTGAATGGAGCGAACGCGGTGACGTCATCGAATACGACGAGCATGCGCTCGTCACATTCGATGCCGTCGCCGCCATCTTGGTATACCCTACCTATGCCTAGGAAGCTACCGTGCATGCGTCGAATTCATTTCGAACATGCGCGGGCTTCCCGGAGGACAGGTAAGTGTACACACACTCACTTTTCTCGTCGAGAAACAGGCTGACGAGAATCTCGACGAGAAAATAGAGAGCAGGTTCTCTATTTTCTCGTCGAGATTACTTGTCGGTTTTCTTGACGAGAAACCATACACACGAACGAATTTCTCGGCAAGACATCTCTGCCAGCAAGTTTCTTGCTGGTTCTTGCCGAGAAACTCGGTCGTGTGTACGAGGCTTCAGTGTAACACAAACTGCTCCTAATTTTGACTGTCCTTCCTGGACCACAAACCTTCCTCACTGTGCTATACTTTTTGTGCTGCACCACTGGCATGGTTATATCTTCTTAGTCCTCTCCATAAAATTATCAGAAATTTGTGCTTAAAGTAGAACTATAGGCAACACTTTTTTTTTTTTTTTTCATTTTGGATAGAGTAAGGGAGGGTTATAGCCCCTGTCAGTTTATTTTTTACCATCCCTGTCCCATTGCAGAGATTTCCCTTCACTTCCTGTCCATAGCCAAACAGGAAGTGAGAGGAAATCTATTCAAATTAGGGGAATCCAATGCCCCCCCAGGCCCTAAAAACTAGTGTCCCCACTCGAAAATTTCAGGGTGGGTCTTAAACAGAAAAGGGTGTGGCCTTGACAGGAAGGGGTAGGTCATTTAAATTAGGGGGTGCACGAGTTTGGTCAGGCCTAGGGCAGCACAAAACCTAAATACACTACTGCCTAGGGGACTTCACCATATAACTGCAGCATTTGTATTTCCCATGTCAATGTCCAACTATGGGATATCATACAGTAATGTTTTATTTGTTTCTTGACCAACAGGTGGAGCTCTTTGTTCCTTTCTACATTTTCACCTAACTCTTTACAACCTGTTTGTGCTTGTTTGATAAAGGGGCTTTGCTGACCTCAAGCTGAAAGTTACACATACAAGTTGATGTCTTAGTAGTGACCACTATTGGACAGTACAGTCTGCAATTTCATTCAAAAGGAGCTCAAGCCACCACTCTTGTGCAGTAGCTTACCTACAGTGCTCTGGGAAACCTTTTTTTAATTTCTATTTATTTGTAAACCAATAAAAAATATTAGATATATAGAGTATATATATATATATATATATATATATATATATATCTCTATCTCTCTCGATCGTTCCCATTTAACCACTTAAGCCCCGGACCATTAGGACCAGGCCTGTTTTTGGGATTCGGCACTGCGCTGTTTTAACTGTAAATTGTGCGGACATGCAATGTTGTACCCAAATGAAATTTGCGTCCTTTTCTTCCCACGAATAGAGCTTTCTTTTAATGGTATTTGATTGCCTCTGCGATTTTTATTTTTTGCGATATAAACAGAAAAAGACCGAAAATTTTGAAAAAAAATGATATTTTCTACTTTTTGTTATAAGAAAAATCGAATAAACTCAATTTTAGTCATACATTTAGGCCAAAATGTATTCAGCCACATGTCTTTAGTAAAAAAAATGTCAATAAGCGTATATTTATTGGTTTGCGCAAAAGTTATAGCGTTTACAAACTAGGGTACATTTTCTGAAATTTACACAGCTTTAAATTTATGACTGCCTATCTCATTTCTTGAGGTGCTAAAATGGCAGGGCAGTACAAAACCCCCCCAAATGACCCCATTTTGGAAAGTAGACACCCCAAGCTATTTGCTGAGAGGCATGTTGACCCCATTGAATATTTTTTTTTTTTGTCCCAAATGATTGAATAATGACAAAAAGAAAAAAAAAATGTACAAAAAGTTGTCACTAAATGATATATTGCTCACACATGCCATGGTTATATGTGGAATTGCACCCCAAAATACATTCTGCTGCTTTTCCTGAGTACGGGGATACCACATGTGTGGGACTTTTTGGGAGCCTAGCCGCGTACAGGGCCCCAAAAACCAAGCACTGCGAACGCTGCAGTTATGTGTGTTGTGTTTGGTAAGTGACAGTGATCGATCGATACTGCACTTGGGTGGGCTGGGCTGGGCGGAGGGGCTAAACGCAGGCGCTAGCAGGTATCTGGGCTGATCCCGCTAACACTGCGTTTTTGGGAACCCTAAACCGCTGGGGATGCTAGTATAGATCTGATCAGATCTGATCAGATACTATACCACTAAGGGGGGTGTATGCTTTGCGCGTGGGTGTTAGCGTTACTGTCACTAACCTAACACTGCCTGGGGCGACGCAGACCCTCTCTGGCGCTAAAACCTAATTGATCTCACCCGCCGGGCGATCAGGGGGGTTAAACCTTTATTGGGTTATATACGGCGGGTGCCCTGATGCTATAAAAAGCAATAATCAACCAGCGTCACCCGTAACCTTTATATGGTGATCACTGGTGAAAGGGTTAACTAGGGGCAATCAGGGGGTTAAAACCTTTATTAGGTTAAATATGGGGGTACCTGACACTATATAAAAACCTGACGGGTAACCTAAATAACTAAATAACTTACTGGCTAACCAGTGACACCAGTGACGCTTATACGGCGATATATCGTGACTGCAACATTATGGCGGACACATCGGACACTGTTGACACTATTTTGGAACCATTGTCATTTTTACAGCGATCAGTGCTATTAAAATGCACTGATTACTGTAAAAATGACACTGGCAGTGAAGGGGGCGCCTAAAGGGGTTAAGTGTGACCTAATGTGTGTTTCTTACTGTAGGGGGCGTGGCTTGGCGTGTGACGTCACTGATCGTCGTTCCCTATGACGGGGAACAGACGATCAGTGACAGGTTCACTAGGAGGCACGGGGAGAGGTTTGTTTACACTTACCTCTCCCCGTTCTTCAGCTCGGTGACCCGATCGTGGGACACCGGCGGCGATCGGGTCCCGCGGGCGTGGTCACGGAGCTCAGGACCGGGTCGTGAGCTTGTCCCACGGCTGGGCTCTTAAAGGCCAACGTACCTGTACGTGATTGTGCCCAGCCGTGGCATTCTGCCGACGTATATAGGCGTGAGGTGGTCCTTAACCACTTAACGACCGCCCACCGCCGATTTACGTTGGCAGAATGGCACCGACAGGCAGAATCACGTAGATCTACGTGATCGCCTTTGTGCAGTTGGGGGGTCCATTCGGACCCCCCTTCACTGCAGTGAGCGGCCGTTAAGTGTTCGGAAGCGATCAGGCATGAGGGGGGGGTGCTCGATTCCGCCCCCCCCCCTCGCGATCGCTCCCGGCCAATGAAAATGCTTCCTCCGCCATGTGATGTAAACACAGGCTGGAGGAAGTGATGTCATCTCCCTCGCCGCGGTCTTTACGTTCCCGGCGCCGAGCAGAGAAGAAGCAGGTTAGTGCACCAACAGTCCACTGACACGTAGGTACACATAGGCACACAAATCACCCCCCAGTCACCCCCAGATCACCCCCCAGGTCACCCCAAAGCCCCCAATCACAGTGTCACTGATTGCAGTGATCATTTATTTTACTGATCACTGCATTTAGTGTCATCTGTGATTGTAAAAAGTTGCAGGGCAGTTAGGATTAGGCCCCTTTAGGTCCAGGGTAGCCCCCTAACCCCCCCTAATAAAGGTTTAACCCCTTGATCACCCCCCAGGTAACCCTTTCACCCCCTAACTTCAGCGTCACTAAGCGATTGTTTTTCCGATCGCTGTATTCGTGTCGCTGGTGTTTTAGATAGGCAGTTATTTTTTTTTTAGGTTCGCCGCAGGTTTTTATTGGTGTCAGGTACCCCCATATATTATTTTAACCCCCTGATTGCCCCTAGAGTTAACCCTTTCACCAGTGATCGCCGTATAAGCGTCACTGGTGTCACTGGTTAGCCAGTAAGTTATTTAGTTATTTAGGTTACCCGTCAGGTTTTTATATAGTGTCAGGTACCCCCATATTTAACCTAATAAAGGTTTTAACCCCCTGATTGCCCCTAGTTAACCCTTTCACCAGTGATCACCATATAAAGGTTACGGGTGACGCTGGTTGATTAGTTTGCTTTTTATAGCATCAGGGCACCCGCCGTATATAACCCAATAAAGGTTTAACCCCCCTGATCGCCCGGCGGGTGAGATCAATTAGGTTTTAGCGCCAGAGAGGGTCTGCGTCGCCCCAGGCAGTGTTAGGTTAGTGCCAGTAACGCTAACACCCACGCGCAAAGCATACACCCCCCTTAGTGGTATAGTATCTGATCAGATCTATACTAGCGTCCCCAGCGGTTTAGGGTTCCCAAAAACGCAGTGTTAGCGGGATCAGCCCAGATACCTGCTAGCGCCTGCGTTTAGCCCCTCCGCCCAGCCCAGCCCAGCCCAGCCCACCCAAGTGCAGTATCGATCGATCACTGTCACTTACCAAACACAACACACATAACTGCAGCGTTCGCAGAGACAGGCCTGATCCCTGCGATCGCTAACAGTTTTTTTGTAGCGTTTGATATATTTGCTGACGACAGTCAGGTGCTTTTTTTCCTGTGAATCTTACTAGTGTACCCCTAAATTTAGAGCCCAAAATGGCAAGACGAAGGTACACTAGTAAAGAGGCCTACGAGATTCTGAGCATGACAGATAGTGAAGAGGAGGTCACGTATCTGTCAGATTCAGGCTCAGAATATCTTCCCGTAGAAGACAGTGACGTCAGCGGCCCCACGTCAGATAGCTCTGACGACGAAGTTGAGGTCCCTGCTAAGGTCAGGCGTACCCGATCCCGATCTTCTGAGGTTGTTGAGGAGCAAGAACCGCAGGTCTCTCGTATCATGGAGCAGAGTAGTACTAGCGCCGCTATTCCTTCTGGTGAACTGGCAAGCACCAGCGGCCTAGTACAGCCTGGACGTACATCCAGCACTGCAGTAACACTTGGTGACGTGGCGAGTCCCATAAGTGCAGTTCAAGCTGGCGAGGTGGCAAGCACAAGTAGTGTCCCGCTGCCACCAAGAAGACAAAGGCAGGCCCGTCGTGCCCATACTGCCCTTCCTGCAGAATTCGCCTATCCTGATTGGGTCCCCACCACTTCTGCAGAACCCGTACTTCCCCCATTCACTGCCCAACCCGGTATTCAGGTGGAAACAGCTGATTTTATTCCAATTGATTTTTATTCGCTGTTTTTCACGGAAGATCTCTATAGATCTATTGTGGACCAGAGTAATTTATATGCTGGTCAATTTATCGCCGCTAACCCCCAGTTGCCTAAAATTGCCAGAAATTGGAAACCAATTACGGTTTCCGAATTTAAGACCTTTCTGGGCCTTTCCCTCAACATGGGCACACATAAATTTCCGTCATTGCGTGCTTATTGGTCCACGCACCCAATTGACCACATGCCCGTGTTCTCTGCCTCCATGTCCAGGGCACGATACGAGCAGATTTTGCGGTTCATGCACTTCAACGACAATGAACTTTGTCGTCCACGTGGGGACCCTGAATACGACCGGCTCTATAAAATTCGGCCCCTCATAAACCACTTCAACGAACGTTTTGCAGCCTTGTTTACTCCCGATCAAGTTGTCTGCGTTGATGAGTCCCTGATTAAATTTTCTGGCCGCTTGTCTTTCAAGCAGTACCTTCCCAGCAAGCGTGCCAGATACGGGGTCAAGCTCTACAAGTTCTGTGACAGGGCAACAGGCTATGTAGTGAACTTTACGGTTTATGAGGGAAAAGACAGTCAGATTGAGTCGGTCAACTGCCCGGATTACATAGGGAGCGCTGGCAAGATAGTGTGGAACTTGGTGTCACCCTTATTCGGAAAGGGGTACCACTTGTATGTGGACAATTATTACACGAGCGTGCCACTGTTTAGTCACTTGTTTGATCATAAGATTGGAGCATGTGGCACCGTGCAACCTAATCGCCGGGGCTTTCCCCAGCGGCTTGTAGATGCCCGTCTTAGGCTGGGGGAGAGAGCCTGCTTGAAGTGTAATAACTTGCTCGCTATGAAGTGGAGGGACAATAAGAATGTTTTCCTTCTTACCTCCCTTCATGCAGACACGACAGTCCAAATTCGTACGGCGACTGGTGTTGTGGAGAAACCCCTCTGTGTCCACGAATATAACCAAAATATGGGAGGGGTGGACCTCAACGACCAGTTGATGGCGCCGTATCTAATTGACCGTAAGGCGAGACGCTGGTACAAAAAAGTGTCTCTATCATTATTCCAATTGGCTTTGCTGAACGCTCATGTGCTATACAGAGCTTCAGGCGGGACGTTATCTCTTCTAAAATTCCAGAATGAGATAGTCACAGAACTCCTGTATCCAGGCGGTTCTGCACCTCACCATCCCCAACCAAATGCAGTAAGCCGGCTGCATGAGAGGCATTATTCGTATGTCCTCCCGAGTACCCCTACCCAAAGCCACCCCAAAAAAAGATGTCGTGTCTGTAGCAAGCGCGGATTTAGGCGTGACACCCGTAGTTTTTGTCCACTCTGTCCTGACAAGCCTGGTCTTTGCCAAGGTGAATGTTTTGAACGCTACCACTCAAAAGTGAAGTTTTAGCGTAGGGTACAGCATTTCACAGACAAGGACACACTTACACAGGGTCTCCCAAGATGCCATTACATTTTGAGAGACCCGAACCATTACAGTTGTAAAGTTACAAAAAAAAGTGTAAAAAAGAAAAAAAAAAAACGTAAAAAACAAAACACAAAAAAAATATAAAATAAAAAAACCAAAAATAGTTGTCGTTTTATTGTTCTCTCTCTCTCTATTTTCTCTCTATTGTTCTGCTCTTTTTTACTGTATTCTATTCTGCAATGTTTTATCATGCTTGCTTTTCAGGTATGTAATTTTTTGTTTTCAGGTGCGCCATTCAACTGCAGCGCGGAATTATTTATCTTGACAGCAACAGCGTTTGCTCCCACGATACATAAAGCCGTGACTCCAGTGCTGTAGGAGGTGATTTCACCACCACAGTTAAAAAAAAGAGCATATATGCCGAAGCATGGGGGCAGCAGGGGCGGAGGAGCGATTTTGCTCCTAATGCCGCGTACATACGGTCGAAATTCCGACCGTGTGTACGCGGCATAACTTTTTTGCGGGAGGATGCCCCCATGCTTCGGCATATATATATTTTAGGCACAGGTTGCGTTAAAACATTTTTTTATTTTTTACTAGGTTTTGTTTTGGTATTTGCTTTGCAGGTATGGCATGGTAAGGTCTTACTGTTGTACTGTAATGTTACTTTGTTTTAATGTTAACCACCATTTGCTTAGCAGGTACGCCATTCAGTTGCAGCGCGGATCTATTTATCTTGACAGCAACAGCGTTTGCTCCCACGATACATAAAGCCGTGACTCCAACGCTGTAGGAGGTGATTTCACCACCACAGTTAAAAAAAAGAGCATATATGCCGAAGCATGGGGGCAGCAGGGGCGGAGGAGCGATTTTGCTCCTAATGCCGCGTATATACGGTCGAAATTCCAACGGAGGCTTGCCCGTGGAAAAGTCCGACCGTGTGTACGCGGCATAACCTTATATGCCGCGTACATACGGTCGAAATTCCGACGAAGGCTTGACCGTGTGTACGCGGCATAACTTTTTTGCGGGAGGATGCCCCCATGCTTCGGCATATATGCCCATCATTAGAAGTGGGTGGATGAAGGGAGGTATTCTAATGGTGGGCATACCCACCAATCAATCTCTTTTTTTCGTTCAGCCAATAGGCTGTATGAAAAAAAAGATTACAATACATGTCCAACAAGGACCAGCAACGTACTGGTATGTTGCTGGACTTTGAATGTTTATACCAGAATGATGCCTGCGGGTTTAGGTATCATCTTGGTATCATTCTTTTCAGCCAGCAGCCGGCTTTCATGTAAAAGCAATTCTAGCAGATAATTAGCCTCTAGACTGCTTTTACAAGCAGTGGGAGGGAATGTCCCCCCCCCCGGATATAAAAAGCGCCATTGGGAAATTGGGAAAGCATTTTATCACACCGATCTTGGTGTGGTCAGATGCTTTGAGGGCAGAGGAAAGATCTAGGGTCTAACCCCCCAATTTTTTTCAAAAAAAGAGTACCTGTCACTACCTATTGCTATCATAGGGGATATTTACATTCCATGAGATAACGATAAAAATGGTAAAAAAATTAAATATGGAAGGCACAGTTTAAAAATAAAATAAAAAAGCCAAATAAATAATAAAAAAAAAAAAAAAAAAAAAGCACCGCTGTCCCCCCCTGCTATTGCGCAAAGGCGAACGCAAGCGTCGGTCTAGCGTCATATGTAAACAGCAATTGCATCATGCATGTGAAGTATCACCGCGAAGGTCAGATCAAGGGCAGTCATTTTAGCAGTAGACCTCCTCTGTAAATCTAACGTGGTAACCTGTAAAGGCTTTTAAATGCTTTTAAAAATGAATGTAGTTTGTCGCCGCTGCGCGTTTGTGCGCAATTTTAAAGCATGTCGTGTTTGGTATCCATGTACTCGGCCTATGATCATCTTTTTTATTTCATCAAACATTTGGGCAATATAGTGTTTTTTAGTGCATTAAAAATAAAAGTGTGTTTTTCCCCCAAAAAATGCGTTTGAAAAATCGCTGCGCAAATACTGTGTGGAAAAAAAAAATGCAACACCCACTATTTTAATCTGTAGGGCCTTTGCTTTAAAAAAATATATAATGTTTGGGGGTTCAACATAATTTTCTTGCAAAAAAAAATTTTTTTTCATGTAAACAAAAAGTGTCAGAAAGGGCTTTGTCTTCAAGTGGTTAGAAGAGTGGATGATGTGTGACATAAGCTTCCTAATGTTGTGCATAAAATGCCAGGACAGTTCAAAACCCCCCAAATGACCCCATTTTGTAAAGTAGACACCTCAAGCTATTTGCTGAGAGGCATGTTGAGCCCATTGAATATTTTTTTTTTTGTCCCAAGTGATTGAATAATGACCAAAAAAAAAAAAAAAAATGTACAAAAAGTTGTCACTAAATTATATATTGCTCAAACATGCCATGGGCATATGTGGAATTACACCCCAAAATACATTCTGTTGCTTCTCCTGAGTACGGGGATACCACATGTGTGGGACTTTTTGGGAGCCTAGTCGCGTACGGGACCCCAAAAACCAAGCACCGCCTTCAGGATTTCTATGGGTGTAAATTTTTGATTTCACTCCTCACTGCCTATCACAGTTTCGGAGGCCATGGAATGCCCAGATGGCACAAAACCCCCCCAAATGACCCCATTTTGGAAAGTAGACACCCCAAGCTATTTGCTGAGAGGTATGTTGAGTATTTTGCAGATCTCGCTTTTTGTCACAAAGTTTTGAAAATGTAAAAAAAGAAAAAAAAAAAAAGAAAAAAAAATGTCTTTCTTAATTTTCAAAAACAAATGAGAGCTGTAAAATACTCACCATGCCTCTCAGCAAATAGCTTGGGGTGTCTACTTTCCAAAATGGGGTCATTTGTGGGGGTTTTGGGCTATTTTGACATTTTATGGCCTTCAAAACTGTGATAGGTAGTGAGGAGTGAAATCAAAAATTTATGCCCTTAGAAACCTTGAAGGCGGTGCTTGGTTTTTGGGGTCCCGTACGCGGCTAGGCTCCCAAAAAGTCCCACACATGTGGTATCCCCGTACTCAGGAGAAGCAGCAGAATGTATTTTGGGGTGTAATTTCACATATGCCCATGGCATGTGTGAGCAATAAATCATTTAGTGACAACTTTGTGCAAAAAAAAAACAGTTTGTCATATTCCCGCAACCTGTGGCAAAATATAAAATATTCCATGGACTCAACATGCCTCTCAGCAAATAGCTTGGGGTGTCTACTTTCCAAAATGGGGTAATTTGGGGGGGTTTTGTGCTATTTTGGCATTTTATGGCCTTCGAAACTGTGATAGGTAGTGAGGAGTGAAATCAAAAATTTACGCCCTTAGAAATCCTGAAGGCGGTGCTTGGTTTTTGGGGCCCTGTACGCGGCTAGGCTCCCAAAAAGTCCCACACATGTGGTATCCCCGTACTCAGGAAAAGCAGCAGAATGTATTTTGGGGTGCAATTCCACATATAACCATGGCATGTGTGAGCAATATATCATTTAGTGACAACTTTTTGTACATTTTTTTTTTTCCTTTTTGTCATTATTCAATCATTTGGGACAAAAAAAAATATTCAATGGGGTCAACATGCCTCTCAGCAAATAGCTTGGGGTGTCTACTTTCCAAAATGGGGTCATTTGGGGGGGTTTTGTGCCATCTTGGCATTTTATGGCCTTCAAAACTGTGATAGGTAGTGAGGAGTGAAATCAAAAATTTATGCCCTTAGAAACCTTGAAGGCGGTGCTTGGTTTTTGGGGTCCCGTACGCGGCTAGGCTCCCAAAAAGTCCCACACATGTGGTATCCCCGTACTCAGAAGCAGCAGAATGTATTTTGGGGTGTAATTTCACATATGCCCATGGCATGTGTGAGCAATATATCATTTAGTGACAACTTTGTGCAATAAAAAAATAGTTTGTCATATTCCCGCAACTTGTGGCAAAATATAAAATATTCCATGGACTGAACATGCCTCAGTAAATAGCTTGGGGTGTCTACTTTCCAAAATGGGGTCATTTGGGGGGGGTTTTGTGCTATTTTGGCATTTTATGGCCTTCGAAACTGTGATAGGTAGTGAGGAGTGAAATCAAAAATTTGCGCCCTTAGAAATCCTGAAGGCGGTGCTTGGTTTCCGGGGTCCCGTACGTGGCTAGGCTCCTAAAAAGTCCCACACATGTGGTATCCCCGTACTCATGAGAAGCAGCAGAATGTATTTTGGGGTGCAATTCCACATATAACCATGGCATGTGTGAGCAATATATCATTTAGTGACAACTTTTTGTAATTTTTTTTTTTTTTTGTCATTATTCAATCACTTGGGACAAAAAAAAAAAATATTCAATGGGCTCAACATGCCTCTCAGCAATTTCCTTGGGGTGTCTACTTTCCAAAATGGGGTCATTTGGGGGGGTTTTGTACTGCCCTGCCATTTTAGCACCTCAAGAAATGAGATAGGCAGTCATAAATTTAAAGCTGTGTAAATTTCAGAAAATGTACCCTAGTTTGTAAACGCTATAACTTTTGCGCAAACCAATAAATATACGCTTATTGACATTTTTTTTTACTAAAGACATGTGGCTGAATACATTTTGGCCTAAATGTATGACTAAAATTGAGTTTATTCGATTGTTCTTATAACAAAAAGTAGAAAATATCATTTTTTTTCAAAATTTTCGGTCTTTTTCTGTTTATATCGCAAAAAATAAAAATCGCAGAGGCAATCAAATACCATTAAAAGAAAGCTCTATTTGTGGGAAGAAAAGGACGCAAAATTTCATTTGGGTACAACATTGCATGTCCGCACAATTTACAGTTAAAGCAGCGCAGTGCCGAATCCCAAAAACAGGCTTGGTCCTAATGGCCCGAAATGGTCCGGGGCTTAAGTGGTTAAGCTGCAAAAAACGCAGCTGTAAAAACGCCAGTGGGCATGAGGCCTTATCCCAGGCGTGCCCCAGACCTGATCAGCTGGCAGACTTCAATGGGAAACATGTGAGAAGTTTCCCATTGAAGCACAATTCTTCCCAAATGTTCTTTACGTGTCAGTTTCCTATCGAACACAAATATTCCATTTAAGTGAAACACTAAACAATGTTCCTCAAAATAAAGAAACATTTATTTTACTTGGCACAAGGTCTTGATAGTCTTTTCAGTAGCTAAAGGAACCAAGACATCTTGCTTCTGTACACCCACAGAAACAGATGGTTACAGAGTTATGTAACTTCTGTCACAGTACAAAGAAAATGCACTAAGAGCACAAAACAAAATGCACCATTTCAGTATGCCGTATAAAATTAAAGTTGAAAACAGGGATCCAAGGAAAATAATTTTAACTTTATTCCTTTCGTCTTTTTTATATATGCACATTTTTTTTTTTTTGCTTTACATTGATAGTTTTTACTTTGGGGTGAGGAGCTAAGCAATAAGATAACATTTCACTTTCATACCTCTGTTTTAGCCTCTTGCCGACCGTGTAATCCATATGTGCGGCGACAATAGGGTGGGCTTTTTAAAAACGGACAAGCAGCACATACATGTACATGGTGACCGAATTTTCTGTGTTGAGAGAGCACTCACTGCACAATGACCAAGCTGCCATAGACAGTTCCTGGTCTCTGGTTATGATCAGGAGACGGAAGAATGAGTCCCCAATCATGTAAACACTGTGGCAGCGAATCAGGAAGTCCGTCCCACCTCCCCGGCGTAAAGACCATGGGCAGGAAGGGGTTAGAAGACTCACATTAGAAAACTTGCAGACACATAAGAACTGTAAACTTGTTTGACAGGAGGCCCTTGCCTTCAGTAAAACATATGTAAATCATTCTATAACAAGCTTATTTTTATTGTACAGAGTTGCAATAGCTTTACAAAAAAAGCTAAAAACATTGTGTAGATATTCTGCATAGCCAAGATACACTTTACCTGAATTACTGCTTTAAGAATGTGGATGGTCAGCTCATTTGTTGTAGTTCTACAGGAAATACAAGCACACATAGTGACTCTAGTATATGTACTGGTTTAGCCAAATACGTACTTGACACAAACCTTCATCATGGTACCCAAAAATTACCTACACATCAGTCTTAAAGCAGATCTTCACTGCATCAGAGCATCACAAACCAAAAACACCATTTATTTTGTTGAAAAAACACTTTGAAAAACACCCCCCTAACATTTCTGGCCGTGGTCATCTTGAGAAAGGGCAAACTATTCATGTAGCATTTACTTCCGGGAATCCATCTTCTCTTAGCTCAAGCATGCAGGCAAGAGGGTGTGTTTAGCTGAGAAAACACCTCCTCTTCAACTCCCCTCCTGAAGACTTCTGGGATATATGACATAATTTGTCTAGGCAAAAAACGAGGAAGTAACTGAAGAAATGTAAAACAAAAAGTTTAAACACACGTAATAGTATACTTTCCTATCTATGTTACTAATGCTAGCAACAGGAGGATTAAAAATAATCAATGTTGATTGGAAGGGTGAAGTTCCACTTTAATGTTTGACCAGGCTCCACATCTACGACTTACCACCCAATGACTAGCATATACAGTAAAGACCTGATGTGAGTTTCCCTTATGCAACATAACCGCGTCGTCCAAGAAATAGGGGACCGACGAGGAGGAATGTGGATCAAAGATGGCGCCTGAACCAGAGTAACCAGGGACTCTAAGTGGAGATACAAAAGTCATATACAGGCTGCCATAACCGACCTCCATCAGCCATTGTGAAGTCTACGCATATTGGCATCTGCACTGACACCCGTGCAAGTTGGAACAGTTTGCTAGCTTTCTGACTTGGAACATCTCTGAAGGAATATCCCAGGGCAGAACTATAGAGATGGTTCCTCCCAGAGCAACAGGAAATTTAAGCCATAGAAATATATAAAATGATTTGCTTTACAGTTTGGAAAAGTGGGGAAGGTTTAGCAACCATGTCAATTTTTTTAGTTCAAATATTTATTGGATTTTTCAGATATATAACAAAAGTAGTACCATCAACATTTTGGTTTGATAATGTCATTATAAACAGATACAAGACTAAGGGTCCTTTCACATGGGCGGATCCCGTGATGATCCGCCCCGTGATCATCCGCTTGCTCAGCGGGGATCGCCCTGTCAGATCTCCGCTCTCCCCTATGGGGGGATCGGATGAACACGGGACTGTCTGTCCGTGTTCATCCAATCCGCTTTGCAGACGGATGGAAAAAAAAAATGGGATTTTTGTACTCACCGTAAAATCCATTTCTCTGACATCCATGGACCGACACGGCGTCTCTTACACTTTACACGTGGGTATATGTCCCTGCTTGCAGGAGAAGACCTAGGCAGAATGTTAAATGTTAAAACATTCCAGAACAAACCAGAGCTGAACAGCCCCGCCCAGGGGGGCGGTCCCTCCGGACATTACCCTCACACCTGCAGCTAGCAGGCCTCAGTTCGTAACAAAGCAGCACAAACTTAAAGGAAGGGTGGGTGCTGTGTCGGTCCATGGATGTCAGAGAAATGGATTTTACGGTGAGTACAAAAATCCCATTTTCTCTTATCATCCATGGACCGACACGGCGTCTCTTACACTTTACACATGGGATGTCCCAAAGCAGTGTCAAGAGGGATGGGAGCAGTATAAATGGAAAAACCAAAAAACTTCACTCCAAACAAGGCAGAGCTCCCCAACGGAGGAGTTGCCACTTTAAACAGCGGCCTGCAACACCTTGCGGCCGAAGGAAGCATCCAGAGATGCAGCCTCATCAACCCTATAAAACATAGAAAAGGTATGAACAGACGACCAGGTCGCCGCCTTGCACACTTGTGCAACCGACGCTTGATGTCGGAAAACCCAGGAAGCACCCATTGCCCTGGTGGAATGCGCCGTAACCGGGAAGGGAGGCGCCCGCCCCATGAGAGTATAGGCTTGAAAGCCGGTTTGTCCGATCCACCTAGAAAAAGGTGGCAGACGAAGCCGCTTGACCCTGTATCTGACCAGAGACAGTCAAACAGAGAGTAGACTTCCGAATAGAAGCAGCAGACAGGCACACCTGCAAGGCACGTACCACATTCAAAGTGTGCCGCGCGCACTCTGGGATGCGACGGGCGAGGACACTAGGACGGGAGGACAATGTCCTCATTTTAGGTGAAAGGTCAAGATCACCCTTGACAAAAGAGAAAGTCGCGGATGCAACACCGATTATCCTTATGGATGACTAAATATGGCGACTTGCAGTACAAGGTCGCCAATTCAGATACTCGTCTAACAGAAGTGATTGCCACTAAAAAGAGCTACCCACTGAGACAAAGCGAAGAGGGGAATATCCCTGATATTCTCAAAAGGAGGTTCCTGGAGAACCGAGAGTACCAATTCCGATCCCACGGGGGGAAAGGAGACACGACAGGAGGGAGCCCATGGCGAACCCCCTGTACAAGGGTGCCAACCAAGGAATGACCCGCTAGTGGTCACCGAAAGAAGACGGCCAAGGCCGAAACTGACCCTAAATGATACTCAAAGCGAGCCTTTGGGCCACACCATGCTGTAGGAAACGCAGGATTCTAAGGACGGAATATGTCCGAGGATGTCAGTCCAGCTCTTCGCACATGGCGATATAAGCTATTCCAGGTACAGAGATAGTTCTGGAGGAAGACTTCCGTGTCCTTCATATGGACGAAATGACCGAATCCGAGAGCCTCGGTCTCTCAACACCTGGCTTATAACAGCCATGCCGTCAAGGCCCGAGACTGTAAAGGCAGGATGAAATATATGACTTTGAGACAGAAAGTCCTCCCTATTGGCAACCATCAGGGAACGGCCTCGACGAGACGTACCAGATCGGCGTACCAGTGAAGCCGAGGTCGATCCGGAGCAATGAGGATCACCGGAATTCCCTCTGTCGCCACCCTGCGCAGCAGGCGAGGAAGCAACTGCAGCGGAGGATAAACGTGTATCAGGTGATCATGACCCCATGGGCCACTGACGCCTCTGCCCAAGGATCCCTGGATCTGGCCACAAATCGACAACTTACAATTGAGTCGAGAAGCCATCGGGTCCACCTCCGGCGTGCCCCACCGTTTGTGTGGCAAAGGAGTTGAAATACCTCCGGGTGCAAGGACCACTCTCCCCGGTCCAACGTCTGGCAACTCAATAGTCCGCCAGTTCTATGCCCGGAATGTAAACGGCTGACAGAGCCGGCACGCTTCCTTTAGCCCACTTCAGGGTACGGGGGACCTCGGAAGCCTCAGCTGAGCTTCGAGGTGGTCGACATACGCCACCACCGTGACTTGTCCGACAGGATCCTAATGGAACGATCCTGCAATCTCTCAGACCACGAGGAGAGGCACAGTCTGATGGCCCGTATTTCCAGAACATTAATCGGCAAACGGGCTTCGTCCGGAGTCCAAGCCCTTGAGCCAACAGGACTCCCCAGATTACACCCCAGCCCTTCAGGCTGGCGTCTGTAGTGAACACCGTCCATTGGACGGGGAGGAATGACTTCCCGGACCGAAGAGCCGGGGACCCAAACTCCATGTCAGGGACGCCCTGACCAGGTGGCTCACCTGGATCGGAAAATCCAAAGACAACGGGGATTTGTCCCAAGGGAACAAGATCTCCTTCTGCAATGCCATGGTGTGTGATTGGGCATACGGAATGGCCTCGAAAAAGGTCACCATGAGTCCCAGGATTCCCATGCAAAAACGGATTGACGACCATTTTTTGGGATGTCAGCATCCGTACTGCAGACTGAAGTGTCAGTAGCTTCCCCGGAGGTAGGAATACCTTTTGCCTCCAAGGAGTCCAGAATCAGACCGAGATACTCCAAATCTCGAGTCGGGACCCGGACTGACTCCTGAATGTTTAGGAGCCACCCGAAGTCCCTGAGGGTCTGACTGACGATAGTCACACTGTCTTCTAATACTGAGCCATTTCCTGCTCTGAGAAGAAGATCGTCCAGATAGCCCACGACAGCAATGCCTTGCTGTCTCAGCAAGCTAGAACCGGCACAAGCACCTTAGTGAACACCCTCGGCGCCGGGGCTAGGCCGAAAGGAAGAGCCACAAATTGATAGTGGACTTCGTCGATCGCAAGCGCAGATCGGAACATACAAGTAGGCGTCCTTGAATTCCAAGTTCGCCAGAAAATCCACTTGACGGAGTGCACTGACCACCGTGCGAATGGATTCCATGCGGAACTTTTGCACCTTCACGAAGGCATTCAGGACCTGGAGGTCCAAGATAGGCCAGTAGAATCCCTGAAACCTCTCCTGTGACGGAACCGGCACAATCACTCCGGACCTCAAACCTGAATAGGCCCCATAGGGCCACCCGACGGGCAGGAAGGAGAGGAAGATTCGAGGGAAGAATCTGTCTGGTATTAGGAACGGAACCTATCCTGTAACCTGAGGGGATCACCTCGCACACCCACCAGTAGGAGATCCGGGAGGTTCATTGATCCGTGGACCTGCAAAGTTGTCCCCCCTACCCCAGAGTTGGGAGGGGGCAAGACTTCACGCGGAGGCGGGCTAGGGAGCCGGCTTGTTCGGCATACGCACTCAGGGGCGCTCGTGTCCACCAGCCGTACCGCTGTCAGTCTGGGGGGGCCTCCCCGTTGACTGACGAAAATATCCCCTTTTTTCTGGAAAGGAAGGACCCTGCTTATAGCGGCCTCCTTGCCAGCCTGAGGAAGAACAGTGCTTTTACCTCCCGTGACATCCTTGATGATGTCATCCAGCGCAGCACCGAAAAAACCTACCACCTTTTAATGGTAAACCCTTCCGAGGCTTTTTAGAAGCTAGGTCAGCAGACCAGCGTTTCAACCAGATCAGACCACGCAATACCCTGAGTTATAAGGGGCCGCGTCAAACGTGGTGTCGCCACATAAACCAGGCCCTGCACCATTTGTGGGCCAGAGCAATAGTGTCTGGAGGAAGATCATGCTCCTGTACAGTTGCCCATCCCGCAAGTGTTGGAGACACAAGGGTCGCCGCTACCACAAGCCGTAGGGCGGACCCCAACAAGGCAAACATGGCTCTACTCACCACTTCTGACCTCCTGTGAGTGGGGTCCTTAAATGCAGGAGTCCCCTCCACCGGGAGAATGGTGGCCTTGTTCAACCGGGCGACTGGAGGGTCGACCACTGGGGGAGAAGCCCACATTTTTAGTAGGGCATCCTCAAAAGGGGTATCTGATAGACAAACGCCACGGGACCATAAAAGACTTCTGCGGCTTTTTCCCCAGACCTTGTCAGTGAGCTGGTCAAAGAAAGGTACATATTGAAAAAAACACTTTTTAGAAGGCCCGGCCCCAAGGAACCAGAGGAGACCGTCCGCCTGAGGTTCTGCATCCGCAGCATTTAGCTTGCGAGTGTCCCTCACTGCATCAATGAGTTCACAAAACAAGCACCCTGTCATTTACTGACACAGAACTGGAGTTTTCCTTGCAAGGAATGTCCTGTTCAAAACCATCAAATATATATTCAGAGCTAGGGTCCTGAGCGGTAGTGGCTAGGCCCATATCTGAATCAGCGCATTACCCCCCTTTTTTTCTTTTTTTTGTGGAAAAAAGGTGGGGATAGGGGCTTTTTTGCTCCCTTGCGCTCACACACTGCTTTCTCCTGGTCAGATAAATGATTCCAGGAATGCCGACAACTGGTCCCTAAGGACCGCAGGTGCAGAAGCACTGTCAGTTGTCTCTAACAATGTGAAGAAAACAGGTGAACCAGACTCCAATATTGCCACCCTCTGAGACCTTATTCACCATTATAGTGAATAATACAGCCCACCCACAGGCCGTGCTGGGGCTGAGGAGGGGATACCTGGAGTACTCACCACCCCTAGGGACCGCTGTATGAGCCGCGCTGTAGCGCTGTATGAGCCGCGCTGTAGCGCTGTATGAGTCGCGCTGGTGCAGCCTGAGGTGAAGAATCTGTGGGGATGTGTGTATTCCGCGCCGTACAGCAGCGCTGCTAGAGGCCGAAAATGAAAGTGCAAGTGCCGCGGCTACAAGAAAATGGCCGCCGGGCACCAGTTTAACTATGTATTAAGCCTCAGCCAAAATGGCCGCCAATGGCGCATTTTTTAAAAATAAAACACCGCGCCAATGGCGCACAGAAAACACCACAGCCAGTCCCCCAGAACACTTCCCAATAAAAATAACAGTCATGGAGCGGCCCCCCCAAGGCAGAGTGACCCCCCAAGCATCCCCACACAGCACAACAGCACAACAGGGTGCAGAGAGCAGCATACAGGGGGGAGACAGGGAGAACCCCCCACACACAGAAACACAGCCAGCATGTACTCACCTTGCAGCAGGAGAGACTACTTACCCGTCCCGCAAGCACCTTGGAGAACACCCCCAGTGCCAATAGAGGGGACTCACTGGCTTGTTTCAGACAGGCCTATCACAGAGGCGTACTGCGTAGCTGTTGGCCCGGTCCACTGCGAAAGATACAGTAGGTACTGTTCGATCTTGAGAGGACCGCGGGAGCATGAAAGCAACCCGGCCACCCCTGGAGCCATGGGGTATGTCGTGAACTGAGTCTCACGCACACAAGGCGAGGATCAGCACGCTCGATGGTCGGACAGGGAAGACTACGAGGATACTAGTGTACCCAACCTGTTGCCCAGCCGACAGTTGATTGAAGGTCTCAAAAATAAAATAAAATTCCCAAAGGAATAAAAATTAAAAGTAAAATCTTCCAGGAGACTGGCTCCTGAGAGAGCCACGTCTTCTCCTTCTGCTAGGCAGAAAAAAACTGAGGCCTGCTAGCTGCATGTGTGAGGGTAATGTCCGGAGGGACCGCCCCCCTGGGCTGTTCAGCTCTGGTTTGTTCTGGAATGTTTTAACATTTAACATTCTGCCTAGGTCTTCTCCTGCAAGCAGGGACATATACCCACATGTAAAGTGTAAGAGACGCCGTGTTGGTCCATGGATGATAAGAGAAATAGTATTTTCCTCCGTCTGCAGAATCGGACCATAGCGGGGATGGATTATATCGGGTGTCAGCGGATGTTCATCCGCTGACACCCGCTATCCCATAGGGATGCATGTATGTCCGTATTTCGTCCAAAAACGGATGGATGAAATACAGACAGACATACTGTCCGCACATGTGAAAGGGGCCTTATATAAGCAAACAAAATACATTACCAGTATCTTTTTATGATTTGTTCTTGACTCAATACAACAGTGTATTATTCTTTAATAATAAATTAATCCTCGTTTACCCCAAACGGGAACACTCTGTAAACAAGGGTAGGTTGCTAAACATTAGGAAAGGAAAAAAGAGAGGAAGTTACCGTACGAGTTCTATCTATTAGTCTTGTGATCTACCGGAAACACAATATTAGTATTTCTCTGCATCTTTCAAGAAATTTGAAGCTCTAGGATGTAAAGTCCATGCAAGCCAAACTTTTGTAAATTTAGCTATGGCACCATTTTTGTGTGCTAACATCAATTCAAAATGGGCTATAGAATTGAGTTTTAATATGACATCAGATAGGTTAGGAGCTAAAGTGGATTTCCATAATTTAGTCATGGTGAGTCTCGAGGCCAATAATATATTGGCTACTATAGTCCTATAATTGAATGGGTATATATCCAAGTTTAGACCTAGTAAGGCTATTGCTGGTGTGAGTGCCATTAGATTTAACCTTGTCAATTTTTACTGCTGTCTGTGTCCCCTTTGGAAAGTTTCCCCTTCTCTATCCATCCTACTAATCATTGTCACTAGAACTAAAAAGGTCAAAAACAGAACATTCCATAGCTCAACTCACCAACCAGTCTGCTAACCAAACAAATTAACCTGTCCAACAGTTTACGTTAAAAACAGGGGTTTAGTAAGCTGCAAGGCCTCTTCACGGAACCCTGTGTATGCTTGCAGTTCTAAACACTACTGAATTTCTGAGTGTCTCCACAGTGGAAGCACATGCATTCAATGGATAGATGGGTGAAGGGTGCCGTGAAGAGGCATTGCAGCTTACGCATGCGTTTGCAAATACGTGCTAACTTAACCCCTGTTTTTAACGCAGACTGTTGGACAGGTTAATTTGGTTGGTGAGTTGAGCAATGGAATGTTCGGTTTTTGTCTTTTATGCATTTGCCCTTCCATGTGCTCCTTGCTGTGAAGGCCATTTATAGGTGGGGGAAGGGGGCATTTGTATGTTACTAGAACTAATGGTGCCAGAAAGACCAACATTTTTAGTTTTGGAATGGAAATAGAAGAAAACCTGTGGAAGGGTTTAAACCCCCCGGTCATGTCTTTTGTGGCAATTTGCTTAAGAATATTAACTTAAAGATTTATTATTGAAAACCGAGCTGCACAAAATTGGTTCTTTTATATCTGCCTGCAGTTCAGCTTTAAGTTTTACCTGCTTTTTAGGCATCAAAAAAATCAATACAGTTGTAAACAGAGCAATAACAAAAATTCATACACACTTACTGAAGAAATACTGAAGAGGTGGCACATGGTGAAAGCTTTTTTTTTGTCTGTGGCTTGCTTTTGATGTTTTAGGTGTGAGGAGTCACCTCTCTACAGATGTCTGAAATATGACTGCGATAGGTCAAATATTTAGTGAATGTCTATCATTTGATGTCTATAGAAAGCTCTTTTGCTTCTGTGGCCATGTGAATGGTATGTACAGTAATCAATGATGTCAATGACACTATGGTTTTCAAACCTACTTTTCCTGCCGAGTCCTGTTAAAATCTAACCAACATCACTGCTCAGCCCAACGTGGCAGCGTACAACAAACTGGACCATTAACCAATATTTTAAAATAGCAACAAGATACAGGCCTAAATTTGTGTGAAAGACGAATATGTCATGGCACGGCTTGCTGAGAATGTGATATAAAGGTATTATTTAAAAAAGAGAAGTATGTTGTTTTTTTTAAGAATCATACTTGGATGCAGCATTGGTCCAGTGCTGCATCTGCCCACTGCTGGCTCTAAAGCTGGATACACACTATACAATTTTCTGTAGATTTTTTCCTTTAGGATTTACCAAAACCATATAATAATATGAGGTCAAACCTTAAGAGTTTCAATTTGTATGAAATCAGGCAGGCCCTTGCACTACATGGTTTTGGTTAATCTACAGGAAATCAGACAACAAAAGTTGTAAAAAGTGTATGGGGTCGTAGACTGAGAACCAAGTGATCAAACACCACCAATCGCTTAGGTTCTCAGGGAACCCTGAGAAGAGAGCAGAAGACTGTCAGTCACCACTGTCTGCTATGCCCCCCTCGCTCACTGGAGTGCAGGGCTGTGGAGGGGGCGGGAGCAGCTAACTCAGGCTCTTAGCGGCTCACTGTGAGGCTGAGCTGGGTAATGGTCAAGCATGTGGGCAGATCCCGATCATATTGTCACGATCTTGCCCCAGCCTGGACTGGCCCTGTGACTTCAGCCCACTGTCTACTGAAAACAGGTCACAGGAGTGCAGAATTAACTGCAGTCCTGTGATCCACAGGTGAAGTACAGCCAAATGAGCTTTGGCTGTACTTCTCCTTTAAAACCAGTAGAAACCACATACTTTGGTCCCACAGAGGATTCTCCAAAAGAGAATGGTTGGTAGTGTGTTTCTAAGACACGCAAGGGAGGCCTCGGAAAATAAAATAACATAATACAAAAGGATTTACCAAACAACTACAATAGCCAAGAAAAGAGATAGAAAAAAGTTGGGGGAAGGGGGCCCATATATCCCAGGAGAACCCGGACATGGTTTAGGCCAGACTGAAAAGGTTCTAGGGATTGCTCCGCAAATGAGATGTAGTTAGGGGATTAGAAAAGTGCCCAAAGACAAATGTAGGCTATATATTTTAGATACAAAAAAAAAAAAGGACAACAAAAATGTGACTATGGAGATGGGTGGATGTGTCATAACAAAATGCCTTGCAGGTCTAGAGTAGCAGGATTAATGCAGTTGACTACATTAAGATATAAATACAGGCTAGTAAAAAAAGGTTTAAAAAAATCCCCTAATAAAACTGAAAATATAGATATGATTTTACATTTTGATCAGAGATTTTTCCTTTCTCAGCTCAGAAGAAGCCTGCTGTGATATGCTGAGCAATAAGAATACCCACAGGCTATATAGATGCTGGTCATATTTTTTATTTATAAAAATAATTCTGCCTGTTCACAGAAGTTACCCTAATGTGCACAGGTTGATCCTCCCCTTCAGCATGCCATTCAGTTGGTGCCAGCTGGGAACAGGAGAATCCATTGTTGAATTGGTTTTGGCTGCTATCTTCTCTGATCTGCACATGTTTGTTTTGGGTCAAAGACTCACCAAACCCTGTAGCTTCCACCCTTGAAAACGAGCCGGCAATCAAAGCACCTATATACAGTTGTGCTCTTATGTTTATGTATTCCTGGCAGAGTTTGTTAACCATTTTTGTTGGACCAAAAACAGAAAACAGCCAGCTTACAATTCACCAAACAGCATTTAGAGCTCCCTCAAAATTTCTGTATCAAAATCATGTGATGTGATGAAACCAAAATTGAACTTTATGGTCACAACCACAAATGCTATATGCTTGTAGAGGAGTCAATAAGGCCTATAAAAGAGAAGCACACCATCCCTCCTGTGAAGCATAGAGATGCAACGCTACTGATTTATTGGGGGGATAAGCTATAGCAGCATATGTACTGTAATTAAAGCTGATAGTCATGTTTACCATCAATTTCAGTAGTTTGTTTGGATCAGCTTGTGCTGGTACACAGGGCTGGGTTCCGGCTGTGAGACTTCCTGTCTCCCACCAGAAACAAAACAGAGTCTGGCTAAGTGACGCTCAGCAAATCATAGGCAGCTTTATATTCTGTGAATGAATACAAAGCTTCCTCTGATTGGTTGAGTGGGAGGGGAGGGGAGGGCTGATGTTGTCACATTCTTAGACTCGGTCAACCAGAGGAAGCTTTGAATTCATTCAAAGAATACAAAGCTGCCTATAAATGGCCGAGTACTGCTCAGCCAGACTCTGTTTTGTTCCGGGTGTGAGACATGGAAATCTTTGTCTCACAGACAGAATGCAGCACTGTTTACTGTATGTAGCTGAAGCTACATGCAGTACATACAGTGCTTAGAGACACTGCAACAGTTAATGAAGCAAATAGTTTGTTTGGACCAGCTTTGTCCAAACTAACTTTTTAAAGTGACATGAAACATGGACATCAGCTTTAAGTAAAAGTGATCTGAAAATAGCTTGCATTCATTTTGACAAGACATTCTAGAACAGTTTTCATTCATAAGCCCAGGCATTGTGCATAGGGTGCACTTGGACTTAAGCCTTTAGTAGCTCCAGTAGAAAAGGTGAAGTTGCTGGAGGGGATCATTGCAATCTACAGACCCCAATATCCTTGAGCCACTTTGGGGAGATCAAACATGCAGTTTTGTGCTAGTCAGCAAAAAAGTTTACAGCCCCTGGACACCTTTAGGATATGAGAAAATAAAAGGGCCTCATCAACAACCATCACAAAAGACTGCAAGCCATCATTAATGCCAATAAGGGGGGACAATACACAAAATCAAGAACTAATGGTATGAAAGCTTTTGAACAGACCATGTTATTATTTTCCAATATTGCTATGGTTGGTTTAATTGTTGCGCTCTTCCATGATGTTTAATAGTTTAATTTGAATCACATTAAAAATAAAAGTATATGGTCTAATAACACACTTAAAATGGTCCAAATCATACAAATTCTGCCAGGGGTATGTAAACTTAAGCGTACAACTGCACACTACAAAAAGCAATAAAAAAAAACATTTTACTGAGGCAAGCATCTTTACAGCCCCAATGTGTTATCCAATTGGTTAGCGAGACCTTTCTTAGGTCAGATCCATATTTTAACATATAATAGCTGCAGTGTCAAATCTTGTTCAGTGCTTTGTTAACAGCAAGAAAAATGAGGAAGCATTTAGGATAAAAGAGGTAGAAAGACGTTAACTCCATGTACTCCTGGTGATAATCCTGCTGGAAAAGTTGCAAAATGATGACAAGGCCACGTGATTACACCATATGCCATTCTGCATTTAGGTTAAATTTAGTTAAAAAAGCTCTTTGCTTATGGGTGTCAGGCTGATTATCTTTACATCTGACATGCACATTATCTTCACAGATTATGTACATTTAATGGTGCAAAGAGAAAAGGCCGATGTTTGATCTTTTTACAGCACTGAATAAGCAGAATATTAGCTGCTTGACAAAGTGCATTAAAACCAATTCTAAATCTGGTGGCCAGGCTTTATGTCCTAAATACAGGCATTGCACTGGACATTTCCAGGAAATAAATATTTGTGATGAGATGGATGGAGAATAAAGTACAAGTAAACCTAAAGCTGTCCATCGACAACTTCATAAACATAGTTTCATCTCTAGTTGCTGCAGGAAAAAACTTAAGTAGTAATTAAGGACAGGTCTTTCTACATATTCAAAACATCAATATGATTGCACAAAGTTGATGTTTTTCAGGAGTATAATTAACAAAAGACAGAAAACATACCAAGCATACTTCAAATGGTTTCACGTGTGCTGTGCCAGCTTTGACCCTGGACAGGAAAGCTCTGGTTGCATGTTCCTGTTGAGGCAAACATGGAAGGGCGGAGATGTGTGGCTTCAGGCCCTGCAGACAGACCTGGCTTATCGCAGGGAAGCAGGAGCTGTCAGTCAAGATTTTTCCAACCAATCCAATCATTTTTTTCATTGAAGAATGGTGATGCTGGACTGTCTGAGGGTTACCGGTACACATTAGATCATGGCCTGAGCCGACCGACTGTCTTTAGCTTAAACAGGCCTACCATTATCTAATGTTTATGGGTAACTTGTGTGCATACTTTGCAGTGATTTCACCTGTGTTTTAGGTCGATAGATGGTGCACACAGGGCCGCTGCTAAGGGAGTACAGCAAGCCCTCTTGTACTGGGCCCGGGCCCCATTGGTTCAAAAGGGGGGGCCCAGGCACCTGCTGAGCAGAAGGTCTGGCTGTTCTTTCTTATTGCAGACGCCGACACTCTTCTGCCTCAACCTGCAGCACAGCTGGCTTCTCCTCTTCTTTCCCCCTCCAGCTGGACTGCAGGGGGATTGGATCTAGCACATGTGGGGCACATCTGCTGTCTGGGTCCCCCTGTGTGCCCCTTTTTCCTGCAGCGCTGCCAGCTTTTCTCCACTTCTTTTCCGCCGGGAGCTGCTGCCGTCACATTTGGGATGATTCAAGATGGAGAGCAGGGGAAGGGGTTGGTAAATATATAATTTACTGCCACCTTCCTTTCCTGAATGAACACAGTAAGTGATCAGTGATGAATAGACAGAGAAGTGATTGGTACCGAAGTATAGTTAACTGTGTTTACTATGCTTCAGCTTGTGAATGAGCAGAAAGCCTTGGAGCGCTTCCTAGTCATTCATCTGTGCAGCTGAGGCTACAGAGAAAGGGACAGATAAATCATTGTCTTCGGTCACTTTCGGAAGGGGGGAGGGGGCCCTGTCAGGTAGGCTGTATGGGGCCCTGTGATTTCTAACAGTCAGCAGCCCAGGGTGCACAGAAAGATTTTCCTCTGATATTCACATAGTGTATTTGTGGAGAAAATTTGCATCCAAGTTTGAAGTTTTTGTGTATTTTAGTCTTGAATGCAGAGGCAAGACTGATACAGTAATAGAAAGTCAACGTGAACAAACGCACTGGGGAAGATTTCCAAAACGCAGACCAAAGAGCATATCTTAACCCACACAAAATAGATTCTGTGCTTCATTTGAAGGATGAAACCCCGACTGACAGGTATAGGCAAAAGCAAGTCCCCTATGTGATTTCCTTTGTAGGTACTAAGTGGCTGCAATGTGTTGCATTTTCCCTTTAATGAATGATAGACCTTGATTCACGCCTATAAGTTAACTAGGTTCATTCTTTGCTTACCTAAATTCGGTCAACCACAAAGCCTGTTTAATTTATGTGTCCTAATTAAAGTGAAGATTTGGCAACCCTACGCAGTTTGCACTTTTGACCACAGCAACTTATTTACATGGGGATGTAGAAAATGGACATTAATGTGGTTACAAAATTTACAAACTTTACGGTCCATAGGTTCTTAGATCTATGATTCGCTGTAATCAAGAATCATCATATATTTGAAACTTTCCAAGCAGTCCCTACTTATATGAAGAAATCTCTCTACATTGTATTAGCACTTCATTCAAAAATAGATTCAGGTAATAGCCAAGTTCTTAAAGTGTTGGTTCACCTTTATATTAAAACACACATTGCTCTAAAGGGGCCTCAGTGGTTTCCAAATCACTGTGCAGTGTTGAGAAATTGAGCGTCACCTAAATTATATATCTGTAGGCCAAGCACAGTTTTCACAAAGCTTGGCCAAAAAAGACCATCCTACATATAAGCTGGGACAGATGGCCTGTTGAGCATCCCTTAGTAATTTAAACAAAGCTCAACTACTGCACGTATTTAGAAACTACTTTAGACCCTTTGGCTGGACTGTAAATTTTGTTCAAAATGGTAAACTAACCCTTTAAACAAAAACAAAGTTTTTTTTATACGTTATTACCCATTAAAAAGCATCATCTGCTACAAAAATGCTGTGATGCATCTCTTTTCATTTCTTATATAACAGAGTAAGCTGCAGTCTTGTTGCATATTTTTTTTTTAAATGGCAAATATAGCATATGCAGACATAAGTGTTTAATATTTCCGCTCAGTCAGATAAGTCATTTCACAAATAAAGCTGGTTCACATAGGATTACACCTTCACTGCAACACTGCTTCATGCAAGTATTGGAGCCTAATAGTTCTCACCAAAACCCAGTAAGAGACCATATGTGCTAGCCTCTCTGGTTGGCAAAGTCCGTTCTCAAGCTGAGCCCGTCAGTCAGGCATATCCCGCCACCATAACTGCTCTCCTGGGTGCACCGACTCTACAGAAAGAGTTCAGTTTACATTTGAGCTGCCAATCCATTAGCAGATGAACCAAAAAAAAGGAAGTGTTTAATCGTGCAGTACCGCCAAATGCAGATATAAGCAGGGGGTTTGCATCAACAGCACATCTAGGGCAAGGGTAGGCAACCTGGGGCCCTCCAGCTGTTGTGCAACTACATTTCCCATGAGGCATTGCAAGCCTGGCAGTTACAATTACTGCCAGAGGCATGATGGGACTTGTAGTTCTGCAACAGCTGGAGGGCCCCAGGTTGCCTACTCCTGATCTAGGGTAAACCCTGCTTTTTCAAAGGGTTTCTTAACTGAGATTTAGCCTAGGTTCATACTGATGCCGTGTGAGTTGAATCCGTTTTGCAGTGCAAGTTCAAGGAGCAGGTGGTAGTGCGAGTTGATGGGTTCAGATGCGATTCTGATACAAATTTGATGCGATTTGAATACAGCTGCGTGCTCTCTCATCCTGTCACACCAATATTTAGCGTGTAATATGAAGAATGGTCCGTGTCTGCAGCCCCATATGCTCAAATTGCCCCCTTTTTTCCGAAGCCAGGGGTGCTTCTCCCCGTCAACTCCTGACAAATTTTAAATGAGCATGGCTGAACATGGCTTTGTTCACACATCCGCATAATTTATTCATTGCAAAAATTATGAGTCCCTCCGCCACCATGACAGAGGGACTCATAGTTCTGAATAGAGTGCAGTGACATCACGGCACATGTAGTCTATTGACACTTCCTCTAGCTCTGTAAGTGAAGGTTTGTACCTCAATAGGCATCAGTGGCTGCAGAAAAAATTCAGCAGGAGCCAGAGCATTGTACCAGTCATCCACTGATCATGGTTGCAATGCTTTCCAGTGATTATTTAAGTGGTTGTAAAGGCTAAAGGTTTTTTACCTTTGCGTATATGCATGAAAATAAAAAACCTTCAGTATGCAGCTCCCCCTGCACCCCCCCCCCCATACTTAGCGCAATCCAGCGATGTGCACGAGAGCAGCTGCTCTCCCAGGTCTCTGCCTCCTCATTGGCTCACGCTGCTGTCAATCACAGCTAATGTAGAGGGGGCGGGGCCGAGACCCATTTTGCATGTCTTATGGACACACAGATCAAGCCTTTAGGAGCCAGTACTGCACGAGTACCCCCATAGCAAGCGGCTTGCTATGGGCGTACTTAGAGAAGAGGAGGAGCCATGACCACTGGCGGGAAACCCGAGAAGAGGAGGAATGGGGCTGTTCTGTGCAATACAATCCCACAGAGCAGGTAAGTATGAGTTTTTTTTTTTTGGGCATTTGCCTTTAATATCACTAAATATGGGTGCATTTGAGATGCACATAGCCTAAAAATATAAAATATATATTTCATACTTTGTTGACTAAACCACCTCTTCAATTTTTTTAAATGGGTCATAACATATAAAAAAAATTAATAAAAAAAAAAAAAAAGGCAAATCTTAAGGTTTCTTACTTCTAAAAGCAAATGTTTTACTTTGAGAGGAGAATAAATAAGCTCTTTATATATTGAAATAAACTAAGTTCACATGGAGAGAAAAAAAAAACAAACAATTGTTGGTTTTGTGGATAATGTGAGATTTGCTTTTAATTTTACTGGGCAAACGGAACTGAACGAGACAAGGAAAGCTAGAACTTTGTGATAAGAATATAGAAATCAAGAAATAAAAGTTTAAGATGTGAGGAGTTACAGAAGAGAAATGTGTCTGTGCCAAGAATAGCATTTCTTCCCAGCAGTCAAATTAGCACACTGAACTCTATTTTAATCAAGAAATGCCGTTCTATACTCAGAGAACTATAGTGGTGTGTGCACAACTGTTTTCCACCAAATGAATCTTTATGTGATCACACACACAAAAAATTATTTCTTCTTGTGGTGCCACAATCAAACTTGTGTTTAACAGTTATCATTCACTTGAACAAATCACCCGATTAATCACACTCCAGTACAACCCTAATGGAATAACATTTGACACCTCCATATTTACATTTATCTTTTACCATTTAAATCCGTACTCACGTGAAGGCGGTGCAAAGAAAATGGATGATGCGCAAACAAGGTATCCCATAGCAGATTTATATTACTGAAAGATAATTAGTTTTTTTTGCGAAGGATTATTTCACTTAGCATATTGCTCTTTGGCTTTTTCTTTCATTTGCAAATAAATGTGGAACTCCAGGAAAAATCTATTTTTAAAAGTTAGATTGGGCCAGCTTAATTACCGCTTTTGATGGGTATACAATATCCAAAAGGGCTGCTGGGAATGGCAAAATGTTCTGGTTTTAGTTTGTGCCACATACAAGGAGAGCTTTGACCTTCCAGCGGTGCATCAACAATTCGCTGTCTCTTACAGTGATAGTGATAAAAGGAGGTTGCTTCCTCTGCACCCCCTTCATTCAGAAAATCTCAATTTATTTTCAATTTCTCAAAAAAAAAAAACAAAAAAAAAAAAACATGATTTGTAATGGAACTGCACCAAAGTGTATAGGAACGAATAGATGTGCAGACCCAGCCAGGAACTTTGACAAGCGCCAATCTGGGGAGTAAGATCTTTGTCGGGGCCTGGACTTGAACATAGGACCTGGGTCTGGCAATGACTCTTCTCGCTGAGCTGCCTGAGATTCTGAACAGCACTCTGTCTGATCCATTTGACAGCCCTGCCTTGTGCCGTAACTTCTGCTGAACCTTGAACTCCTTTCTCCTCCCATGAACTTCCTTATTTAAGCCATGTCTCTGTCCTTCCTGTTTGCCAGATTATTGTGCTCTCTTCAGCTAGTATCTCACTCTTGTCTTCCGTGCTGGTGTTCATGTTTTGGTACCACTCATTATTGACCCTTGGCTTGTTCCTAGACTATGCATCTGCTTGATCCCAAGCTGCAACTATTCGTTACTGACCATTGGCTTGATTACTGACTACGCATCTGTTTGATCCTGCTTATCTGCTACTGGACCTTGGCTTGCTCACCTCCTGGTGAGGCGATCCTGAGGACCATAACCTGGTACTAACATGCAGTAAAATCCACCAGGAGCTCCTTTGAACACCGGTTAGTACTTAGACTTTGCACCTCAGGGGAGCCCATGTCATCCGAAAGGGTGACTGCCTGTGTACCTATCCTGCTGGTCAGTAGTAGTCCCACTACTGCTATAGCAACTGGTCTTCGAGCCTGACCCCTGATTGTGACAATCGTGTTGGTTCAGGGACATGCGAGCATAAGACTGGGAAAGGGGGGACATGGTGTTATACATTTATGCACTGGTTTAACGCTTACTGTTCTGGATCATGATTTGCATAAGTAAGTTTGCATTGTGCTTGTGAACTGTTGTTGACGTCACTGCAGTGTTTAAGAAGCTTTGCCATCTATAATTTGTTACCTGGCCAGGGGATGGGTGTGTGAGGTCTCAAGATTTGAAAATATCTCTATCTCCCTCACAGGTGGTCTTCCTATGGAATGAAAATTACTGGAAGGGGAGCAGTGCAGTGTGTTGAGCTGATGGATCGATATAATCCTGGGGTCTACACGGATTAGGAACGTGTTTTGTGATTATCAGCTGAAGGTTTGTGATTATGGTTTTTTTAACCTGGAATCTCACTCCTGTTTTGAGATCCTTGACACTTGTGGCAGAGTTGGAATTTAGACCAGAACTTGAAGGAACTGCTACATAAGAGTACTTGGGCTTGGGAGGATATTGCGCTAGGTGAAAGTTATGTGAGTAGACAAGGGGAGAGGAAGGGTAGATGAATGTCTTCTAAAGAAAACACAAAATGATTTTTGAATGGACAGCATATACGCTACTATAAGTTTGGCACTTATAGTTGCGTATAGGTAAAAATAAAATTTTTATTCAACACAGTGTGGAAATCCTTACATTTTCTTGCTCCTATTTTTTTATTTTGATATGTGCCCAATCACTATGATAGTGCCTAACTTCCACCTTCTGATTACTTACCTTGGTCATGTGAATGCTGTTACCCTCATTGATCAAGGGGTACCAGAGTTGTGACTACAGTTGGGATTGTTGCGTTTTTTTTATGCTGTATGTTTTTCGAGCCGGGGAATGCCCAAAGGCTCTGTTCTGTAGAGTATTTTTTTAAAACCAATAAAAACAACTTTTTTATCTAACACAGCAGCATTCACACATGGGACGCCCATCAATAAAATTAATTTATTACTACAAATACACATTGGACAGTGCAAGGTCTGAACGCCATTTTACCAGAACGCACACCCCGTACACGTTTCCTGGAACATGCTCAAAACGCACTGCACTTGCAAGCTGCAGCTGGTATCAGTGTTACCTTGATGACATCCCAAATGCTGGTGGCAAATGCAGTGCGTTTGCCTGCGCTGTATCGCATGGTACAGTAGTACTGTGCAATCTGTTTTTTGTGTGGTTTTTACAGTAGTGCATTCTGGCGCAATTTCAGCCCATTCAAATGAATGGGCTGAAACCGCACAGCACCTGGATTGCATGTGAATCGCAACAGAAACGCACAACTTTTTCCTGTGTGATTCATGTGACCCAGCCCTGAATTAGACATTGGATATCTAAAAAGGTGGATGCCCACAGCTTGTGAATTACCACCAGAGAATTTTCTAATAAGAGGATTGAGCAACATAATCAAATGTGGATAATATACCATACTTTACATTTTGTGAAGGAAGTAGACAACTAACAAAAAAGTTTCAGAAATACTATATGAAAGGGTACAAATGTTTTCAGACCAATGTAAAAAGTACTGCAAGAGGAGGAGGGGGGGGGGGGGGGGGAACATACAAGGTTGCACAATACAGTAGATAGACAAAATATTTACCCAATCCGCTCCAACATACATATGGTCTAAACGCTTTAAACAGAAAACAATATATTTTCTATGTACATAACCCCAGTAGGAAAGCAATGTCAACATGATCCTTGGAAGAGCACCATTATTCTTTTGTTAGTCACACTTCTGTACAAATCTGGTGCCAAGTAGTAACACACAGCTACAAAAGCTCAGCATGTCTCCTGGTGCAGAAGGGATGTCTATCTGCTACACGTTTACAAACTTTTTTTTTTTACAAACTATTCAGCAGCTCATCAATATTGGGGTGGTCCGCCATAAATCCCAGATGGCTAGAAAGCCAAAGGTTTAAGATTTTCAAGCGAACTACTCTGCATCTGAGCCCAAAAATGCAATTGGAGCCTGGGTTCACACATATGCAAAACACAGATATCGCATGTGATTCGCACCTGCATTGCTGCACCAACCACATGCGATGTCTGTGCAATGCGAGTTTAGCCACACAGTTGTATGGCTGAACTCGCAATGGATTTGCACAAAAAAAAAAAAAAGAAGTGCAGGGACTTTTTTTCACCCACACTGGAATCGGATCACATGGGTGTTCTCACCTATGCGATCTGATTCCTGTCTGAATCGACAGTTCCCACTGCGATCTGTGAACCGATTTGGGGGCGTCATTAACATTGTGTTGACACCCGCAGTGGTTCGCAGGGGGCAGTGTGAACTGCCTGCGGGAGAGATGTGATGCGGGAACCCGCACTGGAATTGCGCTGGTTCCTGCATCGCATATGTGTGAACACAGGGCAATTCATTTTAAATATTCAAAGCAATCTCACCCATCCATCCATGTCTCCAAACTGTATTATGATGAGAAATCACTTTGAAAAAACACCCCCTAGCATTTCTAGGGACATAGTGTGGTGCGGGAAACCTTGCGTTTTCCCACACCGCATTCAAATCACACTGCCCTTGCGATCTGCAGCAGGTGTCAGTGGCAATTTTAATGACACTACAAAGCAAGTTGTGAACGCAGTGCGTTTGCCCGCCCTGGATCGCATGATACAAAAAGTACCATGTGATCTGGTTGCATTGCATTTCCAAAATTGGCGCATGCACAACTTTGCTGTGATGTGATTTGAGCCAATTCAAAATTAATAGGCTCAAATTGCACCGCACTGAAATCGCATGTGAATTGAACAGGAATGCGGTGCGGTTCCTGCGGTGTGGTTCATAGTGTGGACTGAGGCAGATAATTCATGTAGCATTTGCTTCCTAGAATCCATCTGCCCTTAGCTCAAGCATGCAGGCAGGAAGGTGTGCTTAGCTGAGAAAGCTCCTCTTCCCCTCCTGAAAAACGGTTATTGCTGTAGACCACAGGTATTTGCATGTTGACTGATCTGTAGCCAATGCATCTCAGCAAGACAAATGGGGATACATAAAAAAAATGAAAGGCAAAGTTTAGTGGTTCAGATGCCAAGCATGAAAGTACAATAGTGGGGGTTGGGGTAGTGAAAATGTGGCTACCAATGACTTGGAGCCGGTTCACACAGGGGCGACTCGGGATCCGACTTCAAGTCGCCCCAAGTCGCGCCGTTTTTAAAAATAATGGAAGTGAATGGAGTCGTCTTAATGTACACGACTGCAGTCGCTCCAACTTCAAAAAAGGTTCCTGTACGACTTCAATCCGACTTGTAGGTGACCTGTACCCATTGATTTCAAATGGAAGTCGCCTCCAAGTCGGATTCCCGTTAATAGAGGCATCTTTACAGGAAGTCGCCCCTCTGTGAACCGGCTCTAAAAGGCAAACGCCTCCCACGGAGCTCGTATTTGGTATGAATCATGAGGGGGAACTCCACGCCAAATTTTAAATAAAAAAACGGAATGGGTTCCCCTCCAAGAGCATACCAGGCCCTTAGGTCTGGTATGGATTTTAAGGGGAACCCCCTACGCCGGAAAAAACAGCGTGGGGGTCCCCCCAAAATCCATACCAGACCCTTATCCAAGCACGCAGCCTGGCCGGTCAGGAAAGGGGGTGGGGACGAGCGAGCACCTCCCCCCCCGAACCGTACCAGGCCACATGCCCTCAACATGGGGGGGTGGGTGCTTTGGGGCAGGGGGGCGCCCTGCCCCCATGTTGATGAGGACAGGGCCTCTACCCGACAACCCTGGCCGTTGGTTGTCGTGGTCTGCAGGCGGGGGGCTTATCGGAATCCGGGAGCCCCCTTTAATAAGGGGGCCCCCAGATCCCGGCCCCCCACCTTATGTGAATGAGTATGGGGTACATCGAACCCCTACCCATTCACCTGGGGGAAAAGTGTCGATAAAATAAAAAAAAAAAAAACAAACACACTAGACAGCTTTTTAAAGTCATTAGGCAGCTCCGGGGGTCTTCTTCCGACTTCGGAAGAAGACCTCAGGGGTCTTCTTCCGACTCTCCGGTGCCTTCTCTGCGCTCTCCGGTTCTTCTCCCGCTCTCCAGTGCTTTCTGCCTTCTGCCGGCCCCTCTGCTATCTTCTTCCAGCTCTTTTGCTAGCGAGGGCCCGGTCTTCATCGTCGTCTTCTTCCTTCTTCTCTCCTGGAGATGTTGACATGACGAGGTCCCCCTCTGTAATGCAGTGTGAGCGGCACGCAATAATTTATATAGGCATGGGGCGTGGTCACCGGGTGATTTCACCCGGTGACCCCTCGCCCCATATGACGTCATAAGGGGGCAGGTCACATCACCCGGTGACCACGCCCCATGCCTATATAAATTATTGCATGCCGCTCACACTGCATTACAGCGGGAGACCTCGTGGTGTCAACATCTCCAGGAGAGAAGAGGGATGAAGACTGAGCCCCCGCTAACAAAAGAGCTGGAAGAAGATAGCGGAGGGGCCGTCAGAAGGCAGAAAGCACCGGAGAGCGCGGAGAAGGCACCGGAGAGTCGGAAGGAGACCCCCGAAGTCGGAAGAAGGCCCCCGAAGTCGGAAGAGACTTATTAAAGGGGGCTCCCGGATTCCGATAAGCCCCCGCCCGCAGACCCCGACAACCAACGGCCAGGGTTGTCGGGAAGAGGCCCTGTCCTCATCAACATGGGGGCAGGGTGCTTTTGGGTGGGGGGGTCCGCAGGGCGCCCCCCTGCCCCAAAGCACCCACCCCCCCACACGTTGAGGGCATGTGGCCTGGTACGGTTCAGGAGGAGGGGCGCTCGCTCGTCCCCTCCCCCTTTCCTGACCGGCCGGGCTGCGTGCTCGGATAAGGGTCTGGTATGGATTTTGGGGGGACCCCCACGCCGTTTTTTTGGCGTAGGGGGTTCCCCTTAAAATCCATACCAGACCTAAGGGCCTGGTATGCTCTTGGAGGGGAACCCATGCCGGTTTTTTATTTTAAATTTGCTGTGGAGTTCCCCCTCACGATTCATACCAAACACAGGGGGTAGCCTGTCCTGGAGGCGACTTCAAGTCGCTCCAGGTCGCGCTGTGGTTCAGGCTCAAGTCGTGTCCAAGTTGCCTTCGCAGAGTTGCGCTCAAAGTTGTGTTGCCCCTGTGTGAACCGGCTCTTAGAGGCAGCAGTACCGAAGGTGTGCGTGTTGAAAGGAACGGACCGATCATTTCCTTGTTGCAAAAGTCAACAAAAGCAGCGTTAAATTGCTCATACACTTGAACGGGTTTTAAAAACTGCAATGCTTATCTGAAAGTAAACAGAAGAGCCAACAGTCTCCATTTCTAAGGAAAAGTAAAATTAGCAATTAAAAAAATATTATGCATTTCCATGAGAGCCACACTCACCGACACACACCATTAAACAGCGATACTCGCTATAAATATTCAAAAGCACTCCCACATAATCATTTACCAACAAGCATTTAATCATTTCCTAAGCTCTGCTCTAACAAACCCCACTTTACCTCAGAGCCACTAGAAGGAATTGCACTTTTATGTGCCTGGTGTTAGCATTTCAGATAGCACACTGAATGGCAACAAAACTGCAAATGGTTGAAAAAAAAATGTTCAGTCATAAAGTAGACTGCCAATCAAGCTAATGGTTCAATGCAGAAATCACCTGTCCACATACAGGAAGTCAGTGCCCAGCCATTGATCGGTCTATTCAGTAATGGAAAGGATCCTGTTTACAGTGCTTAGAACCGAAGTATATGGAAAAGATCATTTCATACGGCAGATTTTTTGAAACATATGTACATACAGGCAATTTAGAACAAATAGCTAATGTCCAGAGCAGAAAGAATGTTAATAAAGGGGAACTAAAACGGTATATCTCAGCACCACAAATTGAAAATGCCATTTATGTTTAAAGTAAAAGTCCATCCGAACACTAAAATCGCAACATCAATAGACCTCCACAATCTAACACTAACCTATCTAACCCTGTAAAAAAGGTCTCCGGTCTCCAGCGGCGGAAGCTCTGTAGGAGGACAAAGCCGACAACGGCTGTGAAACGAATGGGAAGTGACATCACCCATAGAGTTACTATGGGGCTTCTGTTGTCGGCTGCCTCCTCTAAACCCGTCTATACAGCGAAGCTGCAGCTGACAGATTAGCGTGGGATCAGGTCGGATCGGCTTCAAAAAAGGTATGTTTACTGATCACTTCTTTACCGGGCTAGATAGGTTAGTGTTAGATTGTGTATTTCTGTAGATGCAGAGATATTAGTGTTGGGGGGGAGACTTCTACTTTGATATTCAAAAGCAAATTACCCACCCATCCATGGTTCCTTGCTTAATTTTGTTGGAAAAAAAAACAAAACTAACATTTCAAGCAGCAGCCATCTTGAGTAAGGGCAGATGGTTCGAGAGCATGGACTTCCTGGAATCCATCTGCCCTTAGCTCAGGCATGCAGGCAGGAGAGTGTGCTTAGCTGAGAAAAACCTTTCTTCCCTCATCCAGATCAAAGAATAAGCCCTTAAAGACCCCCGACATAGTTTTGGCCTAGGCCAGGAAGCAATTGGTGTAAAAAAAAAAAAAAAAGTAAAAACCTAGAAATATTATTTTTATTATTATTATTATTATTATACAGGATTTATATAGCGCCAACAGTTTATGCAGTGCTTTACAATATAAAAAGGGAGACAATAGTTATAATACAATAAAATACAAGAGGATTAAGAGGGCCCTGTTCAGAAGAGCTTACAATCTAATAGGGTGTGTAGCGCCCATCCCCTTTTAGGGGTGCTATATACCCAAATTTAGGGGGCTGGTTTGAGTTAGTAGTTAGGCTCAGACCGTTCTCATTGATAGGTTGTGCTACTTTGTTTCTGCAGGTGGTATACTGGTGTGCAGTTCCCTGTGGCCTGTAGGTGACACTGTCATGACAGGTCAGGGTTGAACCACTAGTAATCGTGCTGTGCCTTAGGGTGTCCTCTCTCGGCAGCGGTACAGTGGGCGTGGTTGGCCTGCTGTGCATGCTGGGGGAGGATACATAAGGGGCAGACGCCGCCTGGGAGCGAGGAGCCGGGAGTCTGAGTCCAAGTGCGCGGCGCCCGGCCCTCCAGGCCATAAGGCCGCGTGCGCATCAGTCCCAGGCACCTTTAGCCCTGGGGCTGAAACTTCAACACTGGGCCCAGCACCTTTAGCTGGGGCCCACTTCTGGGAAGAGGAACCCCAGGGTGCCCCTTGCGAGGGAGCCCGCTCTAAGAAGAGGAGGCCGGGGGAGGACCTTTCTGAGGGACCGGTGAGAGTTCACGGTGAAAGAAGGGGCCCGGTAACTTTCTGGAGGGATTCATCTATCCACCAAGGGCCTAGTAACGTGCTGTTGCTGGCACCTGTCCTTGTATTGCAAAAGCTGAGAAGTTCGGGACATGATAGATTCTGTGGCAGAGGGTCTCCCGAACGTATCTAAGAAGAGAACCCAATTGAGCGTCCGAGCATCACTGCCGCTGCTGGGATCCACTTTTACAGGAGACTATCCGGGTGAGCTGAACCCACTCGGGGATTGAGTGGTGATTGTAACATTTACTTGTGCCTGGACCTACCTCCCAAAACCTTGCTGTCCTGTCTCTTATCCACCCTTTCCTATCTGCTGAACATTGATGAAAAATAAACTCAACATTGGAGTTTAGAGTGGTGTGGACATTGGAATTACTTGGGGGGGGAAACAGAGACTTGTCCCTATATCCTAGGAGATGAGAACCAACTGAAGGAGAACCTAGCTGTGGGACCCAAATACATAACACCGCTCAACCTCTTCAAACAGGAGGGTACGGGATATAGTACGGTGTGCCCTTTTTCTGCAAGTGAGCCAAAAGGTAGGAAAAAGGGTCCGTGTGCTACAGGTGGGGCAGGTGGTACAAAAGGTTGTAACTGTGGGGAATGAGCTGATGGAAATGGTAAAAGATTAGTTGGAGGTGATAGGCTTCCCTGAAGAGATGAGTTTTCAGGGATCGCCTGAAGGTAGCAAGAGTAGGGGATAGCTGGAGAGGTTGAGGTAGAGAGTATGGGAGAGGAGGGGAGAGGCTCTGGAGAAATCCTGGAGATGAGCATGGGAGGAGGAGGAGACCAGAAAGCTTGAGAGTAGGAGGTCTTGAGAAGAGCGTTAGAGGATGGTGGGTGATATTTGGAGACAAGTTTGGTGATGTAGCTCGGGGCAGAGTTGTGGATGGCTTTGCATGTTGTGGTTAGTATTTTGAATTCAATTCGCTGGGCGATCGGAAGCCAGTGTTGGGATTGGGGGAGAGGTTTGGCAGACACTGAGCGGTTGGTAAGGTAGAGGAGTCTGGCAGCAGCATTCATGATAGACTGAAGAGGGGATAGCCTATGGAGAGGCAGTCCAATGAGAAGGGAGTTGCAATAGTCAAGGTGAGAGAACAACGAAGTGAATGATTAGCTTGGTGGTTTCATTTGTTAAAAAGGGGTGAATTTTAGAGATGCTCCGGAGGTGATTCTAATATGCCTTCCTATCGATTTCCTAAAGCTAGCAGCATTTGGATTTCAAATTTGACCTGCAGAAAGTTTGATCGGTGCATGGTAGCGCGTCACCATGCACGGCAGATGCTTTGGTGTGCCATGAAATATGAACACACTACCATGCTATTCACAATTCTTGGCATCACAGCTCCGCCTGTAACGTGTGTTGTTGTGTTACTGCAGCACACTGGTGTGAATGTGCCCTTATGCTCAGAGAATGGTTTGCTTCACTGGGAAGAACTGAAGCATTCACAGGAGGCCTGTCCATGCTGACTCTTGAGACCCCATTGTACTGAATTTCTCCTTCAAATGGACAGCTCCACTACACCCCATTTCTCTGTAGTGCCAAGAGCCCATGTGTACAGGGCCTTTGGGCATATAGTTAAAGAATATATATATATATATATATAGTGTGTGTTAATATATGTATATATGATAGATAGATCTATGTTTTTGTTGTTTTAACTAGGTATTAGTGTAGTTATATTTCCCATGTTATTACCGATGGGCTTACATGCTGCTTCAGTTTGTAGTGTCAGGGCTGATATATCCCCCCATGTCCATGTATTCATATACCTAGCTTGTCCCTATTTGCTAACGAGACAAGCAACTTTTCCTGGGTCACACGTTGTCCAATCCATGCCTTGCCATTTCATTTGTATTATACCACTAAATGTGGGAGTGCCAGTGTGAAAGGCTGCATAGTGATCCATCTATTAAAGTGGAAGTAAACTTCCCTCTAAAGTTTGTACCTATAGGTAAGCCTACAATAAGGCTTGAATAAAGAAATTGAAGTAGCGCTAATTACTCTATTAAAGTGCTAAGTGGATATAATAGTGAATAACTCAATCTAATATATGGTGCAACACATCAAATTGATAATATGATAAAGATCAATAAACAATAAAGTCCATATAAATAAATATAACCACTTGTTTACCGGGCACTTTAACCCCCCTCCTGCCCAGACCAATTTTCAGCTTTCAGCGCTGATGCACTTTGAATGCCAATTGCGCGGTCATACAACGCTGTACCCAAATTACATTTTTATAGTTTTTTTCCCCACAAATAGAGCTTTCTTTTGGTGGTATTTGATCACCTCTGCGGTTTTATTAAAAATAGACCGATTAAAAAAAAAAAGTTTTATTTTTTTATATTTTGTTATAAAATTTTGCAAACACGTAATTTTTCTCCTTCATTGATGTACGCTGATGAGGCTGCACTGATGGGTGGCACTAATAGGTGGCATTGATATGTGGCAATAATGGGCACTGGTAGGTTACACTGATAGGCAGCATTGCTAGGTGGCACTGACTGGCATCACTGGTGGGCATTGATAGGTGGCACTGGCAGGTAGCCATGGCAGGTGGTATTTATGGGCACTGATGAGGCTGATGTCCTCTTCGGGACCGATGTCCCTTGTGCACAAGCCGGTGATCGGCTTTTTTTTTCTCCTCACGCTGTCAGCGTGAGAAAAAGAAAAAAAAAAAAGATTACCGATCCTTTGTTTACATCATGTGATCAGCTGTCATTGGCTGACAGCTTATCACATGGTAAGGGGCCGGGATCGGCCCCATACACAGATCTGTGATTGCCTGAGTCTCAGTGACTCTGTGATCACAGCGCGCGGCGCACGTTGCGCGTGAAAAGGGGAGGACGTCTACTCATTCGGCTAAACCGCTGATGGGAAGTGGTTAATAAAGTAAACTGTAAACAAGTCCATGTGTAAATTGCATAAAGTGCATCCACAAAAGGGTATAATAAGGCTTACATTTAGGTACTGTAAATATCTCCTAAACGTGCACCGTTTAGGAGATATTTACTGTATACTGTGCCAATGACGTCATTGACGCATGCACTCTGAAGGAACGGCCACCCGTGCGGTTTCTTCAGGGCCCTGTGCCTTGGCTGGCAGCTCCGGCGTAGTGACATCACGCGGCCAGGATGAAGACGGGCGAAGATGGACGCAGCCTCCACGATGACGAGGGCTGCGTTTGCAGGCAAGTTTTACATAATACGATGCAATGCATACTAGCACATTATGCTTTTAATTTGCAGGTGACCAAAAAAAAAAGGAGGCACCGTTTACTTCCTCTTTAATTGCTCTGCCTGTTTGTGTGTCAGATCTAATTACTATTTAGCACTCACCTGAAAAGCACGTGGCTGAGATCTAGAGATTGTGCCACATGTCTCCAGTTTCAATGCAAACATAAACTGCTGCCGCTGGAATGTGAAGATTTAGACCTGGTTCACGCCAGTGCGACTTCAAAGCTGACTTTTATGTGCTGCCTTCTGACATCTGTGAGAATTCATTAAACAGATGCCAATGCAAGTCACTCTGAAATCGCACATAAATAGTGCAGGAACCTTTTACAAAGTTGCAGCGATTTGAATCGTTCTATTGCCGCAAATGGGGTGCGACTTGTCATGCGACTTTGAACTGGAAAGTCTCACTGGTGTGAACCAGGGCCTACTCTACTATAGGCTGTGCATACAGGGTAACAAATGACACTATGAAATTATATGATCAATTCACATCTCGTTCAGTAGAAAAAACACAAGGTGCAGGTATGAAGGTTTATAATGCCTTTAACCCATTAATGACTATTTAACACATGAGTGGCAGCAAAAAGTGGGCACTTATGTGTCGCTGGGCGGCCAATGTTTATGTACTGAGAGCGAGCTCACTACACGCTTCTAGTATACGAACTGAGCTGTCAAAAAAGAGCTCTGTCGCTGGCAGGACTGGCTTCTGATCATGTGACCACAGTCACATTAACACTGATTCTTCCTGCCCCCATGGGGGGGGGGGGGGGTTCAGGTTCAAGGGAATGCTGGGGTGGGCAAGAAGATGAGTACATGGTATGGAATAGCAGAGGGTCTACATTTTCATAGATAGGAAGATGCCAGCCTGTATATTTGTACTGTAGTGCTAATATCATTTATTGGAATTATGCCACTTTTTTTTTAAATTGCAAAATGTTAAAGAAAAACAAATGTAACACCACAATAGTATTATATTATTGCCAGACTGGAGGGTACAGAGTGCAGAAAATTAGAGGCAGTACAAGCAAAATGGATAAAATAAATAAATACATAATACTATTAGGCCACAAACAAAAGGACTTCCAACATCAAAAAATGATTTTCAGGCTAGCTGGCTAAATATACTCCTTTCTCTCCCCATCACCACTGTAATGGCAAAGTATGAATATATCGGATAAAAGCATCAGTGCAAATCGAGAAAACCCTGATCTGGCAACACTTTTAGCTGATGACACTACAGCTAAACAATGCGGTTTTGAGTCCTTTGTTAACGTGGTTGTAAACCCCAGACATGAAATATGAACAAAGTATATCCCTCTATAGCAGGCATGTCCAAAGTCCGGCCCATGGGCCAATTGCGGCCCGCATTCCAGTTTCGGACGGCCCGCCTGGCAATTTTGACATATATATCTTTTGTGGCCCCCAACGAATCCCCGAGCACCGGGGAGCACAAAAGAGAGATATGCTGGCTGCCTTGGAGGGAACGGGACAAGTGCTGTGCATACAGGAGAGGAGTATTTCCTGCTTATACGGTGTTCTGTGTAAAAGGAAGTCCCATCTCCTGCGCTGCCATTGGACAACTGTTCTGTCCATCATAGGAGGCGGGACTTTCAATTACAGAGGCCGCCAAGAAAACAGGAGTTTCTCCTGTATGTCTGTTGGCGCTCGTCCCGCCCCCTCCCTGTCTCCTCCAAGGCTGGAGATGGGCATGAATCAGGATGCACTGACGGCAAAGGTGAGTCTGCATTCATGGCAATAGAGTGGGTGCTGCATTCATGGCAATAGAGTGGGTGCTGCATTCATGGCAATAGAGTGGGTGCTGCATTCATGGCAATAGAGTGGGTGCTGCATTCATGGCAATAGAGTGGGTGCTGCATTCATGGCAATAGAGTGGGTGCTGCATTCATGGCAATAGAGTGGGTGCTGCATTCATGGCAATAGAGTGGGTGCTGCATTCATGGCAATAGAGTGGGTGCTGCATTCATGGCAATAGAGTGGGTGCTGCATTCATGGCAATAGAGTGGGTGCTGCATTCATGGCAATAGAGTGGGTGCTGCATTCATGGCAATAGAGTGGGTGCTGCATTCATGGCAATAGAGTGGGTGCTGCATTCATGGCAATAGAGTGGGTGCTGCATTCATGGCAATAGAGTGGGTGCTGCATTCATGGCAATAGAGTGGGTGCTGCATTCATGGCAATAGAGTGGGTGCTGCATTCATGGCAATAGAGTGGGTGCTGCATTCATGGCAATAGAGTGGGTGCTGCATTCATGGCAATAGAGTGGGTGCTGCATTCATGGCAATAGAGTGGGTGCTGCATTCATGGCAATAGAGTGGGTGCTGCATTCATGGCAATAGAGTGGGTGCTGCATTCATGGCAATAGAGTGGGTGCTGCATTCATGGCAATAGAGTGGGTGCTGCATTCATGGCAATAGAGTGGGTGCTGCATTCATGGCAATAGAGTGGGTGCTGCATTCATGGCAATAGAGTGGGTGCTGCATTCATGGCAATAGAGTGGGTGCTGCATTCATGGCAATAGAGTGGGTGCTGCATTCATGGCAATAGAGTGGGTGCTGCATTCATGGCAATAGAGTGGGTGCTGCATTCATGGCAATAGAGTGGGTGCTGCATTCATGGCAATAGAGTGGGTGCTGCATTCATGGCAATAGAGTGGGTGCTGCATTCATGGCAATAGAGTGGGTGCTGCATTCATGGCAATAGAGTGGGTGCTGCATTCATGGCAATAGAGTGGGTGCTGCATTCATGGCAATAGAGTGGGTGCTGCATTCATGGCAATAGAGTGGGTGCTGCATTCATGGCAATAGAGTGGGTGCTGCATTCATGGCAATAGAGTGGGTGCTGCATTCATGGCAATAGAGTGGGTGCTGCATTCATGGCAATAGAGTGGGTGCTGCATTCATGGCAATAGAGTGGGTGCTGCATTCATGGCAATAGAGTGGGTGCTGCATTCATGGCAATAGAGTGGGTGCTGCATTCATGGCAATAGAGTGGGTGCTGCATTCATGGCAATAGAGTGGGTGCTGCATTCATGGCAATAGAGTGGGTGCTGCATTCATGGCAATAGAGTGGGTGCTGCATTCATGGCAATAGAGTGGGTGCTGCATTCATGGCAATAGAGTGGGTGCTGCATTCATGGCAATAGAGTGGGTGCTGCATTCATGGCAATAGAGTGGGTGCTGCATTCATGGCAATAGAGTGGGTGCTGCATTCATGGCAATAGAGTGGGTGCTGCATTCATGGCAATAGAGTGGGTGCTGCATTCATGGCAATAGAGTGGGTGCTGCATTCATGGCAATAGAGTGGGTGCTGCATTCATGGCAATAGAGTGGGTGCTGCATTCATGGCAATAGAGTGGGTGCTGCATTCATGGCAATAGAGTGGGTGCTGCATTCATGGCAATAGAGTGGGTGCTGCATTCATGGCAATAGAGTGGGTGCTGCATTCATGGCAATAGAGTGGGTGCTGCATTCATGGCAATAGAGTGGGTGCTGCATTCATGGCAATAGAGTGGGTGCTGCATTCATGGCAATAGAGTGGGTGCTGCATTCATGGCAATAGAGTGGGTGCTGCATTCATGGCAATAGAGTGGGTGCTGCATTCATGGCAATAGAGTGGGTGCTGCATTCATGGCAATAGAGTGGGTGCTGCATTCATGGCAATAGAGTGGGTGCTGCATTCATGGCAATAGAGTGGGTGCTGCATTCATGGCAATAGAGTGGGTGCTGCATTCATGGCAATAGAGTGGGTGCTGCATTCATGGCAATAGAGTGGGTGCTGCATTCATGGCAATAGAGTGGGTGCTGCATTCATGGCAATAGAGTGGGTGCTGCATTCATGGCAATAGAGTGGGTGCTGCATTCATGGCAATAGAGTGGGTGCTGCATTCATGGCAATAGAGTGGGTGCTGCATTCATGGCAATAGAGTGGGTGCTGCATTCATGGCAATAGAGTGGGTGCTGCATTCATGGCAATAGAGTGGGTGCTGCATTCATGGCAATAGAGTGGGTGCTGCATTCATGGCAATAGAGTGGGTGCTGCATTCATGGCAATAGAGTGGGTGCTGCATTCATGGCAATAGAGTGGGTGCTGCATTCATGGCAATAGAGTGGGTGCTGCATTCATGGCAATAGAGTGGGTGCAGATGGGCACTGATTAGGCTGCATTGATGGGCACTGACCCTTATTTTGCTTCACGGTTCTTTATTTAAAATTTTTTAAAAATTCCTGAAACTTCCCTCTTAAAGTGAAGGTGCGTGTTATACGCAGATAAATACGGTATATCCAAATATCACGCCCAAGCTCATTTCTTCACCACACACAGCCACAAAGGCAAGATAATTCTTGTTGGGCAATGTATTAGTGCTCGGACGAACACACTTAGACCAAATTTTTATGGTTTAAAGAATGTCAGGCAAAATGGTCGGCCCTCAAGCATGTTCACTTCATCAAATCTGGCCCTCTTTGACACCCCTGCTCTATAGTGTTTGCTTGTCTTAATTAAGAACACAGTGTAATTTCTGTCTGCTGCTTTCTTCTTCTGCTCTCAACATGAATCACTTCCGACACGTTTTCTTGACACCAAGAGAAAAAGGTGACAGGGGAGGGATCTTCAGTACACAGCCTGTGGTTGATAGCCTCAGTTCTGTTACCATGTGCTGTGTGAGGGGGTGTGTTCCTTTCTATCCAATCAGCTCTCAGAGCTCTCCTCAGTAAGCTCTCTGCCCTCTTTTTTCTGACAACTCAGACAACATTTATAACATTCTGGACTTGGAACTGCTGTAGAAAATAGAGGAATCAGATAGACCGGTACAACTTAAGTAGGATAATTTGTTTAATCTCTGTGTATCACTTGAGGCCAGCCACTTCACTGGGTACATGGAAGGGTTTACAACCACTTTTAACAAACTTTTTTTATGCACAAAAATGCATCATTTGGTGTTAGTAAGCAAATATTATCCAAAGGCTTTACTGGTTCTTTAAGTGACAAGTAAAGCGCTATGGATTTTCATGCATAATGCTCGTCAGTGACCAAGATAATTGATTTAAATGAAGCATATGGCATTCTTCTGGGATCTGAACAGAAAGAGATTCATGGCAGTTCTTAACTCTTAACAGGATTCAATTCTTCGAGGCTGAGCAACATTAAGAGTGAAACATGTCACCCAAAAGTAGCAACTGAACTTTTTTTGGGCGATGCGGGTTGCCGTGATTGCAGCGCGAAATTTGCGGCAGAACCGCACCACAATTTTAGATGCCATTCAAACAAATGGCATCTCAAATATACGTTTGGCGATTTGTCATTCACACCTCGGCACTTTGAAATAGCGGGCAGAATCATGGCAAATCTGCTCGCAATTCAAAAAGCAGAGGTGTGTATGCAATATTAGGGCTCATTCACATCTAGTGCATTGATAAAATGCTTGCTGTATGGACACAGCAAGCACTATTGCGGTCTATGTGGTTAGTTTACACTACAGCATCGAGTTGGCGTGCGCTGGGAATTTTTTTTTTTCAAATGCTGCAGGTTTTTGCAGGGCAGCGCACAAATATGCGTTACATTAAATTAGAACTTAAAAGAAAAGCAAGCACCATGATGTGTTCTAACAGTGTGCCCCTCTATGTGTGTCTGCTGGTGGGAATGTGCTCCTAATATTAGAATATTGGCAACTATGGGTTCATTTACACATGTTCACATGCAGGGTGGATTTCATTTAAATCAAGTCGATTTAAATCACTAGTAAAAAGGCTTAATTTAAATCAACTCGATATAAATCATAATTTTTAAAAAGAAACTGTCATCTCTGTCACACAGGGGCTCCTCCTCTGACCCGCTGTTGACTCACCAACAGTCCCATTCACTTTAATAAGACGGATGGTGATGCGGCAGTGACACAACAAGGTGAGGGACGTGGCGGCAGCAGGTGGGTGGATGCCCGCTCTGAAATGAGTGTTCTTTAAATGTAAAGGACTCATTATTGCTGGTAGTTAATGTGAAATTGTGTGATTGCATCAACGCAGTGCATGCCATCTCAGCTTGCAGAGCTTGGATTCATTGAATGAGTTTACTAAAAAAATGTAAATATTGCATTATATACAGTCTCATGCTGCATAACTAAGCTCCATTTCATGCTGAATAAACTAAATTATTAATGCATCTTTAGATAGATTTTCACTTCAAAAGCATTTTATTAAAATAAATTTGATAAAAATCCCCAAAAATCTGGATTTAAATCAAAAAAATATCTTATTTAACCACTTCCCAACCCAGCCATAGACAAATGACGTCCACAGATGGGATCTCCCATCCTGGGTGGACGTCATATGACGTCCTCGGCTTTGTAGGGGGATATCTGAATGATGCCTGCAGCTAGAGGCATCATTCAGATATTCTTTTGAAGTGCCGGCGATTCTGTGCACCATAAGAACGATCATAGCGGCGGTTCCGCCGCTTGATCGTTCTTATAGGCGGCGGGAGGGGACACCCCCCCCCCCTCCCGCCGCCATCCGGTGCTTCTCCGGGCTCCCCCGTGCGATCGGGGACCCGGAGCGAATCTTCCGGCATCGTTGGTGGGGTCACGTGATGAGCATAGAGATGACTGGTGACCAGATGGTCACCAGTCATCTCTATGATCGTCGGAGGCCCGGGCGCGATGTGATGACGTCACGCCCGGGTCTCAAATGTAAACAAAGCCGCCATTGCGGCTGTAAGTATGAAATCAGTGAAAAAAAATTCACTGATCTCATGCTTTCCAGCCTGGAGGAGAGATGTGGGGTCTTATTGACCCCGCATCTCTCAATAAAGAGAACCTGTCACACACATTCCTATTACAAGGGATGTTTACATTCCTTGTAATAGGAATAAAAGTGATCAAAAAAAAAAAAAAATAAGTAAAATCATTGTAAAAAAATAAATAAGTAAAATAAATAAATAAAAAAAAAAAAATTAAAACGCCCCTGTCCCCGGTAGCTCGCGATCAGAAGCGAATGCACACGTAAGTCGCCCACATATGTAAACGCCGTTCAAACCACGCATGTGAGGTATCGCCGCGTGCGTTAGAGCGCGTGCAACAATTCTAGAACTAGACCTCCTCTGTAATTCTAACCTGGTAACCTGTAAAAAAAAATGAAAGCGTCGCCTATGGAGATTTTTAAGTACCGAAGTTTGGCGCCATTCCATGAGTGTGCGCAATTTTAAAGCGTGACATGTTAGGTATCTATTTACTCGGCGTAACATTATCTTTCATATTTTCCCAAAAAATTGGGCTAACTTTACTGTTTTGTTATTTTTTAATTCATGAAACCATTTTTTTTTTAAAAAGGCGTTTGAAAAATTATTGCGCAAATATTGTGCAAGAAAAAATGTTGCAATGACCGTCATTTTATTCCCTAGGGTGTCTGCTAAAAAAACATGTATAATGTTTGGGGGTTCTGAGTAATTTTCTAGCAAAAGAATGATGATTTGTACATGTAGGAGAGAAGTGCCAAAATAGGCCCGGTATTGAATAGGTACAAAAAGCCCTGTATTGAGGTGGTTAAAAAAAAAAAATATAATAATAATTTCAATCCCAAAAAATCAGATTTAAATAAAAAAACAAAAACAAAAAAAAAAACAGACTTTATATAAAAAAAATAGGATTATAATAATAATAATAATAATAATAATAATAATAATAATAAATAAAAAAATAAAAAAAGATTTTTTCTTTTTAAAACAATCATGGATTTGTATCCACCATGTTCACATATGAAATACTGATTCCAAAAATTAAGCAAATGATAAAATCTTTCCTATGTTTTTTTTTTTCCCTTCTCCAAAACAGCTAATGAACTTGAAAACCGGACACGACCATATATTTAAAAGAGCAAAACCGAGAAGGTACAAAGTGGTGTCACAGGTGATTTTCAAGGTCTTTGCCTTTCACTTGCCTGTTTGCTTTTCACAATTTTAGATCATTGCGCAACTCCAGTTATATTCCCACCAGACTTCCTTCTCCACTACAGAGATTTACAGTGCGTGATTTATGGTCCGTGATGTCAAATTAAAATATAAGAAGAAAAATATGAGCTTCTTGAATGTCACATGATGAAGTCAAGCCACCCAATTTTTACATTCCTCTATATCCAATACAATAGGAAGGATAGGCATAAGACCCAAGCATCACTTGCTACAATTGGGTAGTGTACAGATAAATACACATCATAAATCAAGGAAACATGGTAGTATTGAGAATACCATTACAAATCAAATCCTTGCATTTACACAAAAATCAGTCTGGCAGATTAAGCATGGTTATGGAAGACATGCTATTAAAAAAAAAAAACTACGGATTCTACCAACATGTGGGCTGATGGGGCACTTAAGAGCACTCTGGAGCCAGGCTGTGGCTCAGCCATGCCCCTGGCTTCTTCCCCATAGCCTTTGACTGATAGCAGTGGAAGCCAATGGCTCCTGCAGCTGTCTGTGTCTCCTGTGAGAATAGGCCGAGAGACAGACAGGACAGCACAGGATCAAAAGAGGAGCCAGGTATGTGTTTGGGGGGAGGGGAAAAGTAGTGGGACATTTTTTATCTTAATGCAGAAAATGCATTGAGGTGAAAAAAATGTCATGACTTCAAAACCACTTTAAAGTGTTACTAAACCCAGAACCCTGCATTCACTATATCTGGTCTTCCATAGTACACAGAACATGGAAAGGCAATCGTTTTAGTAAATATAAACTGCTAAATACCTTTTTCTCATCAGCAGTTAGAGCAGTCTTATGACTTCTATCAGTGTCTGTTTAAAGATTGTAGCAGGAGTTTTCATTCTACTCTTGACTGTCCTCTGAGGCTGCATGACCCCTGGACCCTCTGCCTGGACACATCCATCCCAAGAAAAAAATAAACTCTAGCAATACACACCAAACTGAGCATGTGCAGGGTGTTCTGTTCTATAAGGAGATGGATTGGGGACAATGGAAGAAAGGGAGGATCAGAGAAGTCAGGATTAACCCCATAGGTACCACAGTGAGTATAACAAGCATGCTTTACTGCATATACAGACTTATTTTACTGCTGTGGGTTTAGTAACAATTTAAAGGGAACTAAAAAGGTTCAGCTTTATATCCATGCTTCCATTTTAATAAATCTTTCCTTTTATTAAAGGCTGGAAGTGTAAACCATCTGTTCAACGCTAACTTTTTTTTATAATAATAGGTGGATGTTTAAAGTGTCACCAAACCCACATCATAAAAAGTCGATCAATAAATGTTGTATTACATGCTGTTCATACTCAGTCAGTCACTACGAGATTTGTTTTCTGTATTCTGCAAAAAAACTGGTTGATCCTGCTGCTCGCTATCTCCACTTTTTGTTCTGGTCCTCAATTCTGCTAGGAATTTCGCCGCTGTGGTGGCAACTCTGCACATGCTCAGTTTTCAGTAAAGTTTCTAGGCCGAGTATTTCCTCCCTATCACATCTGAGCAGCCCATGTGACTATAGAGGCACACATGTGGGTGTATACACAGTGGTAAATGATAGCCCACTCCCTCCCTCTACGCCCACTTACCAGCTAAACACAATGGAAGGGGGGGGGGGGGCGCGAATATTACATGTATATTAATGGAGGCTTCACCTCTCTTTTATTCTAAGACACAGACTGGAGGGGTGCGACACAGCCTGTGACTGGCAGAAGTCCGCCCACACCATGTTCTTTTCACAAAATAGTAAAAAGATTTGATTACAAATATACATTTGTATGACAATTTAAAAACCGTTTGATATTATTTATTTTTACTTTGTATTCCAAATACTGTTTCTTTTATTTTGCACATGTGACCAGCAGAAGAGGACTAGAAGTTCCTCCTGCTTAAGTTTCCCTGTAGACAGGCTGGGAAAGAGCTAGGTCATGTGACAGCTGTATATTGATTATGAAAAAGTACCTTGTTTTGTAAAACAATTACAGTGCCATCATCCACATACAGAAAAAGCAGGGACAATGTAAAATTAAATAGTGTGTGTTTAGGCCTCTTGCACACTGGACATTATAAAAACGCCAGTAGCATTAGCTGTAGAAAGCTGTAGAATGAGTTTTGCAGTAGCGTTTTTCAGTGTTTTTTAGCTATAGCAATTTTTAGCTTTTTTTTTTTAACAAAATTATACTCCCACAAAAGCTTATGGCTCAAAAACGCTGATAAATAGCCACTTTTTCAGCATTAGAGCGTTTTTACAGCTAAAAAACTCCTCTCAAAACCCACTAGTTCTGGGGGTTTTTCCCAGCCAGAAAACGCCCCTGACAAAAAATGCTATTAACAGCTTATGTGTGCATGGACACATAGGATAACATGCTGCAGAAAAAAACAAACATCTGAAGCCAAAAACAGCAGCTGTAAAAAACGTCCAGTGTGCATGAGACCCGAGTATCATTAACATTACATTTTGTAAGTTGAGAAGGAAATGTTATGAACTCTATTTACACAGCTAATTACAGCATGTTTAATTTTTTATTTTTTTTTCATGCCTACGGGTGACAGTTGAAATTGTCTTTCTTCTATGAGTAGTGATATGGCTCAGGTGATGCACTTAAAAACAGCATGAGACTAAAAAGGGAACAAAGCAATTAAAGCTCAATTCCACGTATAAATGAACAATAGCAAAAAGTCTCTGTGCGCCACTTGCTAATAATGATCTTTTCCAAAGCAGGTATATCATAAAGATGACGTTTAGACAAATCTAATAACTATCTCCCAATGTATTCATGCTAGAATCATATGTGGTATAATGTTCTTTTATTTGTCAAGTGCATTTATACCTCATATTATGATGTATTCAGGGCTACCCCAAAGACTGTTTTTCAACAGGATTACTAGAATGGGAGTCAGTTACTTAAGAAAAAATATCTGAGATCAGACCTTGATCTTCTCAGCTCAGAAACTTTTAGACGAAATACAGTCTTAAATAAATACGGGTGAAAATTGAATGCCAATGTTATTTGCTCTTTGTGTAAACTTTGTATATTTACAGAGGGATAAGGACGCATTAACTGGCAGGCAGGTGCTTGGATGCTCGAAACCAAAACCCATACTATTTCACCGACAGCCCTGTAAGTAAAATAAATACTATTACCACAAAAAACAACAAGACTGGCATACCATGCAGCATGCAGAGAATCTTGCATGCTACTCGCGCATGCGCAGTAGGGAACCGGGCAGTGAAGCCGCAAGGCTTCACTTCCTGATTCCCTCACCGAGCATGGCTGTGGCAGCATCCGAGGACCGAGCGATTGCTCAGCCTCGTCTGACGACATCGCGGGCGCGCTAGACAGGTAAGTGCCCATTTTTTTTAAAGTCAGCAGCTTCAGTATTTGTAGCTGCTGGCTTTTAAAAAAAAAAAAAAAAAAAAATTTCAGGTGCACCTCCACTTTAAGCAAAGATAACACTAATAAGCTAAAATATACAACTAAAGTCCGTCTTTTAGCCCGTATTTTGAACCCATTGCATCTGAGAATGGCACTTTGGCTTTTATGATTTCCAAGCTGAAATACAATAATGTTCCACAGGAGTTTGGAGATTACCGTATATACTCGAGCATAAGCAGAGTTTTCAGCACATTTTTTTGTGCTGAAAATGCCCCCCTCGGCTTATACTCGAGTCACCTTTTTGCGCCTGATCTCCCGGACTTTGGGGACCCGGTACCGGCTGGACCCGAAACTTGGCACACATGTAGCCCCATTTCTTCTCTACAAGTGTGCCAAGTTTGTTGTCTGGGGGACCTACAGCCTGGGAGTACTGGAAACTCGGCTTATACACCAGTATATACGGTAACTTTACACAATTTTATAATCCTTCTCCTAAAAGTAATCAGTGATTGGATAAATAGCGTGTGTAAAAAGTAATGTTTTGCTCCAATTCTCACCCAAGAACATTTTCCTGATTAAGGCCATCAACTATCATTAAGCTGTAAAAAACGCCCGTGGGCATGAGGCCTTACAGGCATACCCCGCTTTAAGTACACTCACTTTACATATACTCACGAGTAAGGACATACCCGTGAGTGTATGTAAAGTGGCTCTCAAGCTAAAGCTGCAGCTGAGTAATCCGTGCACGGATAGTTCAGATTCCCCGCTACTTGAAAACACACTCACAGACCCCCCCCCCCCCACTACAGTCCCTGACACCCAAGAAGTGAAAAAAGGTATTGCTTTACTTTAAGTACATTTTCGTTTTACATACATGCTCTGGTCCCATTGTGTACTTAAAAGTAGGTTATGCCTGTAATCGTGTATTCCAGGTCCAGCTCACTGGACACCTTAAAATGTGCTTGCTGGGAATTCTAGACAATGCCAGACGAGGAACCATCTAGACTAGCGATAGCTAGGGCTCCCTTCCAGGCTAGGAAACTGATTTTGAGGCACTGGAAGAAAACTCCTCCCCTACGGTGAACCAAATGGGTGACACTATTATATTGGAGAAATACATGTATCAACATAGGGGGAGTATGAAAAAATTCGACAAAGTTTGGACACGATGGCTGGACGTTCCTGGTTTGGCTCCTGTTGATCTGATTATGGACTGTCTGCTTTTGTAGGAGGGGAGATAATGGGCACTGGAGGGAGAATGGCACCCGGGATGCTCATTCCTTGTAGAAGTCCTCCGGTTAAGCTGTGGTTCTATTTTCATGTGTTTTTGCGTTTTTTTTTTTTTTCTTTATGTTACCCTCTTTGGTCTAATCCAAGAAGTATGCTAAGGTGTTGAGTAGAACAACTTTCTTGCTACGCTCAAATGGTTTGAAGGTGTACATCTAATCTGTAAAAATAATGTGTGTACTGTACTGCTTATAATCATCTATTGTTTTTTCAATAAAATTCTATTTGATTTAAAAAAAAAAAATATGTTAAATTAAAAAGAATGCAACCTCATGTCTTGGCCTATTTTCACGGGTTCTGGCATGGTGGCACATGACCTGCTTACTTTGGATCGATTTTTTTTGCGTCAGGTCATGTTGCAACATTGTTCCAATGCCATTGTTTAAATATGAAAAAATAGGATTTTTTGTACTCACCGTAAAATCTTTTTCTCTGACATCCATGGACTGACACGGTGTCTCTTTACACGTGGGTTATGTCCCTGCCTGCAGGAGAAGACCTAGGCAGAATGTGAAATGTTATACATACATTCTAAAAGCCAGAGCTGAACAGCCCCACCCAGGGGGCGGTCCCTCTGGACATAACCCTCCCACTACAGTCAGCAGACTTCAGTTCGTAACAAAGCAGTACAAACTTAAAAAGGAAGGGTGGGTGCCGTGTCAGTCCATGGATGTCAGAGAAAAGGATTTTACGGTGAGTACAAAAAATCCTATTTTCTCTTACCATCCATGGACTGACACGGTGTCTCTTTACACTTTACACGTGGGATGTCCCAAAAGCAGTGTCAAGAGGGATGGGAGCAGTATAAATGGAAAAACCAAAAACTTCACTCCAATAAGGCAGAGCTCCTCAACGGAGGAGTCGCAACTTTAAACAGCGGCCTGCAGCACCCTGCGGCCGAAGGAAGCATCCGGAGATGCAGCCACATTAACCTTATAAAACTTAAAAGGCATGAACAGACGACCAGGTCGCCGCCTTGCACACTTGTGCAACCGACGCTTGATGTCGGGAAACCCAGGAAGCACCAATTGCCCTGGTGGAATGCGCCGTAACCGGAAAGGGAGGCGCCCGCCCTTTGAGAGCATAGGCTTGAATGACGGTTTGTCTGATTCCCCTAAAAATGATGGCAGAAGAAACCGCTTGGCCCTGTTATGGACCAAAGACAGTCACAAATAGCGAGTCGGACTTCCGAATAGAAGCAGTAGAAAACAGGTACACCCGTAAGGCTCGTACCACCTCCAATATGTGCAGCGCAAACTCTCTGGGATGCGATGGGTGAGGACACAAGGACGGGAGGGCAATGTCCTCATGTAGGTGAAAGGTCGACACCACCTTTGGCAAAAAAGGAAGGTCGCGGATGCAACACCGCCTTATCCTTATGGATGACTAAATATGGCGACTTGCAGGACAAAGCCGCCAACTCAGACACTCGTCAAACAGAAGTGATTGCCACTAAAAAGGCCACCTTCTGAGACAAGACAAGAGGGGAATATCCCGGTTATTCCCAAAAGGAGGTTCCTGGAGGACCGAGAGCACCAAATTCAGATCCCACGGTGGGAGAGGAGGCTTGACAGGAGGGAGCACATGGCGAACCCCCAACACAAGGTGCTAACCAAGAAAATGACCCGCTAGAGGTCGCTGAAAGAAGACGGCCAAGGCCGAAATCTGATCCTTGATGGTACTCAAAGCAAGCTTTTGGGTCACTCCACACTGCAGAGGACGCAGGATTCTGGGGACGGAATACGTCCGAGGACGCCAGTCCAGCGCTTCGCACATGGCGATATAAGCTTTCCAGGTACGGTGATAGATCTGCCTGGAGGAAGACGTCCGTGTCCTTAACATGGTCAAAATGACCGAGTCCGAGAGACCTCGGTCCCTCAACACCTGGCTTTTAACAGCCCTGCCGTTAAAGCCAGAGACTGTAAGCCGGATGAAACATAGGACCTTGAGACTGAAGGTCCTCCCTCATCGGCAACCGCCAGGGAATGTCCGCGACGAGACGTACCAGATCAGCGTACCAGTGATGCTGAGGCCAATCCAAAACAATTAGGATCGTCGGAGTTTATATCAGGCGATAAGGACCCTATGGGGCCACCAACGCATCCGAGGCATCGCCCAAGGATCCCTGGATCTGGCAACAACCTCGACCCTTGCGATTGAGTCGAGAGGCCATCAGGTCCACATCCGGCGTGCCCCACCGTCGGTAAAGGAGTTGAAATATGCAAGGACCACTCTTCTTGGTCCGGTGTCTGGCGATTGGCGACTCAGATAGTCCGCCTGCCCATTGTCTATGCCCAGAATGTAAAATGGCCTACAGAGCCGGCACGTTTCTTCCAGCCCACTTCAGGATACGGACTACCTCGGAAGCCGCAGCTGAGCTCCGAGTTCCCCCTTGATGGTTTACATACGCCACCGCCGTGGCGGTGTCCGACTGGCTCCTGATGGAGCGACCCCGTACTCTCTCTGACCTGAGGAGAGACACAGGCCGATGGCCCGTATTACCAGAACAGTGATTGGTAAACGGGCTCGTCCGGAGTCCAAGGCCTGAGCCGACAGGACTCCCCAGACTCCACCCCAGCCCGTCAGGCTGGTGTCCGTCGTGAGTACCGTCCATTGGATGGGAGGGGAACGACTTTCCGGACCGAAGAGCCGAGGATCTCAACCACCATGTCAGGGGCGCCCTGACCAGGTGAATCACCTGGATTTGAAGATCCAAGGACAACGGGGATTTGTCCCAGGTGGACAAGATCTCCTTCTGCAATGCCCTGGTGTGTGATTGGGCATACGGAACGGCCGCAAAGGAGGCCACCACGAGTTTCGGGACTCTCATGCAAAAAACGGATTGACAACCATTTTTGGGATGTCAGCACCCGCACCGCAGACTGAAGTGTCAGCAACTTCTCCAGAGGTAGGATACCTTTGCCTCCAAGGAGTCCAGAATCAGAACTAGATACTCCAGACACTGAGTCGGGACCAGGACTGACTCCTGAATGTTCAGGAAACACCCGAGTCCCTGAGGGTCTAATTGACGATAGTCACCTTTCCTCTAAGTCTGATCCACTTTCTGCTCTTAGCAGAAGATCGTCCAGATAGCCCACGACAGCAATACCTCGCTGTAACAGAAGGCTAGAACCGGAGCAAGCACCTTGGTGAACACCCTTGGTGCCGAGGCTAGGCCGAAAGGAAGAGCCACAATCGATAGTGGACTTCACTGATCGCAAAGCGCAGAAACTTCTGGTGACTTGCGCAGATCGGAACATGCAAGTAGGCGTCCTTGAAGTCCAAGGACGCCAGAAGAAAATCCCTTTTGTGGAGTGTAGCGATCACCGTGCGAATGGATTCCATGCGGAATTTCTGCACCTTCTCGAAGGCATTCAGGGCCTTGAGGTCCAGGATAGGTCGAACCACGTCCTATTTTTGGGACGACAAACAGATTCGAGTAGAATCCCTGAAAACTCTCCTGTGACGGAACCGGCACAATCACTCCGGACCTGATCAAATCCTGTACAGCCCCCAAGAGGGCTGCCCAACAGGTAGGAAGGAGAGGAAGATTTGAGGGAAAGAATCTGTCTGGGGGCCAGGATCGGAATACTATCCTGTATCCTGAGGTGACCTCCTTGCACACCCACCAGTCGGAGATTCGGGAGGACCACCGATTCGTGACCTGCGAAGTCGTCCCCCCACCCCAGAGTTGGGCGGAGGCAAGACTTCACGCGGAGGCGGGCTTGGGAGCCGCATGTTCGGCTTACGCACCCAGGGGCACTTGTGCCCACCAGCCGCACTGCCGTCAGTCTGAGAGGGCCTACCCGTGGACTCTGACGAAAAAAAAAAACCTTTTGCTGGAAAGGAAGGCCCCTGTTTGCGGCGGGCCTCCTCACCCTTGCTAGTCTAAGGAAGAAGAGTGCTTTTACCTCCCATGACATCCATGACGATGTCATCCAGAGCAGCACCGAAAGGTCTACCACCTTTAAATGGTAGATCCGTCAGGAGCGTCCTAAGGCTAGGTCAGCAGACCAGCACTTCAACCAGATAAGACGACGCAATACCACCGCCGAGACAGAGGCCCTGGATATTAAAGGGGCCGTGTCCAACGTGGTGTCGCACACATAAACCAGGCCCTGAACCAGTTGGTGGGCCAAAGCAACTGTGTCTGGAGGAAGATTATGCTCCTGTACAGCTAGGTGCAACATTTTTGCCCAACCTGTAAGTGTTTAAGACACAAGGGTCGCCGCTACCACAGGCCGTAGGGCGGATCCCAACAAGGCAAACATGGCTCTGCTCACCACTTCTGACCTCCTGTCAGTGGGGTCCTCAAATGCAGGAGTCCCCTCCATCGGGAGAGTGATGGCCTTGTTCAACTGGGTGACTGGAGGGTCGACCCTGGGGGAGAAGCCCACCTTTTAAGTAGGGCATCTTCAAGGGGTATCTGATAGACAAACGCCGCGGGACCATAAAAAAAAATTCTTCTGCGGCTTTTCCCAGACCTTATCAATGAGCTGGTCAAAGAAAGTACATATGGAAAAACCTCTTTAGAAGGCCTGGCCTGAAAAGAACCAAAGGAGAGACTGTATCCGCCTGAGGTTCTGCATCCGCAGCATTTTAGCTTGAGAGTGTCCCTCACCGCAGTCAAGAGTACACTAACAAGCGCCCTGTCATTTACTGACTCAGAACTGGAGTTTTCCTCATAAGGAATGTCCTGTTCAAAACCATCCAATACATTCAGAACTAGGGTCCTGAGCGGTAGTGGCTAGGCCCATATCTGAATCAGCGCACTGCCCTCATGAAGTAAAGTGGGGAGAGGGTGCTTTTTTGCTCCCTTGCACACAGCTTCCATCCTGGTCAGAAATGATTCCAGGACTGCCCACAACTGGTCCCTAGGGACCGCAGGCGCTGAAGCACTGCCTGTTGTCTACTGACATTTAGGGGAAGCTGGTGACACAGACTCCATATTGTCCCTCTCTGAGACTCTCTCAGATAAAAAGTCCACCCACAGGCTGTGCTGACTGAGGAGGGGGCGCCCAGGGGACTCACCAAACCGGACCAGGGACCGCTCTGTTACGCTGTCTGTACCGCGCTGTGTCAGCGCTGGTGAGCTGTGAGGAGATTGTGAGGAGATTTGCGCTGTTACAGCAGCGCCAGAGGCCAAAACTAGTGCTGAAGAGCGTGCGGGCAACAAGAAAATGGCCGCCGCACTTCACTGAGGCGATCCACGGCAAGATGGCCGCCATGACTCAGCAAAAGTGAAAAAAACAGCACACACACAGCGCCACTCGGCGCTCAGGCCCCAAAACACACAAAAAAAGACCCCAACCATATCTGCAGACCAGCATTAGCCCCTCCAAGAACAGTGTGACCCCCAGGCACCCCACACAGCACAGCGCCAGCAATGGTGACAGAGAGTGACAATGAAATACAGGGGGAGACAGGGAAAATCCCCCACAGAGAAACACACAGCCTTTTGTACTCACCTGCAGGCAGGAGAGACTACTTACCCGTCCCCTGAGGGACCCACTGGTGTGTTTCTGACAGGACTATCACAGTGCAGTACTGAGTAGCTGTCGGCCCGGTCCACCGCGAAAGATACAGTCAGTCAGGAACTGTTCAGTCTTGAGAGGACCGTGGGAGCATGAAAGCAACCCGGCCACCCCTGGAGTCATGGGGCCTGTCGTGAACTGAGTCTCACGCACACAAGGCGAGGATCAGCACGCTCGATGGTCGGACAGGGAAGACTACGAGGATATCTTGTACCCAACCTGTTGCCCAGCCGACAATTGATAGAAAATTCTCAAAAATAAAATAAAAAAGAATTCCAGAAAAGGAATAAAAATAGGTCAGGAGACTGGCTCCTGAGAGAGCCACGTCTTCTCCTTCTGCTAGGCAGAAAAAAACTGAAGTCTGCTGACTGTAGTGGGAGGGTTATGCCCGGAGGGACCGCCCCCTGGGTGGGGCTGTTCAGCTCTGGCTTTTAGAATGTATGTATAACATTTCACATTCTGCCTAGGTCTTCTCCTGCAGGCAGGGACATAACCCACGTGTAAAGTGTAAAGAGACACCGTGTCAGTCCATGGATGGTAAGAGAAAAAAGAATTTCCTATAATAACCCAAAGCCACCCATTCTGTTTAAAAAAACTACACAAGAATAACTGGATGGCCTTCTTTTTTCTTTTTTGGAGGAGGTAGGGGCATTTGGGGGCAATACATAGAGATCTTATTAAAAACACTTCAATACAAGGACGCTAATCAACATTTTAGGTTAAACATTTTTAATCTGAATGTTTAGTTGTACTGTCAATTTAACAATAGCTTGTACTGGCACAAGCACAGCGTCCAAAAAGGAAATAAGATGCAGATATGAAATATACAATACAAACAGACTGATGATTCATAACAGGCCAAGTCATGCAAGGAAAGCTCGGCCATCTGTTTGCAGAGATACCAGTCACTGAATTGTATCGTCAATATCTGCTTATCTAACAGGCAGTCACGTTCAGGCGGTCATGAGGAAACTAGCTTTGCAGAGATTCACAAAAGCAAGAAATACACTTGCGTAGGCAGGCGGCTTTTGTATCATTTGAGAAGGTATCACATGCAGGATCGATAAACCATAACATGGTTCCCAAAGCAACAGGTCCATCCTGCAAGCTTAAGCATCAAGTTAGCAACTATTTCCAACAACATTTACCCCCAGGGTGTCTGAATTAACTAAATGGCTGTGTAAAGTTAAATATAGATTATGCTTTAGAGATTATCAGAATCAGATGTCTTCTTGGTGTACAGAATGGTTTAAGCAGGACTCCAGCCAGATATATCAAGATAAAAAATTAAAGGATAAGTTCACCACTTCGGGTAAAAATAATAAATGCACACACACACACACACACACACACACACACACACACACACATACATACATACATACATACATACATACATACATACATACATACATACATACATACATATATACATATATATATATATTTGCAGAAATTAAAATGTGCATTTTATTTTTGTTCCCCAAGGAGCCTGGAAAGCATTGCACCCATAATCAATGGATCAGGGGTGCAATGCCAGACTTTCCGCCTGTACCTGCAGACGGGTCAACTGTTTACAAGCTGCAGGGTTTGTGAATGAACGACGAGGCCGCTCATCAGGGATCTCACAGTCCATTTGGAACTACAAGCCGTCAGCCGCAAAAGCTGACAATATTTGCAGTTTAAGTGCAGGATGCAGGTTTTCCCGCACACAATTTGCATGACAGGAGACTGACCAACTGTCTATGGAGCCGGTTCACATATCTCCAGCGTGTCTTTGGCTTTGTTTCAGGTTCAAATTCAGGCAAAAATTCTGACCCGAAACAGTGAACGGAGATGCACCGGACCCCCTGCTGCGAGCCGCACCGCACACAGTGTGAACCCAGCCTGAATGAATGGCGTGGCCATGTGGGCGGAGCTGATACCAATTCCTATTCGGGTACTTACACCACATGCATTAAAAAAAAATACATTAAATAATGTGTTAATGATTGCACGGCTACAATAATTGTGTTTTTTTATATCGGTCTAGATTTCAGCATTAAAATGAAAGAGCAGGGTATGGGTTATTTTTGTTATTAGAGTGAATATCCTCTTGTATGTGCTTGTAGGATCTCAGGTACACTCCCTCAGTAGAAGATTAACTTCTCTGACTTTGAGATAATCCCCACCCACCTATCATCCCACCATCAAGCAGGAGCTCCTCAGGATGCTCCATTATTATTTAATAGTGAGATGTTGGCTGTACGGGATCCTCTAGGACAGGGTTTCTCAACCAGGCTTCCATGAAACCCTGGGGTTCCTCCAGAGGTTGCTAGCAGTTCTTTAAAGGGTTTGTAAAGAAAAATTAAAATAAAAATAACAAACATTTTATACTTGCCTCCACTGTGCAGCTCGTTTTGCACAGAGTGGCCCTGATCCACGTCTTCTGGGGTCCCTCGGCGGCTGTCTCGGCTCCTCCCCGCAATCACTCACCACCTATATGCGAGCTCGCATGGTGGCGAGTGATTGCGGGCGCGCTCCAGTGATACAGTAAGCGGCAATAGCCGCTGGCTGCATCACTCGGTCCCGCCCCCCGGCGTGCCACGTCATTGGATGTGATTGACAGCAGCGCTGCTTTCAATCCATCCACTGTAGCCAATGAACGGCGAGGAGGATGTCTGGGCCGAGCGCGGGACTTTCGAGGGCTCAGGTAAGTAAAAATAGGGGCTCGGGGGGGGGGGCGGCATTGTCGGATGTTTTTTCACCTTAATGCATAGGATGCATTAAGGTGAAAAAACTTTTTCCTTCACAACCCCTTTAAGCAATGAAGAGATTCTGCCTCCCAGTAACCACCAATTTAAATTATCTTTTTATCCGTGCATAAGGGGAGCAGTTTTCCCACAGATCAATATAAGCATGTCCTTCTCCAATTGACTGTTCATATAAGGAGGCATTTCTGTATTTCTCCCATTGACCACCATTGTATGGGACCACTACCCTGACTACCAATATAAGAAGGCACTTTTCCACTGACCACCACTGGGTACTACAATTGTTTCTTTTTTATATGTACTTCTAGCGCAAGTTATATATTTAGATATATATTTTTTTGATCAACAATGTAATTTGTAGCCTGCAATATGTGAAAAAAAATGAACCTAAACATCAGAGCCAGAACTGTATATTATATGTCCAGAGCGAAGGTAACCTTTTCACTTCTTTTTAAATGCCCCTGGACTCGATCTGTAATAATAGCACCAACTTTAAAGTTTCTACATCAGACGCAGAGGGTCCACTATAGGAAAGACTTAAAAGGTCATAAGAAAAAAAGAAACGCATTGCATAATTTCACAAATTATTGATAAATAAATCATCTTGTGAGTCCGTTTTGAAAAACCTTATGTAATCACTTCAGCTCTTGCAACTGTATACACCAGGGTTTTTTCCCCCAACCAGGGTTCTATGGAACCTTGGGGTTCCTCTCGAGGTTGCTAGGGGTTCCTTGAACAATTAACAATTTCTGCCTTACAGATGAGCTCCCACTGACACCACTGATTATTTTAGCTACCTGTAAGGGGGTAATTCTTTCCAATGATTAGAAGTTTAAGGGGCAATCTTCCCACTGACCATCACACCAATGTATCATGAGTTGTAGATACATTCATTTTTAGCATGGGTTACTCAATACCAGAAAGTGTATTTCAATAGGTTGAGAAAGGCTGATTTACATCTTTTAGACCAGAGCAATATTTATATTTCCGCTTTGGGTCTATTTGGCAATAATTTTGTGGTTACTTAAGATGCAATGTTAGAGTGCACTGAACTTGATGCAACATGAGCTAAAAGCCATGCAGCATGCCCAAGACTGGCCATAGAGGTTTTGAATTTTGGCCCGTTCCTGCTGAGATTCGAACCTGTATGGGCAGGCTGAGTTGATGGGAGAATCTTCCAACCCGTGGTTGCAGGAAACAAATTTACCCTGCCTATGGCCAGCCTAAGAATAAGCACATATCAGGAGCAATTGTGTGTATTATCACACCAGCACCTCCTTAAGTGGTAGGGATCTATTTAAATTGTTAAATTATAAACAGGTACAGGGCTGGTTTATAATTATTTAATGTACTGTCACCAAAAAAAAAACCAAAGCTGTGGTGGTAGTGCGGGTTATGTAGTAACTGAAAATACATTTTAAAAATGGCATGGTGTTCCCCTTAATATTCTAACCTGACCCTTACCCAGACATGCAGCCTGGATGGCCAAAAAAGGAGGGCAGCAAGCATGTGCCCCCTATCACCCCTGTACCATACCAGGCATTGCAAATTACCCTTGTCCCAATGTTGGGGGCTTCTTCCCCTACTACCCTATCTCCATCTGCGCCAAAAAGTGGGTAGGAGTAATAGTGGGGACTTATGCTTGAAGTCCCTATTAAGGGAGCAGCCAGACATTTGCAACATTAGTACCTTTAGAGCCCATTCACACAGGGGCGGCACGACATGTCCCGCGACTGTGCTGGGCGATCTTAACACGACTTCAAAGGTGACTTGCAAAATGACTTCTGTATTGAAGTCAATGGAAGTCGCCCTGAAGTCGTCTTGAAGTAGTACAGGAACCTTTTTCTGAGTCGCTCCTATTAGAACGGTTCCATAGTACAGAACGGGACACGACTTGTCAGGCGGCTGAGTCACCAGACGAGTCACCCCTGTGTGAATCTATAAGCACAAAAGTAAAGGAGAAGAAAAAAAACTATTTAAAATATTTGATTAAAATAAAAACACAAAACCATCCAAGTCAATCATGGCATACAGAGTGGTAACCCACATCAATCACGATAATTTGCTGCCCACCAATCTGTACACACTACACTCCTACCATAATGACAGATTCCTGGCTGGGGTAGTTTGAATTTATCAGTGTGAATTACCGCAGTTAGATATATCGGTCACTTAGCGGTGGGAGTGTGGCATGTGCAGCCCACCTGATCTCTGACACCACTGTCTGCAAAAGGTATTTGGATTTTTTGAGTTTGCCAATTTTTTGTCTGTTTTGCAAAACTGCTTGTGCATCCATGAGATCAGACTAATTATATTTACAATCCTCCACAAGTACCTTACAATCCCTTTTCTAAATATGTAAAGTATTAGAAAAATTTCAAGAACACTTAAATAAGACTGCTGAAACATGTGGCACTTATCTGCTCAGATCATAATATAAATTTGTTTCCAAGGGTAATATTTTAAAAAGGCCAAAATCAAATACTTAGGTACGACAAACTCAACGAAAAAAAAAAAAAAAAAAAAAATGGAGTAATGCATGCAGTGGATTTTTTTTTTTACTTAAAGCGGAGGTTCCGCGGCATTTTTTTTTTTTTTTCCGCTTGCATGCAAAGTATTTTTAGATCACCAATTTGTACTCACGTGTTTGGTGACTTTAAACCTCCCCTGTCTTTTTTCTGGCAAAAGATGCACTTTTAAAATCAGCCGTCTGAATTTTTCATTTTGCTTGTGGGCATTTTGAAGCCCACAAGCACTGACTTCCTGGTGGTGGATGGTGTAATGCAGAAAAAGTTCCCTGGCGGATAAGGTTCCCCCCCCCTGTACTGCGCATGCGCGGCACGAACCTCAACGGAGTTTCCGAAAGTAGCCGAACATGTAGAGCTGCGAGTTAGCTCTACACGGCGCCTGCGCAATGACTAGGAGTCATGTAGAGCTGACTGCGCAGGCGCTCTGTAGAGCCGACTCGCAGCTCTTCATGTTCGGCTACTTTCGGAAACTCCGTTGAGGTTCGTGCCGCGCATGCGCAGTACAGGGGGGGGAACCTTATCCGCCGGGGAACTTTTTCTGCAGGACATGTCACATCTGGGCGAACTCCCAGATTACATTGCGGGTGAATAGAAACGCCTACTCCCGCGGGAGTGAGTACCCGGAAGACGAAATTGAAATGACATTAGTACGGTATGTACTACATAATAAAAAAATAAAAAAAAAAAGTGGCTACTGTACATGTTCGTTCTTTAAGGAGTGTGCTTGTATATGGATGTTATTTTGCCTGAACCTCCGCTTTAAATAACAAAAAGCCATTTATAGTCTTGCTGGAATTAAAAAAGTATCTACAGTGTATCCAAATATTTTTTATTTTTTTTGATAGAATTGGAAAAGATTTGAACTTCTGCCAAATTGTACTGCTATCTGGGAATCTGTTAAAAGGGATTTCCCCTCACTTTCTGTTCTGGGGACAACCTTTGTTACCAGACAGGAAGTGAAGGAAAGTCAACAACATGAACTCCAACAGCAAAAGAACCTGCAGGAGTTCCAATCTTTCCCCACTCGATCCAAAAAAAAAAATAAATAAATAAAAAAAAAAAGTTTATGCTAAAGATACACTATAACAACAATTGAATAGTTGATACTTTCTATAAGAAAAGTACCGGTAAGTATCACTTTCTTAATTTTGATTAGACAAACCCAACCCCTTTAACTACTCACCAGGCCAGAATGTATCCTCTTAAATTCCCTGCAATCAGCCCAGGTGCCAAAGCCCTGGAGTCTGCTCTCTTTCTACACTGCAATCCATCTTCCAAATACCAGGCCGCACACCAACATCGTACAACTCCAGACAAGGTATGTTGCAATGACAGCGCACCGTTCACTCCCACCCAAAGTTATGCCCCCAAAATATTTCACCCACAGCAAGGTTTAAAAGTGATTGTAAAAGGCAGAAAGTTTTCTCTTTTTTACCTTAATGCATTAAGATAAAAAAACCTTGTGTGCAACAGCCCCTCAATACTTGCCTGAGCCCCTCTAGATCCACCAATGTGGTAGGAGTGTCTTGGCTGCCCTCCTCATTGGCTGAAAAATGGCAGTGTGACACCATTGGCTCCCCCTGCTGTCAGTCAGCCAATGAGGAGAGAAAGGGGGTGGGAGCCTGCAGCTCCGTGTCTGAATGGACACAGGGAGCTGTGGCTCAGCTCAGGTGCCCCCATAGCAAGCCGCTTGCTGTGGGGGCACTGAACAGGGAGGGGCCAAGAAGTGGAGGATCTGGGCTGCTCTGTGAAAAACAATTACGCAAAGTATAACATGTTTGTTATTTAAAAAGAAAAAAAAAAAATGGGGATCCTAAAGGGATTGTAAAGTCTTGTATTTTATTTTTATTTTTATTTTTTTTATAAAAATAACAAATGTTATACTTACCTGCGCTATTGCAGTGGACTTGCACAGAGCAGCCCAGATCCTCCCCTTCTCAGGTCCCTCTTCTATGCTCCTGGCACCTCACTCCTGTCAAGCGCCCCCACAGCAGGCGGCTTGCTATGGGGGCACCCAAGCTGAGTCACAGCTTCCTGTGTCCATTCAGACACAGAGCTGCGGCCTGGCATTGCCCCCTCTCTCTTCTGATTGACTGACTGACTTTGACAGCAACAGTGTCTCAGCCAATCAAGAGGAAGAGCCTCAGATGGCTGAGACACTCGTGGACATCGCTGGACAGAGATGGGGATTAGGTAAGTATTAGGGGGGCTACTGCACACAGAAGGCTATTTATCTTAATGCATTAAGATAAAAAACCTGAGTTTACAACTCCTTTAAGTTCTGCTTATTATGATTTGCCCCTATGATTTTCGTTGAAGGGATCTGATTTTTTGGGCTGGCAGATTCTCATTCAAGCAGACACCATGTGGCCATATGTTTATTTGGTTATCTGACCAGTAGTTGAGGGAACCTGAAAATGCCCTTTAAGAATTTCGGTTCTAGCTTTAAAGTGTCAGTTTATTTAGAAGTCCAAATTCTATGCCCTTGCCATCATTTCTAACCATGCATGCAGACATGCTTCCTGGCTTGCCCAAAGTCACATAGTATTCATAGATTTCTGCTTTGGAATGTAGGAAAAAAAAATTAACAAACTAAGGGCCATACTATATGTGATAGCATTTACAACTGAAGGACTTTTATTTTTATTATTATATTATAAAAAAGTAAAGGAGCATTACTTTAAATGCAAATATGAGTTCCATGCCCTAATCTTACAAACACAAATTTTCTTTACTACAGCTCTCATTTAATTTGCATGTCAATTTTGCTTTTTTTCCCTCATTACATTTCTGCTTTATGGAAAAAGAATATACTAAAACATTTCAGCAAAATGTTGTTCCTAATGTGTTTACCGGTTCAAATTCTGGTCAAGCTGTCACTTAGTATATGAATCACTGTGAGGCATACAGCTAAATCTAAGCTGTGTCAACATATATTTAGAAAATGATAGACAGAATGAAATAAAAGAAAAATAGAAATCAACATTGCTATAGAGATCCAGCGCTTGTGCATTGGTAACAATATTGATTTTACATATAAAAAAGCCATTGGTAAAATCCCTGGATTCACAACCCAGTAATGATTCAACAACTTCATAGCTTTGAACGTATACCATTTTTTCTCAATATACATCCTAGTATATCTACAGGTGGATGTAAAAAGTCTACACACCCCTGTTAAAATGTCAGGTTTCTGTGATGTAAAAAAATGAGACCAAGATAAATCATTTCAGAACTTTTTCCACCTTTAATGTGACCTATAAACTGTACAACTCAGTTGAACAACAAAACCGAAATCTTTTTAGGTGGACGGAAGTAAAAATAAAAAAATAAAATAATATGGTTGCATAAGTGTGCACACCCTTAAACGAATACTTTGTTGAAGCACCTTTAGATTTTATTACAGCACTCAGTCTTTTTGGGTATAAATCTATCAGCATGGCACATCTGGACTTGGCAATATTTTCCCACGCTTCTTTGCCAAAACACTCCAAATCTGTCAGATTGTGAGGGCATCTCCTGTGCACAGCGCCCTTCAGATCACCCCACAGATTTTCAATCGGATTCAGGTCTGGGCTCTTCCAAAACTTTAATATTCTTTTGGTGAAGCCATTCCTTTATTGATTTGGTTGTATGTTTTGGGTCGTCGTCATGCTGAAAGATGAAGTTCAGCTTCTACTAGAAGCCTGAAGGTTTTGTGCCATTATATTTGGAACTGTTCATAATTTCCTCTACCTTGACTAAGGCCCTTGTTCCAGCTGAAGAAAAAACAGCTCCAAAGCATTATGCTGCCACCACCATGCTTCACTGTGGGTATGGTGTTCTTTTGGTGATGTGCAGAGTTTTTGCGCCAAACATATCTTTTGGAATTTTGGCCAAAAAGTTCAACCTTGGTTTCATCAGACCACAACACATTTCCCCACATGCTTTTGGGAGACTTCAGATGTGTTTTTGCTAAATTTAGCCGAGCTTGGATGTTTTTCTTCATAAGAAAAGGCTTCCATCTTGCCACTCTATCCCATAGCCCAGACATATGAAGAATATGGGAGATTGTCATTACATGTACCACACAGCCAGTACTTGCCAGATATTCCTGCAGCTCCTTTATGTTGCTGTAGGCCTCTTGGCAGCCTCCCTGACCAGTTTTCTTCTCGTGTTTTCCATCAATTTTGGAGGGACGTCCAGTTCTTGGCAATGTCACTGTTGTGCCATATTTTCTCCACTTGATGACTGTCTTCACTGTGCTCCATGGTATATCTAATGCCTTGGAAATTCTTTTGTATCCTTCTCCTGACTGATACCTTTCAACAATGAGATCCCTCTGATGCTTTGGAAGCTCTCTGCGGACCATGGCTTTTGGTGTAGAATGCAACTAAGAAAATGTCAGGAAAGACCTACTAGAACAGCTGAACTTTATTTGGGGTTAATCAGAGGCGCTTTAAATGATAGTAGGTGTGTATCGACTCCTATTTAACATGAGTTTGAATGTGATTGCTTCATTGAATGAAAGAAATGATTCATCTTGGTCTCTTTTTTTACATCACAGAAATCTGACATTTAACCAGGGGTGTGTAGACTTTTTATATCCACTGTATCTTTAACACATTCAAATCCTATAAATAAAAACGAACATTAAAACTAAAGGCATTTTTAAAAAAAAAGATTTGAATAAAATGGTGGATGGTTAGAATCACTGTCAGATTTTAATTGCTGCTGTCTGTGTCCCCTTAGGGAGATTATCTGATTTTCTTGTGAATTCAGTTGTTTATATCTTTGGATCTAGTGATCATGTGGACATATGGTTTTACAGAAGGGTTGTATTCTTCAGTGTATAATTATTCTGTATTGCTCAGGTTTGTGACAGGTACACTTTATGTATTAAAAAAGTTTTAATATCTGCTCAACAAATGCTGCTACAAGTACATACTGAGGTCATCCATTATGGATATCAACATGAATAAATACTGACAGATGTATAATTTCCCATTCTACAATCCGCTAAAAGGGAAGCGAAGATAACACATAGAACTGTGAACCCAGCTGCCATATACTACTAATCATTTACAGCAATAATCTGGTAGTTCCACATGAAGCTTACTGCATTTCTCTATTAACATACAAGTTCCATTGACATAATGGTGAACACATTGCAATCACACAGCGCCTACATAATAAAGGGGGAGACAGGTAGGGGCATATGTGGTCTGAATGGAGGTGTATAATCTCGGAGACTGCATTCACACCTCAGTGTTTTTGAATCGCGGGCAGATTTGCCGCGATTTTGCCTGTGATTTCCAAAGCGCCGAGGCGTGAATGACAAATCACAGAAAGCACATTTGTGATGGACCTAAAATCGCGGTGCGGTTCTGCTGCGATTGTCACACAATAAATCACACTGTAATCGCGGCAACCCGCAGTGTGTGAAGCTCGTCATCCAAGTTCAGGAGCTACTTTTGGGCAACATGCTTCACGCAATGCGGGTTGCAGAGCAATTTATGGCGTGACAATCGCGGCAGAAACGCACCAGGGTTTTAGGTGCCATTCAAATGAATGGCATCGCAAATGTGCATTCTGCAATTTGTCATTCACACCCTGGCACTTTGAAATCACAGGCAAAAATCACGGCCAGAATCGTGGCAAATCTGCCCGCAATTCAAAACGCTGGGGTGTGAATGCAGTCTTATTCTGTACATTTTTACCACTTGACCTCCGGACAGTTTTACCAAGTTCATGACCAGGGCATTTTTGCTGTTCAGCACTGCGCTACTTTAACTGGCAGTTGTGCAGTCATCCATATCTCTCTCTCTCTCTCTCTCGCTCTCATTATATATATATATATATATATATATATATATATATATATATATATATATATATATATATATATATATATACATACATACATATATATATATATATATATATATATATATATATATACATACACACACACACACACACACACACACACACACACACACACACACACACACACACACATATATATATATATATATATATATATACACACACACACACACACACACACACACACACACATATATACACACACACAATATTATATATATATATATATATATATATATATACATATATACATACATACATACATACATACACACATATACATACATACATACATACATACATACATACACACACACACACACATACTAACATACACATATAGTCATGGCTGAAATTGTTGGCACCCCAGAAATTTTTCCAGAAAAGCAGAGTTAGTTTCTTACCGGTAACTCTGTTTCCAGTAGTCTTCCAAGGCAGCCCTTGAGAGATGGAGCTCCTCCTCACAATCAGGAAACACATTGCCATTAATTTTTCCCTCCCTTTAAGAGGCGGTCCCTCAGGTCCCTGGTCAGTCATCCACGAGAACCGAAGGCCGGAATCTGAAATGATATAATACACAACACAACCCCACGAGGTTAGACATTTTAGGGTGGGATCGTGCTGCCTTGGAAGACTACTGGAAACAGAGTTACCGGTAAGAAACTAACTCTGCTTTTCCCCCAGTCGTCTTCCAAGTCAGCCCTTGAGAGGATAACCAAGAACTCACCAAATCTAGGGTGGGACAACGGCTTGGAGGACTTTCCTACCAAAAGCCTGATCCTGGCTGGAAATCAGATCCAGTCTGTAATGCTGAACAAAGGTCGAGAATCTTGACCAGGTTGCAGCCCTGCAGATTTGTTCTGGAGTGGCTCCTGCCCTTTCTGCCCATGAGGCTGATGAAGCCCTTGTTGAATGAGCTTTAAGTTCTTTAGGTGGTGTAATTTCCATGACACTATAGCACTCTAATATGGCTGTTTTGATCCATCTAGCTATTGTCTTTTTGGACGCTTGTTTACCCTTTAGTTGGCCTGCGTATAAGACAAATAGGGCATCTGATGTTCTAAATTCATTAGTGACTTCTAAATATTGAAGTAGACACCTTCTGACATCAAGAAGACTTAGTTCCTGCTCTTTGCTGTTATTGGGTGAACTGCAAAATGAAGGCAAGACTATATCCTGGGATTTGTGAAAAGTTGACGTCACTTTTGGAGTAAATCCCGGATCTGTTTGAAGGACGATTCGATCGTCGTGAATCTTCAAAAAAGGTTCTCTAACGGATAGAGCCTGTATTTCCCCTATCCTACGTGCCGTTGTGATGGCTACTAGGAAAACTGTTTTAAGAGTCAATAATCTTAAAGATGTATCTTGTAGTGGCTCGAAGGGAGGTTTAATGATTCCCCTGAGGACCACTGACAAATCCCAAGTGGGACATTTTTGTATCTTGGGCTTTTTGTATTTTGCCAATGCCCTGCAAAAACGAGAGACCAAAGGGTCCTCTTGTAGTGTCCTTTCTAGATACACCGATAGCGCTGCAATTTGTACTTTCAAAGTACTGAGCGTTAACCCTTTATCAACTCCCTGTTGTAAAAATTCAAGGATGGTGGGTGTATCCATTTTTAGTCTTTTATTTTCAGTGCATTAACTGTTAAATTTTCTCCAGGTCTTTCTGTAGATGGCTCTGGTGTTTGGTTTCCTAACGCTCAGAAGCGTTGTCACCACCTTATCTGAGAGTCCTTTAGATCTCAAGAGGTCCTCCTCAGTAACCAGGCCGCCCATTTGAAACTCTTGTTTTAGGCCTGTCAGGGGTCCCTGACACATCAGGTCTTCCCTGTGAGGTAGAAGCCACGGCTCTGCTGCTGAGAGACTGAGGAGTTGAAAGAACCAGGTTCTCTTGGGCCAGTATGGTGCGATCAGTATCAGTTTTGTCTGTTCCTGTAGAAACTTCTTTACCACCCACGGTATCAGATGAACCGGAGGGAAGGCATAGCATAGCTTGAAGTTCCAAGGGTTTTGTAGAGCGTCTATCCCAAGAGGCTGATCTTGCTGGGTTAGCGAGAAGAAATGTTTCACCTGAGCATTCTTCCGAGAGGCAAACAGGTCTATGTTTGGCATTCCCCAGCAGGCTGTAATTTCCCTGAACACCTCCGGGTGTAATACCCATTCCTCTTGGGAGATCTCCTGGCGGCTGAGGAAGTCCGCTACTTGGTTGTCTTCCCCTTTTAGATGGACTGCTCCTAGTGACAGCAGATTCCCTTCTGCCCACCTGCAAATTTGGTTGGAGATGTGGCTTAGGGATGGGCTTCTTGTGCCCCCTTGCTTGTTCACATAAGCCACTGCTGTGGCATTGTCCGAAAGAATCAGAATGTGACGACTTCTGAGTTGGTTTTGGAAAAACTCCATGGCCTTGGCTATCGCCATAAGTTCTCTCCAGTTCGAAGATGCCTTGGCTTCTTCTGGGGACCATCTCCCCTGAGCAGGTTGCCCTGCTAGGTGAGCTCCCCAACCCCAACTGCTTGCGTCTGTGGTCAATTTCTGTGAGGTCGGAAACGACCAAGCCAGACCCTGATTTAGGTTCGTGTGGATCCTCCACCACCACAGCGACCTTTTTACGGATGTCGGGAGTAAAACTGACATGTCCAGATCTTCTCTTTGGTTTTTTAAGAGAAATACTTGAAGTGACCTTAGATGGTATTTTGCCCACTGGACTGCTGGGATCGATGTCATCAGACCCAGAACCGACATCAGCTCCCTGATAGCTATTGGGAGGTTGTTCTGTATTAAACTCACCCTCTTGATGAGGTTTTGGATTTTCTCCTCCGGTAGGGAAGTCTTCTGTTCTATGGAGTTGAGCAGATATCCCAGGAACCGAATGTTCTGAGTGGGACACAGATTGGACTTTTCTACGTTTAGAATCCAGCCTAGTGACCTTAACCACAGTTGAGCTTCTGTGGGGTCTTTTGTCAGCTGTGCTTTCGAAGGCGCTGCAAATAGTAGATCGTCTAAGTATGGTATTACGGTCATCTTTTTTAACCTTAGAGGGGCCAGAGCTTCTGCTAACACTTTGGTGAATATCCTTGGGGATGAGGATAACCCGAAAGGGAGAGCTCTGCTCTGGAAATGATATTCCTTTCCCTCTATCTCCACTGCTAACCTCAGATATTTCTGCGACTCCTGTCGGATGGGAATGTGGAGATATGCATCTCGGAGATCCATGGTCGCCATGAAGGTTTCTGGTTGTAGAATGTTTTTGACCGAAAATATGGATTCCATGCGAAATTTTTTGTATTGGATCGCTTGGTTTAACGGTTTTAAGTTTAGTATTAACCGAAACTTCCCGGAAGGTTTTTTTGACCACAAAAATGTGAGAGTAAAAACCCCTTCTTTTTTCCTTCTCTGGGACTGGAGTAAGGACCTTCTGGTCCACCATCTCCCCTAGCAACAGTGGAAGAGCCTTGGCTTTCTCTGGATCCCTGGGAAGTCTCGTTACTAGAAATCTCTCTGGAGGATGACAGTTGAATTCCAGAGAGTAGCCCCTTGCGATAATGTTCAAAATAAACTGATTGGCTGTCGCCTTCTGCCATTGAGGTAGGAAGGTAGCCAGTCTTCCCCCTACTGGCACTCTGTTGTCATTGTTTGGCAGCTTGGTTAGAAGAGCCAAAGAGGACATTACTCTTTGGTTTCCCCTTGTGACCTGTCCAGTTTTTCTTAGGGTACTCTTTCTTTTCTTCTTGGGGACGATCTCTTCGCCCACGAAAAAAACTCTTTTGTGGAGGTTTTCGTTTTTCAGCCGGAAAGGCTTTCTTCCTGTCCGCTGTTCTTTCCAAGGCCTCGTCCAGGCCGGAACCAAAAAGCAAATCCCCAGTAAATGGGAGATTGCACAGCCTTGTTTTGGATGCTGCATCGCCTGTCCAGGTCTTCATCCAAATCGCACGTCTTGCTGCAACTGCTAGTCCACCTGACCTTGCTGCTAGCTTGACTGATTCTGCGGATGCATCCGCAATATAACCAACCGCTTTGGAGAGAACTGGAAGTGTATTCAGAATCTCCTCCCTAGGCGTACCATTTTTAATATGGTCTTGCAGCTGTGAGAGCCAAAACTCTAAGTTTCTTGCCACGCAAGTGGTGGCTAGGGCTGGCTTCAGACTAGCGACACTTGTCTCCCAAGCTCTTTTTAGGATAATGTCGCCCTTTTTATCCATGCCATCTTTTAGGTGTCCCATGTCTTCAAATGCCAATGAAGAATTTTTTGAGACCTTAGAAAGTGGCGCATCCAATTTGGGATTTTTATTCCAAACTTCTTTTGGATCTTCACTAAAAGGAAATCGCTTTTTGTGACTGGCCGCAAAAAAAGGTTTCCTTTCTGGGTCTGCCCATTCGTTTTTCACGGTATCTGACATTACCGGATGAACTGGGAATACTTTGGATTTTTTCTTCCTCAGACCCTGGTACATCAGGTCATGTTTGGAAGGCAGTTCTTTTTCCTGCTCAATTTCCAAAGTTTCGTAAATGGCCCCAAGCAAATCATCCACGTCTTCTAGAGATAACTTTTATTTGGGTCCCTTTCTTTCTTCTCTCCCATCTTCCTGCTCTGGATCTGAGCTATCGGTAGCCATAACACTAGCTGTGCTGCTGCCCGCTCGCTCGCTCTCTCACCGACTCGTGCGACTTCTGATCTGGGTGAGGCCATGGGAGAGGAAACTCCAGTAGAAACTGCTGGAGGTTTAACTTCTGCGATAAACTTTTTGAGATCCTTAAAAGGTGTTAGCCATATCATCTCTTACGGATCCAAAAATCTTCGCATAATCTGCATCTGACTGTTTTTCAATCAGTTTATCAATGCATGTTTTGCATAGCGGTTCTGTGTTTTCCAAGAGCATCTTGGTATTACACTTTGCACACCGCTTCTTGGGAGTGGGCTTTGGCTCTTTAGGTGGTTTCACCTGCCAAAAGATAAACACAGGGGGACCCATGGCGGTGAGAAAAAAAAATACACACTGCACCAAACAATACTAAAGTGCACACCCAGTGACATTAGTAACCCCCTGGCCCCAGCTTGCTAGTGCACCCTCACCACCTAGCTGCTGTCCCAATACAAAGGATACAAAGGTCACCCACTGGTGCCTACCTGCATCCTGCTGGTGCTTTTGCCTTCTGGAGCCTGGGCCGATGGAATCTCATCCTCTTCCAGCATCCTGGCTTGCTGTGGCGTTCGATACTGCCGTCTGCAGCCGCGTCCACGCTACTAGCACCAGCCGACCGTTCGAATTTCCCGCGCCTTTAAGGGAATTGGACCAGCTTCCCCGGCGCACGCCGATTGCATCATTCCTACCCGGAAGTGACGCCCCGCGTCTTCCGGGTCAAGCGGCGTTCAGACGTGGGTACAGGCCCCCCGCTGACGCCGCCAAGGGGACGCAGCAATGGCGCCTTTCTCCTCACCTGGGCACAGAGGAAATTCGAACCCGGGATACCTCCTGCCCACAGCCTAAGGAGGGTTGCCCGTGGTCAAAGAACCGTCCTCCTCCACGCCAGTGATGCGGCTCCGGTAAGGTCCACTGACCCCCTACCTCAGAGACTCCACACAGTCAGCCCTGCTGACACCCACTGCTGCACCCGCAGACACCTGTCCCGGTCAGCCCATGGGAGATGGAGCCCCCCCTCAGGTCCTTTTGGCAACATGTCTTCTCCGGACGGAGGAAACACTAAGACTGACCAGGGACCTGAGGGACCGCCTCTTAAAGGGAGGGAAAAATTAATGGCAATGTGTTTCCTGATTGTGAGGAGGAGCTCCATCTCTCAAGGGCTGACTTGGAAGACGACTGGGGGAAAAATAGGATTTTTATAACAGCTTACCTGTAAAATCCTTTTCTTGGAGTACACCACGGGACACAGAGCTAGTCATTACATAATGGGTTAAGGGTCACCAGCGGTGATTGGACACTGGCACAACCAATGGAAGACAGTTCCCCTCCATATAACCCCTCCCATCAGGGAAGTACCTCAGTTTTGTAGCAAAGCAGTAAGGTTCCCATAAGAAGGGGGGGACCTCTGTGTCCCGTGGTGTACTCCAAGAAAAGGATTTTACAGGTAAGCTGTTATAAAAATCCTATTTTCTTTATCGTACACCACGGGACACAGAGCTAGTCATTACATAATGGGACGTCCCAGAGCAATGCTCATATGAAGGGGGGGAGACACAGATCAAAACAGGCCGCTTGCGGACCAGAAGCCCTATACTGCTGCCTGCAGCACACTTCGCCCAAAGGCGGAATCCTCATGTCCTTTCACATCTATTTGATAGAATTTGGAAAATGTATGGACTGAAGACCAAGTTGCAGCTTTACAGATCTGAGCCATCGAAGCCTGGTGGTGCACTGCCCATGAAGCACTTATCGCCCTGGTAGAGTGCGCCTTAACAGGAAAAGGAGGAGTCCTGTTCTTTAAACCATAAGCTTGAACAATTACTTGTCTAATCCACCTGGAAATGGTGGATTTTGATACCGCTTGGCCCTTCTTGGGCCCATCTGGTAAAATAAACAAAACATCTGTTTTACGTATCTGAGCTGTTGCTTGCAGATACACCCTTACCGCTCTCACTAGATCTAGAGAGTGTAATAATTTTTCCCCCGCCGTCCGCGGGTTTGGAAAAAAGGAAGGCAGAACAATGTCTTGATTCAAGTGAAAAGCCGACACCACCTTAGGTAGAAAAGCCGGATGGGGTCGTAGTACGATTTTGTCCTTGTGACAAATTAGATAAGGCTCTTTACAAGAAAGAGCTGCTAGCTCTGATACTCTCCTAGCAGAAGCTATAGCAATCAGAAAGGCCAACTTCCTACTCAATATAATTAAAGGAATATGGCGAATAGGTTCAAAAGGTTGCTTTTGCAACACTGACAATACCAAATTCAAATCCCATGGACACAAGGGAGTCCTAACTGGAGGATTTATCCTCAGTACCCCCTTAATGAATGTCTGAACTAGGGAGTGAGATGCCAATGGTCTCTGAAAGAAGACTGATAGAGCCGATATTTGCCCTTTGATGGTGCTAAGGGCTAAATTCATATCCACTCCTAACTGGCAAAAAGCAAGAATCCTACTTATTTCATATTTCTGAGGATTCCAACATCTGGATTCACACCAGGAAACGTATGCTCTCCAGACTCTCTGATAGATGAGTCTGGAGGCTGGCTTTCTAGCATTAATGAGCGTAGAAAGAGCTGGACCAGAGACCCCTCTCTTTTTCAAAATGTGGGTCTCAGCAGCCAGGCCGTCAACTTTAGCCTTTGTAAGGAAGGGTGGAATACTGGACCCTGTGACAGCAGGTCGTGTCGAAGTGGAAACTTCCAGGGCCTTCCTATCGCCATTTTTACAATCTCGGCGTACCAAGGCCTCCTGGGCCAGTTTGGGGCCACTAGGATTACTGGTATTCCCTCCTCCTTGATCCTGCGAAGCAGTCTTTGTAGAAGAGGGATCGGAGGGAATGCATAGATCAGTGAGAACTGATTCCATGGAGTTATTAGAGCGTCTGTATTATTAGAGCGTCTGTCCCGTAGGCTAGAGGATCTCTCGTTCTGGACACAAAGTTGTCCAATTTCTTGTTGAACCTGGCAGCTAGCAGGTCTACATCTGGGTTTCCCCATCTCAGACATATGGCCTGAAAGATCTCGGGGTGAAGAGACCACTCTCCTGGTAGCAGCTGCTGACGACTCAGGTAGTCTGCTTGCCAATTTTCTATCCCTGGAATGAAGATTGCAGAAAGGCAAGGTACATGCTCTTCTGCCCATGCCAGGATCCGGTTCACCTCTCTTTGGGCTGCCCGACTGCGGGTGCCTCCTTGGTGATTGATGTAAGCTACTGCAGTAGCATTGTCGGATTGAACCCGAACTGGGTAGCCCTGTAACCTGTATGTCCAGGTTTTGAGGGCTAGATATACCGCCCGGATCTCTAGCACATTGATGGGCAGGATCCCGAGTCTTGGCCCAGGTTCCCTGGGTAGAAGCCTCCTCGAATACTGCACCCCAGCCCGATAGGCTGGCATCCCTAGATACCACCTTCCAGGCCACTGGGAGGAAGGACTTTCCCTTCCGTAAATTCCTGGCTTCTAGCCACCAATCGAAGCTGTGGCGTACTTGTGAGGACAGGCGCATGGGTATATCCAGAGCTTGGCTCTTCCTGTTCCAGGAAGCTAAAATATTGCCTTGAAGTAGTCTCGAATGAAACTGGGCGTAAGGGACCGCCTCGAAGGAGGCTACCATCTTTCCCAATAGTCTCATGCAAAGGCGAATAGACGGCCTCTTGTTTGCTTTGACCTTGTGGATCAGGTCTTTCAGAGACTGTATCTTCGGTTCTGGCAGGTATACCCCGTTTTGGGCTGTATCTATGATCATGCCCAGGTACACTATCCTTCTTTGGGCCTGGAGAGAGGATTTTTGTAAATTTATAATCCATCCTAAATGCTCCAGGTATCCTACTGTAGTGTGTACAGCGTGACCCAATCCCTCCTTTGACTGATCTATTACTAGTAGATCGTCCAGATAGGCTGTTACCGCAATGCCCCGTGTTCTTAGGTTTGCTAACAGAGGAGCTAGCACCTTTGTGAATACTATGGGCGCGGTGGCTACACCAAACGGCAGAGCCACAAATTGAAAGTGGCGATCTTCTACCGCAAACCTTAGGAATCTTTGGTGAGCGGGGAGGATGGGTATGTGTAAATGTGCGTCCTTGATATCTATGGGCGCCATGAATTTTCCGCCCTTTAAAGTGGCGGCCACGGATCGGATCGTTTCCATTCGAAAATGGCGATCGTTCAGGAACCGATTTAGGGATTTTAGATCCAGGATGGGTCTGACATCTCCATTTGGCTTTGGAATCACAAAGAGGTTTGAGTAAAAACCTGCACCTCGCTCTTTTTGGGGTACGTCTGTAACTACCCCTTGAGCCATTAAGTGATTCAAACCTTTGAAGAAGGATTCTCTTTTTTGTGGATCCTTGGAGAGTCTTGAACCTCGGAATTGAGAAGGTGGGATCTCTCGAAATTCCAGTTTGTACCCTGAGGATATTGTGGATACTACCCAATTGTCCTGGATTTCTGACCCCCAAGTCGCTCAGAACTGATAAAGCCTTCCTCCCACTCGGCCGAGCGGGGGCGCCCCTTCACTGAGAGGCTTTGGGGGCTTGCTTATTAGCTCTTGCACCCCACGGCTTCTTGTTCTTCTGAGCTTGCCCCTTGGCTTTTGTGGGCGGCTAAAACAGGCCGCCGCCACTGGTTGGAGTCAGATTTCCCGGGAGCTGGGGAGAGAGAGCGTTTAAAACAAGATCTCTTGTTTTTCTTTCTCTCAGGTAAAAGTCGTTTTACCACTTGATATCTTCTGTATATATTTTTCTAAATCTTCCCCAAATAGGCGTTCGCCATGGTACGGGAACTTGCCAACAGCTTTTTGCATGGGGTTTCCGCTGACCAATGCTTAAGCCAAAGTACTCTGCGCATCTGTACCAGCTGGAGTGTAAGGCGTGATGCCTGTATGATAGAATCTCTCATGGCATCCACTGTGAAGCATAAGGCTTTAGGCAAATTTTCCCAATTTCTAGCCTGCTCTGAAGGCAGTTCCTTCAGCCCCTGCTTTACCTGTTGGCTGATGACCTGACACATACCGACTGCTGCTACTGCAGGTTGGGTAATTGAGCCGGCCAAAAGGAAGGAGGATTTCAACTTCCTCTCAGAAGGATCTTTTAAACCCTTGTACATTATCCACCGGACATGTCAGGTTTTTATTTACACAAGAAATAGCCGCAACTACCGCAGGCAGGCTCCATTTCTTTAAAAAAAATTCCCCCATAGGATAAAGAATGTTAAACCTTTTTGGAGGTGAGAAACGCTTATCTGGATGTTGCCAGTTTGCGTATATTAGATCCTCTAGTAACTGATGAACCGGGAAGGAGCATGCACCTTGCAGGGATCTTAATGACCCTAGGGAGGAGACAGGTAATTCCGTTACCTCCGCAGAGGTTAACTTAAATGCACTGCTATAGCATTGTACCTGTGACCTTAAAATCTGGCTCCTCATCCTCTGCTGATGTAGCCTCCTCCTCCTCATCCTCCTCCCTCAGGTACTTCTGAAGGGAGGTCCAATACTGGAAGAGACCTGCTTCGCTTATTGTCCTTTTTAGAGGACTTAGCGATTAAGGTAGCAATTTTTTCCTCCAGATTATTTAGGGCAGCTGATAAAGTGTCCTCAGTGACATATACAGGCCCAGGCTTCACTGGGGAAGCCGCCATACCTGACAGAGGTAATGGCTCATCCTGTACAGGTGCATTTGGCAACACAGGAGAGGAAGGTACCGAGTCAGCACAGCTAGAGCCTCCTCTCAGGCGGTGGTGCTTTCTTATCTCTTTTTGTCCGTATTACTTCCCCTGGAAGGCTTACTGTTTAGACAAAATACAAGGTACCTAAATGCATATACTACCGTGTTCAGTTTAGCAAATACATTAAGTATGCAACTTTTAACACATAACTATGCATAACATGGATGTCTTCTAGGAAGTACCCAATCCAACCACATGGAGTCTTACGTCCCTGTATAGCTGCTGCGTTTCTCTGCCAGGAACAAGAGAACTAACGAGCTTGCTTGCTGCTGCAGTGCTTCTCACACTGACAGTCTTTTAAATTTGGCGCCGTTTCTGTGCCTGCGCGCGCCACGTGCCCGCGCACGCCTTCGCCCCCCCCCTCCGATAAAGCGCGCTCCCGCGCGCGGCCCTTAGCGCTATGGCGGTGGCCATAGTGAGAGAGGACTCTCATCAGCCCTTGTTCCCACTTACCTGCATCTGCAGGTGTCTGGTCGGCCACCGAAAGGAGGATCGGGGTGCCCCAGCAAGCTCAGCAGCGGAGGTGACGAGCAGTGTACTTCGCCGAAGCCGACACTGAACAGAGTGAGGTGAGTATATTCAGCTCTTTACTCCCCCCAGTGGTGGAAAAAAAGAAGACATCCATTTTTTGAAAAAGGTCCCAACCTAGTTATGGACCTTCTAATCTCACCTTATCCACGCCGTAGGTTTTTCTGCTGAAAGATTTCAGACAGATACCAAACTTCACCCTTCACGGTGGGCTATGTGTGCCAACCTTCAGGGATATGGGTTCCTATTTAAAGGATACCTCTCCCCTGGGCCTTGTACAAGACTCTTACCAGGACTTTATAGCGAAATAGCGAAAGTGCTGGATCTTAGAGCCCAGTCCTCCGAAGAGAGACATTACAGGCGACACCTCATGGATGAGGCCCGGATCCCATCCAGATTCAGCTCATTTGTAGGCGTCTTGGATGGATCCGAAAGCATAGCTCTTTTACCCCCAGAGGGTCTCTTTGGTAGAGCTTTCCTTTAGCACCTCCTAACGCGTCCAACACCTTTCGACACTGGCGAAAAAACTGAGGTACTTCCCTGATGGGAGGGGTTATATGGAGGGGAACTGTCTTCCATTGGTTGTGCCAGTGTCCAATCACCGCTGGTGACCCTTAACCCATTATGTAATGACTAGCTCTGTGTCCCGTGGTGTACGATAAAGAAATCAAGTATTTCTCACAGAACACAGAAAGGTATTGCATTAACACATGTTTTGCTATACACATGTTTATTCCCTTTGTGTGTATTGGAACAAAACAAAAAAAAGGAAGGGAAAAAAAGGCAAATTGGACATAATGTCACACAAAACTCCAAAAATGGGCCGGTCATAATTCTTGGCACCTTTAACTTAATATTTGGTTGCACACCCTTTGGAAAAAATAACTGAAATCAGTCGATTCCTATAACCATCAATAAGAGTCTTACACCTCTCACCCAGAATTTTGGACCACTCTTCCTTTGCAAACTGCTCCAGGTCTCTCTTATTGGAAGAGGGTCTTTTCCCAACAGCAATTTTAAGATCTCTCCACAAGTGTTCAATGGGATTTAGATCTGGACTCATTGCTGGCCACTTTAGAACTCTCCAGCGCTTTGTTGCCATCCATTTCTGGGTGCTTTTTGACGTATGTTTGGGGTCATTGTCCTGCTGGAAGACCCAAGATCTCGGACGCAAACCCAGCTTTCTGACACTGGGCTCTACAGTGCGACCCAAAATCCTTTGGTAATCCTCAGATTTCAAGATGCCTTGCACACATTCAAGGCACCCAGTGCCAGAGGCAGCAAAACAACCCCAAAACATCAATGAACCGCCACTATATTTCACTGTAGGTACTGTGTTCTTTTCTTGGTAGGCCTCATTCCGTTTTCAGTAAACAGTAGAATGATGTGCTTTACCAAAAAGCTCTATCTTGGTCTCATCTGTCCACAAGACGTTTTCCCAGAAGGATTTTGGCTTACTCAAGTACATTTTGGCAAACTGTAGTCTTGCTTTTTTATGTCTCTGTGTCAGCAGTGGGGTCCTCCTGGGTCTCCCGCCATAGCGTTTCATTTCATTTAAATGTCGACGGATAGTTTGCGCTGACACTGATGTTCCCTGAGCCTGCAGGACAGCTTGAACTTCTTTGGAACTTGTTTGGGGCTGCTTATCCACCATCCGGACTATCCTGCGTTGCAACCTTTCATCAAGTTTTCTCTTCCGTCCACGCCCAGAGAGATTAGCTACAGTACCATGGGTTGCAAACTTCTTGATAATGTTGAGCACTGTGGACAAAGGCAAATCTAGATCTCTGGAGATGGACTTGTAACCTTGAGATTGTTGATATTTTTCCACAATTTTGGTTCTCAAGTCCTCAGACAGTTCTCTTCTCCTCTGTTGTCCGTGCTTAGTGTGCCACACACAGACACACAATGCAAAGGTGAACTTCTCTCCTTTTTATCTGCTTTCAGGTGTGATTTTTATATTGCCCACACCTGTTACTTGCCCCAGGTGAGTTTAAAGGAGCATCACATGCTTGAAACAATCTTATTTATCCACAATTTTAAAAGGGTGCCAAGAAGTTTGACCAGCCCATTTTTGGAGTTTTGTGTGACATTAGGTCCAATTTGCTTCTTTTCTTCCCTTTTTTTGTTTTGTTCCAATACACACAAAAGGGAATACAACATGTGTATAGCAAAACATGTGTTACTGCAATACTTTTCTGTGAGAAATACTTCATTTTCTGGAAAAATTTCTGGGGTGCCAACAATTTCGGCCAGGACTGTATATATATCACATGCACATTCCAAAGAAAAACAAAAACAAAGAACACACCTCTCTAGCAATACGCATCAAGCTGAGCATGTTCAGAGCGACTCCAAATGCTCCGTCTCATCAGGAGATGGATTGGGGACAGTGGGAGAAGGGGAGGATCAGAAAAGACAGAATCAAAACAGTCTTTTCACACAATGCAGAGGCTTTACTGAATATACAGACTGATTTTATTGTTGTGGGTTTAGTAACACTTTAATACACACGATCTAGTAAATTGGCCGAAAAATACAGATTTCAAAGTGATCGTATGATAAATCGGATCGTTCGTGCAGAGCTTTCAAGGGCCGATCACAACAGTTCTTCCGATATTATCTGATCGGACAAACATAAAAAATGTTCTCGTACGATACCAGATCGTACGATTTTCGTTTAATCAGTATAGTTGTCATCCGGAAATATAATAGAAATACACTACAACACATGACATCACTTCCGATTTTTTATTCTGTCGTACGAGAATTTGTCACTTTAGTAACCTCTCCATTTTTGATATGCGACTAGCATGCAAAAAATAAATAAAAAATGGACGATCTGTCGTCCAATTTTCAGATTGTGTGTACGGGCTATAAGGGTCAGTTCACACCTGAGTCTCGCATGCGAATCAGTGTGATGCGATTTTCAGCCCAATAATTTGAATAGGCTAAAATCTCACAGAATCGCACCAAAAGCGCTGCTTGCGCTACTTTTAAAGACACTGCAATCGGATCACATGGTACTGCAGTGCGAACACACTACTTTTGCAATCTTTTGGGGTGTTGTGAGGAATACATTGTCACTCGCAGCAGATTGCGTTTTGAACACAGTGTGGGAAACGCACATAAAACACAGATTTCCCGCATCACGTTCTGTTGTGAAAAGGGCATAAGGCCATTGGCAGGTATTTATGTCACATCTGAATCCTGTGAGTCCACCACCTTGGTCAAGTCTGCATGCTCTCTTCCTCTGGGAAGTTGCCCATTTAGGTTACATAGTTGGTCAGATTGAAAAAAAAGACACAAGTCCATTTAGTTCAACCATGTAGTTCAGGCGTCTTCAAACTTTCTAAACAAAAGGGCCAGTTTATTGTCCTTCAGACTTTAGGGGGGCCGGACTGTGGCCATTGCGAGTAGAAAAATGTCCAGGTTTCCAGTGGGAGTAAACAATACCATATCTTTGGTGTCAGTGGGAGGACTATTGCCCCATCGCTGGTGTCAATGGGAGGAATTGTGCCCTTTTGATGGTGTCAGTTGGAGAAATGGTGCCCCATTGTTGGTGTCAGCAACAAAAATGGTTCCCCATTGTTGGTGTCAGTGGATGGAATAGTGGGCCAAGGGCCGGATAAAAAGGCAAGCAAAGGGCCACATCCGACCCCATGGTCTCAGTTTAGAGACCCCTTATCTAGTTCAACCAATGCCCATGACAGTAAACAGTTGAATAGTTTGGAGTAGAATACTTTGTTGCCAGTACGTTCAGAAATCTCAAGTAGCTGTAACACCAAACATACCCAAAACATCAATGAAAAAGAAAGCTATTCACAGGCTTTAAAAAAAAAAAAAAAAAAAAAAAAAAAAAAAAAAAAAAATGATGCTGTTGATGCTGCATTAACAATGTTTCACTATGTGCAAACCAAAAATAATATTGACAAAATGGTTAACAGTAGACTCAACAATCTGGCAGCAAAAGGTCTCTTTCATTAGACCTGACACGGAGACCCTGGTAGAACGGTCTCTGAACTACCCTCGTTTCTTTCATAATATGTGCATACCACCAAAGAAAAGTCCTATTCTTCACTAACTAGCAACAGACTAATTGTATTGTGTGACAACATTTTACAACATGCTTTTTAAATGCCTTGTTTAGCCCTTGAGGCATGCACAAGGAAAGCCAGACAGAGTCCTCTAACCCCAAGTCCTGCTCAGAATGGAGTGTCTTGTACAGTAATATCAATGCTAGGAACAAAGAAATCAAGCTAATATTTCTGTGTTGCATAAGATGAATATGCCCATAAATGTCACATAATCTTAATAGTGCACCAGCTGCGGATATGGCCCTTTATCATTCAAAGTAAAAAGGTCAACATGCTTCAGCAAACACACTTGCATATCTGCCAGCATGCTGTCTCAGCTAAACGAGGGCTAGGTTTTCTTCTGCAGTGTTTAACTTACTACCTAGGCATTTGTTTTTTGTTCTTATTGGCGATTAATAAAAGTAGAAAAAAAAAAAAAAACACCTTTTCTTTTTTTGGACAGTACTATATACCCATTATGGACCACAACAAAGTTTTGCATTTCCGCTATGGGCCCATTTATGTATTGTTAGTTCGTCATTACTTAAAGCGGAACTACACTGAACCTGAGCATTACAAAGCCCAAAAACTTTATTTATGTCCTGTTCACACCTGAGCGATTTTCTGCTTGAAGCCTGTAGCTCTAAAATGCTCAACAAGCCAAATCTTATTCATTTCAATGGCCTCTGTTCACACCTGAGCATTCTGTCGCCTGAAGCAAAATGCCTGCCGCTCAAAAAAGTACAAGCTTTTTTTTGGCAGATTACAAGTGTTTTCCCCATAGACTTCAATAGAAACGCCTGACTTAAGCATTACTTTTTTTTTTTTTTTTTTACACAAGCGTTTTGTCGCTCGTTTTCTGCTCAAACAGCAGCTCTCCACCACTAATTTCCTCTCCCACTCCTCCCCCTAGTGCTTTCTATTGGCCAAATAAAAATGCCTGTAAAATGCTTCTAAAAACCTAAAAAAAAAATTAAATAAAAAAAAAAAATACCCTAAAAATGACAGTAAATTGCTACGCTCAGGTGTGAATGGAGCCTTACGTGATATTAAAGTGATTATAAAGGTTTGTTTTTCTTTAAAATTTTATACTTACCTGCTGTGTGCAAGGGTTTTGCACAGAACAGCCCCGATCTTCCTCTTCTGGGGTCCCCCGGCGGCGCTCCTGGCCCTTCTTCATTGGGTGACCCCATGGAGTGCCAATTTCCATGGGGGCACTCGTGCGGGGGGGCGTCCGAGTCCTGCTGCTACTGCCACTGACACAGACAGCAGGACTTGGCCCCACCCCTGGCTCCTGTGTCTCTGGATTTGATTAACAGCAGTGGGAGCCAATGGCTCCTGCTGCTATCAATCTATCCAATGAGGACCCGAGACAGCGACCGGAGCTGCTGGGCTCGTTCTCCTCGCTGGAAAGATCGGGTTCAGGTAAGAAAAAGGGGGGCTCTCAGGGGTGCTGCAGCACAGAAGGTTTTTTACCTTAATGCATAGAATGCATTAAGGTGAAAAACCGCAAGACTTTACAACTCGTTTAAAGTGGATGTAAACCCTCACATATACTCAGTGAAGTTAACAGCCTCAGATGATACACCGAGCTAAAACAAATCTCCCTACATAAAGTTTTACGTGTATATCTGTTGTCTTCAACTTTCTAGATTGTTTAGAAAGTGCACATCATGTTAGAATTTTATTTTCCTGTTCCAGCACTGGTTGTGGATTCTTGGCATACACTGTGTGACAGCTGATTGGAGGAAAGGCACCCCCCCCCCCCTCCAAATAGGCAGAGGAAGGAAGAAATGTGCAGAGCTGTGCTGTGAATAGACAAGCTCTCTGCTAATCAATTTACATGCACCATTCCCAACACAAATTTCAGGCTGGTTTCATCTCCTGTGTTGAAGAGCTTGTCAGACATTATCATGCTGATAACAGAAGTACAGAGCAGCAGAAAGACACAGGACATAGGGCTTTGTAGAGAGATAAGTAAACACTACAGATATATGTGCCTAGCTCAAAATTCATGAATAGGGTTTACATCCACTGTAAACAATATCCTTTTTCGCCAAAAAAGGAATCCATACACAACTACGTAATGGACCTGTAATTAATTTTTTGTGGCATTAATAATATTGTGTTTTTCTGCTTCCTTGTAACATGGCTTTACAAGCTCACAAACCTCTCCTTTTCACGGTCCCTTCCATAAACAGTGCATGTTAGTTGTGATCATGTGCACCGATCTATGCACACAATACATTCCATAGCCCATAGTCCATCTTGGGAGGGGGTAAGATAGGGTTGTCTATGTTTCTACATGGAGAACGAACATAGCCACCCTCTAACAGGAAGTCAGATCACCTCAGCACAGAAAAAATAAAAAAAATATTTGGAGTTTTGGAGGAGGTCCCTGTGTTCTCAGAAGGGACTCTTTTTTTTTTTTTTTTTTTTTTTTAGATGAAGTGGAACTACGCTGAATCAGAGCGCCACAAAACCAAATATGCTATTTATTTCATTTTTAACCGCTTGCCGACCATATGTAGCAGAATACATATTGGCCTAAATTTATCAAGACATTTGATGTTTTTTTTTCCATTTTTGTATTGGATATGTTTTATAGCAGAAAGTAAAAAAAAAAAGATTGTTTCTTTTTTCAAAAAATTGTCGGTCTTTTTTTGTTTATAGCGCAAAAATAAAAAACAACACAGTAATAAAATAGCACCAAAAAAAAGCGTAATTTCCGGGGGAAAAAAAGGACATCAATTTTGTTAGTACCTGAAGAAATGTAAAAACAAAAAAAGTTTAAAACAAGTAAATATGATAAATACAATATACTTTCCTATCCATTTACCAATGCCAGCAGCATGGCTTAAAGGGGTTGTAAAGGCAAAAGTTTTTTCACCTTAATGCATTCTATGCATTAAGGTGAAAAAAACATCTCTAGATTAGCGGCCCCCTGTTTACTTACCTGACCCCTCGAAAGGCCCGTGCCGTGAACGCGCAGGCATCTCGGCCGGCTTCTCGGCTCATTCATTGGTTGATTGAAAGCAGCGCAGCCATTGGCTTGCGCTGCTGTCAATCACATCCAATGACGCAGTGCGCCAGGGGGCGGGTCCGAGTGATACAGCCGGCGGCCATAGCCGCTCACTGTATCACTGGAGCGCACCCGCAATCACTCACCACCAAGCGAGCTTGCTCGCATGAAGGTGATGAGTTCTTGCGGGCAGGAGCCGAGACAGCCGCCGAGGGACCCCAGAAGACCAGGTTCAGGGCCACTCTGTGCAAAACAAGCTGCACAGTGGAGGCAAGTATAACAAGTTTGTTATTTAAAAAAAAAAAAAAATTATCTTTAGTGTTCCTTTAATGTACACGGGATGTTTTGAAACTTCTCCTGAACGATTTAACTTGACAGATAGTAACTGACGTTTAAAAAAAAGGTCCATTTGCCGCGTTTATGTTTATTTAAAAGAAGAAGAAAAAAAAAAGCTTCTAAACAATTGTTTGATACTGTGCAGTGATAAGCTGAGAGTTTCTATTTTTTTATACTTGTATGCAAAAAACTTTAATAAAAACTATTGAAACATACAATTGAAAAAACGCTGTAAACGAAACGCGGCTAAATACGAGTTACCGCGTTTACAAGCTTTGCAGGCATTTGGCGTTTCAAATGCCTCTGAACATCCGCCCTGAACGCGTTATTTTGGTTTAAAAAAATGCTTCTAAACTCAACTGCCTAGAAATGACCCTGTGTACATGTACTAATAAGATAACAGAGGAGAGTTCAGGGGCAGCTGAAAAAAGTGCCAAACTGCTCCTAAACGTCCGTTTTTCAGCAGCAGTGTACATGAGGCCTAATGCCCCGTACACGAGACCGGTTTTCCCATCGGAAAAACTGTGATGAGAGCTTTTCATCGGAAATCCTGACCGTGTGTATTCTCCATCGCACATTTTCCCCACAGGAAAACTGCCGAAAAAAAAAAAAAAAAAAAAAAAAAAAAAAAAAGCAGGTTTTCTTTTTTCCCCCCGTCAGGAAAAAATCCTATCGGGAAAACCGTTCGTCTGTATGCTTTTCCGACGAGGGAAAAAAAAAACCCATGCTCGGAAGCATAGAACTTCATATTGTCGGCTCGTCATATCACATATAGTTTTATTTCTTTTTTTTTTTGCTTTTTTTTCTCCCACCTTTCTAGGTGCTTTTACTTTTAAAACACTAACTGTAACATCTGACAGGCCTCCAGGCAAATTCCTTTCCATGGCAGGTGTCACTGGATCAGGTGTCCCCATTCCATCCCACCTCCTGTTTTGGCAACAACTCTAAAATGTTGTAATTGCCCCATCACTTTTTGTCTTGGTTACCAGGACATACAAACAGGGTGAAGCCACCTAGCTGTGACACATACGGCAATAAAATCTGGACCCAAGAGAAAGGTTTTGACTGTACATACACTTTTACATGTTCTGCAATGACATTCCATCTGTAGATCATGTAATGATTTGCACCTGCATAATGATGGGACTTGGTACTACTCACTGCTTTCCCAAGCCAATTCTGACATTTCTCAAATACATGTAACGATCAGATTTTTTGCAAGAAAATGACTTGGAACCCCTTCCGGCACATGTAAAAGTGATCTAGCGGCTTTATAGCTGTTCAGATCCCTTTTACATTATTCAGCACTGCAGGCTGAAGAAAAAAAAAAAAAGAGAAGAGGATCTGTGGTCATGACTGCAGGTAGAACAACTGAAATCCTAGGACAGATGGGTACATCCTAAGGGTGGGAAGTGGTTAAAGTGAACTGAACCTGTAACCAGACTGTGGACAGTAAGACCCCTTTCACAATGGGTCGCTTCGCAGGCGCTAGAACACTAAAAATAGCGCCTGCAAAGCGACCTGAAAACAGCTGCTGCTGTCTCTCCAGTGTGAAAGCCCCAAGGGCTTTCACACTAGAGCGGTGCGCTAGCAGGACGGTAAAAAAAAAAGTCCAGCTAGCAGCATCTTTGGAGCGGTGAAGGAGCGGTGTGTATACCGCTCCTGCCCATTGAAATCTATGGGGCACCGTGGCTTTGCGGTGGTTTAAACCCTCTCTCGGCCACTAGCGGGGGGTAAAAGCGCCCCGCTATCGGCCGAATAGCGCTGCAAAATTGATGGTAAAGCGCCGCTAAAAATAGCGGTGCTTTACCGCCGCCCCCCGTGTGAAAGGGGCCTAAAACGACTAACATGGGCCCCTTTCACACTGGGGCGGCGTCGGCGGTAAAGCGCTGCTATTTTTAGGGGCACTTCACCGTCAATTTTGCGGCGCTATTCGGCCGCTAGCGGGGGCATTTTGCCCCCCCGCTAGCAGCCTAGAAAGGGTTAAAAAACACCCTCTGCAGAGGCGCTTTGCCGGCGGTATAGCCGCGGTGCCCTATTGATTTCAATGAGCAGGAGTGGTGGAGGAGGGGTATACTCACCGCTCCAAAGATGCTGCTTAGCAGGACTTTTAACCATCCTGCTAGCGCACCGCTCCAGTGTGAAAGCCCTCGGGGCTTTCACACTGGAGAGACAGCAGCGGCTCTTTCAGGTCGCTTTGCAGGCGCTATTTTTAGCATTATAGCGCCTGCAAAGTGCCCCAGTTTGAAAGGGGTCATAGTCCTAACCTCTTCCCAACCGCGAAGCTGAAATATACGGGGGCGAGAATGGTGGGTCTTAGATATGCATCTACAGCAGTCAAACGCTCAGTCACGTCTTCTGATCAAAAGCCAGCAAGGTGGGGTTTAAAAGCCGATTTAAAAAGGGCTGCTGGGAAGGGATTAAACAAGCAGCAAAAGAACTGCAAAACCATCACTGGCCTCCCTATCTGCTTTTACTGTGAAGTCATTTATTCTCAAAAGATTACAACAAAGACGTGGTGTAGTGGGTAACACTCTCGCCTAGCAGTAAAAAGGGTCGCTGGTTCGAATCCCAACCACAACACTACCTGCCTGGAGTTTGCATGTTCTCTCTGTGCCTGTGTGGGTTTCCTCCGGGTACTCCGGTTTCCTCCCACACTCCAAAGACATGCTGATAAGTTAATTGGCTTCTGTTTAAAATTGACCCTAGTATATGAATGTGAGTTAGGGACCTTAGATTGTAAGCTCCTTGAGGGTAGGGACCGATGTTAATGTACAATATGTAAAGTGCTGCGTAAATTGACGGCGCTATACAAGTACCTAAATAATAATAAATAATAATAGCACTCTAAAGTTGCAATTCAGTCTGTTTCTATAGGCTTTGAAAGACCTGCTTTGCTTTTACATTAGAGGGCTAGCAGCCTGCCAAGATTATGCCACAGTCGAAAGTAATAGCAAAAAAATTGCATTTTCAAAAGACATCAACAATGGCCAGGTTCAGCTTTTTTTTATTATTTTTTTATTAACCTTGTTGCCTGACTATAGATCTATGTTTATCCCAAGCATGTTTGAAGCCGTTTACAGTTGACTGTCTTACTACCTCTGTTGGTAGTTTATTCCAAGCATCAACTACCCTTTCAGTAAAATAATACTTACTAAGATTCGTTTTGAACTTTCCTCCAGTTAGTTTGAGGTCATGTCCCCATTATTCCTCTCACTGAGATTCATGCGGCATTATTACCTCCACTGATAAGAACAATGCGGCACCATTCCTCCCACTGGCATCAATGATGGGGGCACTGTTCCTTCCACTACTACCAACAATGGGGGACCCCACTGACACCAACAAAGGGCACTACTATTTCTTATTAAGATCGATGATGGGGCATTATTCCTCATCCACAGGCGTTATGTAATTTCCTTACTCCCAGGAACCACTGAGCCTGGGGCATTTTCCACTCCCACTGAGCCTGGGGCATTTTCCACTCCCACTGAGCCTGGGGCATTTTCCACTCCCACTGAGCCTGGGGCATTTTCCACTCCCACTGAGCCTGGGGCATTTTCCACTCCCACTGAGCCTGGGGCATTTTCCACTCCCACTGAGCCTGGGGCATTTTCCACTCCCACTGAGCCTGGGGCATTTTCCACTCCCACTGAGCCTGGGGCATTTTCCACTCCCACTGAGCCTGGGGCATTTTCCACTCCCACTGAGCCTGGGGCATTTTCCACTCCCACTGAGCCTGGGGCATTTTCTACTCCCACTGAGCCTGGGGCATTTTCTACTCCCACTGAGCCTGGGGCATTTTCTACTCCCACTGAGCCTGGGGCATTTTCTACTCCCACTGAGCCTGGGGCATTTTCTACTCCCACTGAGCCTGGGGCATTTTCTACTCCCACTGAGTCTGGGGCATTTTCTACTCCCACTGAGCCTGGGGCATTTTCTACTCCCACTGAGCCTGGGGCATTTTCTACTCCCACTGAGCCTGGGACATTTTCTACTCCCACTGACACTGGGACATTTTCTACTCCCACTGACACTGGGACATTTTCTACTCCCACTGACACTGGGACATTTTCTACTCCCACTGACACTGGGACATTTTCTACTCCCACTGACACTGGGACATTTTCTACTCCCACTGACACTGGGACATTTTCTACTCCCACTGACACTGGGACATTTTCTACTCCCACTGACACTGGGACATTTTCTACTCCCACTGACACTGGGACATTTTCTACTCCCACTGACACTGGGACATTTTCTACTCCCACTGGCCACAGTCTGGCGCTCCTAAAGTCTCAGGGACAGTAAACTGGCCCTTTGTTTAGAAAGCTTGGAGACCCCTACTTCAGGGCTCGACAAACCCCGGGTGCCAGGTCGCCATTGCGACTAGAATTAGCGACCTGGCGTCTAGGGCAGCACATCTGGGGTATCCTTTGTCTCCGTGCCCCCCCCCCTCCGGGCCGCGGGATCGCGTCGGGCCGCGCCGGCTGGTAATTGAGGCCGCGGCTCTGCGGCCTTCTGCAGGCCTATGCTTCCTTCTGTGAACTAGCGCCATCTTGTGGTGGCAGTTGGTATGACAACCAGCAATGCTAATGGAGTTTCCCTGTGTTTTCACTGCCATCTCCTTCCCTCTAATTAGAACCCCCAAACATTATATATATTTTTTATCCTAACACCCTAGAGAATAAAATGGCGGTCGTTGCAATACTTTCTGTCACACCGTATTTGCGTAGCGGTCTTACAAGCGCACTTTTTTGGGAAAATTATTTTTTTTTTTTTTTTTTAATAAAAAAATAAGACAACAGTAAAGTTAGCCCAATTTTTTTTTATATTGTGAAAGATAATGTTACGCCGAGTAAATTGATACCCAACATGTTACGCTTCAAAATTGCGTCCGCTCGTGGAATGGCGACTAACTTTTACCCTTTAAAATCTCCATAGGCGACGTTTAAAAAAATTCTACAGGTTGCATGTTTTGAGTTAGAGGAGGTCTAGGGCTAGAATTATTGCTCTCTCTCTACCAATCGCGGCGATACCTCACGTGTGGTTTGAACACCGCTTTCATATGCGGGCGCTACTCACGTATGCGTTCGCTTCTGCGCGCGAGCTCGGCGGGACAGGGCGGGTTCCTGGCTCCTAACTTTTTTAGCTGGCTCCTAGATTCCAAGCAAATTTGTCAAGCCCTGCCCTACTTTAAGGCCCCGTTCACACCTATGCGAATTGGTTGCGGCTTAAACTGCATTCAATTCGCATAACATTATAAAATACATTGATTTTATTGAGGCTGGTTCACATATGTGCGATGCATTCGCACTGCGCATTGCCCAAAAAAGTGTGCGTTTTCTAGGCATTGCAGTGCGGCTCAGGCCCCTTATCTTCTATGGGCACGCATCTGATTCGCAGATGTGTTCAGTTCTCATCAGGATTTCTCTCCTCCTCCTCACTACACTTCCCCCCCTCCCCCTCCTCTCTCCCAGGTCACCAAATTCGCAGCTAAAACGGAGATGACCTGCTGAACAGTTCTCTCATCTTTTTGCAGAGATAAGAGAGCTAGAATTTGCACTGCACAAGTGTGAACCCAGCCTGAAGCATATCTAAAGCCTAGGAAGACTAAAGCTGACCATACGTTATACAATTTTCTTATTCAATTTTCTTTAGATTTACCTTCAACTATGTTGTGCAAGGCCCTGCCTGATTGTTTACAAATTGAAACGGTTTAGGTTTGACCCAATATTATATGGTTTTGGTAAATGCAAAGGAATTTTGTGCAAGAAAATTGTATTGTATAATGTATGGCTAAGCCTTAGGCCCCTTTCACACTGAGGCATTGCAATAACGCGCTAAAAATTATTAGCGTTACCGCGTTTTCACTGCCTTTTCCGCGTTAGCGCTAAAAATATTGCCAACGCCTATGCGTTTTTACCACGTTTTGCGGTAAAAAGGATTTGGTATCCCACAATCCTCCACTCTACTGCGGTCATGTAACCTTCCCACGGCTTCTGGGCGTTTTTACCGCGTTTTTACAGCGGTACTCATTCATGTCAATGGGGATAGGCGTTTTTACAGCGCTATTTTATGCGCCCAAAAGATGCTCCAAAAAAGCTGTTTGCAGGATTTTTTCCAACGCACAGCCAGCACAACGCCTCAGTGTGAAAGCCCTCAGGGCTTTCACACTGAGAATGCTGGTGCAGGATTATTTCAGACGTTTTTACAGCGCTATTTTTAGCGCTAAAACGCCTAAAAAACGCCTCAGTGTGAAAGGGGCCTAAAAAGGTAAAAGTAGCATAAAACACTTAGGTAAATTCCACACTGTCAGTGCGGTCATCTAGTCCTCACATAAAGACCGCTATTTATCCTGTCACCTTCTTTGCCACCAAAGGTGTCCTCTTTCCTTCCTATATGTGTGACAAATTCCAAGCCTTTATTCTGAGCCATTATTATGGGATAAACGGGGCTCAAGCAGCTGCAGTGCAACATTGCTTTTTACACCCACCTAATCCCAGTTAAATATACGTCTCGCTCAATGCACTGATAAGCTACATGTGCATTAAATCTTGCCATTTGGAAACAAATGCTTTGAGCAGTTTAAAAAAAAAAAAAAAAAAAAGGATCATTCTAATTAGGTCATTTTTTGGAACAAGAATAAGACACGAGACATGACAGATACATACAAGCATCGAGAAAAAAAAAGAAATCTGCTTTGCAATAATTGCCATAGGTGGATGCATGACCCTGAAGTAAATAATTCAAGTGGAGGCGGCATTTATGGTAAAAAGGATGACCGTGTAATTTAGTGCTTGAAGGGGGATCAAAGTCACATTGTTGCTTATTCTTAAAGGGTCACTAAAACCTCATCACAAAAAACCGCCATCAATAAATGGTGTATTACATGCTGTTCATACTCACCAAGTCACTATGAGATTCAATTTCTGTATTCTGCATAAAACCTGGTTGATCCCTTCTGCTCCCTATCTTCACCTTCTGTCCATGTCCCCAATTCAGCTAGGGAGTAGTACAGAGTATTGTTGCTGACCATGTCCATACCTTTATGGCTACAGTGTACCCATCTTCTGATGGCTCCTTCCAGCAGGATAATGCACCATGTCACAAAGATCAATTCATCTCACCGCTGGTTTCTTGAACATGACAAGGAGTTTGCTGTACTCCAATGGTCTCCACAGTCACCAGATCTCAATCCAATAGAGCACCTTTGGGATGTGGCGAAACGGGAGATTTGCATCATTGATGTGCAGCCGACAAATCTGCAGCAATTGCGGGATGCCATGTCATTATGGACCAAAATCTGAGGAATATTTCCAACACCTTATTGAATCTTTGCCATGAAGAATTAAGGCAGTTCTGAAGGCAAAATGGGGTACAAGTCGGTACTAGCAAGGTGTACCTAATAAAGTGGCCGGTGAGTGTATATAATGCTTGAGAGGATTGTCTCATATTGCAGACCTGATAAAAGGAAATGAGTAGAGATGTACCAGAATATTGTCCGAAAATGGTGTTATTGTAATTTTGCTGATAAGAGATAAAATAGGATTTTTTACTCACCGTAAAATCCTTTTCTCTGAGTTCATGGACCGACACAGCTTCTCTATTGACATAGTGGGACGTCCCAAAGCAGTGTCAGAGAAAAAATGAGGGGTGGTAACAGCATAAAAATATATTTTTCCCCCCGACCGATGGGCCCGAAGGGAGCCATGTCCTACTCCTTGCTAGACAGAAAAAAAAAAAACTGATCTGCGAGATGCAGACTGAGGGGATATACCCAGAGGGTCCGCCCCCTGGGCGGTACTGTAGAAGGTGTGATGCAACACTTTTTACAAGTTTTCTGCCTAGTCACTCCTAATTAACGGATAATACCCACTATGTCAATAGAGAAGCTGTGTCGGTCCATGGACGAAAGAGTAAAAGGTGGCGATAATGACACCGAAAACGCACACGATTTTACTATGCTTATGTATGGTGTGTTTTATATAGGTCATGTGACTCGAAACGGCATCAAAAACGTAACACAGGTGCATTACTGATACGTTTAACACATTTCAATGGGGAGGTTTTTTTTTTTTTTGTTTTTTTTTAAACTTACCAAAAATATAGCAAGCAGGATTTTCAGACCCTTTTCACACACAAAAAAACAAAACAAACAAAAAAACAAAAGCGCATCAAAACTGCTTCCCAATAATATCAATGGATGCTTTCACACTGTGGCAGTGTACTGGTGGTGCGGTGAAAAAAGTCCTGCAAGCCGCATGTTTGGAACGCTTAAAGTGCCTCAAAAATGGTCGTCTATTGAAATGAATTGGAAGCGCTTCAAAAGCACCTGAAAAGCGATTCAAAAGTGCCGCAAAATGGTTCTTTTAAGTCACCGTAAAAAAAAAAAAGCGCAGCACCAACACCGCAAAAGCGATTGAAAAGCGCTGCAAAAAAAAAACAAACCCTGGCGTTTTATGCCCAGTTTTCGAGCACCTCAGTGTGAAAGGGGTCTTAACACCACAACAGAAGCACAACGGACCAATGTGAAGACAAACAGAATTTAAAAAGGGATACATTTTTCTTGAACTTTTCTTGCGCTAAAAAGTGCCAATAAATTCATATGCATTTAAATTCATATTAAATTAAAAAGTCAAATATAATACAATTATATACAATTATATATAAAAAAAATATATATTTTTTTTAAAAATGTCCTTTTCAGTTTCGGTTTTCAGCACCAGTCACAGTGTGTGTGGACATGTCCTATTTTTTGGGCTTGGGATATGCTGCAGAAGACAATACAAAAACTGGGAATATGTCACAAGTGAGGCCAGTAGAGATCAATGCTATTACCCTAATCAATATTCCCTACCGACTGCTGAGGTCCGAGGGTTGCACATCATATGCCAAAGGGCCGCATGTGGCCAGGGCCTTAGAGACATTGCAACAGAAGTTGGATCTCTACAACCACCAAGTATAGTCAAAAGCATGGAAGCAATATTGACCCCAGTATATTAAAGTGCATCTATAAAATCATATATTCATTTCCACATTATATGCCAATTATTTTAACCAATCCCATTAAAAGTGGTTGTAAACCCCTTCTTACAACTTGCACATACAGGTAAGCCTAGATTAAGGCTTACCTGTAGGTGCAAGAAATATCTCCTAAACCTACACGGTTAAGGAGATATTTGCTTTTAAAAACCGCGCCGATGACGTCACGTGCAGGCACACTGCGCGTTGCCGGTTCTCTCAATGGAGACAGCCGGTTGTCTCAATGTTGAAAGCCGGCCCCCGGGAGCATGCGTGTGACGTCATCGCCGCTCCGGCCTATCACAGCGCCGGAGCGGCGATAACAGGAAGACGGTCGGAGCTGACATTGTGGCGGAGGGGGGACGAGGAGCGCTTCGGAGGCTTCGATCTGAGGTAAGTGCAACATAATGAGCTAGTATGCTATGCATACTAGCTCATTATGCCTTTCTCTTGCAGGGCATATGTTTATCTCAAAATGTTGGAGGGTTTACTTCCTCTTTAATCTGAATGATCTTGAAGTTTTATAAAGCATCTGCCAGGCTTTCATTATCCTTCAAATCCTATTTTCATCCTTCCCCCCCCCCCCCCCCCATCTCGGTGTGGATCTTCTGCCAGCCCCTTCAAAACATTTCCTGCCCACATGCACTCTTCCTAGTGTCGGCTGCATGATAGCTTTGGATCAGCTTGCTAATAGTAACAACTGTGGGCCTCATCTGTGTCATATGTATGGGCATGGCCATTTGTAGTCTCTAGCAGGGGCACATGTGATAGGGCAGTGATGGTGAACCTTGGCACCCCAGATGTTTAGGAACTACATTTCCCATGATGCGCCACTACACTGCAGAGTGCATGAGCATCATGGGAAATTAAGTTTCAAAACATCTGGTGTGCCAAGGTTTGCCATTACTGTGATAGGGTGACAACGGAGAAGCACACATTTTTTTTTAACCAGAAGGGCCTAAACAAGGACCTTCAAGGCAGAATCACCAGGGATTATTTTAATGAAAGCTTATTTAAACAGATTTTATTTAAAATGGCATGGACAGGTTACAATTTAAGATTTTAGTGATTGGGTTTGACTACTTTAAGTGGAGTTTACAATTTGTAACGCATAACCGATGTAACATATGATGCCTGTCCAGATACCTCATTTCTGCATTTGTGACAATAGGTCTCCACCAATGGCAGATGTTCCAGAAAAAAAAAGTCAGTTCAGTCTTCCCTCATGAAATGCTGCAGGTGACCCTCAACCTACAATGGCACAAAGTATGTTTGGAGTAGATGTTCCTACTTGCTCATGTATCTGGCTGTTCCACGTTCCAGGGGAGACCACTCAAAGAATGACACTTTAGATGTCAACAGAAAAGTTGTGCCTCAAAACAGATTGTGAGTGACTGCAATTTAATTCATCCCAACTCTATAGCAGGGAGAACTGTTATTAACAATCCTCGCTATACAACAATACCGCACAGCTTCTTTTTGGAACCTCCACAAAGAGGGATAAAAAAAGACCGATAGCTAAAAAAAACTCCATATGGAAGGCATTATGCTGATTTCAGAACTTCTCCAGAAAAATACATTAAGTTGGTAGCAACTTGCCTGCAAAGACATCCCTGCAGTGAAAAAAGCAGATTTTTTTTTTTTTTTTTTTTTTAAAGTAAAGTTTAAACTAAACTGTATCTGAGCACCACAAACTGTAAACGTTTTTTCATTTATTTTTAACCACTTAAAGTGGAAGAAAACCCTCCTATCATTTTCAGGCAAGGAAGCTGCCATCTTGGCCTCTGTTTAATCTTCAACTGCCATGATGCTGCACATGTGATCAGTTATGACACCAGCCATTGGATGGTTTGACAGTTTGGTTGAGAGCACAACCAAATGTAAAAGTTGGCATTCCCGGCATGCCGGGAATGTAACTGCTTTTTGAAACTGTTAAATCGATGGGTTTACTTCCACTTTAACCCCCGGACCATTTTGGCAAGTTAATGACCAGGCCCCTTTTTGCAATTCGGCACTGCGTCGCTTTAACTGACAGACAATTGCGCGGTCGTGCGACGTGGCTCCCAAACAAAATTGACGTCCTTTTTTTCCCCACAAATAGAGCTTTCTTTTGGTGGTATTTGATCACCTCTCCGGTTTTTATTTTTTGCTCTATAAACAAAAATAGAGCGACAATTTTGAAAAAAAAATCAATATTTTTTGCTATAATAAATATCCCCCAAAAATATATATAAAAAAAACATTTTTTTTCCTTAGTTTAGGCCGATAAGTGTTCTTCTACATATTTTTGTTAAAAAAAAAAACGCAATCGCTGTTTGATTGGTTTGCGCAAAAGTTATAGCGTTTACAAAATAGGGGATAGTTTTATGGCATTTTTATTAATTTTTTTTTCTTTACTAGTAATGGCGGCGATCAGTGATATTTTTCGTGACACATTTTTGGGACCATTGCCATTTTTACAGCAATCAGTGCTAAAACAATGCACCGATTACTGTAAAAATGACACTGGCAGTGAAGGGGTTAACCACTAGGGGCGCTGAAAGGGGTCAAGTGTGCCTAAGGGAGGGATTACTACTGTTAAGGGGCGTGGCTACGAGTGACACGTCACAGTGCGGAAATCAGTGACAGTGTCAGTAGGCGAGCGGGGAGAAGTTGTGTTTACACTAACATCTCCCCGCTCCATCCCTTTGGACTTCTGTCCAGCTAACCTGTGATCCAAGTATTCCCGTCAAACAGCACAGCCAGGTTAGTGACCCCACTTTCCTCTATTGCAGTGGTTCTCAACCTTCTAGTGCCGTGACCCCTTGATAAAATTTCCCAAGTTGTGGGGACCCCTAACAGTAAAATTATTTTCGTAACGTGTGTTGTCAGCACCCAAGGCAAGACAAGTAATTTGCGCCCCTAACCCACAGACATTTAGCGCTCCCCGAGTCCTTTTAATGGCAAATATAACCATAGGTAGTGTTACTGTGTCTCCAGCTTCACTGTGTCTCAGAATTTGTGGTGTCTTGTAGCAACGACACCTATGCCTTAATCAGGAGATAGGGTCTCCTCCAGCCCCTCCCACTTCACATTTCTCACCAATCAGCTGACCTCTAGTCTCTGCCCCCCAGCCATGCTGTGAACTGAATGGGCACCTGCGAAGAGGCTAAGTGGGCGGTTGCGGGCTCCTGGAACAGCCCTGCTGGGCAGCGGCAAAAAGGCTGGGAGAGCAGAGCGGGCTTCAGGAAAAGCCCAGGATTCGGTGACCCCTGGCAAATCATCATTCGACCCCCGAGGGGGTCCCGACCCCCAGGTTGAGAACCACTGCTCTATTGCATACAAGCAATACTGTTTGGTCAAGGAACCAGTCCCATAGTTCTGCTTGGGCTAAGAACGAGCAACGGCAAAGTGAGTTCACCCTTCGACATTCTCCTCCTGTAAGCATGTTCAGTTATAGACTGACAGGAGGAGGAAAGCAGTAGCTACGAGAGTGCTAATCCTCCCTCTCTGTCTGTGTGCTGGGAATAATCATCATGTGCTTAGTATTTAAAGTGGATTTAGACCCTTACATATACCTAGTGAAGTGACTGTCCTTAGGTGATACAGAGATTAAGCAAATCTTCCTACATTTGGTTGTACCCGTTTATCTGCAGTCTTCTCTATACGTGTGCTCAAAGTGCAGAATTTTTACAGCTTGTCTCAGCTCCTTAAAAATCAGGTGTCAGAGAGCTGAAGTTACACTCTGCACTGCTCAGTGAGGAGAGCTCTCAGAGCTGATTGGAGGCAAAAGGACACACCCCTCTTCACACAGCTGAAGATCCCTCTCCCGTCACCATTTTTCTCTTGGTGTCAGGAAAACGTGTCAGAAGTGACTTATGCAGATAGAGGAACGAAGCAGCAGACAGAAGTACACACTATAGAGGAGAGGGATATGCTTTGTTCATATTTCATGTCTGAGGTTTACGACCACTTTAAAATAAACTTAATGAAGTTTAAGAGGATACATTTCTAAACTGTTCTTTTGTTATTCTAGGAGTTTTTCTTAAAGTGGTTCTGAAGGCAATCATTTTTACCTTTATGCATTCTCTGCATTAATGTAAAAGGTGTCTCAGCTGTGTATAGCCCTCTCACCCCCCTAAATAATAATGCAGCACTGTGTCAGTCTGCAATGATGCTCTCCTCTCTGTTGGCTCCTGCTGCTGTCAATCAAATCCGGTTAGGAGGGAGGGGGGACTGAGCTGAGCATCTATGTACGCACACAGCCTGGCTCAGGAGCGAGCCTGCAGGTACACCCCCAAAAACGGAAGCTGCTTCCTACGGTGGCACACAGAGAAGAGTAGGAGCTGAACGCGCCATTTACAACCTCTTTACATTTTGTCTTAGGATTTTTTAAAAATGGATTCCAGCTATAAATATTTTTGCATGGCTACATTGAACCAGCGTGGACCTATGTAAGTATGCATGTTCCAGACTTGGCTGATCCCTGAGAAAGCGGAGAATAAATGCAATAGCTACCGCTAACAGGAAATTAGATCACAGCAGCTAAAAAAAAGGAATCTGGAAATTTTGAGGGGACTTGGAACAATTCCAGGTACTTTTTGTGTTAGTAATACGTAGTCCAAAACGTTGTTTTTTTTTTAACCAGAGTGTAGTGTCACTTTGAAAAAGTGAAAGTCGTTTTCAGGCCCTTTTTTTTTTTTTTTATGTAAAATAACACAATCCTTTCTTGCAAGTCAAAATGCTCCAGTGATATTGCGCTCACATCAAAGAATTGCCATTAGAGTGATATATTTTATATGGTGACATTAGTGACCGGAACATAGTGGTCCATCTTGCATGACACATTGCTCCAGCAGCCATGTGTCTCGGTGACTTTGTCAATTAAGATCCTTCTGCTGATGCTGCTCTTCTGCTAGAGAACTTTGTGGTTCTCTCCAGGATCAAAGAGAACTTAAAGTAATAGGAGGGCAATTCTTTACCGGAGATATGGTGTAAAAGTAAAGCGATGCACTCATGCAACAATATTCCTCATAATGAAGTAGGTTTGGCAGGTGAACTTGCTGTAAATTACTTAAAATATATATTTTTTCAATTAAAGCTCCTTCCAACAAAAAGTGACATTGCCTTTTAACCACTTAAGCCCCGGACCATTTTGGCTAGTTAATGACCAGGCCCCTTTTTGAGATTCGGCACTGCGTCGCTTTAACTGACAATTGCACGGTCGCGCGACGTGGCAATTAAAGCTCATTCCAACAAAAAGTGGCATTGCCTTTTAGGGCTGCAGCAAAAAAAAAAAAAAAAAGGAAATTGCAAGGGTATTTTATTTGTGGTGCCTGGAGTTGAGCTTCAAGGGAAACTACGATTTAGTTCCAGTAAATACACATTGAGAGTTATCTTTATATATTTGCCAAATAACATTCCATGCGATTTTCACATTTCACATGCCTACTTGTCCATATTTAAGGATTGTTAGCGGACTTTGTGGGCACACAATGAGAGGGAGAATCAGAAAAAAAGTATACATTTTGTTACAACATAATTAAAAAAACATACAAACACCACCCTGTATGGACACAGTTAACAGTTATCCAATAATGCAGTTATAGAGGACTGGACCTACGGTACAAAAATTAATTTAATAATGTATCAAGGTAAGAGAAGAATTTCTGATCCAGTAATGCCTCCAAAAACTTGCTCGTCGACGTGTTTCACTAAAATATTAGCTTCCTCAGGACAGATACTGGGTAGGTGCTGGCAAACTTCTGGCTCAATGTATGGGAGAACTTGACCAGACTGACAGACAACCAAACAAAAATGAAATTGCATATGTGTGTCTATGGTAGTAGGATACACATATATCATGTGGTCTATAGTAGATACCACTGGTATATAGTGGTCATGTATAGGTATTAGAGTATAAATTACACACAGCGGTAAGTGGTCACAGATTCCCACTATTAGCGAGTTCAATACAGTATCAATAGTACCAAAAAGGGGCCCATGGATACCGGACCAAGTTATTAAATGGGTAAGTATACAGTCCCCTTAAGTACAGAGGCAAATGGAATATCTGAATATGCAAATACTGCACTTATCCCATAGGGGGAGACCTTTGTTTGGGCTCAAGTTGGTATTGCCGCATACGTAGGGGAAAAGTGTGCCCCCTTTGGTGCTATACCCCTGTGTACGGCTTTCATTGATGTTTGCACTATAGGCAATACATTGAGGATCCTCGCTGAGTGTCTGGACAGGTAAAGTTTAGTAAAGAGGATAAAGACCCCCAGATTTGTGCAGGTTACATGGATAGAAAGCTTACTGTACATCTCCCTTTAGATTCTCTTCCTCCCTTTAGATTGTTAGCTCCATAAATAGGACCCTCTTATCCCTTCTGCATTGTAATTGTACTGCCCCCCCTTTATATTGTAAAGCACTGCACAAACTGTTGGGACTATATAAATCCTAAATAATATTATTAATAATCTTCTTTGTCAGTAATTCCACTTACATGTGACCACTGCCAACTCTTCCTCTTGAAAGTGGCCTGCTCAAACATGGTTAGATGAGAACAGAACAGCTACCCTTTAAACAGGGCTTCTTCTTTCTCTGTTGGCCAGAGTGCAGCAATTGCAAACATTCCCATAAACTCATACAACTATACTGTATTTAATGACTGAATAAAAATAACTGTATCCAACGGCAAGCCAACCAGACTTAATATCTCGTCAATGTGGTACAGCAGCACTAATAAAACCATAATGCTCAACTAATGAGACACATTAAACAAGTGCAGGCCGTAACGGTTACTGCAATAAAAGTAGTGCAAAGTGCAAGTATTTCCCTTTCTCATCGTGATAATAAAGTTCACAGCATTCCACCTGAAGTTTACTCATAAACCTGCTAAAATTCAACAGAAGACACAAAAGCAGTTTACCTCTTACCGTATTTGCCGGCGTATAAGACGACCCCCTAATTTTCCAGCTAAAATGTTGGTTTTGGGATATACTCGCCGTATAAGACGACCCCCTTCCTACTAGTCTGTCTGGAAGCTGAGGGGTAGCCGGAACAACCGCTGACAAGAACAGGCTTTATTCAGCTTTTTTCAAATCTCACTGTGCCATTTACATACCTCACCGTGCCATTGCATATAGGGCTGCAACTAACGATTATTTTCATAATCGATTAGTTGGCCGATTATTAACCTTAAAAAAAAAAAAAAAAAAAAAGTCATTTTGCTGCGATTTGCATTTTTTATTAATTTTTGGCCAATTTGTTGTTGGGCAGATTAAAAAGAACAAATTGACACAAAAAAACACATTATTACATGGTTTTCTGCACCTTCTCCATTGAACTATATTAAACAAAAAAAAACAAAATAGCACCGCTTTGCGTTAAAAAAAGTCCTTGCCCTTTCCAAATACGCAGCAGCTGAAAAAAAAATCATGGATGTGAATGTGTTCCATAGGAAACCATGTAAATGAACTGTAGTGTGTTTCTGCAAAAAGCACCAAAAAACAGAGGTTGTGACCCAGGCCTGAGATGTTTAGTAACATAATGGGGTTAAAAAAACTAAAATTAGTACAAAAAAAAAATAAGAGCAAATCGCTACTGTAAGGGGTTCATTTTTTTACTGTGGGACAGTGAAAGTAATATTTACAGTAGCGATTTGCTCTTTATATACTATAAAAGGGCTAATTTGATTTTTTTAACCCCATTATGTTACTGGCCGATTAATCGATTATGAAAATAGTAATCGATTAATTTCATAATCGATTAGTTGTCGATTAATCGATTAGTTGTTTTGGCCCTAATTGCATACCTCACCCCGACGATCCCATACCTTATCCCTGACATGCAGGGTCTCAGTCAGATTACGAGCGTCTATTGTTCAAAAGCCGCGCCTCCTCCTCGTGCTGTTCCGTAATAGGTGGAACACTCAGTTTCCCAGCAGAGCCTCTGTTCAGTGTTTCACCTATCACGGATGTCCTCTCATCCGAGGCCGAGGAACTAGCTGTGGAACCTAAGGGGTTAATCCTGCACATTGTTTAATAAGGCTGTTTGATCCTGTCTACTCTAATCCTCCCCTTCTTCCACAGTACCCAGTCCATCTCCAGACAATACAGAGCCTTTGGGGCACTCTGCACATGCTCAGATTGGTGTGTATTGCTAGAGAGAGTATAAGCTAGGGAGACCATCACACTGAGCCAATAAAATCTCTATTGGCCAATCTACAGATCTTTAAAGAAGAGCTCCAGTCCCCCCCCAAAAATGTAAGAGTCAGCAGCTACAAAACTGTAATTGCCAACTCATAATATTAGGGACACTTACCGGTCCAGGAATCCAGGGCTGTCCTCACCCAAGCCGATTCTTAATTCGGCATCGGGTCCAGGCAGCTTCACAGCCAGCCGCCCACTGTGCATGTGAGATCCGAACTGCACTTTATGAATGGTCTTGCAGTCTTCTGGGACATGTGATGTGTCCCAGAAGGCTGCAGGGGGGGGGGGTGGTCAACCTTCACTCTGTTTGCCGCAGCGATCCGAATGGAGGTGGGAACCTGTCAAAATCAGGTACCTGCCACCCCCCCCCCCCACCAAAAAAAATTTGCCAATTGTTAAAGGCCCCCCCCTTGGGTGTATTAAACTTAAAGTGGAACTACAACAAAAGAATGCAAGACCAAGCATTAAAAAAAAAAAAAAAAAAGCGCACACGCATTTCTGGGCCTGGAACTATTAGGTGTTGCGTATAGCCACATGTACAAATTAAAGAACAGAATGCATGCTGGTAAAGCAGATTCAAGCATAAACAGATACAGACTGTCTGTACCAACGGGCCTAAATCTGTATCAACGGGCATAAATCCATACATGTATACACTCAGATCTGCATTTACCAGCATACAAATGCATCTTGTCATTGCTTGTACAGGCAGCTATATGCAACACCTGTGACTTGGGCACAGAAAATAAAGCTGTTTTTACAGTGTATAGCAGCCGTCCACGCTCAGATGGATGAACCCGTAACATCAATGTTTCCCTGGACATCATATTAGAATGTTGCTAATTCCTACAATTATAATAAAAAAAATAAAAAAATAAACACGTTCCTCGCACTCATTCTCATCAGTCTGTACCCCAAAGTCTATCGCACATTGTTCTTATGTTCTCATACAATCGTTTTAAGAGTTACCTTCTGCCACATAGACCTTTCAGACACTGCCACTGGGATGGTGGGATATTACCATAGCAAGAACCATCCCTTTAAAAAATAAATCTTAAATAATGGTTGCATTATTATGGTATACAACTGCACTCCTAGTAGAAGGATACATCATATCTCAAACCTTGTTCATACTCATATAAATGCGATTGCATGGCTTATAACCTACATAATCTCCCTTATTTACACCTCTATGCCTACATATTGTAGAGATGGTGGTTTTTTCTCACTTCCTTGTACTTTACCCCGATCTAACCTGGCCAGGACTTCACTCACTGAAAGGAAAACCACAGGAACACAATGACCTGCACTGTCAACACGCTCCCTGAATGGACCCATGGAACTGTGTTTTTCAAGCATACAAAAATGTATGCACACCACTTATAAATCAACAAATGATGTGAACAATGGATCCATTACCTTAATTAATACCGCACATTCCAAAATACAAACTACACATATCTACGATCCTCATAGAGAACTTGTTTAACTGGAGAAATGTCACACGGCTGCAGGCAATTGCTCTGCTTCTGTCTAGGTTTTCCTTCATTTTAATGCAGTACATCAGCCCCCAAAAGACACATGCCGATAATGATCAAATCGGCACATCTGCCTAATAGCAGCCAAATAAGGAAAATCTCACCTCAAAGTCCCAAAACCCTTCCTTTCCCAATATTTATAGCTTATCTATTACATGGTGTCATTAACAGCAATAGATCACTTTTGCAATGATCTATTGCATCAGGGAGAGGTAAAGTCTTCTCATTATAGCCAAACTCACATGATTTGCCATGGATGTCAAAAGATGACATCACAGTACTCCCCATTCAGCACAATCTCATGAAGAGCTCTGTAGCAGAAACTTAATGCAGGGAACTGATAAATTTACCTGAAGTGAAGTCTAGAGGCACTTGGTGCACAAGCTGCACGTTGGGCAGCAAGAATCTAACCAAAACAACTCAACATCTAATGCACAGATATTCAAAGCACCCCAGTGTAGGCAGTCATGCCAATTGGGAGGCAGTGGCAAACTGCCTGCGTTTTGGGGTGTTCACCCGCACAGATGTTAAATTGAGACCAGCGGCTGTGTCTGTGCAGCTGTTGTGTCTCAACTGACGTGATTCCACAGGGATGAACGGAGCACATGTACTAGTGTGGATCGGGAAAGTGTGCAAAATCATGCATTTTCCTATCACGCTCAGAAACATGTCGCTGTTTAGCACACGTGTGACAGTGCCTTTAATTCTTAATGGCACCCCCACGCATCAGCCAACGCACGTGTTTTTACACTTGCCAAAATGCATGGTGCTGCAGTACTATGCTTTTTGGTGTGCCGTGATTTTGGAAAAGGATCGGGGACTTATTTTCTGTGTTTCTAATGCATAAGGTAGCCTACTGAAATTAATGTGCTGCCCTACACGGCAACCTGCTAAAAATGCATGCTTTCCAGTGTACATACAAGTGTGAACCAAGCCTAAACACAGCCTTCGCACTGGCATGCCCTGTAGTACAACTGTGTGATCAAGGCCCAAGACTCAAGTACGTTTGTGGTTTTGAAAATAGTAGACCATAAATGTACAGAAGTGCCTCTTGCGGGAGATCCAACGGCATGTCTACTCCACGTTACACCGATGTCCATCAAACGCAACAAAAACTCTCTCCTAAAACATCTGCTTAACGCAGCTAAGGCGTGTATACCTGCCATGTGGAAGAAATCTTCTACACCTACTATTGCACACTGGTTAGATTGTGTAGCCGAGATACAGTTGATGGAGCAGCTGATGGCCAATGTCCGAGATCAAATGGAAAAACTTTAAAATCTGGACCCCGCGGTTCCTTTACAGGGACTCTGGACCCTCATGAACGAGTTGGCGGACCACATCCAGGACAGGAAACTGCAGAAGCTATCCCTCATCTGTACGACACCCTGCCCCCCCCCCCCCCCATTATTTTTTTTTTTCCCCTTCTCTTCGCCATCCCAATCAGTTTTCCTCTACTGTCCATATCCTCTGCCCCCCCCCCCCCCCCAGAAAACCGGAAAACCGAGTCAGAGCAGCGACTGCACTTGAATATGTGAGCTTGTTCTCTTTCATACATATTTTGGGTTTCAATAAAATGTCTCGGAGCCTTTGAACTCCCACTTCATTTGCAATGAAAGAGGTTTGACCTGCGTGCTGCTCTATTGGAGTTTGGAAATAAAGAATAAAAATTTAAATTGTAGACTCATTTGTATAAAAGATTTAATAATTTTCATTTGTTTTGAATAAAGGGAGGCCATAACCTATTTTCCATAGCAACATATCATTTACTCTTTTCACATATAGGTTTTTAATTGCTTGATAATAGGGAGCAGATACCGTGCAGTAGTAAGTGGGAAGTAGCATATGCAATGAGAAAATATTGCAGTCCAGCGGCCATAAAGTTTGCAAACTATATATAGAAACAAGGACTTTAGATCGCTAGAACAGAAGATGATTATATGCAATAAATATTTTATTCTATATACATGATAACGTTATCAGTTTTTACACTGTCGATAGCGCGTTCTGCATTCTCAACTGAAAATAAATCAACTATGAGCATGGTTTATTCCACCAAATAAGGTTATTTCAAGACAACAGATATAGGGGTCCATTCACTAAAGAAGGTTACATACTGCATGTGATATGAAGGTCACGCGACTCATTCTTTGAAAATATCGCATAAGATAATAAAAGAGGCATGTCATCAAAGTAAAATATTGAATGTGAGGTAAAGACCGCACATTTGTTAGAATAGTGAGATAAATACTGCAAAAAAAAAAAAACAAACACATGAGATAAATCATTAATCATTTCCATACGGCGCAAATCCCAGCACTCCTCTCCTACATGTAAAAATCATAATTCTTTTTGCTAGAAACATTATTTTATATATATATATATATATATATATATATATATATATATATTAGGGCTGTGGAAATTAACTATTAATTCCTCGATTAATCGATTAATTGTTTTGATCGATTAAAATTATTTTGATCGGTACTCACCTCTCCCCCGGCTTCCGGGTCTTCAGGGAGATCCAGTGACGTCACGGACACCGGCGGGGCTTGCCGTGTCCATCTGAAGGGCTCCTTTCCTGTGCCTTCATATCTGCATGCCGGCGGGACCTTACCATCTGCCACACGCAAGGGCTGTTACACTTCCCTCTATCACTTCCCTCTATCAACCTGGGATTCTACAGCCATCCACTGGGAGTTGTGATAGTTCCCTTCATGGGACATCTACATGCCGACGGACTGATGTTAACAACTCCTCATCTGGATTCAGCAGTGGTATCGTTGTACACATTTTTATACCAGTATCATACTTAGCTACATGTTTTTATGACTGCTTTTGCTACCGTTTGGTATTACTCGCACCATTTTTACAGTTATGTAGCTACATCGATTTTATCTCCAGTGCAATATTTATTTTGTTATCTACTTGAAGACTATAAAAGTTTTAATGCTATTCCCATCGAGCGCTGCCTTTGTGTGTTTTTTGTATCCTGCTATCCATTTTTCCAGTGGTTGGTAGCTGCACTGGGAATCGGCCTGCAAGGAGATCAGCTAAAAGTAGTTGGATCTGTATGTGCGTTATAATTAATCGAAATTAGTCGATTAAAAAAAAAAAAAAACGATTAATCGAACACGAAAATTTTAATCAGTAACAGCCCTAATATATTATATATATATATATATATATATATATATATATATATATATATATATTAGCAGACACCCTAGGGGATAAAATGGTGGTCATTGCAACTTTTTATTCCACACGGTATTTGCGCAGTCATTTCTCAAACCCGATTTGTTTGGGGAAAAAAAAAACATTTCCATGAATAAAAAGAACAAAAAAAACAGTAAAGTTAGCCCAATTGTTTTGTATAATGTGACAGATGATGTTACGCCGAGTAAATAGATACCTCACATGTCGCGTTTTAAAATTGCGCACACTCGTGGTATGGCGCCAAACTTCAGTACTTTAACATCTCCATAGGTGACGCTTTACTTTTTTTTTTTTTACAGGTTACAGAGGAGGTCTAGTGCTAGAATTATTGCTCTAGCTCTAAAGTTCACTGTTATACCTTACATGTGTGGTTTAAATGCTGTTTACATATGCGGGCGCAACTTGCGTATGCGTTCGAGCTCCAGTGGACGCTTAAAAAAAATTTTTTGTTTATTTTATTTACCGGCGTATAACACTTACTTTTTTCCCCTTAAAATCAGGGGGAAATCGTGGGTGCGTGTTATACGCCGATACTCACCTATCCCCGTCGAATCTCCGCTGACTGTGAGCGGAGCGCAGCGATCGTCGCCGAGATACACATAGCCGAGTGTACTCGGCTTTTCTCGGCTCCGCTCACAGTCACGCCCAGTCCCGCCATTGGACCTGTGTCATGTCCATCATAGGGCGGGACTTGGCGTGACTGTGAGCGGAGCCGAGTAGAGCCGAGTACACTCGGCTAGGTGTATCTCGGCTCCGCCCAGTCCGTACATTCTCTGCGGCATTCGCCCCGCTCGGCGGCGCCAAAATTTAAATTCGGCCAAGGCTGCAATGGACACTGGGGGGGGGGGGGCGGGCAAGGCTGCAATGGACACTGGGGGGAAAGGCTGCACTGTGACAAGGCTGCAATGGACACTGACAAGGCTGCAATGGACACTGACAAGGCTGCACTGTGACAAGGCTGCAATGGACACTGGGGCAAGGCTGCACTTTGACAAGGCTGCAATGGACACTGGGGCAAGGCTGCACTGTGACAAGGCTGCAATGGACACTGACAAGGCTGCACTGTGACAAGGCTGCAATGGACACTGACAAGGCTGCACTGTGACAAGGCTGCAATGGACACTGGGGCAAGGCTGCACTGTGACAAGGCTGCAATGGGACACTGACAAGGCTGCATTTAAATGTAAGTTTTTTTTTTCCTTAAACTTCCCTCCTAAAAGTTTTTTTCCCTAAAATTCCCTTCTAAACTTGGGGTGCGTGTTTACGCCGATAAATAGGGTAAATTTGTTTTATTTTTATACTTTCCTGTAAAAAAAAAAAACTGTATCACTGTTATTTCTTTTACAAGGCATATAAACATCCCTTGTAATGGGAATAGTGCATGATCGGTCCTCTTTATGGAAAGATGTGGGGTCTTATAGACCCCACATCTCTCCTCCAGACTGGAAAGCATCAGATTGAAAAAAGAACAAGTAAAAGGCTTTGTTTACTTGTTTACTTCAGGTGGCCCGGACGTGACGTCATAATGTCGCGCCCGGGCCTCCGAGAGTCAGAGAGATTGCCGGGGATCTTGAAAATCTCTATGCCTTCCTTCCGGCACCGGTGGATTCCTTCTCCGGGTCCCCGATTGCACGGGAGAGCCCAGAAAAGCACTGGAGGGCGGGGGAAGTCCCCACCCCTGTAAGAACGATCAAGCGGCTGAACAGCCACTACGATCGTTCTTATGGTGTAGGGAATTGCCGGCGGAAAAAAAAAAAAAAAAAAAAACACACACTATCTGGATGATGCCTATAGCTGCAGGAATCATTCAGATATCATCACTGAAAGCCAGTGACGGCCGGCGGTATGGAAGTGGTTTTGGCATTCATCACCCCTGGTGTTTGCTGGCGATATTTTAGAAATGTACAAAATAACAATTAGGAGGCACTCTGCACTGGCCAGGAAGTGAAACGTATACAAATGTATCAGTGTGAAAACTTTCTCCTCTGAGCTCAGGAATGAAAATAAAATTGTAAAATTTCATCAGAGGGAGACGCTTTTGTGAATGAAAGCACCGTAGAATGTTTTGATAGTTTCACAATATTGCTGAGCGCCTTCTGGTGCAGTGTTAGCCTGTGAAAAAAACTAAAAAAAACTAAACGCAAAATTTAAGTGCTAAATAAAGCAAAACATAAATATTTAAAACGCATTTGTTAACACGTTTTTTAGTGAATTGACTACTTTTGAGATAAATAGTTGTTTTAAACGCAAAAATGTATGCGGTAGTTAGTGAATTGACCCAAATATATATTTACTCCCCAAAACTCACATTGCTATTAATCTAATATATATATATATTAAATAAATAAATAAATGATTGCATTCCTGGAATTTAACATAGATGCAAGTTTATTGAACTAGTTACTAGTTTGGGATCGAGAATTAGGCCAGTACAAATACACAGAATACAATGCAGCTCTAACCAAGCATAATGGTGCAGATAGGCACAATGTACTGAGCGTGCTGTTTAATGGGACTGTAGGGGGCTGTTGTATTTGGTCTCTGACTGGGGCGGGGGATGGAAGTAAAGCACATGGAACATATTGTAATTGAAGAATTGAGTGCATTGTTGTGTGATTACTATAGTCTTAATAATGGGGGCAGGCGAATACTCCTGGGGAGCCCTCAGTATCTTCCATAAAATATGTTTTGTCAGTTATCCATGCGCACCAATTCACTTACCACAATTTCTGCACATAAAATGCCCCCTTATTCCTAGAATACTTCACAAGCCACAGATAAGCAGATTGTTACCATAAAATGTTACTACTGCAGAGTTATAAGCTAAACAAAAACACATCATAGAACAAAATGAAGTCACGAGTGACAATAAAATTAATTGTTTGATGACATCACACATGTCCACATCTACCTTTAGAAAGTGTATTAAAACACACAGTATGACTGCTGATTATCACACAGAATTGGTTTCTCCCAATACATGTTACAAAAATGTCTACACCGTACATATCTGCCAAACTTTTCTATCTTAGGCCTCATGCCCACAGGCGTTTTTACAGCTTAAAAACGCCTGTCCATGTTATTGTATAGATTTTTCGACCGTATTTTTTGCGGAAAAAAAAAAAAAAAAACGCCGGAGCTCAAAAACGCAATCGCAGCATTTTTGCGCGTTTTTTAATGCCCAACGCCAATGCACGCACTGGTCCTGGGTTTTTTTTACAGCTTAAAAACGCCTATGCTATTTGCATCTCAAAAACGCCTAGGTGGGTATGAAGCTATAGACTAACATGGACAGGCGTTTTTAAGCTGTATAAAACGCTCAAAAACGTGGCTGTAAAAACGTCCGTGGGCATGAGGCCTTAAAGATAATCTGTAAGCCATTTAAAAATTGTAGTATAACTAAAAAGGCAAAAACACTTTTTTTTCCCCGTTTTGGATACAGGAAAGGTGGATTAGAACCCTTGTCAGGGTTTTAATTGCTGCCTGTGCCCCTGTTAGGGAGATTTGCCTTCTCCATTTGTCCTGTTTATAATCATTAACAGTGAAAGCAAAAGAAAATCAAAAGTTGTCCCCAGAAAAGTAATAGGTTGAAAATCTTCCAATGGGGACACAGGTTCCCTTAATTTGCAGGGATTTACTCTCACTTCCTGTTTTGGCTATGGGACAGGAAGTGAAGGGAAATCTCCCTAAAAGAAGCAAAGATGGCAAAAATAACCTTCCTTTGCTCTATCCAAAATGGAAAAAAAAAAAAAAAGAAGCTTTGCCTAAAGTTCTAACCTAAAGAAGAAAAAACAACAATTCCTATAGCTTCTGATGTCAGAGGCATTTAGTGTTCTAAATATAACAAAGTCATACTTTTCCTTTCTGAAGCTAGAACAGCTGCTAACATAATGTAGCAAAACCAGACATGCAGAATAATGTACCCACTTTTCTACAAAATCATTGAAAATCAGCTGGGAGCCACACAATATCTGTGGTCACCTATACATACCACTGACAGCTATGACATCCTGAGGAGTATGAATTTTAAAGAGAGGTTGTTTTTGCAAATATAAAGTAAGGATCGGTGTTGCATACAAACTACAGTAATCCGTAGCAAACACAGGTTGATCATAATCAATTTAAAGCAGACAAATATAGAAGATGTATGCTTTTAGCTGCTAGGAGCTGTCATACTTTACACATTCCTCTTCTCCTACATAATCCCAGTACGAGGCTCTACAATCTTATTCTAACCAAACAGGCAAAAAAAAAAAAAAAAAAAAAAAGCACCTACATCCTTGTTAGGAAAATCCAGCATACAATCAGTCAACATAGCTATTTGTACATATTGTATGAACATTGTGGCTCTGGATAGTCTAATAATTTATGGTCATGGGACAACCAACACAACAGGGAATTGCCTCAAAAAGTCCATCCCAGCTAGTATGTTCTCTACCACTGATGCACCAAAGTTGCTGAAAATCCTCAGATCTCTTATTCAGCAATCAAGAAGATGCCATAACCAGAAATAAAAAAGGAACTGAGTAAAAAACGTAATCGCACTGCTTTTCCTGCTTACCTTCCAAGTTCTTCTCCAACCTCATAGTAGTCCTCCAGGTTTTCCTGTCTAAACACTGTCATGGTGCCTCAATGCTATTTGCAAGCCTGCTGCTTTCTACGGCTGGAAGTCATCACCACCCAGTCAGATAGCCACCATCCATGGGCATCTTGCATTTCCTACAAAAGAAAAAAAGTGATCATTACTATTTTGTATACTTGTATAGTGCCTCACTCAAAAGTCCCAAAAAAAACAAAAATAAAACAACCAACCTTTCTTATACTTGACCAGGAAGCATTGACCTAGTTTGCATTACTGGGCATTCTAAAACAAGCTGACACACTAGCGTCAATAGTAATCAGTCAGCATTCTCAGGCCTTGTACACACAGGACATCAAAATTGCCGCTTTTACAGGCATTTGACTTTTTTTCTGCCTCTTAATGCTCCTCTATGTTAAGCCTGTGTGTCCATGCTCACACAGGCGTTTAGGAGGCAGAAAACATAATGCTCCTGCGTTTAGGAACAGAGTGTTTTGGGGGGGGGGGGGGGGGAGAAAAACCAAACGCTAGCACATTTATACATTCTGAATGCATTAACATCACAATGTGCATAAACAAGCATGAAAAAACGCAGCTTCAGGTGCATTTTTTTAGCTGCATTTTTCTCCCCTGGGGCAAAGGCATCCGGGAGGAAAGAAAAAAATAAAAATAAATAAACCAACATAAAAACCAGGAGTTTGTTAAAAAAAAAAAATATTGGTCCTTGAAATCATTCTGAAGCAATGTGATAGAAATTAACTGTCAAACACTTAAAAGCAACAAAAAAAACCAAAAAAAAACACAAGGAATAGAAAAGTAATAGTCATATTATTTTTAAAAATTCTTATTTTAATTTTTTTACAGGAGATATATATATATATATATATATAGTGCTAATTGTTTGTGCAGTTCTATATGAAATAAAGAAAGACAATACACAAGGGTTAGAAGGGCCCTGCTCGCTAGAGAGCTTTCAATCTAAAAGGCAGGGGTAAATGATACAAAAAGGTAATCACTGCAAGAGATAAGCTGATGGAGAAAAGTAAGGCCTCATTCACACAAGCAGTAAAAACAGGGGTTTCAGACACATTTTTAACACCCTGACTGCCCGCTGAAAGCCTAACATGCCAGCTGGAGGGGATCCTACACATACTGCAGCCGTGGCTTTTCAGGTTTGACAGAATGCACTGCCTTTCAAACTCACCCATTGAAGTCTGGCTGTCAACTGCGAGCTAAATGCTTGATGTGCAGTTGTGGATCGATAGTTCTGTGCAATATAAATCTTAATTCGTCATAAAACCCAGCAAAAACAAAAAAGGCATTCAGGAAGTGGCAGTATTGCCTCCTGTACACCTGGAAGCAGTAGCTCTACCGCCCTCTGAAAAGTGAACCACAGATTGCTTTTCAGAGGGGACGTACAGACTGCCGCCAGTGTGAATTCAAACGATCAGCGGTTACGTAAAGGCTTTCCTGAAAAGGTGAGTTTTCAAGAACCACCTAAAATTGGAAAGAGTAAGAGCTGGACAGGTTGCAGTAGAAAGTTCCAAAGGATGAGAGAGGCTCTGTGGAAGTCATATAGGTAAACATGGGCATGGGTGGAGGTGATGAGAAATGAGAATGCTAAAAAGCAGGAGGTGGAGCTATGAAAAAAAAAAAAAAAAGAGGCTAGTCCTTATACTAGCTTATTATAGTGTATAACATAAAACCTTTAAAAAAATAAATCTGAAAAATATTGGCACCCCCCTCCCAAAAAATAAATAATACTAAAAATAATAAAGATAGATAAAATAAGATAGATAAAATAAATAAAGAAGATAAAAATAAATTAAAAAAAGATACAAAATAAACAAATTAAAAAAAGATACAACAAACTTAGCTGACATCTTTTAAAGACCAAATAAGTTGTCTCATTTCCTGGTGAGTTTTCAAGAACCACCTAAAATTGGAAAGAGTCATGCCGCGTACACACAACCGTTTTTCATGATGAGAAAAATGCCATTTTTAAAAATGGTCGTGAAAAACGGTGGTGTGTATGCTCCAGAGCATTTTTCTCAACAAGAAAAATGGGCGAAATTTTTATAGAACCTGCTCTATTTTTTCTCGTCGTTTTTCACGTTGTTCTTTTTAACGTCGTGAAAAGCGGTCATGTGTATGCTTTTACGAGGGGAAAAAAGATGCGCATGCTCAGAATCAAGTATGAGACGGGAGCGCTCGTTCTGGTAAAACTAGCCTTCATAATGGAGATAGCACATTCGTCATGCTGAAACAGGCTGAAAGGCGCAAAGACTGAAAGGCGCGAAGACTGAAAGGCGCGAATCGTCTCTCACCAAACTTTACTAACACGAGGATCAGAAAAAGCGTCCCAAAGGGTGGCGCCATTCGAATGGAACTTCCCCTTTATTGTGCCGTAGTACGTGTTGTACATCACCGCGTTTTGCTCAAGCATTTTTTTTGCCCGATAGTGTGTATGCAAGGCTTGAGAGGATACACGAAAAATCACGTCGAGAAAAACGTTGTTTTTTTTACATGACATGAATAACGGTCGTGTGTACGCGGCATAAGGCTGGATTCACACCTATGCATTTTTAGTGCATTTTGCAGATTTGCACTACAGAATGTGTTCCATTGGAAACCATGTTAAATGGACTGTAGTGCAAATCTGCAAAATGCACTAAAAATGCATAGGTGCGAATCCAGCCTAAAGCCTCGTACACACGAACGAGTTTCTCGGCAAGAAACGACAAGAAATCTGCTGAGATAGCTTTCTTGCCGAGAAAATCGTTCGTGTGTATGGTTTCTCGTCGAGAAAACTGACCAGAATCTCGACGAGAAAAATAGAGAACCAGCTCTCTATTTTCTCGTCGAGATTCTCGTCGGCATGTTTCTCGACTAAAAAAGTGTGTGTGTGTGTGTGTGTGTGTGCGCATGCTCAAATTGACTGACGCATGCACAGTAGATTCCTAGGCATAGGTAGGGTGTAGCAAGATGGCGGCGGCGACGGCATGGAATGTGACAAACGCACGCTCGTCGTAGTCGATGACGTCACCGCGTTCGCTCCATTCAAAGAACCGCGGCCGGGACAAGTTTCTTGTCCAAGAATCTCGTCAAGAAAAACGACGCGTTTTTTCCTGACGAGATTCTCGGCCGTGTGTACGAGGCTTAAGAGCTGGACAGTATGCAGTAGAGAGTTCCACAGAATGGGAGAGGCTCTGGAGAGGTCATGGAGGTAAACATGGGAGGACGTGGTGAGAAATGAGAATGCTAGAAAGCAGGAAGTGGGACTATGAAAAAAATAAGATAAAAAAATTAAAAAAAACAACAAATAAAAAGATAAAAACAAACAAACAAGATACAAAATAAACAAATCAATAAACAAAAAAAAGATACACAATAAATCTAGCTGACAGTTTGTAAAGGCCAAATGAGTCATCTCATTACCTGGTAGTGTGTGGGAAGGTTTGCCAAATCATCCTGTCTTATGAGGTTTATGTAATATACTGCTAATACACATGTCCTATCACTCATCGTGGCACTATACATCAGCATAGCTTACATAGTCAAAGAGTTAGCCAGACATTTACACACAATCAATGCAAAGTATTCACGTTTTACATAAACTGCAAATGTAGACTCAAAGCAGTTTCACTTCCTTCATTACATCTACAACACCCTCAGCACATTTCTCTTCCCCTTTATGTACAAAAAGCATTTCACTCCAACCACTTCTATGAATTATGGCCTGGGTACAGCATCACTTGCCCAGTGTGTGCAATATGTCATTCTACAATCATACATTAAAGGACAACTCTAGTTCCACTATCAAAAGCAAAAAAAAAAAAAAAAATCGTCCTACTCTACAGCATGGGAGGGTCATTCTTTTGGTGGCCAAGTCGCTTCTGGATGACGTGATCACTGCCTAAGTTGTCCATCACCTGGGATCACAGGGGGCCACTTAAGAGGAGCTGTACTATAGAAGTTGTGCCCAGAGAGGGCAGAGGACTAGTCCCCCAGTATTGCCCGTGGTCTGTCCTCAGCCACGGACTGAAGGGGAGAAAGTTGTGTGTATGGCTAGCTGAAATCTCACACTACACACATACAGCTGTGAGGCCGAAGGCACAGTCACATACCTGGAAAGTCCATGCTATGTTTAGTTCGAAATTCCATACATTACATATATTTTCAAGGTAGTGCTCTGGTACAATTAACATTTACAAAATGTCCTTGTAATATAGCAAATCTCCACTTTAAGTTCAGCTCCACTTTTAGGACCAACATCATGACGCTACAAGGGTGCATTTAATAAAACTGGTTGGGAAAATGGCAGAGACAAGCAAGAATGTGAGGAAAAAACGGGGTATAGCCTGTTTTAAGCCCCCCCTTTTCCCTTATGGGATCGTGGCGGTAGAAGTTTCAAGCCCCCCAGTAATTGATTTCAATGGGTGATATTATGATGGGTCAGAAAAGGTCAGCTGATCAGGGAATATTCTGGAAGTTCCGGGGGGGGGGGGTCCTCTAGGAAAGGCCAATTAAGGTCAAAAGACCCCCCAGAACATTCCAGAAATTCCCAGGACCCCTATTTAAACAGCGTGCTAAAGGTGGGGTCTTCATCAGTTGCCAGAGGGATATTTGAGGAGCACCCCACCCAGCCCCGTTGAGGCCTGTTTAGTGCAGTTAGTGCTGTGAATTGAAATAAGTACACACTATAGGAGGGAAAAGCTTTTGTTCATATTTGATGCTTACAACCACTTTTAAGACTTAAAAAAAATAAATTAAAATAAAATAAAAAAAATGAAAAAAATGCAGCCACCACATCCAACAACTGGTAAGCTGCAATATATATCCAGATCCACTGCTGCCCTGATAGATGGTGCTTCCCCATGCTCCAGCGGTGGACTGTTCCTGTTTCATTCCTCTGCTATCAGCATTAATCACTTCTGATAAGTTTTCCTGACACCAAGAGAAAAAAGGTGACAGAGGAGGGACCTCCAGCTGACCTACAGCCTCATCTCTGTTCCTGTGAGCCATGTGAAGGGTGGGTGTGTCCCTTCCCCCCAATCAGCTCTCAGTGCTCTCCTCACTGAGCTCTGCAGAGTGCAACTTCATCTCATTGCCCCCTTTTTCCTGACAGCTCAGACAAGCTTTTATTCACTTTCACACGGAGGCTGGTTTCAGGCATTTTCACACGGGGCGGTGTGCTTGCGGGACATTAGGAAAAGTCCTGAAAGCAGCTTCTTTGGGGTGGTTTGGCAGCACTGTATACAGCGCTCCCAAAATGCCCTGCCTATTGAAATGAATGGGCAGCACTTCGGAAACACCAAAACATGGACGCTTTTAACCCCTTCTTTGGGGTTAAAAGTGCCACAAAGGCGCTGCCCGGGCCCTGCAGTGTGAAAGTAGCCTTAGAATTCAACACTTTGAATGTAGAGAAGAGAAGGCTGCAGATGGAGAGGAGGATGGCGGCAGGGGCAGCCGAGAGATGAGCGATTGCTCGTCTTCTGCTGCCGACATCGCGGGCACCCTGGACAGGTAAGTGTCCATTTATTACAAGTCAGCAGCTGCAGTATTTGTAGCTGCTGGCAATTAATAAAAACATTTAAGGCGGAGCTCCGCTTTAAGCCCTTTATTTTCACCTGGTTGTGTTGTAACACACTCCCTGTCCTTGATGGCTACGCTCACTCCCTCCATTGTATCTATGGATGGAACCATGGTTGTCATCCTAGGCTGTTCTCTTGATTTGAACTACAAACAGGTCTTCCTCTCTTCATCTTCATTACATGGGTGGAGGGGGATTACAGATGATAGCTTGTTGGAAGATGGCAGTGTTTATATTTTCAGGTCAGCTCACAGGGAGTGACAAGGACATTGCTTTTATGGCAGAATCAAAAGGTATTTTCTATACTTGCTGAAAATGTGAACAGCCATGGCCAAAAGTTTTGAGATTGACACAAATATAAATTTTCACAAAGTCTGCTGCCTCAGTTGTAATTTGCATATACTCCAGACTGTTATGACGAGTGATCAGATGAATTGCAATTAATTGCAAAGTCCCTCTTTGCCATGAAAATTAACCTAATCCCATAAAAAAAATTCCACTGCATTTGTGAAGAAGGCTTCAGGGTGCCCAAGAAAGTCTAACAAGCACCATTGCCTTTTAATACAGTTGATTCAGCTGTGGGATTGGGGCACCACCAGTGCAGAGCTTGCTCAGGAATGGCAGCAGGCAGGTGTGAGTACCGTATATACTCGAGTATAAGCCGACCCGAATATAAGCCGAGGCACCTAATTTTACCACAAAAAAACTGGGAAAACTTATTGACTCGAGTATAAGCCTAGGGTGTCCATCTGCATGCCTTACTGTGTCCATGCCTCACTGTGCCCATGACTAGACTGACATTTAACATGGAAGTCTATGGAAGGAGTGCTTGGCTTTGAAAGATTGGTGTTCCCCCCCGGCCTTAGGTTCCCCAGACACCAAACTTTGCACACTTGTAGAGGAGAAATGGGGCTACATGTGTGCCAAGTGTCGGGTCCAGGGGACCTACGACCGGCCGATACCGGGTCCCCAAAGTCACCGGAGAAATTACTGCTTAACATGGGAGTCTATGGAAGTGGTTCCCGGCTTTGAAAAATTGGTGCTCCCCGGCCGGTACCGGGTCCCCAAAATCCGGGAGATCAGACGCAAAAAAGGTGACTCGAGTATAAGCCGAGGGGGGCACTTTCAGCACAAAAAAAAAGTGCTGAAAAACTCTGCTTATCCTCAAGTATATACGGTACATCTGCACGCACAGTAAAGCTTAGACTTTATGAGGGTGGCCTGGTGTCAAGAAGGGCAGCAAAAAAGCCACTTCTCTCCAGGAGAAACATCAGGGACAGACTGAGATTCTACAAAAGGTACAGGGATTGGACTTCTGAGGACTGGCGTAAAGTATTTTTCTCTGATGAATCCCCTTTGCGATTGTTTGGGGCATCTGGAAAAACCTTGTCTGGAGAAGAAAAGCTGAGACCATTCATACGTGGGGTTGCTTCTCAGCCAAGGGAGTGGGCGCACTCACAGTTTTGCCACAACCAGGAATAAAGAATGGTACAAAAAACATCCTGCAAGAGCAACTTCTCCCAACCATCCAAGAACAGTTTGGTAAGGAACAATGCCTTTTCCAGCATGATGGAGCACCTTGTCATAATGCAAAAGTGATGACCAAGTGGCCTGGGGAACAAAACATCGTAATTTTAAGTTCATGGTAAGGAAACTCCCCAGACCTTAATCCCATTGAGAACTTGTGGTCAATCCTCAAGAGTCGAGTGAAGAAAAAACCCCCACAAATTGACAAAATTTCAAGCACTGATTATGCAAGAATGAGCTGCCATTTTGATTGACAGCATGCCAAGGCAAATTGCAGAGGTCTTGAAAAAGAAGGGTCAACACCAAATATTGACCGTTTGAAAAAAATGTAATGTAAGGGCCCACACTGCAGATCAAAGAAGCAGCTCGTATAGCCTTTTGAGCTCTTTTTTCTGCCTGGAAATTCCCCTCCATGTTAGCCAAATGTGTCCATGCACACTATGACTTTTTCCAGGATTTTTGGACATGCTCTTAAAAGCAGAAAAAAAAAACGCAACCAAAATTGCATTTTTGAGAGGATCTTTCGAGCAGAAAAGTGCCCAAAAACACACCAAAAAGCACGAAAGACCATGAAAAAGCTCTAAGAAGCTCAAACAAAACAAACAAAAAAAACACACAACAAATAAGAAAAATGAGCCGAGGGGAGGGTTTGTACAAAAAAAAAAAAAAAGAAGGGGGGGGGGGGGGAGCAGGGTTTCCCTTCTCCCTTCCATTATATTATAAGGATGAAGAGATCTCCCCCTGACAAACTTTTGATTGCTTACATGAATCTATCCTTTTTTCTAGGATGTTTTTATTATTTTATCCATTTATTGACTAAATGATTTTGTTTATTCCTAAACATAATCTTTTTCTCTCTCTCTCTCTCTCTCTCTCTCTCTCTCTCTCTAAACTAACTAACATGATGTAATGTTCTGTATTATTTATCTTCTTATGAAAATAAAATATTTTGAAAGTAAAAAAAAAAAGCCTCAAAGAAGCTCAATGAAAACATGCAAAAAAATAAAAAAGTAGAAGCTTCTTCAAGCTGAAATAAAGGCTCAAATGCCTATAAAAGCAGCTTTTTTTTGAGCTGCAGTGTGCATGAGCCCCAATTGTCAATAAAAGCCTTTGACACTTATGAAATGCTTGTAATTCTACTTCAGTATACCATAGGAACATCTGACAAAAAGCTCTAAAAACACTGAGGCAGCAAACTGTGAAAATTAATATTTGTGTCATTCTCCAAACATTTGGCCACCTTTTCACAAAAAAAAATGTAAGGTTGAACACCCTACACTCCCCACCTCCGAGTCCCAACTGTACTTACCTCTGTGGGTGATGAACCGTCAGGGCTACAAACTGGTCCATGGATTTGAAATTTTCCCTGCAGGGCTTCCAGGACAGATCAGAGCGTTTGTGATTGGTCGGCACTGGCACATCACTCTGACCCGTCTCTGAAGCTCTGTAGAGAGAAGAGCCCTGACCGCTACACCAGCTGCACCTACAGCTCATCAGCTACAAAAGATAAGTACTGCGGGGACTGGGGGGGGGGGGGGGGTAGAGGGTGTTAGTTAATCCTTTTTTTTTTCTGAAAAGGTGAACTAATCCTTTAATATAAAAAAAGAAAACGAATGCAGCCGCCACATCTAAAGATTGGTAAATGGCAACATATGATATTGTTCGTGAGCCAAGATATCCTTTAACACAAAGCAAGACTATGAAGCATATACAGTAATCTGATCACTCAGGTCAAACAACTGATTTGGGATTAGAGTTGCACAACTACTATCTCTTTCAAGCAGTCTACAATAAAGACTTATTACACGGAGCACTGCGAAAATCCTGCCATGGTGTGCAAGGTGCAGTAACCCCTGGTAAGACATTTCACCGACCCCGGCCAGGTCACTAAATGATGCATCGGTGCTGCAGGTTAGCGTACTTAGCTAATTTTTCCTCTCTCTCTTACTGAATTTTCATGACTGTGAAGTACCGAATATGCTCCCAAACTATAAAAAGAAAAAAAAAAAAAAAGTACAGTACAGCTCCGATTATTGATACCACACCACTGCGGAGCGAATTGCATAGGAGTCCTGTGCACCTTCTGGTCTGTTTTGGGTCTGAATTCAAACAAAAATTCAGATCAAAATTGGACCTTAAACGATGAATAGTGAGTGACGCACCGCACTCCTGCTGTGAGCCGCTCAGCAAGGCAGTGTGAACCCAGCCTCAGACTACATACATTTATCCATGGATTTTTTTCTCAGAGAATAGGTGCAAGAACTTAACCACGTCACAACCCAGAGTTCAGGAGTGCACCACGTACCGAGTGCAGAGCTCGGGGTACGCTACGCACAGGGCGCAGAGCTCGGGGGGGCGCTACGCACAGGGCGCAGAGCTCGGGGGGCGATACGCACAGGGCGCAGAGCTCGGGGGGCGATACGCACAGGGCGCAGAGCTCGGGGGGGCGATACGCACAGGGCGCAGAGCTCGGGGGGGGGCGATACGCACAGGGCGCAGAGCTCGGGGGGGGCGATACGCACAGGGCGCAGAGCTCGGGGGGGGGCGATACGCACAGGGCGCAGAGCTCGGGGGGGGCGATACGCACAGGGCGCAGAGCTCGGGGGGGGCGATACGCACAGGGCGCAGAGTTTGGGGGGGGGGCGATACGCACAGGGCGCAGAGCTCGGGGGGGCGATACGCACAGGGCGCAGAGCTCGGGGGGGCGATACGCACAGGGCGCAGAGCTCGGGGGGGGCGATACGCACAGGGCGCAGAGCTCGGGGGGGCGATACGCACAGGGCGCAGAGCTCGGGGGGGCGATACGCACAGGGCGCAGAGCTCGGGGGGCGATACGCACAGGGCGCAGAGCTCGGGGGGGCGATACGCACAGGGCGCAGAGCTCGGGGGGGCGATACGCACAGGGCGCAGAGCTCGGGGGGGGGCGATACGCACAGGGCGCAGAGCTCGGGGGGGGGGCGATACGCACAGGGCGCAGAGCTCGGGGGGGGGCGATACGCACAGGGCGCAGAGCTCGGGGGGGGGGCGATACGCACAGGGCGCAGAGCTCGGGGGGGGGGCGATACGCACAGGGCGCAGAGCTCGGGGGGGGGGGCGATACGCACAGGGCGCAGAGCTCGGGGGGGGGGCGATACGCACAGGGCGCAGAGCTCGGGGGGGCGCTACGCACAGGGCGCAGAGCTCGGGGGGGCGCTACGCACAGGGCGCAGAGCTCGGGGGGGCGCTACGCACAGGGCGCAGAGCTCGGGGGGGCGCTACGCACAGGGCGCAGAGCTCGGGGGGGGCGATACGCACAGGGCGCAGAGCTCGGGGGGGGCGATACGCACAGGGCGCAGAGCTCGGGGGGGGGGGGGGGCGCTACGCACAGGGCGAAGAGCTCGGGGGGAGGGGCGCTACGCACAGGGCGAAGAGCTCGGGGGGAGGGGCGCTACGCACAGGGCGAAGAGCTCGGGGGGAGGGGCGCTACGCACAGGGCGAAGAGCTCGGGGGGAGGGGCGCTACGCACAGGGCGAAGAGCTCGGGGGAGGGGCGCTACGCACAGGGCGCAGAGCTCGGGGGGAGGGGCGCTACGCACAGGGCGCAGAGCTCGGGGGGAGGGGCGCTACGCACAGGGCGCAGAGCTCGGGGGGAGGGGCGCTACGCACAGGGCGCAGAGCTCGGGGGGAGGGGCTACGCACAGGGCGCAGAGCTCGGGGGGGGGGCGCTACGCATAGAGCGCAGAGCTCGGGGGGGCGCTACGCACAGGGCGCAGAGCTCGGGGGGGGGGCGCTACGCACAGGGCGCAGAGCTCGGGGGGGGCGCTACGCACAGGGCGCAGAGCTCGGGGGGGCGCTACGAACAGGGCGCAGAGCTCGGGGGGCGCTACGCACAGGGCCCAGAGCTCGGGGGGGGCGCTACGCACAGGGCCCAGAGCTCGGGGGCGCTACGCACAGGGCCCAGAGCTCGGAGTGTGTTACATGCAGAGCTCGGGGTGCGCTATGTACAGAGCCACATGAAATGTGCTGGCGGGCCTTGTGTTTTACCTATGTGGGCTAAGCCAATCAAATTTTACACAGGTAGAAAAAGCTCCTCCCACTGGCTGTCAGAATGGACCTGATGGGAAACTGCAAGCCAGTGAAACCATTCTGGCTCCGCCTTCATGCCCCTATAGGACCTCTCTATACTGATCCGCATGTAAAGTTGCAGAAACGTTTACATGCGCAGAGCATTGCATTAATCATGGCAAAACCCACATCCTACTTCTTTTCTTCGCCGCCAAAACGCAGTGCGAAGGTACGCTGCACGACAGCTGTGGGCATGAGCCCATAGGCTTCCTTAGTGCTGCGTTCAGATGCGTAAAAAAACGATAAGAATTTCAACGCAGCGTTTTCTAGCGCCCTAAATAAAAGCTGAACCATTTCCAGCACCCCAAAAAGAAAAGATCAGCCCAAAGCATTTGTTCCTGGGGGAGGCCTGGATCAGGAAATGATCTGTGGATGGAGCTGTCACTGTATAGAAGAGGTGTGCACACATCACACTACTGTCACTGTATATAGGGGAAGGGGCAGCATTGGCAGGCAGGTGATAGAGAAGGACGAGGACAGTGATAGAGAAGGACGAGGACAGTGATAGAGAAGGACGAGGACAGTGATAGAGAAGGACGAGGACAGTGATAGAGAAGAAGGACAGTGATAGAGCGCCCCCCAGCCCCAGGGTGATCCCCAGTCACGTCTCCCTACCATCACCTGATACAATGAGACTGCTCTATGACATCACTGTCCTCCCAATACAGAATGGGGGGGTCCCGCACACACAGGAGATCAGCTCTACAATGCAGCCCAGCCTTCCCCCAATCACCGCTTACCAGACAACACCCCGGCCCATCCAGATGGACGTGTCCCCTTCCAGCACATGCGGCTACGGATGGTGTGCCCGGGATCCACAGAGCTGACAAGCACAGGCAGCCAGCCGGCGATCACAATGACTGGGGAAGGAGGAGAGGCAGGAGGGGGAGGAGGAGGAGGAGAGAGGCGGGGGAGGAGGTGGGCTGACAACACACAGGGAAGAAAGGAGGGAGGAAGAGGGACACACAGGGCAGGTATAGGAGAAAGTACACACAACTTACCGCACTACTACTGCCCACCATTCACTTTGTATTTGCTCAAATCTCAGCTTCCGTTTTACCCCCCTTAACCACTCGAGGACCAGGCTTTTTCTGACACGTTTTGTTTACAAGTTTTAATCAGTATTTTTTGCTAGAAAATTAATTATAACCTCCAAACATTATACTTTTTTTTTTTAACAGCGACACTAGGAAAGAAAATGGAGATCGTTGCAATATTTTTATGTCACGCAGCGATTTTTCAAATGCTATCTTTTTGAAAAAAATATACATTTTAATGAACTTGAAAAAAAAAAAAAACGATTATATACCCCATTTTATTTTATTTTTTATTTGAAAGATGATGTTACGCAAAGTAAATAGATACCTAACATGTCATGCTTTAAAGTGATACTAAAGGCTCGATTTTAATTTTTTTTAAATAACAAACATGTCATACTTACCTCCACTGTGCAGTTCGTTTTGCACAGAGTGGCCCCGAACCTCCTCTTCTGGGGTCCCTCGGTGACTCTTGCGGCTCCTCCTCGCATCAGATAACCCCCTAGGAGAAGCGTTCTGCCGGGGGGGGGGGTTACCTTGCGGGCACGCTCCCGAGTCAAGCATTTGCGTCCGTAGACACGAATGCCGGACTCGGCCCCGCCCCCCGCGTCATTGGATTTGATTGACAGCAGCGAGAGCCAATGGCTGCGCTGCTATTAATCTATCCAATCAAGAGCCGGGACCCCGTGGAGAGAGGGACGGCAGGGTTGCCAACCTCCCGCAGCATTTGGGAAATTTACTGGCGGAGCACATTTTTTACTGGCAACCTGAGAAATTACAGAACTCCTATTGAAGACTAGCACAGTGAATATTTGGACAGTATTAAAATGACATGGAAACACTGACAATACTTATAACAAAGTCATTTGCTTGATTTAAATGTAAAAAGTCAACACCGCATGAAATTGTCAGCCCCTGATATTTACTGTCAGTTAAAAAATCTGATTTTTACAAACTGTCAGTAAATTTACTGGCAGTTGGCAACCCTGAGGGACAGCGCGTTCCCGCCGGGGGATATCGGAGCTCAGGTAAGTACAGGGGGGGCTAGGGGGCAGGGCAATGCCAGGTGTTTTTTCCCCTTAATGCATAGGATGCATTAAGGGGAAAAACACGAGGGTTTACAACCCCTTTAACCACTTAAAGTGTATAATCCCTACATCTATAGACACCCGCGATCTAACACTAACCTATCTAACCCTGTAAGTACCTTTTCTGAAGCCGACCCGATCCTACACTGAGCTGTCAGCCGCGGCTTCGCTGTGGGGGTGGGTGCAGAGGACACGGATGACAACGGAAGCCCCATAGTAACTCTGTGGGTGACGTCACTTCCCATTCATTTCACAGCCGTTGTCGGACGTGTACTCAGCAGGGCTTCCGCCGCTAGAGATCGGGTCAGATCAGCTTCAGAAAAGGTATGTATACTCGTTTTTTCTTTACAGGGATAGAGAGGTTAGTGTTAGATCACAGGTGTCTATAGATGCAGGGATTTTAGTTTTAGCATGGACTTCCACTTTAAGGACCCAGCCTTTTTCTGACATTTGTTGTTCACAACTTTAATGGCGAGAACATTTTCGAAGGCAGTCAATTTCCCCATCAGGTCCGATCCTGATGGCCTGGGGGAGGAGCCGGCTCAGCCAATCAATTAATAGAAAGGCAGAAGGGGCTCCCCCAACCAGCTCTCCTAGGAGTGGACCTGATGGGGAACCCCAACACACTTAAACCATTTAGGCTTTGTCTTCTCATGTCTCATCAGGTCCACCCTGACAGCCAGGGGGAAGAGCCATCTCTGTGTAAAATGTTATTGGCTCAGCTGATTGTATCTATAGGGCTGGGTTCACACTATTGCAAATTGGATGTGGATTTCGCCGCATCCAATTTGCATTTATGGAGATTGTGACCAGCTCTCTATGGAGCCGGTTCACACAGCTCTGGGGCGGCTGCGGAGCGAATTGCACAGGAGTCCTGTGCGTCTTCTGGTCCGAATTCAGCCAAAAATTCGGACCGGAATCGGACCTGAAACGGTGAACAGGGACGCACCAGACTCCTGCTGTCAGCCGCTCAATATGGCAGTATGAACCCAGCCTTAATCAGTATTTTTTGCTAAAAAATATTTAGAACCCCCAAATATTATACATTGTTTATTTTTTTTGGCAGAGACCCTAGGGATTAAAATTTTTCGAACACAATTTTTGGGGGAAAAAAAAAACATTTTAATGCATAATTAAAAAAAAAAAAAAACACAATATATATACCCCAATTTTTGGGGTAAAATATGAAAGATGATGACAAAGCACGATCTCCGTGTGAAACGCGTTAACCTTTTTGTCTCCTCTGCCTATGTTTGTATGATTTTACTACTTTTGATACAATAAAGCCGTCATTGCATCGTGTGGGAGTGCAGCCGATCAACTTCTTTTGTTCTATGAAAGATGATGTTACCCTGACTAAATAGATACCTAACATGTCACGCTTTAAAATTGCACACACCCATGGAATGGCGACAAACTACGGTACTTAAAAATCTTCATAAGTGACATTTTAAACATCTTTACAGGTTACCTGTTTAGAGTTACAGAGGAGGTCTAGCACTAGAATTATTGCTTTTGCTCTAACATTCGCAGCAATACCTCACATGTGTGGTGCAAACACAGTTTACAAATGCATTCGCAAGCACTGAGGGATGGGGATGCTTTACTTATTTTTTATACTTATTTTTTTGTTAATTTTTACACTGTCCCTTTAATAGTTTATTTTTTTTATCACTTTTATTCCTATTACAAGAAATGTAAACATCCATTGTAATAGAAATAAGGAGGACAGGTCCTCTTTATGAAGAAATCTGGGGTGAAAAAGATTGGTGTCCTTTTTTCCCCACAAATAGAAAAATATTCTTTACTTTCTGCTATAATACATATCCAAAAAAATATATATAAGAAACAAATTTATTCACCATTTTAGGCCAATATGTATAATATCAAGAGGCTAACTGTGTTCCCTGGGTGTGTTCTAACTGTGTGGGGGATGGGCTTACTGAGACAATACAGAGATCGCTGTTCCTGATTACTAGAAACAGCAGATCTCTGAGTTGTCTCCTGTCAGAACAGGGATCCGCCTTGTTTACATAGGAAGATCCCTGTTCTGCCTCTCTTTACCGTGATTGCGGGTGGCCGGCGACATCGAGTCCACCGGACCCGCGGGCGAGCTTTTTACGGCTGTTTTTCATGCACGGACCAACGTACAGTTACGTTGGTTTGTGAGGCCGGACCACCCTGCCGCAGTATATGTGCGGTGGGCGTTTTGGTATTGGTTAAAGTGATACTAAAGTCTTGAGTTATTTTCTTTAAAATTAACAAATATGTTATACTTACCCGCCTTGTGGAAAGGATTTGCACAGAGCAGCCCTGATCCTCCTCTTCTTGGATCCCTCTTCGGTGCTCCTGGCCCCTCCCTCCTGTTGAGTGCCCCCACAGCAAGCAGCTTGTCCATTCAGACTTGGAGCCGTGGCCCAGCACCGCCCACTTTCTCTCCTCATTGGCTCACTGACTTTGATCGCTCTGGTCCTCCAAGGCCATAGGGCGAACCAGCAGAAACTGTAAGCCCGAAAAACACCAGCGAGCGGCGCAGAGGGAGGGGACGTCCTCTCCGGCTGCTTCGGAAAGCATTCTAGCAGCTAATGAGCCGCTCGGACCGCTTTCATGGGAAAGCCAGCCGCCAGCTGCAAAAAACGATACCGGAGTTATGGCTGATATCTTCAAATATGCATTGTTTGTTAGGTCATCTGAGGCCAGATGACAGATGCACACCATAGGTCAGGTGTGCACCACAAGGTAGTGAACCCTATGGCTGACTGCTGTGGATGGAACACTGGGTGGTTAAGGAAGGCAGGTCCACTGGAGCACAAACAGGGAGCTAGAGCCCAAGATTCCCCAGGGCGCAAAGTCTAAGATCCAGCAGATGTTCACCAGAGCCTATAGTTGTGAGGATAGAATGAGCAGATCAGTGGGAATAGTTCTTCCTGCTAATTCATTCTTCACTCTATCAGAAAAGCCATGCAAAAAGGTTGTGACTAAGGCCTCATTGTTCCAGCTCAACTCAGCCGTCAGTATGCGGAAATTAAGAGCATATTGTCCCACAGAAGCAGACTCTTGGCGGAGACGTAAAAGGGTGCTGGCCGCTAAAGAGACACGAGCCGGTTCTTCAAAGATATTCCGAAAAAGTTTCAAGAAGTCAGACAGGCTAGAAACCACTGGATCATTCAGTTCCCGCAGAGGGGCTGCCCAGGCTAAAGCTTCACCGGAGAGGAGGGAAATCATATAGGCTACCTTTGCCCGATCAGACAGAAAGTTTTGGGGCTGGAGCTCAAAATGAATAGTGCATTGGCTAAGGAACCCCCTGCAGCCCTTGGAGTCCCCAGAGAAACGGGACAGAGCTTGCAGTTGTAGTGAATGTGTGGCTGCGACTGCGACCGGAATAGGTGCAGCCGCTGATAGCGGTTGAGGTTGTTGAACCGGGGGTCCTAAGGAGGCCTGAACCTGTTCAAAACGGGAGGCCAAATCCTGAAGGAATTGCATCAACTGGGTCTGATTCGATTCCTGGGTCTCAAGTCTGCGGACTATGCCTTGCAATGGATCATCTGCGGGTAGCGGCACATCAGCTGGGTCCATGGCTGATCAAACTGTCAGGTCACCTGAGGCCAGATGACAGATGCACACCTTAGGTCAGGAGTGCACCACAAGGTAGTGAACCCTATGGCTGACTGCTGCGGATGGAACACTGGGTGGTTAAGGAAGGCAGGTCCACTGGAGCACAAACAGGGATCCCACAGGCTAGAGCCCAAGATTCCCCAGGGCGCGGAGTCTAAGATCCAGCAGGTGTTCACCAGAGCCTCTAGTGGTGAGGATGGACTGAGCTGCTACTGGATCCAGGTCGCGGCCCCCAGAGTCCCCTAGCTCACGCTCCGTAGGGTATAGAGGATAGAGGGGAAGCAGCAGCTCAGGATACAAGAGATAGTGAGGGGATAAGCCAAGGTCAGGGCGACAAGCAGACAAGGATAAACAAAGGACAAGCCAAAGGTCAAGGTCACAAGCAGACAGGGATAGTCGAGAACAAGCCAAGATCGGTAACACAGAGACAGGCATAGCACACGGCAAGCAGGAACCCAAACACACAATGCTTAACAAACAACGTTGATCAGCAAGGCAGACTTGCAGTGCACAGGTTAATATAGAGTTCTTTGATAGGGCCTGGGGTGGAGCCATGCTGAGAGGAGAGATTATAAAAGCAGCCAGGTGAGAGTGTCTGGCCTCTAAGGTGAACACATGGAGATGAAGGTAAGCTGACAGACAAACATTACTGCATATCCATGGCATTGTCACTGTACTAATGACGTTGAGCAGAAAGGGGTTAACCTCTAGGGCAGTGGCGTCGCTAGGGTGGGGGGGCGGGCGGTGCGGGCCGCACCCAGGTGACACCCGCCAGAGGGGTGACAACTGTGGGTAGCGGCACTGCTAGCACCACCTGCTTCTCTGCTCCTCTCTGATCTTGCGGCTGTGTCCCTCAGCTGAGCGGAGAAGACCGAAGCCACCTAACCTCCCCTCTGTTTACATCTAAAGAGGAGGAGCCGAGGGACACACAACACTGTGTGTATCCGTTTGTGTTCTGAGGTCTGTACATTCTATTATATGTAATGTATATGGACATGTGCGGGGGGCGCTATGGGAGGGCAGAGTGGGTGTCTATACTGAGGGGGGTCTGCACTAAGAGAGGGGGTGGTTTCTATACTGATGGGGGGTCTGCACTAAGGGGGATTGTATACCGAGGGGGTGTCTATACTGAGGGGGGTCTGCACTAAGGGGGATTATATACTGAGGGGGGTCTGCACTGAGGGGGGTGTCTACACTGAGGGGGGTCTGCACTAATAGGGGGGATTCTATACTGACGGGGGCCTGTACTAAGGGAGGGATTGTATACTGAGGGGGGTCTGCACTGGGGGGTGTCTATACTGATGGGGGGGCTGCACTAAGGGGGGTTTCTATACTGCGGGGGGTCTGCACTGAGGGGGGTGTCTATACTGAGGGGGGTCTGCACTGAAGGGGGGTATCTATACGTATGGGGGTCTGCACTGAGGGGGGTCTGCACTAAGAGGGGGGATTCTATACTGATGGGGGGTCTGCACTAATGTGGGTTGTCTGTACTGATTGGGGGGTCTGCACTGAGGGAGGGGGTCAGCACTGAGGGGGAGGTCTATATTGATGGAGGGGGGTCTGTACTTAGTGGGGGGTCTATACTGAGGAAGGGGGGTCTGTAATTAGTGAGGGGGATCTATACTGAGGGATGGGGGTCTATACTGCAGGAGGGGGGTCTGTAGTTAGTGGAGGGGGGTCTGTTCTGAGGGAGGACTATAGTTGATGGAGGGGGGTGTCACCAATTTTTCTCTTTTCGTTCATGGACGGACACAGCTCCTTAAATTTTGACATGTGGGTTATGTTCCTGTTCATAGGAGAGGACTAGGCAGAACATGTTAGTTATCTTAAAACATGTAACTTTAACAGAGTTGAACAGCCCCGCCCAGGGGGCGGTCCCTCCGTACATAACCCTTCACCTTGCGGTCAGCACCCTCAATTTTTTTCTGCCTAGCAGAGGAGAAGGACATGGCTCCCTTTGGGCCCAGAGTCCTGAAGAATTTTTTATTTTATTTTTATTTTTTTGTGATATCTTCTATCAACTGCCGGCTGGGCGACAGGCTGGATATTATAGATCCTTGTAGTCTTCCCAGTTCCGGCCATCAAGCTTGCCAGTCCTTAGCTTCTCGCTGGTTCTGCCACAACATACCCCATGGCTCCAGGGGTGGCCGGTGAGCACATGCTCCGGGGTCCTCATATGACTGGGCTGCTTGCTGTCTCACTCACAGTGGATCGGGCTGACAGCTACTCCGTACCATCGGTTGTGGGTCTGTCAGGGACGCGCCAGCATGTCCTCGCAAGGACGGGTAAGTACGGTTCCTCCTGTCTCGGCAGGATGGAACAGCTGGGCATTCCCGGGATTAAGGGGTTCTCCTGTCCTCCCTTTCTCTGCTCTCTGTCGCCCTTTCCCCTCCTGCCCTAGGGCCCGCTGCGACCGGGGTGTACCTGTGAGGGGGCTCCGAGTCCCTGTGGGGCGCCGGGGTCCGCTTTCTGTGAGGGGGGGTCTGTCTCCTGGGAAGTCTCTGCACGGCCTTCTCGTCCACATCCCGGGGCTCGGGCGCCATTTTTTGCAGCGCCGACGCCATTTTTTTGTGTGCCTGCTTTCTCTATTAGAATTTCCATTGGCGGCTATTTTGTCAAGGCCGCGCTGTGACGCAGGTCGGTATTGCGGGCGGCCATTTTCTTGTGGTCCGCGCCCTTTTTATCTGAGGCGTCTGGCGGCCATTTTGGGGTGGGTTTTGGCCTCTAGCACTGGCTTTCTGAACGGCGCACAGCTCATTCTCCTCACAGTTTTCTTCCCCACAGTTTTCTTCCTCACACACATGCTGTGTGTACAAGGAAGGCGGGAAGCGGTGCTCTGAGCGGTCTCTCTCTGGGTGGTGAGTCCCCTGGGTTACCCCCCCCCCCTAGCCAGTGCAGCAGTTATGGTGGACTTCTTAAGTGTTTTTCACTTGGTCCCTGAGGGCTGTCAGTGGGTGTTAATGGAGTCAGTATGTGACCTTTCTTCCCCTAAATTGCCGGAGACAGCTAACGGTGCCCCTGCACCTGCGGTTTCCATGGATACGCTGTCGACAGTCCAGGAATCATTTGTTGCCAGGATAGAAATGGCGTGCGGGCGTAAGGGGGGTAAAAAAAGCACCCAATCCACCCACCATCTTCTGGGGAGTGCAAGACAGGGCACTTGTGAGTGCACTTCTTGATGCTGTGAGGGACACTCTCAAGCTGATAGATGCAGCTGGGACTTCCGCAGAGTAGTCTGTCTCCTTTGTCTCCTTTGGGTCACACAAATCTGACCGCTTTGTGAAAGTTTTTTCCTTATGTCACTTTCTTTGAAAGTTCATAGATAAGGAATGGGAACGGCCGCAGAGGTCCTTTGTGGTCCCTCAGCGCATGGCGGTCTGTTATCCGCTGGACGACATTATTAAGGATGTCACTGGAGGTAAGAGCACACTTCTCCCGCAGTCCTCTAAGGGGAAGGAGCCGCGCCGTTGGTCCGGGGCCCTCCTATTGCGCGCAGAAGTGGTATTTTCGTCAGTCAGGGTCATCCGGCAGATCCTCCCAGACTGACAAGGCTCCAGCTGGGGGACAGAAGCGTCCCTGGGTGAGTAAGCTGAACAAGCCGGCTAACAAGCCTGCTACCGCATGAAAATTTGCCCCTGCCCGATTTAGGGTTGGGTGGGACGGCTTAGCGAGTTTGCAGCTCAGTGGACCTCCCTGCTCTCTGACCAGTGGGTCTGCGAGGTGGTCACTTCGGGGTACAAGATAGAGTTTCTTCTTTTCCACCAAACGGATCTTTCCCTCAAATCTTCCTCTCCTTCCGGCTCGTCGGTCTGCTTTGATGGGAGCAATACAAGACTTGCTCAGGTGCGGAGTAATTTTACCTGTGCCCCTGGTGGAAAGGTTTCAGGGATTCTATTTGAATCTCTTGGTAGTCCCAAGGAAGGATGGTGTCCGTCCAATCTTGGACCTCGGGACCTCAATACCTTTGCGAGGGTGCGAATGTTCAGGATGGAATCTATTCGTTCGGAGGTTGCTGCGCTCCATCCGGGGGAATTTCTGGCGTCCCTGGACATCAAGGACGCATACTTGCATGTCCCCATCTGCAATAGCGTCAGCACCAAGAGTTTTTAACAAGGTGCTCGTCCCGATCTGGCTTTGCTGAGACAGCGAGGCATTGCTATCGTGGGCTACTTGGAAGATCTTCTTCTGAGAGCTGCTTCTGGCTCAGAATTAGAGGAGGACATGTCTATAGCCAGTCAGACCCTCCGGGAAATTGGTTGGGTACTGAACATACAGAAGTCGGTGTTGGTACCGTCTCAGCATCTGGAGTACCTAGGCTTGATCCTGGACTCCTCGGAGGCGAAGATCTTCCTTCCTTTGGAGCAGTTGAAGAAGCTCCAGTCGGCAGTGAAATTGTTAGCATCCCGCAAATGGTCATCTCTCCGTTTTTGCATGCGAGTTTTGGGCCTCATGGTGGCCTCCTTCGAGGCAGTACCATATGCCCAATTCCACACTCGAGTATTGCAGGAGGAGATCCTGTCCAAATGGAACAGATCTCCATTGTCTCTGGATTCAGGTAAGTCATCTGGTCAAGGCTTCCATGAGAGGGTGGCTGATATCCCCGGCTCTTCAGTCCGGGAGGTCGTTCCTTTCTTTCCATGGGACTGTGATCACGACGGACGCCAGCCTCACAGTTTGGCGAACTTCGAGTGATCAGACTGTGCCTCTCCAAGTAGTCGCAGAGTCTTCAAGGGCGTCTGGTCAAGATCCAGTCGGACAACGCCACAGCGGTGGCTTATGTCAACCATCAGGGAGGAACATGGAGCTCGGCCGCATCGTCGGAAGTCGCTCACATCCTAAGTTGGGCCAAAAGGAGCGTGCCGGCTCTATCGGCTGTTTACATCCGGGCGTAGAAAACTGGCAGGCGGACTATCTGAGTCGCAAGATGCTGGACCAAAGGGAATGGTCGTTGAACCCCGAGGTGTTTCCATTACTTTGTCAGAAATGAGGCACACCAGTTGTGGATCTCCTGGCCCTTTCGACTCAATCGCAAGGTGTCGAGGTTTGTGGCCAGGTTCTGGGATCCCTGGGCGGAAGTGTTGGTGGCTCCATGGGGTCAGTATCGGCTGATTTATGCCTTTCCCCCAATGAAATTGCTTCCTCGTCTGCTCCGCAGAGTGGAGGCCGAGGGGATTCTGGTGCTTCTAATCGCCCCAGACTGGTCCCGGCGTCCCTGGTACGCTGACCTCGTGAGACTGGTAGCTGACACTCCCTGTCGGCTGCCAATGCGGGGGGGACCTTCTGTCTTAAGGTCCCGTGCTTCATCCTGTTTTACAGTCGCTGGCTTTAACGGCATGGCTATTGAAAGCCTGGTACTAAGGGACCGTGGTCTGTCAGATTCAGTAATCTCCTCCATGTTGAGGGCCCGGAAATCTTCTTGCCGGATGTCCTACCATCGCACTTGGAAAGCCTACATCTCTATGTGTGAAGAGATGGCCTGGCGCCCACTGGCATATTCGGTTTTCTCGGATCCTGCTGTTCTTACAGCGCGGAGTGGATCTGAAACTTGCCTTAAGCACTATTAAGGGGCAGATTTCAGCCTTGGCTGTCTTCTTCCAACGATCCCTGGCGGCTTACTCACTGGTAAGTATGTTTGTGCAGGGGGTCCGACACGTGGTTCACCCGATTAGACCACCGCTTCTTCCATGGGACTTGAATCTAGTGCTCTCGGTACTTCAGGAACCTCCCTTTGAGAACATCAAGGAGATTCCTCTCTTAACGCTTTCTCAGAAAGTTGCCTTTCTAGTTGCCATTACATCGGTCAGAAGAGTTTGTCTTATCCTGTCTTGTTTGCCTTGTCTTGCAAGTCACCTTACTTGGTCCTCCATAAGGATAAAGCGGTGCTACGCCCGCAACCTTCATTCCTTCCTAAGGTAGTTTCGGCTTTTCACCTAAACGAGGACTTTGTACTTCCATCCTTGTGTCCTCGGCCGTCGCATCCCAAGGAGGTTGCGCTACATTCTTTAGACGTGGTACGTGACCTACGTGTGAACCTGTCTGCTACGGCTCCGTTCCGGAAGTCTGACTCACTGTTCATGTCGGTGTCTGGTCCACAGAAGGGCCTGGCGGTCTCGTCGGCCACCATTTCTAGGTGGATCAGGCAGACCGTCATCCAGGCCTATGCCCTTAAGGGGCGGGCGCCTCCCTTTCCTGTCACGGCGCATTCAACCAGGGCAATTGGTGCCTCCTGGCCTTTCCGACATCTAGCATCTGTCTCACAGGTGTGTAAGACGGCGAACTGGTCATCTGTTCACACTTTCTCAAAGTTTTACAAGGTTGATGTGAGTGCATCTTCGGATGCTTCCTTTGGCCGCAAGGTTTTGCAGACGGCTGTTTGAGGTTGCAACTCATCCGTTGAGGAGCTCTGTTTGTTTGGGGTGAAGTTAAGTCTTCTTTTGATTGCTGTTCCCACCCCTTTTTTTTTCTGACACTGCTTGGGGATGTCCCACATGTCAAGATTTAAGGAGCTGTGTCCGTCCACGGATGAAAAGAGAAAATAGGATTTTTTTGTACTCACCGTAAAATCCTTTTCTCTGTCGTCCATGGACGGACACAGCAACCACCTCTCCTTGTTTAGTTTGTACTGCTTTTCTACGAACTGAGGCTGCTGACTGCAGGGTGGAGGGTTATGTACGGAGGGACCGCCCCCTGGGCGGGGCTGTTCAACTCTGTTAAAGTTACATGTTTTAAGATAACTAACATGTTCTGCCTAGTCCTCTCCTATGAACAGGAACATAACCCACATGTCAAGATTTAAGGAGCTGTGTCCGTCCATGGACGACAGAGAAAAGGATTTTACGGTGAGTACAAAAAAATCCTATTTTTCCGCACCGGGTGACACCAATCCTAGTGATGCCACTGATCTAGGGTGATTAAAGGGTTAAATGTGTGCCTAACAAGTGTTTGTGTGTGTTCTGTGTGCTGCTTTTACTGGGATCTAGTTGTTTTCATACCCTGCGTAGCCAACAAGATCCCCTGTCACTGAACACAGCGTTGTGTTGTTTACACTCACAGTGCTGTGTTCAGGGAAGCTCAAAGCCGATCACCGGGTATTGGCGGTCAATTATTGGCTGGGTCCTGGAGATCAGCATGTGCTGTGATGAATCACAGCACAGCCTGGTAGGCCTGCTTGCGCCTCCTACCTGGAAATGCAGAATCATGTATATATACATGATAATGCTCAGCTATCCCGCACTGTAGCAGTGTGATTGGATGCTTTACCAATTTGAAAATGGTGCTGTGTACATCCAGGAAACCGAAAGTGACAAAAGTGTTCATCGCTTCCGGTTTCCTATATCATAGAGATCATCAGGGACCTTCTGAGTAGGGATGAGCTTCGTGTTCGAGTCGAACATACATTCGACTCGAACATCGGCTGTTCGATCGTTCGACGAAGATCAAACGATTTGGGCCGTTCGCGCCAAATTCGAGTGACGCGAACTGCCCACAATGCACTACGCCATCGCAGTGTCATCCAGGCGCTGTGATTGGCCAAGCATGCACTGTGACCCCGCATGCTTGGCCAATCACAGCGCCGGCAGCGAGGAGAGCAATGATTGGCCACAGGCAGGATGTCTGTGGCCAATTATTGCTGAGGGTGTTTAGTACACGCCCCACACTATAAAAGGCCGCCAGCACGGCGGCCTAGTGTAGTGTGTTCCGGAGCAGGGAAAGAGAAGCATAGGCAGGGACAGTGACATTTTTTTTTCTTGCTTAACCTGGATTCCTTTAGTTTAGGGAAAGAGAAGGATAGGTAGGGAGAGTGTCAGTCTGTTTTACTGTGCTAAACCTTGTTTGTAGGGACAGGGAAGGACAGTGAGGGAAATTCTCATTGTGCTATACTGTGCTAAAGCATTCCTCATCAACCATCTTTAAAAAAAAAAATTTATAGGGACAGAAAACTATAGGTAGGGAGAGTGTCAGTGTGTTTTACTGTGCTAAACCTTGTTTGTAGGGTCAGGGAAGGACAGTGAGGGAAATTCTCATTGTGCTATACTGTGCTAAAGCATTCCTCATCAACCATCTTTAAAAAAAAAAATTTTTATAGGGACAGAAAACTATAGGTAGGGAGAGTGTCAGTGTGTTTTACTGTGCTAAACCTTGTTTGTAGGGACAGGGAAGGACAGTGAGGGAAATTCTCATTGTGCTATACTGTGCTAAAGCATTCCTCATCAACCATCTTTAAAAAAACAATTTTTTATAGGGACAGAAAACTATAGGTAGGGAGAGTGTCAGTGTGTTTTACTGTGCTAAACCTTGTTTGTAGGGACAGGGAAGGACAGTGAGGGAAATTCTCATTGTGCTATACTGTGCTAAAGCATTCCTCATCAACCATCTTTAAAAATATTTTTTTTTATAGGGACAGAAAACTATAGGTAGGGAGAGTGTCAGTGTGTTTTACTGTGCTAAACCTTGTTTGTAGGGACAGGGAAGGACAGTGAGGGAAATTCTCATTGTGCTATACTGTACTAAAGCATTCCTCATCAACCATCTTTAAAAAAACATTTTTTATAGGGACAGAAAACTATAGGTAGGGAGAGTGTCAGTGTGTTTTACTGTGCTAAACCTTGTTTGTAGGGACAGGGAAGGACAGTGAGGGAAATTCTCATTGTGCTATACTGTGCTAAAGCATTCCTCATCAACCATCTTTAAAAAAACATTTTTTATAGGGACAGAAAACTATAGGTAGGGAGAGTGTCAGTGTGTTTTACTGTGCTAAACCTTGTTTGTAGGGACAGGGAAGGACAGTGAGGGAAATTCTCATTGTGCTATACTGTGCTAAAGCATTCCTCATCAACCATCTTTAAAAAAAAAAAAATTATAGGGACAGAAAACTATAGGTAGGGAGAGTGTCAGTGTGTTTTACTGTGCTAAACCTTGTTTGTAGGGACAGGGAAGGACAGTGAGGGAAATTCTCATTGTGCTATACTGTGCTAAAGCATTCCTCATCAACCATCTTTAAAAAAAAAAAATTTTTATAGGGACAGAAAACTATAGGTAGGGAGAGTGTCAGTGTGTTTTACTGTGCTAAACCTTGTTTGTAGGGACAGGGAAGGACAGTGAGGGAAATTCTCATTGTGCTATACTGTGCTAAAGCATTCCTCATCAACCATCTTTAAAAAAACATTTTTTATAGGGACAGAAAACTATAGGTAGGGAGAGTGTCAGTGTGTTTTACTGTGCTAAACCTTGTTTGTAGGGACAGGGAAGGACAGTGAGGGAAATTCTCATTGTGCTATACTGTGCTAAAGCATTCCTCATCAACCATCTTTAAAAAAAAAAAAATTATAGGGACAGAAAACTATAGGTAGGGAGAGTGTCAGTGTGTTTCACTGTGCTAAACCTTGTTTGTAGGGACAGGGAAGGACAGTGAGGGAAATTCTCATTGTGCTATACTGTGCTAAAGCATTCCTCATCAACCATCTTTAAAAAAACATTTTTTATAGGGACAGAAAACTATAGGTAGGGAGAGTGTCAGTGTGTTTTACTGTACTAAACCTTGTTTGTAGGGACAGGGAAGGACAGTGAGGGAAATTCTCATTGTGCTATACTGTGCTAAAGCATTCCTCATCAACCATCTTTAAAAAAAAAATTTTTTATAGGGACAGAAAACTATAGGTAGGGAGAGTGTCAGTGTGTTTTACTGTGCTAAACCTTGTTTGTAGGGACAGGGAAGGACAGTGAGGGAAATTCTCATTGTGCTATACTGTGCTAAAGCATTCCTCATCAACCATCTTTAAAAAAACATTTTTTATAGGGACAGAAAACTATAGGTAGGGAGAGTGTCAGTGTGTTTTACTGTGCTAAACCTTGTTTGTAGGGACAGGGAAGGACAGTGAGGGAAATTCTCATTGTGCTATACTGTGCTAAAGCATTCCTCATCAACCATCTTTAAAAAAAAAAAAATTATAGGGACAGAAAACTATAGGTAGGGAGAGTGTCAGTGTGTTTTACTGTGCTAAACCTTGTTTGTAGGGACAGGGAAGGACAGTGAGGGAAATTCTCATTGTGCTATACTGTGCTAAAGCATTCCTCATCAACCATCTTTAAAAAAAAAAATTTTTTATAGGGACAGAAAACTATAGGTAGGGAGAGTGTCAGTGTGTTTTACTGTGCTAAACCTTGTTTGTAGGGACAGGGAAGGACAGTGAGGGAAATTCTCATTGTGCTATACTGTGCTAAAGCATTCCTCATCAACCATCTTTAAAAAAACATTTTTTATAGGGACAGAAAACTATAGGTAGGGAGAGTGTCAGTGTGTTTTACTGTGCTAAACCTTGTTTGTAGGGACAGGGAAGGACAGTGAGGGAAATTCTCATTGTGCTATACTGTGCTAAAGCATTCCTCATCAACCATCTTTAAAAAAAAAAAAAATATAGGGACAGAAAACTATAGGTAGGGAGAGTGTCAGTGTGTTTTACTGTGCTAAACCTTGTTTGTAGGGACAGGGAAGGACAGTGAGGGAAATTCTCATTGTGCTATACTGTGCTAAAGCATTCCTCATCAACCATCTTTAAAAAAACATTTTTTATAGGGACAGAAAACTATAGGTAGGGAGAGTGTCAGTGTGTTTTACTGTACTAAACCTTGTTTGTAGGGACAGGGAAGGACAGTGAGGGAAATTCTCATTGTGCTATACTGTGCTAAAGCATTCCTCATCAACCATCTTTAAAAAAAAAATTTTTTATAGGGACAGAAAACTATAGGTAGGGAGAGTGTCAGTGTGTTTTACTGTGCTAAACCTTGTTTGTAGGGACAGGGAAGGACAGTGAGGGAAATTCTCATTGTGCTATACTGTGCTAAAGCATTCCTCATCAACCATCTTTAAAAAAACATTTTTTATAGGGACAGAAAACTATAGGTAGGGAGAGTGTCAGTGTGTTTTACTGTGCTAAACCTTGTTTGTAGGGACAGGGAAGGACAGTGAGGGAAATTCTCATTGTGCTATACTGTGCTAAAGCATTCCTCATCAACCATCTTTAAAAAAACATTTTTTATAGGGACAGAAAACTATAGGTAGGGAGAGTGTCAGTGTGTTTTACTGTGCTAAACCTTGTTTGTAGGGACAGGGAAGGACAGTGAGGGAAATTCTCATTGTGCTATACTGTGCTAAAGCATTCCTCATCAACCATCTTTAAAAAAACATTTTTTATAGGGACAGAAAACTATAGGTAGGGAGAGTGTCAGTGTGTTTTACTGTGCTAAACCTTGTTTGTAGGGACAGGGAAGGACAGTGAGGGAAATTCTCATTGTGCTATACTGTGCTAAAGCATTCCTCATCAACCATCTTTAAAAAAAAAAAAAATTATAGGGACAGAAAACTATAGGTAGGGAGAGTGTCAGTGTGTTTTACTGTGCTAAACCTTGTTTGTAGGGACAGGGAAGGACAGTGAGGGAAATTCTCATTGTGCTATACTGTGCTAAAGCATTCCTCATCAACCATCTTTAAAAAAACATTTTTTATAGGGACAGAAAACTATAGGTAGGGAGAGTGTCAGTGTGTTTTACTGTGCTAAACCTTGTTTGTAGTGACAGGGAAGGACAGTGAGGGAAATTCTGATTGTGCTATACTGTGCTAAAGCATTCCTCATCAACCATCTTTGAAATCCTTGTTTTTTGGACAGTCAGGGAAATTGTCATTGTGCTATTCTGTGCGAAAGCAATCATCCTCAACCATATTTAGAAATCCTTAAGTAAAGGGACAGAGAAGGACACCTGAAGGTAGCCCTTATTGCTTTTTTCCCATCTCCCTGCAGGCCATCCATTAGAATGTCTGGAAGGCAAACAAGGAGAGGCAGACAGTCAGGAGGCAATAAAAGAGGGCAAGCAGGCTCTGTGTCTGGGGGCAACAGTGCTGGTCGTGGACGCGGTGCATTGTCATCAGCACATGGCCATGGGACACGCTTGTCCTTCTTTTCGGCAGCTGGACATGTTGAGCCACATCATGCCGAAGACTTGGTAGAGTGGATGACCAAGCCCTCCTCCTCCTCCTCATCCTCTCTCACCCAGGCTCAGGGTACTGGCAAAGCAGCTGCCAAAGCGTCCTCTTCCCTGGTATCAATGTCAGACTCATCATCAGTCACTCCTTCCCTAGACCCACCATGTCCTCCTCCTGAGGAGTCCCCCGAACTGTTTGAGCACAGTGTTGGGTACATGCTCCAGGAGGATGCCCAGCGTTTCGAAGGGTCTGATGATGAAACCCAGCTAGAGGAAGGCAGTAGCGTGAGAGCAGACAGAGGGGATGCTCAAGAAGGACACCAATCTGGCAGTCATGTTCCAGCAGCTGCAGCATACTGCCAGATTGGCTCCAGTGATGAGGAGGGAGGGGATGATGACTCCACGTGGGTGCCTAATAGGAGAGAGGAGGAGGAGGAGGATGAGGAGGAGGCACATCTCCAACGAGGCAGGATGCCCTTTGGTGGCCAGCGTAAGGGCAGTACACCGACGGAATCACACCGCAGAGCTCCGCCTGTGCAGGGCGCTGCCTCTGCCCGTCATTCAAAAAGTTCTTTGGTGTGGGCCTTTTTTGAGGCTAGTGCATCAGATCGCACAGCTGCTGTTTGCAACATATGTCTCAAGCGTATATCGCGTGGCCAAAACATCAGCCGCTTGGGTACCACATGCCTGACCAGACATATGTTGACCTGCCATGCAGCTCGTTGGCAAGCCTACCTCAAAGACCCACACCAAAGAACAAAGCGGACCTCTCCTTGCACCGCATCAGCTGGGATCTCCAACCCCACTATAACTTCAGTCCTCTCTGAAACATGCACTGAGAGGAATGAAGGTGTAGAATTAGGTGTGTCACAGCCAAGTACTTGCGGCCACTCTGCTAACAGTACACCGACGTCCGATTCTAGCAGGCAAATTTCCCTGCCCCAGCTGCTGGACCGTCGAAAGAAGTTCACTCCCAGCCATCCACATGGCCAGCGGTTGAATGCTAGCTTGGCTAAATTGCTAGCGCTTCAACTGCTGCCTTTTCAGTTGGTAGACTCGGCCCCCTTCCGTGAGTTTGTGCAATGTGCGGTTCCTCAGTGGCAGGTTCCCAAACGCCACTTTTTCTCACGGAAGGCTATTCCGGCTCTCTACCGACATGTGGAAGGCAATGTCTTGGCCTCGCTGGACAGGGCGGTCAGCGGTAAGGTGCATATTACCGCTGACTCATGGTCCAGCAGGCATGGACAGGGACGTTACCTTTCTTTCACGGCCCATTGGGTCACTCTTTTGGCAGCTGGGAAGGATGCAGGACAAGGTGCAGTAGTGTTGGAGGTTGTTCCACCGCCACGCCTCCAAAATGCTACTACTGGTTGTGACACACCTCTCTCCTCCACCCCTCCTCTTCTTCTTCCTCCATGGCCTCTTCCTGTGCTTTGTCCTCTGAACCAGCGGTGCTCCGTAGGCGTTCAAGGGGCTACGCAAGTACGCAGGCAAAAAGATGCCATGCCGTGCTTGCGCTGGTGTGTTTGGGGGACAGAAGCCACACTGGGGCAGAGGTCCTGTCTGCTCTGCAGGGCCAGGCCGAGAGGTGGTTGACGCCACGCCAGCTTAAGCCAGGAATGGTGGTTTGCGACAATGGCACCAACCTCCTCTCCGCCCTCCGACAGGGACAACTGACCCATGTGCCCTGTGTGGCTCACGTCCTTAACCTGGTGGTGCAGCGGTTCTTGGGCAGGTACCCAGGCTTACAGGATGTCCTGAGGCAGGCCAGGAAAGTCTGTGTGCATTTCCGCAGATCTTATAATGCCAGTGCTCGCCTGGCTGAGCTGCAAAAGGAGTTGAACCTGCCCAAGAACCGCCTTATATGTGACATGCCCACCAGGTGGAACTCAACGTTGGCCATGCTGCAGCGGCTGCACACGCAGCAGAGGGCCATCAATGAGTACCTGTGCGACTACAGCACCAGGACAGGGTCAGGGGAGCTTGGTTTTTTTTCTCCACGCCAGTGGGGCATGATCAGGGATGCATGCACTGTCCTGGCACCATTTGAGGAGGCCACGAGGATGGTGAGCAGTGACAGTGCATGCATCAGTGACACTGTACCTCTTGTCCACCTGTTGGAGCACACGCTGCGTGGAATAATGGACAGGGCACTTGAGGCAGAACAGAGGCAGGAAGAGGAGGACTTCCTTGCCTCTCAAAGCCCCCTTTACCCAGACAGTGTTCCTTCTGTCCCACCCATCGCACAGGAAGAGGACGAGGAGGAGGAGGAGGAGAAGGAGGAGGATTGTGTCAGCATGGAGGTGGAGCCTGGCACTCAGCAGCATCAACAGCAGCAGTCTTTTAGGGATGATTTACAGTCCCAAGAAACCCGTGGAATTGTACGTGGCTGGGAGGAGGTGGCTGCGGATCATGTCGTCCTTAGTGACCCAGAGGACTCCGGACCGAATGCCTCAGCTAACCTACGCTGCATGGCCTCCCTGATCCTGCAAAGTCTGCGGAAGGATCCTCGTATTCTTCGGATCAAGGAGAGGGACCATTACTGGCTGGCCACTCTCCTTGATCCACGGTACAAGGGTAAGGTTGCGGACCTTATGTTACCGTCGCAGAGGGAGCAGAGGATGAGACAACTCCGGGAGGCCTTGCAGAAAGGTCTGTGCAACGCGTTCCCAGATACTGGGAGGTTACAAACTCCTGGTCCTGGACAACGAGTTGCTGAGGCTTCGGCCAGTCAAAGAAGGAGCGGTGGGGAAGGTGGCCGTCTGACCGATGCGTTCAGACAATTCTTTAGTCCGCAGCCCCAAAGTATGATCGGTTCCAGCAACCATCGCCAGCGTCTGATAAACATGGTGCAGGAATATCTAGGGGCAAGGTCAGACTTGGACACCTTCCCCACCGAAAATCCTCTGGCTTACTGGGTCTTGAGGATGGATCACTGGCCAGAGCTTGCACAGTATGCAATTGAGCTACTGGCCTGTCCTGCATCCAGCGTTCTTTCGGAACGCACATTCAGTGCTGCTGGAGGATTTGTCACGGATCACAGGGTGCGCATGTCCACCGACTCGATTGATCGACTGACTTTCATCAAGATGAACCAGTCTTGGATCACCACCAGCTACCACACACCTGATGCTGATATAACAGACTAATTGATTTTAACATGTCACATCCCTTCAAGACTGATGCTGATGCTGAGTGCCTGTGCTGTTATGTTGACTGGCTATCCTCCTCCTCCGAGTCCTCAATGATACGATTGATGATGATAGCTTGGAAGATCATTTTTGTTTATGGGTGCCGCCACCAGTGCCTAACGCCCAATTTTTCAGCCCCTGTTTAACAGGGGCGTGTAATTACAATTTTTGAAGCAATACTTTGCAACAGGGCTCATTGCTGTGCTCCAAGTACAGTATCTGTGAGGGGTTGCAGTGTTGTGCCACCAGTGCCTAAGGCCCAATTTTTCAGCCCCTGTTCAACAGGGGCATGTAATTACAATTCTTGATCTAATAATTCACAGCAGGGCCCATTGCTGCACCCACCAAGAGTAACTCTGAGGGCTTACAGTGTTGCGGCAACGCCACCACCACCACCACCACGAAAGGCCCAATTTTTCAGCCCCTGTTCAAAAGGGGCATGTAATTACAATTCTTGATCTAATAATTCACAGCAGGGCCCATTCCTGCACCCACCAAGAGTAACTCTGAGGGCTTACAGTGTTGTGGCAACACCACCACCACCACCACGAAAGGCCCAATTTTTCAGCCCCTGTTCAACAGGGGCATGCAATTACAATTCTTGATCTAATAATTCACAGCAGGGCCCATTGCTGCACCCACCAAGAGTAACTGTCAGGGCTTACAGTGTTGTGGCACCAGCACCACCATCAAAGGCCCAATTTTTACTACCACTGTTCAACAATTATATGTAATTACAATTCCTGATATAATAGTTGACAGCAGGGCGTTCCAGCACCAACCAAGAGTAACTGTGAGTGCTTACAGTGTTGTGCCAACACCAACAACTAAGGGGCCTATTTCTGCAGAGTATATACGGCAGGTCCCTACTTTCAAACATCCAACTTACAAACGACTCCTACTTGCAAACGCAAGAAGACAACAGGAAGTGAGAGGAAATCTACCCCTAGGAAGGAAAATTCTCTCCTGTAAGAATTAATATGGGAGAAAGGTGTCTCCTCTGTACTGATGCTTTATCACCAATCCTTGTTTCAAGAAAAACACCACATTTCAAAAACAGTTGTCATTGGGACGGAAAGTGAGGTGAAATGTTCTGAACAGGGGCACAGACAGCAAAACAAATGTTACAGGGGTGATAACCCTTACCTATGTTTTCCAAAAAGTTTAAAAATAGATTTTTGGGCTGGAGCTACACTTAAACAATGTACCTGTTCAAAATTACAAACAGATTCTACATAAGAACAAACCTACAGTCCCTGTCTTGTATGCACCGCCTGTATACGGCTGTTCAGAGTATATAGGGCCTTTTTTATTTTATGTGCGGGGTTCCCCTTAATATCCATACAAGACCCAAAGGGGCTGGTAATGGGCTGGGGTAGGGGGGGGGGTCATGGGGTAGCTATGCCATTTTTCTTAAAGATTTTCATCCATATTACCGGGACCAGACATTACATTAAAGCCGCAAGCAGTTTTAAATGGCTTTTTTTTCCTTTAGAAGTGTCATTTTGTGCAGAGACAGTTCTAAACACGGGAAACACGTGGCACTTCACAGGCATACTTTAGACACCCCCCAGGTACGATATTTAAAGGAATATTTGACTTTTTTTTTTTCACTTTATGCATCATTAAAATGACTGCTCCCGAAAAACGACCGTTTTTAAAACTTCTTTTTGCATTGATACATGTCCCCTGGTGCAGAACCCGGGTTCCCAAACCCTTTTTAGGACAATAACATGCATAATAGTCGTTATAATTAGCACTTTAGAATTCGAACGTTCGCATCCATTGTATTTAATAGGGTTCTAATGTTCGTACGAACTTTCGGTCCGTTCGCGGGTTCTGGTGCGAACCGAACCCGGGGGTGTTCGGCTCATCACTACTTCTGAGTTACAAAAAGGAAAATCGCCAGCTGCAGGCATCATCCCAGTGTAACTACTGCAACTCAAGGACTTCCATGGATGTCCTTGGGCAGCAAGTTAAACCCAAAAGCAAACATTTATCATATATCATATTGCAGCTTAACAATTATTAAAATTCAAAAACAATAAGCTGCGCAATTAACAAAATGAATGACTCTATAATGTATATACATACAAAGAGGATATGACCTCTCTCTGTGAAGTGATATGTATGAAAACAAAATGTGGGAAAACGTGAAAATTCCAACTCAAGGAAACAATAAGGTGACCTGATAAGTACTTATATTCCAAAGTCTCTTTCAGATATCAAAAAATGAAGAACTTATTGAACTTTCTTCCCATCTAATAATGTCACCATATAATTCCTAGTGGAAATGCAAAGTAAATTGTTTAAAGTCCTTTCCACCCAAATGTCATAGGTGATTATTAACAATCACCCAAGAAGAAGTGATGAATGATAGTATGACAGAAGGATCCTCCACCAATTATATGCTGCCGCTTACAAGAAGGCGAGATCTCTTTTTAAGGAGATCGTACACGCTTGGTGCTATTTCCCCAGCCCTGGGTCTCTGCACTCTGGTGCGTGATGTACCGTCAATGATTCCCAACCAAAGGCTCCGCAACAGCATACATGTTCATTTCTCCTCTGCTGCCACTTCCTGTGGAAAATTTCAAGAGGTATAAATACTTTTTCAAGGCACTGTAAATCTAATGATTGATAAGCTGCAATATATTACATTTTTGGTTTTGGGTTTAATAACATATTAACCACTTGATCACCAGAAAGTTTTATCCCCTTTCTGACCAGGGAATTTTTTGCTATTCAGTACTGTGCTACTTTAAATGGCAATTGCTCGGTCATGCAACACTGTACACAAATTACATTTATATAAAAAAATTTTTTTTACACAAATAGAACTTTCTTTTGGTGGTATTTGATCACACTAGTGCCCTGTTGTTGGTGTCAGTGACAGGAATTATGCCCCATTGTTGGTGTCAGTGGCAGGAATAATGCCTCAAGGGTGGGATAAAGGCAAGGAAAGGGCGCCGCAGTTTGAAGACCACTAATCTATATCAATGATTGTTAACTTGTGATCTGCCCGAGTTTTTCTGCTCATTAGCTATCCTTATTGTTAGTGTATTTTATGTAATTTTAACAAATCTTCTTCTTCCAATATGGCCCAGGAAGGTCAAAAAGTTTGACAACCATGATTTAGACCATATGTAAACACCAATTATACAGCACTGAGTTGTGTCACCTCATTCAGTGCAATAAACCAAAAAAACTATATAAAACGTATTAAAGGGGGGTTCCACCCGCGATTTTTTTTTTTAAGTCAGCAGCTACAAACACTGTAGCTGCTGACTTTTAATAAGGACACTTACCTGTCCTACTCACCTGCGATGTCAGCCCCCCCGAGGGTGATCCCTCTGAGCTGGCAGCTCCCGGTGCCGCCATCCTCAGTAAGGGAAACCGTGCGGAAGCTGCGCGGCTTCACTGCCCGTTTTCTACTGCGAATGCGCGAGCAGCGCAGCGCTTTGTGAATGGGCCAGCTGCTCTCTGGGATACACACAGTTCTCTGAAGGCAGCGCGCCCCATTCACAAGAAGACACTGAGTGTAGGACGAGGAAGAAGATCCACCACGGAGGATGAAGAGGCAGATTAGGGACTTCCGCATAGCAACCGCTATTTCTAGGAAGTAAAAATGTTTTATTTTTTCAATTTTTTTTTCTTTTATTTATTTCTAGATTTTTGGTGAAAACTTTTTTTTCAGGGTGGAACTCCACTTTAAGTCCAATATATGGAAAAAAGTGTCAGTTCCCAATAATTTTAAAGTGTCCGTGCATCAAAAATATTTTACACTTCCCCACAAAGTGCGATGTGCTGTGCAATCAATTGATAATCTATTCGTACTCCAGTGAGCTTCCACCGTCACACCAGAGAACTCACTGACTTTACATAACCCCACACTACAGGTAAGTCACTTGATCAATAGGGGTTTCCACCATCCACATCCAATCAAGGACAGCAACCTTTCCCCTCATTGGTATTTAAAATACATTAGCAGATGTACAATAGAGAAGGCAAGGAAAGCCGCCATAATGTAAAACTTTTTATCTTTATTAAAATCGCTAAAAACCTTATAGGTAGTGTCTACTCACATAATATAGTGCTATGCCTTGCACCAAGGTAAAACCATTTTTTGAACCTGCTTTTTGAGACATCAGATATGTCAGGGTAGCTGCTCAATGCACTCTATTATGAGCAGTCCTTTCCTTCTTCCCACTGGGTGTACAATGATGTCACTTCTGAGTCCTGCTCCTGGAAAAATACTTACCGGTACCTTTCTCCCTGTTCCAGCAATATTTGCTATGCAGCCTTTTCATCCTTTTGCACACTTTTTGCACATTGTATACTTTCTACTGCGTAGACGTGCCATAGCCTTATTCATTCCTATGAGTGAGTTGTAGTTCTCTAGATGGCTGGAGGCTACCACAAGTATGGATCACCTATAGAAATAAATGGGGTTGTGGCATGAAAGGGAAAGAGGACCCATCTGGATGGCTTTCTTTGAAAAGGTTGTGTGAGGTCAGGTAGGGCTGGGCAGCAAAGATCATCGGAACAAGGAGGAATGTAAGTATTACCAGGTGGGCTGCTATCAAGGGTATAGTGGTTACTTAAGAATGAGTTCACAAGGGTGAAGTTGGCCTATTGGTGCTAAAAGTGTATGTATAGTCAAATACATTTTACAGTTTTGGATGAAATGAGGGGGGAGACTAAAACCTTGTCCTTTCATATACCATCTGTGCTCCTTTGTGAATTTTTACCTTAATCTCCTGTACTGGAGATGCAAGAATTGAAAATCAATGGAAAGCACTAGGGGAAAAGACTAATTCCTACAAGCCAAAAAAAAAAAAAACGACAAAACTGTGAAAATGTTTCATTTGCATGTTTTGAAGGATTATTTTTCAAGTCTATAGGGTTTAAAACACCCAAATCAACCTCAAAAGTAACTCATGAGCTTTTGGAGCATTAGGTGTTGGGCTGCAGTCCCTGAACAACTGATATGAGAACAGCCACCATTGAAATACATGGGATTTTGGATTTTGAGCATTTTAGAGCCTCAAGCCTCGTACACACGAACGAGTTTCTCGGCAAAAACCAGCAAGAAACTTGCTGGCAGAGATTTCTTGCCGAGAAATTAGTTCATGTGTATGGTTTCTCGCCAAGAAAAGCGACAAGAATCTCGACGAGAAAATAGAGAACCTGCTCTCTATTTTCTCGTCAAGATTCTCGTCAGCCTGTTTCTCGACGAGAAAATTGTGTGTGTGTACACTTACCTTTTCGCCGGGAAGCCCGCGCATGCTCGAAATGACTTCAACGCATGCGCGGTAGCTTCCTAGGCATAGGTAGGGTGAACAAAGATGGCGGCGACGGCATCGAATGTGACGAGCGCATGCTTGTCATATTAGATGACGTCACCGCGTTCCCTCCATTCAAAGAACCGCAGAATCTCGGCATGTTTTTTTCGACGAGAATCTCGGCCGTGTGTACGAGGCATCTAGCTCCAAAACTCTCACGTGTGCACGGGAACCTTGGCTCCCCTGGGATTCTCTCTCCTCATTGGGTGAGACAGCAGCGGGAGCCATTGGCTCCCACTACTGTCAATAACATCATAAGAAGTGTGTATACCGCTCTTGTGAGTGCTTAAAGCGGTAGTAAAGTCTGCTTTGTGATTTGTAGGTAAAATTAATATCTCCTAAACGTGCACTGTTTAGGAGATATTCATTCTGGATGCAGCCGGCAATGTCACCGGCACATGTTCTCTGAAGGTTAGGCATAACGTGCCGGCCCTTCGGTGCTTTGTGATGTAGTGACGTCATCAGGGCTCTGGCCACTCATACATCCGGAGGCAGCGAACCCGGAGGAAAGACCGGGGGAAGATGGAAGCCCTCTCAGCAGTGACAGCGCGCCTCTGGGGGGCTTTGTTGCCTTACAGGTGTTTAAACTGCTGCGGTTTACTACCACTTTAATGACAGTTCAGTGTGGGTGCCCACCCCAGCTCTCCACCACATATATCCAGGATAAAGAGTAAACTGGCCGCACACTACCACAGAACTGATGCAAAATATTTCCTTTATTGTCTTCACAGTCAGAGAAGCAAGACAGGACCACTGTTGACGCATTTCACACTCAACTCACATGCCTAATCATAATTGGGGGATTATTATAATTGGGGCGAGAGTGGGGGCGGGGGCTGAATTGCGCTCCATATGTGAATGGACACACAGAGCAGCGGCTCGGGAGCAAACCTGCTCGGGTGCCCCCATAGCAAGATGCTTGCTATGGGGGGCAGGAGGTTCAGGGCCTCTAGCGCCGGCGGGGGACCCGAGAAGAGGAGGACCAGGGCTTCTCTGTGCAAAACCATTGCACAGAGCAGGTAAATATAACATGTTTGTTATTTAAAAGAGAAAAAAAATCCTTTTAATGTCACTTTAATGTGTACTGTTTTCGAACGAGAAAAATTGGATAAAAAAACACATGATCAGAAACAATAAACAACAATAGTGAGGGAAAAAAAAGTCTTTGGGGTTGGAGAATTTTTGTAAAATTAGTACCAATCTCGGTTTCAACCTGCTTTGAAATATTGAGGAAGACCAGACAATTTTTCTGATTTTCTTATAGTGTGTACTTTAACCCCTTCCCGGCCAGCCATCACAGTTTTAATGCGGCAGGTTGGCTCCTCTGGGCGAAACAACGTTACCTTACGTCGCTTCGCCTTTTGACCACTAGGGGCCGATGCGAGTGCCCGACGGGCGCAATGACCGCCGAGCACCCGCGATCACTCGTGACAGAGCGAGAACCGGGATCTGTGTGTGTAAACACACAGATCCTGGTTCTCTCAGGGGAGAGGAGACAGATCGTGTGTCCATACTAAGTATGAACACCGATCTCTCTCTCCTCCCAGTCAGTCCCATTCCCCCACAGTTAGAACACACCTAGGGAACACAGTTAACCCCTTGATCGCCCCCTAGTGTTAACCCCTTCCCTGCCAGTGACATTTATACAGTAATCAATGCATTTTTATAGCACTTTGCTGTATAATTGTCACTGGTCCCAAAAATGTGTCAAAAGTGTCCGATCTGTCCGCCGCAATATCGCAGTCCTGATCAAAATTTCTGACCACCGCCATTACTAGTAAAAAAAAATAATAATAATAAAAATGCCATAAATCTATCCCCTATTTTGTAGACGCTATAACTTTTGCACAAACCAATCAATATACGCTTATTGCGATTTTTTTAACAAAAATATGTAGAAGAATATATATCGGCCTAAACTGAGGACAAAATTTGATGGACCTATGGGAGGAGGGCCATGACACCGAGGACATCTCTTGGTTGGATCTTACATCAGTCTTGTCGATTTCTGGCATGTCCTTCCCCCCTCCTCAATCTTTCAAGCCTAATCGAGAAATTTTCCCCTTTTAAATGCCAATCCTAACATTTGGGCTTTTGTTCAACAAGCCACTAAGGCTATTGAAGAATCCAATTTCAATACCCCAAGATCTTCGAATCTTACTTCTTTGCAAAAAGATGCAATTAAATCCTTGCAAATGAATACCCAGATAATTATAAAGTCTGCCGATAAGGGTGGCAATTTGGTCATTATGGATGTTTCACACTATGAAAATATGTGTAAGAAAATTTTATTAAACGCTGACTGGTATAGACCCATCTCCCAAACTGTCCGTGATAATTTTTACACAAAATATCGAAAGATCATTTTGAAGGCATATCATCAAGGTATGATTGATGAAGGAATGTGGTGTTTTTTGGATACGAAAAATCCAAGGACCCCGACGTTCTATGCTCTTCCTAAGACCCACAAATCCTTATTAAACCCCCCAGGACGACCGATTACCTCGGGTTGTTCCAGTCTTACGGAAAATGCCAGTTCTCTGATAGATGGATATCTTTACCCCCATGTTACGTCTCTTTTTTCGTACATTAAGGATACTATTGATCTATTAAAGACAATTGAGGGTATCTACCTTCCTCCAAATACTTTGCTTGTGGCACTTGATATTGAAAGCTTATATAATACGATACCTCATGATAAAGGATTGGAAATTATTGAAAGTCATCTTAGAGAAAGAGGGCCTTCTGCGCTTAAATATAATCGATTTGTTCTTGATCTACTGGGCTACATCTTAAAACACAATGTGTTTGTTTTGGATCCTCCCACTACCTCCAGGTGCAGGGGGTTGCGATGGGGACTAAATGTGCCCCATTGTATGCCAACCTGTACCTGGGGGGGTGGGAGAGAGACATTTTTTCCAGGGAAGACCTTGCCCCTCTTCTGGACAACGTCGTCTCCTGGTATCATTACATAGATGACGTGCTCATCTTCTGGTCTGGTAGTGAACTACAATTACAGCAATTTTTAGAATTAATTTCCATTAATGAATTTAATTTGAGGTTCACTATGAACTATAGTTCAACTAATATAAGCTTTTTGGATATGAACATCTCAATTGATGAGAGTGGTAAGGTTAATTCATCTCTATACAGGAAGCCTTCGGCAGGCAATACCATTCTCCATGCTAGTAGTTCCCACCCTGACCCTCTTTTAAAGAGTATACCTTATAGCCAATATTTGCGGCTTAAACGCAACTGTAGTCAAAACATAGATTTTCAAAATGCCTCTAAGGATCTCTATGACAGGCTAAAAACAAGAGGTTATAGTCACAAAGGTCTGAAACGTGCTTATAATCGAGTGAAAGGAGAGGATAGAAATTCTCTTATATTCTCTTCTAAGGATTCTGTAAAAATAGATACAGTTAGAGTAATCACACGATACTCGAACCAACATTATGAAATAAGAAATATTTTAAAAAAATTCTGGCCCTTGCTAGAAGCAGATCCAATTGTAAAGAAATATATTCAAAACTTTCCCGAAATCACTTTCAGACGTGTACCCTCATTGAAAGATTGATTAGTGCATAGCCATTTCTCTGCTACATCAGTACCTAAAGATTTGGTACCTACTGGCACCTCTCCTTGTGGTCATTGTGATGTCTGTTGCTATGTAGACCACAAACCCAAATTTCAACTTCCTAATGGCAAATGGCATACCACCAGAGTAAGGGTCATCTGCCAGACACTGGGGGTCATCTATATAGCACAGTTTTGGTGCGGTGGCTTTTTACGTGGGAAAAAACAAATGCCCATTCTCTAAAAGAATAAGGGATCATATCAAACCTATTCTTAAGAAAAAAATTGTAACGGCTGTCAGTAGACATGTTGGTATATGCCATGATTTTGATTCCAGTTTTATCAAATTTTGTGCCCTTGAACATGTTCCTCTGGACTCGAGGGGGGGCAGTGTCGACAAGACGCTGCTCCAGCTCGAGGCCCGCTGGATCTATGATCTCAGGGCAACTTGCTTTCCGGGATTTGATGAAAATTTGAGTTTTAGATCTTTTCTTTGGATATGTGTATTTTGTGTCCTTTAGCGACACTGTGTTCTATATTCTCTGTCCTTCCCCTCCTCCCTTGAATTTTCCATCTACATACAGGTTTGTTCTAGATGTTTATTAGATATTTCTATAAAACTACAAGTGATATGTATATTTATTAGACTAATGCTATATGTATCTTACTTTATTGTTCTTTTTTGAAATTTATTATCTATTTTTTCAGAATGGGTCTGCACTATTCCCAAGTATCCATTGGGTCTCGGCTTTGGGTGGTCAACATTGCCAGTCCTTGTATGTTCATCCCCCCATTGTCCTTTTTACAGCCTTTTCCCGCTTCACCCTGATCATGGGTCCTTTGGTTGACTGTCCCTTTGGATCACATGGGCGCCCAGGGTGGCGGGTGCTTTGTCACCCGTCACCCCATTGATTGTCATGCTGCGGCTCCTCCGTGTTGATCTTCTGTACTTTCCATCCCTCACTGCTTTATCCACTTCCCCTTTTTTCCTACTTCGTCCTGTACTGTTGCGGTTGGGACCTGGGGCGGTGTTTGCGAGCCCGCCCTACAATCGGCGCTCTGTGTGCCGTCCCTCTCCTTTTCCGCCGCTTGGTAGTCTGGGGATTGTAGTAGATGTCATCTTAGGGCCTTGGAGCATGCGCATTGACACTTAGCCGCCCGCCTCGCGCCCGGTGACATCAGACGCCGGGCTCGATGGAGGACACTATTTAACCGGCTCCTTTGGCGTTCCATCTGCCTGGAGCTGGGGGACCTGAGCTAACAGTTATTCTGTACAAAGGTAAGTGCATATATCTTTGCCTGCGCCTCTGTTACTGGATTCATTTTTAGTTTCAGTTCTGTCTAACATAAGGGTATCCTTCATGCTTTTTCTTTGTGTGTATATCTTATACACACATATAGTTACTTACAATTAGTATCCCTTTGAGACAGTACTGCTTTGCATGCCCTTTTGAGATCTCCTATTGGAAACATTGTTACATATTTGTTTTTTTTCTCCTTATATTCTATATCATTGCTGTTAGATATATCCCGGTGTCTGTTTTCTTTTTGAGAACATTGGGATGTATTTTTATAAGTACCCATCTTATATTTTTTTAATAATTTATTTATCATTTATTTCTTTCATTTTTTCTAGCTTTCAGACTGTTGCTGGTCTGTAAATATTCCAGCAAGCTTCAAAGCCTATACTCCCCTCTCTAAACAATTTCCTTGTTGTTTTTAAGTAAGTGACATCTATATGTATTTATGTGCATTGGTGTTCTTTATTTAGTATAATGACATTTTTTATTTTTATTTTCATTTTTTCACTACACATCATCCCATTTACTCCTTTTTATTTTTTCACCACTCAGCAGTCCCATATTCTGTCCTCTGTGACCATTAGGGACAGTCTTTAAGCCCCCTTGGGGGGCCCTTGTCTGATCCAGGGATCATGTCGGTTGCTCTATCTGGTTGAAGTTCACAGCGGGGTGAGTTAATTTCAATTCTTTGGATTGAGGCATAGTGTTTGACCCATTTTTGAATGCTTTGATATCAATGCTGCGATATATAAAATTATAAAAATGTAAAAATTAAAATCAAATATTTTCTTTTGTTTTTGCTCTTTATGTCTACACAGTTGTTATTAATAGCATTGAGCGTTTTTGCACTACCCTTGAAGAAGCTACATAAGCGAAACATGTCGGGTTGATGCGATAACTCTCCACTCTCAGCTTGAAAATGACCTGTACACTGTGACCACCTTGTAACTGTATTTTAGCCACCTTGGTATTTTCCATTGTGTCTTTAAATTGATTACCTAGGATAATTTTTTATGAATATTCAAAATAAATTATATATTTTTTACGAATAACAATCTCTTTCTCATCATTACTTCACTGTTTGCACCGTTAAAATCCCCTTCCTCCCCCTCCCCCATTTTTTGAGGACAAAATTTGTTTTTGTTTTTTAAAAATTGGGATATTTATTATAGCAAAACGTAAAAGATATTGTGCTTTTTTCAAAATTGTCGCTCTTCTTTTTTTCATAGCGCAAAAAATAAAAACCTCAGAGGTGATCAAATGCCACCAAAAGAAAGCTCTATTTGTGGGGGAAAAAGGACATACATTTTTTTTGGTACTGCTTTGCATGACCACGCAATTGTCAGTTAAAGCGGCGCAGTGCCGTAGCGCAAAAAATGGCCTGGTCATTGAGCAGCCAAATCTTCCGGGGCTGAAGTGGTTAAACCCCACACACACTATTAGATTTTCTGCAGAGTTTTGTCTTCAGATTTACCAAAACCATGTAGTGCAAGGGCCTGCCTGATTGCATACAAATTGAAACGCTTAAAGAGGAAGTAAACAAAAAAAAAACGCCCTGCAAGACAAATGCATAATAAGCTAGTATGCATAGCATACTAGCTCATTATGAATTACTTACCTGAAATCGAAGCCCCCGAAGCCGTCCTCGTACATCTCTCCTGGATTAATTTCCGGGTATCGCGCGGGAGTCGGCAGTGACAGCATGATCGCTTTCACTAACGGCACGCTCAGTGCACCTGTGCCCGTTTTTTGAAAATATCTCCTTAACCGTGTAGGTTAAGGAGATACTTCTTGCACCTATAGGTAAGCCTTAATCTAGGCTTACCTGTAGGTAAAAGTGGTCTGTAAGGGTTAACAACCACTTTAAGGTTTGACCTTATATGATACAGTTTTGGTAAATCTGAAGGAAAAAATCTACAGAAAATTGTATAGTGTGTATCCAGCTTAAATTAAGATAATTCTAATTTTGCATGCATTGTTTAAGATTTTTTTAATGTTATGTCCTCTGTATTAGCACTTTTTTACCCTGCCGAATCCATTCCTTTGGATAAACAACCCCCTCCTAACTAGGGTGCCCACGTGTCCCGGATTGCCCGGGACAGTCCCTGATTGGAGATTTTTGTCCCGTGTCCCGGCCAGTTCATTCCGGGACAATACAGAAGTCCCGGAATGAAAAAAAAACACAGTGACCAGTCCACACCAGTCCGCTCCGCCAACTCCTCCTGTCCGCCGCCGCCACCTTATAAAGTTTAACACATCTCTCCCACTCTCACACATGATGACAGTCTGGTTGCTAGGCTAGGGGCCGCTCCGCATCTAGCAACCAGTGACGTCAGCTGAAGCCTGTCTGAGTGACTGTCTGGCTGTCCTCTTCCAGCCCGGGATGCTTGTATGTATTTCCCTCCCCCGGCTCCTCCCCCTTCCTCCGCGCTCTGCGAATATCATGCATGCAGCGGCTGAGCAGCTCACTGCTCTACTCCCTGGGATGGATCGGCCTGTAATGGAGGACTTGCCTGAGGTGCTGCCGCGCCACCGAGGAGCCAGTCTGCCACAGCATTAAGGTACTGCAGTCTGCATGACACTGACAGCATCCCGGCCGTGATGTCCAGACCGAGGGAACCCCAGCCGCCCGTGACCTCACAGCCCTAAGTGACGTGGTGGTGAATCTGATAATCATAATCCTCCTCCTCATCATTCCTGGCATGACATCCCACAACCCTATCTCCTGTCATCATACTTCCTACCAATTTACCCCCTGTCATCATTTCTATCCTCACCATAATCCCCCTGTGCCTGACATCCTACTACCCCTCCCCCGTGTCATCTTCATCCCCCTGCACCCCACTGCCAGCTTCCTACCGCCCCACCCCCGTCATCCCGCCTGCACCCCACTGCCAGCTTCCTACCGCCCCACCCCCGTCATCCCGCCTGCACCCCACTGCCAGCTTCCTACCACCCCACCCCATCATCCCGCCTGCACCCCACTGCCAGCTTCCTACCGCCCCACCCCCGTCATCCCGCCTGCACCCCACTGCAGCTTCCTACCGCCCCACCCCCGTCATCCCGCCTGCACCCCACTGCCAGCTTCCTACCGCCCCACCCCCGTCATCCCGCCTGCACCCCACTGCCAGCTTCCTACCGCCCCACCCCCGTCATCCCGCCTGCACCCCACTGCCAGCTTCCTACCGCCCCACCCCCGTCATCCTGCCTGCACCCCACTGCCAGCTTCCTACCGCCCCACCCCCGTCATCCCGCCTGCACCCCACTGCCAGCTTCCTACCACCCCACCCCGTCATCCCGCCTGCACCCCACTGCCAGCTTCCTACCGCCCCACCCCCGTCATCCCGCCTGCACCCCACTGCCAGCTTCCTACCGCCCCACCCCCGTCATCCCGCCTGCACCCCACTGCCAGCTTCCTACCGCCCCACCCCCGTCATCCCGCCTGCACCCCACTGCCAGCTTCCTACCGCCCCACCCCCGTCATCCCGCCTGCACCCCACTGCCAGCTTCCTACCGCCCCACCCCGTCATCCCGCCTGCACCCCACTGCCAGCTTCCTACCGCCCCACCCCCGTCATCCCGCCTGCACCCCACTGCCAGCTTCCTACCGCCCCACCCCCGTCATCCCGCCTGCACCCCACTACCAGCTTCCTACCGCCCCACCCCGTCATCCCACCTGCACCCCACTGCCAGCTTCCTACCGCCCCACCCCCGTCATTCCGCCTGCACCCCACTGCCAGCTTCCTACTGCCCCACCCCTGACATCCCCCCTGCACCCCACTGCCAGCTTCCTAACACCCCCGTCATCTTCACCCCCCCTGCACATCACTGCCAGCATCCTACTACCCCACTCCTGTGTCATCTTCATCCCCCCTGCAGCCCACTGCCAGCTTCCTACCACCCCACCCCCTGTCATTATTATTCCCATCACCCCCCTGTAACCCATCTCTGGCATCCTACCACCCTGCCTCCTGTCATTATCATCCTCATTCCTCCTGTACCCCACCTCTGGCATCCTATCCCCCTACCCATTATAATTATAGGGAAAATATGATCTCAGCCTCTCACCCCAATGCTGCCACCATCATCCCAAACTACATCCTGTCATTCAACCAACTGTACCCCAACAGTTGCATCACACCCCACAATACTGCCCTACCACCCAGCGAGAGGTAATAATGTGCCGTAACCTCTAGTAACCAATCAGTGAGTGATAATGATAAGCAGTAACCTATAGCAACCAACCAGTGAGCAGTAATAATGTGCAGTAACCTCTATCAACCAATCAATGTGCAGTAATGATGTGCAGTAACGTCTAGCAACCAATGGGTGGGCAGAAATGATGTGCAGTACCTTTAGCACCAATCATTGAGTGGTAATATTGTGCAGTAACCTCAAGCAACCAATCAGTGAGCAGTAATGATGTGCACTAACCTCTAACAACCAATCAGTGAGCTTGGAGCAATTAGTGAGTGTGAACCAGACTTTTATGTGTACATTATGTTGTTTTTTTAGCTAAGTCTATGTGCAATTGTGCATGTTTGTTTTTTGGGATGTTGGGATGGAGAGCGAAATTGCTAGGGGTCTATCGCTTGATTTTTTTTCCCATTATGGGAGTTAGTAGGGCCTCATGTCTAAGATTTGCCTAAGGCCTCATAGAGCCGCCTCTGGCCGGCACCGTGTGTCACTGTCTTCACTCTGCATAGTGTTGGCGCGTAACTGCAGAAGGGACATCAATGCTGGATTGTTTATCCACAGCCGACCGGGAGGAACAGATGCTGCAGGAGACCAGCCACAGTAAGAGAAACGCCGACCTGAGGAGGAGAAGGAGGGGGGGGGGGAGTTCTGAGGAGTCTCTGATCTGTGTAGTGAGAGATGATTTTGTCAGTCAGGGCTGGGGCTAGCATAAGACAGAGTGCCCTGTACATGAGGGAGAATAGTGTCCACTCCACATGTCCTCCACCTGTCACACTGTCTCCCCCCCCCCAATGTTTCTATGACCCCCCCTTGTCACACTGTCTCCCCCCAATGTTTCTATGACCCCCTCCTGTCACACTCCAGGGTGCTCCCTTACCTCCCCTTACTTTCTCCAGAGTGCCCACTTACCTCCCTTTACTTCCTCCAGAGTGCTCCCTTACTTCCCTTTACTTTCTCCAGAGTGCCCCTTTACTTTCTCCAGAGTGCCCCTTTACTTTCTCCAGCGTGCCCCCTTGCCTCCCTTTACTTCCTCCAGAGTGCTCCCTTACTTTCTCCAGAGTGCCCCTTTACTTTCCCCAGAGTGCCCCTTAGTACAGTAGTACTAAGGGGGCACTCTGGAGGAGGATGTAAGGGGGCACTCTGGAGGAGGATGTAAGGGGGCACTCTGGAGGAGGATAGGATGTAAGGGGGCACTCTGGAGGAGGATAGGATGTAAGGGGGCACTCTGGATGAGGATAGGATGTAAGGGGGCACCCCGGAGGATGTAACGGGGCTCTGACTAAGAACCGCCAGAGTGCCCTCTTACATCCCCCCCTTACAACCTCCAGGGTGCCTCCAGAGTGCCCCCTTACATCCTTCGGAGTGCCCCACCACCAAGGTGGTATAGCAGTGGCTGACAGACTATCAGGAGGTGGTATTTCACTCCTCTTCCTCCTCTCTCCACTAACTTCCCCCCGCCATACACTCTGCACTCCTCTCATATACATACTACCCACTGCCATACACTGCACTCCTCTCCTGTACATATTACTCACCACCATGCACTCCGCACTCCTCTCCTGCACACGGGCCCGCTGATTTCATGATACACACCTGCCCCAAAAAATTGCATTTTTTTGGGTCAAAAATCATCATTTTTTTTGGGGGGGGGGGGGGCGTCCCTGAATGGCAGTTTGGAAATGTGGTCACCCTACTCCTAACTGGACTCATACACAAGGGAGTTCCTCATAGAGCCTTGCAGTGCTAGCCACTTCATGTCTCTCAGCAACTCCTCCATAGTGTGAGATCAAGTGGAACAATAACAGCTCACTTTCAGAATGCCAGGAAGTTCTAGAAAGGCTAGAAGAGTGACACTGTGGTGAAATGTGTGATTAAAGAGCTGCTAAACCTAAAATACACAATTAGAAGCACCCAGTTTTTATAAGGGAGAATTTCAGCTTTGTCACAGAATATATTTCTTTATATATATATACAATATGTACAGCAGCACCTAATTATGTGTAAAGCAAACACTATGTTGGTTGTAAAAAGCCTTTCTGTAAAGATAAATGTTTTATTCTGCATGTAAAGACTTCAAATCAAGGTCATGAAGTTTGTACTGTATATGGGATATTTTTATATGTATATATTTCTGTGCGTTCTTCACTTGTGCTTGCTGACAGGAAAGATGGAGATTCCCAGCCCAGCCAATCCTTATAAAGCCTTCCTGGCTTCCAGTACCTTCTGTCGCATCCCATTGGCTGGCTGTTGATCCCAAATTTAAAGACACAGTACATCAATTCCAATATATTTATACATATACTGTATTCTATCAAAATTGCATTTTTACCCTCAAAACACCATTGAAGCATGTGGTGGCCACAATCCCAATTACGTGGGCTCCTATTGTGCCCCCTTTTCTATGGGACTGTAGGCCACACATAATCCCCAAACTCTTAACACTTTACTCCAGGTACTATCAAAGAAAACATACTGACTCAAATTTGGCAGTTAATGGCCGCGGCGTTTTTTATTGGTTTTAAAACATGAAATTAAATCAACCATATATATTTTTATTATTCAACATCAAAAATCATATTTTAATGAAACCAACCAACTGTGTAACTGCTTAGTTCTCATAACTCAAGCAGCATTACCTCAAATATCATGAAATAACATGCCCCACAAGTCGGGCTTGAGTATCATGCCCGGCCCCACCCCAACACCGCGGCCTGTTCGATTCCATACTGTAATCCCAGGTTAAAAATATCCAGACCCACATCTGAAAGGTGGACTCCATCCTGTCTGTATAACCCCTGAAAACCACCCTCCAGATCCACATGTCTATATGATAGCCCGTTAAGTGTAGGCATGAATTTTTCCATGGCCCTATTTATACGCTTCCTCATCTTCTCCATTACCTTCCTCTGACAAGAGGAAAGCCAGGAGAGGCGGGGAATGATTTCAGAAAATACTAAGATAGTACCCGGAAAAGTGAGAGAAAAACGTTGCAAATCCTCCTGTATTAGAAACAGCAAATCCAATGTCCGCACATTCCCCAAATCATTTCCCCCCACATGCAAAACAAGAACATCTGGCCTAGGCCAACATTGCCACAACCTACATAATTGAAAATAAAGTTGGTGCCACTGCAGGCCCTGCACTCCCTTCCAAAATACCTGAAAGGATTCCGGATGAAGAGACAAATTGGTAGAATACCTACGCAGGGCCGCTCTTTTATGCGCCCAATAGATAAACGAATGTCCCAGAATCCAAATTATGCGAGGTTGACCTGAGGGATTTAAATAAACAGGTTAGGACGAACATACAATTTAAAACAATCAGATTTCCACCTCCCCATATCCTTAATAGCTGAATCACACACCCCTTTCCGGGCCGCCTCTGATGCTGCACCTATTCTGAACGAGTGGGAGGATATTTTGAGGTTATGTAAACCCAAACTCATGAGGCATTTATGAAGAACAAAATCAAACTGATATTTGGTAAGGGGCCCCCCGTTTTGGTGAACCAAAAATAAGCCTTGGCCCGGGGGCCTGACCCCTAGAAAACGATTCACCGCTTCCACAGGACAAATTGACTTGTCGTCCTGCGCCGTTAAATGAATCCCGGTACCCTTCCCCAAGGCATCCGTCTTAGAACGCCTGATCCACAAGTGCACCCCGGAAGGACCCACTGTCACATGCTCAGAAAGAACCCCCGAACCGCCCAATTTAGACCCTGGAATCAGCTCCGAGATGCGCAAAGCCCCATGAAAGGCGAGAACGAAGGCCGTTTTAAACAATAATGATTAAAAATTGGAGTAACACACGGCCGACGTCACCCTACAAAGCCTAGCCAAAAGTTCGAGCGAGATTGGTCTCCTATCATCCGGTACAAAATTTACCCTTCTATACCCTTTCAAAGCCTGTTTTACTGAAAAATATGCCGTGCACGGAGGATACCCCTTTAAACGGCAGAAAAATGAAACACCTGCCAATGTTTTCGAGATATGGCTGTAGGAAAAACGCTGCTGCATCAGGGATGCCACAAAGGCCAATAATGACCCCTCAGACGGGCGGCCATCACCAACTCCCAGCGCTACTGCAAACGATAGCCAACTGTTCCAAGAAGCTGCATAACACATCCACGTCTTGGGTGCGACCGAACCCTGGATAGCTCTTGCCACTATGTCCAGATTACATCCCACAGAAACTCCGGGCAACACATTCCTTCCACGTCCGCCTCCGGATGCAGCTGTCCAAAGCGGTCCATCTGAAACCGAGATAACGCATCGGCAAGGTTATTCTGGACCCCTGGTGTATATTTGGCTTTCAACCAGACATTGAATTGTAAACACAAAAAAACAATTTGCCGCAGCACCTTAACCACCAACAGCGACTTCGATGAGAGGCAATTGATTGCAAAGAGAACCCCTTTGTTGTCCGTTTCGACCATGATCCTCCTATTTGCAAATTGAGCCCCCCACAGTTCCATGGCCACCAAAATAGGAAACAGTTCCAGTAGAACTATATTCCTAGTGACTTCCTGCACCACCCACGATTCTGGCCAAGCTGCACAGCACCAGCTTTTCCCCCAGATCGGCGCAAAGCCTTTTGACCCTGCGGCATCCGTGAATAGTTTGAAATCTGGGGCAAAGATGAAGTCACTCTGGAAAAAAGACCGTCCGTTGTACACATCCAAAAACCGTGCCCAAACCAACATATCTGCCTTAAGTGAACAGGTCAGCCTTATGTGGGCGAGTGGCGACTTCACACCCGCTAGTGCTAGATAAAGACGACGCGAAAAATTACGACCCACGGGCATGATCCTGCATGCAAACGCCAGGACCCCCAACAGAGACTGCATATCCTTCAGCAACACTTTTTTCTTTAATAAAAAAGCCCTCAACAGGGACTTTAACTTTGCTAATTTTGCCTCAGGCAACCGGAATTCCATCCGACCGGTATCGATGTGAATGCCTAAGAATTCCAAATCCGTCGTGGGGAGACACGTCTTTTCCTCCGCCAAGGGCACACCAAAATGACTAGACATATCCCGAAAGGCCTGCAGGAGCTCATTACAAAGCGCCGAACCTTGTGGTCACATGAACAAAAAATCGTCCAGGTAGTGTATTACTTTATCACAACCCGACTGCGAACAAATCACCTACTGCAAGAAAGAGGAAAAGGCTTCAAAGTAGGAACAAGACACGGAACATCCCATGGGGAGACACTTGTCAAAGAAATAGGACCCATCAAAATAAAACCCTAGGGAATTAAAAGCCTCAGGAGCTATTGGCAACAGCCGAAAGGCCGACTTAATATCGGCCTTAGCCAGCAACGCCCCCGGCCCACACTGCCGAATTTTGACAATTGCTTCTTCGAATGTCGCATATGAGACTGAGCAAAGAGCATCATCGATCTCGTCGTTAAGGGAATCACCTTTAGGGAATGACAAATGATGTATAATTCGATACGCATTTTGCTCCTTCTTGGGCACCACCCCTAAAGGTGATAAACGAAAATTAACAAAAGGGGGTGCCCAAAAGGACCCGCCATGCATCCTTCCGCAATCTCTTTCATAACCTTCTCCCTGACAACGTGCGGAAACTAATTGACTGATTTTAAATTACCCACCACCGTACATCCTACCCCTGTGAACGCAGGGAGGGGAAAGCCCAATTCAAAACCATTAATGAGAAATTGCGCTGTCGCCTGGTCTGGATAGCTGTCCAGCCACGGGCGCATGCTTTCCAGCCTCACTGGCATGCAGGCTTTTCTGACTAGCCCTAGCATTAGCTGTTTTTTAAAACACTTGGCTGCAGGGTGAGCTCCCGCACAATAGGCACACTCGTGCCTATATTTACAAGCCGCATTCCAGCGGCACTGGCTGTCATTAAAAGCAAAGCAGCATCCTCTCCTGTACCCCGCGCTCGAAGAGTTAACCGCCATTGGTTTAGAAGCGACCGGCCTCTGGGGGGCGAGCAAGTTCAGCCATAGCCCAACATCCTTCATACCCCAGCGTAATGAGGGGTGGACTGCCAACTTCTGTCGAAACGACTCGTCGTAGTAGAACCAACCGAGCCCCCCAAAACTTTTGTATGCCTCCAAAATGTGATCAACATGCTGGAACAAACCCCCGCTGTGTTCAGGATGCTTGTCCGCCATGACGCCAGCAAAGATGCAAAACGCCTGCAGCCAGTTATTGAATGACCTAGGTACAGGCCTACGCCTGTCATCTTCCTGCTTGTCAGTCTTATCTGGCTTAACCATCAAATCTTTTTGAGAGGGCAAGTGGGATAGGATGTCAATAAAATCCCCCCGCCATATTTTTTCCTTTACTGCTAAGCTCAGATGGTACCCCAGGGGAGACATCTCACAAGGCATGGCTTCCTTCATGCAGGACTCTGGCACATTACCCCTAGCCAAAGGCACATTGCAATCCCCATACGTACCCCCTGGAACCATCACCACAGGGGGGGGGGGCTGATACACACTTATAGAAGGTGGAGTAATATTGCTGGGTAAGGGGCTGAGCAAAGCAGCAGCAACAGAAGAAGTAGATACAGGAGGAATAATAGGAGGAACAACAGGGGACAATGTTCTCACTAAAGAAGAGAGAGAATCTACTAGAACATTTAAAGCCTGTATTTGAGCACACTCACCCACTGCTGGAGGTGGAGCAGCGTCAGACAGAACCGCCTCTCCCAGCAGCAGACCTTGTGCATTCTCCTGTCTGTCATGCAGCGCTTGTGGCTCCTCCGCTGCGGGCATAATTATATTCTCAGCCTCCTGTCTTGGTAGCCGTGGGGGGGGGGGGGCGGGCGCCCCATCCCCACACTCGCTGCGGGCTGTTCAGCCCTGGCCCGCCTGCCTCCTCGTCTTCCTGGGGACCGGGAACATGTCCTCTTCTGCCTGGGTGTACAGTGCTCGCTCCTGGCACCTCCCCCGACATCTTCGGCGGCCGCCTCCCTCCGCCCTGACATAGCTGACATAGCTGCGGCGCTTCGCTCCGGAGGCTGGCTCCTCCGTGTTCTCACATGCTGCGCACTGACCTCTGCTCCTCTCTCCTGGCTGGCCAGCTGCTCCCCCGGTATGTCTGCCACAGAGCCCTCAGTGTCCCGCTCCTGCTGTCTGTCTGTCACCAACTCCCCCATTGACAAGCAGCGCCTCAGCCATTCTTCACCTCCCTCACTGCCTGCCTTCTCCAAAAGTTTTTTAAAGAGGGACTCCATACCTGAGGTCTATGTCAGTTCTTCACTTGTGCTTGCTGACAGGAAAGAGGGAGATTCCCAGCCCAGCCAATCCTTATAAAGCCTTCCTGGCTTCCAGTACCTTCTGTCGCATCCCATTGGCTGGCTGTTGATCCCAAATTTAAAGACACAGTACATCAATTCCAATATATTTATACATATACTGTATTCTATCAAAATTGCATTTTTACCCTCAAAACACCATTGAAGCATGTGGTGGCCACAATCCCAATTAAGTGGGCTCCTATTTGCCCCCTTTTCTATTCCCCACACTGAGCACCACTTTGAGCACCTTCACTGAGCAACTCTGCGCCTACCTACCACTGATGCTGGAAATATTTTTTCTTTCCTCTGATGACCAAAGCCCGACATTTTTTTCCTGCTGGTGTCCACTGAGGCTTCCACTGACCACCACGTTGAACGTTTAATTTCCACTGATAACCAATGCCAGGGATTTTTTTTCCTCTGCTAGTCACTGACATCAGATGTTTACCTTGGCCATTTTTTTTCTCCCACGGACCATCAACACCAGGCGCTTTTTTCTTCCAACTAACCCACAAAGCCAGACACTTTTCCTCCCACTGATGAAAAACACCACACATTTTTTCCTCCAACTGATTGCTTGCTGACACTGGGCATCTTTCCTCCAATTGACCACAGACGCTGGGCAATCTTTCTTCTCACTGACCATGCCAGACATTTTTTGCCTCCCACTGACCACCAACACTGGGCATTTTTTTATCCCAATGACCACAAATGTTGAACATTTTTTCTGTCCATTGACTGCAGATGCTGGACATTTTTTCTTCCTGTTGACCATAATATAAGGGGCACTGTGACCTGACTTTGGTCAAGTGTACCCATTGGACAGCGGTCAGCACTGTATAATGTACAACACAATGGGTTTATTTACTGAAGCTGGAGAGTGCAAAAACAGGCTCACTTCTGCATAGAAAGCAATCAGCTTCTAACCTCAGCTTGTTCAATTAACCACTTCTGCCCCGGAAGATTTTACCCCCTTTCTGACCAGAGCACTTTTTGCGATACGGCACTGCATCACTTTAACTGACAATTGATCACCTCTGCGATTTTTATTTTTTGCGCTATAAACAAAAGCGACAATTTTGAAAAAAAAGCTATTTTTTTTTACTTTTTGCTATAATAAATATCCCCCAAAAATATATAAAAAAATAATTTTTTTCTCAATTTAGGCCGATATGTATTCTTCTACATATTTTTGGTAAAAAGAATCGCAATAAGCGTATATTGATTGGTTTGCGCAAAAGTTATAACGTCTACAAAATGGGGGATAGATTTATGCCATTTTTATTATTATTATTTTTTTATTAGTAATGGCGGCAATCTGCGATTTTTATCGTGACTGCGACATTATGGCGGACACATCGGACACTTTTGACACTATTTTTGGACCATTGTCATTTATACAGCGATCAGTGCTATAAAAATGCACTGATTACTATGTAAATGACACTGGCAGGGAAGGGGTTAAACACTAGGGGCGATCAAGGGGTTAAGTGTGACCTAGGGAGTGATTCTAACTTTGGGGGGGATGGTCTCACTACAACATGACAGAAATCACTGCTCCCGATGACAGGGAGCAGTAAATCCCTGTCATGTTGCTAGGCAGAACAGGGAAATGCCTTGTTTACATAGGCATCTCCCCGTTCTGCCGCTCCATGTCACGATCGCGGGCCCCGGGCTGACATAGAGTCCGCGGGACCCGCGGGCACACTCACGGAGTACGCAGCGAGCGCACGCGCCCACTAAGCCACGATTTAAAGGGGACCTACATGTACGCCCATTTGCCCAGCCTTGCCATTGTGCCAACGTATATTGTCGTGCGCTGGTCGGCAAGGGGTTAAGCTTTGGCAATAAAACCTGGAAGCTGATTTGTAACTATGCAGAAGTGAGCCTAATTTTGCACTCTCCAGCTTTAGCAAATAAACCCCAATGTATAGCGTGTAGCAGTCAGCATTATGGGGGAGATTTACTAAAACTGGTGCACATAGAATCTATTGCAGCTGTGCCTAATAACCAATCAACTCACAGTCAGCTTACTGACAGCGGTCAGCACTATATAATGTACAACGCAATGGGGTATATTTACTAAAGCTGGAGAGTGCAAAATCGGGCTCACTTCTGCATTGAAACCAATCAGCTTCTAACTTCAACTTGTTCAATTAAGCTTTAAGGCTGGTTTCACACAAGTGCGAATTGGATGTGGATTTCTCTGCATCCAATTCGCATGACAGGGGATCTCCGGAGCTGCTGCGGAGCAAATTGCACAGAGGTCCTGTGCGTCTTTGGCTCTGTTTCAGGTCCAAATTCAGGCAAAAATTTGGGCCTGATTCATCCCTGAAATGGAGAACAGGGATGCACCGGACCCCTGCTGTCAGCCGCATCCGTCTGCAGTGTGAACCCAGCCTCACGATAAAACCTAGAAGCTAATTGGTCATTATGCATTGTGTTATACATTATATAGTGCTAACCACTGTCAGTGAGCTGATCGGTTATTATGCACAGTGCACAAGATTCTATATGCACAAATTTTGGTAAGTCTCCCCCATAATGCTGATGCTGCATGCAATACACTGTGTTGTACATTATATAGTGCTGACCGTTGTTCATTGGGTACACCTGACCAAAGTATTTATTGTCTCAACACATGTTGGTTGCTAAGTAGTTTGCAATTTTTTTAATGAATTTCTACAATGTAAGCTCAGACAAAGTGTTAGTTCTCTGTCCATATTTTGTTGTATTTAATATAAAAAAAAGGATACTTCAGGTTTATGTCTGTGAAACTCTCACTTATGGTATAGTAATTAAGGAATATTTTATGGGTACAAGGACTACAACTGATGTGTGCAGTGTGTATTGTAGGAATACGCTAATCTATGCTAGACTATATGTCCCTTTAAGTCACACCTAGTAGTCAGTCACTTTTTGCTGCTGCATGCACTGCATATCATTCCAGAGCTGGGGTGTACCAGATTTTCAAATTCTGAAGTATCACTTTTTGGACTGTACTATTTGTTACATACTTCTGGCTTTACCACTCTGTATATTGTACTATACACTACATACTATTGACAGCAATATTCTGCTTACTGTACTGGATGTTACAAATTACTAATCACACCAGTCTGTGTACTGTACGTTGCCTACTTCTGACTGCTCCAGTTTGAAAAGTGTGTTACATGCACCTGACCACACTGTTCTATATGTTCTACAGTGTATTCTATACTGTGCTATTCTACTCTATATACTGTGCTATTCTTTACATACTGTATGCCAGACTGTACTGTATTTTACATATTCTTGAATACCCTCTCTGGACACTGTGCATCCTTAAATTATAAAGGTTCCTTCCTGCTTTGGTTTTATAAGGCTGGGTACACACCAGTCCAGTGCGAATTCGAGCTCTGTTCTCTGTGCGAAGAGAAGAAGCAGCTGTTCAGCGCTTCCAGAGGCGGCTCTTTAATTAGGCAAATTAGGCGGTCGCCTAAGGCCTCGCACTCACAGGGGCCTGGCGGCTATCTAACTTACCCAATGTATTACCCCAGTTTTAAATGACAGGGGCCCTTACGCTGCTGTGCTCAGGCAGCGTTAAGAGCCCTGACTCAGGAGCGGGGCCGCCAGCGTCCCTAACAACCAGTTAATATCAGTGACACCACCCCTTGTGACGTCAATGACCCAGCATGGCCTCAGTCAATGACGTCACAAGGGGGCGGGTTTACCCGGTGACATCACCGGGTGGCCCCCACCCCTTAGTTATTAAAGAGCAACTATTTTTCCCATCATGGGCGTGAGTGGGGCCCCATGTCAAGTTTTGCCTAAGGCCTCACAAAGCCTAGAGCCGCCTCTGAGCGCTTCCTCTGTGTTGTAGCTGCGGATCAGATGAGCAGGGAGAGGGGGGAATTGTAGTGAGCAGGGGAAGAGAATGGCTGTTCACTGCGAATCAGATGCGTGCCCATAGAAGATAATGGCCCTGAATTCGCACCTGAGCCGGAACGCAACGCCTAGAAAACGCACACATTTTTTCGGCAGTGCGAATGCCCCACAGATATGTGAACCAGCCTCGTTCAAATGAAGGTAATTTAAAATGTCATGCGAATTGTATGCGGTGTAAGCCACATCCAATTTGCATAGGTGTGAACCCAGCCTAATGCGGCGTACACACGATCGTTTTTCATGCCATTTTTTAAACCGACGTTTTTCTCGTCGTTTTTTTTCATGTTTCCTCTCAAGCCTGTCTTGCGTACACACGATCATTTTAAAAAACGTTCAAGCAAAGCACAGTGGCGTACAACACGTACGACGGCACTATAAAGGGGAAGTTCCGTTCGGATGGTGCCACCCTTCATGTTAGTAAAGTTTGTTGAGCAACGATTCGTGCTTTTCAGCCTCCTGCTTTTCAGTCCGTTACAGCGTGACGAATGTGCTATCTCCATTACGAACGCTAGTTTTACCAGAACGTGCGCTCCCGTCTCATACTTGATTCTGAGCATGCGCGTTTTTTTTGACCTCATCAAAGCATACACACCATCGTTTTTCACGTCGTTAAAAAAAACGACATGAAAAACGACGTGAAAAAATAGAGCATGTTCGAAATTTTTAATGGCCGTTTTTCACGTCGTTAAAAATGCTCTGGAGCATACACACGATCGGTTTTAATGCCCATTTTTAAAAATGGCATTTTTAACGGCATGAAAAACGATCGTGTGTATGGGGCATTAGACAACAAAAAAGGTTTGGGGGGGGGGGAGGAGCAGGGGGCACACATGAAAGCTTTTCCCTGGGTCCACCAATGTCTTAAAGCTGCCCTGGAGAAAAGATTTAATTACTCCTCTGGCTCTATCACTTCCATAAATCCCAACATTTTGAGATGAAAGAGAACAGCACTTTTTAGCACAAACTATGTAGGCAAAAGTTGTATCCATTCCACACCCTCTCTAAAGAGGACATAAACAATTCAAATCTAGAAAATGATTAGTTAAATACTAAAGTGGAACAGTCCCTCCAAATAAGAAACAGTTGTGAGCCATGCTCTTGCATGAAAATAAGAGTGTGAGCTACTGAGTTCTGTAAACCTGTTTTGTTTAAAGGGTTAGTAAAGGTTTTTTTTTTAATTAAATAACAAACATGTCTAACTTAACTCTACTGTGCAGTTTGTTTTGCACAGAGTGGCCCCAATCCTTGTCTTCTGGGGTCCCTCGGCGGCTGTCTTGGCTCCTCCCTTCAAGAGCTAACCCCCTTCTCAGAAGCCCTCTCCCAAGGGGGTTAGCTTGCAGGCGCGCTCCCGTGTGATACAGTGGTGGCCATAGCCATCAAGTGTATTACTCGGCTCCGCCCCCGGTGCGCCGAGTCATTGATTTGATTGACAGCAGCGGGAGCCAGTGGCTGTGCTGCTATCAATCATCCAATGAAGAGCCGAGAACAGCCGAGACGACCGGGCCGAGAAGCCAGTGCGTTCATGAGGCGGGACTTTCGAGGGCTCAGGTAAGTAAATGGGGGGGGGGGGGGGCTGGGGGGCTTGTAAGCATGAGATGTTTTTTTAGCTTAATGCATAGGATGCATTAAGATGAAAAAACGGGAAACTTAACAACCCCTTTAACTGAACAACTAATAGTAGAGTAGATAGATAAACATACTGCCCATTATGATCATCTCGCACAACCCAACTGAAACTGTCACTTACTGCTACCTGCTAGATAACATATCCAGATATAGCTAAAAAAAAGGATTTTTTACTCACCGTAAAACCTTTTCTCTGAGTCCATGGACCGACACAGCTTCTCTATTGACAAAGTGGGTATTATCCGTTAATTAGGAGTGACTAGGCAGAAAAACTTGTAAAAAGTGTTGCATCACACCTTCTACAGTCCCGCCCAGGGGGCGGACCCCCGGGTATATCCTCTCAGTCTGCATATCGCAGATCAGTTCGTCAAAAAGCAGTACAAACTTAAAAGGAGGGGTGGGTGCTGTGTCGGCCCATGTGCGGCCGAAAAGAGGCATCCGAAGATGCACCTACATCAACTTTGTAGAATTTTGTGAAAGTGTGAGCGGACGACCAAGTCGCCGCTTTACATAATTGGGAAACAGACGCTTGCCCTGGTTGAATGCGCCATGACCGGAAAGGGGGGCGTAAGCTTGGATTACTCTCTGTCGGATCCACCTAGAGATGGTGGCCGACGAGACTGCTTGGCCCTTCTTGGGACCAGCCACCGAAACAAACAGTGAATCTGATTTCCTGGAATAGGGAAGTAGCAGATAGGTATACTCTCAAAGCTCGGACAACGTCCAAGGAATGCAACGCCGACTCCTTAGGATTCGACGGCTGAGGACACAAGGATGGAAGTACAATGTCTTCATTGAGATGAAAAGCCGAAACGACTTTTGAAAGGAAGGCTGCGGCCGCAGCACCACCTTATCCTTGTGGAAAACCAAATAGGGAGCCTTGCAGGACAAGGCTGCCAGCTCAGAGACTCGTCTAACTGACGTAACAGCCACCAAAAAGACCACTTTCTGAGAAAGTGTCAACAGGGGAATATCTCTAATATTCTCAAACGGTGCCTTCTGAAGCACCGAGAGGACCAGGTTCAAGTCCCGCGGAGGTAACGGGGGACGGACCGGAGGGGCCACATGTCAAACCCCCTGCACAAATGTACTCACGAGAGAGTGAGTCGCCAGGGGTCGCTGAAAAAAAGACAGCCAGGGCAGATATCTGTCCCTTAATCGTACTTAGGTCAAGCCTTTGGTCCACCCCATGCTGTAAAAACAGCAGGATTCTGGAGTATGGGACCTTGCGATAGCAGGTCCTTCCGTAGTGGTAGGCGCCAGGGGACGTCTGCTACCAGACATACTAGATCAGCGTACCAAGGACGCTGAGGCCAATCTGGAGCGATTAGGATCATTGGAATTCCCTCTGCCTCCACTCTGCGGAGCAGAAGAGGAAGAAGCCTTAAGGGAGGGAAGGCATAGATTAGCCGATACTGACCCCACGATGTCACCAACGCGTCCGTTGCGTCTGCCCATGGGTCTCATGACCGGGCCACAAACCTCAATACCTTCCGATTGAGTCGGGAAGCCAGAAGATCTACGTCTGGTGTGCCCCATCTTTGGCAGAATAGTTGGAACACCTCCGGGTGTAAGGACCATTCTCCCTGGTCCAGCATCTGGCGGCTCAGGTAGTCCGCCTGCCAGTTTTCCACACCCGGAATGTACACGGCCGGCAGTGCCGGTACGCTCTTCTCTGCCCACTTCAGGATGCGAGCAACCTCCGATGCTGCAGCTGAGCTTCTTGTTCCTCCTTGATGATTGACATATGCCACCGCTGTGGCGTTGTCTGACTGGATCCTGACTGGACGCCCTTGCAGCCTCTGAGACCATTTGAAGAGGCACAGCCTGATCGCCCAGATTTCCAGGACATTGATCGACAGGAGGGCTTCCTCTGGGGTCCAGCGACCTTGCGCCGTCTGAACACCCCAGACTCCCCCCCAACCTGTAAGGCTGGCGTCCGTCGTGATCACTATCCAGTAAACCGGAAGAAATTACTTCCCGGCCATTAGAGCCGGTGCTGTCAGCCACCATACCAGGGATCTCCTGACTAGGTGGCTCACTCGGATTTGATAATCCAGAGATGAAGGGCATCTGTTCCATCTGGACAGAACTTCCTTCTGTAACACTCGAGTGTGGTATTGAGCATATGGGACCGCCTCGAAGGAGGCTACCATGAGGCCCAACACTCGCATGCAAAAACGGAGTGACGACCAATTCCTGGAAGTCAGCTGCCGTACTGCAGCCCGGAGGGTCTGCAACTTCTCCACAGAAAGGAATACCTTTGCCTCTGAGGAATCCAGAATCAACCCCAGGTACACTAGGCGTTGAGTGGGCACCAATACTGACTTTTGCGTGTTTAGTATCCAACCACAGTCTCGAAGAGTCTGACAGGTAATGGACACGCTTACCTCTAATTCTGAGCTTGAAGGGGCCTTCAGCAGAAGGTCGTCCAAGTAGCATGTGATAGCGATACCCCGCTGTCTTAGAAGTGCCAGAATCGGAGCGAGCACCTTGGTGAACGTCCTGGGTGCTGAGGCAAGGCCAAACGGGAGGGCCACAAACTGGTAGTGGTCCTTCCCGATAGCAAATCGCAGAAACCTCTGGTGTCTGGAGTATATGGGGACATGCAGGTATGCGTCCTTGATGTCCAAGGAGGCCAGAAAGTCCCCCGGATGGAGAGCCGTGACTACAGATTGAACCGACTCCATCTGAAATCTTTGTACCTTCACAAAGCAATTGAGGGCTCTGAGATCCAAGCTTGGACGAACCTCCTCCTTCTTCGGCACAATGAACAGATTTGAGTAAAAACCCTGTTCCAGTTCTGGAACTGGAATAACTACCCCGCGTTCCAGTAGACCCTGGACCGCCCCATACAGGGCCTTCCGAAGGGGTCGGTAGTAGCTGGAGATTGGAGGTGTTGAATCTGTCCGGTGGACAAGAGAGAAACTCTATCTTGTAGCCTGAGGAGATTACTTCGCAAACCCACCTGTCGGAGACTAGAGCAGTCCACTGAGTCACGAATTTGCGAAGACGTCCCCCCACCCGAGAGCTGGGTGGGGGCGGACCTTCATGTGGACGCAGATTTGTCCGCAGGCTTGTTGGGTCTGCGGGACCAAGGACGCTTCTGTCCTTGGGCAGGCGCTTTATCGGCCTGGGGTCTTTTCCCTGTCGCCCTAGGGGGATGAAAAAAACGCTTGCGTGCAGTAAAGGAGGGCCCTTGCCCTTGGCGTGGCCCCTTACCCTTGCTAATTTGGGGAAGCAAAGTGCTTTTACCTCCTGTGGCATCCTTGATGATGTCATCCAGAGAAGCCCCAAAAAGTCTATCGCCCTTAAAAGGCAGATCCAACAGGGCTTTCTTGGAAGTCTGGTCCGCAGACCAGCCTTTTAGCCAGATCAGGCGGCGTATTGCTACTGCATAAGCCGAAGCTTTAGACAGCAGGGGAATAGTATCCATGTCTGACTCGCAGACAAACCTAAGGCCCTGGACCAACAGGTCGGCCAATGTTATCTCATAAGGGGGAGCATCTCGCTCCTTAACCCCTGGAGTAGCAATCTTGCCCATTCAGTAAGTGTGTGAGACACTAGGGCCCAGCCAATGCCGGGCGTACTGCCGAGCCTACCACTGAGTATAGGTAACAAGCGAGTGCTTCAGCCTTCTTATCCACAGGGTCCTTGAAAACAGGAGCCCCTTCTACAGGAATTGTGGTGGCTCTATTAAGTCTGGACACCGGAGGGTCCACTATAGGGGGAGAGGTCCATTTCTTCAGAAAACTCTCCTCAAAGGGGTACCGTACCGTAAACCTCTTTGGGGCTGTAAAGACCCTCAGTGGGTTCTCCCATTCCTTGTATAAGAGTTTATCAAAAGCCACACAAGGGAACACCTTAGCAGTGCGGGCAGGTCTATGAAACCCAAGTGGACCGGAGTCTCTGCTGCTTCTGCAGCATTTTCCAACTTTAGTGTATCCCACACTGCAGTAATAAGGTCAGATACCAAAGCCGTCTCGCGTACTGACCTGGACTTGGAGTCATCCTCACTGTCCGGTCACGGTCTGCAGTCTCTGATGCGTCAGAATCTGGGCCCTGAGCCGTAGCTGGACCTGGTTCTGCATCAGAATTAACCCCAGAAGCTTGCAGGGGACGGGGCGTTTACTACCCCCTGTATTCCCGTGTGCTGCTTCCACCCTGGCAGCAAACGCCTCTAGGATTGCCGTCATAGCGTTCATAGACACCTCAGGGGCACCAGCTGCTAAATCTGGTGTTTCAGGGGAGAAGACATCTGGCTCAGATGCCATGCTGACCACACGCTGACACTCACAGGGCTCCAGGCAAGATATCAATAGGCCACCCTCCTGCGCTGCAGAGATGCTGGGTTACCCAGAGGACTCACCACCCTGGACCGGTACTGCTATGCTGCCGTGTGCTGCGCCTGTGATGCTGTCCCACTGCTGCTGTGTCAGTCTGCTTCTTTTATCAGCACTTCCTGTGTGAATTTTCGCGCCAGTGTAATGCACCCTAGAGGCCGGAGGCTCTCGCAAAATGGTTGCCAAAAACGTCTGCATGGAAGATAATGTGGGCTCTAAGAAAATGGCCGCCGACCGAAGATAGAGGTCAAGCAGCCGTAGCCCACAAAAAGATGGCCGCCGAACGGCAATATATGCATACAGGGTGGACAAACATGGCCGCCGATCAGCTGATAGGGGCCAGTGGGTGTGGCCGAACCACAGGAAGATGGCTGCTGGGCAGTCACAAGAGGCCGAACTCGGCATGGACCACCTCAAAATGGCCGCCGACAGCATGGAGGAGGAAGCACACACACACACAGGTAAGCAGAAATTACATTTCTTTTAAATGTTAGTTACAGCCAGCCCCGCTCCAGTGGAACCCCTTAGGTGACCCCCAGCACCCAGCAACCTTTAGCTAGAAGCCCAGGGAGGAGGAAAAGGCAGGGAGAGAGGGGAGAAAGGGGCCACAACCACTTACTTGATCTCTCCAGGAATGTCCAGCTAAATCACCCAGCCGAGGCAGGGGAGTTTTACTTACCTATCCTGCATGTATTATGCTGGAAGACATTCCAAACAGATCATCGTCCGCGCACGGAAGGTGACTGTTGGCCAGGCATGCTGTGATTGGACCCAAAAGGGACGATCATATGTATGCCCTGGAGCGTGACGCTCACCGGACAGGCTGCTGCGACTCGGCCGTAAGGTCAGCCGAAGCTGAGCGGTCCGATGCAAGCCTTGGAGCGTAAGCTCACCGGCCAGGCTGCTGCGACTCGGCCGGAAGGTCAGCCGAAGCTGAGCGGTCCGATGCAGGCCCTGGAGCGTAGGCTCACTGGCCACCCGTGGAGCGACGGGCATGTCGTGGAAAACCCAGCGCGTAGCTAGGGTCGGCACACGCTCGATGGCCAAAACTGGGGAGACTACAGGGATCGAGGATCCAGCCTGTCACCCAGTCGGCAGTTGATCAAAGATCGCAGAAAACAACAAATGTAGCAAAAAAAAATATATAGATATATATCTTTTTCCCCCCGGACCAATGGGCCCGAAGGGAGCCATGTCCTACTCCTTGCTAGACAGAAAAAAACTGATCTGCGATATGCAGACTGAGAGGATATACCCGGGGAGTCCGCCCCCTGGGCGGGACTGTAGAAGGTGTGATGCAACACTTTTTACAAGTTTTTCTGCCTAGTCACTCCTAATTAACGGATAATACCCACTTTGTCAATAGAGAAGCTGTGTCGGTCCATGGACGAAAGAGTAATATCAACTCTAAAATTAGCCTATGTTGGTCAGAAAACATTGCCTAAGGGCAGTTATGCAGGTTTTTTTACATTACCACTATCAAAAGTGCAAGGAAAAAAACCCCAAACAAAACAACTGGTTGTGAAAATAGCTTTGCCTTTGATCCTTTGGGAGATTTACAATAAACTAATGAATGCAAAATTGTCTTTAAAACTGTTTGAGGTGGAAAAAAATTAAAAACAAAATTAGATACAAACAATATTTGATAAAAACAGCTAGGAAACTTCTTGCATACTTGATAAAAGAAGAGCATTGCAGTTAATCTTCAAATGTTCAAAAATGATCAATAGGAAATTCTTAAAGCATTTAAAAATGACTATACAGTTTCTTGTGAAAAAAAGAAAAAGACTATACAGACTTTTAAACATGAAGAGTAATTTATTCTGCATCTAACTTTAACAGTTACATTATAATTCTTTTAAATGACTACATTATAATTCTTCTCCTTTAACTCACCTTCTCATAAAGTTACGTAGTTTCCAGATGCCTAGATCACGGCAAGCAAAATATATTTCATCAATGAAATATTTTACAAATGGTTGGTAAAACTAGAGCAGTCAGAATCTAAAGCAGCTCTACATAGTAACGAATCAGCTTAAATCTTCAGCTTGTTCAGTTAATGTTTGGAAACAAAAGCCAGAAGATGATTGGCTACTAGGCACAGCTGATCCAGATTCTGGCTACTCCAGTCCTAAATTTCCCTCAATGTATATAAAGCCACTTTTATTGCACCTAAAATATTTAATAAAATTGTATATTTGGATGCTTTAGAAACTACACTTCCACTGCACACATTTGGAAAAACTATATATATATATATATATATATATATATATAAAACCCTTCTTTCCTGGCCACAGAACGGAGAACAAATTACCTTTTTTTGTGAGTCTAAATAATGCTAGTTTAAACGGACCTTCAGTAATTTTTTCAATCTTCCATCTATTAAATCTTCTGCCCTTGTTGTTTTAACTTTGGATAGTGAGGCCGGGTTCACACTGGTGCGACACGACAGCCGTCCTTCTTTGGATCCGACTTTGCCCTGCGACTTGAAGCCCGACATACGTCCGACTTTCAATGAACGGGGATCCAACTTGGATCCCCACCAACACTAGGCACTGTGTTTGATATGAATCTTGAGGGGGAACTCCATGCCAAATTTTAATAAAAAAAAGCCATGGGTTCCACTCCAAGAGCATACCAGGCCCTTGGGTCTGGTATGGATTTAAAGGGGAACCCCTACGCTGAAAAAACAGCATGGTGGTCCCCCCAAATCCACACCAGACCCTTTCTAGAGCACACAGCCTGGCCGGTCAGGAAAGCGGGTGGGGACGAGCGAGCGCCCCCCCTCCTGAACCGTAACAGGCCGCATGCCTTCAACATGGGGGGTGAGTGCTTTGGGGCAGGGGGGCACCCTGTGGCCCCCCACCCCAAAGCACCCTGTCCCCATGTTGATGAGGATAGGGCCTCTTCCCGACAACCCTGGCCGTTGGTTGTCGGGGTCTGCGGGCGGGAGGCTTATCGGAATCCGGGAGCCCCCTTTAATAAGGGGGCCCCCAGATCCCGGCCCCCACCCTATGTGAATGAGTATGGAACACACTAGACAGTTTTTTAAAGTAATTTATTAGGCAGCTCCGGGGGTCTTCTACCGACTTTGGGGGTCTTCTTCCGACTTTGGGGGTCTCTTCCGACTCTCTCCTCGCGCAACGTCTTCTATAGGCATGGGGCATGGTCACCGGGTGATGTCACCCGGTGACCCCGCCCCCTATGGTGTCACAGTCCCATAATGCCCAGGGCCCGGTGACCACACTCCATGCGCACACGGCATTACAGCGGGAGACCTTGTCGTGTCAACATCTCAAGAAGAGAAGAGGGAAGAAGACGATGGAGAAGACCGGGTCCCCACTAGCAAAAGAGCTGGCAGAAGATAGCGGAGGTGCCCGGCAGAAGGCAGAAAGCACCGGAGAGCGGGAGAAGAACCGCAGAGCGTGGAGAAGGCACCGGAGAGCGGGAGAAGAGGCCGGAGAGTCGGAAGAGACCCCCGAAGTTGGAAGAAGACCCCCGAAGTCGGTAGAAGACCCCCGAAGTCGGTAGAAGACCCCCAGAGCTGCCTAATAAATTACTTTAAAAAGCTGTCTAGTGTGTTTTTTTTATTGACACTTTTCCCCCAGGTAAATGGGTAGGGGTACGATGTACCCCATACTCATTCACATAGGGTGGGGGGCCGGAATCTGGGGGCCCCCTTATTAAAGGTGGCTCCTGGATTCCGATAAGCCCCCCGCACGCAGACCCCGGCAACCAACGGCCAGGGTTGTCGGGAAGAGGCCCTGTCCTCATCAACATGGGGACAGGGTGCTTTGGGGTGGAGGGGCTGCAGTTTTTTATTTAAAATTTGGCGTGGAGTTCCCCCTCAAGATCAGCAGAGCACAAGTCGCATGCCAAAGTCGGATCATGCAAGACGGCGTTCCGACTTTGATCCGACTTCAATGATATTCAATGGAGTGAAGTAGGATCAAAGTCAGACCAAAGTAGTACAGGGAGCATTCTCAAAGTCGGACCGACATGTGTCGGACCAGTTAAGACGGCTCCCATAGGGAAACATTGATTTTCACACGTCATGCGACATGAGCTCCCAGGCTTATGACATCATGCACAGCTCTCTCTCTCACTCTCATGAGAGTTTGCCAGGAAGGGAGAAGGGGGATGAGTCATAAGAGGGCCAATGAGAGCTGCAGAGCTGTGTGTCTGTGTAAATCCAGGAAGTGAACAGGCAGCAGCTTCAGCCAGAAATAGTGGAAGGGGATTTCTGCAGCATATTTGGCAAGTACAGAATTTTAGTATATATAAAATAATATGCAAAGTGGTTGGAGGGAAGCTTCAGAAAGGCAAAAGATGTTTTTATTACAAATTATGTGAGCAGACTGCAGTTCCTCTTTAAGGAGTTTGTTTATTCTTGTAAGTGAAAATGACCCTCTAATTTCTATACTTGTTAGGCAATTTATCAATTTTTAGGACTTCTCTCAGCTTTTTACAAGGAATGTAACTCCAAACTCACAAACTGTTAGATTATTAACCACTTCAGCTCCGGAAGGTTTTACCCCCTTCATCACCACCAGGCCATTTTTTTGCTATTCGGCACTGCACTACTTTAACTGGCAATTGCGTGGTCATGCAACACTGTACACAAATGAACTTTATATCATTTTTTAACACAAATAGAGCTTTCTTTTGGTGGTATTTGATCACCACATTTTTTTTTCATTTTTTGCGATATAAACGAAAAGAGACCTGAAAATGTTGAAAAAAAATTAACTATCAACTACTTATAATGGGACTGCGACAGTGAGGTGAGCAATCTGACACTAACTGATGCTGGAGGGAACTGACTAACTACCAATGACATCACCAGCTACAATAATACAGTGATCAGTGATAATAGTATAGACCAGTGTTTCTCAACTCCAGTCCTCAAGGCGCCCCTACAGGTCATGTTTTCAGGCTTTCCATTATTTTACACAGGAGATTTGATCAGTTTCACTGCCTTAGTAATTAGCACAGCTGTTTCATCTGAGGGAATTCCTGAAAACATGACGTGTTGGGGCGCCTTGAGGACTAGAGTTGAGAAACATTGCTATACTCTGTCACTGTACTAATGGCACTGGCTGGGAAGGGGTTAACATCCATGGAGATCAATGGGTTAAATATGTGCCTAACTATGTGCGTAAAGTGTGCTGCTTTTACTAACTGATCTCTAAGTTTCTCATCCCTGCTTTGCAGAGATTGTTCCCTGTGTACAGAGCTCTGTGTTGAATGTCAACACAGAGCTCTGGGCTGTGAATGTACACAGCCAATCAGCAGGTCCCGGCTGTGAATCATTGGCCGGGACTTGCTGACAGGCTCCCGCTGTGTACAATCACAGCAGGTGTCGGCAGGAGGGGGGCATGTACACTCGTGACCCAAACTTGGGAATAGGCAGTGATGTACGGGTAGTTGCCGGAGGGCAGTTCTTTATGTGGTTAAAGTACAACTGAAGGGGAAACTTTTTTTAGTTTTGGACAGAGTAGAGATAGATTAGAACACCTGTCAGTTTTTATTGCTGTCTGTTAGAATTTATTGCAGGGGTCAGGTGGTATAGGCTTCTGTTACAACAATCTAATGCCCCATACACACGATCTGAAAATCGGACGACAGATCGTCTGACTTTTTTTGTTTACTAGTCGCGAGTAAAAATTAATTAGGTTACTAAAGTCACGAAAATTCTCGTGAGACAGAAAAAAAAATCAGAAGTGATGTCATGTGTTGTAATGTATTTGTGTTGTGTTTTCGGACGACAACTGTACTGACTAAACGAAAATCGTACGATTAGGTATCGTACGAGGAAAATTTTCGTGCATGTCCGATAAAATAATATCGGATGAACTGTCATGATCGGCTCACGGAAGCCCTGTACTAACGATCCGATTATCGTACGATTCTTCCTCAGACAATATTTTTCGTACGATATTCGGATCGTGTGTACGGGCCATAACAATGGTATTGTGAGAAGGGTTTACAAAGTGCAGTGGTCCAATATCCAGGAGCAACCAATATAGAGCTAGCCTTTGATTAAAGCCTAGCAAACACGGGCCAAATGTCGGGCGGCATCAGCCTGCTCAATAGAAACTGGCCCACAATCGGCCCCTGTGTACTGCAGCCGGTTCGCTGGTCCGGGTGTTCGGCCGGCTTCTGTCGATGGGGCATGACCAAAAAAAGTCTGCCGATCAGCTCTCGATTAGCATTCTCAGCCAATGAATGTTCTGCCGGCTTGGCTGTCCCCCTCTTAGAACACAATAGCACGCAGGGGACAATGATGTACTAACATTAGATTGTTAGTACAGTGGCTCCTCTTGAGCTGTCAGGTTTTTTTTTGTCCAGCCCTGCTAGGTTGAACAAAAAAAAACTACTAGTGTGTACGAGGCTTTAGTATTTATTTTTTATAAAACAAATCCAAAAGACATTATAGAGGTATAAAGGCTGTATCAATGATTCAATTATACATCCCAATATTTGTATCCCTCCATCTTATATCACTGCTACTTATAATTTATGCTGATATTTTTTGCACCCTTCTTTGTGTATGTACCCTTTACCAATGTACAGTTCAAATTGTATTGAGACTTAAGCCCTGTACACACGATCTGAATATCGTACGAAAAATGTTGTCCGAGGAAGAATCGTACGATAATCGGATCGTTAGTACAGAGCTTCGAGAGCCGATTATGACAGTTCATCCGATATTATTTTATCGGACATGCACGAAAATTTTCCTCGTACGATACCTAATCGTACGATTTTCGTTTAGTCAGTACAATTGTCGTCTGAAAATACAATACAAATACATTACAACACATGACATCACTTCCGATTTTTTTTTCTGTCATACGAGAATTTTCGTGACTTTAATAACCTATTTAATTTTACTTGCGACTATTAAGCGAAAAAAGTCGTACGATCTGTCGTACGATATTCGGATCGTGTGTACGGGGCAAATATTTTTCAATAAACTGTTTGTAAACAAAAAAAGAGAGTATATGAACATTGGTGCTTTCAGTTACTTTACAGTTATTGGTAACTGGAATCCTGTGGGCAAACAAGGGAGACTTGGACACATCCTTCACATTATGCCAGCAAGCAATTGTAACTATCCCTTGTCCTTTAAGGCTCCATGTACACAGAAGCTGATAAACTGCAGTTAATGGGCGTTTTGGCGTTTTTTTTAAAAGCCCATTAACTGCACTCTATGTTAGCCTATGTGTTCATGTACACATAACGTTTTTTAGCTTTAATGAGCAGTGGAGTTAATGGGCTTTTTTCTGAACGCAGGAAATTTGCGTTCAAAGTGCCGTTTTTCGGCAGAAAAAAACGCAAAAAAAACGCAAAACGCCGAAAAACGCTCATAAACGCTCATAAACGCTGGCCGCGAGCGTTTTTTAGTCCATTGAAAAAAAATATATATTTTTTTTTTTTTTAAAAGCTAAAAAAAGCTACACTGAAAAACGCTAATAAAAGCTAGTAAAAAAACGCTGATAAAAGCTAGCTTTTTCTGCTGCTTTAAAAACGGCCGTTTTTGAGCTTCTGTGTACATGGAGCCTTACTCTTGTTTTATCCCAGGCTATGTAAACAAATCATGATTGTACTCATCACTAGGGATGAGTGAATACGCCTGGGTTCAGTTTGCTAACAGTTTCGCAAGTTAGCCCGAAGTTCATGAACTTTGCAGCAAACCCCATTGAAGTCTATGGGGGGTGATCTTGTTATTTAGCTTTGGCCATTAGGGTAAGCTATTGTCAAACAAAACCACTGGAAGTGAGTTACAGCCATGTGGTATTTACACCAATGGCAAAATGAATTAATAAACAAAATAAAAACAAAAATAAAAAAATAACATTATCTCTTCCTACACAAAGTTGTTAGCTCTACTGGCAGCAACAACAAATTGACAATATGGCTGCTGTGAGTACACTTTTTTTTTTTATAGAAAGGGAGCTGGGTATCCATTCCTTCATATTAATATTGGGACTCAGCTGATCAGGGGCCAAGGCTATGTACTGCATTAAAGGTACATCCTTATTTATTATGTGTAGCACACGGACCCTTTTTCCTGCTTACCTTCACTTGCAGGGTACGGCACACCGTGCCTCATGCCCGTATCCTCCTGGTATAAGAGGTTGAGCGGTGTTCATACTATTTTTGGGTCCTGCAGCGAGTTATCTCCCTCCATTGGTTCTCGTCCCTAGAATGTAGGGAACAGTCTATTCTTTCCTCAAAAGAAGGCCAATGTCCAGGCAGTGTATAAACTCCAACAGACAAGTTTATTTTTCCTTTGCTTGGAACAGATTGGGGAAAGGTTGAAGACAGCAATAGAAGTGGGTAGGGATATAGGTTCAGGCACACGGCACCCAGTTACCCTATTCTTCACTCAAGCCTGAGTGGGTATTGCTCACCCGGATAGATCCCTCTCACAGTTCTAGCAGCCGGAGTGGAGCACGAACAGTTACTTCAGTTTAGTCCCCTTCAAAGACAAGTTCAGGAGATCCTCTGCCACAGAATCCTTTAGTTCCCAAATTAGAACTTCTTTAACGCCTGCAACCTTAGAGACCATAGGTGCCAATAGGGCACATCACAGGCGCTACTGTGCAATTCACGGGAATCCTTCCCTCTGATAGGCAACCAGGCCTCTCCTGAGACAGTGACTTCCTTCACCGGTCCTCCGGACAGGTCCTCCCCTGGTTTCCTCTCCCTCAGAGCGGGCCACCCTCACTCGGGCTCCCTGGGACTCCAGTGGTTGGTTGTAGACCCAGTTGAAGGTACTGGGCCTACCTGGAACACTACAGCCTCGGCCTAAAGGTGCCCGAGACTCCACGACCAATTCACGCACCCCTGGCCTGCAAGGCCAATGGGCGCGACTTCGCCACCAGGGGTCCTCCTTGGAATCCCCCCCGGCACACACCCACCAGATCATGGCGTCTGCCCTTTATGTACCCTCTCCCGGCATACACAGCAGGCCGAACCCGCCCACCGCACGGCAGCCGAAAGAGAACACCCAATCCTGCAACGCCACCTGTGGTTCAACCCGAGCCCTAGGCAACAGCGCCACCCACAGGCCAAGGGGAACTACACTCCAGGCAACACCACAGCAGAGCAGAGTCCAAACTAACAGAATTAGAGAACCTGAGCCATACTATTGCTCAGGCTACCCTTAAATTTAAGGCATAGCGACCCCCAAATTTGGGGGGTCCGCTACATATGTTTTCCTACAAACCAATGGTATTAGCGAATCCAAACCTCATTCCTGCTCACTGCTGCTTTACAAAATGGTAGTCCAGTTAAAACATCTGTACAGGTATATATTTAAAATATACAGATTTTTATGCATGCATATCCAAAGTGGACACTATATACACAAATAAACACGTATTTTCTTCCCACATAACAAAGTATGTGTCAACATAAAAAAAAAAACTCATACAAATTCTTTTGCATGAAATGAATGCTGACATTTATTCTTTTAAGTGCGTGATAAAATAGGGAACTGTGATATCACCAGGCACAAAGGGCTATGTCAGTGCTTGTGGAAAAGGTTCTTGTTGATTCTTGTACTCTACTTATACTATGATTTATACAATGTATGACCATTTATGAGCCAGACACTGCAACCCCAATAATATCTAACCAATTTACCTTTATGTGCCAAGCTATTGTAGCGCCCTGCTCCTATTGGGTAGGCGCTAGTGTAAATTTAGTCGTCTGAGTTATAGTTCAACTTAGAATAATTGTACCAAATTTTGGGTCTCTGTTCCAGTTCAGCTGAGTTGCACATTTTCCACCTTCCTCTAGGTGTCGCTGTCACCACAGGTCAAGGTTGGAAATGCAGCAGGCTGGATGTATTGGGTACCTCTTGCCCAGAAGCAGCTCAGTGGGATTGGTCACCCCGCTGTGCATTCTGGGAGAGGATACTTAAGGGGCAGACACCGTTTTGGCGGGGTCTTCCGATCCTGACCTGACGGCCCTCCTAGCCTCAGGGATGTGTTTTCAGTTTTCTGCCTCAGGATCTGCTGGCCCGAGGCTTCGTTACTGAGAGTAGGCCCAGGAGTTGCTGGGACCTACTGATCCAGAGATGGTCCTGTGTCGCCTTGCCTGCGGGAAGGGACCGAGCACTTGAGGACTCAATTGGAGGACGCACCCGTATCAAATCTACCTCACAGTGCTGCTGGCCTGGCTGAAAGATCCTGGTACTGTGTGTCATGTTCAGTGGCAGTGCGTCCATAGTGGGCGCAGGAGCGCCATCCCCTCTCTCCCCTGCACCGTCAACAATACTTTACATTCATGCATTGCATGAATGTATGTATTGTCGCCGGTGTCGCTGCCGCCCACTATTCAGATGGTCGGCCCCCTGGCGAGCGCTGGCCATCTGAATAACAGCAGTTGGTTGGTTTTTGGAAGGGTCTATCAGAGCCAGCGGCTCTGATAGGCTTCCCGATTACAGCCTGTGGGCTGTAATCAGCTTCCAAATAGTTAACCAGGGGACGCACGAGCTGTGCGTTCCTTGGTTAACACTGACACGCGTCTCAGCCAATCAGGTTCACCGGGTCTGGTTACCGGTAACCTGATTGGCTGAAGCGACATCGAGGACGGAAGAAGACATGAGGGAGCGTGGAGGAGAACGGCGCTGACCCGAGGAAGGTAAGTGCAGGGCTGGGAACAAACTGGCTGCATTTGATGGGGAAACTGGCTGCATTTGGGGGGAGACTGGCTGTATTTGGGGACAAACTGGCTACATTTGGGGACAAACTGGCTGCATTTGGGGGGAAACTGGCTGCATTTTGGGGAAAACTGTCTGCATTTGGAGACAAACTGGCTGCATTTGGGGGGAAACTGGCTGCATTTGGGGACAAACTGGCTGCATTTGAGGACAAATTGGCTGCATTTGGGGACAAACTGGCTGCATTTGAGGGGGCAAACTGGAGGCGTTTGGGCACAGTGGCTGTGTTTAATAGGCACAGTGGCGGCAATCGATGATTTTTTTTTTATCAGTTTGTTTGCGCCCCGCCCCAAACATTTTGAGCACCAGCCGCCACTGGTCATGTTTCAGAACTTTACCAAGCGTGTGATTACACAAGTCTGTGGCAGAGACTTTTGAACGAGCTCGCACCGGCTGCTAGGTCAGTGAGAGAGGCCTATCCGGTGGATGCTACATCCAGTGTGGAAGTTATTGGTCCTCTGGATAAAGGAAAGTACCCATGATCCACAAAACCTAAGGTACCTGAATCTCCCACAACCCTCCATCCCTCTGCCTGTAGTTTGGTGCAGATATTTATTAACAACTCTTCAAGGAAGACCCCTAGGACAGACGTGGTGAACAGTAAGGTAACGGCAGGCCCAAATCTTAAACCAGCGGCCCCTGCGGGGGTATTGCTACACTACAGAGGCAGGGACACGGGCGTGCTGTATAATATGATAGTTTCTTTTGTGTGTGGTTATGGCTGGATAAAGGGCAGGAAACATTTTCTCGCCTAGACAATGCTGTTGGAGCAGGTGGTACCTCACAACTCAATCTCAATCTCCTCTTTGTGTCTTGTCAGCAGCTCTTTTGCTTGCTCTTTGATAGTGATGCTGCGTACACACGATCACTTTTCTCGTCTGGAAAAATTGAATTTTTTCTCTTGGACGAGAAAAACGGTCGTGTGTAGGCTTTTCAGCATTTTTCCCGACGAGAAAAACGACAAGAATCACGACGAGAAAAATTAGAACATGCTCTAATTTTTCTCGTCGCGAATCGCTGCATTTTTTTCCGCGCCAGTTTTTCCATAGGGAAACACTGCTAGGGAGCCTACACGCGGCCGGTTTTCTCGACCAAGAGAAAACCTGTCATGAAAACCGGCCGTGTGTAGGGGACCAAGCCGGTCCTTGTTTTTCCCGTCGGGTTTCACGGCAGTGTTTTCACCGCCGTGAAACTCGATCGTGTGTACACGGCATTCGACAACCATCCTCATGAATGCTAAGGACCCTACTGCTAAGGCCTTCTACATAAGTAATGTGAGGCAAGCCATGTATTAGAAAAGGGAACTGCTCTCAGGAACCTTTGTATGCCAAGAAATCCCATGATAACAGGAAACAGTTCATTGCTTCCCTCTGCCAGAGCCTTTTTGGCTAGGTGGAGGTCACTGCTTTCAGTAAATCTCTCCCAGCCACTTCTATTGATCAGTGGTAGGCCACAGAATACCTGTAAAAAGGTCCATATGCATATACACTATATTACCAAAAGTATTGGGACACCTGCCTTTACACGCACATGAACTTTAATGGCATCCCAGTCTTAGTCCATAGGGTTTGCCCACCCTTATGATATTGATGCGCGAACTTGGGGTGGAGGAACTTGACTGGCCTGAGGTCCTGACCTCAACCCGATAGAACACCTTTGGAATGAATTAGAGCATAGACTTTGATCCAGCCCTTCTCGTCCAACATCAGTGCCTGACCTCACAAATGCGCCTCTTGGAGAATGGTCAAACATTCTCATAGACACACTCCTAAACTTTGTGGACAGCCTTCTCAGAAGAGTTGAAGCTGTTATAGCTGCAAAGGGTGGGCCAACTCAATATTGAACACTAAGTACTATTACTGGGATGCCATTAAAGTTCATGTGCATGTAAAGGCAGGCATCCCAATACTTTTGGCAATATAGTGTGTATATATATATATATATATATATATATATATACACATATACAGACACTATATTGAATATGTATTTATATAAACAGTAAAAAAAATGTTTTTATCTCTACCAGTTATCTGCACCTGGAAAATTACCAAAAATACCCAAGTCGCTGGTCATTGGGACCCCTCGCTGATCCATGTGGCCACATACATTGCCTTGAAAAAGTATTCATACCCCTTCAAAGTTTCCACATTTTGTCATATTACAACCAAAAACGTAAATGTATTTTATTGGGATTTTATCTGATAGACCAACACAAAGTGGTACATAATTGTAAAGTGGAAGAAAAATGGTTTTACATTTTTCTTACAAAAAAATATCTGAAAAGTGTGGTGTGCATTTGTATTCAGCTCCCTTTACTCTGATACCCCTAACTAAAATCTAGTAGAACCAATTGCCTTCAGAAGTCACCTAATTAGTAAATAAAGTCCACTGTGTGTAATTTAATCTCAGTATAAATACAGCTTTCCTGACAGACTCCATGGCAGCCTACATGTGGGTTAACCCCGCCTCCTCTCCAATGCTATAGGACCCCATACCCATAAAAGTAAGCTCACCTCTCAGTACTGTGTTCCTTTTTTGTCCTCCTCCAATGGACAAAGATGCACGTCCGTTCAGATGTCCCAGGATGGATGGCACACATTTTAGCGGTGCAGCTCGGAACCCAGCCACCGGCGGGTGGAGAGCTTGTAGCAACCTTGGGTTTCTGGATTGGAGTTGCTGCAGTGTGCCCAAGATCAGGACGTCCTCGGCTAGCAAGGTCTGCAACTTCATTTTTATGCTCTATGGCGGTCGCATCTGTATTTTATGTGTATTTGTTTGTCTTCCTCATGTCCCTGCTCTTCTTTAATGGCGGCTGGAACGCTCTGCGTCCCAGCTCGCAGCGGTGACCCGAATCTCGGGCGCCGCCGCCATTCGCGCATGCGTAGTGTCCGCTCTCAGAGCGAGGCTTGGTTCGCGCATGCGTGGTTCAGCGGGACCGTCGGCGGCCGGGCAGGCGCTGATGATGGGTTCTCTACCACGCAGGCACGCTGTGTAGATAGGCGGTGACGTCACAGGCAGGGAATTACAAAGCTGCTGCTAGCCTGTGTCATTCGGGATTTCCCTGACAGGAGAGCAGAAGCAACCTAATCACCCCGTGGTTACCAGGTCAGTGTGCTTAACCACTTCAATACCATGCACTTATACAGCTTCCTGCCCAAGCCAATTTTGAGCTTTCAGTGCTGTCGCAATTTGAATGACAATTGCGCGGTCATGCTACACTGTACCCAAACAAATTTTTTATCATGTTGTTCCCACAAATAGAGCTTTCTTTCGGTGGTATTTGATCGCCTCTGCGATTTTTATTTTTTGCACAACAAATAAAAAAAGAGCGAAAATTTTGAAAAAAACGACGTTTTTCTTTGTTTCTGTTAATTTTTTTTGTAAATAAGTACCTTTTCTACTTCAATGACGGGCACTGATAAGGCGGCACTGACGGGCACTGATAAGGCGACACTGATGGGCACTGATGAGGTGGCACCAATGAGGTGGCACTGATGAGGTGGCACTGATGGGCACTGATGATGGGCACTGATAGGCGGCACTGATGGGCACTGATATGTGGCACTGGTATGCGGCACTGATTGGAACTCATAGGCGGCACTGATTGGCACTTATAGGCGGCACTGATGGGCACTTATAGGCGGCACTGATAGGTGGCACGGACAGGCACTGATAGGTGGGCACTTATGGGCACAGATGGGCACGGATGGGCACTGATAGGTGGCGCTGATGGACACTAGTAGGTGGCACTGATGGACACTGATGCCCAGCAATGCCAGCCACCACACATTGTGGTGGTGCCATCATAGTGCCAGTCAGTGCCCATTTGTGGGCACTGATTGGCATATTTTTTATTTATTTTTTTATTTTATTACATGTGGATGGCCATGGGGGCCATCCACATGCTTGGGGCTTCCCTGTGGTCCTGGGGGGCTTCCCTGGTGGTCTAGTGTGGGTATCCGAGGGGGCCTGCGCTGATAAACGATCAGTGCGAACCCCCCCTGTCAGGAGAGCCGCCGATCGGCTCTCCTCTACTCGCGTCTGTCAGACGCGAGTGAGGAAGAGCCGATCAACGGCTCTTCCTGTTTACATCGTGATCAGCCGTGATTGGACACGGCTGATCACGTGGTAAAAAGCCTCCGCCGGAGGCTTTTTACCGAGATCAGTGTAGCGGTGGGTCAGACTGACCCACCGCTCCACCGATCGCCGCGATGCGCGCCCCCCCGGGCGCGCGGCGGCTGTTATCCCGCAGGATGTCATATGACGTCCAGTGTGGATAACAGAACCACTTCCCGTGGTTAATTAAGAAATTAAGGAAATGTTCTTGTTCTGGTATTAATAGAGGCTTGTTTAGGTATGTGTATGTATATATGTTTGCGTATATATGTATACATATATGTTTTCTGTACGCTATAAAATGTTATGCTTCCTGTTGTATGGTAGAGTCCCTTTTAAAGGGCAAGTTACTTATTTATTTATTTTTTGTATGATACTGTAGGTTTCTTTACCAGACCTGTTTATATTGTGACGCTCCAGTCCAGAAGTTATGGACCAATCACCGCTTACCAGTGGCGGCTGGTTCTCAAAATTTTTGGGGGGGCGCAAACAAACTGAAAAAAAATAAAATCAATTGCCGCCACTGTGCCCATTAAATGCAGCCACTGTGCCCAAATGCCACCAGTTTTCCCCCTCAAATACAGCCAGTTTGTTTCCATATACAGCCAGTGTGCCCCCATATATATACAGCCAGTGTGCCCCCATATACAGCCAGTGTGCCCCCATATATATATATAGCCAGTGTGCCCCCATATACAGCCAGTTTGTCCCCATATATATATAGCCAGTGTGCCCCCATATACAGCCAGTGTGTCCCCATATATATAGCCAGTGTGCCCCCATATACAGCCAGTTTGTCCCCATATACAGCCAGTTCCCCCCAAATGCAGCCAGTTCCCCCCCCCCATATACAGCCAGTTCCCCCCAAATGCAGCCAGTTTGTCCCCCATATACAGCCAGCTCCCCCAAATGCAGCCAGTTTGTCCCCCATATACAGCCAGTTCCCCCCAAATGCAGTCAGGGTGTCCCCCATATACAGCCAGTTCTCCCCAAATGCAGCCAGTTTGTCCCCCATATACAGCCAGTTCCCCCAAATGCAGCCAGTTTGTCCCCCATATACAGCCAGTTCCCCCCAAATGCAGCCAGCGTGTCCCCCATATACAGCCAGTTCCCCCCAAATGCAGCCAGTTTGTCCCCCATATACAGCCAGTTCCCCCAAATGCAGCCAGCGTGTCCCCCATATACAGCCAGTTCCCCCCATATTCAGCCAGTTTGTCCCCCATATACAGCCAGTTCCCCCCATATTCAGCCAGTTTGTCCCCCATATTCAGCCAGTTCCCCCCATATTCAGCCAGTGTGTCCCCCATATTCAGCCAGTTCCCCCCATATTCAGCCAGTTTGTCCCCCATATTCAGCCAGTTCCCCCCATATTCAGCCAGTTTGTCCCCCATATTCAGCCAGTTCCCCCCATATTCAGCCAGTTTGTCCCCCATATACAGCCAGTTCCCCCAAATGCAGCCAGTTTGTCCCCCATATACAGCCAGTTCCCCCCAAATGCAGCCAGCATGTCCCCCATATACAGCCAGTTCCCCCCAAATGCAGCCAGTTTGTCCCCCATATACAGCCAGTTCCCCCAAATGCAGCCAGTTTGTCCCCCATATACAGCCAGTTCCCCCCAAATGCAGCCAGTGTGTCCCCCATATACAGCCAGTTCCCCCCAAATGCAGCCAGTTTGTCCCCCATATACAGCCAGTTCCCCCCAAATGCAGCCAGCGTGTCCCCCATATACAGCCAGTTCCCCCCATATTCAGCCAGTTTGTCCCCCATATACAGCCAGTTCCCCCCATAATCAGCCAGTTTGTCCCCCATATTCAGCCAGTTCCCCCCCATATTCAGCCAGTGTGTCCCCCATATTCAGCCAGTTCCCCCCATATTCAGCCAGTTTGTCCCCCATATTCAGCCAGTTCCCCCCATATTCAGTCAGTTTGTCCCCCATATTCAGCCAGTTCCCCCCAAATGCAGCCAGTTTGTCCCCCATATTCAGCCAGTTTGTGCCCCATATTCAGCCAGTTTGTGCCCCATATTCAGCCAGTTTGTCCCCCAAATGCAGCCTGTCCCCCCCCCCCAGCCCTGCACTTACCTTCCTCGGTCCGCGCCGTACTCGATGTGTTCTCCCGCCCTCGTTGTCGCTTCAGCCAATCAGGTTACCGGTAACCAGATCCGGTGAACCTGATTAGCTGAAACCTCCACACAGTCTTCTTCCAGGAACGCACCCCCGTGCGTACCTGGGAGGAGTTTTTGGAAGCCGAATACAGCGTGAGAGCTGTATTCGGAAAGCCTATCAGAGCCGCTGGCTCTGATAGGCACTTCCAAGTTACACCCACCGCCGGCCGCCGGTCTAATTCATATGGCCGGCGCTCACCAGGAGGCTGGCCATATGTATAGTGGGCAGCGCGGCAGCGGTGACAATACACAGATTCATGCAATGCATGAATCTGTGTATTGTCTTTCAGTGGCGGTGTGGGAGCGAGAGGGGGCGGCGCTCCGGCGCCCTCTATGGACGCACCGCCACTGCCGCTTACATGTGGCCAGCCCTCATGCACTAGGTATGCGCGGAAGGGGGGAGAGCTTGGGGAACAGTTGCAAGTATTTGTGTACTTGATGGCTTGTTTTTTCTCCCAATCCTTTTTCTTTCTTTTAGCCCTTCTGAACCGGATCATCAGATATCGGTCCAGGACGACACAGACCTTGACAGGGCCGCATCTAAAACATTCATCTAAATCCGTCTGCATCTCACCACCAGAGGAGACGCTCCCATTCCTCCTCCAGACACCGCTCCCACCGCCATGAGAGTCGCTCTGATCGGAGAGCCTGCTGGGGATGTGGTACAATCATTATGCAGTCATTGCTATGCCCATGCGGTTGGGGAAAAAGAGACAGAGGATCAGCGTATTGAGTCTCTAGTAAAAAGGATGGTGCAACGTTCTCTGAAGGAGATGGATACTTCCCACGCACAAAGCCAGCCCAGCACTACTCGGTCTGGTTCCCCGGCTGATGGGGTCCATGAAGTCCCAGGACCTTCCCAGCCCTACGCTTCCTCCCCTGTTCCCTTGGAGGGAGAATTGGGGAGTGATGAGGAGAGCGTGGAATTTGACTTTTCTCTAGTGACTCTGCTTATTAAAGCAGTCAAAGAGGCACTTATGTGGGATGACCCGTCTACTCCCCCAGCCAAGCAGAAAATAAATTTCAGACGCCTGGGGAAAGAGCGCCCAAGTTTTCCGCTCTTAGCCGAACTAAAGGGAATTTTTGATGAGGAGTGGAGTAAAGTGGACAGGAAGTCCTCTATGACAAATAAAGTCTCTAGAATGTATCCCTTCAAAGTGGATGAGGTGAAATACATGGAGAACATTCCTTCGGTAGACGCAGCTTTAACACGTCTGGCTAAAACACGTCCCGCTCCCGCTAGATGATGTGGTATCCTTTAAGGACAGACTTGACAGAAGAATGGATCAGGACCTCAAAAGAATTTACGGTCTTGCTGGTACAGCCTGTAAACCTGCCCTGGCTTGGGCAGCCGTGTCCAAGGCTATGGAGGCATGGACTGAGAAGGTGTTTCAGAAGAGCTGGCCCAGAATTCGGCAGCAGCAGAGCTAAAACTAGCGGTGGCCTTTCTGGGGGAAGCATCGGTTGATCTGATCCGTCTACTGACCAGAATTATGCTATCCTCAGTTACTGCTAAACGAACCCTATGGCTCCGCCCTTGGCAGGCCGACCCGTCTTCTAAGCAAACTTGGTGCAAGATTCCTTTCGAAGGATCATCGCTGTTTGGTAATAAATTAGATGACACCATAGCTAAGGCCACAGGTGGAAGATCTGGCTTTCTTCCACAGGACAAGCGTCCACAGGGTCGAAGGAAGCCCCAGTTCAGAAGACGCAGCCTGGAGTGTTCGAGGGAAGCATGCTCCTATAGACCTCGCCGGGACTTCAGAAGAAACTGGAGTAGAAGCCAAGCGTCCTTTCGCAAGCCAGCGAAAAGCCAGGCGTCCAATGGTCGCGATCAGGCTAAATCCTTTTGAGATTTTGCCTGCCCAGGCAGGTCGGGTGGGAGCATGTCTACTCCTCTTCCGGCACGTCTGGGTGGCCTCAATCTCAGACTTCTGGGTCGTCAGGACAGTGTCGTCAGGTCACGCATGGTTGTTCTCCAGCATTCCTCCCCCCATATTTGTCTCCACCCTACTCCCGTGTACGGAAGTACAAAGACAGGCCCTACTGTCCTACGTACATCTGCTGAAAACCAAGGGAGCAGTGGTTCGTGTCCCAGAGGACGAACAGTTCCAAGGGGTATACTCCCCCCTTTTCTTAGTCCAAAAGAAAAGTGGTGCCTGGCGCCCGGTAATAGACTTGACGTACCTGAACAAATATATAAGGCACGGAAAATTCAAAATGGAGACTCTTTCAACAATTCAACAAGCCATATAGCCAGGTGACTGGATGATTTCAATAGACCTGAAAGACGCCTATTTCCACGTGCCAGTGGCAAAAGAATTTCTAAAGTACCTCCGGTTCCATGTCGGGCAGGAACATCTGCAATTCATCTGCCTGCCCTTCGGGTTGACGACTTCCCCTCGAGTTTTCACCAAGGTCCTCTTGGCCGTAGTGGCCCTCATCAGGCTGAAAGGTGTGCGTCTTTATCATTATTTAGATGTTCTGTCTCAAAACAAAGAACAACTGCTAATGCACAGAGAACAAGTGATCTCAACCGTTTCCAGCTTTGGATGGCTCCTAAACCTGGAAAAAAGCCACCTGGATCCAGCCCAATGCTTAATATATCTAGGGGCTCAGTTCAACACAGTGGAGAACACCATCTCCCTCCCGGTAGAGAAGATTCAGGAGAGGATTTCTCGGGCTCTGAAGGCCCCTCGTTTGAAAGCATCACACTGCCTAAGAATCATCGGCACAATGGTCTCCACGACCCCCATGGTCAAATGGGCTCTTTGGAAGCTGCGCCCTTTCCAGTCAGGGTTCCTCCGGCAGTGGAAGTCAGGGGACAAGAGTCAACTTATCCACATATCGGCAACAATGAGGAAAACAGCCTCTTCTGGTGGCTCCAGCTCAATTATTTGCAAAACTGTCACTCCATTGCCCCTATCTACTGGATCACAGTCATGACCGACGCCAGCGGATCCGGCTGGGGGGCTCTATGTGGTCAGAACCTTGCGCAGGGCAGGTGGAACGCTCAGCTCCGCAACCCAGGCTCCAAGGGCCTGGAGCTTCGGGCGGCTTGGTGTGCCCTCCAATCCTTCTCTCTGTTCCTGAAAGGAGAATCGGTGTTGATAAGAATGGACAACACTACGGCAGTGTCATACGTGAAGAGACAAGGGGGTACACGAAGTTCCACGCTTCTTCTAGAAGTTGAACCTATTATGACTTGGGCCCAGAAAAATCTGGCCAACATATCAGCAGTTTTCATTCCTGGAGTTCAGAACTCCCAGGCAGATTTCCTCTCACGGACTCAACTAGACAACAACGAATGGTCCCTCCATGTGCAGTCATTCAAATGGATTCTGTCCCTGGGAGTCAATCCAGAGGTGGACCTATTCGCTTCCCCCTGCATTTCCAAAGTAGCGAAGTTCTACACTCGGGCCGTTGCAGCCAGGCATTCGGAACAGATGCCCTGACGGATCGATGGAGGTTCAAGAGGGCATATGCCTTTCCCCCGATCCCAATTATTCTCAAGTTCCTGCGGAGACTCCAAGCGGAATCAGTAGAAGTAACAGTGGTGGCTCCCTACTGGCCGAACAGGCCTTGGTTTCCTCTCTTGATCCATCTGAGCTACCGGGACCCAGTACCTCTTCCCCTCAGGCCGGACCTTCTCTCTCAAGGGTCACTCCTACACCCTTGTCTGGCATTGATGAGACTGACGGTCTGGTTCTTGAGAGGGAGAGGCTGGAATCCCTTGGTTGCGCCTCTAGAGTGATTTCTACACTGTTGAGCTCAAGAAGGGCAAGTACTAACAAGGTTTACGGAAGAATCTGGGACAAATTTGTTGAGTTCTCCTCTGCTTCGGGGAGGTCCTTCAGAAATGCAGGAGTTCAAGATGTTCTCAGTTTTCTTCAAACCGGACTAGACTTACCCTTATCTGTCAGTTCTTTGAGAGTTCAAGTTTCGGCCTTATCAGCTTTCTCTGGGATCTCATGGACAGTACATCCCTTAGTCAATTTTTCCAGGGGGCGTCAAGAATTAAACCCCAAAGGAAACCAAGATTTCCCAAGTGTGATCTTCCTCTCGTTCTAGATTCTCTGACTGGACTCAGTATGACGGGGCCCTCCCCATCCTCCATTAAGGACTTTTCAGCAAAAGTAGCCTTCTTAGTCGCCATCACCTCGGCTAAGAGGGTCTCTGAGATCGGGTCACTGAGTCATGAAGAACCTTTTCTTAAATTTTTTCCTGGATCGAGTAGTCCTTATACCTATGTTAGGTTCAAACCCGAAAGTGTCTTCAGTATTCCACGAGAATCAGGAAATTATTCTTCCTACATTCAAGTCTCTGGAATCTAATGATACTCATCCATTGGATATAGGAAAAATCCTGAAAGAATATTTGGAAATTTCTTCTCCCTTCAGACGACCGGATCATCTATTCATACTGCATTCAGGCAGCAATAAAGGGAAGAAAGCTTCAACCAGGACAATTGCATCCTGGATTGTCCAAACAATCCAACAAGTATATAGAGCTAAGGGCTTGGCTCCTCCACAGGCGGTGACGGCACACTCCACCAGAGGGATGGCAGCATCTTGGGCGGCGGCCCGACATGTGGCTCCAGATGTCATCTGCAAAGCGGCCTCGTGGGCCTCTATCAATACATTTATGGCTCATTACTGCATAGAGCCTGCATCACTGTCTTCTGTTAATTTTGGGTTAAGAATCCTGTCGGTTGATGGGACAAATTAAAACTATTTTCTTTCTGCATACCCACCCGTGTGGTCTGGCTAATTATTTCCCACACGTAGGCTGCCATGGAGTCTCTCAGGAAATAGGAACATTTAATATCAAATACTTACCGTAATTTTCCTTTCCTCATGGACTCCATGGCAGATGGAGTTCCCACCCTAAAAGAAAATAATAATGAAAGAGAGAATGTAAGTGTCCAAGAGTCGGCTAGTTACGGAACACAGTACTGAGAGGTGAGCTTACTTTTATGGGTATGGGGTCCTATGGCATTGGAGAGGAGGCGGGGTTAACCCACACGTAGGCTGCCATGGAGTCCATCAGGAAAGGAAAATTACGGTAAGTATTTGATAATAAATTTTCCTATGTTCTGTGAAGCCCTCAGAGGTTTGTTAGAGAACCTTAGTGAACAAACACCATAATGAAGGCAGAGGAACACACCAAAAAAAGAAAGAAAACAGGAGGGCGCACCGACCTAGTGCATTACCACCTACAGGTTTATTCAAATATAATTAAAAAGCAATAGTCCTACTTACAGACAGAGCTTATATACAAGCTTATCGGAAACAATGGCTGGAGATCTTGGCATTCACCGACAGGACTTGATGACAGAGAGGGTCAAACGATACCCCAAAACATCCAGATGGCTGACGCGTTTCAGGGGCGCACCCCTTTCATCAGAGCCTAAGTGGTTCATACATGCTCTCACAAAGTCCTCCGTTATATATGTGTGCATGTGCCCATGCAAGGAAAACCCCAGTTCAGGTGGAAGGCAATTAGCAATTAACAAGCCCCGCCCCCGGATGCCAGCTCTCTCCACCCATAGGGACGGGGCTCAGAACAGCCAACCCCATAGACGGCAGCTCATTGGCAGATAATGGTGTCTGAGGGTGGGGAGAAGGGTAAGGAAGGGGAGGGGAGGAGAGGGAAAAGGAAAGAAAGGGGGAGGAGAAGGAAAGAAAGAGGAAAGGAAGGGGGAGGGGAGAGGAGGAGTGGAAAGGAGGAAGGGAAGGGGAAAGGGGAGGGGGAAGGAAAAAAGAGAAGAAGGAAAGCACCATCCAACTACCCTATAGTGTAGCTACCTATTGCTAGTGCACACTATACCCATGCTGGCCACAGCTGACAATAGCATTCATCGTCAGTGGGCTCATCTGCCCAGGACTCCCCAAAAATGTCACTCTCTAGATAGGCAAAATGAAAGGAGACATACCAAAAGACTTGCAGCTGTAATTGCAGCAAAAGGTGGTTCTACAAAGTATTGATTCAGTGGGGTGCTGAATACAAATGCATGTCACACAGATATTTATTTGTAAACATTTTGAAAACCATTTATCATTTTCCTTCCACTTCACAATTATGTGCCACTTTGTGTTAATCTATCACATAAAATCCCAATAAAATACATTTACGTTTTTGGTTGTAACATGACAAAACAAGGAAATCTTAAAGGGGTATGAATACTTTTTCAAGGCACGGTAACTTATCTTAAGAAAAGGGATTCCTATTAATACATTACTTAACATTCTTTGATTGTAAGCTCTAATGAGCAGGGCCCTCTGGTTCCTCTTGTACCAAATTGTACAGTAACTGTACTGTCTGCCCTCATGTTGTAAAGCTCTGCACAAACTGTTGCCGCTATATAAATCCTGTATAATAATAATAATAATAATTTACAATTTGTAATTGTTACTACATTATTTCTATTCTTGTATGATGTTGACCTTCTATATTTGTTCAATGTTAACAATGTTATTGTGATACCTTGCCAACAAACCATTCATATAAGAAACAGTAAAAAAGTACTGGATACACACGATCGGAAATTCCAACAACAAAACCGTGGATTTTTTTCCGACGGAATGTTGGCTCAAACTTGCGTTGCATACACACGGTCACACAAATGTTGTCGGAAATTTCAAACGTCAAGAACGCAGTGACGTACAAGACGTATGACGAGCCGAGGTCAATGAAGTTCAATAGGTAGTTCGGCTCTTCTGCTTGATTCTGAGCATGGGTGGTTTTTTGTGCGTCGGAATTGCATACAGACGATCGGAATTTCCGACAAGAACTTTTGTTGTCGGAAAATTTGAGAACCAGCTCCCAAATTTTTGTTGTTGGAAATTCCGACAGCAAATGTCCGATGGAGCCTACACACGGTCGGAATTTCCGACAAAAGGCTCACATCGAACATTTGTTGTCGGAATTTCCGATCGTGTGTACGCGGCATAAGAGTGCCTGGCAAACTGAGCATGCAGATTTACCTAAAGATTTGTCAAAAGAAAGATCTTTCTTTGGTCAGACCATGTCCACATAGACTGCCCTATGACGCATGTGGAATGATTTAGAATGTTGAATGTTAATAATCATGCACTGAGTTCCCATGCACAGATGAGAGGGCATACAACTTTTCCCACATTACAGTGCAATATGTAACTGTTAACAAATCAAGTGGATCACAGAAGCAGTCAACTGAAAATTAAACAGACATAGCTTAAAACATGCATTTACTTGATTGTTACGCTGTAGTAATCAAATGGAATACAAGTTTATAGCTAATCTATATCCTATTACAAGCTTATATGTTTGTCAAAGTGGGAAATACAGGAAGTAATTTAAGTTTAAAGTGTTAAAATTTGTTGCTTAACTCTTGCTTTGGCAGATGAAAATACCATAATAATATAGGGCAATTTGCAAAAGATAGATAACAATGATTGTTTTAAAAAAGTGTACAATACAGAGTACATATTATATTTACACCTTCTATACTTTGATAAAAAGCATGATATCTGTGTCAAGCTTGTATTCAGGGGAATAACTGCATTGTAATAATTACATCTTTGTGCAATTGGCCGCTTGAGCAATAGTACCTGTTGGCATTAAAGAAGGGTGGTACCATCGAGGATAAAGCAAACTTTCTTTGTTAACATTACCTATTTCTAATCCTTATGCTACTAGCCTTAGTAAATAGAGAGGAAAGTACTGTATATTATATTTACTTGTTTTCATTTTTTTTTTTTTACATTTCTGCAGTTGCTTACTGGTTTTTGGGCTATGCCAAAATGATGTCATACATCCCAGGAGTTTTCATGGGCACGTTTTTCTTTCATCTAGAGGAGGGCAGTAGGGGCTTTCTCAGCTAAGCACATCCTCCTGCCTGCATGCCTGAGGTAAGGGCAGATGGCTTCAGGAAGTAAATGCTACATGAATTTGTCTCTGAAGATTAAAGAGTTAGGACCACAGTTAGAGAGGAGCCTTGACGTGGGCACTGCAAACAAAACCCTGTTTTTTACGTGCATTATTAGGCTACTTTCACACTGAGGCGCTTTGCAGGTGCTATAGCGCTAAAAATAGCACCTGCAAAGCGCCCTGAAGGAGCCACTTGTCTCAGAAGCGGTGTGCTGACAGGACACTCAAAAATATCCTGCCAGCCGCATCTTTGAGGCACTGTAGGAGCGATGAATACACCGCTCCTAAAGCGCCTCTGCCCATTAAAATCAATGGGCAGCGCCGCGCTGCCAGCAAAGGGGCGCTTTGCGGGCGGTTTTAACCCTTTTTCGGCTGCTAGCGGGGGTTAAAAGCGCCCCGATAGTGGCTGAATAGCGCCGCAAAAACGACAGTAAAGCGCTGCTAAAAATAGCAGCGCTTTACCGCCGACGGCGCACCGCCCCAGTGTGAAAGTAGCCTTAGACAGGGTGAATTTGATTGTTTAGCAGGTTGGCCGGTATGCGTGCTAGGAAATCTTTTGTATTTTTGTGATGTGCGTTGGCCTTCCATGTGCACCTGCAAAGGCTAGTTATAGGTTTGGATGTTTGCCATTTTTTTGTACATTAATTATCTGCCCTTTCTCAAGATGGCCACAGCTGAAAATGCTAGGGTGGTGTTTTTGAAAGTGATTTCTCAACAAAAAAAAGCATGGAGACATGAATGGATGGGTAAGTTTGCTTTGAATGATGGAAGGGAAGAGTTTTGTAGAATCAGGATTTGTTAGAGAGCTCAAGATTGAAATGTTAATATTAATTTTCATTCCTCTGAGCATGCTTGTGAACAAGATGGTAATAAAATGCTATAGATGTTCTTTTGTTCTTTTCCTTTTTCTCTTCCCTCCCCCCCTTTTTTTTTCTCTTTCCCCCCTCGCCCCCCTCCTTCTGCCCTCTCTTCATTTTCCTTAGCCACTCCCGGACTTGCCCGGGCTTCATTTTTTCGGCGTTTAACAGGATGTAATGGCTAATATGCTAATGGGTGGAGAATATGTAAAAAGTGCAGGATGAGATAAATGCAGGAAATGGTAGAATATATGAGATGGATGCCTATTGGTAGTTGTCTGTATGTGTCTAGCCACACTGGATAAAGGGAGATTTAGGTTGACTCAGAGGGCACACAAGAGGATTAGTACAGGGGTTAAAGTGTGATTAAAGGGTCTACAATGGGCCCACAATAGCGGGACACATGGTAAACTGGGAATTTTATTAATCACAAGAATCACATAAAACACAGGATTCACATAAAAGAATAAGAAGAGGTTGATAATTTGAGGTAGGGGGGGTAGGAGGAGAGGTAAAGGGGTGGGTAGGGGGGATGGGTGGGAGAGGGAGCCGGGAGGAGGGAAAGACACGAGTGATAATAGAAGAGTTTAGAAGTACACATACACAACATAGAAGAGGGTCTATAAAATACACACACTTTATATTTAATTTGTTGGATGCATTTGGGTTTATACATATATATATATATTTAACAAACTGAGAATATATACTCATTAAGATACACGGGAATAGGGCACACATGAGTATTAGCACACCAGTGTGGCAAAAGATACATAGATAGTAAGGAGGAGGGGGGTGGGGGGTGGACGGGGGGAGGGAGATGGGGGGATTCGTGGGGGTGGAGGGGAGGAGAGATAGTACGTTTATGTTATGTGATATGGTAATTATGATATACTGTCTGAGGGGGGGGGGAGGGGGCAGGAAGTTCAGGTAACTGCAACTGCAAGTAATATCTTTAATAGGGAGTAGATGTCTGTGATAGTTATAGAATGTATTAATCTGAAACTGAAATCTGAAGTCTGAATTATTTTGAAATTATTGACTTGAAATAAGGATGTGAGGGAAAAAAGTATATTATATATCAATAATTAGTTATACAGATGTTGTTTTGGATTTTCACGGGTAGGTGGATAATATATTGTAGTCTATTTTAGTAAATACCCCATCCAGGAAGTAAATGGTAAAGCAAAAGTTAGAAAATAAGATTAGCTTAAATACGCAGTGGTTGTGAAAAAGAAAATAATCTTTGAGTATGGTATCGGAAGGAGTGGAGGTAAAGAGTGGGAGAAGGGGCGGAATTATGAATTATTTATTTTCTCTTGTTTTTATTTTTGGTTTTTGTTCTTTTTTTTGGTGGTTTATTTTAAGCAATAAGATAACCATGGGGATATGGCCCATTGCTCCGCTATTCCGGCCACGGCTAGACACTCCCCCATACTCTGTACCTACAGGCAAATAGGTAATCCCAAGTAGGTACTGGTGTTATAACCCCGTTTTTTTTTATTTTATTTATTTATTTATTTATTTTTCCCCACCCCCCCTTTGCCTGCTGGACCAGAGAAGATGGGAGGACTGAAGGTGACCTCCATAAATACGAGGGGTCTGAATATTTCGGAAAAACGTAGGATGCTACACCATGACCTGAGACAGACTAAAACAGATATTGGAATGATACAGGAAACTAATTTTAAGGAAGGAAAATTCCCATATCTCCAAAATAGACACTTCCCCAATGTATACTTGGCGTCTAACAAAGAGGCCAAAACTAAGGGGGTGGCTATCTTAATATCCAATAGAAAAGCATGGTCCTTGATGGATAAATACGCAGACCCAGGAGGGAGATATTTATTCTTGAAAGGATTTATTGGGAATACAAAAGTGACTTTAGCTACCATCTATACTCCAAACGTTAATCAAGATAACTTCCTCGGAAAAATTCTATCAAAATTGACAAAATTTAAAGAAGGGAAACTTAAGCCCTGTACACACGATCGGTTTTACTGATGAAAACAGTCCGACGGACTGTTTTCATCGGACAAACCGATCGTGTATGGGACCCATCGGTCTTTTTTTCCATTGGTTTTTAAAAATAGAACATGTTTTAAATTTTTCCGATGGATGAAAAAACCGATAGCAAATTCTGATCGTCTATGGGCAAGTCCATCGGATAAAAAACCCACGCATGCTCAGAATCAAGTCGACGCATGCTCAGATGCATTAAACTTCATTTTTCTCGGCTCATCGGAGTGTTTTATGTCACCGCGTTTGGAACGGTCGGTTTTTTGACTGATGGTGTGTAGGCAAGACTGATGGAAGTCAGCTTCATCGGATTTCCGATGGACAAAACCATCGGATTAGAATCCATAGGATATCCAATCGTGTATACGAGGCTTAATTCTGGGGGGGGATCTTAATATACCTTTGGATCCAAGAATTGATACCTCTAGAGGTTCCTCCTCAGTGCCTATTGGGACAAGGAAGCGTATTCTTCAGAAACTTTGTAAAAATCAACTGATAGACGTTTGGCGTATCCTGCACACAGAGGAGAGGGATTATACATATTTCTCTAATCCACATCAATTATATTCAAGGAATGATCTTTTTTTGATACCACAGCAATTAATCTCCAGTGTGCAGGATATATCAATAGGTAGTATAACCTGGTCAGATCACGCTCCAATCATAATAGAACTCTCACTATCAGGGGCAGTCCATCCTATGGAATGGAGCTGGAGATTGAATGAGAGCTTATTACAATCACCAGAAATTCTAGCAGATCTGAGTAAAGAAATTACATGATATTTCCAAATAAATGACAGTGCAGAAAGTGACCCTGGAATTGTATGGGAAGCACATAAAACAGTTATAAGGGGAATTTTATTTAAACATGGCTCCCGAGTAAAGAAGGCTAGAGAAAAGGAAATAAATTAGTTATTGGGAAAGATCCAAGAATTAGAGATACTACATAAAGAGACATCAGAAAGGGGAGTAGGAAATGAATTAGCACATTTAAGATGACAGATATCAGATATCCTACGATATAAATCAAAGGTGGTACTACAAAGAGGGAGACGGGCGACATATGAATCCGGAGACAAGTGCGGCAAACTATTAGCAAAAAAATTGAAAGAACAACAAACACGATCATATATACCTTATATTAAGGGAAAAAGAGACCAAAAACTCTTGACCCCGAAAGATATTGCACAGAAATTTGGGGAGTATTACTCCTCATTGTACAATTTAGCACCTCCCTCTTTGCCTCACTCATCTCTAGATGAATATCTAGCCTCCTCACAACTAGCCCGATTACCATCTCCGGCTCGAATAAAATTAGAACCACCCATTACATCCAAGGAAATATTTACAGCAATACAAACGATAAAACACGGAAAGGCTCCTGGACCAGACGGTTTTTCTATACAATATTTTAAAAGTTTCTATCCTTTATTAAGCCCATACATGACCAAATTATTTAATGCGATTGGACAGGAAACTACCTTTACACCAGATACATTAAGAGCACACATCACGATTCTGCCAAAGGAAGGTAAAGAAATGACGTGCTGTAGTAGTTACCGACCGATATCTTTATTGAACACAGATTTAAAGATATTTACAAAGACTCTAGCTATTCGATTACAACCCCATGTGTCTCAGTTAGTACACTTAGATCAAGTGGGATTTATTCCCAAAAGTGAAGCAAGAGATAGTACCATTAAAGTACTAAATTTAATTCAACAAGTTTGCTTTGAATAATAAAAATGAATTAAATAGTGTTTTCAGTTTGTGTTGCTCAGATTCCGTTAAGTTCCTCTTTACGATGTGGTTTGTGTATGTATTTTATTTGTGCAGTGTGACTTTTTATTAGCAGATTCAGGAATTACTGTACTTTAGACTTTGTGGTAAATCTGTCTCATGACCTGTGTTAGGTTGGTCCGCACTGATCCGTTAGGTAGGTCCGCACTTCTTGACCCTTCGCCTAGGCTGGACCCTTGGATGTGTGGAAATGCTCCTCTTCACCGGTGAGATAATCAAGACACATACACGGAGAGTACGTGAATATTGATTACAATTTATTGTTCAGTGTCCCAAATGTTATATTCATACAATGACGAGGGAAGACGCCCTCTGTCTAACCTGCGGTGAAGGTTAAAGACGCTGTTGAAGCAGATGTTGTTTAATCACAAGACAGTTTCTCAGGGAAAAAGGAACATAACATGTGAGATAAGATGTGAAATAACAACGTTTCCCAGCAAAAAGGAACATAACGTGAGATAAATGTGAAATAACAACTTCATACACGTAGCTCAGTAATTTTCCATATTTATAGTTGATCAAACTAAAGCATAACTCTTTTATCCTAGCTAGCTTGACTAAACTAAATGCCTTATAGCCTTATAAACCTCTCTTTGATCATGCAATCTTCTAGATTTCATTGATCACTTATAGTAGTTTGGGAATTTTCTAGTGATATTTGTGAGGTGTACAGGTGGCGTTCCATTTAGGAGAGGGGTGAAATTCAGAGGTACTGCCATTAGAGGAATCCTAGCAGTACTAGGGTGGAGTTTACTACATATCCAACATTTATCATATCCTGACTTCTAAGCATAGGCATATTTAAATTTCAACAGTAACATTTTATCTGTAAAACCCCCATCTATACTTCTTTTCTTTCTCTGTTGTTGTTCAGTATAATTTAGTTCTGTATTTTCACCACATATACCCTTAATTTCACCCAGATCCTCCGGGTGGTATATACAGTTAGTTATGATCCAAGTGGGGATAAACACCAATATCACGAGTCCTCCCAATAGGGCCCATAATTTTCCTGAATCATTTGCTATGAACAGAGTCATTTTTAGGGTAAAATCTTCCTTTTAGTCTCTATTTTTCGAGGACTTGTAACACCTGTTTCACCTCCTTTTTTCTCTGGGGGTGTACCTGGAGATGCTTTCAGTCTCGATGCATGGATCCACTGTGGACCTTGGTCTGTTAAGACAGCAGTTCTGGCAACCTTCTCCACACTGTAGGGACCTTGAAAGACAGGACCCACGTGTTTTCTCACAGCCAGTTGTTTTATTAATACTTTATCCCCAGGGATGAAAGGATGGGTTGGTTCTGTGGAAAGAGGAGAAACAGTGACAGCAACTTGTTCATTTATTTCTTGTAAGCTACTTACCAGATGTTTCACGTATTCTTCCTGCAAAGAAAAAAGGTTAAGCTCTTCTGAACTATCTGGGGTCGGTATTTTGGTTTGTGCTGGTTTACCCATAAGTATTTTGTACGGGGAAAAACCTGTCCTGCTCGGGGGGGTGGTTCTTATTTGGAAAAGAACGGAGGGCAATATGTTTACCAATTTTTCATAGTCCCTTTAGTAGCCTTTTTTTAGTTTGTCTTTTATGTTTCTGTTCATCCGCTCTACCATACCTGCACTCTGTGGGTGGTAGGTAATGTGTAATTTCCATTGTATTCCCAGTAAGCATGCCAGTTCTTTTGTGAGGGCTGAGGTAAATGCTGGTCCCTGGTCTGACCAGATGTTTCTTGGGATGCCAAACCTGCATACCCAATGGTTCAACAATACTCGGGCGGTTATTTTGGCAGTTTCACCTGTGGTGGGGATTGCTTCTACCCATCCCGAAAATGTATCTACTATGACTAGAAGATATTTTAGGTTTCCTTTCTGAGTGGGCATGTGTGTAAAGTCTATTTGTAAATCTTGTAATGGCCCCAAAGGGGGTGTGTCACGTACCTAGCGGTGATGAGCCCGGACTTGCAGAGGAAGGCCTCCCTTACGGCTCCCACCAGCGGCCCCTGGTAAGGTAACAGCAGGCGCGGAGGTAGGAGGGGTACGAGTGCCTGGCAGGATCAACCAAGGTGAAGGTAGGTATGCAGACTTGGTAGGCACACTGGAACACAGCAGGTCGAACTGGAATCAGGAACACTCAGCAAACTGGAATCGTTCAGCAGACGGGACCGGAACCAGGAACACAGGAACTCAGCAGACTGGACCGGAACCAGGAACACAGGAACTCAGCAGACTGGATCAGCTTAGCAGACTGAACTGAAACCAGGAACACAGGAACTCAGCAAACTGGATCAGCTTAGCAGACTGGACCGGAATTAGGAACACAGGAACTCAGCAGACTGGATCAGCTTAGCAGACTGGACTGGAACCAGGAACACAGGAACTCAGCAAACTGGATCAGCTTAGCAGACTGGACCGGAACTAGGAACAGTGAGCTTGGTCAGACAAGCCGGGTCGGTTAACTGGCTGGCAGCAAGGTACAGAGGGATCAGACAGAGGAGAGGTCACAACAAGCCAGGGGTCGGATGCAGGCAGAAAACTGGAGAAGTCACAGGCAGGCCGGGTCAAACACAGGTAAGTCTTCAGATCAGGTTTTCAGGTACTCAATGCTGTAGAGCAGACAGCAGGGACTGTCTGCGATTGACAGGTTTAAATAGCCCCTCTGGCGCCACCTGCAGGGCGGAGCATGCGCAACCGAGAATCAGGAAGACCAGGACGCCTGCTTCTGGCAGGACCTCCATGACATTGCCCCCCCCCCAAGGGGCAGCCTCCGGATGCCCATCCGGGCAAACTTCTCAGGGTGAGATCTCTTGAAGGACTGCACCAGGCTTCTAGCATGGATGTTCTCCTCAGGCTCCCAAGAGTTTTCTTCGGGTCCGTAGCCCTTCCACTAAATCAGGAATTGGTTCTGGTTATTCCTTCTTCTAAAATCCATAATGGCTTCCACTTCGAATTCCTCCTCCCCGTCTACAATGACAGGATCAGGGAGAGCCGGACTTCGGCCTGGAAATGGGTTGGGAACCGAAGGCTTCAGCAGAGATACATGGAAGACCGGATGGATCTTGAGGGAGTCAGGGAGCTCCAGTTCATAAGCCACTTCATTGATTTTCCTTTTGACTGGAAACGGCCCTAAGAATTTGGGGCCCAGTTTCTTAGAGGGACATGCCATCCTCAAGTTTAAAGTGGATAACCATACTTGGTCGCCGGGTGCCAGCATTAATTCACCCCGTCTCTTCCTGTCAAAAATTGTTTTGTTGTGTTCCTGAGTCTTGGTCATGGTTTCCTGCAGAAGTTGGTTGTTGGATGAAAAGAAGTTCAACTTTTCCTGGACTGCGGGCACCGTACATTCAGGAAGGGAATTGGGCAGGAATGTAGGATGGAAACCGTAGTTTGCGAAGAATGGGGACTGCTTGGTAGCGGAATGCGTAGAGTTGTTATAGGCAAACTCGGCCAATGGGAGCAGGGAAACCCAGTCATTCTGAGCGAATGAAGAGAAGCAGCGCAGGTACTGCTCAAGGGTCTGGTTAGTCCTCTCAGTCTGTCCATTGGTCTGGGGATGGTAAGCAGAGGAAAGTGACAATTCTATCTCCAGAGCCTTGCAGAGGGATCTCCAAAACCGGGAGGTAAATTGTACCCCTCGGTCGGAGACAATATTGGCTGGTACCCCGTGGAGTCTGACGACCTCTCTGATGAACACCTGTGCAGTTTCGGGAGCTGAGGGAGTCCCCTTCATGGGAATGAAATGTGCCATCTTGGATAGACGGTCTACTATCACGAAGATAGTGGTGTGACTCTCAGCCGGAGGCAACTCGACGATAAAGTCGATGGACAGCATTTTCCAGGGTCTGTCTGGGACGGGTAGGGGTCTCAGTAGTCCCCAGGCCTTGGATTTGCAACCCTTGTTTCGGGTACAAACTATGCAGGACTCCACAAACTTCCTACAGTTCTCGCGGAGCCGAGGCCACCAAAAGGTACGCTGTACCAAGTCGGTGGTCTTGGCAACGCCAAAGTGCCCAGCAAGGGCATGGTCGTGGCAGAGTTCCAGTACGGTTATTCTCAGCTCTTCAGGTACGTAGATCCTGTTCTGGTACCAAAACAGCCCATCTTTGGCCTGCAATTCCGGTTCGGAGGGGAGTCCCTGCCCAGTGGAGGCTTGCTTGATCCGGGAGAGTAGGTCTTCCTGAAGCAGAAGGAAGTTTCCAGGAGCAAGAATGGTGTCTGGAGGAGAGGTTTCCTTAGACTTATGGAACATCCGAGAGAGGGCATCGGGCTTAATGTTCTTGGAACCGGGACGGTAAGTGACATGGAAGGAGAACCGGGAGAAGAAGAGCGCCCACCTGGCTTGTCGTGGTTTTAGCCTTTTCGCTGCCTTCAGGTACTCCAGGTTCTTGTGGTCGGTGAATATCAGAATCGGGTGGGCAGCCCCTTCCAACAGATAACGCCACTCCTCTAATGCGGACTTGATCGCCAGCAATTCCCGATCCCCCACGTCGTAGTTCCTCTCTGCCGCAGATAACTTGCGAGAGAAAAAAGCTACTGGGTGGAGAAAGGCTCTGGTCCCCTGTCTTTGGGACAGTATTGCTCCTACCGCAATTTCCGAGGCGTCTACTTCCAGGACGAACGGTAATGAGGAATCTGGGTGCTTCAAGATAGAGGCAGAGGTAAAGAGACCCTTCAGGGCCTCAAAGGCCTTTTGGGCCTCAGGGGACCAGTGGAAACGGATCCCTTGTTTGGTCAGCTGGGTGATGGGTGCGATGATGGCTGAGAACCCTCTGATGAATTTGCGGTAGAAGTTGGCGAATCCAACGAAACGTTGGATCCCCTTCTTGTCCGCCGGGACTGGCCAGTCCAGGATTGCAGCAATCTTTTGAGGGTCCATCTTGATGCCCTCGCTGGAGATAATTAGTCCCAAGAACGATATACTTTCCAGCTCAAATTCACACTTCTCGGCCTTCGCATACAGGCCGTGCTGGCGAAGCCGAGCCAACACACTTCTGACGTGCCTGCGGTGGGAATCAAGGGAGGAAGAAAAAATTAGTATATCGTCTAGGTAGACAATGACAAAGAGATCTAGGAAGTCCCGGAGCACATCGTTAATGAAATACTGGAAAGTGGCAGGGGCGTTGCACAACCCGAAGGGCATTACCCGGTACTCGAAATGTCCGAATCGGGTGCGGAAAGCGGTCTTCCACTCATCCCCCTCCTTGATGCGGACCAGATTGTAGGCTCCACGGAGATCAAGTTTGGTAAAAATGATGGCTGTTCCCAGTCTCTGAAATAGTTCCGGTACCAAGGGGAGAGGGTAGCGTTTTTTTACTGTGATTTTATTTAATTCACGATAGTCCACACAGGGTCGAAGGGTATGATCCTTCTTCTCTACGAAAAAGATGCCTGCACCGGCTGGAGATGTAGACGGACGAATTAACCCTTTCTGTAGGTTTTCATCGATATAGTCTTTTAGTGCCCCCTGTTCTACCTCTGTTAACGGGAAGATCCTGCCAAACGGAATTGCCGCTCTGGGAAGTAGGTCAATGGGGCAATCATAGGCCCGATGAGGTGGTAGAGTCTCTGCCCCTTGTTTGCTAAACACATCAAGAAAGTCATGGTAGACCTCAGGGATGGATTGCCGTATTCCAGCCTCCGTATTGATACATAAGAGGGTGGCCGGCCCAGGGGTTTTGAGTGTCCCGCAGGATTGCTGGCAGTAAGGAGAAGAAAAGGTCACCAACCCCGTGGCCCAGTTGATGGTAGGGCTGTGGACCTGTAGCCAAGGTATACCAAGGATCACAGGGAACAATGGGGAAGAGATAATGTCCAGGCGTAAGTATTCTTGGTGGGTTCCGGAGATGGTGGAGATGGTAGCGGGTAAAGGGGCGGTCTCTTGGACCACTGGTCCAGACTTAATGATGGACCCATCAGCCAAATGCACACATAGTCCATGGGTCTTGGTGACAAGAGGGATCTGGTGCTTGATGGCAAAGGCTGAGTCCATAAAGCAGCTGCAAGCCCCGGAATCAATAATAGCGGGCACTTGCAGAGTCCTTCCTGGGAGCTGTAACGAGACAGAGAGAGCAAGGTGAGATGTGGACTTGGCCTGTGGGTTGGTAGTGTCAGAAGATACTGAAAGACACTTACGAAGTTTCAGGGGACAATTTATAACGAAGTGTCCGGGTTCCCCGCAGTACAGGCACAGATTGTTCACTTGGCGACGTTGGCGTTCCTGTTGGGAGAGGGGAGGACGAAGCACTCCGAGCTGCATGGGCTCGGGTATGTCAGATGTAGCGGCTGGAGGTGCAACAGGTGCTGGGTGCAGATGGCTGGGAGCCCGGGGAAGCATCCAGGTCGGGCGGGAGAAGCCCGTGGACTTCTCAGCCCTTCGTTACCCGAGACGTCGGTCGATCTGGATTGTTAAGTCAATTAGTGAATTCAGGGTTGGTGGTATGCCAACCCTAGCAAGCTCGTCCTTCAGAGGGTCGGACAGACCTATGCGGAACTGATGGCGGAGGGCGGCGCCATTCCAACTGGTATCTGCGCTCCACCGTCTAAATTACGCTACGTAGTCCTCTGCTGCTCTGCACCCCTGCTGAAGGGTGCGCAAGGCGGTCTCTGCGGTTACTGAGAGCTGGGAATCTTCATATAGCTGAGCCATGGCGTCGAAGAAGGCAGTAAGGTTGTTTAACGCCATATCTTTTTGTTCCAAGAGACGGTGGGCCCAGCTCTGAGGGTCTCCGGAAAGCAGGGACATCACAAAGCCCACCTTGGTGGCTTCCAAGGAGAAGGTGCGAGGCTGCAGAGCGAAGTAGAGTTCGCAGGAATTACGAAAAGCCCTAAACTTGCTTCGATCCCCGGAGAATCTTTCGGGTGTAGGGACCCTGGGCTCCGGAGGAAGCATGACAACTGTGGGTGAGGATCCTGCCCCAGCAGTGGAGGTAGAGGTATGGGATCCCCCTTGGGCTCCAGAGGGGTTGGAGAGGACCTGCACTTGTTCTTCCAGATGGGTGTAGCCTTGCTGGAGGTTCTTGACCGCTTCAGCCAATCCTGCCAGGTGCCGACATAGTTCCTCCATAGGTGAGGCTCCCTGCTCGGGCTCAGACATGGCTGTCTGCTACTGTCACGTACCTAGCGGTGATGAGCCCGGACTTGCAGAGGAAGGCCTCCCTTACGGCTCCCACCAGCGGCCCCTGGTAAGGTAACAGCAGGCGCGGAGGTAGGAGGGGTACGAGTGCCTGGCAGGATCAACCAAGGTGAAGGTAGGTATGCAGACTTGGTAGGCACACTGGAACACAGCAGGTCGAACTGGAATCAGGAACACTCAGCAAACTGGAATCGTTCAGCAGACGGGACCGGAACCAGGAACACAGGAACTCAGCAAACTGGATCAGCTTAGCAGACTGGACCGGAACCAGGAACACAGGAACTCAGCAGACTGGATCAGCTTAGCAGACTGGACTGAAACCAGGAACACAGGAACTCAGCAGACTGGATCAGCTTAGCAGACTGGACCGGAACTAGGAACAGTGAGCTTGGTCAGACAAGCCGGGTCGGTTAACTGGCTGGCAGCAAGGTACAGAGGGATCAGACAGAGGAGAGGTCACAACAAGCCAGGGGTCGGATGCAGGCAGAAAACTGGAGAAGTCACAGGCAGGCCGGGTCAAACACAGGTAAGTCTTCAGATCAGGTTTTCAGGTACTCAACGCTGTAGAGCAGACAGCAGGGACTGTCTGCGATTGACAGGTTTAAATAGCCCCTCTGGCGCCACCTGCAGGGCGGAGCATGCGCAACCGAGAATCAGGAAGACCAGGATGCCTGCTTCTGGCAGGACCTCCATGACAGGGTGGCAGGCATCCGTGGAGGCCATGTCTCTTTCCTTGTACATTATTTTGCGCGCATGTAAGGCAACTGCCTACAAGTATTTCTGCTTGTTTCTTAATTCCCCATGTAAAAAATAAATCTTCATATAATTTCAGAAGGGGTCGCACCCCTATATGGCCCGGTCCATGTAAGTAGGAAAGAATTAAGGCACAGCTACTCTGGGGAATACCTATTTTCCCCTCTTTTAACCAGAGACCAGGAAGCTTTGGTTAATCCAGCTTCATGCCAAAACAGCAAGTCCTCCGAGGTAGCTGAGGATTGCAGCTGTTGAGCTACAGTGGGAAAATCAGGAGCAGTGAAATCTTGCTGAAAGAATATCAATGTGGGCTCTGGAAGTGATTGTGATGCAACTTCTTTAGCTATGTGATCTGCCAAGGCATTGCCTCTAGCTAAGTCTCCTTTGTCAGTTGTGTGAGCCTTAACTTTAATGATGGAGACACTTTTTGGCAGTTGGATTGCATCTAAGAGTTGTAAAACAAACAGTTTATTTGAAATGTGCTTGTTATCTGCGGTTTTAAAGCCTCTATTCTTCCAGATAACCCCTAAGTCGTGTGCCACTCCATGTGCATACCTACTGTCAGTGTAGATATTAACTTCTTTGTCTTTGAATAATTGGCAGGCCCTTGTAAGAGCGATGAGTTCAGCAATTTGTGCTGATGCGTTTGGAATAGCTTGTGCTTCAAGTACCACATCTGGCAGTTGTACCACAGCATAACCAGTTTGGTAAGTGGCATCAGAGGGTCGGGAGCAGCTACCGTCTACAAATACGTTTTGTGCATCAGGCCTGGGGATATCAAGTAAATCCCTTCGGGGTGAAGTGACAAGGTCCAATTCTGTCAAACAACAATGTTCCTTTTCAGGATCAGGGTTATTAATGAGTCTGAGCAAGGAGTGTAAAAATCGCACGGCGGGGGTTGTATCCGGGCAATATTTGACAGTGAGATTGGCTGTGTTTAGCAGGATAATTTCATATCCGCTTGATCTTTGTGTAGTCATGTGCTGTGTATTCATATTTTGTAACAGATGTGTGACAGTATGTGTTGAATACAATGTCATAGGGTGGCCTAGGACTAATTTGCTTGCTTCCTGTACTGCCATAGCCGCAGCAGCCAGATTTTGAAGGCATGCGGGCATTCCCTGCACCTGTATTGGCAGTTTCTTTGAGACGTAGGCCACGGGTCTTAAATTTGTCCCGTGCATCTGTGCTAGTACAGCAGCAAAAGTGGATCCTGAAACTACACAGTAGAGTGAGGAGTCCTTTGAGTGATCCATGAGCCCCAAAGCAGGAGCCCTGGCCAAAGAGGACAATAATGAGGTGAAAGCTTGCACCATATCATCAGTCCAATGTATGACTTTGGGGGCAGTCTGAAGCGTAGAAGGTCTGAGTATTGAATCATAGTGTGAACAATCAGGAATCCACTGTCTACAGTATACGATGGAGCCTAGAAAGGAGAGAAGGTCGGCCTTGTCTCTCGGAGGATTGAGGGCAGAGAGTGCTTTGACTCGAGCTGGGGATACGGGGCGCTGGCCCTTTGTCAGTATACAACCCAGATACTCTACACGCCTGCAGACCCACTGGATCTTTTTTCTAGACGCCAGGTGACCTTTGCTGGCTAGGTGTTCGAGCAGATGCTCAGAGTCCTTTTCACAGCTCTCCTCATCCTTATTACAGAGCAATAGGTCATCCACGTACTGGGTCAAGACGGAGCCACGAGCCCTGAGGCAAGCGAGTCCATGTTAGCTGGGTTTGGCCCCATGAGAAGGCAAATATTGATTGGGCAGTTTCCTCTATTGGGACGCTAAAAAACGCGTTGGACAGGTCAACTACTGTATAGAATCTGGAGTCAGATGGAATATTTGTGAATATGAAGGTGATGTCAGAAACCAGGGGTGGGAGTGGGATAATTACCTTATTCAGGGCCCTCAGATCCTGAACAAAACGCCACTCGCCTTTCTTACAGGGTGGATAGGTGTATTCCAGGGGCTGATGACTGGCTTCAGAATTCCTTGTTCTAAATATGTGTCAATTTGTGGTGTTATGCCCCTGATTTTCTCTTTGTGTAAAGAGTATTGTTTCTGAAAGACTGGTGAAGAGTATTGTTGTAATTGTGGTTTGTAGGGTGTGCAATTTAGAAATCCGGCAGCGGTCTTGCTCCTTGCCCAGATTGCATGATTCTGTAATCTAGCGGGGAGTAACATATAGTATCCCATCTGGTCAACCCTTTTTGGACTTTGTAAGTCACAGAGCCTGGAGGTGGCAGTTAATCCTCCCTCTTTATGAAACACCACTTCTATTCCCAGGGCGGACATTAAATCCCTTCCCATAAGGGGTAGGGGACAAGAAGTAAGGACTGCAAACTTTTTATGCATTAGAATTTGTCCTAGTGGAGTGGCTACAGGAAGTGGCTTGGTTATTGGATGTGTAACCTCAGTTCCATTTATGCCAATTGAGCGTCCCTCGTCACAATTTTCTGTGTCAAAAATTGGGTCAGTTAAGCCAGTGTTTCTCAACTCCAGTCCTCAAGGCGCCCCAACAGGTCATGTTTTCAGGATTTCCCTCAGATAAAACAGCTGTGGTAATTACTAAGGGAGTGTAACTGATCAAATCACCTGTGCAAAATAATGGAAAGCCTAAAAACATGACCTGTTGGGGCGCCTTGAGGACTGGAGTTGAGAAACACTGAGTTAAGCAACTGGAAGTCGCTCCTGTGTCAATTAAGAAATTAGTTCTATGTCCATCTACCAAAAGGGTTACCTTAGGCAGTGGTTTCCAAGAAGAATTATAACATACGAGGACAAGGGCTGGAACTTGCTCAAGGCACCCCTATTGTGGAGGCTGGCTCTGTTGTGTGGTTGGCCATTGTAGAGGGATAGGTTGTCCTTGAGTATTTTGAGGTGCTGGGGGTGCCTGTCTATTGGGTCTATATGGGTGTTGTGGGGCTTGTTGTTGAGTCTGATAGTTGGGGAATCTCTGGGGGGGGGGCCATATCCGAATCCCCTGCCTCTACCTCTTCTCGGTAGTGATTGACCCCTCCGGGCCGGGCATTGTGATTTCCAATGACCAAAATTGCCACAATTAAAACAAGCTTGGTCTGGGGGGGTAGGATAGTTCTGTGGGTAGGATTGTGTAAACTGTGCTGCCATTATAGGGGCCTCTGCTGGTGGTTGGGAGCTACCCATATGAAACAACCCACCCTTTTGCTGAAATACTCCCGAAGCCTGTCTCTTCTTGTTCTCTTCTAAGAAGTCTGTTGCCTTTTTTGTCATCCAATTTGGATCTATCAGTTTGATAAGTTGAGTAGTTTTTTGGGTCCCCATTTGACATCACAGTACTTAAAAATAAAACATCATCTTTTTGTTCTGTTGCTTTAAATAAATCACACTCTTTGGCAAAATTAGAAGAAGTTCTCTTTACCTTCCTGTTTTGCCGTGACTAGGGAATGTAGTGCAGTGTGTCCTTTGTAATGTTTTGACCAATGACTAGCTATATCTGCCCAAAATCCCGCCCAGTCCGGGGAAGTTGTAGTTGTGAAATGTTTTGAGTAAAGACATTTAAGATCGATTGGAACATATGGTTCTGGATTGATTATGTTGAATAGGCATGAGAGGTCTTCCACATCCATGCCACAACCTGCACAATGTTTTTTCAAAAATTTAGCTGCCTCTCTCGGATTCTTCCTTGGATTGGGGCAGAGTTCTTTTAAACTAATCAGGGTACCTAGGGGGAGGGGAATATGGACATTGGATGTTCCGATAGTTATTAAGGGAAAACTCCCACCTTCCCTAGCTACCCTTTCTATCGTTTCCCTTTCAGAATCTGGAGGACTCGGTTTTTCCTTAAGGGCTTTCACGAGGGCCTTTTGGCGAAACCTGGTTAACATAATCTGACTACCAAGTATGGAGTCCATAGTACTTTCTTCCTCTGTCCCTAGAGGAGTCTCGGGATCATATATGAGTTCAGGTGTGCCTGGTAGGGGGCTAATGGCTTGTACCACTTGCTGTCTTGTGAAGTCTAGGTCTGCTTCCAGGTCTGCTTGTGCCCTCCTAAGTTTTTCATTTTTTCTTTCTATTTCTTGTTCTTTTAATTTTATTGTTTCCACCTCTTTATTCATTCGTTTTTCCCTTTCCATCAACTTTCTACTTATTATATCCAATCTCTGTTCTTCTTCCTTCTGTTCCATAAGCCAAATTTTAATAAAGTCTTCCCTTTCAGCTTCCTTACTTTCCTGGTCCTTTCTAGCCCGCCACACCTCAAGGGTCTCCTGGTCTTCTAATGCTAATTTCTCCTCCCTTTCCTTTGCTTCCTTTTCCCTCTTTTTTTCTTCATACTCCTGCCACCGTTTTTTATCTTCTTCGGAGGAAGTTTCATGTATTATGGCCACCAAGGCAGGGGTATCTAGACCTGGTAGACCGGTTGGAAGGTTAGGGTAAAGACCTAATTTTCGGGGTGGAATGACTGAATCATTTTTGACAAAAACATAGGGAGGTGGTGCCTCAATGTAAGATATGGGTATCTCAAGGGGGGCCGTTGGGGATTTCTCTCGTTGGGGAGTCACATACTTCTTACTGTATTTCTTCATTTGTTCCCCCCATATTCTACAAGTGTTCTTCATATATTTCTCATCCCAATCTCCCGGGGGGTATGAATGTTTGTGTGACCCGCATAATTTCTGTACTTCCTTCCAATCTGCCTCACAACATGGCTCTTGGGGTCCTAGTCCTGAAATTCCTATCTGATGAGCCCTCGTTTGGACATTGGACCAAAAAGGTTCTATTAACCCAATTGGTATCTGGTCCTTAACATAATCATACGGCGTCGGCTGGCGCACCTGGGACCCGTCCCCCTTGTCTACAGTGTTCCCCATATGACTTTCCTTTCCAAAAATGCTGACAGTTTTTACAGAGGTGAAAACAACCAGTTACCTGAATACACCTTTCAATAACTTCCTGTAGAGTTGATTCAAACACTAATTGATCTTCCCCTATTGAACTATGTATGTTAAGTTTCAGGGTAACAACATAAACACCGTCCTCGTGTTGTGGAAATTAGGTTGTCTGCCCAATCTACTAGAATATCCCCCTGGTCTAGTTGCTAGTAAAATTGGCACATCTCCATGTTCAACAAATAACAATCCCAGAGTACATTGTCCACAACTAGTAGGAGGTGTTTCAATACTACCGGGTTGATCTCTAGACATTGGCAATAATACAATATATTTGAAATGCAATACAGGAATAAATCTTATAACTTCTAAGAATTCTTAATACTTTAAATGTCTTAAAACACTTCTATAATATTTTTAATATTTCTATATACATAAAAATAAAAAAATAAAGGCCTTAATAATTATGAGGGTTCCACACACCCGTCCTTCAGTACTGAGCGCAATCTACTGCTTCTCAGTTTGAGATATTTTATAGTTTATAGTCAGGCCAACACCAGCCGGACTTCTCCTATTTCTTTTAAAAGACAGTGCACCTACTGTCCCTCGGGAGCCCGCCTAGCTCATCCGCAGGGGTACAGATCGCTTTAAGATTTATCTAACAAAATTTCAGTGGTCCTTGGTCATCGCGACAGAGTAGATGTACAATTTCCACCAAAAGGTCAAAAATGCCCACCTACCTGCCGGACGATGACCCCACTTCTGGTACCAGATCTGTTAGGTTGGTCCGCACTGATCCGTTAGGTAGGTCCGCACTTCTTGACCCTTCGCCTAGGCTGGACCCTTGGATGTGTGGAAATGCTCCTCTTCACCAGTGAGATAATCAAGACACATACACGGAGAGTACGTGAATAATGATTACAATTTATTGTTCAGTGTCCCAAATGTTATATTCATACAATGACGAGGGAAGACGCCCTCTGTCTAACCTGCGGTGAAGGTTAAAGACGCTGTTGAAGCAGATGTTGTTTAATCACAAGACAGTTTCTCAGGGAAAAAGGAACATACCATGTGAGATAAGATGTGAAATAACAACGTTTCCCAGCAAAAAGGAACATAACGTGAGATAAATGTGAAATAACAACTTCATACACGTAGCTCAGTAATTTTCCATATTTATAGTTGATCAAACTAAAGCATAACTCTTTTATCCTAGCTAGCTTGACTAAACTAAATGCCTTATAGCCTTATAACCTGCCTCACTGCTCCGGTTTATAACTCTGCTGTCTTCAAGTACCAGGAAAAATAGTTCTTACATAAACTCTGATTTGAGAAAAAGTACAAATCAGTATTTTAAATTGGAGAATAAAAACTAGCCTGCATACAGAAAAATATTTAATATTTTTCTGCCTTTATTCACCAGAGTTTTTTTACTTGTTTGAAACCCCCAATTACTCGAGTTACTTACTTACTTAAATTACTTTAATTTACTTTGTTTAAATTTCTATTTACTTTGAGAAATTTGGGATCTTTAACTTTCACAGGATTTTTTGGAAAGGCGGATTGATGCCAACCCTGCCTAGGCAATAGATCTTAAAGCCAAGGTCTAAGGTACACTATTTGGCCAAAAGTTGGTGACCATCAAAATAATGAAGATTATTATAGAGATAACACCTTTGCAGCAATAACAGCCTCTGCTTTCCTAGGAATTGTTTGCACAAGACTTTTGAGCGTGTCTATGGGAATTTGTGCCCGTTTAACCTAAAGAGCATAGGTAGGTTTAAGGAACTGTCATAGGACAAGAAGACCTGACTCACAATTGACATTACTGTTTATCCCAAAGTTGTGCAAGAGGTTTGAGGTCATGGCTCTATGCAGACCCCTCAAGTTTCTCCAGAACAAACGCTACCATTTCTTCATGAACCCAGCATTTCGCACCTAAACTCAAGCATTTGGAGGTTTTTCCACACACTTTTGGCCATATAGTATATTTCTTTCTTTTAGCAATTTAGGGTGGGGTGTGGGGACTAAAGTATAGGATTTAGTTGCTTAGGGCTGCAAGTTCCACTTTAAAATATTTTTTTCCTTAAGTTTTTTCCCCCCTGGGATTCATTGAGCTTTGTAATAAAATTCTCATGCTTGTTCCTGTTTTATCACACTGAACAAACACAGAGTCCTTCTTCATTGTTGTCTTTGCATCAAGTAAAGAGGTCGCCTCATAGAGAACAAGACAGTAGTATTGTAGACCTTCCTCACAGAAGGCCCAAACAATGTCAGTTTGCCAAGTAACAGAAAACAATAAAGCCCTGGTGGTCTTGTGTGTCATTTGCAAACAAATTCACACAACAAATCTTGCATTACAGCTGACGCAATTAGTTCAATCATTTTGTTACACATTATTAACAGACAGGAGTAAGTGAATAGGGAGTACAGGCTTGTATATTGTAAGACACATATATATACCAGAGTTGTCTAACATAGCAATATGTTTATATGCATTATAAACCCAAAGTGTTGTGGTTGTACATTTGTCACATGTTCCTCAGTAAGCATGCTGTATTTACACGTTGTATCATGGTGTGATTGACAGCAGAACAACAAGAGATACTGTACAGCCATAGGAGATAACAACAATTAAAATATTACTACAATTGTTGATCATAGTTTTAACTATGTAGCATTTCCATGATGTATGCTACATTTGAATATGAGAGTAACATGCTGAAGAATTTATTGACCAGTAACTACCTATGTCATATGTACAGAGTGAATGAGGAAGACTGTTCTTACTCCTACCAACTTTCAAAGCTGAAAATGAGGCAATCATTTGGCAATAGCATTTTAGGCAAATCAAATATTCTGTGAACACACCAAGTTAGACTTCTTTCCATAGTAAGTTGGATGATGGAAACAAACATGTTAACCAGGTCTCATGGTATAGTTAAAGCTGAATTCCAGGTCAGGCTTTTTTTTTTTTGCATAGCTTAATTGGTCCAGCTTGGACCAATGTAAGCATGTATATGTCGTACCTGGGATTCCTGTGGAAGTGGAGAAACACTGTAGTATTGCCCTAGAAGGACAGATGCAAAGGAAAAAAGGGGTCAGATGGACTGGCTTTGGGTCCTACAGCTTTGAGCTAAATCTATGGTTGTCTAAGTACTTCTTTAATGGCCTGAAAAAGTGGTATTTTTGTACTCACCGTAAAATCCTTTTCTCTGACGTCCATGGACTGACACAGCTCTAATACTGAAACACGTGGTTATATGTCCCTGCTCACAGGAGAAGATCTAGGCAGAATGTTAGATGTTAGAAACATACATTCTAGAAAAAAACAGAGCTGAACAGCCCCGCCCAGGGGGGCGGTCCCTCCAGACATAACCCTCCTACCTGCAGCTAGCAGCCTCAGTTCGTAACAAAGCAGTACAAACCTTAAAGAAGGGTGGGTGCTGTGTCAATCCATGGACGTCAGAGATAAGGATTTTACGGTGAGTACGAAAATCCCATTTTCTCTTATCATCCATGAACTGACACAGCTCTAATACTGAAACACGTGGGACGTCCCAAAGCAGTATCAGAAAAGGGTGGGAGCAGTAGTAAAGAAAAACCAAACTCCACTCCAAACAAGCAGAACTCCTCAACGGAGGAGTTGCAACTTTAAACAGCGGCCTGCAACCCTTGCGGCCGAAGGAAGCATCCGAAGATGCAGCCACATCAACCTCATAGAACTTAGAAAAGGTATGAACGGACGACCAGGTCGCCGCCTTACACATATGTGCAACCGACGCTTGATGTCGGAAAGCCCAGGAAGTACCAATTGCCCTGGTGGAATGCGCCGTAACCGGAAAGGGAGGCGCCCGCCCCTTAAGGGCATAGGCCTGTATAACGGTCTGTCTGAGCCACCTAGAAAAGGTGGCAGACGACACCGCTTGGCCCTGTTTTGGACCAGAGACAGACACAAACAGTGAGTCAGACTTCCGAATGGAAACAGTAGCAGACAGGTACACCCGTAAGGCTCGTACCACATCCAATGTATGAAGCGCAAACTCTCAGGGATGCGATGGGTGAGGACACAAGGACGGAAGAACAATGTCCTCATTAAGGTGAAAGGCCGAGACCACCTTTGAAAGGAAAGGCGGTCGTGGGTGCAACACCGCCTTATCCTTATGAAGGACCAAGTAAGGCGACTTGCAGGACAAGGCCGCCAACTTAGACACCCGTCGAACAGAAGTAATGGCCACTAAGAAAGCCACCTTCTGGGACAAGGTCAAGAGAGGAATCTCCCTGATATTTTCAAAGGGATGTTCTTGGAGAACCGAGAGCACCAAATTCAGATCCCAAGGAGGGGGAGGAGGCTTGACAGGGGGGATCACATGGCGAACCCCCTGAACAAAGGTGCTAATCAAGGAATGGCCTGCTAGCGGTCGTTGAAAAAGACAGCCCGGGCCGAAATCCAACCCTCGATGGTACGCAAGGCCAGCTTTTGGGTCACACCACGCTGTAAGAACAGCAAAATCTTGGAAACGGAATACGTCCATGGACACCATCAAGCTCCTCGCACATAGCGATGTAAGCCTTCCAGGTACGGTGATAGATCTTTCTGGAGGAAGATTTCCGTGCCACAACATAGATGAGATGACCGAATCCGAGAGACCTCGGTCCCTCAGCACCTGGCTTTAACAGCCGTGCCAAAGCCAAGGACTGTAAAGCAGGGTGAGGTATGGGACCATGAGACAGAAGGTCCACCCAAATAGGCAGTCACCAAGGAACGTCTACGACTAGCCGAACTAGATCGGCGTACCAATGTCGCTGTCCCGGAGCAATGAGGATCACCGGCATGGCCTTGACCACTACTCTGTGAAGCAGGCGAGGCAACAACAGTAGCGGAGGGTAAGCATACATCAGGCGATACTGCCCCCACGAGCCACCAACGCGTCTGACGCGTCTGCCCATGGATCCCTGGACCTGGCCACAAATCTCTACATCTTGCGAGTGAGTCGAGATGCCAAAAGGTCCACATCCGGTGCCCCACCTCCGTTAAAGGAGGTGAAAACACCTCCGGATGTAAGGACCCTTCCCCTGGAATGCACACGGCCGACAGGACCGTCCTGCAGCGGGATGGGTATGATAAACCCAAGGAGACCCCGCAATGTATCGGAGAAGGGAGGCCCCGGCTTATGGGGTGCCTCAATTGTTGGCCAAGAAAGGCAACCTGACAGAGCTTCCCTAGAAACTCGGTCAGTGGACCAGTAACTCAGCCTCTACAGGTGGCGCAGACCCACCCCGGACACAGAGACCCTATAGGCTAAAGCAGTTGCAGTGCACCTGCTGGTCGACTGATAGATGAAGCAGAGGCTTTTGCCCAGTCATTGAGCTTCAGGAACACCAGAGACGCAGCCACTACCGGGCGTAACGCTAACCTCAGCATGGCGAACACAGTCCAAGCCAGCGCTTCTGCTCCATTGATAAGTGCTGATTGTACAAACACATAGTTTATACTGTGTATTGTGTCAAAACGCGCAATTAGAGCGTGGGAGGAAACCCCCTCAGCCCCAAAGAGCATAGTACAACCACATACGGCGTATGTAGTTTAGTATGTGTGGATAAACATATTAAACACGTTTATACTGTGCCAGCGACGAAGGCGCGCACATCATTGGGGCGTAGGCGGAAACCAGCCATGCAGACTGCGTACACAACTGTGTAGGCATGTTAGCATGCGAATAAACAAATTGCACATGTTTATGCTGTGCATAGCGCTGAAAATGCGCACACCATTGGAGTGCGGGGGAAAAACCGGAGCACCCGGATGAAACCCACGCAGACCGCATACGCATACCGTGTAGGTACTAAAGTATGTGTGATAAACATTTTGAACATGTCTATGTGTGCATAGCGCCGAAGATGTGCACACGTTGGCGCGTGGGAGGAAACCGGAGTATTCAGAGGAACCCCACGCAGACCCAGAGAATACAATACATACATCTACTGTGAATGTATTTAGTGTTGTGTATAAACATAATGTGTATGTTTGTACTGTGTATGGCACCAAAGGCGCGCATGTCATGTAGCGTGGGCGGAAACTGGAGGACCCGGAGGAAACCCACGCAGACTGCACACACATACCGTGTAGGTATGTTAGCATGTGGATAATCGAATCGCACAAGTTTCAGACTGCATACACATACCGCGTAGGTATTATAGTATGTGTGATAAACATATGGAACATGTTTAAACTGCGTAGAGAGCCAAAGGCGCCTATACCGTCAGAGCGAGGGAGGAAACCGGAACACCCGGAAGAAACCCACGCAGACAGCACACAGATACCGTGTAGGAATGATAGCATGTGAATAAACATATTGCACATGGTTATGCTGTGCATTACCCTTGGAGCGTGTGAGGAAACCAGAGTACCCAGAGGAAACCCACGCAGACAGCATACACATACTGTAAGTATTTATAGCATGTGCAATAAACATATTGAACATGTTTATACTGTTCAGAAAGCCGAAGCGCACATACCGTGAGAGCGTGAGAGAACACCGGAGCACCCGGAGGACACCGACGCTGACCCAGAGAGTATAATACATACATATACTGTGAATGTATTTAGAGTCGTGTATAAACATATTGTGTATGTTTATATCGTGTATGGCACTGAAGACACAGCATTGGAATGTGGGAGGAAACCCACGCAGACACAGAGATCAATAACACATACATACACTGTGAATGTATCCAGTGTAGAGTTATAAGATAAGTTTTAATTATGGCGCTGAGGCGCATAATCTTCTCTGTTATCATTCCAACCTGCTTAAATGTGCAGCCGCAGCAGCACGCAGGTAAAAGGTAACCTCTGACACCGCAGACCGTGGTCCTGTCAGAGATCAGAGCGTTCCCCAGGAAATAGCGGGAAACCACAGGTGCAGAGACCCTGTTGTTGCCTCAGAGACATCACACAGAAGGCTCACAGGGACTATAGAAATAAATGAATAAAGTGCCCCCCCACCATGCTGCACCGACCGGGGGGGGGGGCACTGTGTACCACTGTATCATCCATGCTGCTCTCGACGCAGCGTGTGAGGAAACAGTGAGGAAGCTGTGTAAAAGAAAAACTTGAAAAGAACCAAAGGAGAAAGTGTCCGCCTGAGGTACCTCAGCCACAGCATCCAGCTTGAGAGTGTCCCTCACAGCATCAATGAGTTCACTTACAAGCGCCCTGTCATTTACTGACGCAGAACTGGAGTCTTCCTCACAAGGAATGTCCTGTTCAAAAACATTAAAATATTCAGAGCTAGGGTCCTGAGCAGCAGCAGCTATGCCCATATCTGAGCACTCCCCATGTGTGAGATTGTGTGGGGAGAGGGCGCTTTATAGCTCCCTTGTATTCGCACACCGCTTCCATCCTGACAAGAATTTTTTTCCAGGACTGCCGACAACTGGTCGAGTGGGGAAGCAGGTGAACCAGACTCCATGTTTGCCACCCTCTGAGACCTTATACACTATAAAGTGAATAATACAGTCCACCCACTGGCTGTGCTGAGGCTGAGGAGGGGATACCCAGGGGACTCACCAACCCTTGTAAGGACCGCTCAGCTCTGCTGTATGTCACCGCGCTGCCAGCGCGAGTGAAGTCTGAGGAGAGTGTGAGGAGATTTGCGCCACAGTAGTGGCGATAGAGGCCAAAACCGAAAGTGAAAGCGTTGCGGCTTCAAGAAAATGGCCGCCGGCCGCGTGTAAGCAGCGTCATTGATCCGCGGCAAGATGGCTGCCGAGCGCAGCTTAAACAGTAAAAGCCATGCCAGCTAGTGGCTTCTCCAAACACTCACACCTCACAGCCCCAGCACACAGACATGAGCGCTCCCTGCCAGGCCAGAGTGACCCACATGTACCCCCACACAGCACAGCGCCAGTACAGGGTGCAGAGAGTAGCATAACCGGGGGGAGACAGGGAGAAACCCCCCAGACAGAGAAACACAGCCAGCATGTACTCACCTGAAGCAGGCGAGACTACTTACCCGTCCCATAGGAACCCACTGGCTTGTTTCAGACAGACCTATCACAGAGTAGTACTGAGTAGCTGTCGGCCCGGTCCACCGCGAAAGATACAGCAGGTACTGTTCAATCCTGTGAGGACCGCGGGAGCATAAAAGCCACCCGGCCACCCCTGGAGTCATGGGGCATGTCGTGAACTGAGTCTCACGCACACAAGGCGAGGATCGGCACGCTCGATGGTCGGACAGGGAAGACTACGAGGATACCAGTGTACCCAACCTGTTGCCCAGCCGACAGTTGATTGAAGGTCTCAAAAATAAAATAATGAAATTCCCAAACGAATAAAAATAAAATCTTCCAGGAGACTGGCTCCTGAGAGAGCCACGTCTTCTCCTTCTGCTAGGCAGAATAAAACTGAGGCTGCTAGCTGCAGGTATGAGGGTTATGTCTGGAGGGACCGCCCCCCTGGGCGGGGCTGTTCAGCTCTGTTTTTTCTAGAATGTATGTTTCTAACATCTAACATTCTGCCTAGATCTTCTTTTGCGAGCAGGGACATATACCTACGTGTTTCAGTATTAGAGCTGTGTCAGTCCATGGACGATAAGAGAAATCAAAATTTTACATTGCTTTTTAACCACTTCGACACGGGGCACTTTCACCCGCCTTCCTGCCCAGGCCAATTTTCAGTTTTCAGTGTTGTTGCACCTTGAATGACAACTGCGCGTTCATACAACTGTACCCATATGTAAGTATTATAATTTTTTGAGACAGATAGAGTTTTTTTTCTGGTGGTATTTAATCACCACTTGGTTTTTAATTTTTTTTGCTAAACAAATAAAAAAAGACTGAAAATTTGGAAAAAAAATAGTTTTTCTTAGTTTCTGTTATAATTTTTTTCGAATGAGTATTTTTTTCATCCTAACTGATGTGCTCTGATGAGGCAGCACTAATGAGAAGGCACTGATCAACACTGATGAGGCAGCAATGATGAGGCGGCAATGATCGTGCCACTGATGGACACTGATAGGCTGCACTGATGGGCACTGATAGGCTGCATTGATGGGCACTGATTATCAGCGTAAACAGTGGGCTGACAGTCTTACCTTTTAATGGCAATCCTTTTCTCACTGTTTTTTTTTTTTTTTTTTTTTTTTTTTTTTTGTTTTTTGTTTTGTTTTTTTTTTTTTTTGTTTTGTTTTTTTTTTGTTGTTTTGTTTTTGGGTTTTGTTTGTTGTTTGTTTTTTTTTTTGGGGTTGTTGTTTTGTTTTTTTTTTGTGTTTTTTTTTTTTTTTTGTTTTTTTTTTTTTTGTTTTTTGTTTTTTTTTTTTTTTTTTTTTTTTTGGTTGTGTGTTTTTTGTGTTTTGTTTTTTTGTTTTTTTTGTTGTGTTTTTTTTTTTGTTTTTTTGTTTTTTTTTTGTTTTTTTTTTTTTTTTTTTTTTGTTTTTTTTTTTTTTTTTTTTTTTTTTTTTTTTTTTTTTTTTTTTTTTTTTTTTTGGTTTTTTTTTTTTTTTTTTTTTTTTTTTTTTTTTTTGTTTTTTTTTTGTTTTTTTGTGTTGTTTTTGTTTTTTTTTTTGTTTTTTTTTGTTTTTTTGGTTTGTTTTTTTTTGTTTGGTTTGTGTTGGTTTTTTTTTTTTTTTTTTTTTTTTTTGTTGTTTTTTTTTGTTTTTTTGTAGATCTGAACTGAGGAAAAGCTCTGCTGATTTTATCATCCAATCATGTGCAAGCTAAAATGCTGTTTTTTATTTTCATTGCATGTCCCCCTCTGATCTACAGTGATTGCACTTCCAAGTGCACTTTCAGTGCAATTTCAAGTGCACTTTGCACTTGTAGTGCAAAGTGGATTTTCCTTTCGTAAATAACCCCCAGTGGCTGCATGGATACAGCCACTGGCCCAATTTGACAGCTATAGCCTTCATGCTCATCAGTGAGATAACACAGTTGGTCAAAGCTGTGCACTCAATTCCACCTGCAGGTTGTTGGTGTCTGATATGGCTTTGCTAGCACAGACAGTGAAAATGTAAAAATCCTGTCTATGTAAAATCCTTATCAATGTCAATTAAAGGGATTGGGAGATGGAGGGCAAAGCTATTACCATGCCAATGTCTCTATTCTACCTTATCTTTGGTGTCCTGAGAAATGTATATGCTTGATGTAGGTCTCAACCATGGCTCAAAACAGAGCTTTGAAGAGGCAGATAAAATGAGCAGAGGCACACAGGTTCAGGTATTCAAAAGTGGGTGAAAATAATAATTTTATTCAAAATCCCATTATAATTTTGAATAAAAGTGGCAAAAGGCTTGAACCTATTTTTTGCTCTTTGTGTTTTCATTAGGGCACCTGTTACTGGAATAGAAATTGAAAATCCCATAATGTGAATGCAAAATTTTTCTACTTTACTAGAAAAGGTGTTTTTTTTGTGCCCCTTTTTATATGATTTAGTTAGTGGTAACCGAAGGGCAAATATCCACAGACAGGATGAAGACAACAATAAAAACACAACGGCTGTTCTAATCAGTACATTAATGTGACTTTTCTGTCAGCAATATATTGATATACCTGAGGTACAGTTCTCCTCTCCTTTTACACATAAACAGCTATATAATAACTTATGATCTTTTCTAATATCTCTAATATCCTCCATTTCCCCCTGTCATTGAATAATAGTATGTTGTTGACAGACAGTTCCATAAACTGTCCTAGCATTATGATGAAAGTACAAACTTTTCCATTAGGTTGGTTTGACTGTTTATACAGTTATCACGCTCATACATGCATACACATTTACAAATGGTCAGTGTAGTTTGTGTTGGATGATCTTCAGTCCCCATGTAGAGGTGTGTTGAAAGACATGCAGCAGTTAGATTAAGTAACATGCTTTACAACTCTGGCATCCCTATGTGTTTTTTTTGTTGCTATTTCTGTAGTCATTGGTGAGATTTTTTCTTCTCTCTTCCTGTTTGGTCAAAACCTCTTCAATATGGCATTATCAGTTATACGTTTTTTTTTAGCCCTGACTCACACTGATGCGGTGCGGGAAACGCAACGATTCCTGTGCATTTCCCATACCATATAGAAATCACACTGTGTTCAAGTGATCTGCTGAGGCTGTCATTTAAAAGTTAATGGCACCCCAAAATCAGGTTACAAAATGCAGTGCATTTGCCTGAACTGGTTCCAGTGCGGTGCGATTCCTGTGCAAATCACATGCGGTATGCAGTGTGAACCTAGGCTGAAAGTAGATTGACCAAGAGTGAGAACCTCTATCAGGTTTTTATAGCGGTCTCCGTCCTCACCATAGTGATCCTTGATTGGTCACTATCCAAGAGGCAGGATGAAATCTTAAAATCTCCCCAATATGGACACAGATGACAAAAAAAAACCTGACAGACATTATAACTATTGTAACCAAAATTAAAAATACGTTTTTGCCTGGTCTTGGGCTTTACCCACCTTATTACCGTAATGAAAATAAATGGCGAGTAAATGGACATGGAGCCAATCATAGTGACTCTGTGCCTTGTGATTGCTGTGATGGCCAACCACAAATGCAAACACTGATTGTTTTTTGTTGCAAAATATTAGATCAATTTGGAGTTTCTACTTTCTAAAAAGGCGTAATTTTGGGGAGGGGATAAATTGTGCTGTCCTCGGATGCAGCAACTGTATGGATACAGCTGCTGTTCCCAATTTAACATTTCTGCAGTTACAGGTGCATGGTTCCAAACTCACATGGATGTCAAATACGGAGCAGTGGCTGTGTCTGTGCAGCCATTGCGCCTCAATATATATTAATGGGACTGCCTGCGCAGGGATGCACAGAACATCTGTGCATCCCCCTGCGGGTGAACAAGGCTCTCCCATGGGTTATGCATTGATACACCATGTGTGAACAAGATGGTAAAGCTTTTAACTGTTTTATACAATTCAAATGATTATATAAATTTGGTATGCAGAAAAGTTTTATTGGTATCTGATTAGGTAATTTTCTGGAGGACATCTGCTCTCTAGCTCCCTCATTACTACCTCCCATGCTTATATCCGGGACTTCTCCAGAGTCTCTCCATTTCTCTGAAACTCCCTACCTCAATGTATACAACTATTTTCTACTCTGTCTGCCTTTAGACGATCCTTGAAAACTCTTCAGACAAGTTCATCCCACCCCTACCTAACAACTGAATTTTATTTTCCAAAAGCAACTCATCCCCACACATTTACTACCTTTGGAGAGTTGACCTGATGGGGAACTAGTGTCTCAACTTCTCTGTCAGGCTGTACCCACTGGTTGCTACGAGGCTGTCAACTGTGAAGCCAACAGGGGCCTTAACAACCAGTGACAGGTGGAGATGGGTGGAGGTAGTGGCGGCAAAAATCCCTCCTGTTACACAGCATACAGAGACAGGTACTCTGCCTGTCTTTGTACTTCAACTAAATCCTAGTACACACCACAATTTTTTACTTTTTTTATTCAACACAGCAGTTCAGGTCGGAGCTGCTGAACTAACAATCTGATGTTAGTACAGCGATCTCTCCTGCTGAGCTATTGTGTTCTGACAGGGGGCAACCCCCCCACCAGACCACTCCGGTCAGGAGATTGGTCAGCATACCTTTTGCGGTCATGAGCCGTTCGGGCGGCTTCTGTTGAACCAGCTGCCATACACACGGGCCGAATGTCGGCTGGTTTCTATTGAACCGGCAATTGCCAGTCGGACATTTGCCCGTGTGTACTAGGCTTTACAGTTGCTCTTAATTACCTTCTGTTTCATTATCTACAAACTATAGGTACATTTTTTTTGTATTTGGTGCAGTAATAGTGCCACTTTGTAAAAATGAAATCTTTTAAGAACTAGCTGGATCTTCCGCAGGTGTCGTAAAGCTACCAAAAGAACTACAGGGACTTTTTAATCTAGTGCAGGACTTTTTAAAGGGGCCATACCAGCAAAAAGTGTTGCTATGCCGCGTACACACGGTCGGTTTTTCTGATGAAAAAAGACAGATGGACTTTTTTCATCGGACAAACCGATCGTGTGTGGGCCCTATCTGTCTTTTTTCCAGCGGTATAAAAAAAAATAGAACATGTTTTAAATTTTACCAATGGAAAAAAAAAAACGATAGCAAATTCCGATCGTCTGTGGGGAACTCCATCAGGGAAAAAACCCACGCATGCTCAGAATCAAGTCGACGCATGCTCAGAAGCATTGAACTTCATTTTTCTCGGCTTGTTGGAGTGTTTTACGTCACAGCGTTTGTGACGGTCGGATTTTTGACTGATGGTGTGTAGGCAAGACTGATGGAAGTCAGCTTCATCGGATTTCCGATGGAAAAATCCATCGGATTAGAATCCATAGGAAATCCGATCGTGTGTATAGGGCATTAGGGTTTTTACTGAATTCCCCCTGTATCTTTACTAAAGGGTAAAAGGTATGGGAATGCTTTGTTCTATTACAAAGTTTTAAACAATACCTCCTTTCATAACATAATCTCTTTTTCATAAAGAAACATCTGTTTCTTGTAACAGTTTCTAGCTGTCACAGACCAGTCTAAAAATAGGCATTTGCTGAAGTTGAGTTGTAGTTAAATGTACTGTTTGTCATGACTGTGTCCACAACGTTCCACATGACTGAACCCTGCTCAAACATGCTCATCCAGGTGACAACAGGAAATGATACACAGCCCAGCAAGCAAGGGACAGACCTACCCAGGGTGCACTCCTGCACCTGAAGGATGATGCACTGAGAAATTCACAGGTGTTAAATGGAAGGTTACCCATCTAACTTTCTGTAAATAGCCACCATGCTGTAAATAAGCACCAGATAAGCTTTGCAAAAAAAGCACTCTCTTGTCTTGCTAAGTGCATGCCATAAATCAATATAGTAAAATACGCACGGTAAATACTGGCACAAAAAAAGCACAGTAGACAGGTTTCTAAGCAACACAAAGGCCATATGTGATCATACATGCAAAAAAACTGTTTTATAGTTAGCATATTTTTATCTACAGGACAGTTCAAATAATTCACTTTTTTTTATCAGCATTCATCATCTGCATGAATTGATATATTCTTAAACTGTATGTGCATGGGAAGATTTTAATTGTAGTTTGTGTCCAATTAATAGCTTCACCCTCTCTATTGTGCTGGTGACCATTTTCACTAATACAGAAAGCGATGGCCAATCCAAAATTTTACATTTGTCACCAGAAAAGATGAGGGGAAATCTTTTTTTCATTTTGGATAGAGATAAGCTGGATACACACTATACAATTCTCTTAATATTTTTTCCTTTAGATTTAACAAAACCATATAATATGAGGTCAAACCTAAATACTTTAAATTTGGATGCAATCAGGCAGGCCCTTGCACTACATAGTTGAAGGTAAATCTAAAGGAAATCTAACAACAAAAGTTGTATGGTGTGTATCCAGCTTAAGGAAGGGTTATAACCGCTGTGAGATTTTTCTTCGCCATCTATGTTAAGCTGAACAGATTTTAAAAATGAAATCTGGGGACATTTTTTTTTTTTTTTTTTTATTGGTAAACTATTTTATAAGCATATTTTCCTCAAATGATATAAGAAGTGTATGTGGTATGTGTTTCTGGAATGATTGTATGATATATACATTATTTCTCACATTTCGTCCATAAATAAAGATTTTAAAAAAAGATACTTCTTAGAATTTTTGAAGATATGACTACCAAATGTTATTAAGATAAGATGGAGAAAAAACAGAGTGCAGGAGTGCGTTACATAAAGAATGCAGTGCTAAGGAGCATGCTACATAAACAATGCAGGGCTAAGGAGCATGCTACATAAAGAATTCAGAGCTAAGGAGTATGCTACATAAGGAATGCAGGGCCAAGGAGCATGCTACATAAAGAATGCAGGGCTAAGGAGCATGCTACATAAAGAATGCAGAGCTAAGGAGTACGCTACATAAGGAATGCAGGGCTAAGGAGCATGCTACATAAAGAATGCAGGGCTAAGGAGCATGCTACATAAAGAATGCAGGGCTAAGGAGCATGCTACATAAAGAATTCCGGGCTAAGGAGTGTGCTATATAAAGAATGCAGGGCTAAGGAGCATGCTACATAAAGAATGCAGGGCTAAGGAGCATGCTACATAAAGAATGCGGGGCTAAGGAGTGTGCTACATAAAGAATGCAGGGCTAAGGAGCATGCTACATAAAGAATGCAGGGCTAAGGAGCATGCTACATAAAGAATGCAGAGCTAAGGAGTACGCTACATAAGGAATGCAGGGCTAAGGAGTGTGCTACATAAAGAATGCAGGGCTGAGCATGCTACATAAAGAATGCAGGGCTAAGGAGCATGCTACATAAAGAATTCCGGGCTAAGGAGTGTGCTATATAAAGAATGCAGGGCTAAGGAGCATGCTACATAAAGAATGCAGGGCTAAGGAGCATGCTACATAAAGAATGCCGGGCTAAGGAGTGTGCTACATAAAGAATGCAGGGCTAAGGAGCATGCTACATAAAGAATGCAGGGCTAAGGAGTGCTTAGGAGCATGCTACATAAAGAATGCAGGGCTAAGGAGTGTGCTACATAAAGAATGTAGGGCTAAGGAGCATGCTACATAAAGAATGCAGGGCTAAGGAGCATGCTACATAAAGAATGCCGGGCTAAGGAGTGTGCTACATAAAGAATGCAGGGCTAAGGAGCATGCTACATAAAGAATGCAGGGCTAAGGAGCATGCTACATAAAGAATGCCGGGCTAAGGTGCGTGCTACATAAAGAATGCAGGGCTAAGGAGCATGCTACATAAAGAATGCAGGGCTAAGGAGTGCTTAGGAGCATGCTACATAAAGAATGCAGGGCTAAGGAGCATGCTACATAAAGAATGCAGGGCTAAGGAGTGCGCTACATAAAGAGTGCAGGGCTAAGTAGTGCTCAGGAGCATGCTACATAAAGAATGCAGGGCTCAGGAGTGCGCTACAGAAAGAATGCAGGGCTCAGGCGTGCGTTACATAAAGAATGCAGGGCTCAGGAGTGCGCTACAGAAAAAATGCAGGGCTCAGGAGTGCGCTACAGAAAGAATGCAGGGCTCAGGCGTGCGCTACAGAAAGAATGCAGGGCTCAGGCGTGCGTTACAGAAAGAATGCAGGGCTCAGGCGTGCGTTACAGAAAGAATGCAGGGCTCAGGAGTGCGCTACATAAAGAATGCAGGACTCAGCAGTGCGCTACATAAAGAATGCAGGGCTCAGCTGTGCCCATTGTTGTGGCAAGATTTTGATTGTATGCATAGCACACTCCATCTTGCCTTGTGCTAAATAAGCACACACTTCAGATTTCATCTTATTGCAATAATGCTATCTTAGGCTAAAATTCACTCACCATTCATCCGTCCTATTCATTCAAAGAAGGAAGCATCACCAGCCAGGTCTCATTATCAAGGCATCCCAGAGCAGAGTCCCCCCTAGGATAGCCAGCTCCTTTTATTTATAGTGTCAACATGAATAACAAAAGAAGGTGGTGGCTTCACAAAACAGCCAATCAGACATTTTGTATACTTTCAAAAGAACCAATGACAGACATGTATATATTCAAATAGAATGCTAGCAGTGATGTGTGCAAACGGTTGGGTACAGGGGCCATGCTTTTTGTGAGACAAAAGAACACTAGAAAGCATGGCTTTGTGCAAAGCCGTGTGAAAACCAACTCACGGCTACCAATGACGCAAACCATACTTAATCATGGATCAGATAACCACAATTTTCGTATAGTTATGCTATAGTTCTCATAAACGCAGATTTGTTTGCTCGGAGTCATTTAATGAAGTCGACAAGAAGTGGCCAGTCCCTTGGTGAGGCATAAATGAACATCCCCAAAAGGAGCAAGAAAATCTGTTGTGTCCGTGGGAGGGTGTTTGCGCCACCGGTCTTCCACCAACGTCTGTATGTGCGAATACACTCACATGAGCGCATTACAGCAAAACCGACAATGGGGGACATCTGACAACATACATTAATAAAATTTTCCACAACAGTCCTCCCTTTTTTGTCATATGCACCCCATGTCCATCGATGAAACTTGATCTGCTTCTTACACCTGGAAATGAATCAGTCCTTACAGTCCATAAAAAGGAAAACGCGGCTTGACATGTAGACTCTGTTCTTCAAGAGCATGACTTATAAAGGAAGACACGACATGGTGAGCTGTAGTAATCGCCGATCCGTCTGTGATCCTCTGTGTCTTGTATGTGGGTCCGGCTTCGGGGCGTCTCATCAAGGAAACTCTGGTCACGCGTCCAATCAGGCAACAGGAGCACCTCGTCATGACATAGAAAGAATAGAAATAAAACAACATGAGTATACTGTATATATTCCCACTTCCTTTAACTACTTGTCCCCCGCCCACTGTCAATTGACGGCGGGCGGAGGACACTCTCGTTCTGGGAGGACGTCATATGACGTCCTCCCTTTAAAACGAGCTAGGAGGCGCGCGCGCGCGCCGCGTTCACAAGGCCCAGGTGCGCGTGCCCGGTGGCCGCAATTGCCGCCGGGCACCCGCGATTGCCCGGGAAACGAGCAGGAAAGTGGATCTCTGTGTGTAAACACAGAGATCCACGTCCTGTGAGGGAGAGGGGACCGATGGTGTGTCCCTTGTACATAGGGACAACCATCGGTCACCTCCCCCAGTCAGTCCCCTCCCCCCACAGTAAGAACACTTTGAGGGAACATATTTAACCCCTTCCCGCCCCCTAGTGGTTAACCCCTTCCCTGCCAATCACATTTATACAGTAATCAATGCATTTTTATAGCAGGGATCGCTGTATAAATGTGAATGGTCCCAAAAATGTGTCAAAAGTGTCCGATGTGTCCGCCGCAATATCGCAGTCACAACAGAAAATCGCAGATCGCCACCATTACTAATAAAAAAAAAATAAAATAAAAAGCTATAAATCTATCCCCTATTTTGTAGACGCTATAACTTTTGCGCAAACCAATCAATACGCGCTTATTGCGATTTTTTTTTTTACCAAAAATATGTAGAAGAATACGTATCGGCCTAAACTGAGGAAAATTTTATTTAAAAAAAAAAAATGGGTATTTATTATAGCAAAAAGTAAAAAATTGTGTTTTTTTTTCCAAACTGGACGCTCTTCTTTTGTTTATAGCGCAAAAAATAAAAACCGCAGAGGTGATCAAATACCACCAAAAGAAAGCTCTATTTGTGGGAAAAAAAGGACGCAAATTTCGTTTAGGAGCCACGTTGCACGACCGCGCAATTGTCATTCAAAGTGTGACAGCGCTGAAAGCTGAAAAATGGCTTGGGCAGGAAGGGGGTTTTCATGCACGGTAGAGAAGTGGTTAACCACGATCCGCTGTAAAATAAAAATTAGATCCCCAAAGATTCCCAGACCCTAAAAAGGACTCCCAACCTTCACTTAGCTACAGCTCTGGCTTCAACAGTTACATGAAGAATCCTATCCTTAATGGATGAGAATTGTTCAATCGTATCCTAAGCTCAAGCCCCCCCACCTTGTACATCCAGGACACCATGGCCAGACCTGGTCGGGGTTGGTGAACAATTCCCTTCTAACTGTCCCTGCCATTCTTAATTTCTCACGCCATCAGATCCTCGCGATCGGCCGCGAGATAAGATGCTGGGACAGCTTCACCATCACGCATGAACCTCTTGCTTTGGGGGAATTACCTTATAAGCTGCAGATCCGCATAAGCACCAAACTAAAGTTCAAACACACTTGTGGGCTGCCTAGATACCCAAACTGACAAGAGACAGAGCTATTAAAACTATAACCAATTTTACCCTCTAAAAATGCATCATTAGATTCCATTGACAAGTGTCTGTTTGGAGTCTTCACCAGTTTGTCAAAACTCCTCATACCCATAATAACATCATAAATGGCATGTACCGCTGTCATCGCTGGGGTACTAAAACTTGGTGGAGACTCAGAACAGACCTAGCAATCGGTCCTGTTCGCTTTCTGAGCTAGTCAGGAAATACACTTTAAATAATAACTTGGGATGCTTTTCATCGTTACCCTTGCTAAAATTTACTAAGCAAAAAAATATAAATAATCAAAGATACTACTCAGTCCTTTAGTGTGGTTGAGTCGCTTCTTGCAGTGGCTGGTATGGTCTCATCCCTCAAGCTTCTTTACAACGACCTAGTCACCTGGTTGGAAAGAATGTAAACCGGTTATTGTGTCAGGGTCCAGGAGTGAATCGTGAACCCTGTGGTGGACATTTTGAAGTTCATGTCACAGTGATCGCACCTCCCCCATCAGCCGAGAATATAAGTGACAGCTAATGAGGAAAGTACCACTCTGGTTTTGATTGACCTCCAAACAACCCTCATATGACAATAACCCAGACATCGGGACTGTGGTCACTGCATAACCTGTGCGTGGCTTACAATACCTGGAACCATTGACAAAAGGTTCTTAGCATCTGGGATGGGAACCTACTTCACCAGACTGCTGCTTGCCGATTCAAATTCTATCAAAGAAAGACAGTCTTGGCACAAACTTGGTTAGAATTACAGAGGTTAACGTTATTTGTTTGAAAAAAAAACTGTCATTCTTACATTTATCACTTCTCCCCCCATTTTCTTCCTCATTAGAAACTGAAGGAAGAAATGCGTGGTGCAGGAAAAAAGAAACAATGAAATTATACTTTTACCTCTTTAGACTCGTGTATTTATCCATATGTACAGCTGTCTACATACACCTGCTCCCTGTGTACATACACTTTCAGAGGCTCCTTCGGATCTGAAAAATACTTATAAGCAAAATCATTACTCTATCCTTCATATTTAACCTGCAAAGAATGGTGAATAATAATGACATTCCTGTACATTGGTAAATTGTCAGTGACATTCTTTCAAAACCGATTCAAACAAAACCCTCTGTAACCCTTACTTTTCCTGTTCCTACAAAAATACAACAGCCGCGACGCATCGGAGGATCGCTGCGGTAAGTTCGAACATATTCACATTACTACATACAAACATTCAGATACAAATGTGGGGGAGATACTTCATAGTTTCCAAAAACAAAATTAAAAAAACAAAAACAGCCAGAATTCTCCCTTCACTCTTTCAGCAATACAATGGGACAAACATGAGAGCAGCTCGAAAACCTTGCATGGACCAGCCATACAAAGTTCAAACAAACGGGCATGAGAATTTAACCACCGTTCCTCTTCTGAGAATCACAAAAACGTGTACTACACCTCCATCAACACACTCATCATTACAGATTTCTGAAGCCACAGCTGAACTACATCCATACCCAAAATAGTATCCTTGGACCACCTATGTTAATCTTTTTGGGGTTCAAAGGCCTTTGCCCCAAAACTAGGCTTTGTGCACCGTGTGACCGTCTGACTGTGGGAAGCCTCCATTCCTTCCCTTTGCACAGACCTCTTTGTGTCCATGGCGATTCGAATCGGCTTATCGTCTTAACCCTGCGTCCAGGGTAAACCGTTGCACCCATTTCGTGGAGCACCGCCCGTTGTCTTCTTCTACGGTGGATTGACGGACTACAACCAGTCCCCCAACTAGAAACCCTAACCGAGGCATCAACTCTATGGCTTGTTGTCCCAACACTTTTGGAACTACAGCAACAACCACAGATCAACCCCCAAATTAGGCCTATACCCCTCACAGTATATGCATACACAAGCGTTTTCCGCTATACACCCATACACTGCGTCGCCAGACTAAACCACACAGAACACTTACACCCATTTACCACCTGCAGAACAATGTGGCTTCTCTCTGTATCTAGATGATACAACAATAATGGTGATGCCCCCCTGTTTGCGCTCTACCCAAAACTGTATTACAGTACAAAACTTCACAAAACTGGAACAAAATATAAAACACCCTTTTTCAAACGCCAAAATGCTTTCCATTTTCCTTCAAGCACAAATCTCATTGCCCAACCTTTCAGAAAGAAACCAAACTCCTCCCACCAACCTCCTGCTGATACATAAATGCTGAAAAGAAACTTCCTGTTACATGCTCAGCTCTCAAAAAAAAAAAAACTGGTTTATTTACATATCATTGTACAGGAAGAGGGAGGGGGAGGGGGAGGGGGGAGCCTAGCCCCATCGCCTTGTCTATCAAGACACCAAAAAATCCATGGCTAAACATCATATATATTTCAACAATTTAAAAAACTTGGCAAGGGAAAGGATGGAATAAACCCCCCTTTGCAAATGGGAGGGAATCCCCCCTGACCCACACATCCCCTGGAGGTCAAACCACACGTTTCGAGACTCAGGCCTCGTACACACGGCCGATTTTCTCGGCAAGAACCAGCAAGAAACTTGCTGGCAGAGAGGTCTTGCCGAGTAAATCGGTCGTGTGTACGCGGCTATCGGGTTTCTCGTCGAGAAAACCGTCAAGAAACCTCGACGAGAAAATAGAGAACCTGCTCTCTATTTTCTCGTCGAGATTCTCGTCAGCATGTTTCTCGACGAGAAAAGTGAGTGTGTGTACACTTACCTGTCCTCCCGGAAGCCCGCGCATGTTCGAAATGAATTCGACGCATGCGCGGTAGCTTCCTAGGCATACGTAGGGTATACCGAGATGGCGGCGACGGCATCGAATGTGACGAGCGCATGCTCGTCGTAGTCGATGACGTCACCGCGTACACTCCATTCAAAGAACCGCGGGTTCTTTGAAACGAGCGTGTGTACACTCGGCCGGGACAAGTTTCTTGTCCAAGAATCTCGTCGAAAAAAACGACATGTTTTTTTCTACGAGAATCTCGGCCGTGTGTACGAGGGCTCAAATTCAAAACTTCTGCAAAAAGATGGCTCTAGGAGTTTCGACCAAACCCCCACTCTTCCTTTGCAGGCTATACAATACATGCTTCAAAAACAATGAATTGCCTTCTGGGAAACTCCCAAATATTTAAACATAAAAACAACACACACCACTGTGTACAAAATCTCAGTTAAAGTTAGTCTTACAATCTATCAAAATTCAGTGTAAAGTAGAGTTTTTACTTAAAAACTAAATCCAATACAAAAACCGCGGCTCATATACTGCAAAGTCATGAAAACAGAGAAATCCCCATCCTAACACCATCTGCATGGAGTTTGCATGTTCTCCCTGTGTCTGCGTCGGTTTCCTCCCACACTCCAAAGACATGCTGGTAGGTCAACCAGATCCCATCCATAAATAGGCCCCAGCATGTGCATGTGTCCGCAAGCGCGTCGGGACCCCTCGGGGTAAGACCACGCTATATCAAGATACCACTCTACTCAACTCAAAAGGTGATGCTTAGAAAAACTATTTAAACTAGCAAATTTAACATTAAACAAAAAGAGCCTCTCAGTATGTCACCCTGGTGTCTCACTATTCTGGGACGACCCACAGGCCAAACTGAAAATCCCTCAAAATGTGGGTTCTCCCGGATAAAAATGTTGAGAACTGCGCCTCTAAATCACTTTTTTAAAACATAACAGACTGCACACACACACACAAAGGAATTGGAGCAGCTTCCTCTCTAGGACGACCCACAGGACAAACGACACAAAATCCTTAAACTGCCTCTCAAGATGGCCGACAAGCCAGGCCACAACAACAAAATGGCGCCATGCAATGCAGTTTTTGATTTTGCCAAAATCAGCACAAACTTCCCTACCAGCCAAAAACTGACAAACATGGGACATCAAATGAACACTTAAATATAAAAACGCAAGACCACGTGGGTTCCCACACACAAAGGAAAACAAAAATGGTCTCCACCAGATTCCAACACAGAAAAGTCCACACTACTCAATTCGCACCAAACATCAAAATCTGCCCCAAAAGCTGAGAAATTCCACCAGCAAAATAGCCAACGAATGCCACAGCACGGTCACATGATATCACACCCAAAGGAAAAGTGGCTGTGCGTGTTCCCCTATAGGATACCCACAGGCTAAGAAAAGACTGCGCCTCAAGATGGCAGACAAACCACATGGCCAACAACAAAAGGCAGTTTTTCCCGCCAAACCAGGATCTCTTCAAAAGAAAATTAAAAATGTTTTTCTCCACAAAGACAGACTACACAATTGAGATTCACACTCAACCATAGACACACGCTTTAGGCTACTTCAACTCAGACCCTTTGGCCAACTAAAGAGCACATTTAAAAAAATGTTAGTTACATGCACAACATTAAAAACAACAACGCTCCTTTTTGCAAAGTTCATATACTCTGAAATATTCACCACACACATACAGTACTAGGGATGAGCTCAGTGTTCGAGTCGAACATACGTTCGACTCGAACATCGGCTGTTCGATCGTTCGACGAAGATCGAACGTTTTGGGTCGTTCGCGCCAAATTCGAGTGACGCGAACGACCCAAAATCCCGGCGCTGTGATTGGCCAAGCATGCACTGTGACCCTGCATGCTTGGCCAATCACAGCGCCGGCAGCGAGGAGAGGATGCCTGAGGCCAATTATAGCTCAGGGGGGTTTAGTACACGCCCCACACTATAAAAGGCCGCCAGCGCGGAGGCCTTGTGTATTGTGTTGGCGTGCAGGGAAAGACGTACATAGGCAGGGACAGTGTTAGAGAAATTGTGTGTAGGGGGAGAGAAGGATAGGTAGGGACAGTGTCAGTGATATTGTGTGTAGGGAGAGGGAAGGATAGGTAGGGACAGTGTCAGTGATATTGTGTGTAGGGAGAGAGAAGGATAGGTAGGGACAGTGTCAGTGATATTGTGTGTAGGGAGAGAGAAGGATAGGTAGGGACAGTGTCAGTGATATTTTGCTTAACCTTGTGTGCAGGGAGAGAGAACGATAGGTAGGGACAGTGTCAGTGATATTTTTGCTAAGCCTCCTGCACAGTATACAACCGAAGATAGCCCTTATTGCTGTGATTTCCTGTTGTGTAACACAGGCAGGCATCTGCAGCACTTAAAGCAGGCGTAGTGTGACTCCTGCAAAATATAAACCTGAAGCTAGCCCTTATTGCTCGTAGTTTTTTTTCTTTTGTGTTACACTAAGGGCTCTTTCACACAGGACGGATCAGTAATGATCCGCCCAGTGAAGCTCAGCGGGGATCGCTCCGTTGATCCCCGCTGAGCCGGCGGATGACTGGGCAGTTCCCGCACACTGTGCAGGGACCGCCCTGTCAGAGCGCCGCTCTCCCCTATGGGGGGATCGGATGATGACGGACTGTAGAGTCCGTTGTCATCCGATCCGATCCGCAGACGGAAGGAAAAATAGGGGTTTCCTCCGTCACACTTTTGCGGATCGGAGCGGGTCGGATGTCAGCGGACATGTCACCGCTGACATCAGTGGCTCCATAGGAGGACATGTAGCATCCGTTCAGGTCCACCTAAAAAACTGACAGGTGAACCTGAACGAACCCTCTGTGTGAAAGAGCCCTAACAGGCATCTGCAGCACTTAAAGCAGGCGTAGTGTGCTTCCTGCACATTATACACCTGAAGCTAGCCCTTATTGCTCGTAGTTTTTTTTCTTTTGTGTTACACTAACAGGCATCTGCAAGGGCATATAAAAAATATATAATGTGGCGCTGTGAGAGAAGTAGTAAAAAACCCTACTTCATGTATAGCACAATGGTGCACATAAAAATATGGTGTCAAACAAAACGTTTGTACACAATAGGTGTACACAAATGAATGTGATAAAAATGTAAGTGAATACTAACAGTGAAATAATTGGTATGGGGTATAGGTGCACAACAAAAACCAGCAATTAAACTGGAATATTGATCATACCCATAATAAACAAAAATAAAAATGAAAATATAATGTAGGTGGAGACAAACTCATATGTGAGGGCTTACAGTGTTGTGGCACCAGCACCACCACCAAAGGCCCAATTTTTCCTACCACTGTTCAACAATGGCATGTAAATATAATTCCTGATATAATAGTTCACAGCAGGGTGTTCTAGCGCCCACCAAGAGTAACTGTGAGGGCTCACAGTGTTGTGGCAACACCAACATGTAAGGGGCAAATTTCTGCAGAGTATATACGGCAGGCCCCTATTTCAAACATCCAACTTACAAACGACTCCTACTTGCAAACGGAAGGAGACAACAAGTGAGAGGAAATCTACTCCTAGGAAGGGAAATTCTCTCCTGTAAGAGTTAATATGGGAAAAAGGCGTCTCCCCTCTACTGATACTTTATCACCAATCCTTGTTTCAATAAAAACTCCACTTTTCAAAAACAGTTGTCATTAGGACGGAAAGGGAGGTGAAATGTTCTGAACAGGTGCACACTGCACAGACAGCAAAACAAATGTTACAGGGGTGATAACCCTTCCCTATGTTTTCCAAAAAGCTTAAAAATAGATTTTTTGGCTGGAGCTACACTTAACCTCCCTAGCGGTAATCCCGAGCGTGACTCGGGGTTTTTTTTTTATGCTAGGATCGGTAACCCCGAGTCACGCTCGGGGTAGACATTGCAGAGCTCGCAGCGGAGTTTCCTTACCTTCTCCTGGCGATCCAGCGATGATGTCCTCTGCTGTGATCGCCAGCGAGATCTCCGGCGAGTGTCGGCACTTTCGACCCCATCTGACTTCCTAGTTCCGTTCCCTGCGAGCCGCAGCGGCGCAAGGGAGCGGAACTGGGCGGCAAATTCAAAAAGGTAAACACATAGTATACATACAGTATACTGTAATCTTACAGATTACAGTACTGTATGTAATAATTACACACCCCCTTTGTCCCTAGTGGTCTGTCCAGTGCCCTGCATGCAGTTTTATATAATAAAAACTATTCTTTCTGCTTGGAAACTGGAGATTGTCCATAGCAACCAAAAAGTGTCCCTTTATGTCAAAAGTGGTTTTAGACCAGCTAGAAAACAGCGATAATAAATTACAATCACTCGCAGAATTGAGCGATAGCGATTTGTGGGGAAATTCATCATCAAACACTAAATCTAATGACAGCGACAATTCTGCAACTGAGCAAATTTCAGTGTTTTTGATTTGATTACATTATTGAATAATTTTTATTATAATTAGATTACTATTTTTTATAATTATTTATAGTTATTTATTATATTATAATTTATAATTTTGTGTTTCATATTTATCATACCCGGGATGTTTACTAGACTCTGGTTTGCTCAGGTTTAAGTAAGTAATTACTAAGAATCGCAGGCCTATAATACATAACACCAAATTTCCATGCAAAATAATTGTACCGCATAATTCCAGAAAGAATCATACCGCCAGGGAGGTTAAACAATGTACCTGTTCAAAATTAAAAAACAGATTCTACTTAAGAACAAACCTACAGTCCCTGTCTTGTTTGCACCGCCTGTATACTGCTGTTCAGAGTATATAGGGCCTTTTTTTTTTGGGTGCGGGGTTCCCCTTAATATCCATACAAGACCCAAAGGGGCTGGTAATGGGCTGGGGTAGGGGGGGGGGGAGGGTGATGGGGTAGCTATGCCATTTTTCTCAAAGATTTTCATCCATATTACCGGGACCAGACATTACATTAAAGCCGCAAGCAGTTTTAAATGGCTTTTTTTCCTTTAGAAATGTAATTTTGTGCAGGGACAGTTCTAAACACGGGAAACACGTGGCACTTCACAGGCATACTTTAGACACCCCCCCATGGTACGATATTTAAAGGAATATTTGACTTTTTTTTTCACTTTATGCATCATTAAAATGACTGCTCCAGAAAAAACGTCAGTTTTTAAAACTTCTTTTTGCATTGATACATGTCCCCTGGTGCAGAACCCGGGTTCCCAAACCCTTTTTAGGACAATAACATGCATATTAGTCGTTATAATTAGCACTTTAGATTTCGAACGTTCGCATCCATTGTATTTAATAGGGTTCTAACGTTCGTGCAAACTTTCGGTCCGTTTGCGGGTTCTGGTGCGAACCGAACCCGGGGGTGTTCGGCTCATCACTATACAGTACAATGCTGCCTGCATGCCTGCTCAGAACATCAGAGTTCTCTTCCCTCAGGGCATAGCCCCCTCCCCAACACAAAACATTCTCCATTTTAAGCAGTGGGATGCCCTTCCCACAATCCACATGGCACCCAAACAATCATCTACTTACAAACTGCTCAGTGTAGGCTGCACTAAATACCACAGCTATACCTTCATTTCATATACAATATACAGTCTCCAAATGCATCAAACTTGTAGTCAAAAGATACACATAGACCCACCAAATTGTAGCTGATGGCCATGCTGCCTGCCCCGCCCCCACCAAAGCACATGGCAGCAATGACTGGCTGCTCAATACATCGCTGCATACAAGCTGCTCAATACATCGCACAAAGGTCATTTTCTCAAACAGCCATCTCTCTTACATCTCTCATACAGCAGACACTCACACAGATACACACACAAACGATCCATGACAAAATCACACACATACGATTGGATTCAAAGACATCCACACACAGGCCCACATGATCGGATTCACAGGCATAGGATCCTTCTCCCAACAAAATCACAAACACACACACACACGATCGGATTCACAGACATACACACACACACACACATACTGCAAACTTACAGCATTATTTAAAAAAGACGAAAAATGTGTTCTTTTACAAAGCAGAGCCCCCCCCACGCATCGTGACATGTCTCCAACCGATGCTAGGGGGGGTCCCATGTTCATGTCTCCTTTTCTGGCCCGCCAAGCTGTTGGCGAAATTAGGCTGTACGCAGAGCATACAGCCAAATATTGTGTCTCTAATAGTAACACATTGTCGTCTCAGTGATATTATGCATTTTAATCTAAGTTTCACTCACCATTCATCCGTCCCATTCATTCAAAGAAGGAAGCATCACCAGCCAGGTCTCATTATCAAGGCATCCCAGAGCAGAGTCCCCCCTAGGATAGCCAGCTCCCTTTATTTATAGTGTCAACATGAATAACAAAAGAAGGTGGTGGCTTCACAAAACAGCCAATCAGACATTTTGTATACTTTCAAAAGAACCAATGACAGACATGTATATATTCAAATAGAATGCTAGCAGTGATGTATACAAATGGTTGGGTACAGGGGCCATGCTTTCTGTGAGACAAAAGAACACTAGAAAGCATGGCTTTGTACAAAGCCGTGTGCAAACCAACTCACTGCTACAAATGACGCAAACCATACTTAATCATGAATCAGATAACCACAATTTTCGTATAGTTATGCTATAGTTCCCATAAACGCAGATCTGTTCGCTTGGAGTCATTTAATGCAGTCGACAAGAAGTGACCAGTCCCTTCGTGAGGCATAAATGAACATCCCTAAAAGGAGCAAGAAAATCTGTTGTGTCCGTGGGAGGGTGTTTGAGCCACCGGTCTTCCACCAAAGTCTGTATGTGCGAATACACTCACATGAGCGCATTACAGCAAAACCGACACTGGGGGACATCTGACAACATACATTAATAACATTTTCCACAACACCATCTATGCAGCCTCACCAGTGCCCATCTAAGCAGTCTCACCAGTTCCCAGCAATGCAGCCTCACCAGTGCCTAGAAAAGCAGCCTCACCAATGCCCAGAATCACCACACAGGTCACCATCTCCTGCTGTGTCAGCTTTAACTTGAATCGCCGTCACACAAGTCCCACCTCCTGGATTGGCTCCCACCTATGATAGACAGCACATAAAGGATAAAAACTGCGCTAGCAAACAATTAAAATATATTAATTAAACCTTAGGCAGCAGAAATAGCGTGACAACACCTAAAACAATGAAAAAGAAAAAACTGCGCCACTTTTAGGAATTTAGACCAGATCCTAGGAGGACGCTCAGTGACATCACCATGCTCGAGGAGTGAGGCTCCTGATATGCCGGCCGGCATTTTTTGTTATATGCTGATTTTACTGCTACGTTTGTAAGTATAACTTACGTTTTTTAATAAATTACTACCATACGGAATTACACTATTGGTTTGCCCCTTCTATTCCATGTTGGGGTGTACGATCTGGATACTGTGATTTACGGATCATCCGAACGGGACGTATTGGCTTAGGAAGGGAGAATTGCAACACTAAAGGCCTCGGCTGGGTTACAGTCGAATGTCCCAAACCGCTTGCCCTCTGGTAAGCTGCTTCCCCTTCTGTTGGTGGTGGATCGTTCACGGTTTGCTTTGAGTAGTCACTGTGGTGTGAAATCTGTGGTTCCCCTGCCATAAGGACTTATGGACTATTTCAGATCATCTGTTAAACACTAGTGATGAGCCGAACACCCCCGGGTTCGGTTCGCACCAGAACCCGCGAACGGACCGAAAGTTCGAACGAACATTAGAACCCTATTAAATACAATGGATGCGAACGTTCGAATTCTAAAGTGCTAATTATAACAACTATTATGCATGTTATTGTCCTAAAAAGGGTTTGGGAACCCGGGTTCTGCACCAGGGGACATGTATCAATGCAAAAATAAGTTTTAAAAACGGTCGTTTTCCGGGAGCAGTCATTTTAATGATGCATAAAGTGAAAAAAAAAAAGTCAAATATTCCTTTAAATATCGTACCTGGGGGGTGTCTAAAGTATGCCTGTGAAGTGCCACGTGTTTCCCGTGTTTAGAACTGTCCCTGCACAAAATGACACTTCTAAAGGAAAAAAAAGCCATTTAAAACTGCTTGCGGCTTTAATGTAATGTCTGGTCCCGGTAATATGGATGAAAATCTTTAAGAAAAATGGCATAGCTACCCCATGACCCCCCCCTACCCCAGCCCATTACCAGCCCCTTTGGGTCTTGTATGGATATTAAGGGGAACCCCGCACATAAAATAAAAAAGGCCCTATATACTCTGAACAGCCGTATACAGGCGGTGCATACAAGACAGGGACTGTAGGTTTGTTCTTATGTAGAATCTGTTTGTAATTTTGAACAGGTACATTGTTGAAGTGTAGCTCCAGACCAAAAATCTATTTTTAAACTTTTTGGAAAACATAGGTAAGGGTTATCACCCCTGTAACATTTGTTTTGCTGTCTGTGCCCCTGTTCAGAACATTTCACCTCACTTTCCGTCCTAATGACAACTGTTTTTGAAATGTGGTGTTTTTCTTGAAACAAGGATTGCTGATAAAGCATCAGTACAGAGGAGACACCTTTCTCCCATATTTATTCTTACAGGAGAGAATTTTCCTTCCTAGTGGTAGATTTCCTCTCACTTCCTGTTGTCTTCTTGCGTTTGCAAGTAGGAGTCGTTTGTAAGTTGGATGTTTGAAAGTAGGGACCTGCCGTATATACTCTGCAGAAATAGGCCCCTTAGTTGTTGGTGTTGGCACAACACTGTAAGCACTCACAGTTACTCTTGGTTGGTGCTGGAACGCCCTGCTGTCAACTATTATATCAGGAATTTTAATTACATATAATTGTTGAACAGTGGTAGTAAAAATTGGGCCTTTGATGGTGGTGCTGGTGCCACAACACTGTAAGCCCTGACAGTTACTCTTGGTGGGTGCAGCAATGGGCCCTGCTGTGAATTATTAGATCAAGAATTGTAATTACATGCCCCTGTTGAACAGGGGCTGAAAAATTGGGCCTTAGGCACTGGTGGCACAACACTGCAACCCTTCACAGATACTGTACTTGGAGCACAGCAATGAGCCCTGTTGCAAAGTATTGCTTCAAAAATTGTAATGACACGCCCCTGTTAAACAGGGGCTGAAAAATTGGGCCTTAGGCACTGGTGGCACAACACTGCAACTCCTCACAGATACTGTACTTGGAGCACAGCAATGAGCCCTGTTGCAAAGTATTGCTTAAAAAATTGTAATTACACGCCACTGTTAAACAGGGGCTGAAAAATTGGGCGTTAGGCACTGGTGGCGGCACCCATAAACAAAAATGATCTTCCAAGCTATCATCATCAATCGTATCATTGAGGACTCGGAGGAGGAGGATAGGCAGTCAACATAACAGCACAGGCACTCAGCATCAGCATCAGTCTTGAAGGGATGTGACATTTTAAAATCAATTAGTCTGTTATATCAGCATCAGGTGTGTGGTAGCTGGTGGTGATCCAAGACTGGTTCATCTTGATGAAAGTCAGTCGATCAACCGAGTCGGTGGACAGGCGCACCCTGTGATCCGTGACAAATCCTCCAGCAGCACTGAATGTGCGTTCCGAAAGAACGCTGGATGCAGGACAGGCCAGTAGCTCAATTGCATACTGTGCAAGCTCTGGCCAGTGATCCATCCTCAAGACCCAGTAAGCCAGAGGATTTTCGGTGGGGAAGGTGTCCAAGTCTGACCTTGCCCCTAGATATTCCTGCACCATGTTTATCAGACGCTGGCGATGGTTGCTGGAACCGATCATACTTTGGGGCTGCGGACTAAAGAATTGTCTGAACGCATCGGTCAGACGGCCACCTTCCCCACCGCTCCTTCTTTGACTGGCCGAAGCCTCAGCAACTCGTTGTCCAGGACCAGGAGTTTGCAACCTCCCAGTCTCTGGGAACGCGTTGCACAGACCTTTCTGCAAGGCCTCCCGGAGTTGTCTCATCCTCTGCTCCCTCTGCGACGGTAACATAAGGTCCGCAACCTTACCCTTGTACCGTGGATCAAGGAGAGTGGCCAGCCAGTAATGGTCCCTCTCCTTGATCCGAAGAATACGAGGATCCTTCCGCAGACTTTGCAGGATCAGGGAGGCCATGCAGCGTAGGTTTGCTGAGGCATTCGCTCCGGAGTCCTCTGGGTCACTAAGGACGACATGATCCGCAGCCACCTCCTCCCAGCCACGTACAAGTCCACTGGTTTCTTGGGACTGTAAATCATCCCTAAAAGACTGCTGCTGATGATGCTGAGTGCCAGCCTCCACCTCCATGCTGACACAATCCTCCTCCTCCTCCTCCTCCTCCTCCTCCTCCTCTTCCTGTGCGATGGGTGGGACAGAAGGAACACTGTCTGGGTAAAGGGGGCCTTGAGAGGCAAGGAAGTCCTCCTCTTCCTGCCTCTGTTCTGCCTCAAGTGCCCTGTCCATTATTCCACGCAGCGTGTGCTCCAACAGGTGGACAAGAGGTACAGTGTCACTGATGCATGCACTGTCACTGCTCACCATCCTCGTGGCCTCCTCAAATGGTGCCAGGACAGTGCATGCATCCCTGATCATGCCCCACTGGCGTGGAGAAAAAAAACCAAGCTCCCCTGACCCTGTCCTGGTGCCGTAGTCGCACAGGTACTCATTGATGGCCCTCTGCTGCGTGTGCAGCCGCTGCAGCATGGCCAACGTTGAGTTCCACCTGGTGGGCATGTCACATATAAGGCGGTTCTTGGGCAGGTTCAACTCCTTTTGCAGCTCAGCCAGGCGAGCACTGGCATTATAAGATCTGCGGAAATGCACACAGACTTTCCTGGCCTGCCTCAGGACATCCTGTAAGCCCGGGTACCTGCCCAAGAACCGCTGCACCACCAGGTTAAGGACGTGAGCCACACAGGGCACATGGGTCAGTTGTCCCTGTCGGAGGGCGGAGAGGAGGTTGGTGCCATTGTCGCAAACCACCATTCCTGGCTTAAGCTGGCGTGGCGTCAACCACCTCTCGGCCTGGCCCTGCAGAGCAGACAGGACCTCTGCCCCAGTGTGGCTTCTGTCCCCCAAACACACCAGCGCAAGCACGGCATGGCATCTTTTTGCCTGCGTACTTGCGTAGCCCCGTGAACGGCTACGGAGCACCGCTGGTTCATAGGACAAACCACAGGAAGAGGCCATGGAGGAAGAAGAAGAGGAGGGGGTGGAGGAGAGAGGTGTGTCACAACCAGTAGTAGCATTTTGGAGGCGTGGCGGTGGGACAACCTCCAACACTACTGCACCTTGTCCTGAATCCTTCCCAGCTGCCAAAAGAGTGACCCAATGGGCCGTGAAAGAAAGGTAACGTCCCTGTCCATGCCTGCTGGACCATGAGTCAGCGGTAATATGCACCTTACCGCTGACCGCCCTGTCCAGCGAGGCCAAGACATTGCCTTCCACATGCCGGTAGAGAGCCGGAATAGCCTTCCGTGAGAAAAAGTGGCGTTTGGGAACCTGCCACTGAGGAACCGCACATTGCACAAACTCACGGAAGGGGGCCGAGTCTACCAACTGAAAAGGCAGCAGTTGAAGCGCTAGCAATTTAGCCAAGCTAGCATTCAACCGCTGGGCATGTGGATGGCTGGGAGTGAACTTCTTTCGACGGTCCAGCAGCTGGGGCAGGGAAATTTGCCTGCTAGAATCGGACGTCGGTGTACTGCTAGCAGAGTGGGCGCAAGTACTTGGCTGTGACACACCTAATTCTACACCTTCATTCCTCTCAGTGCATGTTTCAGAGAGGACTGAAGTTATAGTGGGGTTGGAGATCCCAGCTGATGCGGTGCAAGGAGAGGTCCGCTTTGTTCTTTGGTGTGGGTCTTTGAGGTAGGCTTGCCAACGAGCTGCATGGCAGGTCAACATATGTCTGGTCAGGCATGTGGTACCCAAGCGGCTGATGTTTTGGCCACGCGATATACGCTTGAGACATATGTTGCAAACAGCAGCTGTGCGATCTGATGCACTAGCCTCAAAAAAGGCCCACACCAAAGAACTTTTTGAATGACGGGCAGAGGCAGCGCCCTGCACAGGCGGAGCTCTGCGGTGTGATTCCGTCGGTGTACTGCCCTTACGCTGGCCACCAAAGGGCATCCTGCCTCGTTGGAGATGTGCCTCCTCCTCATCCTCCTCCTCCTCCTCTCTCCTATTAGGCACCCACGTGGAGTCATTGACCTCATCATCCCCTCCCTCCTCATCACTGGAGCCAATCTGGCAGTATGCTGCAGCTGCTGGAACATGACTGCCAGATTGGTGTCCTTCTTGAGCATCCCCTCTGTCTGCTCTCACGCTACTGCCTTCCTCTAGCTGGGTTTCATCATCAGACCCTTCGAAACGCTGGGCATCCTCCTGGAGCATGTACCCAACACTGTGCTGAAACAGTTCGGGGGACTCCTCAGGAGGAGGACATGGTGGGTCTAGGGAAGGAGTGACTGATGATTTGTCTGACATTGATACCAGGGAAGACGACGCTTTGGCAGCTGCTTTTCCAGTACCCTGAGCCTGGGTGAGAGAGGATGAGGAGGAGGAGGAGGGCTTGGTCATCCACTCTACCAAGTCTTCGGCATGATGTGGCTCAACATGTCCAGCTGCCGAAAAGAAGGACAAGCGTGTCCCATGGCCATGTGCTGATGACAATGCACCGCGTCCACGACCAGCACTGTTGCCCCCAGACACAGAGCCTGCTTGCCCTCTTTTATTGCCTCCTGACTGTCTGCCTCTCCTTGTTTGCCTTCCAGACATTCTAATAGATGGCCTGCAGGGAGATGGGAAAAAAGCAATAAGGGCTACCTTCAGGTGTCCTTCTCTGTCCCTTGAAACAAGGACTTTCACAGTGAAAGAAACTGACACTGTCCCTACCTAGAGTTTTCTATCCCTAGAATAAATGTTTTTTTTAATCACAATATAGCACAAGGACAATTCACTCAATGTCTCTCCAGGTCCCTGGAAACAAGGACTTGCAGAGTGAAAGAAACTGACACTGTCCCTACCTAGAGTTTTCTGTCCCTAGAATAAATGTTTTTTTTAAGCACAATATAGCACAAGGAAAATTAACTCACTGTCCTTACAGGTCCCTGGAAACAAGGACTTGCAGAGTGAAAGAAACTGACACTGTCCCTACCTAGAGTTTTCTGTCCCTAGAATAAATGTTTTTTTTAAGCACAATATAGCACAAGGACAATTAACTCACTGTCCTTACAGGTCCCTGGAAACAAGGACTTGCAGAGTGAAAAAAAAAAAACACTCTCCCTACCTAGAGTTTTCTGTCCCTAGAAAAAATGTTTTTTTTAAGCACAATATAGCACAAGGACAATTAACTCACTGTCCTTACAGGTCCCTGGAAACAAGGACTTGCAGAGTGAAAGAAAAAAAACACTCTCCCTACCTACAGTTTTCTGTCCCTAGAAAAAATGTTTTTTTTAATCACAATATAGCACAAGGAAAATTAACTCACTGTCCTTACAGGTCCCTGGAAACAAGGACTTGCAGAGTGAAAGAAAAAAAACACTCTCCCTACCTACAGTTTTCTGTCCCTAGAAAAAATGTTTTTTTTAATCACAATATAGCACAAGGAAAATTAACTCACTGTCCTTACAGGTCCCTGGAAACAAGGACTTGCAGAGTGAAAGAAACTGACACTGTCCCTACCTAGAGTTTTCTGTCCCTAGAATAAATGTTTTTTTTAATCACAATATAGCACAAGGACAATTCACTCAATGTCTCTCCAGGTCCCTGGAAACAAGGACTTGCAGAGTGAAAGAAACTGACACTGTCCCTACCTAGAGTTTTCTGTCCCTAGAATAAATGTTTTTTTTAAGCACAATATAGCACAAGGACAATTAACTCACTGTCCTTACAGGTCCCTGGAAACAAGGACTTGCAGAGTGAAAAAAAAAAAAAACTCTCCCTACCTAGAGTTTTCTGTCCCTAGAAAAAATGTTTTTTTTAATCACAATATAGCACAAGGACAATTAACTCACTGTCCTTACAGGTCCCTGGAAACAAGGACTTGCAGAGTGAAAGAAAAAAAACACTCTCCCTACCTACAGTTTTCTGTCCCTAGAAAAAATGTTTTTTTTAATCACAATATAGCACAAGGAAAATTAACTCACTGTCCTTACAGGTCCCTGGAAACAAGGACTTGCAGAGTGAAAGAAACTGACACTGTCCCTACCTAGAGTTTTCTGTCCCTAGAATAAATGTTTTTTTTAATCACAATATAGCACAAGGAAAATTAACTCACTGTCCTTACAGGTCCCTGGAAACAAGGACTTGCAGAGTGAAAGAAAAAAAACACTCTCCCTACCTACAGTTTTCTGTCCCTAGAAAAAATGTTTTTTTTAATCACAATATAGCACAAGGAAAATTAACTCACTGTCCTTACAGGTCCCTGGAAACAAGGACTTGCAGAGTGAAAGAAACTGACACTGTCCCTACCTAGAGTTTTCTGTCCCTAGAATAAATGTTTTTTTTAATCACAATATAGCACAAGGACAATTCACTCAATGTCTCTCCAGGTCCCTGGAAACAAGGACTTGCAGAGTGAAAGAAACTGACACTGTCCCTACCTAGAGTTTTCTGTCCCTAGAATAAATGTTTTTTTTAAAGCACAATATAGCACAAGGACAATTAACTCACTGTCCTTACAGGTCCCTGGAAACAAGGACTTGCAGAGTGAAAGAAAAAAAACACTCTCCCTACCTACAGTTTTCTGTCCCTAGAAAAAATGTTTTTTTTAATCACAATATAGCACAAGGAAAATTAACTCACTGTCCTTACAGGTCCCTGGAAACAAGGACTTGCAGAGTGAAAGAAAAAAAACACTCTCCCTACCTACAGTTTTCTGTCCCTAGAAAAAATGTTTTTTTTAATCACAATATAGCACAAGGAAAATTAACTCACTGTCCTTACAGGTCCCTGGAAACAAGGACTTGCAGAGTGAAAGAAACTGACACTGTCCCTACCTAGAGTTTTCTGTCCCTAGAATAAATGTTTTTTTTAATCACAATATAGCACAAGGACAATTCACTCAATGTCTCTCCAGGTCCCTGGAAACAAGGACTTGCAGAGTGAAAGAAACTGACACTGTCCCTACCTAGAGTTTTCTGTCCCTAGAATAAATGTTTTTTTTAAGCACAATATAGCACAAGGACAATTAACTCACTGTCCTTACAGGTCCCTGGAAACAAGGACTTGCAGAGTGAAAAAAAAAAAAAACTCTCCCTACCTAGAGTTTTCTGTCCCTAGAAAAAATGTTTTTTTTAATCACAATATAGCACAAGAACAATTAACTCACTGTCCTTACAGGTCCCTGGAAACAAGGACTTGCAGAGTGAAAGAAAAAAAACACTCTCCCTACCTACAGTTTTCTGTCCCTAGAAAAAATGTTTTTTTTAATCACAATATAGCACAAGGAAAATTAACTCACTGTCCTTACAGGTCCCTGGAAACAAGGACTTGCAGAGTGAAAGAAACTGACACTGTCCCTACCTAGAGTTTTCTGTCCCTAGAATAAATGTTTTTTTTAATCACAATATAGCACAAGGAAAATTAACTCACTGTCCTTACAGGTCCCTGGAAACAAGGACTTGCAGAGTGAAAGAAAAAAAACACTCTCCCTACCTACAGTTTTCTGTCCCTAGAAAAAATGTTTTTTTTAATCACAATATAGCACAAGGAAAATTAACTCACTGTCCTTACAGGTCCCTGGAAACAAGGACTTGCAGAGTGAAAGAAACTGACACTGTCCCTACCTAGAGTTTTCTGTCCCTAGAATAAATGTTTTTTTTAATCACAATATAGCACAAGGACAATTCACTCAATGTCTCTCCAGGTCCCTGGAAACAAGGACTTGCAGAGTGAAAGAAACTGACACTGTCCCTACCTAGAGTTTTCTGTCCCTAGAATAAATGTTTTTTTTAAGCACAATATAGCACAAGGACAATTAACTCACTGTCCTTACAGGTCCCTGGAAACAAGGACTTGCAGAGTGAAAGAAAAAAAACACTCTCCCTACCTACAGTTTTCTGTCCCTAGAAAAAATGTTTTTTTTAATCACAATATAGCACAAGGAAAATTAACTCACTGTCCTTACAGGTCCCTGGAAACAAGGACTTGCAGAGTGAAAGAAAAAAAACACTCTCCCTACCTACAGTTTTCTGTCCCTAGAAAAAATGTTTTTTTTAATCACAATATAGCACAAGGAAAATTAACTCACTGTCCTTACAGGTCCCTGGAAACAAGGACTTGCAGAGTGAAAGAAAAAAAACACTCTCCCTACCTACAGTTTTCTGTCCCTAGAAAAAATGTTTTTTTTAATCACAATATAGCACAAGGAAAATTAACTCACTGTCCTTACAGGTCCCTGGAAACAAGGACTTGCAGAGTGAAAGAAACTGACACTGTCCCTACCTAGAGTTTTCTGTCCCTAGAATAAATGTTTTTTTTAATCACAATATAGCACAAGGAAAATTAACTCACTGTCCTTACAGGTCCCTGGAAACAAGGACTTGCAGAGTGAAAGAAACTGACACTGTCCCTACCTAGAGTTTTCTGTCCCTAGAATAAATGTTTTTTTTAAGCACAATATAGCACAAGGACAATTAACTCACTGTCCTTACAGGTCCCTGGAAACAAGGACTTGCAGAGTGAAAGAAAAAAAACACTCTCCCTACCTACAGTTTTCTGTCCCTAGAAAAAATGTTTTTTTTAATCACAATATAGCACAAGGAAAATTAACTCACTGTCCTTACAGGTCCCTGGAAACAAGGACTTGCAGAGTGAAAGAAACTGACACTGTCCCTACCTAGAGTTTTCTGTCCCTAGAATAAATGTTTTTTTTAATCACAATATAGCACAAGGAAAATTAACTCACTGTCCTTACAGGTCCCTGGAAACAAGGACTTGCAGAGTGAAAGAAACTGACACTGTCCCTACCTAGAGTTTTCTGTCCCTAGAATAAATGTTTTTTTTAAGCACAATATAGCACAAGGACAATTAACTCACTGTCCTTACAGGTCCCTGGAAACAAGGACTTGCAGAGTGAAAGAAACTGACACTGTCCCTACCTAGAGTTTTCTGTCCCTAGAATAAATGTTTTTTTTAATCACAATATAGCACAAGGAAAATTAACTCACTGTCCTTACAGGTCCCTGGAAACAAGGACTTGCAGAGTGAAAGAAACTGACACTGTCCCTACCTAGAGTTTTCTGTCCCTAGAATAAATGTTTTTTTTAATCACAATATAGCACAAGGACAATTAACTCACTGTCCTTACAGGTCCCTGGAAACAAGGACTTGCAGAGTGAAAGAAACTGACACTGTCCCTACCTAGAGTTTTCTGTCCCTAGAATAAATGTTTTTTTTAAGCACAATATAGCACAAGGACAATTAACTCACTGTCCTTACAGGTCCCTGGAAACAAGGACTTGCAGAGTGAAAGAAACTGACACTGTCCCTACCTAGAGTTTTCTGTCCCTAGAATAAATGTTTTTTTTAATCACAATATAGCACAAGGAAAATTAACTCACTGTCCTTACAGGTCCCTGGAAACAAGGACTTGCAGAGTGAAAGAAACTGACACTGTCCCTACCTAGAGTTTTCTGTCCCTAGAATAAATGTTTTTTTTAATCACAATATAGCACAAGGACAATTAACTCACTGTCCTTACAGGTCCCTGGAAACAAGGACTTGCAGAGTGAAAGAAACTGACACTGTCCCTACCTAGAGTTTTCTGTCCCTAGAATAAATGTTTTTTTTAAGCACAATATAGCACAAGGACAATTAACTCACTGTCCTTACAGGTCCCTGGAAACAAGGACTTGCAGAGTGAAAGAAACTGACACTGTCCCTACCTAGAGTTTTCTGTCCCTAGAATAAATGTTTTTTTTAAGCACACTATAGCAGAAGCACAAAACACACTGACACTCTCCCTACCTATCCTTCTCTTTCCCTAAACTAAAGGAATCCAGGTTAAGCAAGAAAGAAATAACAGTCACTGTCCCTGCCTATGCTACTCTATCCCTGCTCCGGAACACACTACACTAGGCCGCCGTGCTGGCGGCCTTTTATAGTGTGGGGCGTGTACTAAACACCCTCAGCAATAATTGGCCACAGGCATCCTGCCTGTGGCCAATCATTGCTCTCCTCGCTGCCGGCGCTGTGATTGGCCAAGCATGCGGGGTCACAGTGCATGCTTGGCCAATCACAGCGCCTGGATGACACTGCGATGGCGTAGTGCATTGTGGGCCGTTCGCGTCACTCGAATTTGGCGCGAACGGCCCAAATCGTTCGATCTTCGTCGAACGATCGAACAGCCAATGTTCGAGTCGAACGTATGTTCGACTCGAACACGAAGCTCATCCCTATTAAACACCATTGGACTATTTGGTGTAAAGCCTGCTAGTTCACCATGTGCATTTAAACAAGCATAAATATTTCTATTAGGCTCTGGTCTAAATTCCTAAAAGTGGCGCAGTTCTTTCTTTTTCATAGACAGCACATGTCCCGTCATTGGACAAGTATGCTGTCTGTCAAAGGTGCCATACCAGGAGGCAGGACTTTGTGACAGCGGGCACCCGGTGAATCAAATTAAAGCTGACACAGCAGGCGACACCAGCCTGACACTCCCCAGTGTGACACCCTGGGCGGACCCCCTCCCCCCCACCCTCTGCCTCAGCGCCCACCCTGCAATCTGGGGACAAATCCGGGGACAGTGTCCTCAATCCGGTGACAGTCCCCAGAAACTGGGGTCATCTGGTCACCCTAATCTAGGTCCCATTCTGGAATTTCCCTTCACTTTCTGTCCAATAGCCAAACAGGAAGTGAGAGGAAAAACCCTGAAAATTAAAGGAATTCCTTGGGGACCCCCAGGTAACCAGTAACTAGTATCCCCATTGGATTTCCCCTTTATTAATTTTCTGGGGACAACCCAAAATTTGGGATTTTCTTTTAATTTCACTTTCAGTGATAATGCTAAACAGGACAAATAGAGAGGATGCATCTCCCTAATGGGGGCACAGTCTGCAATAAAAACTGACAAGTGTTCTAATTCCTCTCCACTCAATCCAAAACAACAACAACAAAAAAAAAGGTTTTGCCTTTAGTTATACTTTAAGGGCAATCTAACAAGATAAAAAAAGAAGAAGAAAAAAGTGTTGGCTCCATATAAACTTGCACAGAATTCCAAATGATAGCATTTTTATTGTTTCTTTTGGAGATTTACACTCAAATTCTGTCTTGACAAATGTAAAGTTCTATAACAGAACCCAGGATAACAGTAAAAATCCTGCAGAGGTTCTAAACCTTTCCCACTCTATCAAATACTTAGGAAAAAAAATTTAAGTACACTTTAACCACTTCCTTACTGGGCACATAAACCCCCTTCCTGCCCAGGCGAAATTTCAGCTTTCGGCACTGTCACGCTTCGAATGACAATTGCGCGGTCGTGCGACGTGGCTCCCAAAAAAAGTTGACGTCCTTATTTTCCCACAAATAGAGCTTTCTTTTGGTGGTGTTTGATCACCTCTGCGGTTTTTATTTTTTGCGCTACAAACAAAGAAATAGCCACAATTTTGAAAAAACACAATATTTTTTGATTTTTGCTATAATAAATATCCCAATTTTTTTTTAAAAAAAATATTTTTTTCCTGAATTTAGGCCGATACGTATTCTTTTACATATTTTTCGTAAAAAAAACCGCAATTGGCGTTTATTGACTGGTTCGCGCAAAAGTTATAGCGTTTACAAAATAGGGGATGGATTTATGTCATTTTTATAAAAAAAATTTTTTTTATTAGTAATGGCGGCGATCAGTGATTTTTCTCGTGACTGCGACATTATGGCGGACACATCGGACACTTTTGACACATTTTTGGGACCATTCACATTTATACAGCGAACAGTGCTATAAATATGCACTGATTACTGTATAAATATGACTGACAGGGAAGGGGTTAACACTAGGGGGCGAGGAAGGGGTTAAATGTATTCCCTATTGGTGATTCTTACTGTGGGGGGAGGGGACCGACTGGGGGAGGTGACCGATCTGTGTCCCTATGTACAAGGGACACAGCATCGGTCTCCTCTCCCTGACAGGACATGGATCTGTGTGTTTACACATACAGATCCATGTCCTTGTCTGTGTAACCGCCGATCGCGGGTGCCTGGCGGACATCGCGGCCGCCAGGCACGCGCATCGGCATCACAGTGACGCGCCGGGCACGCGCGCGCGCCACCTGCAGCGCTCGCGCGCCCCCCAGTGGCCAAAGAAGCGGAGGCCGTAAAAAGACGGCCTCCCGGATTTGTAGAGCCACCTTGTGGCCGTATATAGTCGTACGGCCGGCACGAGGTGGTTAAAGTGGAGTTCCACCCTGAATTTTTTTTTTTTACCAAAAATGTAAAAAAAAATTGAATTAAAAAAAAAAAAAAAATGATTTTATTACTTACCAGAAATAGCGGTTGCTATGCGGAAGTTCCTAATCTGCCTCTTTATCCTCCGCGGCTGGTCTTCTTCCTCGTCCTACTCACAGTGTCTTCTGGTGAATGGGGAGCGCTGCCTTCTGGGAACTGTATGTATCCCAGAGAGCAGCCGGCCAATTCACAAAGTGCCGCTCAACTCGCACATGCGCAGTAGGAAACGGGCAGTGAAGCTGCAAGCCTTCACTGCCTGTTTCCCTTAGTGAGGATGGCGGCACGGGGATCTGCCGCGATCGAGCGATCGGCCTCGGGGGGACCGACTTCGCGGGCGCCTAGGACAGGTAAGTGTCCTTATTAAAAGTCAGCAGCTACAGTGTTTGTAGGTGCTGACTTTTAAAAAAAAAAATGCGGGTGGAACCTCGCTTTAAATAAGCTTAGGCAACAAGGCCCACCAAACACAGGTAGAAAACAAATGTAGCGGAATCATTCATCCACCGTACCCCCTCTTGAGATTAATAATTAAAGGATAAGGTCACCTTTTGCAAAATAAATAATAAATGCTAATTTTTTTCAGGTTAAAAAATTTGCATTTATTATTTTTTTTAAACAGGAGCCTGCTGATCGCGGATGCAATTTCAGGCTTCTGCACACTCTTTCTCCAGCTTTCAGCCTGTACCTCTGTACAGGCTGTCAGCTTGTTTGCTGGAGTGAGTGTGAATGGACTATGAGAGTGCTGATCAGCACACTTACAGCCCTTTCAAACCACAAGCCTGTTTGCCGGGATAGAAGATGGTACTTGTAATTTTCTCATTAACAGATGCCTCTGCTCGCAAAGCAGCACTGTTTTCAAAATATTACAGCGGTTGTGGGTAAAGGATCCCCCGTCCACGGTCACAGGGAAGGGGAGGATCAGAAGTGCAGGGGAAGGTTGCTGAACATGTTACATTAAATATGGGTGTAACATGTAACATCTCTATTGAAAAATATATATAATTATAAATGTAGCACCCCCTAGCATTGCTAGAGTGCAAGAGTAGGATGTTTGTGTCAGTGTAGGTAAATTTTTAGGCTTGGCTGGCAGCCAAGTCTGTGTGTTTTTCTGGGTCAGGTGAGTGACTCAGGCAGGCTGGGTGACTCAGCAGCAGCTTCTCTGGTAACTCCTCCCTGCTTGCTGGAAACTTGGAGAAGGTCCTAGAAACAGTTAAGAGGAGTTAAGCAGGAGATAGCTGGAGTATTCTGAGGGCTCTGACCAATCCCCAACAGAAGGGTTAGCAGGGGGCAAGCCCCCTCAAATACTCAGGGTCAGCCAAGCTGGGGGCAGTGTGGAGTTCGAGTGGAAGATGGAGATGGAGTGTTAGGCTGTCGGGGCCTTTGAGAGTAGCTCCCCAGTCTTAGGGGGGTGAACTCAGGCCTGGGCTTGGGTACAGAAGGGACCCGTTTTATGACACATGGAGGGATCCTGACCAGGAGGCACGGGAGCAAGGAAAGGACAGAGGTAGGATACTGCTAGGCAAATCTCTAGGGAGAAAGACAGCCACATGAGCTGGTGAGTATTGAAGTCAGAAGACTGAGAGGCATGCCTGAAGGGATTGGGTGCAAGCAGTCTGGGATGGATGCAGAGTCAGTCTTGGAGGACTGTGGAGAAGTAGCCAAGAGGGCTAGTGAAAGGCCCTGCTGCAGCAAGGCAGGCTGGCAGTGCCTGAGGAGATGGTACTGGGAGCAATAGCCACAGGAATAGGACAGCTAGCACCAAAGACCTTTTTTTTTTTTGCTAAACCAAAAGGGGCCCACGATCCCTGCCTGCAAAGGGCATTTGCTTTGGATCTGACTGAGTCAGTGTCAGATTCTCCCATGAGTGCTAGCTGGTAGTTCTACAAGCAAATCTGTATATAGTATATATATATATATATATATATATATATAGATGTATATAGTTGTGTCTCTGAAGAGTTTCTACTGATCAAGTGGGCACCCCATAATAACCCTTCCCCATCCAAGTTCAAATCCCCTAAATAAAAAATAAAAAAACAAAGCTGCAAGGACTGCTTCTTGTCTTATGCCGTGTACACACGATTGATTTTCTCGACGGTGAAAACACCGTCGAGAAAATCGACGGGAAAAACGAGGAACGGCTTGGTCCCCTACACACGGCCGGTTTTCCTGACATTTTTTCTCTTGGTCGGGAAAAACGACCGTGTGTAGGCTCCCTGGCAGTGTTTCCCTATGGGAAAACTGCCGCGGAAAAAAATGCCTTGAATCACGACGAGAAAAATTAGAGCATGTTCTAATTTTTCTCTACGTGATTCGTGCCATTTTTCTCGTCGGGAAAAATGATGGAAAGCCCACATGCGGTCGTTTTTCTCGTCAAAGGCAAAAAATTACATTTTTCCCGACGAGAATAATGGTCGTGTGTATGCGGCATTAGGAGTGATTGAGCAATTCATGTGTCTGTGTCTCCTGTGGAGGTAGGGCTACATCAATATTTTTTTTCTTCTTGTGATCACGTGACCTCTGTTCTCAGATGCATAAGTGGCACAGAGAGCTGGGGGTGGAGACTGTAGAAAAGTGCTGTACTTCTATGCCTAACATGGTCAGTTTGCAGTTTGCAATAGGAGAGCAGGGGGAGTGACAGGATCACAAAGGAAGCAATACAAAGAGAATAAGATACTTTGTAACACAAGTACATGGTACAATAGGCAACATATCAAGAATATGAATTGTTGGGTTAACAAACACTTTATTTTTGTTCTTCTTACAATTCCTTTAATCTATCTATCATAATGCCAGCTGAGCTTTTAGAGGAATTAATAGGTGACACAGATTCCTTTCTGTCTTTAGCATGGCACAAACTAGCAAAAATAACCTTCATGTTTAAAGAACAAATGCAAATGTGGTTTCTAAAGGAAATAACAGGTGCACACAATTAAGCAATTTTATTCAGTTATGTAACCCTTTGTATGAAAACAAGTTCATTTTAACTGGTAAGTCCAATTTTTTTTTGTTTATGGCTTGTTAAAAATAAGTCTAGAGTGTGGCAATACTAAAAGCATCTTAGAGGAAATCTGCTGATTCTTTAAAAATGAAAGGCAAAATACACATATAGAAACATTAAGGAGTGATGGCAGAAGAAAGACCAAGTGGTCCATTGAGTCTGACCCAATTTTTTCCATCGGAAAAATAGAGAACCTGCTCTCAATCTTTTGTTGGCGGAAATTCCGACAGCAAAAGTCCGATGGAGCATACACACGGTCGGAATTTCCGTCCAAAAGCTCATATTGGACGTTTCTTGTCGGAATTTCTGATCGTGTGTACGCGGCATAAAATTGGTTTTGAATTTTCTTCCTGCTAGGTTGAGGTGGTGTCCATTTGTTCTTGATCTTAGCTTTATATTGAAAACCCTGTCCTCCTGATCCTAATTCACACCCTTCATGCATTTCAAGTCATAATAATAATTAAATAAAATTTAACACTTTTCATTTCTTTCCTCCACACTGTACATATTAAGTTCCTGAAGTCTCTCCTGGTATGTTTTAATCCCCAGACCTTTCACCATTTGTGTTGCCTCTCTCTGGACTCGTTTTATCGTGTCAATATCTTATTGCAAGCGAGGCCTCCAGAGTTGGACAAGGTATTTAAAATGGGGTCTAACTAAAGATCTATGCAGGGGAATCAGGACCTCCTTCCTCTTGCTGGTGATCCCTCTAGTGCAGGGGTCTTCAAACTACGGCCCTCCAGGTGTTCGGGAACTACAATTCCCATCATGCCTAGTCATGGCTGTGAATGTCAGAGTTTTACAATGCCTCATGGGATTTGTGGTTCCACAACAGCTGGAGGGCCGTAGTTTGAGGATCTCTGCTCTAGTGATACACAGGTGCTTCTCTTTGGAGCAGCAAGTACTTTATATCCAGAACATTATGACAGCATTATTTTTCCCAGCTGGTTTGAGAAACCCTTGGATTTACCCTAGTAGGAACCAGAGGCCATGGCAAAGTAACAGGTAATCTGACCAGGCCTTCTCAGCTTCATAATCCCTTGAAGCCCACAGGTTTACGGTAAGTGACCTAAAACTGATGATAATAGGAATGACAAAGAAAGTAATGGGTTGAATTGAACAATCTGTTCTTATATATTTCTGGGACTCAGCAGTAAATTCTCCTCATAACATTTCCAGACATTATCCCTCTTGGCATGTAATGTCCACTTCTAAAAAAACAGAAGCCACAATCCTTTTTGCTGGTTTCTTCACACAACAGGAATAAACACAGCCCTTTGTATGAGATGTGTAACGTGGATGGGTCTTGGAACTCAAGTGAGGCGTTTTCATTACAAGATACCCTGAGAGCCAGTTCACACAGGGGCAACACGACTTCCAGCGCGACTTTTGGAGGCAACTTGGACACGACTTGAGTATGAATCACAGCGCGACATGAGGCAACTTACAAGGCAACTTCAAGTTGCCTCCAGGACAGGCGACTTTCCAGTGGTCAATCAAACAATAATCAGCTGTGTGGGAGGGAGGGGGGAGGGAGGGGTTTGCCTGGAAAACTATTTTTACTTCCTGGAAATTTGATTCAGTTAAGACAGGGGATCCGACTTGGAGGCAACTTCCATTGAAATCAATGGGTACAAGTCGCCTAGAAGTCGGATTGAAGTCGTACAGGAACCTTTTCTGAAGTCGGAGTAGTGTACATTAAGACGGCTCCAGTCACTTCCATTACTTTTCTAAACCGCGCGACTTGGGGCGACTTGAAGTCGGATCCCAGGACACCCCTGTGTGAACTGGCTCTGAAGCACTTAGCAAGCCAGTGGAAGATTTAAAATACAAGCATCAACCGAGATCTGAAATATCAGTTTTTGTTTAGCTCATCCTTAAAACAATCTATTAATGCAATATTTTTCACTCTGGTTGTCACATACTATATCAATGCAGCGAAAAAAGTTAAAGTCAAGCTGCAGGACCCCTGCTGCCGCCTTAGTTTTCATAAATACTGAATCCTCATGCAGTCTGAATACTTTGTAAAACCTTGATCTTTATAAAGTGAGAAATCAGAACGCATATATCATAACTGCCTTTTCAACGAATGAATATGCTGTCCAGCAATGCTTCTTCTCTTTTTTTTTTTTTTAACCACTTAACGACCGCTCACTGTATATATACGTCGGCACAATGGCACCGACAGGCACAATCACGTAGAGTGTACGTGATTGCCTTTGTACAGTTGGGGGGTCCAATCGGACCCCCCTTCTGTACAGTGAGCGGTCGGTATTCGTTGGGGAGCGATCCGTCATGAGGGGACGGCCGTTCGATTCCGGCCACCCTTCCGCGATCGCTCCCGGCGAATAGAAATGCCCCCTCTGTCTGTGGAATGTACACACAGACAGAGAAAGCAGGAGGAAGTGATGTCATCTCCTGTGCGGCGCTCACATATACAGAGCGCCGTACAAGAGAAGACATCAAGGTTAGTGCACAAACACTACACTAACACCAGCACACATAGGCACATAAATCGCCCCCCCAGGCCCCCCCAGATCACCCCCCAGCCCCCAGTCACAGTGTCACTGATTGCAGTGACCATTTATTTACTGATCACTGCAATCAGTGACATTTGTGACTGTAAAAGTGTCACTACATTTAGTTTTAGGTCCAGTGTAGCCCCCTAACCCCCCCTAATAAAGGTTTAACCCCTTGATCACCCCCCAGATAACCCTTTCACCCCCTAGCACCGCCGTCGCTAAGCGATCATTTTTCTGATCGCTGTCTTAGCGTAGGTGATGCAGATCGGTACCCAGTAATTTTTTTTAGGTTCGCCGCAGGTTTTTATAGTGTCGGGTACCCCCATAAATTATCTAATAGAGGTTTAACCCCCTTGATCGCCCCCCAGGTAACCCTTTCACCCCCTATCACCACTGTCGCTAAGCGATCATTTTTCTGATCGATGTCTTAGCGTCGGTGATGCAGATCGTAGCCAGTATTTTTTTTTTAGGTTCGCCGCAGGTTTTTATAGCGTCGGGTACCCCCATAAATTATCTAATAAAGGTTTAACCCCCTTGATCGCCCCCCAGGTAACCCTTTCACCCCCTATCACCACTGTCGCTAAGCGATCATTTTTCTGATCGCTGTCTTAGCGTCGGTGATGCAGATCGGTAGCCAGTAATTTTTTTTAGGTTCGCCGCAGGTTTTTATAGCGTCAGGTACCCCCATATATTATCTAATAAAGGTTTTAACCCCCTAATTGCCCCTAGTTAACCTTTCACCAGTGATCATCATATAAGTGTTATGGGTGACGCTGGTTAGTTAGTTTGCTTTTTATAGTGTCAGGGCACCCGCCGTATATAACCCAATAAAGGTTTAACCCCCTGATCGCCCGGCGGGTGATATCAATTAGGTTTTAGCGTCAGAGAGGGTCTGCGTCACACCCCAGGCAGCGTCAGGTTAGTGCCAGTAACGCTAACACCCACGCGTGAAGCATACACCTCCCTTAGTGGTATAGTATCTGAACAGATCAATATCTGATCTGATCAGATCTATACTAGCGTCCCCAGCAGTTTAGGGTTCCCAAAAACGCAGTGTTAGCGGGATCAGCCCAGATACCTGTTAGCACCTGCGTTTTGCCCCTCCGTCCAGCCCAGGCCACCCAAGTGCAGTATCGATCGATCACTGTCACTTACAAAACACAACACACATAACTGCAGCGTTCGCAGAGACAGGCCTGATCCCTGCGACTCCAGTGCTGTAGGAGGTGATTTCACCACCACAGTTAAAAAAAAAAAGCAAATATGCCGAAGCATTGGGGCAGCAGGGGCGGAGGAGTGATTTTGCTCCTAATGCCGCGTACATACGGTCGAAATTCCGACGGAGGCTTGCCCGTGGAAAAGTTCGACCATGTGTGTGCGGCATAACTTTTTTGCGGGAGGATGTCCCCATGCTTCGGCATATATAAATGGTGCATGTATGCCCATCATTAGAAGTGGGTGGATGAAGGGCGGTATTCTAATGGTGGGCATACCCACCGATCAATCTCTTTTTTCGTTCAGCCACCTGGCTGCATGAAAAAAAAAGATTACAATACATGTCCAACAAGGACCAGCAACATACTGGTATGTTGCTGGACTTTGAATGGTTATACCAGATTGATGCCTGCGGGTTTAGGTATCATCTTGGTATCATTCTTTTCAGCCAGCGGCCGGCTTTCATGTAAAAGCAATCCTAGTGGCTAATTAGCCTCTGGACTGCTTTTACAAGCAGTGGGAGGGAATGCCCCCCCCCCCCGAATATAAAAAGCGCCATTGGGAAATTGGGAAAGCATTTTATCACACCGATCTTGGTGTGGTCAGATGCTTTGAGGGCAGAGGAAAGATCTAGGGTCTAGACCCCAGTTTTTTTTTTAAAAGAGTACCTGTCACTACCTATTGCTATCATAGGGGATATTTACATTCCCTGAGATAACAATAAAAATGATAAAAAAAAAATATGGAAGGAACAATTTAAAAATAAAAGAAAAAAGCAAAATTAATAATAAAAAAAATAAAAAAAAATAAAGCACCCCTGTCCTGCCCTGCTCTTGCCCAATGGCGAACGCAAGCGTCGGTCTGGCGTCATATGTAAACAGCAATTGCACCATGCATGTGAGGTATCACCGCAAAGGTCAGATCGAGGGCAGTAATTTTAGCAGTAGACCTCCTCTGTAAATCTAACGGGGTAACCTGTAAAGGCTTTTAAAGGCTTTTAAAAATGTATGTAGTTTGTCGCCAATGCGCGTTTGTGCAAAATTTTAAAGCATGTCGTGTTTGGTATCTATGTACTCGGCCTAAGATCATCTTTTTTATTGCATCAAACATTTGGGCAATATAGTGTGTTTTAGTGCATTAAAATTAAAAAAAGGGTATTTTTTCCCCCAAAAATGCGTTTGAAAAATCGCTGCGCAAATACTGTGTAGAAAAAAAAAATGCAACACCCACCATTTTATTCTGTAGGGCCTTTGCTTTAAAAATATATATAATGTTTGGGGGTTCAACATAATTTTCCTGCAAAAAAAAATATGTTTTCATGTAAACAAAAAGTGTCAAAAAGGGCTTTGTCTTCAAGTGGTTAGAAGAGTGGATGTAAGCTTCCTAATGTTGTGTATAAAATGCCAGAACAGTTCAAAACCCCCCCAAATGACCCCATTTTGGAACGTAGACAGCCCAAGCTATATACTGAGAGGCATGTCAAGTCCATGGAATATTTTATATGTTGACAGAAGTTGCGGAAAAAAGACAATTTTTTTTTTTTTTGCACAAAGTTGTCACTAAAAGATATATTGCTCAAACATGCCATGGGCATATGTGGAATTACACCCCAAAATACATTCTGTTGCTTCTCCTGAGTACGGGGATACCACATGTGTGAGACTTTTTGGGAGCCTAGCTGCGTACGGGACCCCAAAATCCAATCACCGCCTTTTCGTCTTTCTAAGGGTGTAAATTTTTGATTTCACTTCTCACTGCCTATCACAGTTTTGGAGGCCATGGAATGCCCAGATGGCACAAAACCCCCCCAAATGACCCCATTTTGGAAAGTAGACACCCCAAGCTATTTGCTGAGAGGTATTGTGAGTATTTTGCAGATCTCGCTTTTTGTCACAAAATTTTGAAAATTGAAAAAAAAAAAGAAAAAAAAATAATTTCTTTCTTCATTTTCAAAAACAAATGAGAGCTGTAAAATACTCACCATGCCTCTCAGCAAACAGCTTGGGGTGTCTACTTTCCAAAATGGGGTCATTTGGGGGGGTTTTGTGCTATTTTGGCATTTTATGGCCTTCGAAACTGTGATAGGTAGTGAGGAGTCAAATCAAAAATTTGTGCCTAGAAATCCTGAAGGCGGTGATTGGTTTTCGGTGTCCCGTACGCGGCTAGGCTCCTAAAAAGTCCCACACATGTGGTATCCCCGTACTCAGGAGAAGCAGCAAAATGTAGTTTGGGGTGTAATTCCACATATAACCATGGCATGTGTGAGCAATATATCATTTAGTGACAACTTTTTGTAATTTTTTTTTTTTTTGTCATTATTCAATCACTTGGGACAAAAAAAAAATATTCAATGGGCTCAACAGGCCTCTCAGCAATTTCCTTGGGGTGTCTACTTTCTAAAATGGGGTCATTTGGGGGGGTTTTGTGCTATTTTGGCATTTTATGGCCTTCAAAACTGTGATAGGTAGTGAGGAGTGAAATCAAAAATTTGCGCCCTTAGAAATCCTGAAGGCGGTGCTTGGTTTCCGGGGTCCCGTACGTGGCTAGGCTCCTAAAAAGTCCCACACATGTGGTATCCCCGTACTCAGGAGAAGCAGCAAAATGTATTTTGGGGTGCAATTCCACATATAACCATGGCATGTGTGAGCAATATATCATTTAGTGACAACTTTTTGTAATTTTTTTTTTTTTTGTCATTATTCAATCACTTGGGACAAAAAAAAAAAAAAATATTCAATGGGCTCAACATGCCTCTCAGCAATTTCCTTGGGGTGTCTACTTTCCAAAATGGGGTCATTTGGGGGGGTTTTGTACTGCCCTGCCATTTTAGCACCTCAAGAAATGAGATAGGCAGTCATAAATTTAAAGCTGTGTAAATTCCAGAAAATGTACCCTAGTTTGTAAACGCTATAACTTTTGCGCAAACCAATAAATATACACTTATTGACATTTTTTTTACTAAAGACATGTGGCTGAATACATTTTGGCCTAAATGTATGACTAAAATTGAGTTTATTTGATTTTCCTTATAACAAAATGTAGAAAATATCATTTTTTTTCAAAATTTTCGGTCTTTTTCCGTTTATATCGCAAAAAATAAAAATCGCAGAGGCAATCAAATACCATTAAAAGAAAGCTTTGTGGGAAGAAAAGGACGCAAATTTCGTTTGGGTACAACATTGCATGTCCGCACAATTTACAGTTAAAGCAGCGCAGTGCAAAATTCTGAATTCACCTCTGGTCCTTTAGCTACCAAATGGTCCGGGGCTTAAGTGGTTAACAAAAAGGAATGTTTTTTCTCTTTAATTATGAGTCTGGTATGTGTTCCCTTTTAATATTCAGGCTGGCTTCACCAGTTCTTATCTGTTCTGTGTTTATGGCTGTTTAGGATCTTTGCCTTCACCGACCAATGCTGGTGCATCTGTCTGACTTAGCTGTATGAACTCTTCTGCCACATACACATGATCGGACATTCCGACAACAAAACCGTGGATTTTTTTCCGACGGATGTTCGCTCAAACTTGTCTTGCATACACATGGTCACACAAATGTTGTCGGAAATTGCGAACGTCAAGAACACGGTGACGTACAACACTACAACGAGCCGAGAAAAATTAAGTTCAATGATTCCGAGCATGCGTCAAATTGATTTGGAGCATGCGTAGAATTTTTGTACGTTGAATTGTGTACAACAACTTTTGTTGTCGGAAAATTCGAGAACCAGCTCTTAAATTTTTGTTGTTGGAAATTCCGACAGCAAATGTCCGATGGAGCATACACACGTCGGATTTTCCGACAACAAGCTCACATCGAACATTTGTTGTCGGAAATTCCGACCGTGTGTACGCGGCATTCTACTTTAGGCTCTAGCTCTTTGGGCTACAAAAAAAGACCAGAAAAAGTTCCAGTACGCACATCAAATGATTCAAGAAGAGGGGTCTTCAAAGTTCTGCTGTGTACCGGATCTCTTTCTGGTCTTGTTTGTCTGCAGCTATCCACTTGGGTAAACAAGTTGTCCTGGGCAAGCCATCTGTTACGTCTCTATAATAATACATGTCAGGTAAGTGTTTGAGATCCAGGGTGAAAGATGCTTGTACAGCCTGCTTTATTGCTTAGGGCAGGCATGTCCAAAGTCCGGCCCGCGGCCCGGTTTCGGACGGCCCGCCTGGTAAACTTGATATATATATCTTTTGTGGCCCCCAACGAATCCCCGAGTGCCGGGGGCCACAAAAGATTGTATGCTGGCTGCCTTGGAGGAGGGGGAAAAGTGCCGTGCATACAGTAGAGGATTTCCTGTTTACACAGGACCTGTGTAAAAGGAAGTCCCATCTCCTGCACTGCCATTGGACAACTGTTCTGTCCATCACAGGAGGGGGGACTTTCAATTAAAGAGGCCCGTTGAGAAAACAGGAGTTTCTCCTGTTTGTCTGTTGGCGTTTGTCCCGCCCCCTCCCTGTCTCCTCTGCAGGCTGCACTGACGATAATGGTGAGTCTGCATTCATGGCAATTTAGTGGGTGCTGCATTCATGGCAATTTAGTGGGTGCTGCATTCATGGCAATTTAGTGGGTACTGCATTCATGGCAATTTAGTGGGTGCTGCATTCATGGCAATTTAGTGGGTACTGCATTCATGGCAATTTAGTGGGTGCTGCATTCATGGCAATACGGTGGGTGCTGCATTCATGGCAATACGGTGGGTGCTGCATTCATGGCAATACGGAGGGTGCTGCATTCATGGCAAAACAGAGGGTGCTGCATTCATGGCAATACGGTGGGTGCTGCATTCATGGCAATATGGAGGGTGCTGCATTCATGGCAATACGGTGAGGCTGCAGATGGGCACTGATTAGGCTGCATTGATGGGCACTGACCCTGATTTTGCTTCACAGTTCTTTATTTAAAATTTAAGATTTTATTTTCCTGAAACTTCCTTTTTTAAATTGAAGGTGCGTGTTATAAGCCGATAAATACGGTATATCCAAATAATACGCCCAAGCTCATCTCTTCACCACACACGGCCACAAAGGCAAGAGAATTCTTGTTGGGCAGTGTAATAGTGCTCGGAGGAGCACACTTAGATCGGATTTTAATGGTTTAACGAATGTCAGGCAAAATGGTCAGCCCTCAAGCATGTTCACTTCATCAAATCTGGCCCTCTTTGAAAAAGGTTTGGACACCCCTGGCTTAGGGGATCCAAAGAACAAGAACCCCTTTCAGGGTAGACCCTGAGAAGTTTTAAAGAGGTGACATTGGCTGAAACAAGACCCTATTTAACCAGTTCCCGACTGGCTCACGTCTATATACTGCGGCAGAACGGCACCGCTGGGTGAAACCCTGTATGGCTACCTGCGATCGCGAGCACGAGCACGAGCACTAGCACAGGGATTTGTGTGTGTAAACAGATAAATCCATGTTCTGTCAGGAGAGAAGTGACATATCGTTTGTTCCTACTAACGATATGTCTCCTCCCCCAGTCAGTCCTATCCCCATACAGTTATAAACACAAACGAGGAAACACATTTAACCCCTTGATCGCCCCTACTGTAAACCCCTTCCGTGCCAGTGACATTTACACAGTAATCAGTGCATTTTTATAGCTTTGATCGCCGTATAATTGTCAATGGTCCCAAAAATGTGTCAAAAGTGTCCGATATGTCTGTCACAATGTAGCAGTCCCAATAAAAAAATCGCAGATCGCCACCATTACTAGTAAAAAATATAAAATAATAAAAATGCCATAAATCTATCCCCTATTTTGTAGACGCTATAACCTTTGCGCAAATCAATCAATATACGTTTATTGCGATTTTTATTTTACCAAAAATATGTAGAAGAATACATATTGGCCTAAACTGATGAATACATTTGTTTTAAAAAAAAGATTGTGGATATTTATTATAGCAAAAAGTAAAAAATATTGTTTTTTTCAAAAATTGTCGCTCTTTTTTTGTTTGTAGCGCAAAAAAATAAAACCGCTGGGGTGATCAAATACCACCGAAAGAAAGCTTTAAAATTTTGGGGAAAAAAAGACGCAAATTTCGTTTGGGTACAGTATCGCATGACTGCGCAATTGTCAGTTAAAGCGACGCAGTGCCAAATTGTAAAAAGTGCTCTGGTCAGGAAGGGGGTAAAATCTTCCGGGGCTAAAGCAGTTGAGGACCAACTGGCTGCTAAAAGCAATTACCCAGAAAAGATCCATTCCTCTATGAACATGCTAGTGGGTTTACTGTGCTTCCTTTCGTTCCTTAACTATATATGAAGACAACTAACCCCCCTCCTTTTCAACTGTATTACAACTTCCATCCGTCCTTTCATTCCCCTAATGGTATCCAAAAGACCCTACATTTTTCTCCAGTATTTAACGTGGCTATAGTCCCTCCTCCTTCCCTTCTCAGGTTTATATTTTCTTATATTTACTGTGTCTTTTTATAATGCCAATCATAACCTATGAAGACGTCACCACCACTTTTCCCTCCCTACCTTCCATTCTTGTCCTCTTTCCTTACTTTCAAAATATTTTATTTTCAGAAAATAAATATTACAATTCAGTACATTACGGTACATCTCATTATGAATAAAAGTCCTCTTTCCTTTACCCCCTTTTCTTCATGCTCCTTCTTTCCCTGGTGTTTGTTATCAGTACAATGGTAAAAGTGAAAAGCTGAATAAAGACATATTTGAACTAAAAGAGGTCCCAACCTGTTTAATTGCATAGGGATACTATAAAACTATTGAACAGCAGACATTTTCAAAACCAAGCATCATTTGTGCTGTTATTCAAGTTGCAGATGTATAATAATCTTATGTCAGTACTACGGTGTTCCTCTTAAAATAATAAAAGCATGTCTATGATCAATTATTTGTTCCTGTCATAGGCTTGTGAGTCATAAAAGAAAAGTTCATTCTCTAGCACCAACAAAAAAATCTTGAAACTTAATTAAGCTATAATTGCTCATTTAAAGTCATTGTTGATTACTTCATCAGTTATAATTAAAGATTTTCTCAAAGCCATTATTATCACGTCCTCACGTCTTAAAAGGAATGTTCGTGCCATGTACATTATACATATTATATCTATTATTTTTTGTTATGTCACAGAAACAAGCATATTAAGTACTAGATTTAAAAAGCAAACTTAGGCTACTTTCACACTGAGGAGTTGCGCCGTCGGCGGTAAAGCGATGCTTTTTTTAGCGGCGCTTTACCGTCGTTTTTGCGGCGCTATTCGGCCGCTAGCGGGGTGCTTTTAACCCCCGCAAGTGGCCGAAAAAGGGTTAAAAGGGTTTGCCGGCGGTTCCGCGGCGCTGCCCATTGACTCAGATAAAGCTCAGTCTCTGTGAAAACAACTCTTCGCATGCAGATGAACTGTGGTGCACATTCAGGAACAGTATTTGTAATCCATTAACGGTTAATAAAAGAGGAACACTTCACCGGAGACTATACAACTCAGTTCCGCCACTAGTCTCCGGCGGCATAATAACTACAGCACGATGGGCCAAGGCAGTCACTAGGCCTAATCAAAGTACAAGCTAAATAAGTGAGCAGATGCTCGCTCACCCCTCCGGATGCGATCCCAGTCCGGGACTTCCACCACTGTGTTTCCACCCACAGTGCCTGCAACGATCAGGTCTCTGGTCCAACTGATGTCAGCAACTCAAAGAAGTCAGGTGTCACCCAGGCTCAGCAGTGGGGTGGAAGGCTCTTTGGAAGGTATGCAAGGCCCAGGCCTCGGGCCTTGCACTGCAACAGATCCGCACAGGGAGTCCCCTTGATTGCAGCGCGGTGTCCAAAGAGGCTGAGCTTAGCCTCGCCCTTTCCTTTTATAGCCCCACCCATGAGTCTCTGCGGTGGCCAAATGCACCCTGGGTGCCAAACGGGGTTCTGGGTAACGTAGTCCATAGGGCCTTAAAGGAGACCCCGCTACATAAGCTTGCGAAGATTGTTTAGATTAATTAGGGTAGGTTAGAAATGATTGAAATACAATGCATAAATGAATATGATTTTGCATGAATATGAATAGTTTTACACTTTGACCATAAATATGCTTTCAAGTAGAATTATAGGCAAAACATATTTTTTTCATTTTGGATAGAAAAGGGGAGGGCTATAACCCCTGTCAGATTGTTTTCGTGCGTCCCATTGCTGAGACTTCCCTTCACTTCCTATCCCATAGCCAAACAGGAAGTGAGAAGAAATCACTGCAAATTAAGGGAATTCCTTGGGGACCCCCAGGACACCAGATCTAGTGTCCCCATTGGAAGGTTTCCCCTCTATTACTTTTTTGGGGACAACCCAAAATTTGGGATTTTCTTTCACTTTCACTTTCAATAATAATGGTAAACAGGACAAATAAAGAGGGCGAATCTCCTTAATGGGGACAGACAGCAATAAAAACTGACAGGTGTTCTAAAACGTTTTGCCTTTAGTTATATGATAGACAGCTATATATTGAGCTTAACTATAAAGAAAAATATGGAACTGAAAATTATTATTAATACATTTAAACAGTTCATAGCAATCTTATATGAATTATACCTGCCTCGCCTGACATTACAGTAAAATCATCAAATATAGCATTAAATAACTTTTCTAGGCAGGGGCAGCGATCTTTGTCCCAGTCTCATCGTATTTAATAATAAAAAGCTTTCAAAGATTACCAATGCCTTTAGAAGTAAGTCACTTTCCTAATGGAGCCATTTTTGGACCAGACAGTCTCTGTAAGCTGCTGATGTCAAAATCAATGTTAAAATGTTCTAAAAAGTCTGTAATGATCTTGTCTAAATATATCTCTATTTATAGCAACAATTATGTGTCCAAAATTGGATTTCCTGGCATGAGAAAATGAAAAACATATTACAAAAATACAAAAATGTATGTTTCTAAATGTATTTAAAGGGCAGCTTATCATTCAACTAAATAATATAGATGAAATAACATTATAGCAGCCTTTGTTAATATTTTTATGCTTGAGGAACCCTTGAAACATTTTCAGGCCAATTTACAACCCCCAGGATGTTAGTGTGATCAGTTAATTATAGATATAATAATATAAGATATAATAATAAATAAAAATGTTAAACCATCGGAAAAGATGTTTGTAGGTTCGGCCAGTTGATTGGTACCAGAGATGGAGTAAAGGTACACAGAGAGAGACCAAGGAAGGTGGTACAATTATCATTTGGCAAAGCAGAAGTAACAGTTATCATGTTGAACAAAGCGGCATGGCACTCACTTACAGTTCCAAACACTATGGCAACAGAATCTCAATATTTCAGGCAACCCAGGTATAACAGCTCTTAACAACGCTGGCGGTACTTTAACACAGTTTTTGTACTTGAGATTGCACTTTGGTAGGCTTTTGGAAGGCTAGCATCTGATGAAGGGGGTAGCTGACAGGCAGTACAGCGGTGCATGTGCCTTTATTAACCTGGTAGGCAGGTCTTTGTCCCAACTCTCTAGGGTTCCCAGATTGCAGAGCCAAGTGCAGTGTCCCTGCACTGTCCCTCCTTAACTGGAACCTCTCTCTAGTGCTAAGTGCACTGTCCTTAGCCAGCGGGGATTCTGTCCTTATGCCTCGTACACACGGCCGAGATTCTCGTCGAAAAAAAGACAAGAAACTGGTCCCGGCCGAGTGTACACACGCTCCTTTCAAAGAACCCGCGGTGAACGCGGAGCGAACGCGGTGATGTCATCGAATACGACGAACATGCGCTCGTCACATTCGATGCCGTCGCCGCCATCTTTGTTCACCCTACCTATGCCTAGGAAGCTACCGCGCATGCGTCAAAGTCATTTCGAGCATGTGCGGGCTTCCCGGCGAAAAGGTAAGTGTACACACACACACAATTTTCTCGTCGAGAAACAGGCTGACGAGAATCTCGACGAGAAAATAGAGAGCAGGTTCTCTATTTTCTCGTTGAGATTCTTGTCGCTTTTCTTGACGAGAAACCATACACACGAACAAATTTCTCGGCAAGAAATCTCTGCCAGCAAGTTTCTTGCTGGTTTTTGCCGAGAAACTCGTTGGTGTGTACGAGGCTTGACACTATTGACTTTGCAAATGCATACCAACCGCAGTGGGACAGTGCTATTTATTAGCAATTCCCTGACTAAAAATGGCTGTGGAGGCTAACCAGGGTAGCAGGGTCCAATCAGAGCAAAGCTCTTCTCTACCTTCACTCCCCTCTAAACAGCAACCAGCTGAACAGCACCACCTACTGCAGGTGGGACAAACTGTACCTGCCTACACACTGGTGCTAATTGGAAAGGGTATTGAGGGAGCAACTTGCACTGTGCTTTCACACAACATTCATTTTCATCCCATCAATTCCAAATTTTATCCAGGAGAGCGGGAGTGAGAGAAAGAATGATCAATGTGCAAAATAACAGAACTGAGCAGGACACAGATCTAAGGGATTGTTAGAAACTTGAAAGCTCAGCTTGGGAAATAAAATCGGGGTGACATTGTAGCCATAATGAATAGAGTTTATTATCAGTGCAGAGTTGGCACATGGCACTGACCAGAGGGTTGAGGACTTCGTAACTATAATGTGTGCATTGTTACCATGATGGATATTACAGGAAATTGTAACATATATAAGACAGTATCTCACAAAAGTGAGTATACCCCTCACATTTTTGAAAATATTTTATTATATCTTTTCATGTGACAACACTGAAGAAATGGCACTTTGTTACAATGTAAAGTAGTGAGTGTACAGCTTGTATAACAAGCCACTGGAGTCCTCTTACACTCCTCCATGACGACATCACGGGCTGGTGGATGTTAGAGACCTTGCGCTCCTCCACCTTCCATTTGAGGATGACCCACAGATGCTCAATAGGGTTTAGGTCTGGAGACATGCTTGGCCAGTTCATCACCTTTACCCTCAGCTTCTTTAGCAAGGCAGTGGTCGTCTTGGAGGTGTGTTTGGGGTTGTTATCATGTTGGAATACTGCCCTGCGGCCCATTTTCCAAAGGGAGGGGATCATGCTCAGCTTCATTATGTCAGAGTACATGCTGGCATTCATGGTTCCCTGAATTCTACTGTAGCTCCAGAGTGCCGGTTTTGTGACGAGAAATGACCCCTGTCGAATAATGCCCACCCTGTACGGAGGACAAAGGAGCCACGAAAGTCTCCGAATATGAACAGCTGTTGATCAGCTGTACACGGCGCCTGCGTAATTAAGACTACATTGTGCCACACGCTCCCGATGCACGTGCAGGATGCATACAGAAGGATGCATACAGAAGAGGCCATATTGTATCATGATGGGCAGAGCTGATAAGTTGGGGGTGTATTTCTCTGCCCCTTTGAGAAATGCACCCTCATCGTATGAGCTCTGCCCATCATGATACAATATGGCCTATTCTGTATGCATCCGCCCCTTGCAGAGTTCAATGAATAATTCACCCGCCCCTTGCAGAGTTGCACGAGCATCGGGAGCGTGTGGCACAATGTAGTCTTAATTGCGCAGGCGCCGTGTACGGCTGATCAACAGCTGTTCATGTTCGGAGACTTTCGGCGGCTCCTTTGTCCTCCGTAGTGCGCAAGCGCTGTGCCTGCACAGTACAGGGTGGGCATTATTCGACGGGGGTAATTTCTCATCAGAAAACCGGCAGCACTCATGCAGCCCCAGACCATGACACTCCCACCACCATGCTTGACTGTAGGCAAGACACACTTGTCTTTTTACACCTGGTTTCCGCCACACAGGCTTGACACATCTGAACCAAATAAATTTATCTTGGTCTCATCAGACCACAGGACATGGTTTCAGTAATCCATGTCCTTAGTCCACTTGTCTTCAAACTGTTTGCGTGCTTTCTTGTGCATCATCTTTAAAAGAGGCTTCCTTCTGAGACGACAAGCATGCAAACCAATTTGATGCAGTGGGCAGCATATGGTCTGAGTACTGACAGGCTGACCCCCACCCTGTCAACCTCTGCAGCAATGCTGGCAGCACTCATGCGTCTATTTCCCAAAGACAACCTCTGGATATGGCGCTGAGCACGTGCACTCAACTTCTTTGGTCGACCATTGCGAGGCCTGTTCTGAGTGGAACCTGTCCTGTTAAACTGCTGTATGGTCTTGGCCACTGTGCTGCAGCTCAGTTTCGTGGGTCTTTGCAATCTTCTTATAGCCTAGGAGATCTTTATATAGAGCAACAATAATATTTTTTTTTAAAACCTCAGAGAGTTCTTTGCCATGAGGTGCCATGTTGAACTTCCAGTGACCAGTATGAGTGAGTGAGAGTGATAACACCAAATTTAACACACCTGCTCCCCATTCACACCTGAGACCTTGTAACACTAACGAGTCACATGACACCGGGGAGGGAAAATAGCTAAATGGGCCCAATTTGGACATTTTCACTCAGAGGTGTACTCACTTTTGTTGCCAGTGGTTTACACATTAATGGCTGTGTGTTGAGTTATTTTGAGGGGACAGCAAATTTACACTGTTATACAAGCTGTACACTCACTACTTTACATTGTAGCAAAGTGTTATTTCCTCGGTGTTGTCACATGAAGAGATATAATAAAATATTTACAAAAAATGTGATGGGTATACTCACTTTTGTGAGATACTGTACATAGGATACACGTATAATTTATTTGTCACCATGCAGCCCATTTAACATACTACACAGTGCAAGTAATACATAACAGAAACAAAGCATGTGGCCCAGCTCATGCAGCAAACAGCAATGATTTCACTTTTACCAGCAGCTGCCCATCACCCCATACTGCTGGTGACATCATGTACCAGAACTAAAAGAGTAATGATAGGCGACTGTTCATTCTGCCCAATGGCCCTCAGTTAGTGCAAATCAAAGCACCATTCAACAGTTGTCAATGGTTATTCAACCGTTGGATGGATAAGAATCTGCTGCAAGGGAGGAGGTCAAAGAACCCCCAGAGACCTCTCACAGAACCCTAAGGTTTTGTGGAACCCTGGTTATGTAACCCTGCTCTATAGCAAACCATCAGGTCTGAATTCAGACTTGCTGTTGGTTGATATGCTGTGCACATTATCATTGTTAATTGCACTTTTCTACTAAATTAACCAATTATAGCACTGATTTGTTCAAATAGCAAGGTAGTGCCAGCCATGCTCTATCTGTATACGTTTAAAAACATTCTGTATTTTGTAATGTACAGTATATTGGGCCATATTTGCTTATTGCATGTGTAGACTCTACTTCCGGTTGTGCCTTATTGCTCCTTTTCACAATGAATTACTCAGGCTGGGTTTACAGCTATGCAAATTGGATGTGGGTTTCCACGCATTCCAATTCGCATAGCAGGAGATTGTGACTGGCTCTCTATGGATCCGGTTCACACATCTTCGCAGTGGCTCTGGTACCAATTGCACAGAAGTCCTGTGCATCTTTTGGTCTGTTTCTGGTCCAAATTCAGCCCAAAATTGGGGCTGAAATCGGACCTGAAACAGTGAATGGAGACGCACCGGACTCCTGCTGTGAACCTAGCCTTACTGAAAACAATGCACTCCCTCAGTGGGTAATCTCTTATCAACAGAGATGAAGACCAAGTAAGAACAATGTGCCATTAAGAGTTTAGTGGCTAATCTACACATTTCCATATTCAATAAAATAAGACAAACGTGTAAAAAAAAAAAAAACTTGTAAAAGGCAAAAGTAGTATAAAAAGTTGCATGAAATTCGTACCTGAATGTTATACAATGCAACCGTCGTGCAACAGTTGTTCATTATCACTAGTCAAAGCTAAATTCGTGTTCAAGTTGCACCCATCCAAAGTTGCATCAAAGTTGCACTCCAATGTCAGATCAACTTTGGAGTCCTACAAGTGTGAATGGAGAGAAGACCCATCAGAGGAATTCAAAGAAAGCCTCATGTAGGGACAGTTGTTTTGGAGGCTCTCCCTTCCAATGTTAATCATCTGAAAACCTTCATAGTGAAACCAGACCTTGTTAAGTGTAGCACCCTCTAGTGCAGGGGTAGTGAATTAAACTTCACGGGGGTCCGGTCAGAAATGTTTTCTCCTGGCGGAGGTCCGAGTGTCATGTTGGTGCTATGACTCCACATGATATCCTCCACATCGCAGCCTCCTGTGCACGTCACAGGCCCCTCATCTCAGACCTTCATCACAGACTGGTGCCCCCCCATCACAGACTGGTCCCCCCTCATCACAGACTGGTGCCCCCCATCACAGACTGGTGCCCCCTCATCACAGACTGGTCCCCCCTCATTACAGACTGGTGCCCCCTCATCACAGACTGGTCCTCCCTCATCACAGACTGGTCCTCCCTCATCACAGACTGGTCCTCCCTCATCACAGACTGGTCCTCCCATCACAGACTGGTCCCCCATCACAGACTGGTCCCCCATCACAGACTTGTCCCCCCATCACAGACTTGTCCCCCCATCACAGACTTGTCCCCCATCACAGACTAGTCCCCCCTCATCACAGACTGGTCCCCCCCTCATCACAGACTGGTCTCCCCCTCATCACAGACTGGCCCCCCCTCATCACAGACTGGCCCCCTCATCACAGACTGGCCCCCTCATCACAGACTAGCCCCCCTCATCACAGACTGGCCCGCCTAATCACAGATTAGTCCCCCCATCACACTGGTCCCCCATCACAGACTGGTCCCCCTCATTACAGACTCGTCCCCCCTTTACAGACTGGTCCCCCATCACAGGCTGGTCCCCCCCATCAGACTGCCCCCCCTCATCACAGACTGGTCCCCCATAAGAGACTGCCCCCCATAACAGACTGGTCCCCCCATCACAGACTGGTCCCCCCATATCACAGACTGCCCCCTATCACAGACTGGCCCCCCCCATATCACAGACTGCCCCCATCACAGACTGCCCCCCCATCATCACAGACTGGTCCCCCCATCACAGACTGGTCCCCCATCACAGACTGGTCCCCCCATCACAGACTGGTCCCCCATCACAGACTGGGCCCCCCATCATCACAGACTAGTCCACCATCACAGACTGGTCCCCCATCACAGACTGGTCCCCCATCACAGGCTGGTCCCCCATCACAGACTGGCCCCCTCATAACAGACTGGTCCCACATAACAGACTGGTCTCACATAACAGACTGGCCCCCCTCATCACAGACTGGCCCCCCTCATCACAGACTGGTCCCCCCCATCATCACAGACTGGCCCCCCTCATTACAGACTGCCCCCATCACAGACTGGCCCCCCCTATCATCACAGACTGGCCCCACAATAAAAGACTGGTCCCCCCATCACAGACCCCTGACTCCTGTCCTCATAACAGCACAGCACTTCCCCCTCCCCACAGAGCCCTACCTTATTCACACAAGACGTGCAGCGCGGCCGCTCTGGACAACGGGCGGGACTTTTCAAGTTAAAGGTGAGTGATTGATTGCTGGGATCGCCCTGCTGCGTAGCAACCAATCACCCGCTTCTTAACTTACAAAGTCCCGCCCTTTGTCCAGAGCAGCTGCGCTTCTCGTCTTGTGTAAGTAAGACAGGGGGAGGGCGGAGACACTGCAGCGAAGCAGAAGGGACAGACCAACCCGTGCTGTGAACGTAGCGGCAGGCGGGCAGGCGGGCAAGCCGGCGGCGGGGGGAGGAGTGGGACACACAGGCAACTATTTGGCGAGGCTGTGGTCCGGTTAGTATGGCTACTGGGGCCGGAACCGGACCGCGGTCCGCCATTTAGTGATGCCTGCTCTAGTGTGTGCTAGATGTATAATAGATTTTGTATTGTAGGTTTGTTAGTGCAGGAAAATTTTGTTTAGCTCTGGGCTAAGCCTGAGCTATGAATCTGGGTCAGGGTTTAGTGAGTCAGGGCTGGATGACTCATCCTGACAGCTCCTCTGGTGCCTCCCCCTGGTCTAGAAAGTTGTAGAAACTATGCCACTGGGGGCCTGTCGGGTGGAAGATGGAGATATAGTGCTGTGGAGACTGTTGGTGGCCCTCAAGGGTGCCCCCCAAGTCTGGGGGGGGGCTGGAAGGATCCTGCACATGGAGGAAGCCCTAACTGGAGGCATGGGAGCAAGTTAGATGACAGTGTGAGTAAAGCAGCACTACTAAGGGCTTACAAGGGGGAGACTGCCACATGTAGCCAGTTCTCCCTGAAGACAATGTTGTGCCAAGCCCTTCCCTGGGAGATCTCCTGCAGAGTCAGCTGGGTGGGCTGGTGAGAGTCAGTCTGGAGGACTGTGTGGGAATGTTCTGGGGGACTGTGGGGGAAAGTTAGCCTGGAGGGCTAGTGAAAGGGGCAGCTGCAGTCAGGTGGGTTGGCAGTGCCTGCATAGGTGGTGCTGGGACCAGTAGCCACAAGAGGGAGAGTGCAAGCTGATCACTGTTATGCTACACAACAAGGGGCTTTGAGTTCCTGCCTGCAAAGGGCCATTGCTAAATTTGACTGTGCCTGTCAGATTAGTTTACAGTGATCCAGCTGGAGTCTGCAAGCAAGAAAAGTGCAGGAGGAGTGCATAGGATGCATTAAGGTGAAAAAACAGGAAGCTTTACAACCCCTTTAAGGTTTGACCTCATATTACATGGTTTTGGTAAATCTGAAGACAAAAATCTGCAGAAAATCGAATAGTGTGTATGGGGCTTAAATGTGCTGCTTGATTGTGTGCCTTCTCTAGCAGTCTATAGTGCTAGATGTTTGTATTAGAGAATCTTTTATATGGTATATTTATCATGTATCATTGCTATACTTTTCTTAAATTGCCCTATAAAATCGGTTAGTGAAAGTATACTTATAGCTCATAACCTGGAAAAGTGTCTGCCCTGTGAAATATTTCATGGCACATCTTGTGGCTGTCACGCAAAGAATGTGTGGTGGGAAAAAAACAAGTTTGGTTTCTTTCACATTTCAGTGTCAATATGACACATAACATGGGAAAAAGATAGACACCTGTACTGACATAAGTGAGATTTTTTTTTTCCTTGTGTGCAGTTACTGTTAAGAGATTGTGCTAAAAAGATGATTATTTGAAAGGAAAATATTTGTTTTGGTTTCAGGAGAGTTTATCGTGCTACGGTAGCTGAAATTATCCAAGATATCAGATGAACTTATTTTAAGGCGGCTCTTCAGTCTATTTGAAAAAATAAATAAAAAGTAAGCAGCTACAAATGCTGTAGCTGCTGACTTTTAATAAAAGTATACTTACCTGTCCGGGGATCCAGCACTGTCTTCACTCAATCCAGTTCTTTGCCAGTCTTCAGGGTCCCCGTCGCGGGCATATTTACTGTGGGATGCCAGCTGTGACTCCTTGTGGCTTCACAGCCAGCTCCTCACTATACTGTATGAATGGTCAAACAGCCTTCTGGGACTTGTGACATGTCCCAGGGGGTTGCGGGTCTAGGCCATTCCAGTGGAAGTGGGAGCGGGTACCTGACAAAACTAGGTAACCGATCCCCCCCAAAAAAGTTCTAAAAGTGATAGAGCAGTAGGGGGAGAAGAACATAAAGCAAAATGTCCCTTTTGGGGTGAAGTTTGTGTTATGTAGAGCATTTTTCAAATAGATCATTATATTATATGGCATATTGACCCTGCCATATCAGTGTTGTTGCCTATTTCTTGCACCTGGGCGATGAGCCTTTGACTACCACTAATGTGAACCTGTGCTTTATCCATGTAGGCACTTTAACCACTTAACCACCGCCCACCTCCGAATAACAGCAACAGGGCGGTTCCTTAAGTCTCGGAGGGCGTTGTATAACGTCCTCCCAGAATCGCGCTCCCGCGTGTCCCCTGGGGCGCGCACACGGGAGTCTCCGTGACCGGCAGGTCCAGAGGACCCGGCGCATCACGGATCACGGTAAATCGCCGCTGATAGCGGGCGTTTACCACGTGATCGCTCCGTCAAATGACGGAGCGATCACTTGTAACAGACCGGCGTCATGTGATGGCCCTGGTTCCTCTCTCCTCTCTCTGTACCGATCGGTACAGTGTGAGAGGGGAGGGGGAGAGAGCGGATGGCAGCAGCACTGTGGGCTGGATCTGTGGCAAATGCAGTCACAGATCCAGCCATCCATCCACCCATGCTCAGCCATCCCTGCCCATACTGTCCAATACCCTGCCAATACTCTGCAATACTCTGCCCATACTGTGCAATACTCTGCAATACTCTGCAATACTCTGCCCATACTGTGCAATACTCTGCCAATACTGTGCAATACTCTGCCCATACTGTGCAATACCCTGCCCATACTGTGCAATACTCTGCAATACCCTGCCCATACTGTGCAATACTCTGCAATACCCTGCCCATACTGTGCAATACCCTGCCCATACCCTGCCATACTGTGCAATACCCTGCCATACTCTGCAATACCCTGCCATACTCTGCAATACCCTGCCATACTCCGCAATACCCTGCCATACTCCGCAATACCCTGCCATACTCCGCAATACCCTGCCATACTCCGCAATACCCTGCCATACTCCGCAATACACTGCCATACTCCGCAATACCCTGCCATACTCTGCAATACCCTGCCATACTCCGCAATACCTTGCCATACTCTGCAATTCCCTGCAATAACCACTTCCCGTCCGCCGGCCGTCATATGACGTCCTTGAAATTGTGCGGGGATATCTGAATGATGGGTGCAGCTACAGGCATCATTCAGATATCAGCTTTTTCAGCCGGCGATTCCCTACACCATAAGAACAATCATAGAGGCTGTTCCACCGTGTGATCGTTCTTACGGGAGACAAGAGGGGACGTCCCCCCTCCCGCAGCCCTCCGGTGCTTCTACCGACTCACTTCTACAATCGAAGAAAGGATTTTTTTATTTTATTTCAGGCTTCCCAGCCTAGAGGTGAGATGTGGGGTCTTATTGACCCCATATCTCACTGTAAAGAGGACCTGTCATGCCATATTCCTATTACAAGGGATGTTTACGTTCCTTGTAATAGGAATAAAAGTGATCAAAAAATTAATTTTTGCGGAAAAACGTGTCAAACTAAAATAAATAAAGTAAAATGAACAATAAAAATTTTTTTTTTTTTAAAGCGCCCCTGTCCCCGTGAGCTCGCATACAGAAGCGAACGCATACATAAGTCCCGCCCACATATGAAAACAGTGTTCAAACCACACATGTGAGGTATCGCTGCGAACGTTAGAGTGAGAGCAATACTTTTGGCCCTAGACCTCCTCTGTAACTCAAAACATGGAATGAAGATGTAGCGCTAAGTGAAGAAATTAAGCCCAATAATTTGGGCCTCCAATCAAACCAAAGTGATAAATAATATCAATATAATGAGTCCATACAGTGTCCATAGAAAATTTTCGTGTTGTGAAGAAAGAACATGTAGCACTGAAGGGTCATTACATAACTCTTGTAGAAAAAGAGAGGTAGAATACTCTTACCGGAACGTTAGACCTGTGGTTTAGGCAGGTCAAATAGGCATACGAAATCCCAGTGGCACTCCTCATCAGTTAGTCTGGAAACTGGATCAGATGGGTCCCCAATGTAGACTGTCCGGTAGGCTCCCCGACTTGACAGCAGACTCTGGGTTTCACACCGATCCAGGTGGTCCTCCGATGGAACTGGAACCGCCACTCAGCAAGGAGACTCTTTACCACAGTGAATATTAGTAACCAGTGGCCAAAGGAAGCTATAACTTGACCAACCACCCATGTGAGGAGAAAAGAAGGGAAGGAATGCTCCAATGGTGCAGGTCAATGAGGGTTTATTCAACCAACATAAAAGTGATCACAAACAATAAAAACGTTTAAAAAGGGGCAGTGAATGAGGTAGTGTACCAAGCCCTACGCGTTTCGAACAAATGTTCTTCAACAGGGGCGACTCAAAGCATGTAACCAGTAAAAATATTTAAAGCTTCACCTATGGGGATTTTTAAGTAGCAAAGTTTGGCGCCATTCCATGAGCGTGTGCAATTTTGAAGGGTGACATGTTAGGTATCTATTTACTCGGCGTAACTTCATCTTTCACATTATGCAAAAACATGTTTTGTTTTTTTTTAAGCACAAAATAGTTTTTTTCCGTAAAAAACTCGTTAGAAAAATTGCTGCGCAAATACCGTGCGAGATAAAAAGTTGCAACGGCCACCATTGTATCTCTAAGGTCTTTGCTTAAAAAACATATATAATGTTTTGGGGTTCTATGTAATTTTCTAGCAAACAAATGATGATTTTTACATGTAGGAGAGAAATGTCAGAATTGGCCTGGGTGCTCCAGAACACCTGAAGATGCTCCCTGCATGTTGGGCCTCCTCTGTATGTGGCCACGCTGTGTAAAAGTATCACACATGTGGTATCTCCATACTCGGGAGTAATAGCAGAATGTGTTTTGGGGTGTCATTTGTGGTATGCATATGCTGTGTGTGAGAAATAACCTGCTAATATGACAATTTTGTGAAAAAAAAAAGAAAAGAAAAAAAAAATCTTGATTTTGCAAAGAATTGTGGGAAAAAATGACAAACTTCAAAAAACTCACAATGCCTCTTTCTAAATACCTTGGAATGTCTTCTTTCCAAAAAGGGGTCATTTGGGGGGTATTTGTACTTTTCTGGTTAGGGTCTCAAGAAATGAGATAGGCCGTCAGTACTTCAGGTGTGATCAATTTTCAGATATTGGCACCATAGCTTGTGGACTCTATAACTTTCACAAAGACCAAATAATATGCACCAGTTTTTACCAAAGATATGTAGCAGTATAAATTTTGGCCAAAATTTATGAAGAAAAATTACTAATTTGCTAAATTTTATAACAGAAACTAAGAAAAATAAAAATTTTTACTGAATTTTCAGTCTTTTTTCTTTTATAGCTCAAAAAATAAAAAACCCAACGGTAACTAAATACCACCAAAAGAAAGCTCTATTTGTGTTAAAAAAAAAAGGACAACAATTTCATATGGGTACAGTGTTGTAGGACTGAGAAATTGTCATTCAAAATGTGAGGGCACCGAAAGCTGAAAATTGGTCTGTTATTAAGGGGGTTTAAGAGCCCAGTGGTCAAGTGGTTAAAGCTGACTTTCAGGATTAACAGTTATTGTCTTAAAGGAGTTGTAAAGGCAGAAGGTTTTTCTCTTAATGCATTATATGTGTAGCGATACTCTCAGTTTAAGAGGGCTGCTTGTTTGTTTTGGGCCCTGTAATGCACCGCTATCAACCCCTGGCAATCGGCTCTAACCTCTCGTGAAAAAAGTTAGGAAAGGGGAAAAGTGGTATAACTGTATTACCTCTATACTATTATACGGTACAACCCCTTTTGTATACCAGCACAGTAATTGACACTCACAGCCAAATTACTTAACTATAACTTTTTACTATAGGTAAAAATATAAAAGGCAATTTGTATACAATATCTTATGCAGATCCCTGCAATATAGGTGTACACATTAGAAGGGTATGACATTCAATAATGCAATGAACATATATTAACCCCGCTGCAGCTATCCTCCCTCATGAGCATAAAAATGGCGCCCAGCAATGTCCCATACTACCCAGTCAGGCCTGACTATAACTTGGGGTATAGATTGTTGAAGAATCTTCGCTAGCAACTGTCGGTGGTGCACATAAAGAAACAAACTGTAATCCAATAGGGGTAGCAGATAATCGCTAATTTGGCAAAGCTGGAGAGACTGAACAAACTCAGTTCAGCAAAACAGTCTCTCCAAAGTATATCTGTGGTCAATGCTGGGCCTAGGCAAAGTTAATAGGCAACAAAGTTACTTAGATGTGGTTCTGAGCTGGCGCTCTCTCACCCAGACCGGACCGACTCCTGTCCGGTTCCTCCGCTACTGTGAGTGGCTTCACAGTGCCCATGATGCACCGTGTCTTTGGTCCTCCAGAAGATGGTGGCACCTCAGGTGGATCGGATGCTTCGCAGGCTCCTCAGCGAAATGGAAGGCTCTCTGGAACAAAGTGCGAGGCCCAGGCTTCAGGCCTAGCACTCGCAGCAGGTGAGTGCAGGGATCCTCTTGCAAGGAGGGCAGCGTTCCAAGAGAAAGAACGAGGCCCCTCCTCTCCCTTTTAAAGTCCACCCCAGCAGTCCTTGCACGGAGAAATGCACCCTGGGTGCCTCAAAGCGTGCTGGGAACTGTAGTCTTGCGGGTGAAACGATACCCCGCTACACACTCCCCCCACTTGAAATCTTTGGTCCCCAAAGACAGGATCCACAGTAGGAAATTACAAACTCAGAGGAAACTCCCACCAGAACCGGGAAGGGGGTTTGTCCTGCCTACTGGTTACCTCAATGGGGTTGACCTGCCTATCTGTGCCAGAGAGTGAGCTGGGGTTGCCTTCCACCAAATGCACAGCAGAAGGTTCAGGTGTTGGTAATGTCCTTTGAGCAGTGGTTACTGTATCTTCAGAACTTTACCCCATCTGGGTATAGGTTAACTTCCGAGGAGGACAAATGGTTCTCTTGGCCCTTTGTTCTCTTGGGGTGACTGTTACATCCCTCCCTATATCTTCTTCTGGAGTAGGTACACTGGGCTCCAATACTTCTGTTACATCCAGGTCAGGTGCAGGAAGATGTTTGGAGTAATCTTGATGATCAGCAGAAGAGGACCATGTGGCATCTTCCCACTCTTCAGCCAGAGGACTAGACCGAACAAACTCAGTGGCTTCCACATTCAATGTACTATCCACAGTACCTTCAGATGGTGGAAGATCTATAGACATGGGTTCTGGGGTCTGAGAGGGCCACAACCATCCAAGCTCTTCTTCTTCACTCTGATCCGAGACATCCATTTCTCCAGACTGAGACACCTGAGACCGAGTGTTTGGCCTAGGTGTCTCCAAGCTTGAGGATGGTCCAGGGGAATCTTCTACAGGAGGTATCCGAACTGCTTCTGAAAGTGGGAGTAAATGGTTTCTGTGCCATGTCTTCAGCGGCCCTATCTTCCCTTCTGGTTTTAGCTGATACACCAGGAGGTCTGGTAACTTCTTCCAGATCACATATGGTTCAGGTCTCCATCTGTCTGCTAATTTATGCTTCCCTGGAATTCCTAGGTTTCACAACAGCACTCTGTCTCCTGGCTGGAGGTCCTGGATTCGAACCTTGAGGTCAAAGTTCCTCTTATTCCGGGCTCCCCTTTGCTCTGAGGCCACTTGGGCCTGTTCAAAAGCTAGCTTCAAACTCTTCCTCAGTCTGTCTACATAGCCCTTATGCGAGGTGGCTGAAGTGCGATCCGTGGATATGCCGAATGCCAGATCCACAGGCAGTCTTGCTTCCCTGCCAAACATAAGGCGATATGGAGAGTACCCTGTGGCATCGCTAGTGGTACTGTTGTAAGCGTGCACGATGGCCACTATGTGCTTGCTCCAGTGCTGCTTCTGCTCACTACTCAGAGTCCCAAAACATATTTAACAGAGTACTGTTGAACCTCTCCGGCTGAGCGTCACCCTGAGGGTGATAAGGGGCAGTGCGGGTTTTCTTGATACCCAAAGAGTCCAACAGTTTCTTGATCAATCGACTCTCAAAGTCTCTCCCTTGGTCAGAGTGCAAGCGCTGTGGCAGTCCATAATGCATAAAGTATTTCTCTACTAGGATTTTAGCTACAGTGGATGTCTTCTGGTCTTTGGCTGGAAAAGCCTGGGCATAACGGGTGAAATGGTCGGTTATCACCAGAACATTTCCTTGTCCACTTAAGTCATGTTCGAGACAGAGAAAGTCAATGCACACCAAGTCCAAGGGTCCTTGACTCTGCAGATGGCCCATTGGGGCAGCTTGACGTGGCAATGTCTTCCTCTGGATACAGCGTGCGCAAGAGTGGCAGTACTCCTCCACCTCAGCCCGCATACAAGGCCAATAGAACCTATCCCTTACAAGCTGGAATGTTCGTTCAGCCCCCAAGTGGCCATGATTATCATGTAAGGCAGCCAAAACATTTCTTCTGTATTTTTCCGGCAGAAACAGCTGCCACTTTTTTTCTAGGTCATCAGAGGGGCCCCTTCGGTAGACCACCCCTTGATGCACCTGCAACTTGTCCCATTACTTGTGGACCAACCGGGCCACCTTTGAGGGGTCCTTCAGAAGTCTGCCTGGATCCTGGTCTTCCAATGTCTCCAGTGCTAATCTTCCCCAAGGATCTTCCAACTGGTCTTTCCTTAAGTCCTTTTTGGACAATTTGGGCAGGTCATCCTCTCCGACTTGGGTCACATTGCAGTAACACTTAGGCACCCCCACTGCAGGAACACCGATCTCTTCAGCCCTCGACCCACCACTAGCTTGAAGCTGTACTCCTTGACACAAGGCCCGTACCCCATCTGGGGTTACCTGGGTCCAATCTTCTGGATAGTGGGTGGGTGCGTGGCCTCTTCTATACAATGCGTCTGCATCACGGTTTCCAGTTCCGGGCCTATACTTCAGGCTGAAGTTGAATCCGGCTAGGGCTGCTAACCAACGGTGACCAGTGGCATCCAGCTTGGCCGTGGTGAAGAGATAGGTGAGTGGATTATTGTCAGTCTTTACTGTGAAGTCAGCTCCATACAGGTAATCTCTGAGTTTATCCACAACTGCTCACTTTAGGGCCAGGAACTCCAACTTGTGAGTGGGGTAGTTCTTCTCTGCGGGTGCCAGACTTCTACTAACGTAGGCAACTGGGTGCAACTGCCCTTCATATTCTTGGTATAGCACCCCTCTTAGACCATCATGGCTGGCATCTACATGCAGTTCATATGGCTTTTTGGGATCAGCATAGGCCAGGACTGGTGCAGTGGTAAGACTCTTCTTTAACATCTGGAAGGCATCCTCGCACTCTCCTGTCCACTGGTCTTCCATGGACTCTCCAGGCTTCCTGGGGCCAGTATCATCCTCCTCTCCTTCCGTCTTCAGTAGCGCATTTAGGGGTTTGGCAATTTTTGCAAATCCTTCCACAAATCTACGGTAGTAGGAAGAGAAGCCTAGGAAGGATCTGAGCTCAGTCACTGTAGTTGGTCTGGGCCAGGAGGTGACTGCCTCCAGTTTATCAGGGTCTGTAGACACTCCTTCTGCGGATACTATGTGCCCCAGATAGTGGACCGAGGACTGGTAGAGTTTTAGTCCTTCCTCATTGAGTCTCTTCAGAACTTTCTCCAATCTTTCCTCATGCTCCTCCAGAGTCTTCCCGAAGACAATGATGTCGTCTAGTTACTCCAGGACTTCGATCAGATTCATGTCCCCAACGGTCTTCTCCATCAACCTCTGGAAAGTAGCGGGGGCTCCCGACAGGCCTTAGGGCATCCTATTGAATTCATAGAATCCCACTAGGGTGATGAAGGTCGTCTTCTCCTTATCTTCAGGGTGCATTGGGATCTGATAATACCCACTCTTCAGGTCCATGACACTGAACCACTTGGCCCCAGACAGACTCTGCAAAGCATCTTCTATCCTGGGGGTAGTGTACTGGTCTGGTATGGTCCTCCTGTTGAGAGTCCTGTAGTCTATGCAGAGTCTCAGTGACCCGTTCTTCTTCCTTACCACCACGATGGGGGAAGCATATGGACTTCTGGACTCTCGGATGACCCCTGTCCTCTTTAACTCTGCCAACTGCTCACGCAAGTCTTCCAGGTCAGCCAGTGGAACTCTTCTGACCCTCTCCCGAAAGGGTTTGTCTTCTTGAAGCCGAATTTTATGGGTGGCACTTCTCGCACACCCCACATCAAACTCATCTTCTGAGAATATCCTTTTCCACCTAGTCAGCTGAGCTTTTGCTCTCTCCTTCCATTTGAGAGGCAAGGCGGTATCTTCAAGGCAGAGCTCCTCCAGGGTGGCTTTTCCTCCCTTGGACCCTAATTCAGACAAAGCCACTGGGGTAGCAGGATTCACCTTGCCCAGTAGCAACCGGGCTGGAATCTTCACAGGAGAATTTGTGACATTTCTGAACACTCACTGGAATCTGTCCCTTGGCTTTCTTCAGTGCCCTCAACGGGACCACTTCAGGGAGTACTTCCAATCCTTGGTGAGTACTGAAGGGGTCTGGTTCCACAACTAGAAAGGGACCCGGCTGCTCCCAGGAGAGTTTTACTGTAGCCTGAAGACAGGTCACCTCACCAGGCTGCAGTATCTTCTCTCTTCTAGACAGTCTCCAGACTCTTCCCACCCCCTCTTCCGGGGCCTTTTGCTCCAGGATCATCTTCTGGTAGACCTGTTGCAGCATGGGGTGAATCTTCTGTTTGGGAGGACTCCGCTCTTGCACTAATGGAGTCAACAGTCTCCGGACCAAGTCAGTGTTGGTCCCTATCAACATGGACATCGTGTTGGCTCCTTGTGGACGAGGGCAAACCACCACCAGGGTGTCAAAAACTTCGGCCTTTCTGGTCACAGAGGGGTCAAAGGCCAGCCTGATTGAAACATAACCGTCGTAGGGGAAGCTGCGAGTGCCAATTCCCCCTATCTTCAGGTCTTCCAGCTTCTGCAAAGGCACATGACTCAAATGCTTCTGATAAAAGTCTCTGTATAATAGAGTCACTTGGGCTCCTGTGTCTAAGAGTGCCTTTGTGTAGACTCCCTCCACTTGAACGGAGACTAAAGGGGAGGGTCCAACTAATTTATCCGGTAACCTCTTAGGGGGTATTTTCTCCTTTGGACTCCGTGAATTTTCCAGTGTTTTTTTTTTCTTTTTCCATTTCTCTCTGGACCTCAACCCCTTTTGAACCTGGTATGCATTGATCTTTTTCTGGTTGTCAAATTGCAACTCCCGACAGACAGAATGGGAGTTTTTAGGAGGGGCATTGTTGCCCTTCTCTTTTTGCTCTGCTTGTCTGTGGATCTTCTTGGAGCTTTCTGTGGGTAGCGGGCGCCCGGCTGACTCCTTCACCGGGGCCCTCTGAAGTTTTCCGCCAGCTGGTATTGAGTGCCTCTGTTCTTTCTTGGACTGGGGCACCTTCTATCAGGGTGGCCAACTCCTCCACAATTTAAGCACAATTTAAGCAGACAATCTCCTTCCTTATCTTTGGGGATGCTGGAATAAGGACATTCCGGTCCGGTTCCTTCCGGATCTCTTCCTTTTCCTTTTTTTCCGAGTTTTTGGCCAATAAAGAGGTCAACAAGTCCAGCACTTGGGCCATTTGAGACTTCAAGGTTTCTACTTCTGGGTCACGTTCTGTAACCACTGTCGTTCTGACTCCCACCGAAACAGGTGGGGTGGTTTTCTCAACCCCCTCTTGATCCTTCATCAAGGCCTCTTCGTCCCTTATGATCTGCACAAGGTCTGTGTAATTCAGAGCCATGACTCCGTCAGAGGTCTTCAGGTGAAGCCAAACTGGATCCGACCGTAAGGCTCCCCTTAGGATCTGCTTCATCCTGGTAGCATCTATAACTTGTGGCTGCATTCCTTTTCTCAGTACAATCTGGCACAGCATTCTATTTAGTCTCCGGACATACTCGGACAACTTCTCCCTCGGCTGTTGGAAGGTATGTTCAAACTGATACACCAGCTCCGACACCTTCTCCAGCTTGCCAAATTCCTCCTGCAACATAGACAAATAATCCATTGCCGTACACACAGTATTGCTGCACCTAAGATTTTTTACAGCCTCAGCAGCAGGACCCTTCAAGCTCTCACTGATGCGCTGCTTCTTCTGCACTTTTGGGACTTCCCAACCTTCTACTGCCTGCATTGCCTGCTCGATCCAAGTATCAAAATCTTCCTCTCCGGGTGGCACAGGTTGTGTTCCTGAAAACACCCGGAGTTTCTGGTACCCAGCTTCCACATGCAACGTGTTGATTTTTTTGCACTTAACAACAAAGTCTCCCAACGCAGTTAGCAGTTCTGGCCCTATGGTGGTCAGGGGTGACTTTGGGGCTTTCGTTTCACTACTGCCTCCCATTTTGGAGAAGAGTGACGGAGATAGCTGCGGGGAGGTCCATGGAGACTCTTTCTTCACAGCCCCAGTATGCACTAAGCGATACGTTCTGTCATCTATGTCTTTTACACTCTGCCCTTTAAACTCTTCTGGGATTCCTCTTGTTCAGTCTATTAATGCATATGCCCCCAAGGTATTTGTCCTTACATCCACCGCCCATGCTTTCCAGTTTGGGGATATTGACATTATTAGCTGCTTTACCTCTTCTTTTTCCTGGATCCCTCCCGGGAGTTCAATAGCTACCGCCCGGAGTGGATCCACAGTCTTCTCTGCGCACCATTGTGTCACTGTCTGCGAGTCCATGCTGGTATTTCAGACCGCCTTGATACAAGGGTCCCGGACCAAGCCCCCACGTGTAGCAATACCCTCAGTTTAAGAGGGCTGCTGGTTTGTTTTGGGCCCTGTAATGCACCGCTATCAACCCCTGGCAATCGGCTCTAACCTCTCGTGACACAGTTAGGAAAGGGGAAAAGTGGTATAACTGTATTACCTCTATACTATTATACGGTACAACCCCTTTTGTATACCAGCACAGTAATTGACACTCTCAACCAAATTACTTAACTATAACTTTTTACTATAGGTAAAAATATAAAAGGCAATTTGTATACAATATCTTATGCAAATCCCTGCAATATAGGTGTACACATTAGAAGGGTATGACATTCAATAATGCAATGAACATATATTAACCCCGCTGCAGCTATCCTCCCTCATGAGCATAAAAATGGCGCCCAGCAATGTCCCATACTACCCAGTCAGGCCTGACTATAACTTGGGGTATAGATTGTTGAAGAATCTTCGCTAGCAACAGTCGGTGGTGCACATAAAGAAACAAACTGTAATCCAATAGGGGTAGCAGATAATCGCTAACTTGGCAAAGCTGGAGAGACTGAACAAACTCAGTTCAGCAAAACAGTCTCTCCAAAGTATAACTGTGGTCAATGCTGGGCCTAGGCAAAGTTAATAGGCAACAAATTTACCGGACTCCTGTCCGGTTCCTCCGCTACTGTGAGTGGCTTCACAGTGCCCACGATGCACCGTGTCTTCGGTCCTCCAGAAGATGGTGGCACCTCAGGTGGATCGGATGCTTCGCAGGCTCCTCAGCGGAATGGAAGGCTCTCTGGAACAAAGTGCGAGGCCCAGGCTTCAGGCCTAGCACGCGCAGCAGGTGAGTGCAGGGATTCTGTTGCAAGGAGGGCGGCATTCCAAGAGAAAGAACGAGGCCCCTCCTCTCCCTTTTAAAGTCCACCCCAGCAGTCCTTGCACGGAGAAATGCACCCTGGGTGCCTCAAAGCGTGCTGGGAACTGTAGTCTTGCGGGTGAAACGATACCCCGCTACACATGCATTAAGAGAAAAAGCCTTCTGTGTGTAGCAGCCTCCCCAGCACCCCCTAATTCCTACCTGAGGCCGTCCGGGACTCTCCTCCTGATTGGCTGAGACATAGCAGTGGTGCTTTTGGCTCCTGTCACTGTCAATCAAAGTCAGTTAGCCAATCAGGGGATAAAGGGGGAGGGCCAAATGGCAGCTCTGTGTCTAAATGGACACACGGAGCTGCAGCTCTGCTCGGGTACCCCCATAGCAAGCTGCTTGCTGTAGGGGCATTCAACAGAAGGGAGGGGCCAGGAGCAGTGAAGAGGGACCCGAGAAGAGGAGGATCCAGGCTGCCCTGTGCAAAACCACTGCACATAGGAGGTAAGTATAACACAAGACTTTACAACTATAATAACTATAATACAAGAGGCATGTTTTCTTAGTTAGTCACTTGAATTTGTGTTTTCTGTATTTCTTTCACATCTGTGCAGTAATCCAGTTTGAAACTTTGCCTCTGTGCAGGAGCTTCCTGTAAAGACCGATCACGATAGTATGTGGTCCTGCTGGGTCCCACCCACAGTTCTGCTTTTCATAACCTTTACTTCTGGGTATGGAGGAACATATGACTCAATCCCCTACCTCCCAGTTAACAGTACTAGAGCTTGCTGCTTGGCTAGGTAAGCTATAAACACTGTCACAGGCGGTAGAGAGGGAGAGTCCATAGTCCTAAGTGAGTTACAAGTCATGAGTTCACACAGGATTAAGACAGGCCATAGACGGTGCGAATTTCTGGTGGTTGCAGGAAAGAAATTTGCATGATTCCCCCATCAACACAGGCAGTGCTGACAGGGGAATCCCTTCTGCCAAGCAATTGTCTGCTTTGATCAACTTGGTACATTCAGCCTGCGCACACAAGGTTCAAATCTCGGCCAGTTCCTGGTGAACCGAGCCTAGATTGAAACCATCTATGGCCTGCCTTATGCCCCGTACACACGATCCGAATATCATACGGCGGATCGTACGACTTTTTTCGCTTAATAGTCGCAAGTAAAAATAAATAGGTTATTAAAGTCACAAAAATTCTCGTACGACAGAAAAAAAAATCGCAAGTGATGTCATGTGTTGTAATGTATTTGTATTGTATTTTTGGACGACAACTATACTGACTAAACGAAAATCGTACGATCTGACATCGTACGAGGAAAATTTCCGTGCTTGTTCGATCGAATAATATCGAATGAACTGTCGTGATCGGATCTCGAAAGTAGTGTACACACGATCCGAAAATCGTACGATTCTTCCTCGGACGATCGTTTTCGTCCGATATTCGGATCGTGTGTACGGGCCATAACTCTCATTGCTCCTGAAGGGTGAAGGCAGTTACAGGGGTAAAACTGAAAGAAAGACATGTGCAGCTGGAAGAGGAACATTAAAATGAACCTGCGGTTTGTCCTGGATGGCAAAGATCAAGTTCAAAGTAAGATTTTTCAGGTTAAATTGTGAACCTGTGCATTAGACCACCCTTTTTCAACCAGGGTGTCCCGGAATCCAGAGGCGCCTTGAGGTTTCGTCAAGGGCACCTTGGCAAAATGCCTTTTCCCTCTCCATCAACATTGGGGTCACATTAGCTGAGCGATAGAGAGAAACTGAGGGAGAGGAGAAACACTGAAATACTAGTTGTTACCAGTGTGCAAAAGTGTATTTGCTTTATAAGAATAAATCACCCCTAATGTTGGGTAGTGATGAGCCGAACACCCCCGGGTTCGGTTCGCACCAGAACCCGCGAACGGACCGAAAGTTCGTACGAACATTAGAACCCTATTAAATACAATTGATGCGAACGTTCGAATTCTAAAGTGCTAATTATAACAACTATTATGCATGTTATTGTCCTAAAAAGGGTTTGGGAACCCGGGTTGTGCACCAGGGGACATGTATCAATGCAAAAAGAAGTTTTAAAAACGGTCGTTTTTCGGGAGCAGTCATTTTAATGATGCATAAAGTGAAAAAAAAAGTCAAATATTCCTTTAAATATCGTACCTGGGGGTGTCTAAAGTATGCCTGTGAAGTGCCACGTGTTTCCCGTGTTTAGAACTGTCCCTGCACAAAATGACACTTCTAAAGGAAAAAAAAGCCATTTAAAACTGCTTGCGGCTTTAATGTAATGTCTGGTCCCGGTAATATGGATGAAAATCTTTAAGAAAAATGGCATAGCTACCCCATGACCCCCCCCCCCCTACCCCAGCCCATTACCAGCCCCTTTGGGTCTTGTATGGATATTAAGGGGAACGCCGCACATAAAATAAAAAAGGCCCTATATACTCTGAACAGCCGTATACAGGCGGTGCATACAAGACAGGGACTGTAGGTTTGTTCTTATGTAGAATCTGTTTGTAATTTTGAACAGGTACATTGTTGAAGTGTAGCTCCAGCCCAAAAATCTATTTTTAAACTTTTTGGAAAACATAGGTAAGGGTTATCACTCCTGTAACATTTGTTTTGCTGTCTGTGCCCCTGTTCAGAACATTTCACCTCACTTTCCGTCCCAATGACAACTGTTTTTGAAATGTGGTGTTTTTCTTGAAACAAGGATTGCTGATAAAGCATCAGTACAGAGGAGACACCTTTCTCCCATATTAATTCTTACAGGAGAGAATTTTCCTTCCAAGGGGTAGATTTCCTCTCACTTCCTGTTGTCTTCTTGCGTTTGCAAGTATGAGTCGTTTGTAAGTTGGATGTTTGAAAGTAGGGACCTGCCGTATATACTCTGCAGAAATAGGCCCCTTAGTTGTTGGTGTTGGCACAACACTGTAAGCACTCACAGTTACTCTTGGTTGGTGCTGGAATGCCCTGCTGTCAACTATTATATCAGGAATTGTAATTACATATAATTGTTGAACAGTGGTAGTAAAAATTGGGCCTTTGATGGTGGTGCTGGTGCCACAACACTGTAAGCCCTGACAGTTACTCTTGGTGGGTGCAGCAATGGGCCCTGCTGTGAATTATTAGATCAAGAATTGTAATTGCATGCCCCTGTTGAACAGGGGCTGAAAAATTGGGCCTTTCGTGGTGGTGGTGGTGGTGGCGTTGCCACAACACTGTAAGCCCTCAGAGTTACTCTTGGTGGGTGCAGGAATGGGCCCTGCTGTGAATTATTAGATCAAGAATTGTAATTACATGCCCCTTTTGAACAGGGGCTGAAAAATTGGGCCTTTCGTGGTGGTGGTGGTGGTGGCGTTGCCACAACACTGTAAGCCCTCAGAGTTACTCTTGGTGGGTGCAGCAATGGGCCCTGCTGTGAATTATTAGATCAAGAATTGTAATTACATGCCCCTGTTGAACAGGGGCTGAAAAATTGGGCCTTAGGTACTGGTGGCACAACACTACAACCCCTCACAGATACTGTACTTGGAGCACAGCAATGAGCCCTGTTGCAAAGTATTGCTTCAAAAATTGTAATGACACGCCCCTGTTAAACAGGGGCTGAAAAATTGGGCCTTAGGCACTGGTGCCACAACACTCCAACCCCTCACAGATACTGTACTTGGAGCACAGCAATGAGCCCTATGGCAAATTATTGCTAAAAAAATTGTAATTACACGCCCCTGTAAAACAGGGGCTGAAAAATTGGGCCTTAGCCACTGGTGGCGGCACCCATAAACAAAAATGATCTTCCAAGCTATCATCATCAATCGTATCATTGAGGACTCGGAGGAGGAGGATAGCCAGTCAACATAACAGCACAGGCACTCAGCATCAGCATCAGTCTTGAAGGGATGTGACATGTTAAAATCAATTAGTCTGTTATATCAGCATCAGGTGTGTGGTAGCTGGTGGTGATCCAAGACTGGTTCATCTTGATGAAAGTCAGTCGATCAACCGAGTCGGTGGACAGGCGCACCCTGTGATCCGTGACAAATCCTCCAGCAGCACTGAATGTGCGTTCCGAAAGAACGCTGGATGCAGGACAGGCCAGTAGCTCAATTGCATACTGTGCAAGCTCTGGCCAGTGATCCATCCTCAAGACCCAGTAAGCCAGAGGATTTTCGGTGGGGAAGGTGTCCAAGTCTGACCTTGCCCCTAGATATTCCTGCACCATGTTTATCAGACGCTGGCGATGGTTGCTGGAACCGATCATACTTTGGGGCTGCGGACTAAAGAACTGTCTGAACGCATCGGTCAGACGGCCACCTTCCCCACCGCTCCTTCTTTGACTGGCCGAAGCCTCAGCAACTCGTTGTCCAGGACCAGGAGTTTGTAACCTCCCAGTCTCTGGGAACGCGTTGCACAGACCTTTCTGCAAGGCCTCCCGGAGTTGTCTCATCCTCTGCTCCCTCTGCGACGGTAACATAAGGTCCGCAACCTTACCCTTGTACCGTGGATCAAGGAGAGTGGCCAGCCAGTAATGGTCCCTCTCCTTGATCCGAAGAATACGAGGATCCTTCCGCAGACTTTGCAGGATCAGGGAGGCCATGCAGCGTAGGTTTGCTGAGGCATTCGGTCCGGAGTCCTCTGGGTCACTAAGGACGACATGATCCGCAGCCACCTCCTCCCAGACACGTACAAGTCCACTGGTTTCTTGGGACTGTAAATCATCCCTAAAAGACTGCTGCTGATGATGCTGAGTGCCAGCCTCCACCTCCATGCTGACACAATCCTCCTCCTCCTCCTCCTCCTCCTCCTCTTCCTGTGCGATGGGTGGGACAGAAGGAACACTGTCTGGGTAAAGGGGGCCTTGAGAGGCAAGGAAGTCCTCCTCTTCCTGCCTCGGTTCTGCCTCAAGTGCCCTGTCCATTATTCCACGCAGCGTGTGCTCCAACAGGTGGACAAGAGGTACAGTGTCACTGATGCATGCACTGTCACTGCTCACCATCCTCGTGGCCTCCTCAAATGGTGCCAGGACAGTGCATGCATCCCTGATCATGCCCCACTGGCGTGGAGAAAAAAAACCAAGCTCCCCTGACCCTGTCCTGGTGCCGTAGTCGCACAGGTACTCATTGATGGCCCTCTGCTGCGTGTGCAGCCGCTGCAGCATGGCCAACGTTGAGTTCCACCTGGTGGGCATGTCACATATAAGGCGGTTCTTGGGCAGGTTCAACTCCTTTTGCAGCTCAGCCAGGCGAGCACTGGCATTATAAGATCTGCGGAAATGCACACAGACTTTCCTGGCCTGCCTCAGGACATCCTGTAAGCCCAGGTACCTGCCCAAGAACCGCTGCACCACCAGGTTAAGGACGTGAGCCACACAGGGCACATGGGTCAGTTGTCCCTGTCGGAGGGCGGAGAGGAGGCTGGTGCCATTGTCGCAAACCACCATTCCTGGCTTAAGCTGGCGTGGCGTCAACCACCTCTCGGCCTGGCCCTGCGGAGCAGACAGGACCTCTGCCCCAGTGTGGCTTCTGTCCCCCAAACACACCAGCACAAGCACGGCATGGCATCTTTTTGCCTGCGTACTTGCGTAGCCCCTTGAACGGCTACGGAGCACCGCTGGTTCAGAGGACAAACCACAGGAAGAGGCCATGGAGGAAGAAGAAGAGGAGGGGGTGGAGGAGAGAGGTGTGTCACAACCAGTAGTAGCATTTTGGAGGCGTGGCGGTGGAACAACCTCCAACACTACTGCACCTTGTCCTGCATCCTTCCCAGCTGCCAAAAGAGTGACCCAATGGGCCGTGAAAGAAAGGTAACGTCCCTGTCCATGCCTGCTGGACCATGAGTCAGCGGTAATATGCACCTTACCGCTGACCGCCCTGTCCAGCGAGGCCAAGACATTGCCTTCCACATGCCGGTAGAGAGCCGGAATAGCCTTCCGTGAGAAAAAGTGGCGTTTGGGAACCTGCCACTGAGGAACCGCACATTGCACAAACTCACGGAAGGGGGCCGAGTCTACCAACTGAAAAGGCAGCAGTTGAAGCGCTAGCAATTTAGCCAAGCTAGCATTCAACCGCTGAGCATGTGGATGGCTGGGAGTGAACTTCTTTCGACGGTCCAGCAGCTGGGGCAGGGAAATTTGCCTGCTAGAATCGGACGTCGGTGTACTGCTAGCAGAGTGGCCGCAACTACTTGGCTGTGACACACCTAATTCTACACCTTCATTCCTCTCAGTGCATGTTTCAGAGAGGACTGAAGTTATAGTGGGGTTGGAGATCCCAGCTGATGCGGTGCAAGGAGAGGTCCGCTTTGTTCTTTGGTGTGGGTCTTTGAGGTAGGCTTGCCAACGAGCTGCATGGCAGGTCAACATAAGTCTGGTCAGGCATGTGGTACCCAAGCGGCTGATGTTTTGGCCACGCGATATACGCTTGAGACATATGTTGCAAACAGCAGCTGTGCGATCTGATGCACTAGCCTCAAAAAAGGCCCACACCAAAGAACTTTTTGAATGACGGGCAGAGGCAGCGCCCTGCACAGGCGGAGCTCTGCGGTGTGATTCCGTCGGTGTACTGCCCTTACGCTGGCCACCAAAGGGCATCCTGCCTCGTTGGAGATGTGCCTCCTCCTCATCCTCCTCCTCCTCCTCCTCTCTCCTATTAGGCACCCACGTGGAGTCAGTGACCTCATCATCCCCTCCCTCCTCATCACTGGAGCCAATCTGGCAGTATGCTGCAGCTGCTGGAACATGACTGCCAGATTGGTGTCCTTCTTGAGCATCCCCTCTGTCTGCTCTCACGCTACTGCCTTCCTGTAGCTGCGTTTCATCATCAGACCCTTCGAAACGCTGGGCATCCTCCTGGAGCATGTACCCAACACTGTGCTCAAACAGTTCGGGGGACTCCTCAGGAGGAGGACATGGTGGGTCTAGGGAAGGAGTGACTGATGATGAGTCTGACATTGATACCAGGGAAGAGGACGCTTTGGCAGCTGCTTTGCCAGTACCCTGAGCCTGGGTGAGAGAGGATGAGGAGGAGGAGGAGGGCTTGGTCATCCACTCTACCAAGTCTTCGGCATGATGTGGCTCAACATGTCCAGCTGCCGAAAAGAAGGACAAGCGTGTCCCATGGCCATGTGCTGATGACAATGCACCGCGTCCACGACCAGCACTGTTGTCCCCAGACACAGAGCCTGCTTGCCCTCTTTTATTGCCTCCTGACTGTCTGCCTCTCCTTGTTTGCCTTCCAGACATTCTAATAGATGGCCTGCAGGGAGATGGGAAAAAAGCAATAAGGGCTACCTTCAGGTGTCCTTCTCTGTTCCTTTACTTAAGGATTTCTAAATATGGTTGAGGATGATTGCTTTTGCACAGAATAGCACAACGACAATTTCCCTGACTGTCCAAAAAACAAGGATTTCAAAGATGGTTGATGAGGAATGCTTTAGCACACTATAGCACAAGGAGAATTTCCCTCACTGTCCTTCCCTGTCCCTAGAAACAAGGATTCGTACAGTAAAACACACTGACACTCTCCCTACCTATAGTTTTCTGTCCCTAGAAAAAATGTTTTTTTAAAGCACACTATAGCACAAGGAGAATTTCCCTCACTGTCCTTCCCTGTCCCTAGAAACAAGGATTCGTACAGTAAAACACACTGACACTCTCCCTACCTATAGTTTTCTGTCCCTAGAAAAAATGTTTTTTTAAAGCACACTATAGCACAAGGAGAATTTCCCTCACTGTCCTTCCCTGTCCCTAGAAACAAGGATTCGTACAGTACAACACACTGACACTCTCCCTACCTATAGTTTTCTGTCCCTAGAAAAAATGTTTTTTTAAAGCACACTATAGCACAAGGAGAATTTCCCTCACTGTCCTTCCCTGTCCCTAGAAACAAGGATTCGCACAGTAAAACACACTGACACTCTCCCTACCTATAGTTTTCTGTCCCTAGAAAAAATGTTTTTTTAAAGCACACTATAGCACAAGGAGAATTTCCCTCACTGTCCTTCCCTGTCCCTAGAAACAAGGATTCGTACAGTAAAACACACTGACACTCTCCCTACCTATAGTTTTCTGTCCCTAGAAAAAATGTTTTTTTAAAGCACACTATAGCACAAGGAGAATTTCCCTCACTGTCCTTCCCTGTCCCTAGAAACAAGGATTCGTACAGTAAAACACACTGACACTCTCCCTACCTATAGTTTTCTGTCCCTAGAAAAAATGTTTTTTTAAAGCACACTATAGCACAAGGAGAATTTCCCTCACTGTCCTTCCCTGTCCCTAGAAACAAGGATTCGTACAGTAAAACACACTGACACTCTCCCTACCTATAGTTTTCTGTCCCTAGAAAAAATGTTTTTTTAAAGCACACTATAGCACAAGGAGAATTTCCCTCACTGTCCTTCCCTGTCCCTAGAAACAAGGATTCGTACAGTAAAACACACTGACACTCTCCCTACCTATAGTTTTCTGTCCCTAGAAAAAATGTTTTTTTAAAGCACACTATAGCACAAGGAGAATTTCCCTCACTGTCCTTCCCTGTCCCTAGAAACAAGGATTTGTACAGTAAAACACACTGACACTCTCCCTACCTATAGTTTTCTGTCCCTAGAAAAAATGTTTTTTTAAAGCACACTATAGCACAAGGAGAATTTCCCTCACTGTCCTTCCCTGTCCCTAGAAACAAGGATTCATACAGTAAAACACACTGACACTCTCCCTACCTATAGTTTTCTGTCCCTAGAAAAAATGTTTTTTTAAAGCACACTATAGCACAAGGAGAATTTCCCTCACTGTCCTTCCCTGTCCCTAGAAACAAGGATTCGTACAGTAAAACACACTGACACTCTCCCTACCTATAGTTTTCTGTCCCTAGAAAAAATGTTTTTTTAAAGCACACTATAGCACAAGGAGAATTTCCCTCACTGTCCTTCCCTGTCCCTAGAAACAAGGATTCGTACAGTAAAACACACTGACACTCTCCCTACCTATAGTTTTCTGTCCCTAGAAAAAATGTTTTTTTAAAGCACACTATAGCACAAGGAGAATTTCCCTCACTGTCCTTCCCTGTCCCTAGAAACAAGGATTCGTACAGTAAAACACACTGACACTCTCCCTACCTATAGTTTTCTGTCCCTAGAAAAAATGTTTTTTTAAAGCACACTATAGCACAAGGAGAATTTCCCTCACTGTCCTTCCCTGTCCCTAGAAACAAGGATTCGTACAGTAAAACACACTGACACTCTCCCTACCTATAGTTTTCTGTCCCTAGAATTTTTTTTTTTAAAGCACACTATAGCACAAGGAGAATTTCCCTCACTGTCCTTCCCTGTCCCTAGAAACAAGGATTCGTACAGTAAAACACACTGACACTCTCCCTACCTATAGTTTTCTGTCCCTAGAAAAAATGTTTTTTTAAAGCACACTATAGCACAAGGAGAATTTCCCTCACTGTCCTTCCCTGTCCCTAGAAACAAGGATTCGTACAGTAAAACACACTGACACTCTCCCTACCTATAGTTATCTGTCCCTAGAAAAAATGTTTTTTTAAAGCACACTATAGCACAAGGAGAATTTCCCTCACTGTCCTTCCCTGTCCCTAGAAACAAGGATTCGTACAGTAAAACACACTGACACTCTCCCTACGTATAGTTTTCTGTCCCTAGAAAAAATGTTTTTTTAAAGCACACTATAGCACAAGGAGAATTTCCCTCACTGTCCTTCCCTGTCCCTAGAAACAAGGATTCGTACAGTAAAACACACTGACACTCTCCCTACCTATAGTTTTCTGTCCCTAGAAAAAATGTTTTTTTAAAGCACACTATAGCACAAGGAGAATTTCCCTCACTGTCCTTCCCTGTCCCTAGAAACAAGGATTCGTACAGTAAAACACACTGACACTCTCCCTACCTATAGTTTTCTGTCCCTAGAAAAAAAGTTTTTTAAAAGCACACTATAGCACAAGGAGAATTTCCCTCACTGTCCTTCCCTGTCCCTAGAAACAAGGATTCGTACAGTAAAACACACTGACACTCTCCCTACCTATAGTTTTCTGTCCCTAGAAAAAATGTTTTTTTAAAGCACACTATAGCACAAGGAGAATTTCCCTCACTGTCCTTCCCTGTCCCTAGAAACAAGGATTCGTACAGTAAAACACACTGACACTCTCCCTACCTATAGTTTTCTGTCCCTAGAAAAAATGTTTTTTTAAAGCACACTATAGCACAAGGAGAATTTCCCTCACTGTCCTTCCCTGTCCCTAGAAACAAGGATTCATACAGTAAAACACACTGACACTCTCCCTACCTATAGTTTTCTGTCCCTAGAAAAAATGTTTTTTTAAAGCACACTATAGCACAAGGAGAATTTCCCTCACTGTCCTTCCCTGTCCCTAGAAACAAGGATTCGTACAGTAAAACACACTGACACTCTCCCTACCTATAGTTTTCTGTCCCTAGAAAAAATGTTTTTTTAAAGCACACTATAGCACAAGGAGAATTTCCCTCACTGTCCTTCCCTGTCCCTAGAAACAAGGATTCGTACAGTAAAACACACTGACACTCTCCCTACCTATAGTTTTCTGTCCCTAGAAAAAATGTTTTTTTAAAGCACACTATAGCACAAGGAGAATTTCCCTCACTGTCCTTCCCTGTCCCTAGAAACAAGGATTCGTACAGTAAAACACACTGACACTCTCCCTACCTATAGTTTTCTGTCCCTAGAAAAATGTTTTTTTAAAGCACACTATAGCACAAGGAGAATTTCCCTCACTGTCCTTCCCTGTCCCTAGAAACAAGGATTCGTACAGTAAAACACACTGACACTCTCCCTACCTATAGTTTTCTGTCCCTAGAAAAAATGTTTTTTTAAAGCACACTATAGCACAAGGAGAATTTCCCTCACTGTCCTTCCCTGTCCCTAGAAACAAGGATTCGTACAGTAAAACACACTGACACTCTCCCTACCTATAGTTATCTGTCCCTAGAAAAAATGTTTTTTTAAAGCACACTATAGCACAAGGAGAATTTCCCTCACTGTCCTTCCCTGTCCCTAGAAACAAGGATTCGTACAGTAAAACACACTGACACTCTCCCTACCTATAGTTTTCTGTCCCTAGAAAAAATGTTTTTTTAAAGCACACTATAGCACAAGGAGAATTTCCCTCACTGTCCTTCCCTGTCCCTAGAAACAAGGATTCGTACAGTAAAACACACTGACACTCTCCCTACCTATAGTTTTCTGTCCCTAGAAAAAATGTTTTTTTAAAGCACACTATAGCACAAGGAGAATTTCCCTCACTGTCCTTCCCTGTCCCTAGAAACAAGGATTCGTACAGTAAAACACACTGACACTCTCCCTACCTATAGTTTTCTGTCCCTAGAAAAAATGTTTTTTTAAAGCACACTATAGCACAAGGAGAATTTCCCTCACTGTCCTTCCCTGTCCCTAGAAACAAGGATTCGTACAGTAAAACACACTGACACTCTCCCTACCTATAGTTTTCTGTCCCTAGAAAAAATGTTTTTTTAAAGCACACTATAGCACAAGGAGAATTTCCCTCACTGTCCTTCCCTGTCCCTAGAAACAAGGATTCGTACAGTAAAACACACTGACACTCTCCCTACCTATAGTTTTCTGTCCCTAGAAAAAATGTTTTTTTAAAGCACACTATAGCACAAGGAGAATTTTCCTCACTGTCCTTCCCTGTCCCTAGAAACAAGGATTCGTACAGTAAAACACACTGACACTCTCCCTACCTATAGTTTTCTGTCCCTAGAAAAAATGTTTTTTTAAAGCACACTATAGCACAAGGAGAATTTCCCTCACTGTCCTTCCCTGTCCCTAGAAACAAGGATTCGTACAGTAAAACACACTGACACTCTCCCTACCTATAGTTTTCTGTCCCTAGAAAAAATGTTTTTTTAAAGCACACTATAGCACAAGGAGAATTTCCCTCACTGTCCTTCCCTGTCCCTAGAAACAAGGATTCGTACAGTAAAACACACTGACACTCTCCCTACCTATAGTTTTCTGTCCCTAGAAAAAATGTTTTTTTAAAGCACACTATAGCACAAGGAGAATTTCCCTCACTGTCCTTCCCTGTCCCTAGAAACAAGGATTCGTACAGTAAAACACACTGACACTCTCCCTACCTATAGTTTTCTGTCCCTAGAAAAAATGTTTTTTTAAAGCACACTATAGCACAAGGAGAATTTCCCTCACTGTCCTTCCCTGTCCCTAGAAACAAGGATTCGTACAGTAAAACACACTGACACTCTCCCTACCTATAGTTTTCTGTCCCTAGAAAAAATGTTTTTTTAAAGCACACTATAGCACAAGGAGAATTTCCCTCACTGTCCTTCCCTGTCCCTAGAAACAAGGATTCGTACAGTAAAACACACTGACACTCTCCCTACCTATAGTTTTCTGTCCCTAGAAAAAATGTTTTTTTAAAGCACACTATAGCACAAGGAGAATTTCCCTCACTGTCCTTCCCTGTCCCTAGAAACAAGGATTCGTACAGTAAAACACACTGACACTCTCCCTACCTATAGTTTTCTGTCCCTAGAAAAAATGTTTTTTTAAAGCACACTATAGCACAAGGAGAATTTCCCTCACTGTCCTTCCCTGTCCCTAGAAACAAGGATTCGTACAGTAAAACACACTGACACTCTCCCTACCTATAGTTTTCTGTCCCTAGAAAAAATGTTTTTTTAAAGCACACTATAGCACAAGGAGAATTTCCCTCACTGTCCTTCCCTGTCCCTAGAAACAAGGATTCGTACAGTAAAACACACTGACACTCTCCCTACCTATAGTTTTCTGTCCCTAGAAAAAATGTTTTTTTAAAGCACACTATAGCACAAGGAGAATTTCCCTCACTGTCCTTCCCTGTCCCTAGAAACAAGGATTCGTACAGTAAAACACACTGACACTCTCCCTACCTATAGTTTTCTGTCCCTAGAAAAAATGTTTTTTTAAAGCACACTATAGCACAAGGAGAATTTCCCTCACTGTCCTTCCCTGTCCCTAGAAACAAGGATTCGTACAGTAAAACACACTGACACTCTCACTACCTATAGTTTTCTGTCCCTAGAAAAAATGTTTTTTTAAAGCACACTATAGCACAAGGAGAATTTCCCTCACTGTCCTTCCCTGTCCCTAGAAACAAGGATTCGTACAGTAAAACACACTGACACTCTCCCTACCTATAGTTTTCTGTCCCTAGAAAAAATGTTTTTTTAAAGCACACTATAGCACAAGGAGAATTTCCCTCACTGTCCTTCCCTGTCCCTAGAAACAAGGATTCGTACAGTAAAACACACTGACACTCTCCCTACCTATAGTTTTCTGTCCCTAGAAAAAATGTTTTTTTAAAGCACACTATAGCACAAGGAGAATTTCCCTCACTGTCCTTCCCTGTCCCTAGAAACAAGGATTCGTACAGTAAAACACACTGACACTCTCCCTACCTATAGTTTTCTGTCCCTAGAAAAAATGTTTTTTTAAAGCACACTATAGCACAAGGAGAATTTCCCTCACTGTCCTTCCCTGTCCCTAGAAACAAGGATTCGTACAGTAAAACACACTGACACTCTCCCTACCTATAGTTTTCTGTCCCTAGAAAAAATGTTTTTTTAAAGCACACTATAGCACAAGGAGAATTTCCCTCACTGTCCTTCCCTGTCCCTAGAAACAAGGATTCGTACAGTAAAACACACTGACACTCTCCCTACCTATAGTTTTCTGTCCCTAGAAAAAATGTTTTTTTAAAGCACACTATAGCACAAGGAGAATTTCCCTCACTGTCCTTCCCTGTCCCTAGAAACAAGGATTCGTACAGTAAAACACACTGACACTCTCCCTACCTATAGTTTTCTGTCCCTAGAAAAAATGTTTTTTTAAAGCACACTATAGCACAAGGAGAATTTCCCTCACTGTCCTTCCCTGTCCCTAGAAACAAGGATTCGTACAGTAAAACACACTGACACTCTCCCTACCCATAGTTTTCTGTCCCTAGAAAAAATGTTTTTTTAAAGCACACTATAGCACAAGGAGAATTTCCCTCACTGTCCTTCCCTGTCCCTAGAAACAAGGATTCGTACAGTAAAACACACTGACACTCTCCCTACCTATAGTTTTCTGTCCCTAGAAAAAATGTTTTTTTAAAGCACACTATAGCACAAGGAGAATTTCCCTCACTGTCCTTCCCTGTCCCTAGAAACAAGGATTCGTACAGTAAAACACACTGACACTCTCCCTACCTATAGTTTTCTGTCCCTAGAAAAAATGTTTTTTTAAAGCACACTATAGCACAAGGAGAATTTCCCTCACTGTCCTTCCCTGTCCCTAGAAACAAGGATTCGTACAGTAAAACACACTGACACTCTCCCTACCTATAGTTTTCTGTCCCTAGAAAAAATGTTTTTTTAAAGCACACTATAGCACAAGGAGAATTTCCCTCACTGTCCTTCCCTGTCCCTAGAAACAAGGATTCGTACAGTAAAACACACTGACACTCTCCCTACCTATAGTTTTCTGTCCCTAGAAAAAATGTTTTTTTAAAGCACACTATAGCACAAGGAGAATTTCCCTCACTGTCCTTCCCTGTCCCTAGAAACAAGGATTCGTACAGTAAAACACACTGACACTCTCCCTACCTATAGTTTTCTGTCCCTAGAAAAAATGTTTTTTTAAAGCACACTATAGCACAAGGAGAATTTCCCTCACTGTCCTTCCCTGTCCCTAGAAACAAGGATTCGTACAGTAAAACACACTGACACTCTCCCTACCTATAGTTTTCTGTCCCTAGAAAAAATGTTTTTTTAAAGCACACTATAGCACAAGGAGAATTTCCCTCACTGTCCTTCCCTGTCCCTAGAAACAAGGATTCGTACAGTAAAACACACTGACACTCTCCCTACCTATAGTTTTCTGTCCCTAGAAAAAATGTTTTTTTAAAGCACACTATAGCACAAGGAGAATTTCCCTCACTGTCCTTCCCTGTCCCTAGAAACAAGGATTCGTACAGTAAAACACACTGACACTCTCCCTACCTATAGTTTTCTGTCCCTAGAAAAAATGTTTTTTTAAAGCACACTATAGCACAAGGAGAATTTCCCTCACTGTCCTTCCCTGTCCCTAGAAACAAGGATTCGTACAGTAAAACACACTGACACTCTCACTACCTATAGTTTTCTGTCCCTAGAAAAAATGTTTTTTTAAAGCACACTATAGCACAAGGAGAATTTCCCTCACTGTCCTTCCCTGTCCCTAGAAACAAGGATTCGTACAGTAAAACACACTGACACTCTCCCTACCTATAGTTTTCTGTCCCTAGAAAAAATGTTTTTTTAAAGCACACTATAGCACAAGGAGAATTTCCCTCACTGTCCTTCCCTGTCCCTAGAAACAAGGATTCGTACAGTAAAACACACTGACACTCTCCCTACCTATAGTTTTCTGTCCCTAGAAAAAATGTTTTTTTAAAGCACACTATAGCACAAGGAGAATTTCCCTCACTGTCCTTCCCTGTCCCTAGAAACAAGGATTCGTACAGTAAAACACACTGACACTCTCCCTACCTATAGTTTTCTGTCCCTAGAAAAAATGTTTTTTTAAAGCACACTATAGCACAAGGAGAATTTCCCTCACTGTCCTTCCCTGTCCCTAGAAACAAGGATTCGTACAGTAAAACACACTGACACTCTCCCTACCTATAGTTTTCTGTCCCTAGAAAAAATGTTTTTTTAAAGCACACTATAGCACAAGGAGAATTTCCCTCACTGTCCTTCCCTGTCCCTAGAAACAAGGATTCGTACAGTAAAACACACTGACACTCTCCCTACCTATAGTTTTCTGTCCCTAGAAAAAATATTTTTTTAAAGCACACTATAGCACAAGGAGAATTTCCCTCACTGTCCTTCCCTGTCCCTAGAAACAAGGATTCGTACAGTAAAACACACTGACACTCTCCCTACCTATAGTTTTCTGTCCCTAGAAAAAATGTTTTTTTAAAGCACACTATAGCACAAGGAGAATTTCCCTCACTGTCCTTCCCTGTCCCTAGAAACAAGGATTCGTACAGTAAAACACACTGACACTCTCCCTACCCATAGTTTTCTGTCCCTAGAAAAAATGTTTTTTTAAAGCACACTATAGCACAAGGAGAATTTCCCTCACTGTCCTTCCCTGTCCCTAGAAACAAGGATTCGTACAGTAAAACACACTGACACTCTCCCTACCTATAGTTTTCTGTCCCTAGAAAAAATGTTTTTTTAAAGCACACTATAGCACAAGGAGAATTTCCCTCACTGTCCTTCCCTGTCCCTAGAAACAAGGATTCGTACAGTAAAACACACTGACACTCTCCCTACCTATAGTTTTCTGTCCCTAGAAAAAATGTTTTTTTAAAGCACACTATAGCACAAGGAGAATTTCCCTCACTGTCCTTCCCTGTCCCTAGAAACAAGGATTCGTACAGTAAAACACACTGACACTCTCCCTACCTATAGTTTTCTGTCCCTAGAAAAAATGTTTTTTTAAAGCACACTATAGCACAAGGAGAATTTCCCTCACTGTCCTTCCCTGTCCCTAGAAACAAGGATTCGTACAGTAAAACACACTGACACTCTCCCTACCTATAGTTTTCTGTCCCTAGAAAAAATGTTTTTTTAAAGCACACTATAGCACAAGGAGAATTTCCCTCACTGTCCTTCCCTGTCCCTAGAAACAAGGATTCGTACAGTAAAACACACTGACACTCTCCCTACCTATAGTTTTCTGTCCCTAGAAAAAATGTTTTTTTAAAGCACACTATAGCACAAGGAGAATTTCCCTCACTGTCCTTCCCTGTCCCTAGAAACAAGGATTCGTACAGTAAAACACACTGACACTCTCCCTACCTATAGTTTTCTGTCCCTAGAAAAAATGTTTTTTTAAAGCACACTATAGCACAAGGAGAATTTCCCTCACTGTCCTTCCCTGTCCCTAGAAACAAGGATTCGTACAGTAAAACACACTGACACTCTCCCTACCTATAGTTTTCTGTCCCTAGAAAAAAATGTTTTTTTAAAGCACACTATAGCACAAGGAGAATTTCCCTCACTGTCCTTCCCTGTCCCTAGAAACAAGGATTCGTACAGTAAAACACACTGACACTCTCCCTACCTATAGTTTTCTGTCCCTAGAAAAAATGTTTTTTTAAAGCACACTATAGCACAAGGAGAATTTCCCTCACTGTCCTTCCCTGTCCCTAGAAACAAGGATTCGTACAGTAAAACACACTGACACTCTCCCTACCTATAGTTTTCTGTCCCTAGAAAAAATGTTTTTTTAAAGCACACTATAGCACAAGGAGAATTTCCCTCACTGTCCTTCCCTGTCCCTAGAAACAAGGATTCGTACAGTAAAACACACTGACACTCTCCCTACCTATAGTTTTCTGTCCCTAGAATTTTTTTTTTTTTAAAGCACACTATAGCACAAGGAGAATTTCCCTCACTGTCCTTCCCTGTCCCTAGAAACAAGGATTCGTACAGTAAAACACACTGACACTCTCCCTACCTATAGTTTTCTGTCCCTAGAAAAAATGTTTTTTTAAAGCACACTATAGCACAAGGAGAATTTCCCTCACTGTCCTTCCCTGTCCCTAGAAACAAGGATTCGTACAGTAAAACACACTGACACTCTCCCTACCTATAGTTTTCTGTCCCTAGAAAAAATGTTTTTTTAAAGCACACTATAGCACAAGGAGAATTTCCCTCACTGTCCTTCCCTGTCCCTAGAAACAAGGATTCGTACAGTAAAACACACTGACACTCTCCCTACCTATAGTTTTCTGTCCCTAGAAAAAATGTTTTTTTAAAGCACACTATAGCACAAGGAGAATTTCCCTCACTGTCCTTCCCTGTCCCTAGAAACAAGGATTCGTACAGTAAAACACACTGACACTCTCCCTACCTATAGTTTTCTGTCCCTAGAAAAAATGTTTTTTTAAAGCACACTATAGCACAAGGAGAATTTCCCTCACTGTCCTTCCCTGTCCCTAGAAACAAGGATTCGTACAGTAAAACACACTGACACTCTCCCTACCTATAGTTTTCTGTCCCTAGAAAAAATGTTTTTTTAAAGCACACTATAGCACAAGGAGAATTTCCCTCACTGTCCTTCCCTGTCCCTAGAAACAAGGATTCGTACAGTAAAACACACTGACACTCTCCCTACCTATCCTTCTCTTTCCCTAAACTAAAGGAATCCAGGTTAAGCAAGAAAAAATAAATGTCACTGTCCCTGCCTATGCTTCTCTTTCCCTGCTCCGGAACACACTACACTAGGCCGCCGTGCTGGCGGCCTTTTATAGTGTGGGGCGTGTACTAAACCCCCTCAGCAATAATTGGCCACAGGCATCCTGCCTGTGGCCAATCATTGCTCTCCTCGCTGCCGGCGCTGTGATTGGCCAAGCATGCGGGGTCACAGTGCATGCTTGGCCAATCACAGCGCCTGGATGACACTGCGATGGCGTAGTGCATTGTGGGCCATTCGCGTCACTCGAATTAGGCGCGAACGGCCCAAATCGTTCGATCTTCGTCGAACGATCGAACAGCCGATGTTCGAGTCGAACGTATGTTCGACTCGAACACCGAGCTCATCCCTAATGTTGGGTGTTATACATTAGAATAGTTTTTTACATTTTAGAAAGGGGCGCCTTGAGACTGTCCGTAATTTTAAAGGGTGCCTTGAGATTGTCCATAATTTTAAAGGGTGCCTTGACTTTGTCCAAAATTTTAAAGGGTGCCTTAACTAAAAAAAGGTTGGGAAGCACTTTGTAAAATTGTAAACAGAGGTTAGTTATTAATACAGTTAATACAAGTGTGGGATGTATACCCACCTACTGGTGGTTATTAAATAAAGTCTACTTCACTCACCTGCCTGAAAATACTCTGATGAATTCAGGTCTAACCTGAAAGGTCATCTGATACTTATGTTGCTGCTGGGGTACACTACAGAGGTAACAACAAAAAGGTAAATTACAGAGTGCAGAAGTTAGGAGTATGTAACATGCTCCTAACCCATACCTTAGTAGTCAGTGATGAAATCCTCCCTAAATTAGTGGTCAGTGGAGAAGTGCCTATTTACATTGTTGGTCAGTGGGGAAGTGCCCACTGTGACAGCAGGAAGGTAAAGTCACCTGGTTGCATCCAGGGGGGTAGATATATTTCTCCCAGATTCAGGCTTTATGCCGACTTATACAACTAGGGAGTTGATGAAGCCCAGCTGAGGCTAGTGGGCTCATGAATGACTCATACCTCTAGGGAGAGTGCTGGGCATCGTGAGGCAGGGAGTTGATGAGACCAGCTGAAGCCTGTCAGTTCGTTTAAGGCCTCTATAAAAACTCCCAGATTCATTAGGTGTTTGCTCATGCCTGGAACCAGACCTGTGTGGACTGTCTAGGGAGAGTGAACCCCTGTGCGGTGAGGCAAAGCCTGTGTGGCTATTTGTTTGGACTTTTACTAAACCAGGGACTTAGGGACTAGGACAGCACCAGGCTGATCCCAGTTGTTAGTTTAGGAAACCTGCATGTTTAGTCAGAGGTCAAACTGACCAGGATTTATTTTGTTTATGTTTCTTTTTGGCTTTGCTGTGTTTTTGTCACTGTACATAGAGAAATAAACCGCACCTTTTGATTTTGAAAACCACAACCTCCGTCTGCTGGCCCTGTTTTTGTGTGGGGAGCCCAACCAGGGGGTCACACACACCCGCTACCGAGTTAACCCCCTCACAGTTGGTGGAGAATGCAGGCAGTTTTTTTTAAGCCAGCATGGAGGAGATACTGAAACAGCTGGCTCTAGCAAATGCCAATCAACAGCAGACAAATGCAGGTTTGCAAAGGAGCCTTGCAGCCCAGCAGCAAGCTCATCAACAAGCCCAGCAGCAATCTGAGGCCCGCTTCATAGACCTGTTACAGAAGCAAGAGCAGAGACTACAACAAATGGAAGCAGTAATGCAGCAACGTCCGCAGACCAGTGAGGAAAGCCGTCCCACTAATACCGCGTCCTTTGGGGTGAGTCGTTTATTGACAAAAATGACTGGAGAGGATGATCCAGAGGTATTTTTGACCACATTTGAAAGGACTGCTGAAAGAGAAAAGTGGCCTGAGGAGCAGTGGGCTGGACTGGTGGCTCCTCTGTTAACTGGTGAATCGCAGAAGGCTTACTATGACCTAGAGCCTGACCAAGCAAAAGACTATGTGATGCTAAAAGCTGAAATATTGGCAAGGCTGGGTGTCACCCTGGCTGTCCGGGCTCAGCGTGTGCATAACTGGACTTTCCAGCTTGGAAAACCCCCCAGGTCTCAAATGTATGATCTCATTCACCTGAGCAGGAAGTGGCTACAGCCAGAGACTTTGTCCGCACCGGAGATTGTGGAACGTGTTGTGATGGATCGTTTCTTGAGAGCTCTTCCTACCGCCATTCAAAAGTGGGTAAGCCATGGAGACCCAGAAACGGCCGGTAAACTTGTGGATCGTGTAGAGAGATACTTGGCTACAGAGAACCTGACGGCCTCTTCCAGAGACTCTCGGACTTTCCACCCTAAGACCAGACCATCCCCAGGGGCGGATAAGAGGATTCCAAGGGGTGAGGGTGGAGAGAGTGAGAGGGTGGGAGCTCTACCCAAAGTTTGGCGAGAACAGCCTGGGAAGTCAGGGGCTCAAGAGGCAGCCAAATGGATTGTTTGCTACCGCTGCCGGCAAGCGGGACATATTGCAGCAAATTGCCCGGTTGTGGAGGAACCCATGCAATGTGACTTTCTGACGGACAGACGTCAGTCGCTGTGTGCGACAGTCGCATGCACTGCCATTCGGGGAACTGAGAAACATTTATGCAAAATGTGTATTAATGGTAGAAATGTTGTGGTATTACTGGATTCAGGTAGCCTTGTGACCCTGATAAAGGCTGAATTAGTTAAAACAGAGGTCTCTGGGAATAGCAAGGTAGCTGTTATTTGTGTGCATGGGGACACCCGAGAGTATCCAGTGACTACAGTGTGTTTCGAGACCCCCAAAGGTACCCTCTCTCATCCAGTGGGGTTAGTATCTCAATTACCGCATGATGCCATTGTGGGAAGGGATTTTCCGAAGTTCTGGGAACTGTGGGATGATCCTGAGCCCCCCACTGGTGCCCCTATGTACCAGGAATGTGATAGCCAGAACTCCTCTGAGAGTGGTGAGGACTCTCCAGAATTTCCCTTGTCAGTATTGGCAGGGGAGACTCAAGAAACTGGAGAGGAGCCCACCTCCTCAGACGAAAACCTACCGTCTGTGGAGTTTTCTGATCTGGAGGTTCACAGGGAAAATTTTGCCACAGAACAGTTAAAAGACCCCGCCCTAATAAAGGCACGGGAAAACGTAGTGGAAATAGATGGCGAGTTAGTGAACCCAGATAATACCTGCACTTACCCATACTTCAGCGTAGAGAAGGACCTACTGTATCGGGTGGCAAAAAGGGCAGAAGAAACCGTTGAGCAGCTTGTGGTGCCCAAACCTTACAGGAAGTTGGTGTTGGAGTTGGCCCATGGGCACATTCTTGGAGGTCATCTGGGGACAGAGAAAACCCGAGAGAGGGTATTACAGAGATTCTATTGGCCTGGGGTGATGAAGGACATAGAAAATTATTGTTCCTCCTGCCCTGTGTGTCAGAGGTCGGCCCCGATGCCACATTTCCGTAGCCCGCTGGTCCCTCTACCCATCATTGAGGTCCCGTTTGAGAGAATCGCAATGGATTTGGTAGGTCCTATAATCAAGTCCGCTAGGGGGCACCAGTACATATTGGTTATAATGGACTATGCCACCCGTTATCCAGAAGCGATCCCTCTCAGAAATACCTCGGCCAAAACCATAGCCAAAGAGCTATCTCTTGTTTTTAGCCGGGTGGGTATTTGTAAAGAACTGCTTACGGACCAAGGTACACCCTTTATGTCCCGGGTTATGAAAGAGCTGTGTAAATTGTTCAAAGTGACGCAATTGCGTACATCTGTGTATCACCCCCAAACCGATGGGCTGGTTGAAAGATTCAACAAAACCCTAAAACAAATGTTGAAGAAAGTGGTGGATAGAGATGGAAAGGATTGGGACTGTCTACTTCCTTATTTGATGTTTGCTATTAGGGAGGTGCCCCAATCCTCTACGGGATTCTCCCCCTTTGAGTTACTGTATGGGAGACACCCAAGAGGGCTGTTGGATATTGCCAAGGAAACTTGGGAAAGTGAGAGTTCTCCCCACAGGAGTGTGATTGAGCATGTCGCCCTGATGCAAGATCGAATTGCACAGGTAATGCCCATCGTGAAGGAACATTTGGCCCAAGCGCAGTTGGCACAGCAGAGAGTGTACAACCGTGGAGCCAAGACCCGTACCTTTTCCCCGGGGGATAGGATATTGGTACTTGTCCCTACGGTTGAAAGTAAATTCCTTGCCAAATGGCAAGGCCCCTACGAGATAATGGAAAAAGTGAGCGAAGTGAATTACAAGGTCAGACAACCAGGAAGGCGAAAGCCCGAACAGATATATCACGTTAATCTGTTGAAAGCCTGGAGGGATAGAGAGTCCCTAGTCGCAGAAACTTGGTCACCAGCTCAAACTGGTTGTGTGATTCCGGAGGTTGGAATAGCAGCCACCTTGTCACAACCCCAACAACAGGAGGTTAAGGAGTTTGTGCTTCGCAACAAGGAGGTGTTCTCTGAGCTGCCGGGACAAACATCTGGGGTAGAGCATGATATTATTACCCCGCCCGGTGAAAGGGTGAAGTTAAAACCCTATCGGATCCCAGAGGCCCGACGGGAGGCAATACGGGAGGAAGTACAGAAAATGCTGAACTTAGGGGTGATAGAGGAGTCCCAAAGTGATTGGTCTAGTCCCATTGTGTTGGTGCCTAAACCGGATGGGAGCTGGCGATTTTGTAACGATTTTCGTCAGTTGAACAAAGTTACAAAATTTGACACCTACCCCATGCCACGTATAGATGAGTTGATCGACCGGCTGGGAACAGCCCGATACATGACGACTCTTGACCTCACAAAAGGGTATTGGCAAATTCCCCTGGCCAAGTCGGCCAAAGAGAAAACCGCATTTGTAACCCCAGACGGGGCGTTCCAATATAAGAGAATGCCGTTCGGGTTACAGAATGCGCCGGCCACATTCCAGCGGAAAATGGACCAGATACTGAGGCCCCATCGGAAGTATGCTGCGGCTTACCTGGATGACGTAATTGTCCATAGCACAGATTGGGCCTCACATCTGCCAAAAGTGCAAGCAGTCCTAGACTCTATCCGGGAAGCGGGGTTTACGGCTAACCCCAAGAAGTGTACCATTGGGCAGGAGGAGGCCAAATATCTTGGGTACACCATTGGCAGGGGAGTGATAAAACCCCAACTCAACAAAGTCGAGGCCATCCAGAGTTGGCCACGTCCCAACAGCAAGAAGCAGGTACGGGCCTTTCTGGGAATCGCGGGTTATTATCGGCGCTTCATTCCCCACTTTGCTTCTAAGGCTGTGCCCCTAACCAACCTGACGAAAGGGAAAGGGTCGGTCATGATTAAATGGACCCCCGAGGCTGAGGCAGCATTCCAATTCTTGAAACAAGCCTTATGTAGCCAGCCAGTGTTGTACTCACCCGACTTCTCTAAAGACTTTGTCGTACAAAGTGATGCGTCAGATGTGGGGTTAGGAGCAGTATTGTCCCAGGTCTGGAACGGGGAAGAGCACCCAGTCATTTACCTCAGCAGGAAGTTGAAGTCCCATGAGGTAAATTACGCCACGGTTGAAAAGGAGTGTTTAGCGGTGAAGTGGGCTCTAGATTCCCTTCGGTACTATCTGCTAGGTAGGCACTTTGACATGGTTACGGATCACGCTCCGTTAAAGTGGATGGCTCAAAACAAGGAGACAAATAGAAGAGTGAATAGGTGGTTCCTGGCCCTACAGGAATTCAACTTCACAGTAAAGCATCGCCCTGGCGTTCAAATGGGGAATGTGGATGCTTTGTCTCGAGTACATGAATGCCTGATTGCTGGTGTTCCAACCCCAAGGTTAAAACAAGAGGGGGGGGTATGTGACAGCAGGAAGGTAAAGTCACCTGGTTGCATCCAGGGGGGTAGATATATTTCTCCCAGATTCAGGCTTTATGCCGACTTATACAACTAGGGAGTTGATGAAGCCCAGCTGAGGCTAGTGGGCTCATGAATGACTCATACCTCTAGGGAGAGTGCTGGGCGTCGTGAGGCAGGGAGTTGATGAGACCAGCTGAAGCCTGTCAGTTCGTTTAAGGCCTCTATAAAAACTCCCAGATTCATTAGGTGTTTGCTCATGCCTGGAACCAGACCTGTGTGGACTGTCTAGGGAGAGTGAACCCCTGTGCGGTGAGGCAAAGCCTGTGTGGCTATTTGTTTGGACTTTTACTAAACCAGGGACTTAGGGACTAGGACAGCACCAGGCTGATCCCAGTTGTTAGTTTAGGAAACCTGCATGTTTAGTCAGAGGTCAAACTGACCAGGATTTATTTTGTTTATGTTTCTTTTTGGCTTTGCTGTGTTTTTGTCACTGTACATAGAGAAATAAACCGCACCTTTTGATTTTGAAAACCACAACCTCCGTCTGCTGGCCCTGTTTTTGTGTGGGGAGCCCAACCAGGGGGTCACACACACCCGCTACCGAGTTAACCCCCTCACACCACTTACATTGGTGGTAAGTAAAGAAGTGTTCCTTTACATTAATGGTCAGTGCAAAAAAAAATCGCCCCCCCAATATATCCAAGAAGAATGCATTGGTGGCCAGTGGGAAGAATGCCACCTTACTGAAAGCTACCTACCTAAGACCCCTTTCACACTGGGGCGGTTTGCAGGCGCTATTACGCTAAAAACCGACCTGAAACATAGGCTGCTGTTTCTCCAGTGTGAAAGCCTGAGGGCTTTCACACTGGAGCGGTGCGCTAGCAGGACCGCTCCAAAAGTCCTGATAGCCGCATCTTTGGAGCGGTGAAGGAGCGGTATGTTTACCGCTCCTCCACCGCTCCTGCCCATTGAAAGCAATGGGACACTGCGGCTATACTGCCGGCATAGCGCCTCTGCAGAGGCGATAGGCGGTGGTTTTTAACCCTTTTTTGGCCGCTAGCGGGGGGTAAAACCACACCGCTATTGGCCGAATAACGCCGCAAAATTAGCGATAAAGCACCGCTAAAAATAGCCACCGCCGCTCCCGCCCCAGTGTGAAAGGGGTCTAAGAGATAAGAGAAGACAATCCAATGGCTTTGCCAAGTACATTAGCATTGGAATTATGCAGGGAAAGCTTGGTGGGAAATCAAAGTTTCAGATGCCCAGGACAAGGACACAGTAACCAGTTGCTGCTAATCAGAAATGTTTTTTTTTTTTTTTATGTAATCTTTATTTATGACAAAATAAAAGGATAAAGACAACAATAGCTTATCTGGACAATTTTGAAAAATAATAACAAATTAAACAGACTGTCATACAGTATACACCATATCGGAGTAAAAATAAATTTTTCCACTAGGGGGCAAGCTATACATCTGGCACACAAATTGACCAATGCGGGCATATACAACATCGGGTAGCGCCATAAGTTTTTCCCAATTCTCCAAAAGAAGAAGGGGGGGGGGGATTGCCACTAGAGGGGATGTTTCCCATGATAGGGTAAATGGTCAACAGGTTGTCACAGTTAAGATAAAACATATTCAGACCAAAGAAAAGTAAAAAATAAATAAAATAAAAAACTCTCCTCCAGGCACGTACCTATGCTTTCACTGAGAAAGTGTTGATGATTGCTCACACCAATGATCATTGTTGTAAAGAAAAATAAGAGAGAAAATGGCCCTTCGGAGGCTAGGAGATAGCTCCAATCAGGTGAATTGCATTGCCCAATGCATCCTCTAATCGAGGGCTCAGCTAGCTCTAATAATGTGACAACCAAGCTAGACGAGATATGCCTTGGATCATAGGTTGTGTTCTAGCCACAGTGGCCAGGTGCAATCAAAATGTTCCCTTGTGCCTTGTTGCCACCCATTCTTCTGCTTCCTTAATCTCCTGCACCTTTCGAATACATTCCTTGTGGTTTGGAACATGAGCATGCTTCCAGTAAGCTAGGAGCAAGCGTATAACTGCATTCAAAAGATGTGGTAAGGCGCTTTTCTTTTATTGGCTGACTGGTATTGGGGGGATATAGAAATAATTTTTTAGCATTCTGAAATATGTAATAACTGTTGATTGGTGGTTTCAGTTTCCACAGACACATTGCTCATTGTAATAATCACATATTTTGTGGCCTTGTCTGTCAAGGAATTCAGCCTTAGGTATCAAATAAAGATACATAACTATGTTATAACTGCTGCTTTGGACATTATGGTCAAGCCTGTGTCATAACCTCCCTGGGACCTTTAGGTAGCTAAAACAAGTAAGCTAAGAATGGTTTTATGACATGACCATCTGACAAAACATGTTGAAGGCTATCTGTACCTTTATTGTTGTTTATTTATAGTGTGACATGCTATACTTGGTAATCTGTCCAAAATCAGTCATGCGGAGAAGACTGCAATTATCTGTAACCAATGTTGAACCATGTATGTGTCTTCCATACAGTATAAATACTCCTGTAAGAAGAACAGCTCTAGGCCAGTCTTCCTTGAGGGCTGGTCCATACACGTGTATGTTGTCAATAAACAACTTTGTTCACCGTAGGAATGAGTGGTCTCGACGAAATGCCACAACATGTCACAGCACAAATATATATCATATGAACTTTTTAAGCAGTTGATATGATTATAAATTATATTTTTGACATCTAGCAATTTTTCAGCGTGGCCATGATTATTTACACTTATTTCTCTGTCAATATTCCAGATTTAATTTTTAGTATTTTTTTTATTGTTTTTTACAGACACTATAGTGGTTTAGAATGCACAGAAAGGGACTTTCCAGACAACTGAAAATAAAACTTAAGAGTAAATACAGGGAGGGCAACCTCCCTGCTCAGGTATGTAGTATTTCAAGGCAGCATTAGCAGCCCACGCCACTTTCTTTTGATCTGGGAGCCCATTTTTCTTGGCTGTGTGTGGCACGTGAAAGGTACTCCAAAACTCAGTCCCTGTAGGCTCTATGTTGTTGAATCTGTACAGAAAACGCAATGTTACAAAGTGTCAGTACTTAGAAGTTTTCAAAGCCACCAATCAGATTAAAATAAGGTTACCTTTTGTCCTTGTTTCCCAGAGACAATTCCCATGGTAAGGGGTCTGTTTCTAGGAATAAGGCATTTATGGACCTATTTATGGGAGATGGCACCATACAGTAAACATTGCAGTGGCTCCAACTCACGTCACACTGTGCAAGCGTTTTTTTTTTTAATTCCTCTTTATTGATTTTTTTTCCAACATATATTACATACATTTATACATAGACATTAGAACATATAAAAATATATACATAATAAAACAATTTCTCGGTCTCAATTCATCCCCTGCCTATAAATGAACCCCTCATATTCATTGTACTATAAGAAAGATCTAGATATCCTGTGGTATATTTACCCTATCTAATATCTTCCATATTCTACCCGTATTTTAAACCGCTTGTTAGAGACACCCATATAGGGAGGGAGAGGGCGGAGAAGGGGGGGGGGAACCCACTCACCCGGGGAAATTTCCCCTAATCTCTGGTGACAATTTCATCAGTGCTAATAAAGTAAAAAATAGGGGAAATTTTTAAACCCCTTAACTAAAAACAAAAAAGATAAGAGAAGAAAAAAAAAAAAAAAGTGCCAAAAAATATCTAATCCCCAGTGACAGTTTCTAATGTGATATTATTTTTTTATACTCAGCATCTCACCCTAATAGGGAGAGAAAAAAAAAAAAAGAGAACCCTGCTTACCCGGGGATGGGAAATTTCCCCTAATCTCTAGTGACAGTTTCATCAGTGCTAATAAGGTATAAAAATAGGGGAATTTTTTTAAACCCCTTAAACAAAAACAAAAGAAGAGAAAAGAAGAAAAAAAAAAAAGTGCAAAAAGATATCTAATCCCCAGTGACAGTTTCTATTGTGATATTGATTTTTTATGCTCCACATCTCAGCCTAATAGGGAGAGAAAAAAAAAAAAAAAAAGAAAACCCCATTCAAGTGCTATAGAGCAGGGATATACAATTAGCGGACCTCCAGCTGTTGAAAAACTACAAGTCCCATCATGCCTCTGCCTCTGGGTGTCATGCTTGCTGCTGTCAGAGTCTCGCTATGCCTCATGGGACTTGTAGTTTGGCAACAGCTGGAGGCCCGCTAATTGCATATCCCTGCTATAGAGGATATCTAGTCTTTAGTGACACTAACTCATATGGAGTTAAAAAAAAAAAGAAAAAAGAAAAAACATCACACAGTGGGACCCCATTGCATGTGCTAAACATGTTATCTAATCTCTAGTGACCGTTTCTTCTATACTAGTGAAATCTATACCTAGGGGAATGTTTTAGATCAGGGATAAGCAATTAGCTGACCTCCAGCTGTTGCAAAACTACAAGTCCCATCATGCCTCTGCCTCTTGGTGTCATGCTCGTGGCTGCCAGAGTCTTGCTATGCCTCATGGGATTTGTAGTTCTGCAACAGCTGGAGGTCCGCTAATTGCATATCCCTGTTTTAGATATTCAAAAAATAAATAAATAAATAAATAAAATTAAAAAAAAATGTTTTTTAACCCACACACCCGGGGAAGGGAAATTTTCCCTAATCTCTAGTGACAATTTCTTCTGTGCTAATGAGGTATTATGATAGGGGAAATTTTTAAACCCCTATAGAAAAAAAAAAAGGGGTGCTAAGAAAAGTGCAAAAAATATCTGATCACTAGTGACGGTTTCGGTTGTAATATTAACCTATCAACCTAATAGGGAGGTACATAAGAAAAATCAGTAAATAGATAAATAAATATATATATAAAAAAAAAACCAAACTATAAACCCCATTCCCAGTGCTAACAGGAGAAAAAAAAAAATAATGAAAAAAAATAAATACGGGATATGAAGGGGAAGGTAGAGGAAGGGGAGGAGGGGTAGACCGAAAGCTTATCTCCGATCCCCCAACCGCTCCCCAGTTACCTCTAATTCCCTAAACTCTCTCCATCCTCTCCAAATCCTGTCAAATTTTGGCCTGCCCTCATTCTGGGTTGACATCAACTCTTCCATCAGTCTAATTCTATCCACCTCCTCCACCCATTCTCCTATTGATGGAGCTTTTGTACCCTTCCAATTCCTTGGAATTAATGCTTTTGCTCCATTTAGAAGGTGAGGGACCATGGACCCTCTATATTTTTTCCTTGTTATACCCGTATTGTGAAACAGACAGTGCCAGGGATCTAGCTTCACCGCCACCCCACTAATCTTCTTTATCATACTTAGTATCGCCTTCCAATATTCCTGTATCAAGGGACATTGCAACCATATGTGGGCATGTGTTCCCTCCATCCCACACTCTCTCCAACACATGGGTGATATCTCTTTATTAATTCTATGGAGTTTCACTGGGACAAAGTACCATTTAGTAAGGAGTTTATAGTTCATTTCTTTCATTTTTGCTTCTACTGATGTTGAATGGACGTATTCTAAAACTTGTCTCTTCTTTTCCTCTGATATAGATTGCTTTAATTCTATCTCCCAGCTTTCCAATGCTTTAAATGTCTCATGTCCCCTTGAAGATCTTAGTATCCTATATATATATTCGATATTCCCTGTCTTCTTATACCTATATGTTCTACCAGTTTTTCCCAGGCGTTCAGCTCATTCCTAGCTCGCAGGGGCTTTGGTAGGGTACCTACAAAATGCTGGACCTGTCTGTACTGCCATGTATCCCCTTGAGAGGGTCCATATTTTTCTCTCAGTTCTGTAAGTGAACATAGGGCATTTCCTTTCAGTATATCTTTAAGTTTTAATGTGTCCGAGGTTGCCCATCCCAGGAACGCACCTCCCCCCTTGCCCGGCGGGAAGAGGTTCGTACCTGTGAGAGGCAACAAAGGGCTATTATTTTTCCACTCCTTTTCTTTAGATACTCTGTCCCATATTCTAAGGGTTTCCCTTGTCATTGATGGTATCTCCTGAGGGAGGCCTCTATATTGTTTTGGAATCCATATTATTTTTTTATTTTTCCCAGTCCCCCTTTACTCAGGCTCTCTTCTACCTCCACCCACTTCTTTTCCTCTTGTCTGCCCCCCTGCATCCAGTCCACTATTCTCTTCAGAACGGCTGCCTCATAATATCTTTTAAAGTCTGGTAAATATAGTCCCCCCTCCTGCTTGGGTTTCATCAAGGTCTCTGCTGAAATTCGAGGTTTCCTCTCCTTCCATATAAATCTCCTCAGTATCTTCCCCAATATTTTAAAATATGTTTCTGGGATTTTTTTTGGAAGTGTTTGGAAGATATACAATGCTTTAGGCAGGATCATCATCTTAATTGTATTTATTCTTCCCATCCAGGATACTCTTTCCATCGGATATCCCTTCAATTCTAATTTTATTTTATTTAAAAGGGGGATATAGTTGTCTTCATATAGATTCCTTTCTTTATTGGACAGCAATATTCCTAAGTATTTCATCCCCCTCTGTTTCCAGGTAAATGGGTACAGGTTCACGAGATCCCTGCGTTCCCTTAGGCTCAGGGATATACTTAATATCTCTGTTTTCTCTTTATTGATTTTCAGATTAGATATTTCTCCATATCTTTCATATTCTTCTAAGATCTTCGGTAGTGTCTGCATTAGATTTGTAACATACAGCATAATATCGTCTGCAAAAGCTGAGATCTTGTGATCCCTCCCATCCACCTTGACACCCTCTATCTCCTGATTTATTCGTATAGTTGTCAGTAGTGGCTCTAATGCAAGAACAAAAAGAAGGGGTGAGAGCGGGCATCCCTGGCGTGTCCCATTGAAAAGAGAGAACATATCCGATAGAGTTCCATTTACCCGCATCTGAGCCGAGGGGTTTGGAATACAGAGCTCCTATCCATCTAAGTATATTGGGCCTAGGGCCGAAACAACTAATCGATTAATCGACAACTAATCGATTATGAAATTAATCGATTACTATTTTCATAATCGATTAATCGGGCAGTAACATAATGGGGTTAAAAAAAAACTAAAATGAGCCCTTTACAGTACAAAGAGCAAATCACTACTGTAAATATTACTTTCACTGTCCCACAGTAAAAAACGAACCCCTTTCAGCGATTATTTGCTCTTTTTGTACAATTTTTTTTTTTTTTAACACCATTATGTTACTAAACATCTCACCTCTGTGTTTTTTTGGTGCTTTTTGCAGAAACACACTACAGTTTATTTACATGGATTCCTATGGGACACGTTCACATCCATGATTTTTTCAGCTGCTGCGTATTTGGAAAGGGCAAGTACTTTTTTAAAAAATATACTTCAATAGAGAAGCTTCAGAAAAGCATGTAATAATGTGTTTTTGCGGCAATTTGTGTTTTTTAGTCTGCCCAACAACAAATTGGCCAAAAAAAAGAAAGAAAAAAAAAATGTAAAAATGCAGCAAAATTTTTTTTTTTTTTTTACGGTTATTAACCGATTAATCGATTAATCGAAACAATAATCGGCCAACTAATCGATTATGAAAATAATCATTAGTTGCAGCCCTAATTGGGCCCAAGACCCATTTATCTCAATGTTGCAAGCATAAATTCCAAGTCTAGTCTGTCAAAAGCCTTTTCGGCATCCAATGACAGAAACAGCGCTGGGATCTTGTTTTTTTTGGCTTTTTGTATCAGGAATAGAGCCCTTAATATATTATCTCTCGTTTCTCTTCCAGGCGTAAACCCTGCTTGATCATTTTCTATCCATCCTGTCATAAAAGGTTTTAATCTATCAGCTAATATTTTTGCGTAGATCTTTATGTCCATGTTTATTAAAGATATGGGCCTATAGCTGACACATAGGGAGGGATCTTTTTCTTCCTTTACTATCAGGATAATATGAGCTCCTAATGCTTCCTCACGCATTTCCATACCTCTGCCCATAGAATTTATATACTTCTGAAAGTACAGTATCATAGTTTCTACATATCTTTTATAATATACTGAAGTATACCCATCCGGGCCGGGGCTCTTTCCCATTTTAATATTTTTTATTGTTTGACATATTTCTGCCCTTGATATTTCCTTATCTAGTTTACTGATTTCTTCATCTGCTATTTCCGGGAACTTAACCCTCTCCAAGTATTGTTCAATTTTCCTTCTTTTACTTTGTATTGCTGATGGGCCTTGTTCTTCGTTTACATTATATAGATCTTGGTAATATTCCTGGAATATTTTTGTTATTTCTTTCGTCGAATGTTTCATATCTCCATTCTTATCTTTGATTTTTGAGATATAGTTCTGTGTGTTTCTGGGTTTAATTGTTCTTGCAAGTAATTTCCCCGGTTTATTCCCCATTACTGTGCAAGCGTTAATCCAAAATGGCATGACTAGAGCAGCCAGCTCCTGGGGACGATGCTGGGGGAGGGCGATGAAGTAAGTACTTGTTCTTTACCTGACCCTGGAACTCTGTGTATTACATACTCTTGACTCTTGAACTCTGTGTGATACTTACTCCTGACCCCTGAATTCTGCATTATTTAATTCTGACCCCCAAACTTTCCACGTTACTTAAAGTGATTGTAAAGTCTCAGTTTTTTTTCAATTAAAAAAACAAACAAACATGTTATACTTACCTACTCTGTGCAGTGGTTTTGCACAGGGCAGCCCCGATTCCCCTCTTCTCTGGTCCCTTTTTGGCTCCCCTGGCCCCTCCCTCCTGTCGAGTGCCCCCATAGCTAGCAGCATGCTATAGGGGCACCCGAGCCGAGCCACAGCTCCCTGTGTCCATTCAAACACGGAGCTTTGGTTCGGCCCCACCCCCGCTCTCTCCTGATTGGATAACTGACTTTGATTGACAGCAGCGGGAGCCAATGGCACCACTGCTGTGTCTCAACCAATCAGAAGGGAGAGTCCTGGATGACCGAGGCACTTGTGGACATTGCTAGAGAGGGGGCTCAGGTAAGTATTAGGGGGGCTACTGCACACAGAATGCTTTTTATCTTAATGCAGAAAAACCTTCTGACTTTACACCACTTTAATCCTGACCCATGAACTCTGTGTGTTACTTAATCCTGACTCCTAAACTAAATGGCATGGCTAGGGCAGCTGGCTCCCAGGGACACTGCTGGAGGAGGGTGATGAAATCAGACTCAGGGCGTGGGGAACACCAGGTGCAATCTGTGAGTTACCTGCTTTTGACCTGATCCCTAAACTCTATGCATTACTTACTCCTGACTTTGTTTGTTACTGTAGCGATACCACCGTAGGGGCTGCTGGTGATTGTGGTCGGTCTCCCACTCTGCACAGCCAGGCACACGAATTTCCAGTCTTTAGTCAAGAATCAGTCCTAAGGGGATATAACTTGATTGGGGATAGGGTATATATGGGGTACCCACTTGATTGAAGATAGGAAATTAGGGACTGAAAACTATATACACAACCAGTAAATACAACCTCTTCTTTTGACCTCCAGCACATACACTTGCTTGCAGACTATCACTCCCAGAACCAGCTAGCAGTGTTGAGGCCTGACACTGGCTCAGCCAGGCCCAAAGTAAATACCCTTTGCAGGCAGGGACAGTGGGCCCCTATGGTGTAGCAAAATATGATAGTCCTAGTGCTAGCTGTCCCACATGTGGCTACTGATCCCAGCAACACCTCTTTAGGCCCTGCCAGCCCTCCTGGCTGCAGCTGCCTCTTTCCACTGCCCGTGCCACCACAGTCCTCCTTACTGGCTCTGCACCTATCCCAGACTGCTCCATCCCAGTCCTGTCAGGCGTGCCTCCCAGTACTCCTGACTGTGTGTCACTCACCAGCCCTCTTGGCTGTTCCATGTTCCTCCTGGAGACTTGCCTGGTAGTGTTCTCCCTCTGTCGTCCTTGCTCCCGTGCCTCCTGTCCAGGACACCTCCATGTTTTTAGGAAGGTCCCATTTGCACCCGAGCCCAGGCCCACGGTCACCACCCCAGACTGGTGAGCTCCCTCAAAGGCCACGACAGCCTAACACTCCATCTCCAGCTTCCACCAAACAACACCTCCCTAGCTGGGCTGACCCTGAGTATTTAAGGAGACCTGTCCCTTGCCAATCCAAGTTGGGGATTAGTCAGGGCCCTCAGAATACTCTAGGCAGCTCCACCTTACCTCCCCTCTCCCTTCCCAGAAGGTTCTAGTATATCCTAGAAATAGGGGGGAGGTTTCAGTGATGCTACCTATGAGTCATCCAGCTCTCCCTGGATTTCTGCCAACCTAGGCCAAAACAGACAGGCTTGGCAGGTTGCCAAGCCTGCATAAATTTACCTACACTTACTAAAAACTTCCTACATTTCTACTAAACTCTATGTGTTACTTACTCCTGATGCTTGAACTTTGTGCATTATATAACCCTGATTCCTGAACTTTCTGTGTCACCTAGTCCTGATCCCTGAACTCTGTAAATTTCTTAATCCTGACCCCTGAGCTCTGAGTTTTTTAATCCTGACCCTTGAACTCTATCTTATACTTAATCCTGGCCCCTGAATCTTGTGTGTTACTTACTTCTGATCTCTGAACTCTGTGCATTACTTAATCTTGATCCATGAACTTACTGTGTTATTTAGTCCTGATCCCTGAACCTTCTGGTTACTTAATCCTGACTCCTCAACTCCCTGCATTACTTATTCCTTACCCCTTAACTCTGTGCGTTACGCCTGACCCCTGAACTCTGTGCGTTACTTACGCCTGACCTCTGAACTCTTTGTGTTACTTAATTCTGACCCCTGCAGTCTATGTGATACCCTAACCCTTGCACTCTATGATTTACAGTCTCTTTGTCCATATAAACATAGGTTTAGGTTTAACTAACCATATCCCTATAAGCCCCCCCACTGTTACTGGAATTTGGCTACACCCACAATTTGCCATGGCAGGCTCTGTGCCATGCATCATTCCCCTTCTCATGGTGCCCAAAATATTTTGTCTTTTTACCTTCAATGTATGCCTCTTGTTCCAAAAGTCTGTGACCAATTGTCTCAGGGAGTGTTAAAAATGGGGGCATGATTTTGTGAGTTTGGCTACAACTCAATAACTTAGAAGAATGTTTCACCAATGATAGACTATGATGTTGCCAACATCCCATATGTAAATATACAGAAAAAAAGGGTCCCCCCAAGGAGGTTTGGGATTTTAAAGGCAACTAAATGTAGGTATGAAACCAATGTGTATAAATGTATTTTTTTTTTTTTTCAAATATAGTTAGGAAGTCAATAATGTGAACAACATTAGAATTGACTGATTGATAAAAACAATATCAAAATAACAAGAATAGTTACAGTGATTGTAAATTGACACAGATTGTGTCTCCAAATTAAGGATTACGCCCGTCGCGTTTCAGGATCTTATCCTTTCCTCAGAGGCATTGCTTTGTGGAGAACAGTGTATATCTATAACAAAAGTGTACAAAAAAGGTTCATAACAAAGAGACAAGGAACAAGCAGTGAGCATCGTTGAAAACAGGAAGGCAGATTTGAACAGACTAAAAACAAGGGACATGCGATCAAATACCATCAAAAATAATAATGTAAAGAGTGTAACCTGATGTCAAAATGATAGTGAGTTTACTGCTGTCTGTAGGTCGAAACGCAGACATTGGATCCAAGCCTCATATTCAATTGATTCTTGTTGGCTACAACTGAGGTTGTGCTTTTTGGGAGTAATTAAAAAAGTGTGCATCAGTAGAGTGTCTATTGATTTTATTTTGAAAATCTGAAAATTTTAGATTAAAAACTTTCTGGAACATTTGCGTTTGATTGGTGGGAGCGATAAACCAAAAACAAGTTTTAGGACTCTCACACTGAACATATAAGGAACTGTCTGGAATCTGAGATTAAATTAAAATTGGTGTACTGTGTGATAGTATCATTGTTTTGGTTCCTTGACTGGATTCTCTGGTTTTACATATTCCTACTTTATTACTGCCAATTTTTGGTTCCGTTAGTTTAAAGCCCCAGCCCAATCCAAAACTATTTTTTACCAACCCTCCCATCTATACCCTTCTAATCCATCGTACACCCTTACCTTGTGAAGCCAGATATACTCATCCAAGACTTCCGTCTAGGTCCCTAGCAACTGCCAACTCCTGATGTGTGGAAACCGTGACTCTAACACCTGGGGATCCTGAGAGGACCCCACTGCTGGACATGCAATCGGAAGTGTTCACATCATGCACTGACATGGACATCAGAAAAAGGACCCTTCCAGGAAGTAAGCAGAAAGAAGAAAGCTTGGGGCTGCGGTTAATGTGACTGCGGCCTATAGGAGGATTTAGATAGGGTTTTTATTTTTCTTATTAGCGATCAGATGGGGTGAGTGATAGAAATTATACTGGAGTGGGGCTTTAATTAAAACAGTTTTTTTTTTTTTTAATTCAATGACGGTTTATAAACCACTGTTGACACTCCTAGCCTCCTTATATGAAGGTGCCATTTTTTAATACATGACACAAAAATAACAGCAGGTACTTATCCAACTGTAAGCGCAAAAAATGCTGCCAAGGCGAAATAGGATGCAAATAAACCCCTTTTTTAATACCGTAGTGTAAACAAAAAAGCAGCTTCCCAAACTGTATGATGAAAAAATATTTTCAGATTAATTCTACAGAGTCATAAATTCATATTACATCAAAGCTATAGTGTAACACTAAGAAAAGCAAGGTGCCAGTATTGCCAGTACTGGATGGCAGTGCCAGTATATGCAAACCCAGTACTGCAATGGGCTTTTGTTATGAATATTCCATCAGCTAATAAAATATATAGCGGTACCCTCAGTTAAGAGGGCTGCTGGTATTGATTTGGGCCCTGTAGTGCACCGCTGTCAACCCCTGGCAATCGGCTCTAACCTCCCGTGGCACAGATAGTAGTAGTGGGATAAGACCCCGTGACCGCAACTCTTGGTGACGCAGTCTTATAGCAAGCATGCACAGCAATATACTTTTAAAACTACTATTAAAGTAACTGAAGCTGACACCAAATGTACTTGACCCAGATGTTTTACTAAGACTAATGGGCAAGTAATAAAATAACAGTATAACAAAGTACAGATCTTAGAAATAAACAGTATTTAAATGAACAAACAATCAGATAGCTCAAGTGATGCGATGCGGCTCTAGCGCTGCCTCTTTCCAATCACTTCCCCTCATGGGCAGACTAACTCTCAATAGTATCTACCCAACAGTCAGGCCTGACTGATCTAAAAGGAAGTTCAGGGAACACAAATCTTCGCATGCAATCTTTCGGTGGTGCACTTGATGAACAAATTTATAATCCAAATGAATAGTGAAGATAAAGTATCTGTCTATGAGCAAGTGCTCTCTCACCACCCCGACAGTCCAAGTCTGTTTCCTCCACCGATTCGTCTAGGAACAGGAATCCACCGACATCCGGCCTTCAGTCCTTCTGGTGTACTGCAGCAAGGAGGAGAAGATGGAAAATTGGTAAAAAGGAATTGCGCTAGGATATTGTAAACAAATTTCTAAGTGAAAAAAAGCAGCAACTAATCTGAAAACAATCATCAGTGGAACAAATTAGAAAAATATATATAGTTGCGCTAATAGTGAAATTAATCATAAACACCAGTGATTGTAAATCTGAAAAAATACAACAGTGCTATATAAACAGTGACAAATGAAGCTATGCATTACTCAATGAAGACCAAAACAGACTACATCTGTATAGTAATGAACAATGTAAATTAAATGTGATTGAAAAATTGAGATTTAGAAATGATTTGTCCACCAATCACATAAAAAATCATGTTCATGTGTTAATATCCGGATAAAGGAAATGAATCCAATCTTCATTAGAAATTGTGACAATCCACCACCAACAGTGAGTAATCCTGCTTACCGGAAATAGTTGGTCCCTTATCACAGAGGACCTTAAACAGCGTGTAATTAATCCTGATCAAAACCACCAGTCTTCAAACCGCATGTAGTAGATCTTGATTAATACTCCCAAATAGCCCATATAGCCTCATCCAGTTGCCAGTATTCCACACCATAGAATGCACATAAAAGGAAGGGGAACACTGATTTTGCAAATATCTGAATTGCAGTTGCTGAAGAAAGATGGTCGGCAGAGCAGGTAAAAAGATCATCACATATTTTTGTGTTAACCAACTGCAATCAACATGTGGCCTGAAGCTGACCAAAAAAATGCTTCAGGCATCCTATGGTGTGGAATACTGGCAACTGGATGAGGCTATATGGGCTATTTGGGAGTATTAATCAAGATCTACTACATGCGGTTTGAAGACTGGTGGTTTTGATCAGGATTAATTACACGCTGTTTAAGGTCCTCTGTGATAAGGGACCAACTTTTTCCGGTAAGCAGGATTACTCACTGTTGGTGGTGGATTGTCACAATTTCTAATGAAGATTGGATTCATTTCCTTTATCCAGATATTAACACGGGTGTTTTTGTTATAACACATGAACTTTGATGATTTTTTATGTGATTGGTGGACAATTCATTTCTAAATCTCAATTTTTCAATCACATTTAATTTACATTGTTCATTACTATACAGATGTAGTCTGTTTTGGTCTTCATTGAGTAATGCATAGCTTCATTTGTCACTGTTTATATATCACTGTTGTATTTTTTCAGATTTACAATCACTGGTGTTTATGATTAATTTCACTATTAGCGCAACTATATATATTTTTCTAAGGAGGAGAAGATGTCTCTCAGGTTCAGCTAGGCTGGCGGAGGGCTCTTTGGAACAGAGCACAAGGCCCAGGCTTCAGGCCTTGTGCACACAGCAGTTCAGCACAGAGATCCTCTTGCTAGGAGAGGGGGTATCCCAAGAGATAGAATCAACTCCGCCTCCCCTTTATAAAGTCTGCCCCAGCAGCCCCTGCTCCGTGGCAATGCACCCTGGGTGCTGCAGGATGCACTGGGAAATGTAGTCCCTGTGTATTAAAGGGGTATACCCCGCTACACACTCCCCCCACTTTGAATCTTTGGTCCCCAAAGACAGCATCAACAAAGAGTACCCACTACATTACTCAAGGCTGTTAGAGATGTTGGCAGGGGAAGTTCCCACCAAAAACGAGGAAGGGAATTACCCTGCCCACAGGTCACTTCTGCAAGGGTGGCCTGCCTAACTGTGCCAGGGAGTGAGCTGGGGTTGCCCTCCACCAAATGTACAGTGGAGGGACCAGATGTTGGTATGGTCCTTCTTGCGGTTAGGACTGTGTCTTCAGAACTTTCTCCCATCTGGGGGTAGGTTAATTTCCGGGGAGGGCAAATGGCTCTCTTCATTCTTTGCTCCCCGGGAGTCACAGTCTCAGCCACTCCAGGTTCTTCTTCTGGCACTGAGGTGGAAATTTCCTCTGCTTCCTGGACATCCAACTCAGATGCAGAGGGATATATGGAATCCCCTTGATCTTCAGCAGGCGGATTGTCTTGAATATCTTCCCATTTTTGGAACTGAAGACTGGTCGGAACGAATTCAGTGGCTTCTACGTTTAAAGTACTATCCACAGGATCTTCAGAAGGTGGAAGGTCAATGGACAATGGTGCAGGGGCCTGAGACAGCCACAGCCAACTGAGTTCTGCTTCCTCCTCACTTTGGTCTGAGTCTTCTTCCTCCCTAGCTAAAGTTGCTTGCGACCTAGTGCGAGGTCGAGGGGTATGAGTGGTAGAAGGTAACTCAGGAGAATCCAGAGTGGGTGGCATCCTGACAGCCTCAGACAGAGGTAACAGATGGTTCCGGTGCCAGGTCTTCAGTGGCCCTATTTTCCCTTCTGGCTTCACTTGGTAAACAGGTAGATCCGGTAACTTATTGCAGATCACATATGCTCTGATCTCCACCTGTCTGCCAGCTTATGTTTTCCAGGAACACCTAAATTTCTCAACAAGACGCGGTCTCCAGGCTGTAGATCTTGAATCCGAACTTTCAAGTCGAAATTCTGCTTGTTTCGGGCTCCTCTTTGATCGGATGTTAACTGAGCCTTCTCATAGGCCAACTTCAAGCTTTTCCTCAGCCTGTCCACATATCCCTTGTGTGAGGCAGCAGATGCATGGTCCATGGAAGTGCCGAAGGCCAAATCCCCTGGCAGTCTCGCCTCTCTCCCAAACATGAGTCTATAGGGGGAATACCCTGTGACATCACTGACAGTGCTGTTGTAGGCATGCACTTTTGCTGCTATGTGCTTGCCCCAGTGTTGCTTCTCCTCACTAGACAGGGTTCCCAACATGTTTAGCAATGTCCTATTGAACCTCTCTGGTTGGACATCTCCTTGAGGGTGGTAGGGAGTGGTGCGAGTGTTCTTTATCCCTAAGGAATCCAGCAACTTCTTGATTAGCCGACTCTCGAAATCCCTCCCTTGGTCCGAGTGAAGGCGTTGAGGCAATCCATAATGGACAAAGTACTTCTCCACCAGGATTTTTGCAACGGTGGAGGCCTTGTGGTCTTTGGTGGGAAATGCCTGGGCATAGCGAGTGAAATGGTCGTTTACCACCAGAACATTTTCATGACCACTCAAGTCAGGTTCAAGACAAAGGAAGTCAATGCATACCAAGTCCAGGGGCCCTTGACTTTCTAGATGACCCATTGGGGCAGCTTGACGTGGCAGTGTCTTCCTTTGTATGCAGCGGGCACACGAGTGACAGTACTCCTCCACTTCAGCCCGCATACAGGGCCAGTAGAACCTACTTCTCACTAGTTGAAAGGTTCTTTCAGCCCCTAAGTGGCCATGATTATCATGCAGAGCAGCTTTTACGGTTTTCCTGTGCTTTTCTGGCAAGAACAGCTTCCACTTCTCTTCCAGGTCATCAGAGAGGCCCCTTCGGTAGACCACCCCTTGATGTACCTGTAACTTGTCCCATTCTTTGTGGATGGATCGGGCCTCCTTTGATGGGTCGTGTAGGAGCCTGCCCGGATCCTGCTCCTCCAGAACTTCCAAAGCTAATCTTCCCCAGGGGTCTTCCAACTGATCCTTTCTGAGGTCCTTCTTGGATAGCTTCGGCAAGTCGTCTTCACCAATCTGGGTCACATTAAAATAGTACTTGGGTACTCCCACCACAGAAACTCTGACTTCTTTGGCCCTGGATCCTCCACTGGCTTGAAACGGGGCCCCTTGACATAAGGCCCTCACTCCATCCGGGGTCATTTGGGTCCAATCTTCAATGTGGCAAGTGGGGGCATGTGACCTTCTAGATAAAGCGTCAGCATCTAGGTTCCCCGCTCCAGGCCTATACTTCAGACTGAAGTTGAAACTGGAAAGGGTTGCCAACCAACGGTGGCCAGTGGCATCCAACTTGGCTGTGGTGAAGAGATAGGTAAGCGGATTATTGTCAGTCTTTACAGTGAATTCAGCCCCATACAGGTAGTCTCTGAGCTTATCCACAACTGCCCACTTTAGGGCCAGGAACTCCAACTTGTGGGTGGGGTAATTCTTCTCCGCTGGTGTTAGGCTTCTACTAACATAGGCGACTGGCCTTAGCTGTCCTTCATACTCCTGGTACAGCACACCTCCCAGGCCACCATGGCTGGCATCCACATGAAGTTCATACGGTTTCTTGGGGTCAGCATAGGCCAATACCGGGGCAGTGGTCAGACTCTTCTTCAACATCTGGAAGGCGTCTTCACATCTTCCTGTCCACTGTACTTCCACAGACTCTCCCGGCTTCCTGGGGCCAGTCTCATCTTCCTCTCCCTCTGTCTTCAACAACTCATTTAGGGGTTTTGCTATTTTTGCGAACCCTTCCACGAATCGACGGTAATAGGAGCAAAACCCGAGGAAGGATCTGAGCTCAGTCACAGTAGTTGGGCGAGGCCAGGAGGTAACTGCTTTAAGCTTGTCAGGGTCGGTAGACACTCCCTCTTCGGACACTATGTGTCCTAGATAGTGTACTGAGGACTGGTAAAACTGACACTTTTCTGGGGAAAGCTTGAGCCCCTCGTCACTGAGACTCTTCAGGACTTTCTCCAGCCTTTCTTCATGCTCCTCAAGAGTCCTTCCAAAGACAATTATGTCATCTAAGTACACCAGGACTTCAATAAGTTGCATGTCCCCCACCGTCTTCTCCATCAGCCTCTGGAAAGTGGCAGGGGCCCCCGACAGGCCCTGAGCCATTCTGTTGAACTCATAGAACCCTATCGGGGTGATGAAAGCCGTTTTCTATCGGTCTTCAGGATGCATGGGGATTTGGTAGTACCCACTCTTCAGGTCCATAACGCTGAACCACTTGGCTCTTGACAGGCTCTGCAGAGCATCCTCAATCCTGGGAGTGGTGTACTGATCAGGTATGGTCCTCCTATTGAGAGTCCTGTAGTCTATGCACAGTCTCAATGAGCCATTTTTCTTCCGGACTACCACAATAGGGGAGGCATACGGGCTCCTGGATTCTCTAATCACTCCAGTTCTCTTCAGTTCAGCCAACTGCTCACGCAGGTCTTCCAGATCAGCGAGAGGAACTCGCCGGACCCTTCCCAGAAAGGGTTCGTCTTCCTGTAGACGGATCCTATGGGTTGCACTCCTTGCACACCCTACATCAAACTCGTATTTTGAGAAGATGTTTCTCCATCTGGTCAGTTGGGCCTTGGCTCTCTCCTTCCACTTCGGTGGTAAGGTGGCGTCTTCCAGGCTTCAATTCCGACACTGGAGTAGCTGGGTTTACTCTGCCCAACAATACTCAGGCTGGAATCTTCATAGGAGAACTGGAGGTATTCCTGATGCTCACTGGAATCTGGCCCTTGGACTTCTTCAACGCTCTCAAAGGGACTACTTTGGGAATCACTTCCAACCCTGGTTGAGTATCCAGGGGGTCTGGTTCCAGGACAACGAAGGGGCCAGGTTGCTTCCATAAGAGTTTTACAACAGCCCGAAGGCAGGTTATCTCACCAGGCTGTAATGTTCTCTCTTCTCTTGACAGTCTCCAGACTTTTCCTACCCCTTCTTCTGGGGCCTTTTTCTCCAGAACCAAATTCCGGTAGACCTGTTGCAACATGGGGTGGATCCTGGCGACTGAAGCCCCTTGTTCTTGCACTATGGGGTCCAATAGTCTCCTGACCAGGTCAGTGTTGGTGCCTATGATTAGGGAACTTCTACTGGCTCCTTGTGGGCGAGGACAGACCACTGCAAGAGTGTCGAAAACTTCTGCTTTTCCTGTTACAGAGGGATCGAATGCCAGTCTGATTGAAACGTAGCCGTCATAAGGGAAACTCTGTGTGCCAATTCCCCATATCTCGAGGTCGTCGAGTTTCTGTAGAGGCATGTGGCTCAGGTGTTTTTTATAAAAGTCTCTGTACAAGAGTGTCACTTGGGCTCCCATGTCCAGGAGGGCTCTGGTGTAAACTCCTTCCACTTGGACAGGGACCAGTGGAGAGGGTCCCACCAGCCTGTCCGGAAAACTCTCCCAAGGCAGCTTCTTCTTTAGACTTTTTTCTTCTTTGGGGTTTTTCCTTAGGATTCTTCTTCTTCCACTTGTCTCTGGATCTTAACCCCTTTTGGGCCTGGTATGCATTGATTCCCTGCAGGTTGTTAGACTTTAACTCCTGACAGGGGGTATTGAGTGTTTTTTGGGGGGCTTCGTTCCCCTTTCTCTGTATTCTTTTCTCTTTCTGAACCTTAGTGGAGCTTTCTGTGAATAGCGGGCGCCCGGCTGACTCCTTCACCGGGGGCCCTCTGAAGTTTTCCGCCGGCTTGCGGTATCTGGATGCAACTTCATTTGGGCTGGGGCATTCTGCTCTGACATGCCCGATTCCCCCACAATTGAAGCATGTTATCAACCTCTTAGGCTTCTGTATTAGTTCCGTATTGGAGCTAGGAGGTTTTTTTTGTACCTCTGGCATGTTATTATTGTGTAGCGCGGAGGCCTGGCTGGTCAGCATGGACACCATTTCTACTAGTTGTGACACCTGGGTCTTTAGGAGTTCAACTTCTGAATCACCTCCTTCTGCACTTAACATTCTGACTCGGGCAGTTGGTTCGGTATGTTGACTCCTCTTTTTGTCTTCCAACATAGCCTCCTCCTCCCTGACTATTCGGATCAAGTCGGGGTATTCCAGGCTGCTCCTGTCCTGCCGGGTGCGTAGCATTAATACGATGGGGTCCAAGGGTTGAGCTCCCCTCAACACCTGCTGGGCACGGGCCTCATCCACTTTTCTTGGATCGATCCCTTTCTTCAATAGGATCTGATGCAGGATCTTATCCAGGCGTCTTATGAATTAATGCACCCTGGGGTGCTGCAGAATGTACTGGGAAATGTAGTCTCTGTGTATTAAAGGGGTATACCCCGCTACAAATATATGACTTTCTAATTTTTCTGTGTTATCATGATGAATGTGTTGGAAACGCCATAACAAATCTGAATGTGTTGGAAACGCCATAACAAATCTGATAATAGCCAAAGCACCTAGCTTCCTTTCCTACTTGCTGGGTGGAAGCTCCTGCTGCAGGAACACTTGCATATATGTGACACTGACAGACAAAAGAGGACCAGGAAAGCACAGGAATTTCTGGCAATATATCAGCAAGGGGCATGGTATATTCCTGTGGCAACTCTAGTTGTTCATGTTCTGTTATTTCAAAAAGCAAAAGGCAGAGTCCTTCCTCCTGACTAGAAGGGACAAGGATAAAATGCTGCTGCAGATCACCTTAGCTTTCTTTAGAAGTGCTGGTAATACTTACCGGAAGGGATGAGCTTCGAGTTCGAGACAAACCCATGTTCGACTCGAACATCGTCTGTTCGGCCGTTCGCCGAATTTCGAACATTATGGGCCATTCGTGCCAAATTCGAGTTGCGCGTCATGGCCCATAATTCACTGCGGCATCACAGTGCATTGCTGGCTGATGATTGGCCAAGCATGCACTATGACCCGCATGCTTTGGCCAATCACAGCGCGGAAAAAACAGAGAGCCATAATTGGCCAAAGCCAGGGTGGCTTTGGAAAATTATGTCTCAGGGGGTTTAGTACACGCCCCACACTATATAAGGCCACCTGCATGACGGCCTTGTGTAGTGTGTTGCGGCGGTGGTTAAAGACAGACAGAGAGAGAGACAGTGTCATTTAATTTGAGTTAAATAGAGCAGGCAGGCGAGTCAGTTAGCTTCGGTTACAGTGTGTAGAGGATATATATGCATCCTAGGTGTTGTATATATATTTGTAGCGGGTATTTGAATTATGTGAGGACTCTGGTGGTGTGAGGTTCCTTGGGGTCCCTGGGTGGCGCTGTTGCTCTGGGCCGAAGTTGAACTCACACTGCGAATCGTGCCTTTTTGTCCTCCCCTGGAGCTGGTATGGCGGGGCGGGGAACCCGCTGTGATGCAAAGGGAGAGGTCATAAAAGGGGCGGACGCCCTGGCCTTAGGGAGAGAGAGTCGGAGGACGTGGTCGCGCCCAGGCACCTTCAGCTTGGGTGCTGGCGTTCCGGTGTTCCAGGCCTAGGCGCCTTTGGCCTAGCTGGAGCGGAGATGGAGTCCATCTCAGGCACCATTAGCCTGGGGTGAGGTACTATGGCGGATGCCTGGGGCTCAGTACCTTCGACTGAGTTCCGCGAGGGTGGAGGAATCTGAGGGGGCCCTAACTCCTTGGGTGCCCGTGTCTGAGTTCGTGAGGACTGGTGCGCAGTAACTTCTCCGAAGAGTCCGGCGCAGCATCGCTGGTGACGGAGAGGCCTCCACTTCTCCCTTGGACGGATTTCTTCCCCTGACAGGGGCAAAGTGAGCGAAGGTAAATTCATGTTCTATATCACCTAGTCAGAGGCAGTGACTATTCACCACTGGTGACAGCACAGTGGGTAGCAGCAAAAAGGGAAAGGATTGTGCCTCGATCTGTCCCCCCCATTATTCAAAAGGAGAAAGACTAGTTTATTGCTTGGCAAGAAGAATAAAACTGAGTTGTACCTATTCACTGTGTGGAACTTGGGTTACTAAGCAAAGGAGTCAGGGACGAAGGACTGGACTTGGCTCTAGGACACCTACACAAAAGCCCAATCTCTGGCCTTCACCTCTTTAGTTACGGGAGGACATGGGCCGTGGTGTGTATCATCTCTCTCTCCCAGGTACCCCTAGACAACAGCCATATAACTGATGAAGCAAGGGAGAGGGGTGAGGCCGCTACATATTCATACACTGTATTCAGTTTATCTAGATCCGTTCCTGTTATTCTCTTTATAATATACTGACAGGCAGGCAAATGATTGTGCTAGCTGCAGTATTTTCACTTAGTGTCCTTTGCACAGTGTGCACCTAAAGCTTACCTGAATACAATTGCTGGTGTTCTCATACAAATACAGAGGGGGGCTGGTGGGGCGCCATTGCCAGGTGTTTTTTCACCTTAATGCATAGGATGCAATAAGGTGAAAAAACACGAACCTTAACAACCCCTTTAAAGTGGTTGTAAACCCTTACAGACCACTTTAACCTACAGGTAAGCCTGGATTAAGGCTTACCTGTAGGTGCAACAAATATCTCCTACACCTACACGGTTTAGGAGATATTTGGAAAAGAAAGGCACCGATGTCTACGGCGCATGTACCGTAGACAACGGCGCGCAGGCGCACTGAGCGTGCCGCTTCTAACGGCGATCATGCCGTTAGTGGCGGCACCCGTGCGCATGTGACGTCATCGCGGCTCCGGCCAGTCACAGTGCCACAGCCGCGATATGCGGAAGTCACTCCTGGAGAGATGGCGCCGACGGAGGAGGGCAACGAGCAGCGCTGCGGGGGCTTCGATCTCAGGTAAGTACTTCATAATGAGCTAGTATGCTATGCATACTAGCTCATTATGCATTTGTCTTGCAGGGTGTTTTAAAAAAAAAAAAAAAAGAGGGTTTACTTCCTCTTTTTTTTTTTTTTTCTTTTCAATACATTTTTATTTTTCAATTCAAGACATGTACAGAAAATCTTAAAAAATTGTTGTTTAAACATGACAAAGGGTTATTTCCAATTGTTTATGTCACAATGTTCTCATCAAGAGATTAAAAAAAATGAAAAATAGGCATTCAGGGAAGTCACACCTCACCTGGACGCCCCTAACGGGATCATCCTGCGCCCAGGTCAGGCCCCCCCCCCAGCCCGCCATCCTCATATGAAACCAATAAAAAGGAACTCGGAATCTTAATGAAGAACAGTACTACACTCATATACAATAACGCCCATCAAATTTAAGACTCGGAAATACCGCAATAAGAACACAGTAAATAATGATATCAAATCTTTGAATCATGTTTAAGTATCGAAACAAAAATAAAAGAAAAATAAATAAAACAAAAGATAAAAGAAAAGATAGAATAGAAGAATAAAGAAATAAGAAGAAATCACATGCCGAACATGAGGCCCTTTAGGAATTAGAGCGGTCAGGGTTATGCCTGACCTTCAAAGAAACGCCACAGAAAACTGCCCAAGGTTCCCATATTGCCTCAAATTTAGGGATTAAATTAGTTGATATGCTAACCATCTTCTCTTGAGCCATTATCCAAGAGATCTTATTGTGTATAGCCTTAATGGATACCCTGGGCTTCCTCCAAGATCTAGCAATAATAATTTTAGTCCCCAGAAGTATAAAGTGAATCAGTTTTCTAGTTGGTTTAGAAACGTTGGGAATATTGTCATTGAGAAGAGCAACAGAAGCCGACCTAGGTATTGAACACGAAGTGACCTTAAATATGAGATTAAAAATTTTCTTCCAGATCGGCCTGATCCTAGGACATTCCCACCAGATATGCACCATCGAGCCCAATAAATGGCAGCCTCTAAAGCAGTTGGGATCCGATTCTGGGTAGATGGATGCAAGCCTGATGGGAGTCATATACCATCTCATGACAACTTTTAAGTTAGCTTCCATGAGGGAGGTGTTCAAAATACTTTGGAATGAGCGAAAGTTGGCTATTTGCCAGGATCCTAGATCCCAATTTAGCTGGAGGTCATCTTCTCATGCTTTCATGTATGAGGTTTTAGTAGCTGTACAAGTAAGTGAAGAGTAGACGACAGAAATGCCCCCCTTTGTCCCACGGCCGTTCCGCACCAGATCTCGTAGTCCGTAAATTTGGGAGGAAGAGGTTTCTCCGTCCAAATATCATTCAAGAATTGTGAAATCTGTTCAAATCTAAATTTTTCAGAGTCAGGGAGGTCAAATTTATTTAGACAATGGGGCATGGTAATAGGACCCCGATTTGTAAAGTATTGTCCTATCCTATATAGACCTTTGTTTGTCCACCAACTGAAGGCCTCGGTATCCATACCGGGAAAGAATTTTGGATTATTAAAAATGTGTGCTAGTGGTTGTGTTACAGACACTAGAGTGGGAAGAGGACGGAGTCTGTCCCAAAGGGCAAATGATTGAGATAAGGAAGGGGATAAAATAGGTGGTCTCTGTCTTTGTGGGCACCAAAGCAGGTACTCTAAGGATAATTGTGGTACCGCTTGTTCTTCTATCAGCACCCAGTCCGTTTTTTCATTCATGGAATAAAATATAGATAATTGTGCTAGTCTGGCAGCTAAAAAATAATTATATAAGTTAGGCAAACCCACCCCTCCCTTCTTCCTATTTAAATATAGGGTGTTTTGGGGAACTCTGTAACTAGATTTGCCCCATACGAATGTGAGAATTTTACTTTGTAAGGAATTTATCTGATCTTTCCTGATGGGAATGGGGAGGGAACGAAATAGATATAAAATTCTAGGGAGTAATGTCATTTTCACTGAATTAATCCTGCCCAACCAAGATAGTTCGAATTTGTCCCAATTTTTAAGAACTGTAATAATTTTATGGAATAGGGGAGGATAGTTACTTGTGTAAAGAGATTCTGTTCGAGCAGTCAGAAAGATTCCCAGATATTTGAGAAGAATTCCATTCAAATTTGAAAGACTGTTTGATGAGGGAAACTATGGGTAACGGGAGGGAAATATTTAGTGCCTGTGACTTGGCAAAATTGACCCTGAGTCCTGAAATATTAGAAAAATCAGAAATTACTTTATAAAGATTCGGGAGGGAGGTAATGGGAGAGGTAAGAAAGAGAAGCAAATCATCTGCGAAAAGTCCGCATTTATGCATCTGATTCCCACAGGTTACGCCTTTAATGTCAGAATTTTGTCTAATGGTTATGGCCAAGCTTTCAATGGCCATAGCAAAGACAATAGGGGATAGTGGACAACCTTGTCTTGTACCCCTGGCTATATTTATCGGAGAGGAATAATATCCCTGTATACGAATTTGAGCTTTAGGTTGAGAATACAGAGCTCTAATAACTCCCATAAAACGTGGGCCAAAACCCCATCATTCTAATAGGGGAAAAAAGTATTGCCAGGATACAGAGTCGAAGGCCTTCTCCAGATCAAGTGCTAACAGGAAACCCTGTTGTTTTTGACCTCCGTCCCAGTTGGACTGCAAAAGGGAGATAATATCAATTGCTCTTCTTACTTGATCTGGGCCTTGTCTTCCTGGCATAAATCCTACCTGATCCTTGTGAATATATTTAGTAATAAAAGAGGAGAGGCGATTCGCTAACATTTTAGTGAGAATTTTCAAATCATTATTTATCAAAGAAATAGGGCGATAATTGGAAACTTCTTCTGGGTTTTTATCCGGTTTGGGTATAACAGTAATGTAGGCTGTATTAAGTTGTGTACCTAATTGGGAACCCCTTGTAGTAAAATTAAAAAAAATTGTTAAATATGGGGTAAGGGTGTCCTTGAAGGCTTTGTAGTAGGGAGCTGATAATCCATCAGGTCCCGGGGCTGATCCCGCCCTGAGATCTTGAATTACTGCTGTAACCTCTTCAACAGAGAAGGGAGCTTCTAGGATATCTCTATGTTCCATATTCAAGGATGGAATAGGGAGGCCATCTAGGTATGAGGATACCGAGTTCATGGGTATATTTGAAGGGTCGCTATAGAGTTCGGAATAAAATGTCTGAAAAGCCTTTAGTATCTTTTCAGGGTTAGCCGTGGGGTCCTGTCCAGCAATGCGGATCTTAGATATGGAATAAACTCGTTTTAGGAGACAATTTGGATGCCAACATTCTACCTATTTTACCTGTTTGAGTATAAAATGTATTACTTGTCCAACGGAGAGATTTCTCCGCTTTTGTAGTGAGTGCTAAATTGAGTTCTAGTCTACTCCTTTCAATCTTAGACAATAAGGATGGAGAAGGTTTCCTTTTATGCTGTGTTCTCAGGGTCCTGTATGATCTCTCCAATCTATCAATGTCCGCTTCCCTTTCCTTTTTGATTCTTGTCGAAATTTGGATAAGCTTGCCCCTAATAAAGGCCTTATGAGCAGCCCAAAGGACTTCAGCGGAAACATTTTCTATATCATTAAAGCTGAAGTATTCTTGAAGAGCTTTATCTATTTCCATTTGTATGGCTGGATCGGAAAGTAACGACTCATTTAGTTTCCAATTACCCCCCTTTGATCTACCAGTTTTAATGCGTAGGAACATGACAACCATGGAGTGATCAGAAAGGACTGTGTCTTTGATGATTGATTTAATAACATCCAGGAGAATATAGGAAGGAACCAGGATATGGTCAATCCTAGAGTAGGTGTTGTGTGGGTGAGAGTAATGAGTATAATCTCTTATAGAAGGATTAGATTCTCGCCATACATCAGCTAGGCCTTTATCATGCAAAAGTCTAGCTATTTTCAGGCTTATCTTAGTGGGTCTGGTTAATTGGGTCGAGGGGGGTTTGGATTTGTCCAACCCCTGATCAAATGCTGCATTGGAATCTCCCCCCCAAATAATTGTGCCCTCTAATTGAGGAGATAGGGTGTCCAGGATGAATCGAAAAAATGTATCTTGCCCTGAATTGGGGGAATAATATGAAATCAGAGAATATATTCGTCCCTCTATTGTGCCCTTAACCAGTATAAACCTGCCCTCAGGATCTTTGAAATCAGATATGAAACTAAACTGACATGATTTTGAAATACAAATAGCCACACCCTTGGTTTTCTTTTCGGCATTAGCTAAATAAAATTGTGGGAATCGGGAGTGTATAAAGCTGGGATTGAATTGCCTAGGGAAATGGGTTTCCTGAATCATGAGTATGTCAATACCCAGGGATTTATAAGAGTCAAAGAGTTTGCGTCTCTTAACAGGGGAATTCATGCTTTGAACATTATGTGTAGCTATTTTGAGTGAACCTAGTACGGAATCAGCCATGGGACTCAGGGAGGGAGCTGCCATCGTCATCCACTATATCTACTTTACCGCAATACACCATCCTCAGGATCTGTAAGTGTTCTAGACGGGTAATCAAAAGCCAAAGGATCATGTTGCGGGTACCTTCAATTGAATCTGCAAAAACCAGAACTGCCAGGCATGTGATAATAGGATTAGAGATAGGAAAGGAGAAAAAAGGAATGAAAAAGTGGAAAAAATAAGAAGAGTAAAAAATTGTCATAGAAAAACAGTAATAAAAAAATTTAATTAAAATTTAAAAAAACCGAAAAAAGGATGAAAACGATCTCGAGGAGGATAAATTCCTCCCCAAAACTTCTACCAAGGTAGAAAATGAAAAGCCTGTTCCCTAAGGAAAAGGCTATTCCTTCCACAAAGTCTCTAGGAGACTCAGGGGAAAGGTGGAAGCACATGGGACCCACCCCAGCCAGGGCGCCCCTTAAAAAAAACTAAAGACTTACTAGATCTACCATATTCAGGTCTGTCCGGAGGGACCCCCACTTCTCCCCCCTGAAGTGGATAGAGGAGCGAGAGTCTCACCCCCCCAAATTGGACAAAGAACTCTACAAGTAGTAGATCGAACTCAGAAAAATTGAGAGGGGGATAAAAACCCCTTGCAAAACATTTTGGAAAAATTTAAACAATCAGAACAAAAAAAAAAAACATTCGTTCCAGACTCTTAGAATAAATCTTTCCTGGAACTCATGGGAATCGAGGAGTACAAAGTATAAATTGTGAGCTTGGGTCTCTTCAAGCGGGACCATTGTCTTTGGCTTTCTTGGTTCTTGCCCTGGTCCACAAGGGAGATTGAGGGCTGGTAGGGTTCGGTCTCTTTGAAGATTGTGGGCCACTTCGAGAAGTGTCCATGTCATTTTCTTGAGTGATGATCTTGAGATTCAATAACAGTTTTTCGCCGTCAGGAAAAGTAGAAAAGGAATGATTCTTCCCTTTGTAAGAGAATTTTACTGCAAATGGGAATGCCCACTTGTATTTAATGTCTTTTTGTATGAGGGCTAGAAGTAGAGGCTTCATTGCACGTCTGCGTTGCATTGTAGAGGGAGAGAGGTCTGCATATAATTGGATTTTATGACCCAGACATAGAATCGTAGACATATTTCACGCCTTGCTCATAATTTCCTCCTTTATCGCATAGAAATGGGGTTTAATTATTATGTCTCTCCGTAGACCATCTTTCCTTAGAGGACCTAAGGCCCTATGTGCTCCATCTAGCTCCAGGCGGTCTTGTGGAATTTCTGGGATTAGGGATTGAATCATATTTTGAATCGCTGCCGGGATGTCAGTTATGGTTTCTGGAAGTCCTCTAATACGGATATTATATCTCCTGGACCTATTTTCCAAATCGTCGATCCTAGACAAAGCTGTATCTAATTGTTCTTGAATAAAATGGACTTGTTCTGCATTTTGATTTGTGGCGGACACTGTTTGATCCAACTTACACTCTATGTTCTCAATTCTGGCTCCTAAATTCTGAAAATCAGCCTTTAATTCTCCCGTGATTTTAGCCGCAGTTTGAGAGAGGCCCCTATCAAGTAATTCAGCCAGGGTCTGGTACAAGTTGGCCATAGAAAATGTAGATGTATTGGCCAGAGAGCTGACAGGACAAGAGCTGTCCTGATCCATAATAGGATTAGCCAAAGGGGTTAATGCTGAGTTCTCCTGAAAATGTTCCCTCAGGGATTCATGAGGGGGATGAGATGGAGAGATAGTCTGTATAATAAAGCCAGATGCGTGTGAGGAACATTGTTGGGCTATCAGATCTGCCATATTAATTCCCTTTGAATTTACCTCAGCACTGTCACAAACAATCTGTGACTCGGCGGCCATCTTGGATTTTCGGGCAGAATTTCGATCGGCCGTTGCGGCTTCCATTGAGCCGTAAAAAATATTATTTATAGATGGGGGGGGGGGGGGTGCCCGGGAGTCTGGGGGTTCTGTGGATACCAGTGGTTCCAAATTTCATTCAGTAGAACCGGAGTTATGGGCGCCGCTGTGCTGGGGTGGTGAGGAGCTACTGGCTCAAGCAGCCATCTTCAGAGCTCCGCCCACAATGCCCCTTACTTCCTCTTTAATGACAGTCCCAGGTAACCTGCATATAGTATAGGTACGGTATTGTCTTGGCACAGTTGCAAGCTAGATGTTGTTCAGATGTGGTAAAGTTTCAGTATAATGTGGTAAAGCATTGGTATAGATGCAGTCTAGGTTTGGAATAAGTTCGGTAAATAGTGCAATATGGATTGGGCACACTTGCTGTCCTGCTCTCATTGTCTCATGACATGCTACCAGTATCAGCAATGGGCGAATAGCCCTCTCACCAGTCCCTGAGATGCTGGACTGGAGTGCCCTGAGAATAGGTAAATATAGACATCTTTCCTCCACAGGCTAGTTAGTATAAGACTTAGAATAGGAGTGGGAACAGGTTTAAGATTAGATAGGTTTAGCCTGGAGTTCTACTTTAACCAGTTGTCAACCGGCTGCCTTCAAATGACGGCGGCAGGAAGACACTGTTATTCTGGGCGGACGTCATATGATGTCGCAGCTTTAAAATCCACTAGGGGGCGCGCTCGCGCGCCCCCACCGCGTCACTGGGGCCCTGATGCGTGTGCCTGGCGGCCGCAATGTCCGCCGGGCACCCACGATTGCCCAGTAACCGAGCAGGACCGTGGATCTGTGTGTGTAAACACACAGATCCACATCCTGTCAGGGAGAGGAGACCGATGGTGTGTCCCTTGTACATAGGGACAACCATCGGTCACCTCCCCCAGTCAGTCCCCTCCCCCCACAGTAAGAATCACTAATAGGGAACACATTTAACCCCTTCCTCGCCCCCTAGTGTTAACCCCTTCCCTGCCTGTCATGTTTATACAGCAATCAATGTTTTTTAAAGCACAGTAATCCAAAATTTTAAAGCACAGATCGCTATATAAATGTGAATGGTCCCAAAATTGTGTCAAAAGTGTCCGATGTGTCCGCCGCAATATCGCAGTCACAATAAAAAATCGCTGATCGCCGCCATTACTAGTAAAAAATAAATAAATAATAAAAATGCTATAAATCTATCCCCCATTTTGTAGACGCTATAACTTTTGCGCAAACCAATCAATATATGCTTATTGCAATTTATTTTTACCAAAAATATGTAGAAGAATACGTATCGGCCTAAACTGAGGAAAATTAAAAAATAAATAAATAAATGGATATTTATTATAGCAAAAAGTAAACAATATTGTGTTTTTTTTCAAACTTGTCCCTCTGCTTTTGTTTATAACGCAAAAAATAAAAACCGCAGAGGTGATCAAGTACCACCAAACGAAAGCTCTATTTGTGGGAAAAAAAGGACGCAAATTTCGTTTGGGTACAGCGTCGCACGACCGCGCAATTGTCATTCAAAGTGTGAGAGCGCTGAAAGCTGAAAAATGTCTTGGGCAGGAAGGGGGTTTAAGGGCCCAGTAGGGAAGTGGTTAAGCTTGTAATCAAGTCCTCTCCACTATACTACAGCCAGCCATAGACGGAGCAAATTTCTTTCCTGCAACCATGGGGCAGCGTTGACAGGGGAATCCCTGATGGAGCTATTGTGTTCTCCCATCCCTGCGGGAAGAACACTGTGATTATTGCTAGTGGCTATAACCTCATGTAAAATCCGGCAGGCTGATTGTACCCAAGTTGATCGATCGATCAATCAACTTGGGTACATTTAGCCTGCTCATACATGGTTTGAATCTCAGCTAGCTCCTGCTGAACCAGCTAAGATTGGAACCGTCTATGGCTGGCTTAAGGAGGCATTTGTCTAAAGCAGTATCTCGGCCTTGTGCCAGTATCAATTGCTCCTGGAGTCATAAAAAGTAGATGTTAAACCAGGATCCATATACTCTATAGAAAAGACTGTATAGAAACTGGATTTAATTGTTTACTTTAATTGCTGACACTTCCTCTTTACCTTTAGCCAGCTTCCCTGCTGGCATCCTTATACTAAACAAAAAGTGCTCCAACATTAGTTTTCTGCAATCTACAGATAGAGCCAAGGGAATAGGGATGAGCTCGGTGTTCGACTCGAACATAAGTTCGACTCGAACATCGGCTGTTCGACCGTTCGGCGAACATCGAACAATTTGGGCCGTTCGCGCCAAATTCGAGTGACGTGAACGGCCCACCATACACTGCGCCATCGCAGTGCAATCCCGGCGCTGTGATTGGCCAAGCATGCACTGTGACCCCGCATGCTTGGCCAATCACAGCGCCGGCAGCTAGGAGAGCCATAATTGGCCACAGGCAGGTTGCCTGTGGCTAATTATAGCTCAGGGGGTTTAGCACACGCCCCACACTAAAAAAGGCCGCCAGCGCGGCGGCCTTGTGTAGTGTGTTCCGGCGCAGGGAAAGAGTTACATAGGCAGGGACAGTGTCAGTGCTATTTGTACCTCAAACTTGTGTGTAGGGAGAGAGAAGGATAGGCAGGGGACAGTGTCAGTGTCACATTCTTTGCTAAACCTTGTGTGCAGGGAGAGAGAAGGATAGGCAGGGGACAGTGTCAGTGTCACATTCTTTGCTAAACCTTGTGTGCAGGGAGAGAGAAGGATAGGCAGGGAGAGTGTCAGTGTCATATTCTTTGCTAAACCTTGTGTGCAGGGAGAGAGAAGGATAGGCAGGGGACAGTGTCAGTGTCACATTCTTTGCTAAACCTTGTGTGCAGGGAGAGAGAAGGATAGGCAGGGAGAGTGTCAGTGTCATATTCTTTGATAAACCTTGTGTGCAGGGAGAGAGAAGGATAGCCAGGGGACAGTGTCAGTGTCATTGTTGCTAAGCCTCCTGCACATTATACACCTGAAGTTAGCCCGTATTGCTGTGTTTTCCTGGTGTGTTACACCAACAGGCATTTGCAGCACTTACAGTGGGCGGAGTGTGCCTCCTGCACATTATATACCTGAAGTTAGCCCGTATTGCTGTGTTTTCCTGCTGTGTTACACCAACAGGCATTTGCAGCACTTACAGCGGGCGGAGTGTGCCTCCTGCACATTATACACCTGAAGTTAGCCCGTATTGCTGTGTTTTCCTGGTGTGTTACACCAACAGGCATTTGCAGCACTTACAGCGAGCGGAGTGTGCCTCCTGCACATTATACACCTGAAGTTAGCCCGTATTGCTGTGTTTTCCTGGTGTGTTACACCAACAGGCATTTGCAGCACTTACAGCGGGCGGAGTGTGCCTCCTGCACATTATACACCTGAAGTTAGCCTGTATTGCTGTGTTTTCCTGGTGTTGCACCAACAGGCATTTGCAGCACTTACAGCGGGCGGAGTGTGCCTCCTGATCATATTACACCTGAAGTTAGCCCGTATTGCTGTGTTTTCCTGGTGTGTTACACCAACAGGCATTTGCAGCACTTACAGCGGGTGGAGTGTGCCTCCTGCACATTATACACCTGAAGTTAGCCCGTATTGCTGTGTTTTCCTGGTGTGTTACACCAACAGGCATTTGCAGCACTTACAGCGGGCTGAGTGTGCCTCCTGCACATTATACACCTGAAGTTAGCCTGTATTGCTGTGTTTTCCTGGTGTGTTACACCAACAGGCATTTGCAGCACTTACAGCAGGCGTAGTGTGATTCCTGCAAAATATACTCCTGAAGCTAGGCCTTATTGCTGGTTTTCCCATCTCCCTGCAGGCCATTAGAATGTCTGGAAGGCAAACAAGGAGAGGCAGACAGTCAGGAGCCAATAAAAGAGGGCAAGCAGGCTCTGTGTCTAGAGACAACAGTGCTCGTCGTGGACGCGGTGCATCGCCATCAGCACGTGGGCATGGGACACGCTTGTCCTTCTTTTCGGCAGCTGGACGTGTTGAGCCGCATCATGCCGAAGACTTGGTAGAGTGGATGACCAAGCCCTCCTCATCCTCCTCATCCTCTCTCACCCAGGCTCAGGGTACTGGCAAAGCAGCTGCCAAAGCGTCCTCTTCCCTGGTATCAATGTCATCATCAGTCACTCCTTCCCTAGACCAACCATGTCCTCCTGAGGAGTCCCCCGAACTGTTTGAGCACAGTGTTGGGTACATGCTCCAGGAGGATGCCCAGCGTTTCGAAGGGTCTGATGATGATACCCAGCTAGAGGAAGGCAGTAGCGTGAGAGCAGAGAGAGGGGATGCTCAAGAAGGACACCAATCTGGCAGTCATGTTCCAGCAGCTGCAGCATACTGCCAGATTGGCTCCAGTGATGAGGAGGGAGGGGATGATGAGGTCACTGACTCCACATGGGTGCCTAATAGGATAGAGGAGGAGGAGGAGGAGGATGAGGAGAAGGCACATCTCCAACGAGGCAGGATGCCCTCGGGGGGCCAGCGTAAGGGCAGCACACCGACGGAATCACACCGCAGAGCTCCGCCTGTGCAGGGCGCTGCCTCTGCCCATTATTCAAAAAGTTCTTTGGTGTGGGCCTTTTTTGAGTCGAGTGCATCAGATCGCACAGCTGCTGTTTGCAACATATGTCTCAAGCGTATATCGCGTGGCCAAAACATCACCCACTTGGGCACCACATGCTTGACCAGACATATGTTGACCTGCCATGCAGCTCGTTGGCAAGCCTACCTTAAAGACCCACACCAAAGAACAAAGCGGACCTCTCCTTGCACCGCATCAGCTGGGATCTCCAACCCCACTATACCTTCAGTCCTCTCTGAAACCTGCACTGAGAGGAATGAAGGTGTAGAATTAGGTGTGTCACAGCCAAGTACTTGCGGGCACTCTGCTAGCAGTACACCGACGTCCGATTCTAGCAGGCAAATTTCCCTGCCCCAGCTGCTGGACCGTTGAAAGAAGTTCACTCCCAGCCATCCACATGCCCAGCGGTTGAATGCTAGCTTGGCTAAATTGCTAGCGCTTTAACTGCTGCCTTTTCAGTTGGTAGACTCGGCCCCCTTCCGTGAATTTGTGCAATGTGCGGTTCCTCAGTGGCAGGTTCCCAAACGCCACTTTTTCTCACAGAAGGCGATTCCGGCTCTCTACTGGCATGTGGAAGGCAATGTCTTGGCCTCGCTGGACAGGGCGGTCAGCGGTAAGGTGCATATTACCACTGACTCATGGTCCAGCAGGCATGGACAGGGACGTTACCTTTCTTTCACGGCCCATTGGGTCACTCTTTTGGCAGCTGGGAAGGATGCAGGACAAGGTGCAGTAGTGTTGGAGGTTGTTCCGCCGACACGCCTCCAAAATGCTACTACTGGTTGTGACACACCTCTCTCCTCCACCCCCTCCTCTTCTTCTTCCTCCATGGCCTCTTCCTGTGCTTTGTCCTCGGAACCAGCGGTGCTCTGTAGGCGTTCAAGGGGCTACGCAAGTACGCAGGCAAAAAGATGCCATGCCGTGCTTGCGCTGGTGTGTTTGGAGGACAGGAGCCACACTGGGGCAGAGGTTCTGTCTGCTCTGCAGGGGCAGGCCGAGAGGTGGTTGACGCCACGCCAGCTTAAGCCAGGAATGGTGGTTTGCGACAATGGCACCAACCTCCTCTCTGCCCTCCGACAGGGACAACTGACCCATGTGCCCTGTGTGGCTCACGTCCTTAACCTGGTGGTGCAGCGGTTCTTGGGCAGGTACCCGGGCTTATAGGATGTCCTGAGGCAGGCCAGGAAAGTCTGTGTGCATTTCCGCAGATCTTATAATGCCAGTGCTTGCCTGGCTGAGCTGCAAAAGGAGTTGAACCTGCCCAAGAACCGCCTTATATGTGACATGCCCACCAGGTGGAACTCAACGTTGGCCATGCTGCAGCGGCTGCACACGCAGCAGAGGGCCATCAATGAGTACCTGTGCGACTACGGCACCAGGACAGGGTCAGGGGAGCTCAGGTTTTTTTCACCACGCCAGTGGGGCATGATCAGGGATGCATGCACTGTCCTGGCACCATTTGAGGAGGCCACGAGGATGGTGAGCAGTGACAGTGCATGCATCAGTGACACTGTACCTCTTGTCCACCTGTTGGAACATACGCTGTGTGGAATAATGGACAGGGCACTTGAGGCAGAACAGAGGCAGGAAGAGGAGGACTTCCTTGCCTCTCAAGGCCCCCTTTACCCAATCAGAGTGTTCCTTCTGTCCCACCCATCGCACAGGAAGAGGAGGAGGAGGAGGAGGATTGTGTCAGCATGGAGGTGGAGCCTGGCACTCAGCATCATCAGCAGCAGTCTTTTAGGGATGATTTACAGTCCCAAGAAACCAGTGGACTTGTACGTGGCTGGGAGGAGGTGGCTGTGGATCATGTCGTCCTTAGTGACCCAGAGGACTCCGGACCGAATGCCTCAGCTAACCTATGCTGCATGGCCTCCCTGATCCTGCAAAGTCTGCGGAAGGATCCTCGTATTCTTCGGATCAAGGAGAGGGACCATTACTGGCTGGCCACTCTCCTTGATCCACAGTACAAGGGTAAGGTTGCGGACCTTATCTTACCGTCGCAGAGGGAGCAGAGGATGAGACAACTCTGGGAGGCCTTGCAGAAAGGTCTGTGCAACGCGTTCCCAGAGACTGGGAGGTTACAAACTCCTGGTCCTGGACAACGAGTTGCTGAGGCTTCGGTCAGTCAAAGAAGGAGCGGTGGGGAAGGTGGCCGTCTGACGATGCGTTCAGACAATTCTTTAGTCCGCAGCCCCAAGGTATGATCGGTTCCAGCAACCATCGCCAGTGTCTGATATACATGGTGCAGGAATACCTAGGGGCAAGGTCAGACTTGGACACCTTCCCCACTGAAAATCCTCTGGCTTACTGGGTCTTGAGGATGGATCACTGGCCAGAGCTTGCACAGTATGCAATTAAGCTACTGGCCTGTCCTGCATCCAGCGTTCTTTCAGAACGCACATTCAGTGCTGCTGGAGGATTTGTCGCGGATCACAGGGTGCGCCTGTCCACCGACTCGGTTGATCGACTGACCTTCATAAAGATGAACCAGTCTTTGATCACCACCAGCTACCAAACACCTGAAGCTGATAGAACAGACTAATTTATTTTCAAATGTCACATCCCTTCAAGACTGATGCTGATGCTGAGAGACTGTCCTGTTATGTTGACTGACTATCCTCCTCCTCCTCAATGACCCGATTGATGATGATAGCTTGGAAGAACATTTTTGTTTCTGGGTGCCGCCACCTGTGGCTAAGGCCCAATTTTTCAGCCCCTGTTTAACAGGGGCATGTAATTACAATTTTTTATGCAATGTTTTGCAGCAGGGCTCATTTCTGCACTCCAACTAGAGTATCTGGGAGAGGTTGCAGTGTCGTGGCACCAGCACCAGTGGCTAAGGCCCAATTTTTCAGCCCCTGTTTAACAGGGGCGTGTAATTACAATTTTTGATGCAATACTTTGCAACAGGGCTCATTGCTGTGCTCCAAGTACAGTATCTGTGAGGGGTTGCAGTGTTGTGGCACCAGTGTAATTTTGTGCAGGGACAGTTCTAAACACGGGAAACACGTGGCACTTCACAGGCATACTTTAGACACCCCCCAGGTACGATATTTAAAGGAATATTTGACTTTTTTTTTTCACTTTATGCATCATTAAAATGACTGCTCCCGAAAAACGGCCGTTTTTAAAACTTCTTTTTGCATTGATACATGTCCCCTGGTGCAGAACCCGGGTTCCCAAACCCTTTTTAGGACAATAACATGCATAATAGTCGTTATAATTAGCACTTTAGATTTCGAACGTTCGCATCCATTGTATTTAATAGGGTTCTAAAGTTTGTGCGAACTTTTGGTCCGTTCGCGGGTTCTGGAGCGAACCGAACCCGGGGGTGTTCGGCTCATCACTACAAGGGAATCAATTTGTTAGGTTGTGCCTGATTCACACAGATATGTGTAGCACCACCCTCTCCTCTTAGGGTAAAGGCCATGACACAAGCCCGTGTTCTCTAGTTTAGAGGTCAGGCGGTGTATATATACCTGGGTCCCGCAGCGAGTTACCTCCTTCCACTGGTTCCCATCTCCAGAATGTAGAGACGAGTCTGTACTTTTCCCTCTTTAATAAAGTCAATGTCCAAACCACTTAAACTCCAACGTTGAGTTTATTTTGTATCTTTGCTTGATAGATAAGAGAGTAGATGAAAGAGATAATAGTTGAACTAGAGCAGATTCAGGCACAGAACTCCCAGATTCATCACCACTCGGTCCCGAGTGGGTACAGCTCACCCGGATAGTCCCTCAAGGGTCCTAGCAGCTGGTGTGGAGCTCGAACAAGCAATTTAAATCCTCCAAGGACAAGTTCAGCCTGTCCTCAAAGAGCAACAGCACTCTGCAGGGTCAGTTTTGCGGAGCATAGGATCCTTCCCTCTGACAGGTCACCAGGCCTTTCCCGAGACAGCAATCTAATTATCACTCATCTCCTGTTATGGGACCGATCCTCCCCTGGCTTCCTCTTGGTCGGAGCGGATACCCTCACCCGGGCATCCTAGGACTCCAAAGTTCTGCCTGTAGACCCAGTTGAAGGTACTGGGCCTACCCGGAACTTTGCACCGAAGGTGCCCGAGACTCCTCAGTCGGAGTATGCACCCCCCTCCTTAGGGGGCACACTCCTCCGGGAACTTGTCCCCGGGTCTCTCCTATATAAAATGGCGTCCCCCTCTTTTATATCCTCTCCCGGCATGCACAGCAGGCAGAACCTGCCCACTGCATGGTAGCCGAGAGAGGACATCCAATAGCGCCAATGCAACCTATGGTTCAACCCTGACCCAACATGGCAGCACCACCTGCAGGCCACAGGGAACTCTACATAGGCACACAGCAACAAAGCAGAGTCCAGCACAAATAGAAGGCCCGAACCATACTAGTGCTCGGTCCTCCCCCTAAATTTAGACATAGAGACCCCCTAAATTTGGAGTACCTGCTACACACTGTCCCCAGTGTCTGGAGAAGGTCAGAAGACCCCCCTCAATCCTGAGTGGGTTCTGGTCTTTTCCAACTATGTACAATAGAATTTGTTCGGTGCCTGAATCAAAAGGTTTTCCCTTTTTTTTTTTTCACAAGAAAGAAAGAACCAGCAAGTAATATACATTACAATCATTTCACAAGACAATCCCCTTTTTTTTTCTATCCTATCTTTCCACCCACTCTCCGATGTACTTGATAGGCGATCACCTGCAGAGGGAAAGAAAAAAAAACACAGCACACAAACAACATCTTCTAACTTTCTGGAAGTCAGAAACGAACCATTCCTCCTAGAAAGAATGACTTGCCTCTGCAACACAAATTTCTGCAGACCACCACCACCTAGTGGCAGCACACATCACTACATGACCTAGGTGCGCATAGGCACAACTTTAACACAGGAACCCTCCTTCTTGTTCACATCGGCTTCCTGCTTTGCCCTAACTAAATCTACCCAAAGTTCAGTTCTTTTTGCAGAACAGTAGAGAAGAAGAAAACACAAACAGTTCCCCAAAGTCTCCAAAGAGTAAATTTGACCTTGGGCGGAAGGTCAAGGTAATAGTTCAGGCAATGTCCCTGAAGTGGAATAATAAAAAAAAAACAAGCTCCCACTTTAGAGGTAGTACTGGGAATCAGGGAGAACAAGAGTTTTCCAGTCTTTGTCCAGAGTCTCTATAGAGTATACCACATCATCTTGATCCCTGCTACAAATCACCACCCGGTCTGCATGAATGTGCCGACCAAGAGTCCAGTCCCTCCGGCAGCCCTTGTATCGCTCAGTCATCACGGCTGAACACTTGAAGTAGCGGTGACCTTTATTAACCTCCAAACGATCCCACACAAAGTCTGCATACCATCGTTCTCGGGAGGCCTCTACTTCGAACAACAGGTCCCTGGGAACATATGGGTACTCCCAACCATATTCCGCTGCCACCTTCTGGTGCAAAAGCCGATGTAATCGGGCCAGAGGCGGCATGTTCGCACGATATTTATTTCCAGGGAGGACAATCGCATCTGGAGATCTCCTTATTAGTGCGGGCTACAACTGTAACATAGGCGGCCGCAAAGGAGAGCGAACAGCAGCAGTAGTATCAGGCACAGAGGATGCCAGGGCAGACAAAGCAGGCATAGGATTGGCCTCTTCCCTTGGGACAGTCTTGGGACAGTCACTTCCACCCGGGGTGTAGTTTCCCCAGAGTCCATTGGCGAAACCCCCTTTAAAACTACGGGATGAGGTCACGGGGATTTTGTCCCAACCCTTGCGGATGAAAATCTCGTCAATTTCATGGTCATCCCCCACATCGGACGATGATTCAAATAACTGGTAGTAGACACCGATACATTGTCCCGAAAAATGGAAAGTTATTGCGGGCTGGCGGTCTGCACATCCCCGGTAGCGTGGGGTGTGGACTTTCTACCCTCTCCCAACAAAGTCAATGTCTCAGTTTTCCCAGCCTTCTTACCTTCCCCTGACTTGGATCGGCCGGAGATCCCTCTGGGTTGATGATCCGGTTCAGGCAGGTGCTGGGGTAGGCCTTGACCGTGGCCATGAGAAGCCTTCACATATCCCACTTTCCTCTTAGCAGGGGGAAGGGAGGACTCCGTTGCAACAGAGGCAGCATCCGCTGGGCTCTCCGTCTCAAGCTCCGTAATAGCCGGAACTTTTTCCTCAGCATCCGCTGTTTCCGCGGGGGTGCGATTGGGCACGGCTGTGGAAGCACAAATTTTCTCCTCCGGAGTAACAACGCCGGAGAGGCAGTTAATTTGGTAGACCTTTGGCTTTTCAGTAGGCTGATCTATCTCAAAATTCCCTGCAAAGGGCACATCTCCCGAAAGGGCGAAGCTGTACTGCCAGTCCCTGGCACTTTGGACAGATCATGCCCAAGGCCTCTGCGTCTCTGCACGTGTAAAGGGCAAAGTGACCCCGGGGCTTCAGCCGAATTCCTGTATCCATTAAAGGAGCAGCAAATGAAGCAACGACCATGGCTGAAGCAGTTGGGAACCCACGAGGTCCCGGTGGTGCAGAGATCCATGGAGCAGCAGACATGTTGCATTGTCACCGATCCAATCTGTACTGTCTTTTGGCGCCAACACATCACGTGGAGCACACACCTAGCAGGGCTCCTCCCCTTTTCTCTCTTCTGCTGCACGCAACTCGCAGGCTTTTCCAGGCTCAAGACACGCCCACGAACTACGCAGCTAGAAATTAACTAGGCCCGTACCTCTATCTCTATCTCACAAATGGTGCAGCTCAAATTCTCTCAATATTGCCGACTTCCAGAAAACACACACAAGGGAGAAAGTAAAGTCCAGTTTCCAGGGGCAGCTGCAGAATCCCGGACCCGAGCCCCCACGTGAAGCACCACCCTCTCCTCTTAGGGTAAAGGAGAGGCACCCATGCCACAAGTCTGTGTCCTCTAGTTTATAGGTCAGGCAGTGTATATGTACCTGGGTCCCGCAGTGAGTTACCTCCTTCCACTGGTTCCCATCTCCAGAATGTAGAGACGAGTCTGTACTTTTCCCTCTTTAATAAAGTCAATGTCCAAACCACTTAAACTCCAACGTTGAGTTTATTTTGTATCTTTGCTTGATAGATAAGAGAGAGTAGATGAAAGAGATAATAGTTGACCTAGAGCAGGATCAGGCACAGAACTCCCAGATTCATCACCACTCGGTCCAGAGTGGGTACAGCTCACCCGGATAGTCCCTCAATGGTCCTAGCAGCCGGTGTGGAGCTCGAACAAGCAATTTAAATCCTCCAAGGATAAGTTCAGTCTGTCCTCAAAGAGCAGCAGCAGCACTCCGCAGGGTCAGTTCTGCGGAGCATAGGATCCTTCCCTCCAAAAGGTCACCAGGCCTTTCCCGAGACAGCAATCTAACTATCACTCATCTCCTGTTATGGGACCGATCCTCCCCTGGCTTCCTCTTGGTCGGAGCGGATACCTTCACCCGGGCATCCTAGGACTCCAAATTTCTGCCTGTAGACCCAGTTGAAGGTACTGGGCCTACCCAGAACATTTCGGTCTCGGGCCGAAGGTGCCCGAGACTCCTCCGGGTACTTGTCCCTGGGTCTCTCCGATATAAAATGGCATCTCCCTCTTTTATATCCTCTCCCGGCATGCGCAGCAGGCAGAACCCGTCCACTGCATGGTAGCCAAGAGCGGACATCCAATAGCGCCAATGCAACCTATGGTTCAACCCTGACCCAACATGGCAGCGCCACCTGCAGGCCACAGGGAACTCTACATAGGCACACAGCAACAAAGCAAAGTCCAGCATAATTAGAAGGCCCGAACCATACTAGTGCTCGGTTCATCCCCCTAACTTTAGACATAGAGACCCCCTAAATTTGGAGTACCCGCTACATATGGATATTTGAAAACTTTATGGCAGGGTTCACACTTTTGTGGTTCTTTAACAAAAATGTGTTGGCACGCTGATGCACATGTTCCAGCAGTGTAAGCAGAGTGTGAACTGAGCACAATTAATTTTAATACAAGAGGATTAGGAGGACCCTGCTTGTGAGAGTTTACAATGTACAATGGAACTGAAAAGGTAACTGATATACTTAAACATAAAGGGTCTTTTTATGCAGAGTCAAAGATTATTTACAGATATGGAATTTTTTTGTGAAGTCAAAGATTTTGTTGATAGATATGGTACAAAAATATTGATAGGCTTTCCTTTATGGTATTTTAGGACAAGATGTAACCCTTAAGAGGCTGGTGTGATTACAGTCCTAAGAGCTGTGCCTGAAGAAAGCCTTAAAGGAGAAGTACAGACAAAGCTTGTTTGGCTGTACTTCTCCTGTGAATCACAGGAGTGCAATTCGTCCTGCACTCCTGTGACCCATTTTCAGCTCACAGCGAGCTGAAGGCCGCTGTCGGATGACGTCACAGAGCCAGTCCAGGCTGAAGGCCATTGTCGGATGATGTCACAGAGCCAGTCCAGGCTGAAGGCCGCTGTTGAATGACGTCACAGAGCCAGTCCAGGCTGAAGGCCGCTTTCGAATGATGTAACAGAGCCAGTCCAGGCTGAAGGCCACTGTCGGATGACGTCACAGAGCCAGTCCAGGCTGGGGAAAGATCAAGACAATATGGTCAAGATCCACCCAGGGGCCTAGATCAACCCCTGGCTCAGCCTCTTAATGAGCCTGAGCCAGCTGCTCCAGGCCCCCCCCCCCCACAGCCCAGCACTCCAGTGAGCAGGGGGGTTGGGGGGGCACTCAGTTCAGTCTTAGAGCCGGCGGGGGACAGATGCAGAATCGGACCGACGTTGCATCTACCTATACAAGTATGATTCCTAAAAAAAAACCAAGCCCAAACTTCTCTTTTAAGGAGAGAGGATTAACGCCTGTGGGGTATATGGCTTATATGACCTCCTGTAATTTAAGATGTCCACTATCCCATGTGACAGCAAACCAAAAAGGCACAATTGGTGGAAATGTTTCACTGTGTGGTGCACATGCAGTTGTGGGAAGATTTCACTGGAGATGAAATGAGAACACATAGGACTGGTTGATACAGGTTATAAGCAACTTTTGAACCACCTTGATTGCACTTCATTCATTATGTACCATTAGTGATCAGGAAGCGGGTCATCTGATTGGCCGAAAGGAGATCCGATCAGATTGGCCGCCAGGAGGAGGAGGGAGGAGACGCAGAGGATCCGAGACAGCCCTGAGAGAAGCCACCCGCCGCGATATGGGGTAAGTGCAGGGTAAGTGACAGACCGATGGGGGGGGGGAGGGGGTTCCGCCCATGACCCCAGGGTCCCAGTCATCTGTAACCCAACCGGGGGGAAGCGGGGGTGACATCATCGGGTGGATTGTTTGCCGCCTAAAAAAATAAAACACCAGCCGCCACTGGATCTTTTACACATGGATTCTCTAGTATTATTTGTGTATACAATATGTGTGGTCACTATTAATACAATTATTATTATATATTAATATTATATTATAATTATATTATATTAATATAATTATTATTATATATTGTCTGTTCACATTTTTATCACTTTATGTCATGGAGTGGGTTGTACTAATTTATTTGTTTGGAAGTAGGGATTGTGTGTTTAGGAACGCTGCACTTAGTTTATCAACTCACATAATGTTTAATTCCTGCTACTGCTGTTGGCTTACACATGCCTTTTGCCTGATCTAGGAATTGAAGGGGGTAGACCTTTCAATTATTGTCTCATCCTCTATTCATAGATTCTGTTCCATTCATGGAGGTTGTAGTATCAGCTTTAATGAATGGATGAGCTGGGCGGAAAGAGACAACATATTCAGACAGTCTTGATGACAGCTTCTCAGTTCTATTAACCCCCCAGATGCATCGAAAGATTATGGGGGAAATGTGAGGTTGGGATTGGCATCGGAGGATGGAAATTTCTTCTGAAATAGAAGGAGAAACAAAAGGGACACTTTTCATTGAAGGTAAGTAATATCTCTTGTACTTACTTTGGGGTTTTTTCCATGTAAATTTAGGCTATAACCTATTCATCCCTAATTAACTCCACCACCTTCTACACTTTTTTTTTTTTAAATTCGCTTTATTAAAGTTTTCTGCGTTATTGAGATACAAAACATGGCCATTGGGGCATACCCCGGCCTAACCTTGCACATTACCACGTGCACATCAAAGAAAGAAGAAAGAACACAAAAAAAAAAGGGGGGGAGGAAAAAAGAAAAAAAGGGGGGGACACCCCCAAAAACACAAGGGGACATAAAGAAAAAGAAAACAAAAAACAGAGGACAACTTATCATCACATCTTAACGCTAAATATATCTAACTAACATAACAGGGACACCTCTCGGGATACACATGGTAGGATTACAACAGGAGTTGTTATTCCTTGCGGGACCACTACTCGTTCCTAGATGTCTGGGTTGGGCTTATCAGGAGCATGCAGGGGTAGGTGCTATGAATTTGAGCTATGCTTACACCTCCATTCATTTATTCAGAGTATGGACCTTAGCTCCTATCAGGACTGATGAGTGCGGAGGAGATCTGATGAATTACTCCTCTTGGGGTCGGTCATCTGTTGTGGACTCCGAATCAGTCCACAGATGCCAGACTTTTTCATATTTTCTGGGACATCCACGAGACAGATACGTCGCTTTATAGAGGGGGACCACTGTATTGACTAGATGCTTCCATGAGGTCAGGGTGGGGGGGGGGTGGCTGACTTCCACTTTAGTACTATGGCTTTCCTTGCGTAAAACAGGAGGATACCTATTAGGGTACGTGGGGCTTTGGCAAGTGCCAGTGGCTCCACCAGGCCAAGGAGGCATACACTAATTGTCAGGGGAATAGAAATGGTAGTTAGGTTATGGATGAATTGTGTTACCTCCCGCCAATATTCCCGAATCTGTAGGCAATCCCAGAATATGTGTGTGAAATCTGCAGGAGTATCAGAGCATCTCCAGCAGTTAGCTGTCAGGGTCGGGTATATGCGGTGGAGGCGTTGGGGTGTGTAATAGATCCTGTGGAGGATCTTGAATTGGATCAGTTTGTCCCTGGTAGCCACCAGCGGCTGAAATGGGTAGTCCCACATATCCTCCCAGTCTTCGCTGTCCAGCTCCTGCACCTCCGCCCGCCACAAATCACGCAGACCATCCAGACCCTCCTGGATGGACGGCAGGAGTGCTCGATAGATTCGGGACAGGGGCTTTGAGAGCTCGGCATCGTCCAGGAGAATCTCCAAGGTATCAAGCTCCAGCCGGAGTTGAACCGACTTGAACTGCGAGCTGAAGGCGTGGCGGAGCTGCAGGAGCTGAAAAAGAAAGAGTTCGGAAGCTGGAATTTATTCTTTAACCTATCGAATGTAAATAGCCCCAGCTCATCGCAGATATCCCTCAAATACTTGATGCCCTTGCCGGCCCACAGACCCGGATCCTGCAAAGAGTGGAACTCCCTGAGCCTCAGATTGCACCAAAGTGGTGTGTTAGGGGACCACCTGGCCTTCGCCAAATTAGGTTTAATCACTACCGTGAACCATGCCTTAATGATCGCTTTCATAGCTAGGGTCGAGGGTACCGCAGAGCCCCCTGACCCCCTATAGAGTGCATTACGAAGGGCCTCGAAAGATCCTAGGTGTGCCGCCTCCAGGACAACTGACGCATTGGTGTCATCCGAAACCAGACAGTTATGTGCATGGGTGAGCATTGCTGCTAAGTAGTAGGTGTGGAAGTCCGGGCAGGCAAGTCCCCCCTGTGTCCATGGTCTACACAAAATCTTTTTACTAAATCTGGCCGGGTGTGATTGCCACAAGAAAGAAGCCACTGAGGAGTCTAGTTGCCGGAGAAGAGACTTGGGGATCCATACCGGAGAGTGCCGTAAGGTATACAGCAAGACCGGGAGTAATTTCATTTTTATTAAGTTAATTCTCCCTATTAGAGATAATGGGAGGTTTGACCAAGCCTTCAATTTTAGTTTACACCACTGCAGCACCGGGGACAGGTTAAGTTTGAAAAAGTCTTTAGTATTGGACGAGATATTTATCCCTAAGTATCTGATGGTATCTGCCCATTGTAGAGGCGAAGTAGGATCACTCAGCCTCCTTGCCCCGGGGTCTATGGGTAGAATTAGTGATTTGCTCCAGTTGGTTCTGAGGCCAGAGAGAGTCGTGAAACGGTCCAGAAGCCGAAGCGCCCCGGCGAGCGAGGGACCGGGGTCCCCGAGGAAGAGAATCAAATCATCGGCATACAATGCCAGCTTCTCGGTCACCGAGCCGACCCATACTCCAGACACCTCCCCCGACCTTCGCAGGGCCTCGGCCAGAGGCTCCATTACCAGGGCGAACAATGCAGGTGATAGAGGACACCCCTGTCTTGTTCCCCTCCTAATCGTGAAAGAGGGCGAGAGACTACCATTCAGTTTGATACGAGCGGTGGGTGCCCTATATAGTAGGCCGATCCATTTCCGGAAAGTTGGCCTGAAGCCAAAACCCTCCAGAACCTGCATCATATAGGACCATCTGACTGTATCGAAAGCCTTTTCGATGTCGAGGGATACCAGTACCCGGGAGGCATTCTCTTCGGATGGGAGCTGGAGATGGGTAAAACCTCGCCTAAGATTAATGTCCGTGGACTTGCCTGGCATAAAGCCTGTCTGATCTATGTTGACTAGGGATGGTAAAACCTTCATGAGTCTATTGGCTAGTACTTTCGTGAGTATCTTAAGGTCATAGTTCAGCAACGAGATGGGTCTGTAGGATGAGCAACAGGTGGGGTCCTTCCCTGGTTTGGGCAGCAGCACTATATGCGCCTGGTACATGCTGTCTGGAAGCCTGTCGGATTCCAGGCAGTCTGTGTATAACTGATTTAGTTTAGGAACCAATAAAGTAGCGTTAGTTTTATACCAGTCCCCAGGTAGACCATCTGGGCCCGGGGATTTATTGCTGGGCAGGGAGTATATTGCGGCCTCTATTTCCAGACATGTTAATGGCTTATCTAACGCTATCCTGTCCTCCTCAGAGAGGAGAGGCAAAGTATTTCCCCCCATTTCCTCCAGCCCAGCAGCAGCTGAGCCAGAGAATGGGTCGGCATACAGGTTGCTATAGAAGAGATGGAATTCCCGCAGTATACCTTCGGGGTCCGTAACCTGGCAACCAGTGGAAGTCTGAAGTCTAGGGATTACTGTTTGGAGCGTAGGTTCTGCTACGAGGTTGGCCAGTAGTTTGCCGTTCTTGTCCCCTGACTCGAAAAGCTTGGCTACAAGCTTTCGCGCATCTGAGTGTACCAGCGAGGTGTAGTGGAGCTTCAGGTCTCTCCTCGTTTGGGCTAGGGTAGAATAATTTGGATAATTTAGATGGATGCCTCGTGAAAAGATCCAAAGCCGCCCCTTCACTTTGTTCCAGTTGAGCGGTCTGTAACGCAAAGCCGGATCTCACTGCCTTGATAGAGGAGATGTATTCTCCTCTGGCATGAGCCTTGCCCGCCTCCCAGACCACGTCAAGGGAAGCCGATCCCTCGTTTGTCTGCCAGTATTCCTCGAGCCTGGGCCCCACCAGCTCCTGGACCTGTGGGTCGGCTATCCAATGGGATGCCAACTTCCAGCATCCCGGCTCGCGGGGGGTACCCAGACCCAAGCCAAGCTCTAGCGGTGAGTGATCCGAAAGACCTGCCGGGAGGTAGGAGACCGTTCTGACTTGAGACAGTGCAGAAGCCGACCCAAACATGAAGTCTATGCGGGACCCAGACCTATGTGCTGCTGAGATATGTGAATATGTCCTTTCCTCCGGATGCTTCCACCGCCAGAGCTCCTGGAGACCAAAGGTGTCTGCCCAGAGATCCAAATCAGGGGGGGCAAGTCTAAGGGGGTTAGTAGTATCTTTGTTGTGGTCTAGGATGGCATTAAAATCCCCTCCAACTAGAATATTATGGACCCGAAGGGGAGCTATTTTTGTAAGGACCGTGTACAGGATGGAGGAGTTAAATGGAGGAGGGACATACACATTAATTATTGCCCAGCGTTGGGCAAACATTTCGAGGATAAGGATGACGTACCTTCCCCCAGGGTCCGTGAAGACCTGTTCCACTGTGCAGGGGAGTGACTTGTTCAACAGAACAGTCACGCCCCTCGCGTAGGAGGAATATGTGGCATGAAACCCTTGTTTGACCCATGCCCGCCTGAGTGTTAGGATTTTGCTACCCGTCAGGTGGGTTTCCTGGAGAAACAAGATGTGAGGTTTGTGGGACTGCAGAAATTTAAATACTAATGATCTTTTTACCTTGTCATTCAAACCCCTAACATTCCAAGATATCAACCTTAAATCTATACCCATTTGAAATAGAGAAGTTCAATAACATAAGGATCATAGAAGACCCATACCCAGTTATGTCCCGGCCATGGGCCCTCTGCAGAGGTAGTCCATAGGGTATAGCAATCCAGTGGAACTGGAGAGAACTTAAAGTGAATACACAGGAGATAATATGTGAACCAGAGAAGTAGCAAAATTAAGACAACATAGTCCAGCAAGAAAAATAGTGTGGAACCCGAGCAGGTGTGATAACTTATAAACAGCACAAATAACGCCCTACCGCCTGGCATATCCCCAACTTTCGCCAAGGCAGTTTCTTACCCTTAACTTGATTGTAGATGTCGCCTTCTGGAGGCTCAAAGTCTCTGAGGCAACCTCAGCGTGAGTTCAACCTAGAACAGTAGGCGAGAGTGAGGGAACTTGCATCCCATTACAGTGGGAGGAGACCGGCCCTCCGGAGCAGCAGGGCAGACCCTTCAAGTCGCGAGCTGCCCCAGGTAGAGACAAGTCACCTGGTCCCTCACTTGGGAGTAAACAACGAAACCAAACAAAACAGGGAGGGTCGACTGTGTTTCACTTGTAGAGGTACGCTTGGGGTAACTCCGGTGTTTGCAGGAAGTTAAGTAGGATAGAGCAAACCAGGATGTGAAAGAATCATGCATCTAATAGATCAGTGGGAGGAATCTTTCATTGCAGGGGGGTCAGCCAGCTATCAGCATCCGCAGGGTTGTCGAAGAAGCGGACCTCTCCACCATGTTGGACACGCAGGCGGCTGGGGTATAGCATGCCATATTTAATGTTCTTGTCTCTGAGCCGCCTGCGGACATCATTGAAGGTCTTTCTCTTCCTCTGCAGCTCTGCTGAGAAGTCGGGAAAAAGAAGAACTGAGGCGTTGCCGTATTTGAGTGCGGCGTGTCTGCGGGCCTCAGAGAGGATCCTGTCCCTGTCCCGGTAATTGAGGAAGCGGACCAGGAAAGGTCTGGGGATATTCCCCGGGATGGCTCTGCCCGTAGGCACTCGGTGGGCCCTTTCAACAACGTAGGTAGGGGGAACATCCGCCAGGTCAAGTAAATTTTTAAAGAACTCCTCCGCAAATACAGCAGGGTGGTCCCCCTCTTCTCCCTCAGGCAGACCGAGGACTCTGACATTGTTGCGTCGCAGCCTATTTTCTGCGTAGTCCGACTTTGCGACCAGGGACTGCACTGTGCGTTGTAGCTCAGCAATGGAGGTGGAGTGATTGGCCGTTAGATCCTCCGTGGCCGACACTCTTGACTCTGTCTCAGACATCCTCCCCCTTATCTTGTCTAGATCATTCCGTATGAAATTGCACTCCGCAGCAAGGTGGTCGATGCGTACCAGGAGCAAAGTCTTACTCCGCTCGATCGCAGCAAGGATTGTGGCCGTGTTATCATGAGAAGGCGGGGCCGCCCCCTCTACCTCCGGGGCCTCAATGGGGTCCATGTCCAGGCCGGCTAGCAAGGCCCGGATTCGCCCGACCAGGACGGGATCCGTGTGCGGGGAAGATGGCGGTGGTACCCGGGGGGGTGTGTGGGCCCTTGTGGCTTTAGAGCTCCCTTTGCCCTTCTTAGAGGAGGAGGGCATCTGGCAGGTTACACAGGGGTAGGATTTGCAGCCGTGCTCAGAGGAGGCTTTGGAAAACAGTGAGAGCCCAGCCAGGCTTGCCGCAGCGATCGAAACACAGGGGGGTCTCCAAGCACCTGTCGCTCAGCAGCCAACACCCGGCTGGCAGGTAGGGAGGATGTGAGGCTGGAGGTACAGGGGTGAGGGTGACTCAGAGCGGTGTATCATAGGCAGGCAGGCAACAGAGGACTCTAGGATCAATCATCCAGGCCACCCTAGCAGCAGGCACAGATCTTGCAGGGCAGCACACAAGGCCAAGGCAGCGGTGGGCAGAGAGGACAGGGCGGAGGGATAGAAGCCAAGGATCCGAGTTCCGGAAGCACTCGCGGGGGCCGCGGCTCAGGAAACAGCGGTGCTTTGCAGGCCGCACTAGGCCGCACTCGGCCGGACGAAACCGCGGCCTCCACGGACGTCCCCGACGGCCAGACAGGTCCCCGGGTCCCGCTAGATGGGCGGATGGGCAGGCAGGGGAGAGTGGATGACCCTCCTTACCTTCAGGTAGGCCTGAATTCGTTCGTCCAGGAAGGCCGGAACGGCAAGATGGCGGCGGCCGCGGACGAGAGGATCAGTGCTGGGCAGGCATCCCCCGGCAGAGCTGCTGCTCGATACTGGCCCAGGATGCTCCAGAGGACCGATAGGGACCCGCTGGCAGGCAGGTAGATGCTTGTTCAGTTGTTCCCGGAGCTCCCCTCTGGCACGTCCGCCGCTGATCACATCAGGACACGCCCCCCCCCACCACCTTCTACACTTAGCTATTATTTTCTACTATATTTTATTTCTACTTAGGCTCCATTCACACTTGTCCAACTTGTCATGCAACTTTGGACATCAAAGACAAGTTGTTCCCCATGTTTTCCAATGATACCATTCACATATGTGTGACTTAAAGTTGCAGCAACTTCAAAGTAGTTCATGCACTACTTTGTTCTGACTTTCATGCAACCTGAGGGCCATAGACTTCAGTGTTAACCCTCAAAGGTTGCATGAAAGTCGTACCTGAATGTTATACAATGCAACAGTTGTGCAACAGTTGTCCATTATCACTGGTCAAAGCCAAAGTCGTATCCAAGTTCCACCCATCCAAAGTTGCGTCAAAGTTGCATCAAAGTTGCACTCCAAAGTCAGTGCAACTTTGGAGTCCTACAAGTGTGAATGGAGCTTCAATATTTTAACTTTTTATTCACTGTTGTTATTTGATTTGTTTTTTGTTTTCTTTTACATTCAAAAAAGCACACATTTAAAAAAAAAAAAGAAAAAAAAAAAAAAGAAGGCTTTGTTTAATTTGCAATGCTTTGTACTAGAAATATAATTTTAGCGACATTATAAGTTGGACAAAATATAGAATAACATTTATACCTTAACACTATTTTTGTTTAAAATAAACAATTGTCAAAGTAGAAAAATTGAATTTTCTTAACTTTTTTGTCTATAGATTACATACAAATAACTTTTTGCAAGACAATAATCACCAAAAGAAAGTCTTGTTTTTCCTGAAAACAAACACAGTGCCTTGAAATAGTATTCATACCCCTTAAAATTTTCCACATTTTGTCATGTTACAATCAAAAATGTAATGTATTTTATGTGATAGACCAACACAAAGTGGCACATAATTGTGAAGCGGAAGGAAAATGATTTTCAATTTTTTTCAAATAAATATGTGAAAAGTGTGGCATGCATTTGTATTCGGCCCCCTTTACTCTGATACCCTAACTAAAATCTAAAATCTAGTGGAACCAATCGCCTTCAGAAGTCACCTAATTCGTAAATAGAGTCCACCTGTGTGTAATTTAATCTCAGTATAAATACATCTGTTCTGTGAAGCCCTCAGAGGTTTTTTAGAGCACCTTAGTGAACAAAAAGCACCATGAAGGCCAATGAACACACCAGAGATATCAGGGATAAAGTTGTGGAGAAGTTTAAAGCAGGGTTAGGTGTAAAAAAATATCCCAAGCTTTGAACATCTCATGGAGCACTGTTCAATCCATCATCCGAAAATGGAAAGAGTATGGCACAACTGCAAACCTACCAAGACATGGCCGTCCACCTAAACTGACAGGCCAGGCAAGAAGAGCATTAATCAGGGAAGCAACCAAAGGCCCATGGTAACTCTGGAGGAGCTGCAGAGATCCACAGCTCAGGTGGGAGAATCTGTCCACAGTACAACTATTAGTCATGCACTCAACAAATCTGGCCTTTATGGAAGAGTGGCAAAAATAGAAAGCCATTGTTGAAAGAAAGCCAAAAGAAGGCCCATTTGTAGTTTGTGAGAAGCCATGTGGGGGACACAGCAAACATGTGGAAGAAGGTGCTCTGATCAAATGAGACAAAAATTTTACTTTTTGGCCTAAAAGCAAAACGCTATGTGTGGCGAAAAACTAATGCCCTGATTTCCGATGGAATAAAATCTGATGTATTTTTCCATCGGAAATCCGATGAAGCAGTCAAAAATCCGACCGTCCCAAACGCTGTGACGTAAAACACTCCGAAGAGCCGAGAAAAATGAAGTTCAATGCTTCTGAGCATGCGTCGACTTGATTCTGAGCATGCGTGGGTTTTTTCTCTGATGGAGGTCCCCCCAGACGATCGGAATTTGCTATAGTTTTTTTTTCCATCTGTAAAATTTAAAACATGTTCTATTTTTTTATACCGATGGAAAAAAGACCGATGGGGCCAACACACGATCGGTTTGTCCGATGAAAAAAGTCCATCTGTCTTTTTTCATCAGAAAAAACGATCGTGCGTACGTGCCATTACAGTGCATATCACCCTGAACACACCATCTCTGCCGTGAAACATAGTGGTGGCAGCATCATGTGCTTTTTTTCAGCAGGGACAGGGAAGCTGGTCAGAGTTGATGGGAAGATGGATGGAGCCATATACAGGGCAATCTTGGAAGAAAACAGAGGTTCACCTTCCAGCAGGACAACAACCCTAAACATACAGCCAGAGCTACAATGGAATGGCTTAGATCAAAGCATATTCATGTGTTAGAATGGCCCAGTCAAAGTCCAGACCTAAATCCAATTAAGAATCTGTGGCAAGACTTGAAAATTGCTGTTCACAGATGCTCTTCATCCATTCTGACATGACTTGAGCTATCTTGCAAAGAAGAATGGGCACAAATGTCACTCTCTAGATGTTCAAAACTGGTACAGACATACCCAAAAGACTTGCAGCTGTAATTGCAGCGAAAGGTGGTTCTACAAAGTATTGACTCAGGGGGGCTGAATACAAATGCACACCACACTTTTCACATATTTATTTGTAAAAAAAATTGAAAACCATTTATCATTTTCCTACTTCACAATTATGTGCCACTCTGTGTTGGTCTATCACATAAAATTAATTTACGTTTTTGGTTGTAACATGACAAAATGTGGAAATTTTCAAGGGGTATGAATACTTTTTCAAGGCACTGTAGGTTAAACAAGGTTGTTGCTGAATAAGCAGTCCTTTAACATTATTTTTAAAATGATTTTAGTTTATAAGGGGTATACAGGTGTAGCACACGGACCTTTTTCCTGCCTTTGGCTCACTTGCAGGTCAAGGCACACCACGCTATATGCCCGTACCCTTCTGTTTTAAGAGGTTGAGCGGTGTTAACAGTTTTTGGGTCCTGCAGCAAGTTTTCCCCTTCCTCTGGTTCTCGTCTCCTAGAGTATAGGGACAAGTCTCTATTTCTCCCCAGGAAGGCCAATGTCCACACCACTTTAACTCCAACGCTGAGTTTATTTTTATAAGCAAAGTTCAGGTTCAGCAGACAGGAAAGATGGATGAGAGAAAAGGACAGTGAGGTTTGGGAGATAGGTCCAGGCACAAACTGGTACAATAGTCGCCACTCGATCCCGAGTAGGTTTAGCTCACCCGGATAGTCCCCTGTAAGAGCGGATCCTAGCAGCCGGAGTGATGCTCGAACTTTCCTTAGTTTTCCTAGAGTTACGATCGGGAGATCCTCTGCCACAGAATCTTTAAGTCCCAAACTTCTCAACACTTGCAACACAAAGACAGGTGCCAGCGACAGCACGTTGCAAGGCCTTTGGCGGATCTTTGAATCCCTCTAGAAGGTAACCAGGCCCCTCTTTCACCGTGAGACTCTCACCGGTCCATCAGATAAGGTCCTCCCCCGGTCTCCTCTTCTTAGAGCGGGACCACCCTCTCCAGGGCACCCTAGGATTCCTCTTTTGGAGATAGGCCTCACCTAAATGTGCTGGGCCTATAGTAGAGTTGCAGCCCCAGGCTAAAGGTGCCTGAGACTGATACACACGCACACCCATGGCCTGGAGGGCCGGGTGGTACGAAAGAAGAGCCCCAAAAGATGGCGTCCGCCCCTTATGTATCCTCTCCCAGCATGCACAGCAGGCTAACCACGCCCACCGCACCACTGCCGAGAGAGGACACCCTAAGGCATAGCAAGGTCACCCACAGTTCAACCCTGACCTGATATGGCAGTGCCACCTACAGGCCACAGGGAACAGTACATCAGGTTGCATTACATAGGCAGAAGCGAGTACTAACAATCAAAGTGGTCTGAGCCTGGCTATAGGCTCAGACTAACCCCCTAAATTTAAGTACATAGCACCCCTGAAAAGTAAAGGGGCGCTACATTGGTATGAGAGCTGAAGTGGTAAAAAGAAAAATGGTAACATAAAACAGACACAACATTGTTATACCAGTATATCTTTTACCAGGGACCGCCTGGTAAAAGGTTTAATTTGGTGATGTTTGCAGGTCATGGTTCTCAGGTTCCCCCTACTGGTGACTGCTGACATACAGGAAGGTAACTACTATTACTAAATGAATCATAATGTGCCCACATATCTTTGGTCCCTAAAGCCAACAACAACATGGATGTGACCAGACCTAATTTGGTGTGGTCTGCATTCAATACTGTATGAATTAGTGTCGGGCAGTACACGTTATTTAAAATAACAGCATGCAAATGTGATTATGATGTGCTTGCTGTGAAGCTGGCCTTACTATAATCATACAAATGGGTGCTCCCTTTCCTATTTGCTTTATGTCTATGCCTTGATAATGCAACACTATAAGGACCCGATAAATTGTGAAGGTACCATATCTTGATATACCTCCTCTATCGCCTGCATTCTCAACATGTTAGGAATTTTAAGCTATTTGGGCTCTTAGCAAATTTAAAGTGAACATCTCAAAGTTACATTTTCTCAACATGTCCCACCTATCTCATGACTATTTTCAGTTTATTGGTACACTCCTTTTGTTGGCAGCCCAAAGCCATACAATATTTAGGGAAGGAGACCCTCTCCAATCTGAGAATTCTATTTAACCTCAACTGGGGGGAACCAGCTATGAAGATCTCAGACTTAGCCAGTTGGGGTAACTCCCCTTGTCCTGTTTTTGGAGAATCATTGTTCTAAAAAAATCTTTACATGCATGTACATTATCCAGTGATGGGACAACATCACCCAGTGCCCAGGGCACAAATGCCAAACTGCGCCCCCCTGCCCCATTAGTTTGTGCAAGCTTAGGGGATCCTACGCCCAGCAGTTGTTCGCTTATCAAAATCACTGCCGCTGTCACTACTCCTGTCAGCCTGTTGTAACAGAAGGAAGGTGCCCCCATCCCTACAGTAGACGCCCTCATCCCTACAGTAAACTATTGCGCCCAGAGCATACACCCACCCCTTTTTCCTGGCCTGACACTATCTAAGCTCTATATATTACTTTTCATGAGATGGGACAGTCAGAGTGTATCTACAGAGGATGCAGAGTGCTCTGAGACACGTGTTTACCATATCCAGCTGTAGGGGGCCATACCAGAAGACACTTATGCCTATGGTTACTGTAAGCATCAGGGGGGTACAGGCAGTACACCTGTATTTTTTTTTCAATTTTTATTTATTTTTATTTTTATTTATTTTTTGTAAGGGGTAATATATATATATATATTTTTTGTAAGGGGCCCAGAGGTCCCCAGAGGCCCGGAGGTCCCCGGGACCCCGGATGGTAACCCCCCTTTTTTATGTATTTTTTATAAAAAAAAAAAGTTAATTTTTTTTTTGTAAGGGGCCCAGAGGTCCCCAGAGGCCCGGAGATCCCCAGGGCCCCAGATGGCAACCCCCCTTTTTTTTTATAAAAATATTTTTATTTATTTATATTTTTATAAATAGTTTTTTTTTGTAAGGGTCCCAGAATGGCAACCCCCCTTTTTTTTTGTTCGTCAGCACCCAAAGCCCCCCCGACCTCAACAATTTGTGGCGGCAGCACCCCCCCTGCTTCTCAATTCGTGTCACCCCCCGCTTCTCAATTCCCCCCAGGCTCTCCTCTGCTCCAGGGGGCCCATGCCTGAAGCTGTGTAAGGGGCCCCAAAATTCCTGATGGCGGCCCTGACTGTAAGACTTATGTACCAGAGATTTATAGGCACAAATGTATCTGCAGTGGTTTTAGATGAGGGTTTATTGCATGCCAGTACTTTTTAGAAATCAACTCAGAAGCCAGTCACTGTCTAAAATTAATAGTCAACTGTCTTGCCCAACTCCAGGATGAAATTATTAAATGCTTAGTAACTCTAGGGAGTAGAGGAACAGGCTGTTTTACTTACCATATTCCTCGCTTGGAAATTGCCTGAAGTAATGTCACTGCTGGAACAGAAAAAGAGCAAAAATGTATAAACCTATTACAGGACAATTTTATGGTCCAGTTTGAGGCCCCAACCAGGAATGATGCTCTGTTGGACCTGGTAATTTCAAACCATGCAGAGCTAATTACTAATGTTCATATAAAGGAACATCTAGGTAGCAGTGATCATAACATGATTGCATTTGATGTTAGCTGTAAGCAAAAAACACATACGGGAAAGATAAAAACACTTAACTTTAAGGCCCCTTTCACACTGGGGCGGGCATATGCGGTGACGGTATAGCAGCGCGATTTTCAGCGCCCTATACCGTCGTGTTTACCGCGATATTTGGCCACTAGTGGTGCCGTTTTAACCCCCGCTAGCGGCCGAAAAAGGGTAAATACCGCCCGCAAACCGTGGCTACAGCCGCGGTTTGCGGGCGGTATTACCGCGGTGTCCCATTGATTTCAATGGGAAGGAGCGGTATACACACCGCTCCTTCACCGCTCCAAAGATGCGGCTTGCAGGAGATTTTTTTGTCTCCTGCCAGCGCACCGCCTCAGTATGAAAGCCCTCAGGGCTTTCACATTGAGAATGCTGGGGCAGGAGTATTTCAGGCGTTATTTATGCGCTATTTTTAGCGCAAAAACGCCTGAAATACGCCTCAGTGTGAAAGGGGCCTTAGAGAGCAAATTTTCCAAGGATGAGGGCTGCTCTCCAAGACTTATGCTGCGTACACACGACCGTTATTCATGTCATGGAAAAAAAATGAAGTTTTTCTCGACGTGATTTTTCGTGTTTCCTCTCAAGCCTACCTTGCATACACACGTTTGTGAAAAAAAAATGCTTGAGCAAAGCGCGGTGACGTACAACACGTACAACGGCATTAAAAGGGGAAAATTCCATTCGAATGGCGCCACCCTTTGGGACACTTTTGCTGATCCTCGTGTTAATAAAGTTTGGGGAGAGACGATTCGCGCTTTTCAGTCTTCGTGCTTTTCAGTCTATTACAGCGTGACGAATGTGCTATCTCTATTACGAACGCTAGTTTTACCAGAACGAGCGCTCCCGTCTCATACTTGATTCTGAGCATGCGCATTTTTTTACCCTCGTAGAAGCCTACACACACGACCATTTTTCACGACCATTTTTCTCGTCATGAAAAACGGTCGTGTGTACGCGGCATTAGATTGGAAGGGATAATATTGCCATTGATGAACACAACAAAAATGGGAATTCTTTAAAAAGACTGTATGTGAACTCACTGCAAATTACATTCCCATGGGCAATTACCTTAAAAGGCTAAAAATATAACCTATGTGGCTAACGGCCAACGTTAAAAAATATATAAATAATAAGAAAAAATATTTAAAAAATATATAAAAATGAAGGAACATTATTATCATTTAAATGTTACAAAGAATATAACAGAATATGTAAAAATGAAATCAAAGATGTAAAACATTCAGAACGAATGACAGATTGCAAAAGATAGTAGGACAAACCTCCAAAAATTCTTCAAATATATCAATAGTAAAAAGGTCAGGTCTGAGCATGTAGGCCCTTTACAAAATAATCTAGAGTGGGTGACTGGGGACAAAGAGAAGGCAAATGTATTAAATACTTTCTTCAGGTCTGTGTATACAACGCAGCATGGGGGAGCTCAAGTCCATAATGGGGGTGGTAGTGCCCCAAATCCACAATGGCTCAAAAGTGATATGGTCCAGAAATATTTAGACAGAATAAAAGGTGGATAAAGCACCTGGACCAGATGGCATACACCCACGGATCCTAAAAGAATTGAGCTTTGTAATTTCAAAGCCATTGTATCTAATTTTTAGGGACTCATTAATGACAGGAATAGTACCACTGGATTGGCGCAGGGCCAATGTGGTGCCTATATTTTAAAAGGGAACAATGTCTTCAAAAAGTAACTATAGACCTGTTAGTTTAACTTCTATAGTTGGGAAGATACTGGAGAGTTTAATTAAAGACCGCATAGATGAGTTCTTGCTGGTAAAAAATATTTTAAGCAACAGACAGCATGGATTCATGAAAGACAGAAGTTGTCAAAAAAAAATCTGATATCTTTTTATGAAGAGGTAAGTAAGACCTTCAACAGAGGGGTGGCAGTGGACTTGGTATACTTGGATTTTGAAAAAAGCGTTCGATACAGTTCCGCACACACGGCTCATGTGTAAGGTAAAGTCTACAGGATTGGAAATATCAGTTTGTAAATGGATAGAAAACTGGCTAAAAGACAGAATTCAGAGAGTAGTGGTTAATGATTCTTACTCTGAATGGTCTAAGGTTATTAGTGGTGTACCCCAAGGTTCAGTGTTGGGACCCTTACTTTTTAATATCTTTATAAATGATATTGGGTCTGGGACCAAAAGTAAAATTTCTGTCTTTGCAGATGACACCAAGCTATGCAGTGGAAGAACGTCCTTACAGGATGTCGCCAATTTACAAGCCGACCTCAATGCTCTGTTTAATTGGGTGACTATGTGGCCGATGAGGTTTAATGTTGATAAATGGAAAGTTATGCATGTGGGGGCTAAGAATATGAATGCATCATACATACTAGGGGGAGTACAACTGGGGAGATCCATAGTGGAGAAGGATCTGGGGGTTTTGGTAGATCATAACTCATAAGCTCAATAATGGCATGCAATGCCAAGCTGCGGTTTCCAAAGCAAGCAAATTCCTTTCTTGTATTAGGAGAGGTATGGACTCCAGAGAGAGAGATATCATTTTTGCCCCTGTACAAATCATTAGTAAGACCTCATCTGGAATATGCAGTTCAGTTTTGAGGACCAGTTCACAAAAAGGATATCGGGGAACTGGAGAAAGTGCAGAGAAGGGCAACCAAACTGATAAGAGGCATGGAGGAGCTCAGCTATGAGGAAAGATTAGAGGAACTGAATTTATTCTCTCTTGAGAAGAGGAGATTAAGGGGGGGATATGATCAACATGTACAAATATATAAGGGGTCCATATAGTGAACTTGGTTTTATTCACTTTACGGTGAACACAGAGGACAAGGGGTCATTCTTTACGCCTAGAGAAATAGCGATTTAATCTTGAAATATGGAAAGGTTACTTCACAGTAGGGATGGGCCCGGTGCTCGATTCGAACCCATGTTCGAATCGAGCACCGGGCGTTCGCTCGCTCGTCGAGCCCAGAACTATTTGGGCCGCTCGCATCACATTCGTGTGATGCGAGCGGCCCCGCAATGCATTGCGGCCGGCGCGGCCGGCGCAGTGCATTGCTGGCTGATGATTGGCCAAGCATGCACTGTGACCCCGCATGCTTGGCCAATCACAGCGCCCGAAACTCGGAGAGCAATAATTGGCTACAGGCAGGACGCCTGTAGCCAATTACAGCTCAGGGGCTTTAGTACATGCCCCACCATTTAAAAGGCCGCCACGCCATCGGCCCCGGTCACATGAGTTCCGGCTTTAGGAGAGATCAGTCTGCTGATTCTGTCTTTGCTTGATACTGAAAGATTTGCTCTTCTTTGCTAAACCATTGGCTATTTCTTTGCTAAACCATTGCTACCTAAGTCATTGATCGTTCATTGCTGCTGATTGCACAGTTAGCGTGTTATTAGCTGCTGCTGGGGATTAGTCTGGTGCGTGCTTACTGTTAGTACAGTATTGCAGTAGTACCAACCGCAGTGCTGTTAGCACAGCATTGCACCCCAACAGCACCCATAGGACTTCTAGTGTGTTAGTGGCAGCAAACAGAGCTCCTATATTTTCTTCTCAGCAGCACCCATAGGACTTCTAGTGTGTTAGTGGCAGCAAACAGAGCTCCTATATTTTCTTCTCAGCAGCACCCATAGGACTTCTAGTGTGTTAGTGGCATCACACAGAGCTCCTATATTTTCTTCTCAGCAGCACCCATAGGACTTCTAGTGTGTTAGTGGCAGCAAACAGAGCTCCTATATTTTCTTCTCAGCAGCACCCATAGGACTTCTAGTGTGTTAGTGGCAGCAAACAGAGCTCCTATATTTTCTTCTCAGCAGCACCCATAGGACTTCTAGTGTGTTAGTGGCATCACACAGAGCTCCTATATTTTCTTCTCAGCAGCACCCATAGGACTTCTAGTGTGTTAGTGGCAGCAAACAGAGCTCCTATATTTTCTTCTCAGCAGCACCCATAGGACTTCTAATGTGTTAGTGGCATCACACAGAGCTCCTATATTTTCATCTCAGAAGCACCCATAGGACTTCTAGTGTGTTAGTGGCATCACACAGAGCTCCTATATTTTCTTCTCAGAAGCACCCATAGGACTTCTAGTGTGTTAGTGGCAGCAAACAGAGCTCCTATATTTTCTTCTTAGCAGCACCCATAGGACTTCTAATGTGTTAGTGGCATCACACAGAGTTCCTATATTTTCATCTCAGAAGCACCCATAGGACTTCTAGTGTGTTAGTGGCATCACACAGAGCTCCTATATTTTCTTCTCAGAAGCACCCATAGGACTTCTAGTGTGTTAGTGGCAGCAAACAGAGCTCCTATATTTTCTTCTCAGCAGCACCCATAGGACTTCTAGTGTGTTAGTGGCAGCAAACAGAGCTCCTATATTTTCTTCTCAGCAGCACCCATAGGACTTCTAGTGTGTTAGTGGCATCACACAGAGCTCCTATATTTTCTTCTCAGCAGCACCCATAGGACTTCTAGTGTGTTAGTGGCATCACACAGAGCTCCTATATTTTCATCTCAGAAGCACCCATAGGACTTCTAGTGTGTTAGTGGCATCACACAGAGCTCCTATATTTTCTTCTCAGCAGCACCCATAGGACTTCTAGTGTGTTAGTGGCAGCAAACAGAGCTCCTATATTTTCATCTCAGAAGCACCCATAGGACTTCTAGTGTGTTAGTGGCATCACACATAGCTCCTATATTTTCTTCTCAGCAGCACCCATAGGACTTCTAGTGTGTTAGTGGCATCACACAGAGCTCCTATATTTTCTTCTCAGCAGCACCCATAGGACTTCTAGTGTGTTAGTGGCATCACACAGAGTTCCTATATTTTCATCTCAGAAGCACCCATAGGACTTCTAGTGTGTTAGTGGCATCACACAGAGCTCCTATATTTTCATCTCAGAAGCACCCATAGGACTTCTAGTGTGTTAGTGGCATCACACAGAGCTCCTATATTTTCTTCTCAGCAGCACCCATAGGACTTCTAGTGTGTTAGTGGCAGCAAACAGAGCGCCTATATTTTCTTCTCAGAAGCACCCATAGGACTTCTAGTGTGTTAGTGGTATCACACAGAGTTCCTATATTTTCATCTCAGAAGCACCCATAGGACTTCTAGTGTGTTAGTGGCATCACACAGAGCTCCTATATTTTCTTCTCAGCAGCACCCATAGGACTTCTAGTGTGTTAGTGGCATCACACAGAGCTCCTATATTTTCATCTCAGAAGCACCAATAGGACTTCTAGTGTGTTAGTGGCAGCAAACAGAGCTCCTATATTTTCTTCTCAGCAGCACCCATAGGACTTCTAGTGTGTTAGTGGCAGCAAACAGAGCTCCTATATTTTCTTCTCAGCAGCACCCATAGGACTTCTAGTGTGTTAGTGGTATCACACAGAGCTCCTATATTTTCTTCTCAGCAGCACCCATAGGACTTCTAGTGTGTTAGTGGCAGCAAACAGAGCTCCTATATTTTCTTCTCAGCAGCACCCATAGGACTTCTAGTGTGTTAGTGGCATCACACAGAGCTCCTATATTTTCATCTCAGAAGCACCCATAGGACTTCTAGTGTGTTAGTGGCATCACACAGAGCTCCTATATTTTCTTCTCAGCAGCACCCATAGGACTTCTAGTGTGTTAGTGGCAGCAAACAGAGCTCCTATATTTTCATCTCAGAAGCACCCATAGGACTTCTAGTGTGTTAGTGGCATCACACAGAGCTCCTATATTTTCATCTCAGAAGCACCCATAGGACTTCTAGTGTGTTAGTGGCATCACACATAGCTCCTATATTTTCTTCTCAGCAGCACCCATAGGACTTCTAGTGTGTTAGTGGCATCACACAGAGCTCCTATATTTTCATCTCAGAAGCACCCATAGGACTTCTAGTGTGTTAGTGGCATCACACAGAGCTCCTATATTTTCTTCTCAGCAGCACCCATAGGACTTCTAGTGTGTTAGTGGCAGCAAACAGAGCTCCTATATTTTCTTCTCAGAAGCACCCATAGGACTTCTAGTGTGTTAGTGGTATCACACAGAGTTCCTATATTTTCATCTCAGAAGCACCAATAGGACTTCTAGTGTGTTAGTGGCATCACACAGAGCTCCTATATTTTCTTCTCAGCAGCACCCATAGGACTTCTAGTGTGTTAGTGGCATCACACAGAGCTCCTATATTTTCATCTCAGAAGCACCAATAGGACTTCTAGTGTGTTAGTGGCAGCAAACAGAGCTCCTATATTTTCTTCTCAGCAGCACCCATAGGACTTCTAGTGTGTTAGTGGCATCACACAGAGCTCCTATATTTTCATCTCAGAAGCACCCATAGGACTTCTAGTGTGTTAGTGGCATCACACAGAGCTCCTATATTTTCTTCTCAGCAGCACCCATAGGACTTCTAGTGTGTTAGTGGCATCACACAGAGCTCCTATATTTTCTTCTCAGCAGCACCCATAGGACTTCTAGTGTGTTAGTGGCATCACACAGAGCTCCTATATTTTCTTCTCAGCAGCACCCATAGGACTTCTAGTGTGTTAGTGGCATCACACAGAGCTCCTATATTTTCTTCTCAGAAGCACCCATAGGACTTCTAGTGTGTTAGTGGCATCATACAGAGCTCCTATATTTTCTTCTCAGCAGCACCCATAGGACTTCTAGTGTGTTAGTGGCAGCAAACAGTGCTCCTATATTTTCTTCTCAGCAGCACCCATAGGACTTCTAGTGTGTTAGTGGCAGCAAACAGAGCTCCTATATTTTCATCTCAGAAGCACCCATAGGACTTCTAGTGTGTTAGTGGCATCACACAGAGCTCCTATATTTTCATCTCAGAAGCACCCATAGGACTTCTAGTGTGTTAGTGGCATCACACAGAGCTCCTATATTTTCTTCTCAGAAGCACCCATAGGACTTCTAGTGTGTTAGTGGCATCACACAGAGCTCCTATATTTTCTTCTCAGCAGTAGGGATGAGCTTCGTGTTCGAGTCGAACATACGTTCGACTCGAACATTGGCTGTTCGATCGTTCGACGAAGATCGAACGATTTGGGCCGTTCGCGCCAAATTCGAGTGACGCGAACGGCCCACAATGCACTACGCCATCGCAGTGTCATCCAGGCGCTGTGATTGGCCAAGCATGCACTGTGACCCCGCATGCTTGGCCAATCACAGCGCCGGCAGCGAGGAGAGCAATGATTGGCCACAGGCAGGATGCCTGTGGCCAATTATTGCTGAGGGTGTTTAGTACACGCCCCACACTATAAAAGGCCGCCAGCACGGCGGCCTAGTGTAGTGTGTTCCGGAGCAGGGATAGAGTAGCATAGGCAGGGACAGTGACTGTTATTTCTTTCTTGCTTAACCTGGATTCCTTTAGTTTAGGGAAAGAGAAGGATAGGTAGGGAGAGTGTCAGTGTGTTTTGTGCTTCTGCTATAGTGTGCTTAAAAAAAAACATTTATTCTAGGGACAGAAAACTCTAGGTAGGGACAGTGTCAGTTTCTTTCACTCTGCAAGTCCTTGTTTCCAGGGACCTGGAAGGACAGTGAGTGAATTGTCCTTTTGCTATATTGTGATTAAAAAAAACATTTATTCTAGGGACAGAAAACTCTAGGTAGGGACAGTGTCAGTTTCTTTCACTCTGCAAGTCCTTGTTTCCAGGGACCTGGAAGGACAGTGAGTGAATTGTCCTTTTGCTATATTGTGATTAAAAAAAACATTTATTCTAGGGACAGAAAACTCTAGGTAGGGACAGTGTCAGTTTCTTTCACTCTGCAAGTCCTTGTTTCCAGGGACCTGGAAGGACAGTGAGTGAATTGTCCTTTTGCTATATTGTGATTAAAAAAAACATTTATTCTAGGGACAGAAAACTCTAGGTAGGGACAGTGTCAGTTTCTTTCACTCTGCAAGTCCTTGTTTCCAGGGACCTGGAAGGACAGTGAGTGAATTGTCCTTTTGCTATATTGTGATTAAAAAAAACATTTTTTTCTAGGGACAGAAAACTGTAGGTAGGGAGAGTATTTTTTTTCTTTCACTCTGCAAGTCCTTGTTTCCAGGGACCTGTAAGGACAGTGAGTTAATTGTCCTTGTGCTATATTGTGCTGAAAAAAACATTTATTCCAGGGACAGAAAACTCTAGGTAGGGACAGTGTCAGTTTCTTTCACTCTGCAAGTCCTTGTTTCCAGGGACCTGGAAGGACAGTGAGTGAATTGTCCTTTTGCTATATTGTGATTAAAAAAAACATTTTTTTCTAGGGACAGAAAACTGTAGGTAGGGAGAGTGTTTTTTTTCTTTCACTCTGCAAGTCCTTGTTTCCAGGGACCTGTAAGGACAGTGAGTTAATTTTCCTTGTGCTATATTGTGATTAAAAAAAACATTTATTCTAGGGACAGAAAACTCTAGGTAGGGACAGTGTCAGTTTCTTTCACTCTGCAAGTCCTTGTTTCCAGGGACCTGGAAGGACAGTGAGTGAATTGTCCTTTTGCTATATTGTGATTAAAAAAAACATTTATTCTAGGGACAGAAAACTCTAGGTAGGGACAGTGTCAGTTTCTTTCACTCTGCAAGTCCTTGTTTCCAGGGACCTGGAAGGACAGTGAGTGAATTGTCCTTTTGCTATATTGTGATTAAAAAAAACATTTTTTTCTAGGGACAGAAAACTGTAGGTAGGGAGAGTATTTTTTTTCTTTCACTCTGCAAGTCCTTGTTTCCAGGGACCTGTAAGGACAGTGAGTTAATTGTCCTTGTGCTATATTGTGCTGAAAAAAACATTTATTCCAGGGACAGAAAACTCTAGGTAGGGACAGTGTCAGTTTCTTTCACTCTGCAAGTCCTTGTTTCCAGGGACCTGGAAGGACAGTGAGTGAATTGTCCTTTTGCTATATTGTGATTAAAAAAAACATTTTTTTCTAGGGACAGAAAACTGTAGGTAGGGAGAGTATTTTTTTTCTTTCACTCTGCAAGTCCTTGTTTCCAGGGACCTGTAAGGACAGTGAGTTAATTTTCCTTGTGCTATATTGTGATTAAAAAAAACATTTATTCTAGGGACAGAAAACTCTAGGTAGGGACAGTGTCAGTTTCTTTCACTCTGCAAGTCCTTGTTTCCAGGGACCTGGAAGGACAGTGAGTGAATTGTCCTTTTGCTATATTGTGATTAAAAAAAACATTTTTTTCTAGGGACAGAAAACTGTAGGTAGGGAGAGTATTTTTTTTCTTTCACTCTGCAAGTCCTTGTTTCCAGGGACCTGTAAGGACAGTGAGTTAATTTTCCTTGTGCTATATTGTGATTAAAAAAAACATTTATTCTAGGGACAGAAAACTCTAGGTAGGGACAGTGTCAGTTTCTTTCACTCTGCAAGTCCTTGTTTCCAGGGACCTGGAAGGACAGTGAGTGAATTGTCCTTTTGCTATATTGTGATTAAAAAAAACATTTTTTTCTAGGGACAGAAAACTGTAGGTAGGGAGAGTATTTTTTTTCTTTCACTCTGCAAGTCCTTGTTTCCAGGGACCTGTAAGGACAGTGAGTTAATTGTCCTTGTGCTATATTGTGCTGAAAAAAACATTTATTCCAGGGACAGAAAACTCTAGGTAGGGACAGTGTCAGTTTCTTTCACTCTGCAAGTCCTTGTTTCCAGGGACCTGGAAGGACAGTGAGTGAATTGTCCTTTTGCTATATTGTGATAAAAAAAAACATTTTTTTCTAGGGACAGAAAACTGTAGGTAGGGAGAGTGTTTTTTTTCTTTCACTCTGCAAGTCCTTGTTTCCAGGGACCTGTAAGGACAGTGAGTTAATTTTCCTTGTGCTATATTGTGATTAAAAAAAACATTTATTCTAGGGACAGAAAACTCTAGGTAGGGACAGTGTCAGTTTCTTTCACTCTGCAAGTCCTTGTTTCCAGGGACCTGGAAGGACAGTGAGTGAATTGTCCTTTTGCTATATTGTGATTAAAAAAAACATTTTTTTCTAGGGACAGAAAACTGTAGGTAGGGAGAGTGTTTTTTTTCTTTCACTCTGCAAGTCCTTGTTTCCAGGGACCTGTAAGGACAGTGAGTTAATTTTCCTTGTGCTATATTGTGATTAAAAAAAACATTTATTCTAGGGACAGAAAACTCTAGGTAGGGACAGTGTCAGTTTCTTTCACTCTGCAAGTCCTTGTTTCCAGGGACCTGGAAGGACAGTGAGTGAATTGTCCTTTTGCTATATTGTGATTAAAAAAAACATTTATTCTAGGGACAGAAAACTCTAGGTAGGGACAGTGTCAGTTTCTTTCACTCTGCAAGTCCTTGTTTCCAGGGACCTGGAAGGACAGTGAGTGAATTGTCCTTTTGCTATATTGTGATTAAAAAAAACATTTTTTTCTAGGGACAGAAAACTGTAGGTAGGGAGAGTATTTTTTTTCTTTCACTCTGCAAGTCCTTGTTTCCAGGGACCTGTAAGGACAGTGAGTTAATTGTCCTTGTGCTATATTGTGCTGAAAAAAACATTTATTCCAGGGACAGAAAACTCTAGGTAGGGACAGTGTCAGTTTCTTTCACTCTGCAAGTCCTTGTTTCCAGGGACCTGGAAGGACAGTGAGTGAATTGTCCTTTTGCTATATTGTGATAAAAAAAAACATTTTTTTCTAGGGACAGAAAACTGTAGGTAGGGAGAGTGTTTTTTTTCTTTCACTCTGCAAGTCCTTGTTTCCAGGGACCTGTAAGGACAGTGAGTTAATTTTCCTTGTGCTATATTGTGATTAAAAAAAACATTTATTCTAGGGACAGAAAACTCTAGGTAGGGACAGTGTCAGTTTCTTTCACTCTGCAAGTCCTTGTTTCCAGGGACCTGGAAGGACAGTGAGTGAATTGTCCTTTTGCTATATTGTGATTAAAAAAAACATTTTTTTCTAGGGACAGAAAACTGTAGGTAGGGAGAGTATTTTTTTTCTTTCACTCTGCAAGTCCTTGTTTCCAGGGACCTGTAAGGACAGTGAGTTAATTGTCCTTGTGCTATATTGTGCTGAAAAAAACATTTATTCCAGGGACAGAAAACTCTAGGTAGGGACAGTGTCAGTTTCTTTCACTCTGCAAGTCCTTGTTTCCAGGGACCTGGAAGGACAGTGAGTGAATTGTCCTTTTGCTATATTGTGATAAAAAAAAACATTTTTTTCTAGGGACAGAAAACTGTAGGTAGGGAGAGTGTTTTTTTTCTTTCACTCTGCAAGTCCTTGTTTCCAGGGACCTGTAAGGACAGTGAGTTAATTTTCCTTGTGCTATATTGTGATTAAAAAAAACATTTATTCTAGGGACAGAAAACTCTAGGTAGGGACAGTGTCAGTTTCTTTCACTCTGCAAGTCCTTGTTTCCAGGGACCTGGAAGGACAGTGAGTGAATTGTCCTTTTGCTATATTGTGATTAAAAAAAACATTTTTTTCTAGGGACAGAAAACTGTAGGTAGGGAGAGTGTTTTTTTTCTTTCACTCTGCAAGTCCTTGTTTCCAGGGACCTGTAAGGACAGTGAGTTAATTTTCCTTGTGCTATATTGTGATTAAAAAAAACATTTATTCTAGGGACAGAAAACTCTAGGTAGGGACAGTGTCAGTTTCTTTCACTCTGCAAGTCCTTGTTTCCAGGGACCTGGAAGGACAGTGAGTGAATTGTCCTTTTGCTATATTGTGATTAAAAAAAACATTTATTCTAGGGACAGAAAACTCTAGGTAGGGACAGTGTCAGTTTCTTTCACTCTGCAAGTCCTTGTTTCCAGGGACCTGGAAGGACAGTGAGTGAATTGTCCTTTTGCTATATTGTGATTAAAAAAAACATTTTTTTCTAGGGACAGAAAACTGTAGGTAGGGAGAGTATTTTTTTTCTTTCACTCTGCAAGTCCTTGTTTCCAGGGACCTGTAAGGACAGTGAGTTAATTGTCCTTGTGCTATATTGTGCTGAAAAAAACATTTATTCCAGGGACAGAAAACTCTAGGTAGGGACAGTGTCAGTTTCTTTCACTCTGCAAGTCCTTGTTTCCAGGGACCTGGAAGGACAGTGAGTGAATTGTCCTTTTGCTATATTGTGATAAAAAAAAACATTTTTTTCTAGGGACAGAAAACTGTAGGTAGGGAGAGTGTTTTTTTTCTTTCACTCTGCAAGTCCTTGTTTCCAGGGACCTGTAAGGACAGTGAGTTAATTTTCCTTGTGCTATATTGTGATTAAAAAAAACATTTATTCTAGGGACAGAAAACTCTAGGTAGGGACAGTGTCAGTTTCTTTCACTCTGCAAGTCCTTGTTTCCAGGGACCTGGAAGGACAGTGAGTGAATTGTCCTTTTGCTATATTGTGATTAAAAAAAACATTTTTTTCTAGGGACAGAAAACTGTAGGTAGGGAGAGTGTTTTTTTTCTTTCACTCTGCAAGTCCTTGTTTCCAGGGACCTGTAAGGACAGTGAGTTAATTTTCCTTGTGCTATATTGTGATTAAAAAAAACATTTATTCTAGGGACAGAAAACTCTAGGTAGGGACAGTGTCAGTTTCTTTCACTCTGCAAGTCCTTGTTTCCAGGGACCTGGAAGGACAGTGAGTGAATTGTCCTTTTGCTATATTGTGATTAAAAAAAACATTTATTCTAGGGACAGAAAACTCTAGGTAGGGACAGTGTCAGTTTCTTTCACTCTGCAAGTCCTTGTTTCCAGGGACCTGTAAGGACAGTGAGTTAATTTTCCTTGTGCTATATTGTGATTAAAAAAAACATTTTTTCTAGGGACAGAAAACTGTAGGTAGGGAGAGTGTTTTTTTTCTTTCACTCTGCAAGTCCTTGTTTCCAGGGACAGAGAAGGACACCTGAAGGTAGCCCTTATTGCTTTTTTCCCATCTCCCTGCAGGCCATCTATTAGAATGTCTGGAAGGCAAACAAGGAGAGGCAGACAGTCAGGAGGCAATAAAAGAGGGCAAGCAGGCTCTGTGTCTGGGGGCAACAGTGCTGGTCGTGGACGCGGTGCATTGTCATCAGCACATGGCCATGGGACACGCTTGTCCTTCTTTTCGGCAGCTGGACATGTTGAGCCACATCATGCCGAAGACTTGGTAGAGTGGATGACCAAGCCCTCCTCCTCCTCCTCATCCTCTCTCACCCAGGCTCAGGGTACTGGAAAAGCAGCTGCCAAAGCGTCGTCTTCCCTGGTATCAATGTCAGACAAATCATCAGTCACTCCTTCCCTAGACCCACCATGTCCTCCTCCTGAGGAGTCCCCCGAACTGTTTCAGCACAGTGTTGGGTACATGCTCCAGGAGGATGCCCAGCGTTTCGAAGGGTCTGATGATGAAACCCAGCTAGAGGAAGGCAGTAGCGTGAGAGCAGACAGAGGGGATGCTCAAGAAGGACACCAATCTGGCAGTCATGTTCCAGCAGCTGCAGCATACTGCCAGATTGGCTCCAGTGATGAGGAGGGAGGGGATGATGAGGTCAATGACTCCACGTGGGTGCCTAATAGGAGAGAGGAGGAGGAGGAGGATGAGGAGGAGGCACATCTCCAACGAGGCAGGATGCCCTTTGGTGGCCAGCGTAAGGGCAGTACACCGACGGAATCACACCGCAGAGCTCCGCCTGTGCAGGGCGCTGCCTCTGCCCGTCATTCAAAAAGTTCTTTGGTGTGGGCCTTTTTTGAGGCTAGTGCATCAGATCGCACAGCTGCTGTTTGCAACATATGTCTCAAGCGTATATCGCGTGGCCAAAACATCAGCCGCTTGGGTACCACATGCCTGACCAGACATATGTTGACCTGCCATGCAGCTCGTTGGCAAGCCTACCTCAAAGACCCACACCAAAGAACAAAGCGGACCTCTCCTTGCACCGCATCAGCTGGGATCTCCAACCCCACTATAACTTCAGTCCTCTCTGAAACATGCACTGAGAGGAATGAAGGTGTAGAATTAGGTGTGTCACAGCCAAGTACTTGCGCCCACTCTGCTAGCAGTACACCGACGTCCGATTCTAGCAGGCAAATTTCCCTGCCCCAGCTGCTGGACCGTCGAAAGAAGTTCACTCCCAGCCATCCACATGCCCAGCGGTTGAATGCTAGCTTGGCTAAATTGCTAGCGCTTCAACTGCTGCCTTTTCAGTTGGTAGACTCGGCCCCCTTCCGTGAGTTTGTGCAATGTGCGGTTCCTCAGTGGCAGGTTCCCAAACGCCACTTTTTCTCACGGAAGGCTATTCCGGCTCTCTACCGGCATGTGGAAGGCAATGTCTTGGCCTCGCTGGACAGGGCGGTCAGCGGTAAGGTGCATATTACCGCTGACTCATGGTCCAGCAGGCATGGACAGGGACGTTACCTTTCTTTCACGGCCCATTGGGTCACTCTTTTGGCAGCTGGGAAGGATTCAGGACAAGGTGCAGTAGTGTTGGAGGTTGTCCCACCGCCACGCCTCCAAAATGCTACTACTGGTTGTGACACACCTCTCTCCTCCACCCCCTCCTCTTCTTCTTCCTCCATGGCCTCTTCCTGTGGTTTGTCCTATGAACCAGCGGTGCTCCGTAGCCGTTCACGGGGCTACGCAAGTACGCAGGCAAAAAGATGCCATGCCGTGCTTGCGCTGGTGTGTTTGGGGGACAGAAGCCACACTGGGGCAGAGGTCCTGTCTGCTCTGCAGGGCCAGGCCGAGAGGTGGTTGACGCCACGCCAGCTTAAGCCAGGAATGGTGGTTTGCGACAATGGCACCAACCTCCTCTCCGCCCTCCGACAGGGACAACTGACCCATGTGCCCTGTGTGGCTCACGTCCTTAACCTGGTGGTGCAGCGGTTCTTGGGCAGGTACCCGGGCTTACAGGATGTCCTGAGGCAGGCCAGGAAAGTCTGTGTGCATTTCCGCAGATCTTATAATGCCAGTGCTCGCCTGGCTGAGCTGCAAAAGGAGTTGAACCTGCCCAAGAACCGCCTTATATGTGACATGCCCACCAGGTGGAACTCAACGTTGGCCATGCTGCAGCGGCTGCACACGCAGCAGAGGGCCATCAATGAGTACCTGTGCGACTACGGCACCAGGACAGGGTCAGGGGAGCTTGGTTTTTTTTCTCCACGCCAGTGGGGCATGATCAGGGATGCATGCACTGTCCTGGCACCATTTGAGGAGGCCACGAGGATGGTGAGCAGTGACAGTGCATGCATCAGTGACACTGTACCTCTTGTCCACCTGTTGGAGCACACGCTGCGTGGAATAATGGACAGGGCACTTGAGGCAGAACAGAGGCAGGAAGAGGAGGACTTCCTTGCCTCTCAAGGCCCCCTTTACCCAGACAGTGTTCCTTCTGTCCCACCCATCGCACAGGAAGAGGAGGAGGAGGAGGAGGAGGAGGAGGATTGTGTCAGCATGGAGGTGGAGGCTGGCACTCAGCATCATCAGCAGCAGTCTTTTAGGGATGATTTACAGTCCCAAGAAACCAGTGGACTTGTACGTGGCTGGGAGGAGGTGGCTGCGGATCATGTCGTCCTTAGTGACCCAGAGGACTCCGGAGCGAATGCCTCAGCAAACCTACGCTGCATGGCCTCCCTGATCCTGCAAAGTCTGCGGAAGGATCCTCGTATTCTTCGGATCAAGGAGAGGGACCATTACTGGCTGGCCACTCTCCTTGATCCACGGTACAAGGGTAAGGTTGCGGACCTTATGTTACCGTCGCAGAGGGAGCAGAGGATGAGACAACTCCGGGAGGCCTTGCAGAAAGGTCTGTGCAACGCGTTCCCAGAGACTGGGAGGTTGCAAACTCCTGGTCCTGGACAACGAGTTGCTGAGGCTTCGGCCAGTCAAAGAAGGAGCGGTGGGGAAGGTGGCCGTCTGACCGATGCGTTCAGACAATTCTTTAGTCCGCAGCCCCAAAGTATGATTGGTTCCAGCAACCATCGCCAGCGTCTGATAAACATGGTGCAGGAATATCTAGGGGCAAGGTCAGACTTGGACACCTTCCCCACCGAAAATCCTCTGGCTTACTGGGTCTTGAGGATGGATCACTGGCCAGAGCTTGCACAGTATGCAATTGAGCTACTGGCCTGTCCTGCATCCAGCGTTCTTTCGGAACGCACATTCAGTGCTGCTGGAGGATTTGTCACGGATCACAGGGTGCGCCTGTCCACCGACTCGGTTGATCGACTGACTTTCATCAAGATGAACCAGTCTTGGATCACCACCAGCTACCACACACCTGATGCTGATATAACAGACTAATTGATTTTAAAATGTCACATCCCTTCAAGACTGATGCTGATGCTGAGTGCCTGTGCTGTTATGTTGACTGCCTATCCTCCTCCTCCGAGTCCTCAATGATACGATTGATGATGATAGCTTGGAAGATCATTTTTGTTTATGGGTGCCGCCACCAGTGCCTAACGCCCAATTTTTCAGCCCCTGTTTAACAGGGGCGTGTAATTACAATTTTTGAAGCAATACTTTGCAACAGGGCTCATTGCTGTGCTCCAAGTACAGTATCTGTGAGGAGTTGCAGTGTTGTGCCACCAGTGCCTAAGGCCCAATTTTTCAGCCCCTGTTTAACAGGGGCGTGTCATTACAATTTTTGAAGCAATACTTTGCAACAGGGCTCATTGCTGTGCTCCAAGTACAGTATCTGTGAGGGGTTGCAGTGTTGTGCCACCAGTGCCTAAGGCCCAATTTTTCAGCCCCTGTTCAACAGGGGCATGTAATTACAATTCTTGATCTAATAATTCACAGCAGGGCCCATTGCTGCACCCACCAAGAGTAACTGTCAGGGCTTACAGTGTTGTGGCACCAGCACCACCATCAAAGGCCCAATTTTTACTACCACTGTTCAACAATTATATGTAATTAAAATTCCTGATATAATAGTTGACAGCAGGGCGTTCCAGCACCAACCAAGAGTAACTGTGAGTGCTTACAGTGTTGTGCCAACACCAACAACTAAGGGGCCTATTTCTGCAGAGTATATACGGCAGGTCCCTACTTTCAAACATCCAACTTACAAACGACTCCTACTTGCAAACGCAAGAAGACAACAGGAAGTGAGAGGAAATCTACCACTAGGAAGGAAAATTCTCTCCTGTAAGAATAAATATGGGAGAAAGGTGTCTCCTCTGTACTGATGCTTTATCAGCAATCCTTGTTTCAAGAAAAACACCACATTTCAAAAACAGTTGTCATTGGGACGGAAAGTGAGGTGAAATGTTCTGAACAGGGGCACAGACAGCAAAACAAATGTTACAGGGGTGATAACCCTTACCTATGTTTTCCAAAAAGTTTAAAAATAGATTTTTGGGCTGGAGCTACACTTCAACAATGTACCTGTTCAAAATTACAAACAGATTCTACATAAGAACAAACCTACAGTCCCTGTCTTGTATGCACCGCCTGTATACGGCTGTTCAGAGTATATAGGGCCTTTTTTATTTTATGTGCGGGGTTCCCCTTAATATCCATACAAGACCCAAAGGGGCTGGTAATGGGCTGGGGTAGGGGGGGGGGGGTCATGGGGTAGCTATGCCATTTTTCTTAAAGAATTTCATCCATATTACCGGGACCAGACATTACATTAAAGCCGCAAGCAGTTTTAAATGGCTTTTTTTTCCTTTAGAAGTGTCATTTTGTGCAGGGACAGTTCTAAACACGGGAAACACGTGGCACTTCACAGGCATACTTTAGACACCCCCCAGGTACGATATTTAAAGGAATATTTGACTTTTTTTTTTTCACTTTATGCATCATTAAAATGACTGCTCCCGAAAAACGACCGTTTTTAAAACTTCTTTTTGCATTGATACATGTCCCCTGGTGCAGAACCCGGGTTCCCAAACCCTTTTTAGGACAATAACATGCATAATAGTTGTTATAATTAGCACTTTAGAATTCGAACGTTCGCATCCATTGTATTTAATAGGGTTCTAATGTTCGTTCGAACTTCCGGTCCGTTCGCGGGTTCTGGTGCGAACCGAACCCGGGGGTGTTCGGCTCATCACTACTCAGCAGCACCCATAGGACTTCTAGTGTGTTAGTGGCATCACACAGAGCTCCTATATTTTCATCTCAGAAGCACCCATAGGACTTCTAGTTTGTTAGTGGCATCACACAGAGCTCCTATATTTTCTTCTCAGCAGCACCCATAGGACTTCTAGTGTGTTAGTGGCAGCAAACAGAGCTCCTATATTTTCTTCTCAGAAGCACCCATAGGACTTCTAGTGTGTTAGTGGTATCACACAGAGTTCCTATATTTTCATCTCAGAAGCACCCATAGGACTTCTAGTGTGTTAGTGGCATCACACAGAGCTCCTATATTTTCTTCTCAGCAGCACCCATAGGACTTCTAGTGTGTTAGTGGCATCACACAGAGCTCCTATATTTTCATCTCAGAAGCACCAATAGGACTTCTAGTGTGTTAGTGGCAGCAAACAGAGCTCCTATATTTTCTTCTCAGAAGCACCCATAGGACTTCTAGTGTGTTAGTGGTATCACACAGAGTTCCTATATTTTCATCTCAGAAGCACCAATAGGACTTCTAGTGTGTTAGTGGTATCACACAGAGTTCCTATATTTTCATCTCAGAAGCACCAATAGGACTTCTAGTGTGTTAGTGGTATCACACAGAATTCCTATATTTTCATCTCAGAAGCACCCATAGGACTTCTAGTGTGTTAGTGGTATCACACAGAGTTCCTATATTTTCATCTCAGAAGCACCAATAGGACTTCTAGTGTGTTAGTGGCATCACACAGAGCTCCTATATTTTCTTCTCAGCAGCACCCATAGGACTTCTAGTGTGTTAGTGGCATCACACAGAGCTCCTATATTTTCATCTCAGAAGCACCAATAGGACTTCTAGTGTGTTAGTGGCAGCAAACAGAGCTCCTATATTTTCTTCTCAGCAGCACCCATAGGACTTCTAGTGTGTTAGTGGCAGCAAACAGAGCTCCTATATTTTCTTCTCAGCAGCACCCATAGGACTTCTAGTGTGTTAGTGGCAGCAAACAGAGCTCCTATATTTTCTTCTCAGCAGCACCCATAGGACTTCTAGTGTGTTAGTGGCATCACACAGAGCTCCTATATTTTCTTCTCAGCAGCACCCATAGGACTTCTAGTGTGTTAGTGGCAGCAAACAGAGCTCCTATATTTTCTTCTCAGCAGCACCCATAGGACTTCTAGTGTGTTAGTGGCATCACACAGAGCTCCTATATTTTCATCTCAGAAGCACCCATAGGACTTCTAGTGTGTTAGTGGCATCACACAGAGCTCCTATATTTTCTTCTCAGCAGCACCCATAGGACTTCTAGTGTGTTAGTGGCAGCAAACAGAGCTCCTATATTTTCATCTCAGAAGCACCCATAGGACTTCTAGTGTGTTAGTGGCATCACACAGAGCTCCTATATTTTCATCTCAGAAGCACCCATAGGACTTCTAGTGTGTTAGTGGCATCACACATAGCTCCTATATTTTCTTCTCAGCAGCACCCATAGGACTTCTAGTGTGTTAGTGGCATCACACAGAGCTCCTATATTTTCATCTCAGAAGCACCCATAGGACTTCTAGTGTGTTAGTGGCATCACACAGAGCTCCTATATTTTCTTCTCAGCAGCACCCATAGGACTTCTAGTGTGTTAGTGGCAGCAAACAGAGCTCCTATATTTTCTTCTCAGAAGCACCCATAGGACTTCTAGTGTGTTAGTGGTATCACACAGAGTTCCTATATTTTCATCTCAGAAGCACCAATAGGACTTCTAGTGTGTTAGTGGCATCACACAGAGCTCCTATATTTTCTTCTCAGCAGCACCCATAGGACTTCTAGTGTGTTAGTGGCATCACACAGAGCTCCTATATTTTCATCTCAGAAGCACCCATAGGACTTCTAGTGTGTTAGTGGCATCACACAGAGCTCCTATATTTTCTTCTCAGCAGCACCCATAGGACTTCTAGTGTGTTAGTGGCATCACACAGAGCTCCTATATTTTCTTCTCAGCAGCACCCATAGGACTTCTAGTGTGTTAGTGGCATCACACAGAGCTCCTATATTTTCTTCTCAGCAGCACCCATAGGACTTCTAGTGTGTTAGTGGCATCACACAGAGCTCCTATATTTTCTTCTCAGAAGCACCCATAGGACTTCTAGTGTGTTAGTGGCATCACACAGAGCTCCTATATTTTCTTCTCAGCAGCACCCATAGGACTTCTAGTGTGTTAGTGGCAGCAAACAGAGCTCCTATATTTTCTTCTCAGCAGCACCCATAGGACTTCTAGTGTGTTAGTGGCAGCAAACAGAGCTCCTATATTTTCTTCTCAGCAGCACCCATAGGACTTCTAGTGTGTTAGTGGCATCACACAGAGCTCCTATATTTTCATCTCAGAAGCACCCATAGGACTTCTAGTGTGTTAGTGGCATCACACAGAGCTCCTATATTTTCATCTCAGAAGCACCCATAGGACTTCTAGTGTGTTAGTGGCATCACACAGAGCTCCTATATTTTCTTCTCAGAAGCACCCATAGGACTTCTAGTGTGTTAGTGGCATCACACAGAGCTCCTATATTTTCTTCTCAGCAGCACCCATAGGACTTCTAGTGTGTTAGTGGCATCACACAGAGCTCCTATATTTTCATCTCAGAAGCACCCATAGGACTTCTAGTGTGTTAGTGGCATCACACAGAGCTCCTATATTTTCTTCTCAGCAGCACCCATTCACAGTAAGAGCTGTGAAAATGTGGAATAGACTCCCTCCAGAGGTGGTTCTGGCCAGCTCAGTAGATTACTTCAAGAAAGGCATGAATTCTTTCCTAAATGTACATAATACTGTTGTAGCAAATTGGATCATGCTCTGCTGTTTTTTTTTTGCCTTCCTTAGGATTAACTGTGGGTATATAATTGTGTATATGGGATTGTATGATATTTTTTATTTATTTTTATGGTTGAACTAGATGGACTTTAATTCATTAATTAATCTGGAAAAACACAACCATAACCAAGCAAAAAAACCTAGTTTTACCTTTGTCACAGTGCTAGTAGTCTGCGGATATTTACCCTCTTTTTTATCTTCCTTCCTCTGCACCCCTCCACTGTTCATAAGGGCTTTTTCTTGGTTTATTTATCTTTTTTTTATTAAAACACTTCTGCACCCCCCCCCCCATGCATATCATAGGCTAGGCAAATGACGTGCACTTTACCCGCTGTACCTCCTGGGATATGCAAGTCACAGGGGAGGGTGGCAGGCCTAGAGGTGAGTCATTGGGGAAGCCATCAGCTGAACCTGGAATAGCTGACAGCTTCCTGATATGTCATTCATGAAGATGGTGTCATGAAACCAAGGGAGGAGCAGAAGGGAAGAGGATCTCAGCAGGACAACACTGGAGCTGCTCAGAGGGTGAATATATTAACTGTGTAGGACCCACAACTAGGTAAGCAGGCGTTAAGAAACAAATAAAAATGAGGGGGGAAGGTGAAGGTCCTCTTAAATCACCTGCTTTCAGTGCAATAAAGAGAAAACTGGAGTTTCCTAGAAAACGACAACTCCTCTGTGAATCTTAAAGCATTACCCTATTTTGCCCTCTGGTTCCCTGCGGAAAAAAAACTTCAACTGCACTCTTTGACCTGTCCCAGATACTAATACTAGTCCAGGCATTTAGGAGACTACAATACACTCTACATGCAAAGGGCTCATTATGCCGTGTACACACGATCAGTTTTACCAATGAAAACAGTCCGATGGACTTTTCTCATCGGACAAACCGATTGCGTATGGGCCCCATCGGTCTTTTTTTCATCGGTGAGAAAAAATAGAACATGTTTTAAATTTATCGGATGGGAAAAAAAAAACAATAGCAAATTCCGATCGTCTGTGTGGAACTCCATCGGACAAAAAAACTCACGCATGCTCAGAATCAAGTCGACGCATGCTCAGAAGCATTGAACTTAATTGTTCTCGGCTTGTCGGAGTGTTTTACGTCACTGCGTTTGGGAAGGTCGGATTTTGACCGATGGTGTGTAGGCAAGACTAATGGAAGTCAGCTTCATCGGATTACCGATGGAAAAATCCATCGGATTAGAATCCATAGAAAATCCGATCGTGTGTACAGGGCTTTAGTCCACTCTTTGCCTCCTCTTAAAAACCTGTGTGCATCCACATGTAAATGCTTCCGTGACCCAAAACCAGAAAGACATTATTATTTTTTTGGAAAGGAGTACAGTAAAGCATTTACTTTTTAACTGTTAATAGCTTTTGTGGAGCTAAAGTACTTGTATACATTTGGCAATGACTTGTCTTGTCATTGATTATTTTATATAAACAAAACTTGTTTTTCCTAATTAATGAAGGGCCTATTTTTGTGAATATTCATATATAAATAGAAACTGTTTATACTGAGACATAATTGTTGGTTTATATTGCGTGCAGGTGTAGCAATTGCATGGGAGTTCCGGTGTGGTATTTTGCTTATGTTAGCCTAAATAGGGAATTAACATATCATCATATATTAAATGAACGTACATTATATGAGGCACACAGCTGTGCAACCACAAGGATCTGTTGTCATTGTGTGTATTACAGTATAAGTACATCCATGAAACCCTGCAAATTAAAACTATGCTGATACTGCAAATAGTCATTCGGTTGATGATCCCCATATGCTTTTGCAGAGTAGGCTTCTAATGTGTACTATGAGACTTTGCATGAGTTTATTGCAGTAAAAGCAACACAGAAGAATAGCTCTTTGTCTCCTGAAAGCTTACTAGATTTCTAAAATTATTTAGCCATTTCTGAGATTAGCCTGTTATTTAGATACTGTTAAATCATTAACTAACTGAATAAAAATATTGGCATTAGCTAATGTAATCCACAGCAATCAAATTTATACTTACATATAATACAGAGCTTTACCTTGTACACAGCAAGTATTCAGTAATGTATGAACTGAAGCAAAGTGTGCAGCGACCTCTAATGTTCATATAGTATATTGCAAGTAATCACATTAATTTTGTTTCTGTTTAGCCTAGTACACACATTGAGAATTTATGGATGTAGGATCATCCGTTTTTTTTTTGTTGCAAGCTACTGTAGTCTCATATTGAAAATGTATAGGTTACCAAAGTTACAAAAGAATAGAATTTCAGAAGTGATGTAATGTATTGTATTGTAATGTATTCTTTTGTTACCGAGCATGCATGGTCTTGGTCACACAATTTTTTTCATACAAACACTATACTAATTACACGGAAACCTTTCATTCTGTTATCGCACGAGAAAAAATAAATAAAAATTGTGCTTGTCCCTTCGGATATTTATTTTTTGGCAATAAAGATTTTTATTGAATTTTCAAAAGTAAAGTATGTCCCTTTGGATATTTTCACATAAACTGTGGTGATCGACTGTCGAAAGCTGTGTACTAATGAATAGATTATCGGAAAATCACTCCAAATGCATCTTTTTTATCCGTTATTCTCATTGTGTGTACAGGCCTTTTGCACAATACAGTATCGCTGATCATCATTCAGAGCATGTGACAGTACAGACGTAAAACATGACCAAATAATTATGGAAAACCTGAAACGATACAATACTACGTACAGCAACTAAATGCCATCATGTTAACTTATGTGCAAGAAATAAATCAGGGAATATCTGCGGCATAGGCCAACATTACAATTTAAGTAAACAGTACAAAAAAAAAAAAAGTCTTAGTATTGCATATAAACATTTGTTGAAGTCAGCAGAATAAAACAGTCATAAGTCGGTCATCTGATCATGCACAAGGCATCTATTTATACAATGAACCATTTATTACTATCAATTTTCCTTTTCACAGAAGATTTCATGTGTGTGCAGAAAAGGCTATGCTAAATCACACACAAGAGAAGTGACCCAGTTATCACTTGCTATCCTGATAGGCTTGTTTTTCTTTTTGCTTGAAAAAAATTCAGTTATGCATACCAGAACAGCTGGTTCTACTTTGTATTAGATCAGGGATCTCAAACTGTTGTGGAACTACAAGTCCCATCATGCCTCTGCCTGAGGAAGTCATGCTTGTAACTGTCAGCCTTGCGATGCCTCATGGGACTTGTAGTTTCACAACAGCTGGAGGGCCACCAGTTTGAGACCCCTGTATTAGATCCTTTTTACCAAGTTTTTTGTCAACAGTGGTTAAACCGTAGATTTTTTGAATTAGCCAAACAAATAATTTAATTGTAAAGAGTGTTCCTATGGTAGGCCACATCTTAGGATGTCTATGTGAAACACTGATGTAACAAGGGGTATCTTCAGAGAGAAGTTAACACCTTGAGGCACAGCACATCACTTCTATTTAGTTCAGGGCAATCTGAGATCTGTCACCTGAACATCTGGCACCCTGTCTGTGTTAATCTTTGCTTGTGTTGCCCAAGTTACTGCTACAGGGACTCGAAGTCTCTACTCACCTGGGGCACACCAGTGGGTGTGAAGATCATCGCCCACACTATAGTCACCCCCTTGGGAACACTGGGCAGAATCAAGCCTGGCAGAACCAGAATAACAGTGCTCTACAGAGAGCTACACTCTTCACTGGTGACTCTTCCCACCACACACAGGTTTTATTATCAAGAGACATTCTTAACAAAATGTCCAGACAGGGTTATCAGTTTTTATAGAAAATTGAATTCTTTACTTGAATGCAGTGAACTTGACATAATCCAACATCAGACAAGAGTAGCGCTTTCTTCACAGTTACACATACCTGTACTTATACAATCAATATATAATACAGTATGTATATTGTACAATAAGTATATAACATAGCTTCCAACTGATTTTGAGGGACTGTCCCTGATTTGTAACAAAGTCCCTCTGTCCCTCTCTCCTCCCCATTTGTCCCTAATTTTGGTCTGATCTATATAGTTGGATATAAAATGCACTATTTATCTTTTAAAAGGTGTTTCACAGTGCTAAACTTTTCATCCAATATCTAAATGTCTGCACTGGTAAATTTCATAAGACAGAATAAAGGAAAAGTAGTGGTTAAAAAAAAAAAAAAAAAAAGCACTTGTGGGTTTAACTCATCATTTTATTTGTATAGATCTCCTTTAAGGGGGCGTGGCAGGGGTGTGTCCAATGTCCACACTTTTGCAAATTGGTGTCCCTCGTTTCCTGAAGGGGAATTCACAGCCCCGCACTCTAAACACTCACATCGTGGCTAAAGGTGTACACTCTACCTGAGAAGAATAGCTACTTAGCTTATCCTGCTGTCCCAACTGAGCGAAAAGCCCATTATCTCAACACACTGGTGCTTAAAGGGTTAGTTCACCCTTTTAAAAAAAAAAAAAAAAAAAAAGAAGATGCCTATGCAGGTAAGGGTTGTTTGTAGATAAATACAAATTCTCCAACTTTGGCGTAGGCCAGGGATATGCAATTAGCGGACCTCCAGCTGTTGCAGAACTACAATTCCCATGAGGCAGAGCAAGACTCTGAAAACCACAAGCATGACACCCAGAGGCAGAGGCATGATGGGACTTGTAGTTTTGCAACAGCTGGAGGTCCACTAATTGCATATCCCTGGCGTAGGCTAATAACATACCTCCCAAATAGGGATGAGCCCGATGTTCGAGTCGAACGTAATAGTGAACAATTTGGGGTGTTCGCGGCAAATTCGAAACCCGTGGAACACCCTTTAAAAGTCTATGGGAGGAATCAAAATGCTAATTTTAAAAGGTAAATATGCGTGGTATTGTCATAAAAAGTGTTTGGGGACCTGGGTCCTGCCCCAGGGGACATGTATCAATGCAAAAAAAGTTTTTAAAAACGTCCGTTATTCGGGAGCAGCGATTTTAATAATGCTTAAAGTGAAGTGTCTATAGTATGCCTGTAAAGTAGCGCATTTTCCCCGTGTTTAGAACTGTCCCTGCACAAAATGTAATTTCTAAAGGAAAAAAAGTAATTTAAAACTACTCGGGGCTATAATGAATTGTCGGGTCCCGGCAATACAGATAAAAGTCATTGAAAAAAACGGCATGGGTCCCCCCCCCAGTCCATTACCAGGCCCTTTGGGTCTGGTATGAATATTAAGGGGAACCCCGAACCAAAATAAAAAAAAATTGCGTGGGAGTCCCCCCAAATTCCATACCAGGCCCTTCAGGTCTGGTATGGATTTTAAGGGGAACCCCACGCCAAAAAATAAATAAAAATGGAGTGCGGTTCCCCCCAAAAATCCATACTAGACCCTTATCTGAGCACAAAACCTGGCAGGCCGCAGGAAAAGAGGGGGGGGATGAGAGAACGCCCCCTCCTGTACCAGGCCACATGCCCTTAACATGGGGAGGATGTCCCCATGTTGATGGGGACAAGGGCCTCATCCCCACAACCCTTGTCCAGTGGTTGTGGGGGTCTGCGGGCAGAGCTTATCGGAATCTGAAGCCCCCTTTAACAAAGGGGACCCCCAGATCCCGGCCCCCCCCTATGTGAATTGGTAACGGGTACATTGTACCCTTACCATTTCACCCAAAAAAGTGACAAAAATGGTAAAAAAAAAAAACACAGACACAGCTTGGGACAAGTCCTTTATTAAAAAAAAAACAACGCCGACGCGATTCTGCCGGGGTTACCCAGTGACATTACGGGTGACCCCACCCCCTCTGATGCAATGGGGGTTTCCGTGGCGTCAGAGGGGGGTGGGGTCACCCGTGACGCCACGGGGAAACCGCCCTGCAGTGTGGAGAGCGCGCGGCCACCGGGCACGCCCATCGGGTCCCCAGTGATGCGGCGGGCGTGCGCTCTCCACACTGTCTGCTGGGCACCCGCGATTGCTCGTCACAGAGCAGGGATGTGGATCTCTGTGTGTAAACACAGAGATCCACGTCCTGTCAGGGAGAGGAGACCGATGGTGTGTCCCTTGTACATAGGGACACAGATCAGTCACCTCCCCCAGTCAGTCTCCTTCCCCCACAGTTAGAATCACTCTCTAGGGAACACATTTAACCCCTTGATCGCCCCTAGTGTTAACCCCTTCCCTGCCAGTCACATTTATACAGTAATCATTGCATATTTATAGCCCTGTTCGCTGTATAAATGTGAATGGTCCCAAAATAGTGTCAAAAGTGTCCGATCTGTCCGCCGCAATATCGCAGTCCTGACAAAAAACACAGATCGCCGCCATTACTAGTAAAAAAATAAATAATAAAAATGCCATAATTCTATCCCCTATTTTGTAGACGCTATAACTTTTGCACAATGCAATCAATATACGCTTATTGCGATTTTTTTGCCAAAAATATGTAGAAGAATACATATCGGCCTAAACTGAGGAAAAAATATATATATATTTTTTAAATTGGGATATTTAATATATAAAAAGTAATAAATATTGTGTTTTTTTTTTCAAAATTGAAAATATAATTTACAAACCCGCACTATGGTGATGTGTCCAAACAATATCTAATAGATAAATAATTAATTAGGGCTGCTGCTAAGGTGTAAGGTAAGTACCCCAAAAAAACTCAGCGCTGCTCCTATAAACTACAATATATATATATAAAGTCTCTGTAAACAAACGTGCTCAGTGCCAATAAAGTGCATAATAAATGCAATCAATATAGTCCATAAACTATGGGATGTTGAGCTGGTGACAAATTCATATATTCAGGTGACTTCCAGTGCTCCCCTCCTGGGTCCCCACTCACCAGAATGAAGTGGTATATGTGCCTGTATTAGGAGGGTGGTGTCCGTCCACGGATTATGAGGTTATGGTTGGCCTTGGAGTGTGCCTCAGAGTATGGGTGTCTGCTGGTCTCCTCCCGGTGATCCAGATCCCTCAGGCTCTCTTGATCAGCAACAATCTGCAACGATATGGTTTCAACAAAACGGAGGAGAGAGCATATAGTGTAATACTGCTATTTATTTTCCAAAAGTTTAAAAATCAATACACTTACATCAAAAAGATAAAATCATGCAGAGATTGCCGCCTTGGCATATACACAGCCTTCACAGATAGCTTAATGCATTTCGCCCCCTCCCACTGGGCGTCATCAGAAGCTTATGGGGTCTGTGGTTGGCTGCCTTTTATGCTTTAAACCCCCCCTACTACACCCAATACCTCCCACTACTCACATTGATGTCGCTGTCTGAAATTACATTCACTTCCGGTTTCCGCTGGAACCGGAAGTGACGTGCTAAGCCCAGAAAAATGGTTTCTTTCCTAGACCAAACAAGTTTTTTCAAATGTGGCAGATATTTGGTCTGTAGAACATGTAAAGGTGGAAAGAAAAAGTTCACCCATTTTAAATCTAAAACCACAGGGCAAATATTTGAAATTCCTAAATTTACAACTTGTGGCACTACGCACGTTACGTAACCCCCCCCCCCTCCCCTACTATACCCAATACCTCCCACTACTCACATTGATGTCGCAGTCTGAAATTACATTCACTTCCGGTTTCTGCCGGAACCGGAAGTGACGTGCTAAGCGGAACCGGAAGTAATCGCAAAAAGTGATGCAATCTACTAGTGGCAATGTGAATACCATCAATCCTGCTTATTATTTTAATCAATTTAACCAATTCCTCTAATATAAATAACCGGAAGTGATGTAATGGTGGTTCACTTCTGGGGTCACAGAGGTCATTTTATCTATTTAGTGCGATGCGTGGAGGACAGAGTCCATACCCCAGATGATGACTTATTAGTCGAAACTAGTCGGGTGGACCTGTCTACATGTATCGCTCCTGTACCTGAATCTATGCCTTTTATACCATCTCAAATGTGAGTGTTTTATTGTTACTCTTTTTTTGCCATTAAACCTTTCCAAACGGTATCACGCTATGTGAGTTTATTTTACTTCCATATGCACAATACGGATACCAAGCCTTTTGTATATGCTTATGAATACGGGATCAACATATTAGATGTCCCATGAGATTGAAGTGGAATAAGAAACCCCTCAGACTCCAGACCATCTATACTGGGTTTGTAAACCCCCATGCCTTTCTCGACCTGAGTGGCATATGCTTCTTTAGGTCCGAGATTTCCGGTAAGCCTCCTTCAACTCACTCTTGGTGGCGGTTCTCACAGCACTTCATTTTTGGATTTCAAGTTTATGTCACTAATGAACATTATTATTTGGGATTGATTCTCACTTCACCTCCCAATTAGATGAATGTATATTTTTCCTTGGACTTTTTTTCTATTCAATTTTGAATATTGAGTTTTTTATAGTTAAACACTTATTGCTTTTATGATTATCATTAATTATCATAGTATTCTTGCTTTTATATGTACACTGGTTTTTGTTTTGGTGACACATTTAACCACGTATATCCAAGTGTGGTTTATTATTTCACTTAGACTAAACAAAAATTAGCGCCACACTTATATCTACACTTTCTACTTGCTGTATCTACAGCAGTGTTGGCGGCTGCTTTTTTGTGTTTATCTCAGCGCAGTATGCTCCTTTTTTCCCTATATTAATAGTTCACTAGATTTTTTCACATTGCTGCAGAGATATTTTATTTATCTTCTTCCTTACATATTCTTTATTATAAACCACTGAATATACAAGTATGGATGTTTTCGATTACCGTGCATCACGCACAGTAAATACCGAGGGTGTATTTGTCGTTACGGCAACGACACCGAAATTGGGGGTCTATTTCTAAGACTTAAAAACATCATGGTGTCAGAACTACATCTCCAATGGGACCTTGTTTTTTTGGAACAATATGTTTCAGAGAACATGGTTCCACGGAGTCTTAGATGGGATATTCATCCACAACAGGGAGAAGTAGATCGTGAGTCCTGGTTCAAATATTTCAATGAGGCCGGGACCAAATTTCTCAATTTCCTTATCACTAGGAAGAGAAGTCGTCTCTCAGATTTAGACCGAGAGATAAAAGAACTTAAAGATGGACTTCTTGTATATAAAAATACTGTTGAATATAACACTCTGTCGTCCAGTGTCCAAGCCCATCTTGTTAAAGAAGATAGGGACCAGAGAAATAAAAAACATAAAAAATACTCATGGGATATTGGGGATTACAAGTCTGGGAAAGTGTATAGCTGGCAAAAACCTTCCGCACCAGAGCAGGCTATGGAGGTTAACCCTTCTGGCTCTGTAGTGGCGACACTTCCTACAGAACATTATAGTCAACCAAAACCCTCTATGAATAGGAATCTACGGCCTGGTGATCAAACACAAGGAGGTAGATCACAACATGTCCACACCCCTAAGAACACACAGAGAGGGAGGGGACATAGTTCCAATAGAAGAGGTGGGAGAGGACAGAGAGGTAGTTATTCTAATTATGAGAATAATCAACATTATGAGAAAGATAGGTCTTATCAAAGGGGATCACCATCCAGATTCTATGACCATCCTCATACCTCCTATCAGAACTATCCAAGTACATCTACTCACAATAGATACTCTCCTCTTCAAGACTATCATGACGATAGAGTATACCCATATCCCGTTCCTGAGTTCGATCGACCCCCATATGGATATCAACAGTCTAATTCCAACCCTCGTCCCACTCAGGGTTTTCGAGAGGACCCCCTAAGAAGAAAAAGGGGTCCCGAAACAAGAGAGGGACCAGAGGAGGAAGGAGATTACAAAGGCGGAAAGAGAAGTCGAACATGACCTGTCAAGGCGTGTTCAACTTAAGCACTGTCACATTATCCCAAGAAGAAAAGATGGTTTTGGATAAGGGCCTTAAATTTGCCCCTCCACGTAAGCTTAATAAGTTTAACACCTTTGTGGATATACACAAGTATATTAGGAAAATTAATATCCAACGCTACATTACTTCAAATCCCACCAGGAATGTAGCAAGGGCAGCGACTTCAGGCACTGTCCATTCGGGGTTAGCCAACCCCTCACTTTTCAACCCTCCTAACCAACTAGCGCCAGCATTAAATATGTTTAGGGACTTGGTCCTTCAGGATTTGGCCAAGCTCCCCCTTAAAAAGATTTCTAACAATCCTTTACCTAGTATGGGTCTTAAAACCTTATGTGACAACAAAAATCTTGTCATACGCCCTGCCGACAAAGGCGGAGGCATAGTTTTGTTAGATAAAGCTAGCTATATGGAAGAGATGTACAAAATCTTGAGCGATCGAGACACCTACAAAGAAATACCAAGTAACCCAACTTTTAAATATAAGAAAAAGTTAACTAATCTCATCACTAGAGGTTTTGATTCGAAGATTTTAAATTATAAAGAAAAGTCGTATCTTGTCCCTTTAGCCCCTAGAATTCTGATTATATATTATCTGCCTAAAATTCACAAGGATCCACTTCATCCCCCTGGGCGTCCCATTATCAGTGGAATAGATTCCATCACATCCAGGATAGGGAAATACATAGATTTTTTCTTGCAACCCTCTGTTAGAACCATGCCTTCCTATCTTAAGGATACTAAGGACGTTATCGAACGCCTTAAGTCAACATCCTTTGGGGGCGAACTTATTATGGCTACAGCGGATGTGGCGTCTCTGTACACCTGTATTCCACATCATAGGGGTATGGAGGCTGCCCAACAGTTTCTAGACAGAGACCTTACGCTAGCTGCTCCCCAAGTAAACTTTGTTATGGAATTGTTGGAATTCGCCACTCAACATAATTATTTTTGGTTCGACGGACAATACTATCTTCAACAGAAAGGGGTTGCAATGGGCGCCAAATTTGCGCCAAGTTTGGCCAATCTGTTCATGGCCAAGTGGGAGGAGGATGTCGTCTATACCCTGGCAGACCCTCAGCTTTTGCTTTGGGCCAGGTATATCGACGACATCCTCCTCCTATGGGCTGGTACTTCACAAACACTAGAGGATTTTTTCTCAGTGTTAAATGATAATGATAGAGGTATTACTCTTACATATGATTCCAGCCAGTCTATTATACATTTCTTGGATCTACAGATCGAAAGATCAGGACAACAGTTTACGTTCAGTACTTATTTTAAGCCCACTGACCGGAATGGCTTTATACCCATGAATAGTTGCCACCATAAGGTGTGGCTCAAATCGGTCCCTAAGAGTCAATTTCTGCGTCTTCGCAGGAATTGTACCGAAACCGATACTTTTGTGGCACAAGCAAATGTATTGAAGAAACGATTTCTAGAAAAGGGGTATAACCAGGAAGAAATTGAAAGTGACCTAAATAAAGTGTTGAACATAGAAAGATCTACACTATTTGAGGATAGACCCCCTAGAGAGGAAAATCACTCTTTCAGATGGTCCTTCCTCACGACTTTCTCCACTCAACATAGGCAAATAAAGCCATTTTTGATAGACACTGGGGGATATTGCGTAATGATAGGATATTGGGTGCACTAATTCCTGAGAGACCCAAGGTCATCTATAAAGGAGTACCATCTCTCCAAAATAAAATTGCACCTAATATTATAAACCCTCCTATCAAACCTAGTTTCTTTCGTAATTGGACTGGTTATTATCCCTGCAAAAAATGTGTCGTCTGTCAACATAACACATGTGGAAGAAAGCCTACTAAGGAATTCAGATCCTCAGTTACTAACAGGGTTTACCCTATCAAACAGTTTTGCACATGTGCCACAACTCATGTCGTATATTTGCTGACGTGTCCATGCGGCAAACAATATGTGGGCAGAACTATAAGAACCTTTACTGCCAGGGTATCTGAACATATCAGTAAGATAAAACTTGGCAGCATAAAACACACAGTCCCTAGGCATTATCGACTACACCATGCTCGAAATCCTAGTGGCACTCAATTTTTGGTCATAGACCACTTTGTGGCTCCATGGAGGGGAGGAGCTACTACTAGAGGAGTATCCAGATTGGAAACATTCTGGATATATGAGCTCCAGACTAGGGATGAGATCGGTGTTCGAGTCGAACATACGTTCGACTCGAACATCGGCTGTTCGATCGTTCGCCGAACAACGAACGATTTGGGCCGTTCGCGCCTAATTCGCGGCCCACAATGCACTACGCCATCGCAGTGTCATCCAGGCGCTGTGATTGGCCAAGCATGCACTGTGACCCCGCATGCTTGGCCAATCACAGCGCCGGCAGCGAGGAGAGCAATGATTGGCCACAGGCAGGATGCCTGTGGCCAATTATTGCTGAGGGTGTTTAGTACACGCCCCACACTATAAAAGGCCGCCAGCACGGCGGCCTAGTGTAGTGTGTTCCGGAGCAGGGAAAGAGAAGCATAGGCAGGGACAGTGACATTTATTTTTTCTTGCTTAACCTGGATTCCTTTAGTTTAGGGAAAGAGAAGGATAGGTAGGGAGAGTGTCAGTCTGTTTTACTGTGCTAAACCTTGTTTGTAGGGACAGGGAAGGACAGTGAGGGAAATTCTCATTGTGCTATACTGTGCTAAAGCATTCATCATCAACCATCTTTAAAAAAACATTTTTTATAGGGACAGAAAACTATAGGTAGGGAGAGTGTCAGTGTGTTTTACTGTGCTAATCCTTGTTTGTAGGGACAGGGAAGGACAGTGAGGGAAATTCTCATTGTGCTATACTGTGCTAAAGCATTCATCATCAACCATCTTTAAAAAAACATTTTTTATAGGGACAGAAAACTATAGGTAGGGAGAGTGTCAGTGTGTTTTACTGTGCTAATCCTTGTTTGTAGGGACAGGGAAGGACAGTGAGGGAAATTCTCATTGTGCTATACTGTGCTAAAGCATTCATCATCAACCATCTTTAAAAAAACATTTTTTATAGGGACAGAAAACTATAGGTAGGGAGAGTGTCAGTGTGTTTTACTGTGCTAATCCTTGTTTGTAGGGACAGGGAAGGACAGTGAGGGAAATTCTCATTGTGCTATACTGTGCTAAAGCATTCATCATCAACCATCTTTAAAAAAACATTTTTTATAGGGACAGAAAACTATAGGTAGGGAGAGTGTCAGTGTGTTTTACTGTGCTAATCCTTGTTTGTAGGGACAGGGAAGGACAGTGAGGGAAATTCTCATTGTGCTATACTGTGCTAAAGCATTCATCATCAACCATCTTTAAAAAAACATTTTTTATAGGGACAGAAAAATATAGGTAGGGAGAGTGTCAGTGTGTTTTACTGTGCTAATCCTTGTTTGTAGGGACAGGGAAGGACAGTGAGGGAAATTCTCATTGTGCTATACTGTGCTAAAGCATTTATCATCAACCATCTTTAAAAAAACATTTTTTATAGGGACAGAAAACTATAGGTAGGGAGAGTGTCAGTGTGTTTTACTGTGCTAATCCTTGTTTGTAGGGACAGGGAAGGACAGTGAGGGAAATTCTCATTGTGCTATACTGTGCTAAAGCATTCATCATCAACCATCTTTAAAAAAACATTTTTTATAGGGACAGAAAACTATAGGTAGGGAGAGTGTCAGTGTGTTTTACTGTGCTAATCCTTGTTTGTAGGGACAGGGAAGGACAGTGAGGGAAATTCTCATTGTGCTATACTGTGCTAAAGCATTCATCATCAACCATCTTTAAAAAAAACATTTTTTATAGGGACAGAAAACTATAGGTAGGGAGAGTGTCAGTGTGTTTTACTGTGCTAATCCTTGTTTGTAGGGACAGGGAAGGACAGTGAGGGAAATTCTCATTGTGCTATACTGTGCTAAAGCATTCATCATCAACCATCTTTAAAAAAACATTTTTTATAGGGACAGAAAACTATAGGTAGGGAGAGTGTCAATGTGTTTTACTGTGCTAATCCTTGTTTGTAGGGACAGGGAAGGACAGTGAGGGAAATTCTCATTGTGCTATACTGTGCTAAAGCATTCATCATCAACCATCTTTAAAAAAACATTTTTTATAGGGACAGAAAACTATAGGTAGGGAGAGTGTCAGTGTGTTTTACTGTGCTAAACCTTGTTTGTAGGGACAGGGAAGGACAGTGAGGGAAATTCTCATTGTGCTATACTGTGCTAAAGCATTCATCATCAACCATCTTTAAAAAAACATTTTTTATAGGGACAGAAAACTATAGGTAGGGAGAGTGTCAGTGTGTTTTACTGTGCTAATCCTTGTTTGTAGGGACAGGGAAGGACAGTGAGGGAAATTCTCATTGTGCTATACTGTGCTAAAGTATTCATCATCAACCATCTTTAAAAAAAAAAATTTATAGGGACAGAAAACTATAGGTAGGGAGAGTGTCAGTGTGTTTTACTGTGCTAAACCTTGTTTGTAGGGACAGGGAAGGACAGTGAGGGAAATTCTCATTGTGCTATACTGTGCTAAAGCATTCATCATCAACCATCTTTAAAAAAACTTTTTTTATAGGGACAGAAAACTATAGGTAGGGAGAGTGTCAGTGTGTTTTACTGTGCTAAACCTTGTTTGTAGGGACAGGGAAGGATAGTGAGGGAAATTCTCATTGTGCTATACTGTGCTAAAGCATTCATCATCAACCATCTTTAAAAAAAAATTTTTTATAGGGACAGAAAACTATAGGTGGGGAGAGTGTCAGTGTGTTTTACTGTGCTAATCCTTGTTTGTAGGGACAGGGAAGGACAGTGAGGGAAATTCTCATTGTGCTATACTGTGCTAAAGCATTCATCATCAACCATCTTTAAAAAAACATTTTTTATAGGGACAGAAAACTATAGGTAGGGAGAGTGTCAGTGTGTTTTACTGTGCTAATCCTTGTTTGTAGGGACAGGGAAGGACAGTGAGGGAAATTCTCATTGTGCTATACTGTGCTAAAGCATTCATCATCAACCATCTTTAAAAAAACATTTTTTATAGGGACAGAAAACTATAGGTAGGGAGAGTGTCAGTGTGTTTTACTGTGCTAATCCTTGTTTGTAGGGACAGGGAAGGACAGTGAGGGAAATTCTCATTGTGCTATACTGTGCTAAAGCATTCATCATCAACCATCTTTAAAAAAACATTTTTTATAGGGACAGAAAACTATAGGTAGGGAGAGTGTCAGTGTGTTTTACTGTGCTAATCCTTGTTTGTAGGGACAGGGAAGGACAGTGAGGGAAATTCTCATTGTGCTATACTGTGCTAAAGCATTCCTCATCAACCATCTTTGAAATCCTTGTTTTTTGGACAGTCAGGGAAATTGTCATTGTGCTATTCTGTGCGAAAGCAATCATCCTCAACCATATTTAGAAATCCTTAAGTAAAGGGACAGAGAAGGACACCTGAAGGTAGCCCTTATTGCTTTTTTCCCATCTCCCTGCAGGCCATCCATTAGAATGTCTGGAAGGCAAACAAGGAGAGGCAGACAGTCAGGAGGCAATAAAAGAGGGCAAGCAGGCTCTGTGTCTGGGGGCAACAGTGCTGGTCGTGGACGCGGTGCATTGTCATCAGCACATGGCCATGGGACACGCTTGTCCTTCTTTTCGGCAGCTGGACATGTTGAGCCACATCATGCCGAAGACTTGGTAGAGTGGATGACCAAGCCCTCCTCCTCCTCCTCTCTCACCCAGGCTCAGGGTACTGGCAAAGCAGCTGCCAAAGCGTCCTCTTCCCTGGTATCAATGTCAGACTCATCATCAGTCACTCCTTCCCTAGACCCACCATGTCCTCCTCCTGAGGAGTCCCCCGAACTGTTTGAGCACAGTGTTGGGTACATGCTCCAGGAGGATGCCCAGCGTTTCGAAGGGTCTGATGATGAAACCCAGCTAGAGGAAGGCAGTAGCGTGAGAGCAGACAGAGGGGATGCTCAAGAAGGACACCAATCTGGCAGTCATGTTCCAGCAGCTGCAGCATACTGCCAGATTGGCTCCAGTGATGAGGAGGGAGGGGATGATGAGGTCACTGACTCCACGTGGGTGCCTAATAGGAGAGAGGAGGAGGAGGAGGATGAGGAGGAGGCACATCTCCAACGAGGCAGGATGCCCTTTGGTGGCCAGCGTAAGGGCAGTACACCGACGGAATCACACCGCGGAGCTCCGCCTGTGCAGGGCGCTGCCTCTGCCCGTCATTCAAAAAGTTCTTTGGTGTGGGCCTTTTTTGAGGCTAGTGCATCAGATCGCACAGCTGCTGTTTGCAACATATGTCTCAAGCGTATATCGCGTGGCCAAAACATCAGCCGCTTGGGTACCACATGCCTGACCAGACATATGTTGACCTGCCATGCAGCTCGTTGGCAAGCCTACCTCAAAGACCCACACCAAAGAACAAAGCGGACCTCTCCTTGCACCGCATCAGCTGGGATCTCCAACCCCACTATAACTTCAGTCCTCTCTGAAACATGCACTGAGAGGAATGAAGGTGTAGAATTAGGTGTGTCACAGCCAAGTACTTGCGGCCACTCTGCTAGCAGTACACCGACGTCCGATTCTAGCAGGCAAATTTCCCTGCCCCAGCTGCTGGACCGTCAAAAGATGTTCACTCCCAGCCATCCACATGCCCAGCGGTTGAATGCTAGCTTGGCTAAATTGCTAGCGCTTCAACTGCTGCCTTTTCAGTTGGTAGACTCGGCCCCCTTCCGTGAGTTTGTGCAATGTGCGGTTCCTCAGTGGCAGGTTCCCAAACGCCACTTTTTCTCACGGAAGGCTATTCCGGCTCTCTACCGGCATGTGGAAGGCAATGTCTTGGCCTCGCTGGACAGGGCGGTCAGCGGTAAGGTGCATATTACCGCTGACTCATGGTCCAGCAGGCATGGACAGGGACGTTACCTTTCTTTCACGGCCCATTGGGTCACTCTTTTGGCAGCTGGGAAGGATGCAGGACAAGGTGCAGTAGTGTTGGAGGTTGTTCCACCGCCACGCCTCCAAAATGCTACTACTGGTTGTGACACACCTCTCTCCTCCACCCCCTCCTCTTCTTCTTCCTCCATGGCCTCTTCCTGTGCTTTGTCCTCTGAACCAGCGGTGCTCCGTAGCCGTTCAAGGGGCTACGCAAGTACGCAGGCAAAAAGATGCCATGCCGTGCTTGCGCTGGTGTGTTTGGGGGACAGAAGCCACACTGGGGCAGAGGTCCTGTCTGCTCTGCAGGGCCAGGCCGAGAGGTGGTTGACGCCACGCCAGCTTAAGCCAGGAATGGTGGTTTGCGACAATGGCACCAACCTCCTCTCCGCCCTCCGACAGGGACAACTGACCCATGTGCCCTGTGTGGCTCACGTCCTTAACCTGGTGGTGCAGCGGTTCTTGGGCAGGTACCCGGGCTTACAGGACGTCCTGAGGCAGGCCAGGAAAGTCTGTGTGCATTTCCGCAGATCTTATAATGCCAGTGCTCGCCTGGCTGAGCTGCAAAAGGAGTTGAACCTGCCCAAGAACCGCCTAATATGTGACATGCCCACCAGGTGGAACTCAACGTTGGCCATGCTGCAGCGGCTGCACACGCAGCAGAGGGCCATCAATGAGTACCTGTGCGACTACGGCACCAGGACAGGGTCAGGGGAGCTTGTTTTTTTTTTCTCCACGCCAGTGGGGCATGATCAGGGATGCATGCACTGTCCTGGCACCATTTGAGGAGGCCACGAGGATGGTGAGCAGTGACAGTGCATGCATCAGTGACACTGTACCTCTTGTCCACCTGTTGGAGCACACGCTGCGTGGAATAATGGACAGGGCACTTGAGGCAGAACAGAGGCAGGAAGAGGAGGACTTCCTTGCCTCTCAAGGCCCCCTTTACCCAGACAGTGTTCCTTCTGTCCCACCCATCGCACAGGAAGAGGAGGATGAGGAGGAGGAGGAGGAGGAGGAGGATTGTGTCAGCATGGAGGTGGAGGCTGGCACTCAGCATCATCAGCAGCAGTCTTTTAGGGATGATTTACAGTCCCAAGAAACCAGTGGACTTGTACGTGGCTGGGAGGAGGTGGCTGCGGATCATGTCGTCCTTAGTGACCCAGAGGACTCCGGACCGAATGCCTCAGCTAACCTACGCTGCATGGCCTCCCTGATCCTGCAAAGTCTGCGGAAGGATCCTCGTATTCTTCGGATCAAGGAGAGGGACCATTACTGGCTGGCCACTCTCCTTGATCCACGGTACAAGGGTAAGGTTGCAGACCTTATGTTACCGTCGCAGAGGGAGCAGAGGATGAGACAACTCCGGGAGGCCTTGCAGAAAGGTCTGTGCAACGCGTTCCCAGAGACTGGGAGGTTACAAACTCCTGGTCCTGGACAACGAGTTGCTGAGGCTTCGGCCAGTCAAAGAAGGAGCGGTGGGGAAGGTGGCCGTCTGACCGATGCGTTCAGACAATTCTTTAGTCCGCAGCCCCAAAGTATGATCGGTTCCAGCAACCATCGCCAGCGTCTGATAAACATGGTGCAGGAATATCTAGGGGCAAGGTCAGACTTGGACACCTTCCCCACCGAAAATCCTCTGGCTTACTGGGTCTTGAGGATGGATCACTGGCCAGAGCTTGCACAGTATGCAATTGAGCTACTGGCCTGTCCTGCATCCAGCGTTCTTTCGGAACGCACATTCAGTGCTGCTGGAGGATTTGTCACGGATCACAGGGTGCGCCTGTCCACCGACTCGGTTGATCGACTGACTTTCATCAAGATGAACCAGTCTTGGATCACCACCAGCTACCACACACCTGATGCTGATATAACAGACTAATTGATTTTAACATGTCACATCCCTTCAAGACTGATGCTGATGCTGAGTGCCTGTGCTGTTATGTTGACTGGCTATCCTCCTCCTCCGAGTCCTCAATGATACGATTGATGATGATAGCTTGGAAGATCATTTTTGTTTATGGGTGCCGCCACCAGTGGCTAAGGCCCAATTTTTCAGCCCCTGTTTAACAGGGGCGTGTAATTAAAATTTTTGAAGCAATACTTTGCAACAGGGCTCATTGCTGTGCTCCAAGTACAGTATCTGTGAGGGGTTGGAGTGTTGTGCCACCAGTGCCTAAGGCCCAATTTTTCAGCCCCTGTTTAACAGGGGCGTGTCATTACAATTTTTGAAGCAATACTTTGCAACAGGGCTCATTGCTGTGCTCCAAGTACAGTATCTGTGAGGGGTTGCAGTGTTGTGCCACCAGTGCCTAAGGCCCAATTTTTCAGCCCCTGTTCAACAGGGGCATGTAATTACAATTCTTGATCTAATAATTCACAGCAGGGCCCATTGCTGCACCCACCAAGAGTAACTCTGAGGGCTTACAGTGTTGTGGCAACGCCACCACCACCACCACCACGAAAGGCCCAATTTTTCAGCCCCTGTTCAAAAGGGGCATGTAATTACAATTCTTGATCTAATAATTCACAGCAGGGCCCATTCCTGCACCCACCAAGAGTAACTCTGAGGGCTTACAGTGTTGTGGCAACACCACCACCACCACCACGAAAGGCCCAATTTTTCAGCCCCTGTTCAACAGGGGCATGCAATTACAATTCTTGATCTAATAATTCACAGCAGGGCCCATTGCTGCACCCACCAAGAGTAACTGTCAGGGCTTACAGTGTTGTGGCACCAGCACCACCATCAAAGGCCCAATTTTTACTACCACTGTTCAACAATTATATGTAATTACAATTCCTGATATAATAGTTGACAGCAGGGCGTTCCAGCACCAACCAAGAGTAACTGTGAGTGCTTACAGTGTTGTGCCAACACCAACAACTAAGGGGCCTATTTCTGCAGAGTATATACGGCAGGTCCCTACTTTCAAACATCCAACTTACAAACGACTCCTACTTGCAAACGCAAGAAGACAACAGGAAGTGAGAGGAAATCTACCCCTAGGAAGGAAAATTCTCTCCTGTAAGAATTAATATGGGAGAAAGGTGTCTCCTCTGTACTGATGCTTTATCACCAATCCTTGTTTCAAGAAAAACACCACATTTCAAAAACAGTTGTCATTGGGACGGAAAGTGAGGTGAAATGTTCTGAACAGGGGCACAGACAGCAAAACAAATGTTACAGGGGTGATAACCCTTACCTATGTTTTCCAAAAAGTTTAAAAATAGATTTTTGGGCTGGAGCTACACTTAAACAATGTACCTGTTCAAAATTACAAACACATTCTACATAAGAACAAACCTACAGTCCCTGTCTTGTATGCACCGCCTGTATACGGCTGTTCAGAGTATATAGGGCCTTTTTTATTTTGTGTGCGGTGTTCCCCTTAATATCCATACAAGACCCAAAGGGGCTGGTAATGGGCTGGGGTAGGGGGGGGGGGTCATGGGGTAGCTATGCCATTTTTCTTAAAGATTTTCATCCATATTACCGGGACCAGACATTACATTAAAGCCGCAAGCAGTTTTAAATGGCTTTTTTTTCCTTTAGAAGTGTCATTTTGTGCAGGGACAGTTCTAAACACGGGAAACACGTGGCACTTCACAGGCATACTTTAGACACCCCCCAGGTACGATATTTAAAGGAATATTTGACTTTTTTTTTCACTTTATGCATCATTAAAATGACTGCTCCCGAAAAACGACCGTTTTTAAAACTTCTTTTTGCATTGATACATGTCCCCTGGTGCAGAACCCGGGTTCCCAAACCCTTTTTAGGACAATAACATGCATAATAGTCGTTATAATTAGCACTTTAGAATTCGAACGTTCGCATCCATTGTATTTAATAGGGTTCTAATGTTCGTACGAACTTTCGGTCCGTTCGCGGGTTCTGGTGCGAACCGAACCCGGGGGTGTTCGGCTCATCACTACTCCAGACCCACCACCCACAAGGAATGAATGTAGAGTGGGACATTAATTATTTTATTAACATGTCTTGATACAATCTAAATACGACTTCTCTCAAATTCTCGAATCAGTACTTATTTTATATTTTTAATTTTACATTTTAATTTTTATTGTCATTTAATATATTTAAAAAAAATTGAATTTATATAATAGTATACATTTGTATTCCCATGGAGTTTGTGTATAAGACACGGATTAACAATCTGTGTGTGAACCATGTATACTATACTGTTTATGAAGCACGTGTGTGGTTCTTTTTCTGCATTGTGAATACACACAACATAAAAAGATTGGTACATTATTTTTTATATTTATTTTATTTACCAAATTTATATACTGTATCAGTATAATCTTATCCCAAAGAATACCTTTACGTTTGTGTGATGTACATAACCCCCCCTGGCCGCTACATTTTATTAATGGTTGCCAGGTCTGCATACTTCTTAACATCCTGGTATGCTGGCAATAGGGGGACGTATTGGTTCTATTCACAAGTGTCTATAGTACACACACAGGCACAGTCTCTCTGTATTTGGAGGAGCGGCTGTGTAAGAAATCGGATCCACGCATCGTTTTCAGAGCGAGGCGTGGATGGTGCTGTTGCACTCCACCGCTACGTCGTATCAACTATTAGGATGTGGCGTTGCGGCATTAGGTTTTGGAGGCGTGGCTGTGTAGGATGTCGGATCCACGCCTAGTTTTCGGAACGAGGCGTGGACGGCGGTGTCATGCCTGGCTGGCAGCGTCATATGACGCATGCGGATATGACGTCGCGGCACGAGATCCAAGCCTCGTTTTCACAGCGAGGCTTGGATACCGCTCTTAACACCAATGGGATGCTGCTGTGGGAATGACGCAGCGTCCTGAGATAGAGGCCTGGTTATTTATACAGTGGTGTCACCATATGTGATACGCCGTTCTGGGCAACAAAATAGTAATCGAATAATAACAAACCAATTTACATGATATGTACTCAATGTAACCACACAGGTGTCACCATATTTTAATCAATTTAACCAATTCCTCTAATATAAAGAACCGGAAGTGATGTAATGGTGGTTCACTTCCGGGGACACAGAGGTCATTTTATCTATTTAGTGCGATGCGTGGAGGACAGAGTCCATACCCCAGATGATGACTTATTAGTCGAAACTAGTCGGGTGGACCTGTCTACATGTATCGCTCCTGTACCTGAATCTATGCCTTTTATACCATCTCAAATGTGAGTGTTTCATTGTTACTCTTTTTTTGCCATTAAACCTTTCCAAACAGTATCACGCTATGTGAGTTTTTTTTTACTTCCATATGCACAATACGGATACCAAGCCTTTTGTATATGCTTATGAATACGGGATCAACATATTAGATGTCCCATGAGATTGAAGTGGAATAAGAAACCCCTCAGACTCCAGACCATCTATATTGGGTTTGTAAACCCCCATGCCTTTCTCGACCTAAGTGGCATATGCTTCTTTAGGTCCGAGATTTCCGGTAAGCCTCCTTCAACTCACTCTTGGTGGTGGTTCTCACAGCACTTCATTTTTGGATTTCAAGTTTATGTCACTAATGAACATTATTATTTGGGATTGATTCTCACTTCACCTCCCAATTAGATGAATGTGTATTTTTCCTTGGACTTTTTTTCTATTCAATTTTGAATATTGAGTTTTTTATAGTTAAACACTTATTGCTTTTATGATTATCATTAATTATCATAGTATTCTTGCTTTTATATGTACACTGGTTTTTGTTTTGGTGACACATTTAACCACGTATATCCAAGTGTGATTTATTATTTCACTTAGACTAAACAAAAAATAGCGCCACACTTATATCTACACTTTCTACTTGCTTTATTTACAGCAGTGTTGGCGGCTGCTTTTTTGTGTTTATCTCAGCGCAGTATGCTCCTTTTTTCCCTATATTAATGTGAATACCATCAATCCTGCTTCCCAGATCAACAAGAAGCAGCTAGACTCCATCTAGTGTTTAAATGGTGCATTACATGTAATACCATCTAATACCTATCTGGATCGAAGGTGATGCAATCTATAGGTTGTGATATAAACCCTATCAGTTCTACTCCCCGGATTAACAGGAAGCAGCTAGACACCATCTTGTATTTAAATAATGCATTACATTCCCATCTAATACCATAAAGTTAAAATTAAAACTGAACTGATCCCTACTTATATGTTCTAAATACCAAAATTACAATAATTACATACATTATAACATAAACTTCATATGAACATGGAGATGAATACATAAAAATTGTTGATAAAAAAAAAATATAATAATTAAAAAATGTAATTAAAAATTACTAAGAAAACAGTTGATGTCTAAGTCCACGTTTAAAGAGGAAGTAAACCCTGATGGGTTGTACTTCCTCTTTAGTCCGCTGCAAAGCCTGCAAATGAAAAGCATAATGGGCTAGTATGCATCGCATACTAGCCCATTATGTGCCACTTACCTGCAAAAGAATCCAGCAATGTCCCCAGAGTAGGCAGCGTCCATCTTCTGTCTCCTCTTCCTTCCGGGCCGCTGACTCCGGCGCTGTGATTCGCCGGAGCCGCGTGACGTCATGCGCACAAGAGCCGCAATTCACGGCACAGGCTGGGGAAGAAACGGCACTTGGTTTCTTTTCTTCCCTGCGCATGCGCAGTGAAGATTTTCAGCGGACTACAAGTGAAATATTTCCACTACCTATAGGTAATCCTTCTTCTAGGCTTACCTATAGATAGAAGTCCAACAAGTGGGTTTACAACCACTTTAGCCCTTTGGGCATGAGTGATTGTAACTGATAAATCCATTGAGTTTTATTTTGTGTGATGGCCTGTTTTAAACTGGTGCCTCTCCAATGTTTTTCTACCCTATCTATACCACAAAACATAAGTTTGGATGGATCTCTATTGTGGTACCTCCTAAAATGGTATGATAGACTGTGTTTACGAAAGCCCTTATTAATATTATTGACATGTTCCCTTAGTCTGACTTTAAGTTCTCTTGTGGTCCTCCCCACATATTGGAGGCCACATTCGCACTCCAAAAGATACGCAACGTGCGTAGTGCCACAAGTTATAAATTTCAAATATTTTCCCTTTGGCTTTAGATTTAAAATGGGTGATCTTTTACTTTCCACCTTTACATGTTCTACAGACTAAACATCTGCCACATTTGAAAAAAACCTATTTGGTCTAGGAAAGAAACCATTTTTCTGGGGGGTCTGGAACACTTTTGACTAATTTGTCCTTTAGGATAGGGGGTCGTCTGTAAATTAATTTGGGATGTGATGGTAATGTTTTGGACAGGACCAGGTCCCTGAGTAGTATGGGCCAATGTGATTTAATGATACTTTCTGTTTGTACTGACGATTGAATTCAGTACAAAATGTTAGAGATCATACTGGTCTTTCTTTTTAGGTTTAGGAATGAGCATTTGTCTCCTATCCCTTTGTCCTACGTCTCGTTGGGTCTTGATGAGTTGTTGTCGTCTATTTCCTTTTTGTTCGAATCTGCTCATTAACATATTGGATTGAATTATAAAATCTTCCTGTAAATCACAGTTTCTTTTGATTATCATCTGGCCCTTGGGTACCCCCGAAATCCACTTTGGGTGGTGGCCACTTGCAGTAGGAATATAGCAGTTTTGATCTGTATTTTTTTTAAATGTATGTGTGTACAGACTGTTATATTTGAAAATTTCTAAATCTAAATAATTAACCATTTGTTTGCTGTAATTTGCTGAAAAATAAATGTTGTATTTGTTAATGCCCATATGTGATATAAACTCTTTCAGAGACTCTCCTCCAAATGAGGAAGATATCATCTATGTAACGTCTGTATAACTTCAATCCTGGGATGTTTTTTCCATATATTTCTTCTGATTCCCATTTACCGTATTTATCGGCGTATAACACGCACTTTTTTCCCCCTTAAAATCAGGGGGAAATCGTGGGTGCGTGTTATACGCCGATACTCACCTATCCCCGTCGAATCTCCGCTGACTGTGAGTGGAGCGCAGCGATCGTCGCCGAGATACACATAGCCGAGTGTATTCGGCTTTTCTCGGCTCCGCTCACAGTCACGCCCAGTCCCGCCATTGGACCTGTGTTATGTCCATCATAGGGCAGGACTCGGCGTGACTGTGAGCGGAGCCGAGAAAAGCCGAGTAGAGCCGAGTACACTCGGCTATGTGTATCTCGGCTCGCCCAGTCCCTGCGTTCTCTGCGGCGTTCGCCCTGCTCGGCGGCGCCAAATTTCAATTCGGCCAAGGCTGCAATGGACACTGGGGGGGGGGGGGCAAGGCTGCAATGGACACTGGGGGGGGGCAAGGCTGCAATGAAAACTTTGGGTTTGCAAGGCTGCAATGGACGCTGACAAGGCTGCAATGGACACTGACAAGGCTGCAATGGACACTGACAAGGCTGCAATGGACACTGACAAGGCTGCAATGGACACTGACAAGGCTGCAATGGACACTGACAAGGCTGCAATGAACACTGACAAGGCTGCAATGGACACTGACAAGGCTGCAATGGACACTGGGGCAAGGCTGCACTGTGACAAGGCTGCAAATGACACTGATAAGGCTGCATTTAAATGTAAGTTTTTTTTCCTTAAACTTCCCTCCTAAAAGTTTGGGGGGGGGGCAAGGCTGCAATGGACACTGGGGGGGGGGGGCAAGGCTGCAATGAAAACTTTGGGTTTGCAAGGCTGCAATGGACGCTGACAAGGCTGCAATGGACGCTGACAAGGCTGCAATGGACACTGACAAGGCTGCAATGGACACTGACAAGGCTGCAATGGACGCTGACAAGGCTGCAATGGACACTGACAAGGCTGCAATGGACACTGACAAGGCTGCAATGGACACTGACAAGGCTGCAATGGACACTGGGGCAAGGCTGCACTGTGACAAGGCTGCAAATGACACTGATAAGGCTGCATTTAAATGTAAGTTTTTTTTCCTTAAACTTCCCTCCTAAAAGTTTTTTTCCCTAAAATTCCCTCCTAAACTTGGGGTGCGTGTTATACGCCGATAAATACGGTACTCATGAAAATTTTCACTACCGTGGGAGCATACTTGGCTCCCATGGCGACACCCCTTATTTGTTTATAGTATGTTTTATCGTGCCAAAATTTTTTATTTTCCATCGCCAACTGTAGATTATCAAAAAGAAAAGATCTTCTATGAATGGAAAAATAGGCACTGTCCGATATATATATTGACCTAAATAGTTATCCTATTGGGATCTGAGTAGATATCAGTTTCTTAATTCCCTATAGACTGGTCAATGATGTTGTCTCCCTTATAAAGGTGGACTGTATTTGGATTGTCATATATGACCAAGCTTTAGAACAAATCAAGTGGTAAAACAAGAAAAAGCTGAAAAGTAAATTCCTTCGCTTACCCAGACCTATGTTCAAAGGTGCAGGAAGCCGGGGGATGTTCAGTTCATTCCACTATGCGGGAAGATCTTTAACGATGTCCGTTTGATTTGTTGATTATAGTTGGTCAGTGTATGGTAGCACGGAGACCTGCCTTTAACAGAGAGTGTTTTCACTCATGCACTTCAGAGGGGTTGTAAGTCATTGCCTCAGTCGGCTTATATGAAGTTCCCTCTGGTGCAGTAAATCTGTTTTGACACTGATTTATTCCTTTTTCTATAATCCAGGCTGAAGAGATAGGGGGAACAGAGTTTTTTTCCGCTATACAGATCACAGTGGATTTGGATATGTTCCGCTGTATAGCTACAGTCTAGCAAATCCTTCAAAAGTTCCCTCTCCAGCTATATAAAAGACGGTGTCTGTTCCGTGTCTCTGGAGATAGTATAGCTTATTTTCAAATATAGTCAATGATAGTTAGGGAGGAGGAAAGTGCAGAGGTTGTGGAAGTTATTAGAGGGGGGGGGGGGAAATTTCCCCTAAGTTGATTTAAAGTCCGTGATAGAGGTAAAATAGATGCAGCTATAGTGGAGGCATCTAGCTGGCTGACGCGTTTCCTTCGTCCAATGGGACGAGTTCTTCAGAGCTAGAGCAACCGTAGAATGTCGATCATGGAGTCTATTTGTGTATTGTGTAAAGATGTTTCGGTTTCTAAGGCCCATTTGATCGCAGAAGTGGCATCTTTTTGTCTGATGTTGGTATATAATGAGTCAACATCTATACTTGCTAGGATGGTCTGTTCATTGGTGGAAATTCCTTTTATATGATTAATGAGGTCCCTGCTGTCTTTAGTGTAAGAGGGAAACTTCTGGGCAATCGGCTGTAAGAAATGATCCAGGTATTCTCCAACTCGGGAAAATAAAGAATCCACCCCATTGATATTGGGGCGTCCTGGGCGTTTATTGGTATTTTTTAATGAATCTTGGGCACCTGGTATATGATAGGAGTTCTAGGGGCTGATGGAATCAGGTATTGTGCCTCATCCAATATACCTCTCTCTTGTGCCTTCTTGATTTTCTTAGTCAGAATGGCTTTTAATCTTTTCACAGGGTCCCCTTTCAGTTTCTGGTACGTCTCTTTATCTTCTATGAGGCGATTGAGTTCATTCTTATAGTCCATTTTATTAAGCACAACTATCCCCCCCCCTCCTGCCTGTCAGCTGGTCTTATGATGAAATTTTTCTTTTTTTTTTAGTTCCTTGAGGCCCTGTTGTATTTCTCTGTTGCCTCTAATGGGATGGATATGCATTTCTTCTATTTCTTGTTCAACCATCATTTTAAAAACGTCAAAGCATTGATTATTATTTTGTCTGGGGTTAAATGTGGACTTTTTTCTCAATCCACTGTGTTCAAACAGTGAATCTGATTCAATGACATCCTGATTCTTCGTGGCAAAGTGCTTCTTAATGTTAATCTTTCTGATGAACTTGTGTAAGTCAATAAATGTTCTGAATTTGTTGATGTTCTTATGAGGGGCATATTTTAAACCTAGTTCTAAAACTTTAAGTTCTTCTTCCCTAAACTGTATGCTACCAAGATTAAAGGTTCCTCCTTCTAAGTTTCTCTTTTTCTTTTTCTGGCCTCCTTTACTGCCTCTGTTCTTCCTTCTCCATTTTGTGTTGGCGGAGGGTATCCCTCCCATGTGTGTTGTTGTGTGGGATAACCCCTGTAAACTCCTCTCGGTCTCCAATAATTGGTAGGGCCCCTGGGTGGTCCCCAATATGCTCCTCTCTCCTCCCCGCATATTGGAGGCCACATTCGCACTCCAAAAGATACGTAACGTGCGTAGTGCCACAAGTTATAAATTTAGGAATTTCAAATATTTGCCTTGTGGTTTTAGATTTAAAATGGGTGATCTTTTTCTTTCCACCTTTTACATGTTCTACAAACCAAACATCTGCCACATTTGAAAAAACGTATTTTGGTCTAGGAAAGAAACCATTTTTCTGGGCTTAGCACGTCACTTCCGGTTCCAGCGGAAACCGGAAGTGAATGTAATTTCAGACAGCAACATCAATGTGAGTAGTGGGAGGTATTGGGTGTAGTAGGGGGGTTTAAAGCATAAAAGGCAGCCAACCACAGACCCCATAAGCTTCTGATGATGCCCAGTGGGAGGGGCGAAATGCATTAAGCTATCTGTGAAGGCTTTGTATATGCCAAGGCGGCAATCTCTGCATGATTTTATCTTTTTGATGCAAGTGTATTGATTTTTAAATTTTTGGAAATTAAATAGCAGTATTACACTATATGCTCTCTCCTCCATTTTGTTGAAACCATATCGTTGCAGATTGTTGCTGATCGAGAGAGCCTGAGGGATCTGGATCACCGGGAGGAGACCAGCAGACACCCATACTCTGAGGCACACTCCAAGGCCAACCATAACCTCATAATCCGTGGACGGACACCACCCTCCTAATACAGGCACATATACCATTTCATTCTGGTGAGTGGGGACCCAGGAGGGGAGCACTGGAAGTCACCTGAATATATGAATTTGTCACCAGCTCAACATCCCATAGTTTATGGACTATATTGATTGCATTTATTGTGCACTATATTGGCACTGAGCACATTTTTTCTAAATTGTCGCTCTTTTTTTGTTTATAGCGCAACAAATAAAAACCGCAGATGTGATCAGATACCACCAAAAGAAAGCTCTATTTGTGGGGGGAAAGAAATGATCAAAAATAATTTGAGTACAACGTCGCATGACTGCACAATTCTCATTCAAAGTGTGACAGCGCTGAAAGCTGAAAATTGGTCTGGGCAGGAAGGGGGTGAAAATGCCCTATATGGAAGTGGTTAAATACCCCCAAGTAGACAGGTATTTGTCAGGGAACACTGGCCAGCAACCATCTGTACAGGACTGTGGTGTCATTTTATCAAGCAGTGATAAATCACCACCGATAAGATCACCAGCATTCTCAGAAGAAACTGTTCTTTGAGTGCAGGTTTGCTCAGTTTTATACATCGCTTCTCTTAAAGCGGAGTTCCACCTACTTTTTAAAGTTTGCACCCCCGCATTCATGGTCACATATAAATGACTCATCTGACCCTTTTTTTCTTTAAGCTGTTTACCTTATGTAGAAGCTGAAGGTTCTGCTTCCACTGTACTTTGCCGCGGCAAAGTACGTCATTTCTGTCCGACCATTGCCTCCTGGGATGTAAGTGTCATCAATCCCAGGAGTCAATGGGCATCCTCCACTTCAATGAGTGTGCCACGCCATGTATGCACTGCGCATGCGCGAGATCAGGAGCCAGCAGCACCATATCCCGGAAGGAGCAACAAGTGGGCTTCAGATGCCCACACTGAAGATGGGACCCCGCACGGTGAGAAGAGCAGAGTGAGTTTTTTAAATAGAAAACGATTCAGAAAACCTGCCATTAATAATAATTCCATAATGTATTGGATTAGTTGCAGCCATTGTGGGGGGGGGGGCGTTTTTAAAAAACAAACAAAAATCAAGCTGGAATTCCGCTTTAAGGAGAGGAGAGACAATTTTCAAATGCTGAGAACGGGGCAGAACTGTGCTTACAAGGCTGTAATCTCATGAGAAATTGCAATTGTTTTTTGAATGTAAAATTGAAAGTAAAACACACACACAAAAAAATAAAATAAAAAATTATTATTAAAATGTAAACAATCAGATATATGCTTTTTCATGTCAATGGTGTCTAGTGAAATAGGTGAACCTACATCTGTCTTGCAGCTATACACCATTCATGAAATTAAATAGATATAAATATATACAAAATCATTAAAAATATATATATATAATTGCAGCGCACAAACCCCTGTCTTTACCTGCATTTAATTAGGCTCCTCGCAGGCAGAGAGAGGCACACCGCACCACAAGCCCATACCCTCCTGTGTGAGGAGGTTGAGCGGTGTTAGTTTTCGGGCCTGCGGCTGGAGTTGAATCCTCCCGAGGATGATTCTCACCTCTACCTTGAATAGATGTGAGTCCTTATTTTTCCCCAGTAATGTAACTATCCACACCAACTGAAAGTCCAACTTCTATATTTATTTCACACTGGATAATAAATATGCCTCTTTAACAGCAGACAGGTTGGAATAAGACACAGGACAGCTTAGGTGGGAGGAGGTCCAGGCACAAACTCAAATGATTTCTTCAGACTGTTTAGGTTTCACAAACAGTTTTGGCACACGATCTCTGCCACAGACCTGGTGAATAAAAGTCACTGCCACTGACTTGGAGAACGGCTCACTGCCACTGACCTGGTGAATAGGGCCTTGTCCTATAAAGTCACTGCCACTGACTTGAAGCGAGTAGAGTCACTGGCACTGACCTGAACGTGAACTACCTTCTTGAAGTATTTGGCCCATGTCAAGGAGAAAACCATCCCTCCGGAGAGTTACCAGAGGCCCTCACCGTCACCACGACTCTGCGCTGGGTCTTCGAAAAGGGTTTCCTCCCTGGCCTCCTCATCTCAGATATGGGTCCCCTCGCAAGGCGGCACCCTGGGAGCTCTCGATCCCTGGCGGACCCCAGCCGAAGGTTTCTGGGCCCCGGGCCTACAAAAATAGTATCTCACTCCAGACTGAAGGTGTCTGGGATGGAACAGGAACCAGACCTCCGGGCCTAGGGCACCCGGAGATAACACGCACACCCAGGCCGAAGGTGCCTGGGCGCGGACGAATGACCACAATGGAAGATGGCCGCCCATTCTTATACCCTCTCCTGACAGGCACAGCAGGTGTCCCACCTCGCCACACCACTGCCGAGAGGGGACAAAATAGGCACAGCCTTGTATCGGTGGTTCAACCCTGGCCTACGGCAACAGCGCCACCTGTAGGCCACAGGGAACTGCACACCAATACTAGCTCCCATGAACAGAAATGGTCCATAACCCTAACAATCAGTGTGTCTGAACCTAATTACCACTCAGACACTTCCCCTAAATTGAACACCCCGCTACATTATATATATATATATATATATATATATATAGATAAAAAGAATGTTGAAGAATAAATCAAAGTAAAAAATAAATAAATTAAATAAGATACCCCGGTATAATAGAAACAGAAAAGTCCATGAGTTAGGCCCCTTTCACACTGGGGCGGGCAGGTGCGGTGGCGGTATAGCAGCGCGATTTTCAGCGCTGCTATACTGTCGTTCTTACCGCGGTATGCGGTCGCTAGAGGGGTTAATTTAACCCCCGCTAGCGGCCGAAAAAGGGTTAATACCGCCCGCAAACCGCGGCTATTGCCGTGGTTTGCGGGCGGTATTACCGCGCTGTCCCATTGATTTCAATGAGAGACCGTGGTAAAGGAGCGGTGAACACACCGCTCCTTTACCGCTGTAAAGAAGTGGCTAGCAGGACTTTTGGAGCGGTCCTGCTAGCGCACCGCTTCAGTGTGAAAGCCTTCGGGCTTTCACATTGAAGGCACAGGGCAGGATTTTTTCATGCGGTATAACAGCGCTGTTATTAGCGCTAAACCGCATGAAAAACGCCCCAGTGTGAAAGGGGCCTTAGAACTATACCTTAAAAAAAAAAAAAAAAAAAAGAAGAATATTATTTTTTTTTTAATTAAACATAAAATATGAACAAAATGCAATTTTATTGAAAAAATAAATAAAAATGATATAAAAATAATTGATAGTATATTGATTAAATAAATATACGGTATGTATGTGCTGTCAATCAAACCCCCTAATAATAGAAACATCAATTTTTATTCTTATCTGAAACGTCACCCCTGGACGTCACCCCAAAATTGATGAAAAGACGAGAAGAAAACTGGTCAGGGAGGCTGCCAAGAGGCCTTCAGCAACATTAAAGCAGTTGCAGGAAGGAGTGGCAAGATGGAAGGAAGCCTTTTCTTACCAGGAAAACATCCAAGCCCGGCTAAATTTTGTGGGAAAATGTGTTATGGTCTGATGAAACTGAGGTTCAACTTTGGCCATAATTTCAAAAAGTATGTTTGGCGCAAAAACAACACTGCACATCACCAAAAGAACACCATACCCACAGTGAAGCATGGTGATGCAGCATCATGCTTTGGGGCTGTTTTTCTTCAACAGGGGCCTTAGTCAAGGTAGAGGGAAATATAAACAGTTCCAAATACCAGTCAATGTTGGCACAAAACCTTCAGGCTTCTGCTAGAAAGCTTAAAATGAAGAGGAACTTCATCTTTCCACAAGACAATGACCCAAAGCATACATTCAAATCAACAAAGGAATGGCTTTATCACAAGGAGATTAAAGTTTTGGAATGGCCCAGCCAGACCCCAGACCTGAATCCGATTGAAAATCTGTACGGTAATATGATGAGGGCTGTGCACAGGAGATGCCCCCCTCGCAATGTGACAGATTTGGAGTGTTTTTGCAAAGAAGATTAGGCAAATATTGCCAGGTCAAGACGTGCCATGCTGATAGATTCATACCCAAAAAGACCTTGCTTTGTGCACTGGTCCAAATCATTTGGTGGAGGGGGGATTATGGTGTGGGGTTGTTTTTCAGGGGTTGCTCTTGTTTCCTTAGTTCCAGTGAAGGGAACTCTTAAGGCATCAGCATACCAAGACATTTTGGACAATTTTATGCTCCCAACTTTGTGGGAACAGTTTGGGGATGGCCCCTTCCTGTTCCAACATGACTGAGCACCAGAGCACAAAGCAAGGTCCAGAAAGACATGGATGAGCGAGTTTGGGGTGGGGGAACTTGACTGGCCTGCACAGAGTCCTGACCTCAACCCGATAGAGCACCTTTGGGATAAATTGGAGCGGAGACTGCGAGCCAGACCTTCTTGTCCACATCAGTGCCTGACCTCTCAAATGCGCTTCTGGAAGAATGGTCAAACATTCCCATAGACACACACACCTAACCCTTGTGTACAGCCTTACCAGAAGAGTTGAAGCTGTTATAGCAGCAAAGGGTGGGCTAACTCAATTATTGAACCCTACGGACTAAGGCCTCGTACACACGACCGATTTTCTCGTCGTAAAAAACACGTCGTTTTTTTCGACGAGATTCTTGTTAAGCTTGTCGATTTTCTTGTCAAGCTTTCTATGCGTACACACTGTCATTTTCCAATTTCCTCGTGGTTCTCTGCGCTCACGTCCAGCACGTACGACGGCACTATAAAGGGGAAGATCTTTTTTCTTGGCGCCACCCCTTGGGCTGCTTTTGCTGATCTCGTGTTACCGCGTGTGAAGTAAAAGTTTGGGAAGAGACGATTCGCGCTTTTCAGTCTTCGTACTTTTCAGATCGTTTTCTGCCGTTCAGTTTGTGCTTGTGGGTTCGTATCTTGACTTTCAGGGCGTCTAGGCAGGTCGTATCTGTTTTACAGTGCATTCTTGCCTGTTCGTTTCTGAATTTCAGTTCGTTATTCATAGGCCTTGCTGTTCTAAAGTGCGTTCTGTTCTGTACGTTCTGATTAGACGACCGTTTCCTAGCCATGTCACCTGGACGTTCTCGTCGTCGAGTTCGTGCTGTGCGTGCGCTTGGTGTTGGTCTGCTTGTTTTGGACCAAGACCAGTCCATGAATGGTGTGAGGAGGAGTTCATGGACCAAGAATTGGTTGCTCCAGCGGGACCAATTCTGCCACATGCCTCTGCTGCGGGAGATCGTCGAGAATAATCCTGAGGACTACAGGAATTTTCTGAGGATGTCTGACCCTGTTTTTCAGGAACTGTTGGCTTTGGTGTCCCCCTATATTACCAGGAAGGACACCGTTATGCGGGAAGCCATCAGTGCTGAGCAGAGGCTCATCGCCACGTTGCGTTACCTGGCGACAGGGAGAAGTCTTCAGGACTTGAAGTTCACCACAGGCATCTCCCCCCAGGCTCTGGGCCTCATAATCCCAGACACCTGTTCTGCTATTATACAAGTCCTGCAGGAGGACTATATTAGGGTAAGTTTTCTCCCTTAACATCACATTTTATGTATTACATGTATGCTAATGTATTGTATTTCTTTCATCCTTCCCTAATTACCATGATTGTAATATGCTGAGAATGTCCCCTTTGTCCCCATGCATGTTGGAAGCTTTAGATTGCCCCTTTTTTATCCTCCCTAAATATTTCCCCTCACTAACTTTTCCAGCAGGGGCGCCTGTTGCTCCAAATGTTGGGGGGTTCCAACCCCAATTTCGGAAATAAACTTCCTCCTTTTTTTCTCTGTTGCCTAATAAACGCCCCCAGTTGTCCCCTCCAATGCAGCCATTTAGTCCCCTCTAATGCAGCCAGTTTCCCCCCAGCCCTGCACTTACCTTCTTGTGGTCAGCGCCATCCTTCTTCTGTCCTAGATGTCTTCTCCTTCCCTTCATGTTGCATCAGCCAATCATGTTACCATTAAACAGACTTGGTGAACATGATTGGCAGAGCAGCCTGTCAGTGTTTACACAAGGAATGCCCCCCTCCTTGCGTCCCCGATTTTTCTTTGAGGAAGCCAATTACATCCCTCAGGTTGTAATTTGCAAGACTATTTTAATACCTGTTTCTGCTCTGCAATTTTAACCCCCTAAATGCTGCAATTATTCATATGTCGGTCGCTTTACAAGAGGCCATCCACCTGAATAGTGTGCGGCATAGACAATACATAGGTTCATGCAACGCATGAACCTATGTATTGTTCTGAGTGATGGGCACAGGAGAGAGGGGACAGTGCTCCAGCGCCCACTCTGGACGCACCGCCACTGCAATGCTATCCTGTGGCCAAACACATCTCCCCCCCCCCCAAAATAATTTAGTAATGGCCCATCAGAGGGGGTGATGAATATGATAAATGAGCCTTCCATTATACTTTTTTTACACACCTTAATAAACGTATAATTAGATTGATGTTGGTCTCTAATTTTTTGGGATAGAATTTCCTTGTAATGTATGCCTTTGTTTTTCTAATATTTCATCTTGTTTCACTCCACAGCTTCCTTCCACGCCACAGGAATGGCAGACTGTGGCATCGGAGTTTGCCACGCGGTGGGACTTCCCCAACTGCGGTGGTGCCATAGACGGGAAGCACGTCCGCATCGTGCCGCCACCCCGTTCTGGGTCCTACTACTACAATTACAAGGGGTTTCATAGCATTGTGCTGATGGCGGTGGTGTCAGCACGGTATGAATTCCTCTATGTTGATGTAGGGAAGAATGGCCGGATGTCCGATGGGGGATCCTTCATCCAGACGGAGTTTGCCCTCCGTCTCCAGAGTGACGACCTTGCATTGCCACCGGATGCAGGGAATATTGAAGGACTCCCCTTTGTTTTCTTGGCTGATGAAGCCTTCGGACTCGGACGGCATCTTATGAGGCCATTTCCACAGAGGACCCTGACCCCAGAGAAGAGTGTGTTCAATTACCGGCTGGCCAGGGCCCGAAGAGTCGTTGAAAATGCCTTTGGCATAATGGCCAGCCGGTTCCGCCTTTTTATGACTTCCATCCACTTGGCGGACTACAAAATAAACTATGTAGTGTTATGCTGCTGTGTGCTACACAACTTTCTGAGCCAAAAATCTAATTCCTATATGGCCTCAGTTTTGCCAGAGGCTGGACTTTCCCCTGCAAATCCCCTTCCGGGCCTGGAATCTGCCCGTCTTGGCTTGCCCCCCCAAAATGCCCGTGTGGTTCGGGACAAATACATGGAGTATTTCACGGGTAGGGGGGCAATTCCTATGCCAGCCTATGTCTAAGTATCCCAATAAAAATCTTGTTTAAACCTTTAATTATTTGTTCTTTCCTGTCTTCTAGTTTGTCTTTGTGCATTTGTAGTGGCAAGTGTATTTTACTTTAGTAAATAACAACCAATTTCACTATGTTACCTTACAAAAGAACCAAATAAGCTTAGAGAGTATTATAAAAAGAAGCTACACGTTGTTTGTGGTCAAATATTTTACTCTCTGCACATTTTTTTTTGTTTTACTTTGGGGTTGGCCTGGCCACAACCCGGCAAATTTTGGCTTATGAAAATACAAAAATACCACTTGCATTTCTAAAATGACAACATTGGATACCTCTGAGCAATCTGAGACATTCAGTTACACAAACTATGTCTCTATGTGCCCGTCCTAATATGGGGTCCTGCCACCCCTTGCCCAGCCAAAAATTCAATATGCACACATTTTTACTTTTTTGCAAATAGGAAGTTTACAATCCTGATCCCTATTGTCAACATGTGCTATCTGCCATCAGGGGTGATCAATGGACGTGTTTTGGGGGTGCATCCCCTTCCTCAGTTCACCGACTTTTGATACGAGGAAGGGGTTGCACCCACAAAAGACGTACATGGATATCCCCTGATGGCAGATAGCACATGTTCACACACTGTGTGCATATTCAATTTTTGGCTGCTTTGTTACTCAAAAAATTAGAAAAAATATAAAAACAAACATGTAAAAACAAATGTGTTTGGATGGCTTATTGAATTCTCCCCAAAACATCGAGAATGTCTTTAAATGTTTGTTCCATCACATGGATTCTTTGTTTAATTAGGTCCAGTTCCGTGCTACATTCCATCACTTGCTGGATGAGGCGGAGGGCACTGTCAGCAGAGAACCGTGTGCTATCCTTCACAACATTTCCATCCCCTAAAAACCATTAAATTTTTTTTATAAAACTCTGCAGGCCTACCTCACTTACCTTAAGCTGTGGTGTCAGATACTGACCTGTTGTGGTGACCAGATCCACAACGTCATCCACCTCTCCTTCCTGCACTTCTCCTTCCTCCACCTCAACTTCCTGCACATCTTTCGGTTGTGGATCTTTGGGAGTTTGGGGTTGCTTGGAAGTTGTGGGGTGCATGTGCTCCCTGGAGTGTCCTCCTCCCAGTCTTCTCTCCCCTATGAGAATAAAACCAAAGGTCTATTTATCACACTGTAAAAATCTCATTGTTAAACTAAAAACAGGCTAAATTGTTTGGAAGTGGGGTACAAGTGTGTGTTTGTGCGGAATTTAAAGAAAAATGCATTATTTATGACCCCAAATATGTTTAGTATTCACATTTGGATGTAATTTTTTGGACATGGAGGCACCACAAATAAACTCTGATGCACCTGTGTGGGACACCCAAAAAAGGCGGGTCTGGTGGCCCACACTATAGTGCTCCAAAGTACAGATGTGGAAGCAGCTGCTGAGTGTCCTCTCCTTTACACTGATTAAAGTTGGCATTTCATTCTCCTTACAAACACATCATCTAGACTTAAAAATTATCCACAATACTTGATCAAAAATGGCAGATGTCTAATTACTTTTGTGGCTCTTAAATAAGCCAAAACCGCGGATAGTGGCCGAACGAAGTGTCGGTAACGTAACGAACGATTACTGTGCCCAACCTAGTTCAAAATATTACATTTTGGAAGGGAGTCCAATATGATAAAAAAAAAAAAAATGTCAGTTTCTAAAAAGATTAATAGCAGAAAGGTCGTCATTTTACTTACTTTTAGCGAGCATCCTCTTTATGATCCTCAACTGGTCTGGCTCCCTCAGTTTGAGGTCTGACCACCTCTTTCTGAGCTGCTCATTTGAGCGTTTCACCCCGAACTTCGCCCTCAGACTCTTCACAACTTTAGTGAGGATTTTGGCCTTCCTTCTATTTGGTTTGCTATACGGCCCATGCTTGGCATCATAATCAGCCTTGACCAAGATGTCCACCATCTCCGCCATCTCCGCCAAAGACATATTCGATGCCTTGAATCTCCTCCTTGATCGTGACGTGTCCTCGGTCTCCGGGCTTGTCTCCTCGCTAGTTGCGGAATTATCAGACACCTGCTGTAACTCCGCCATATCTGTCTGTGCGCCGAAAGAGAAGGGGCGGGGAAAAGATGTTAGTTAGAACGTCATGGGCGGGCGACGTGTGCGGAGCGACGTGTTCGAATTTTGACGCATGCGTGGTGTGTATATAGCAAACACACATGTGACTATAGTACGTTCGGTGTGCGGAGAGAGGAGTTCAAGTGACGGACGTGCGAACGAAGGTATGTGATTTTGTGAGACTTGTAAAAATTGTTGGCCTATACTGTCTTGAGATTGGTGGAGGATATATATGGTGACTAGGATGTGAAGGAGGTTAGACTGTTTGCCTCACATTATTTAAATATATATTTTTTTACTTGCAGATACAATATGAATGTCTTTATTAGCGACAAAGAGTTCCTGGCGGAATTTATTGACCGGGTAAGGGAGCTGCCGGCTCTGTGGGAGACCAAAAACCCCATCCATAAAAAAAAAGGGGTGAGAAAAGCAGCGCTGGAGAAGCTGCTCCCATTTGTGCATACCAAGGTGCCCACAGCCACAGCAAAACAAGTGGACACTAAAATTGGGAGCTTGAGAGGTACCTACAGGACTGAACGCTCTAAGGTGCTGGCTTCTCAGAGGTCAGGAGCAGCAGCAGATGATGTTTATGTCCCGATTTTGTGGTACTACAGCAGGATGTCCTTCCTGGATGACCACATTGAGCCAAGGCCATCACTCTCCACTCTTCCCCCCAGACTTCCCTGCAGCCAACCTGAGCCTTCTCTGGAGCAAGAGGAGGCAGCCATCCTGGATGATCCTGATTTGTCCATCTGGAGCCAGGTATAGTATTAACTGAAAATGTAGTGGGATAAAATGAATGTTTCCCAAATATGTCAGGATGAGAAACATACATTATTTTGTATTCCACAAGTGAAATCATGATCTGTAGACATTATTCTGCACTTAATTGTGTGGTAAATAGTCAAGCTGATGTAGTGGTAAATTTAAAGCAAGGATTTATGCATTTACATTCTAATTGCTTCCATCAGGATTACAAAGTTTGATGCAAAGATTAAACCAACATATTAAACTATGTTCCTTTTTCATACACAGGATGAAATCAGCCAGGAGGAGGGTCTGGAAACTGTCAGGCAGGAGGAGGAAGGGCCCAGTGGCAGCCAGGAGGTGGCAGGGCCCAGTGGCAGCCAGGAGGTGGCAGGGCAGCCAGGAGGTGGCAGGGCCCAGTGGCAGCCAGGAGGTGGCAGGGCCCAGTGGCAGACAGGAGGTGGCAGGGCCCAGTGGCAGACAGGAGGTGGCAGGGCAAAGGAGAAGCACCAGATCCCAGGTGCCTCCCATCCGGCTTCACAAAAGAGGCAGGAGGGACAGGACCACCAGAGAGGCAGCAATGGCCCTTATTAAAGAGGCCCATGCCACCCTCAAGGAGCCCACATCCCCTGAAGAGGCCATTGCCGGCCTAGTGGAGGCTAAGTTCAAGGTGATGAGCATGGAGCAACGCCTCCTATGCGAGCCCCTGCTCATCACCTTGCTCAACAAGGGGGTGATGGAGCAAATTACCCCCAATACCGCCATATGTGAGGTGGCCCAACTGACCCAACCTCAACCTCCACCTCCACCTTCCTCTTCTGCCCCACCCCCTTCTGCTACACCTCCACCTTCTGCCCCACCCCCTTCTGCTACACCTCCACCTTCTGCCCCACCCTCTTCTGCTACACCTCCACCTTCTGCCCCACCCCCTTCTGCTACACCTCCTTCTGCCCCACCCCCTTCTGCTACACCTCCACCTTCTTCTTCTGCCCCACCCCCTTCTGCTACACCTCCACCTTCTTCTTCTGCCCCACCCCCTTCTGCTACACCTCCACCTCCTCCTCCTGACAGGAGTACCCCTCCAGTGGGCCAGCCTCCAGCCAAACGAAGAAGGGAGGCTGCAGGAAAGGCTGCAGGAAAGGCTTCAGGAAAGGCTTCAGGAAAGGCTGCAGGGAAGGTTACCAGGAAGAAGAGGAAGTGATGGCCTTGCTTCATTGTGGTCGGACAGAAGGCAGCCTGTTGTAGTACCACACACTTGGGACATATATCTCACCTGCTGCTGTTCCTGACCTCTGGGAGGCCAGCATCAGATTGTGTTCTGAAATGTGGGCCTTCTCAAGCTCCCAATTTTAGTGTCCACACAGGGTTGCTGTGTGCTCTGGGGTCCCTGGGATGCACAAATGGCAGCAGCTTCTCCAGCGCTGCCTTCTCTTTATTTAATTTATAAACATGAATAAATGTGTTTTTTGTTTAAGTTCATACTTGACTATGTGTATTTTTAAATAAAAAAAAAACAAGCTTTGGAGTAAGCAGATACATTTGACTGACAATAAAAGGCACAGATATCACCCCCCAAAAGAATAACTAAATCTGATTAGCTCAAAAACATGGTGTGAAATTTTAAAAATATAGATTCGAAAATTAAATGGGAGATCGCTATCAAAACATTGAGAAATTATAATTAACATCATTTTGAAAAATCTAACCATTTAAATTATTCCTAAAAACTTGCACAATATAATACACATAAATCTTATAAAGAGCAGCATGAAAAAGGTTAAAAATAAGGCATAACTCTGTGTGAATATCAGCAGCAAAAGAAGGTCACTCGTTTTGATTAATGTAACATTCTAACAAAGAATTCAATGCAGAACATTTAAACGATGAAATATTTATGAGCGTGACGAATGTGCTCTCTCCATTATGAAGGCTTGTTTTACCAGAAGATGCGCTCCCGTCTCATAGTTGCTTGTGAGCATGCGCGCTTTTGGAAGAGTCGTAAAAGCATACACACGAACCATTTTCTCGTCACAAAACAGGCCGACGAGAAACACGACGAGGAAATCTGGAATCCTGACGAGAAAATAGAGAGCAGGTTCTCTATTTTCTCGTTGAGATTCTCGTCAAGTTTCTTGTCGTAAAACCATACACACGAACGTTTTTCTAGACAAAAAAACTCTCGCGGCACTTTTCTTGACTGTTTTGGACGAGAAAATCGGTCGTGTGTACGAGGCCTCAGACTGGGATGCCATTAAAGGTCATGTGCGTGTAAAGGCAGGTGTCCTAATACTTTTCACAATACAGTGTGTGTGTGTGTGTGTGTATATATATATATATATATATATATATATATATATATATAATTTTTTTTATTGTCTCTAACCTGCTCTATCGGTTTTGGGGGGCTTGTGAAAGGCAGGGGGTCTTTTTCACTGTCTTGGAGTCTCTGATTGATGAAGAAGGAAGTCAATAAGTGCCCTCCTTCCTCCTCAGTTCTCCAGCGATTAACTCTTCTCTCCCTGATTCTCCACCTCTGGGCTGGAGAAGCTGGGAAGGAGAATTGTAATAGAGATGTCCAGTGAGGTGCTGAGGTCGCACCTTTGTAAACTGCCCGTTTCTGTTACTGTCAATGACAGAGAACATGTCCCCTGCTGATCAACTCAGTTTCATAAGTGGCTAATGATTTTCAATCATCAGGTTAACGGAAAATTTCCTATCAAATTCTTACTGTAATTTTCCTTTCCTGATAGGCTCCATGGCAGCATACGTGTGGGTTGGCCCCACCTCCATAACTACCCTATAGGACACCTCTCCCATAAATCTTTGCTCTGGACTACCAGCCATGTTCCGTAACTAGCCTACTCCAAGCATTGGGAGGGACTCCTGCTGCCATGGAGCCTATCAGGAAAGGAAAATTATGGTAAGTAAGTATTTGATAGGAAATTTTTCATTTTCCTAACAGGCTCCATGGCAGCATACGTGTGGGAAATAACTCGCCAAACACACCCGGGTGGGCAAATGCTTAGCAAAGAAAACAAATTTATTTAACACCGTCAACCGACAGTACTTGCAAACCAAAATTAACAGATGACAAGGCAGCTGGTTCAACACAATAGTGAGACACAAATGTGTTGATAGACGACCAGGAAGCCTCTCTACAGATTTCTTCAGGAGCGACATGTCGAGAAACCGCCCAAGAGGTCGAGATACTCTGAGTTGAGTGTGCAGTCACTGCTTCTGGAGGAGCCAGGCCTTTCGCTTTATAAGCCCTTTGAATGGTCTGTACGATCCATGCAGCAATGGATCTAACCAAAGCCCGCTTTCCTTTGTTTTTTCCGTGCAGAAGGATGAAAAGAAAATCTGTTTGTCTGAAGGATGCCGTAATTTCTAGATATTGACTTAGAGTGTGCCCCACATTGAGGGGATGAACATCTTGGCTGTCAGGGAAGAGTTCACCTGCTGGTGGCACTGAGGTTCACTTTGCCAATGGCTGCAGTTCCAGTGTCCACCAGCAGGTGTCTCCCAGAAGCCAGCAAGTTCTGATCAGCCACACCTGGCTCCAGCTGCCAGGTGGATACTTAAGGCTGCTCCTCCCTTCCCCCAGTGCGTCACTATCCTGTCTGATTGCCTCCTTGCTACCAGATTGCGCCTGATACCTTTCTGAACCTTCCTGTGTCCTGATCCGTCCTGCACCCCTCTGCCTTGTTCCATGCTCTTGTACCCAGTCATGTTCCCCTTCCTTGCATCCCTGTTACCTTTGTCTCTTATATTGTATATAGATAGCAGTTAGGTTCATTAGTTATTTTTGTTCTTGTTTGCTGGAGTGGTTTATGCTTTCACTGGTTGTTGTGTAATGTTCACTGTAAATAAATATCACTTTAATGATAAATACTGTCTGGTCTCAGTTCCTTGGTGTAGCTACGTGTCTGGTGGTCTTAGCCACTGACCCTGACATTGGCCTTCTGTTAACCCAAAGCTGGGAAGCACAATTTATTGATGTTCATGAAAAACTGAAGTTACTTTAGGGTTTGTACCCAGCATGAGGATTAACACTGCTCTGTCTGGGAAAAAAAGTTAGAAAAGGCTCCTTTGAACCTAGGTTTCTGATTTCAGACACTCTTTTAGCTGAAGTAACCGCCACCAAGAAGGCGGTCTTGAGTTTAAGATCTTTCACTGATAGAGGCTTGTCGGGATCTGATCCAAGCGTAGAAAGGAAGTCCAGGACAAGAGGAAGGTCCTACACTTGGGGAACCTTGGTTTCCTTTGAGGTCTAAGCCTGATAGCACCCTTGAAGAGTGATTGGCCCATGAAACTCCTGTAAATGCAGAGATGGCCGATACTTGTACCCAAAGTGAGCTCAGTGCTAGGGACAGGTCCAGACCCGATTGTAGAAAGCTAAGGATATCCTGAACTGCTGGAGTACAAGGATTAGGCCTAGAGGACACATGATCTGTGAACCTGAACCAGATATGTTCATAGACACTATTGGTGCTTTTCCTTCTGGCATTAGGGAGGGTCGAAATGGCCTCTTCTGGACAACCTAGAGCCTCGAGCCTTCCCCTCTCAAAAACCAAACCCTGAGGTGCAGGTGAGAAGGATAGGGGTGCAGAGTTGTGCCTTGGGACGGTAGATCCAGCCTGAGAGGCAGGGGAACTGAGTCTCGATAACTGAAGAGTATTGAGAGGAAACCATGGCCTGTTGGACCAAAACAGAATTACTGTTATGACTTCCACTTCCTCTGTTCTGAGCCTGTGGAGAAACTGGAGTATCACAGGTACCAGAGGAAAGGCGTAAGCCTTGCTGAACCTCCACTGGTCCGTGAGGGCATCTATCCCATACGCCTGAGGATCCCGAAACCTCGAGTAGTATTTGGTCAACTTGTAATTGCCTGGGGTTTGCAAAGAGGTCTACTTCTGGAGACACTCCCAGAGTCAGGAGCCACTCGAACACTTGTGGGGAGACCACTCGTTGTTGTTCATTTGAACACGAGAGAGGAAGTCCGCCTGTACATTCTGAATCCCAGGAATGTAGACCGCTGAGATGTTGGACAAATTCCTCTGAGCCCAGCTCATGATTGGCTCCACCTTCTGTAGCAGGGACCAGCTGCGAGTTCCACCCTGCTTCCTTACGTAGGTTACCACGGTTGTATTGTCCAACCTGAGCATCACTGAAGAGTTCTTTATTAGATGGCGGAATGATAGGAGTGCCTGAAAGGCGGCCTGCAGTTCCAGTATGTTGGACACAATCCCCAGAGAAGGGGAGATCCACCTGCCCTGAGCCACTTCCGATAGGCAATGAGTGCCCCACCCCCGATTGCTGGCATCAAAGGTTATCGTGACCCATGTGATGGGAACGATCGATTGGCAATTACGAAGATTTTTCCCTTGGAGCCACCAAAGGAGAGACACTCATGGCTGGAGTGAGGCGAATGCACTGTTTTTTTGCTAGAGGAGTTCCATTGTTGGAGGAACCCTTTTTGGAAGGGCCATGTGTGCCACTGTGCCCACTTCACCATGGGAATAGTGGCTGCCATAGTGTCAATCACCTTCAAACATTGGAGAGCAGAGAGGTGAGACGAAGCGAGGGTGGAGCGGATTCTGTCCCGGATTACTACAATCTTCTTCTTGGGCAGCGAGATAGTGCCTTCCAACGTGTTGAAGTGAGCACCGAGAAACACAAGGGATTGTGTTGTTCCAGGTGGCTCTTCTCCGGATTCAGGAGCCACCCAAACTCTTGAAGGGTAGAGATGACTAGGCTCCTGAGTCCTAAAAGTTGACCTTTGCCTTGAGCTAGGAGGAGGACGTTGTCTACGTAGTGATGAAGACGAACCCCTTTGACTCAGAGCAGAGCAACAACAGCTAACAGAACCTTGGAGAAAACACGAGGTGATGTTGTTAGACAAAAGGGGTGACAGGTAAACTGTAAGTGCTGATTGCCCACTGCAAAGCGAAGGAACTGTTGGAAGTCCGCTGCCACCAAAACGTGAAAGTAGGCGTCTTTCAGGTTGATTGACACCAACCAGTCTCCTGGATCGTTAGTAACGACTCCATCTTGAATTTTTCTTTTCAAATGAAGTGGTTGAGGTGGGTCAAGTCTATGACTGGTCTCCATGTGCCGTTCTTTTTCTGTACCATGAACAGAGGAGAATACATGCCCTTGCCTCGTTTTCCATTTGGAACAGGGATGGCTGCGCCTTGATCCAATAAAGAGCTTACGTAAGCTGAACATGGAAGATTCGTAGGCATGAATCTGAGCCTGGAGGTGCTGCTGAAAACCCAGGTGTGACCTGAGGAGACGGTTTTGACAGTCCAGAAGTCCTGGATTGAGGCCGCCCAGACATGCCGAAAGCGGAGGAGACGAGCCCCCACCTGGCATGCCTGAGCGGGCCCAATCTCAAAAAGACTTAGTGGAAACTCGATTGCCAGAGGAACCACCCTTTGTGGGGTTTTTAAAAGAGGACTGTCTGGTTTTCCAGGATCTTGTTAACTCCCGACCAGGATTGTAACTGCGCGCTTCCCTTGCACGATCGGTATTCTGTATTCTCGGGAAAGAGCGTCTCTTATTCTGTAAACGCCTATCCTGAGGGAGGAACCCTGACTTGTCACCGTGTCCCGGGTTATGGCTCTGTCAAGCTTGTTGCCGAAAAGAGACGTGCCCTCAAAAGGGAATTCGGCACCAGGCTTGCTTAGAAGCCGGATCCGCCAACCAGGGACGGAGCCAGAAAGCACGACCGGCTGTGACCGCCGCCAACATAACCCGGGCCACCAGGCGGATGACATCAATAGAAGCCTCCCCCAGAAAGGTGGATGCCAGCCTGATTTCTTGAATAGGCGAGTTTTTAGCCACTTCACTAGAGATACCTCTGAGGGACTCATCCACACTGTCTGATCACGATTCCAAGAGTTTTGAGACTGCAGCTAAGGCCAGGACTGGTTTACAGGCCGTTCCGGCTGTTAAGTAAATCCGCTTCAGATTGGAATCAATTAGTCTCTTCAAGGGATCTTTGAATGAGACCGTGTCCTCCAGAGGAAGAGTCACATACCCAACGAGTCTCATCAGTGCTGCATCCACCAAGGGAGCTGTCTCAAGATGTTTAACCTCTTCTTCCTTGAAAGCATATAGCTTTAAAATTTTAGACTGCATAGAACTTTTTCTGTCCATTTTGCCCCATTCGTCAGAAATTATGGCACCTACTTCAGTGAGGAAGGGAAAATAATGATGCCCCTTATTGAGCTGCTTGAAAAGATTTCTCTGCTTAGGAGGAGAAGCTACATGATCTTTCCAATTCAGAGTTTCTCTTACAGCTCTCACCAAAGAAGGGACCAAAACCTACTCAAAGCCCATACCCGGATCTTCTGCTTCCGACTCGCTATCCGAGGGAGGAACGAATGGGTGGCTAGGCTGGGACGACTCCCACTTCTCATGAGCCTGCCCCTCTCCTGATGGAGAGCCCAGAGGCTTTGGTGGGGGTTCACAAGGCTTGCTAGCTTCCTTCTCCTGTAGAGATTCTCTCACGACCCATTTACCTAATGATTCAAGGTGCTGGTCTTCACCCTCCCTCTCGTTAGCTGCTTTAGAGAAACAGCGGTCACAGAGAGACTTGCTGGTAGGGACCGGGCCCTGCATCCCCAACATGACTTCTCCAGCCCCTTACTGTGAGATGAGGGGGGCGGGGAGAGTCTCTACTGCGGTGTCTGGATTTAGAGGAAGACCCATGGTGCCTGGAACCAGAGGAAGAGTACCGGTGGTGTGATTTAGAAGACCCGCTCCTTCTGCGGGAACTGTGCTGTTTATCAGACCTGGAAGGGCTGTGGAGAGAAAAAAAAAGGAAAGAGAGAGAAGAGAGAAAGAAAGCATATATACTACAGATAATGCCCTGCACTCCACTCTACCCCCCCCCCCCCCCCCCAGCAGGCAGAACATAGGAAACAAAACCAAAGGTCCCACATTCCTACCTGCTGCAAGAGGACTGGCCACCAGGAGGCAATGAAGGGTCCATTGCTATCCAAGGTAGACACTGCAGGCGGGAGAGCGAAGGATCAGACACCAGTAAGGGATATACAAAACTCTTAAACACCAGTAACTACCTGGGGTAGCCTCTACAGATGCCCAGGGAAATCGCTGCATAAGCAAACGATCATGCCAGAGGCTCTGCAGGATGCCCCCAGGTTTTAAAAGTAGCGCCGCGTGATGTCACGGCAGCACCAGGCCTGAGAAGCTTGCGAATCAGGCCTCGCTTTCGTTCCAGGACCGCGCATGCGCAGAGCGGACGGCGGGACCCAGAAGCGAGAGAGAGCAGCGGCTGGAACGCACAGGAAACCAGCCGCTATGCACAGGGACATCAGCAGGATAGGAAAAAACATGACACAGCACAAAAGGTAAGATAATATACAAATACAAACACTGCTGCCATCAGGGCCGGACTGGCCTACCGGGATACCGGGACATTTCCTGGGGCCGCTTTGATCAAAGCTGTGGCTGGGGGGGGGGGGGGGGGGGTCACTGATGTAAGGGGGAGTGAATACAATAATGTAAGGGGGCACTGATATAAAGGTTTCCCCCCCTGTATATCAGTAACCCATGCCCCCCCTTACCTTAGTGTATTCTTTCTGCGGAAGGTGGTCTCTGGTCACCAGAGTCCCTCCCCCCCACATTCCCAGAGTCCCAGGTGTCCCCCTTGATGATTGCTCCACTTTTACTACTTTTAACTGAAATTTACGATTTTATATTTATATATATCCCTAGCCCTATGTGCTTTCATATCTGTCTTATCTATATATTATACGCTCTTCAAATGTGCTTTAAAATGCATGGTTTTCCCTTTTTATGAACAAGAAAATAATGACGTTATGCTTTTGGGGTGGAATAATAATGCTATGGGGCTGGTATGAAATTATTTCCAGGGCTGTTTTTTTTTCCCAGTCCGGCCCTGGATGCCATAAAGGCGACGTCAATCTTACTCACCACCTACGATCGATTAGGCAGAGGAATCCCAAACACACACCCAGAAGACTTCTAAGGCAGATAATGGCCACCTGCAAGCTGCTAGGTAATCAGGCCTGTGTGCGCTCGTCTGCTTTGACAGACATGCTTCCAGCTCTTCAGCGCTACTCTGCGTATACATTCCATACCCTGCTTAACAGTCAAGGCTTATCGGAGGGACGTGAAATCATGTCGCTCGGCCGATCCTGATCTGAGGGGGAGTCGTCTTCAGGTAGGAGAACCAACCATATGGTTCTACGGAGGAGGACAAAAAAGGAACATGGCTGGTAGTCCAGAGCAAAGATTTATGGGAGAGGTGTCCTATAGGGTAGTTATGGAGGCGGGGCCAACCCACATGTATGCTGCCATGGAGCCTGTCAGAAAATTGGTTCATCTCAGTTTCATAAAAGGTCACCGGTGTTGAAAAGTGTTTTACTCTCAAGAAACAGGGATGTGTAGGGACATCTAGTGGTGCCTAAAAGAATTACAATTTATATGTCATAAATAAGACATCACCATCACATGCATATTTTTACAGTCTCCTGATGTCTCCTGCTTGAGTCTGCATGGGTATGCAATCCATTAGCCAGAATGGGGTTTTTCAGACAACTGCTATTGTTCTCCACTAAGACATCTTTCTCTCCATTAGCACAAAAATACAAAGTTTTTCAAATACAAACTTGCAATCATTCAAAAGTGTTATTCAGTACCTAGATTGAACAATGGACATACCAGGTCAGTTAACATCTAAGGTCTCTATACATCTATAGTTTACTGTTTGATAATTTCCCTTGCCTTTGTGTATATTCCTATACCAAGAGAAGCAGCTTTGCTTTCCCTGTGCATTGAGGTACTGGCAGGGAGAGTCCACACAGAAATTCAAGTTGGTAGACAGCATCAAACAGAAGAATTTCCAAATTAAAAATAAATAAATAAATAGACGGTATATATTGAATATAGACCCTAATGGCTCACAGGGGCGGCCGGGGGGGGGGGGGGGGGGCTGGGTTGGGAGAAACAGGTTGCTGAGCAGTGGTGGTTTTAAGGCCCCCCAGTCACCCACCTGAACTCTCACATTACAGCCGGATAGGGCTGTACACATGCTGTGGCCACAATGCTTTCTTTGGGACTATTGGGAGAGTGCTCTGCAGAGAAACTAATCAGCTTCCAAGTTTTATTGTTTTATTGCCAAAGCTTAATTCAACAAGCTGAAGTTAGAAGCTGATTGGCTACCATGCACAGCTGCCCCAGATTTTGCCCTCTCCAGTTTTGAAAAATCAACCCCACAGGGACAAAGGAATGACAAAGGTCCTCCCTCAGAAGGCTCTTAGTCTCCTGTGGCCAAGAAGGAACACAACTACATCTCCAGGATGTGTACAAGTTTAGGAGAGGTGGATATAAAGCCACTCACTGTCCCAAAAGTAGTTTAGGACTGGTTCATATAGGGTGGGAGGAATAATTTGTGTGAACTGGGGTCGTTCTCAGTAACAGCATTGATACTGGTGAGTGAACTGTGTGTAAGGGGGAAACTTAATAAGTCCTTTGGATCTAGGCAGTGGCTGCTGGTGCTCCAAATTTTTGGGCGGCGCAAAAGAACTGAAACAAAAACATCAATTGCAGCCACTGTGCCCATCATATGCAGCCACTGTGCCCATCATATGCAGCCACCGTGCCCATCATATGCAGCCAACTGTGCCCAGCAAAAGCAGCCACCTGTGCCCATCCAATGTAGCCACCTGTGCCCATCCAATGCAGCCAACTGTGCCCGTCATATGCCGCCAACTGTGCTCAGCAAATGCAGCCAACTGTGTCCATCATATGCACCCACTGTGCCCGTCATATGCAGACTCTGTGCCCAGCAAAAGCAGCCACTTGTGCCCATCATTTGCAGCCACTGTGCCCAGAAAATGCAGCCACTTGTGCCCAGCAAATGCAGCCACTGTGCCCATCATGTAATTAAATATGCATATATCAATTAATGTGTAAACAAAACCAATTGCCATATACTAAGATGCAACAATTAAGTGCAATAATAAAAAGTGACATATGTGATAAAAAGTCCATATAAGTGACTAAAAATCCTTGTGGAAATAAAATGACTTGGTACAAATGCTTGACCTTGTGAGAATCGTCACCCCAGTGAGATGAAAGGCTTACCGGAACTCCAGCGACCCCCCTTGCTCAGGGAGGTCACGAAGCGCTAATTGGATCAGAGATCCCCAACCATGGATATCCAGATCTCCTGGGCGTCTCAAGTCTCCTGGGCATCTCCCACCAGGAGCCTCCGTATCCCGGGCGGTATTCAAAGCAAGTGTCTCGAATATCCAAAGGAAGTGGAAATCATGCAAAAAAATAAAACTCCAAATAGTGCGATATTGTCTCTTTAACCACTTCAACCCCGGGCTTTTTGTACCACTTCAATACTGGGCCTATTCTGGCACTTCTCTCCTACATGTACAAATCATCATTCTTTTGCTAGAAAATTACTCAGAACCCCCAAACATTATATATGTTTTTTTAGCAGACACCCTAGGGAATAAAATGACAGTCATTGCAACTTTTTTTCTTGCACGGTATTTGCGCAATAATTTTTCAAACGGCTTTTTTGGGGAAAAAAATGGTTTCATGAATTAAAAAATAACAAAACAGTAACGTTAACCCAATTTTTTGGGAAAATATGAAAGATGATGTTACGCCGAGTAAATATATACCTAACATGTCACGCTTTAAAATTGCGCACACTCATGGAATGGCGCCAAACTTCGGTACTTAAAAATCTCCATAGGCGACGCTTTACATTTTTTTTACAGGTTAAAGTTACAGAGGAGGTCTAGTGCTAGAATTGTTGCACGCGCTCTAATGCACGCGGCGATACCTCACATATGTGGTTTGAACAGTGTTTACATATGTGGGCGGGACTTACGTGTGCGTTCGCTTCTGATCACGAGCTACCGGGGACAGGGGCGTTTTAATTTTTTTTTATTATTTTTATTTATTTTTTTACTTAATTTTTTTTATTTTTACACTTATTTTCCTTTTTTTTTTTTGATCACTTTTATTCCTATTACAAGGAATGTAAACATCCATTGTAATAGGAATGTGTGTGACAGGTCCTCTTTATTGAGAGATGCGGGGTCAATAAGACCCCACATCTCTCCTCCAGGCTGGAAAGCATGAGATCGTGAAAAAAATTTCACTGATCTCATGTTTACTAGCCGCAATGGCGGCTTTGTTTACATCTGAGGACCCGGGGGTGACGTCATCACATCGCACCTGGGCCTCCGACGGTCATAGAGATGACTGGTGACCATCTGGTCACCAGTCATCTCTATGCTTCCTATCGTGTGCCGGATGATTCTTTCTACGGGCCCCCGATGGCACGGGAGAGCCTGGAGAAGCACCGGATGACGGCGGGAGGGGGGGATGTCCCCCCTCCCCGCCTATAAGAACGATCAAGTGGCAGAACAGAAGGATATCTGAATGATGCCTCTAGCTGCAGGCATCATTCAGATATCCCCCCACAAAGCCCAGGATGTCATATGACTGTAGCGATACCCTCAGATTAAGAGGGCTGCTGGTTTGTTTGGGCCCTGTAATGCACTGCTACCAACCCCTGGCAATCGGCTCTGACTTCTCTTGTGACACAGTTAGATAAAAGAGGGAAAGTAGTGGTATAACTGTACTATCTCTATACACATATTATACAGTACAACCCCCTTTGTATACCAGCACAATAATTGACACTCACAACCGAGTACTTAACTATAACGGTTTACTGCAAGCAACAATATAAAAGGGTAAATTGAATGCTATAGCTTATGCAGATCCCTGCAATATAGGTGTACACATTATATGCATATGACATTCAGTTAGACAATGAAATGGATTAACCCCGCTGCAGCTATCCTCCCTCGTGAGCAAAGAAATGGCGCCCAGCAATGTCCTAACTACCCAGTCAGGCCTGACTATAACTGTGGGTATAGTTTGTTGAGGAATCTTCGCTAGCAACTGTCGGTGGTGCACATAGAGAAACAAATTATAATCCAATAAGGGGGGTTGTAGATATCCGCTAACTTGGCAACTGGAGAGGCTGGCAAACTCAGTTCAGGACAACGGTCTCTCCACAGTATAACTATGTTCTATGGAAGGCCTAGGCAAAGTTATTGATTTAAGATTCCGAGCTGGCGCTCTCTCACCCAAACCGGACCGACTCCTGTCCGATTCCTCCACTACTGTGAATGGCGTCACAGTGGCCCGCAATGCACCGAGTCTTTGGTCCTTCAGAAGATGATGGCACCTCAGGTGGATCCGATGCTTTGCGGACTCCCCAGCGGAACGGAAGGCTCTCTGGAACAAAACGCAAGACCCAGGTTTCAGGCCTAGCGTGCGCAGCTGGTGAGTGCAGGAGATCCTCTCGCAAGGAGGGCGGCGTTCCAAGAGAAAGAACCGAGCCCCGCCTTTTAAAGTCCACCCCAGCAGTCCCTGCGCGGGGAATGGCACCCTGGGTGCTGCAAAGCATGCCGGGAAATGTAGTCCTGCGGGTAAAACGATACCCCGCTACACGACGTCCACCCAGGATGGGAGATCCCATCTGTGGACGTCATTTGACTATGGCTGGGTAAGGAAGTGGTTAAGTAGATTTAATGAAATAAAACAGGTGCAATGCTACATGTGAATGCTGCATATAGGTAATCTGACTCCACCGAGTCTCCAATTCGCATAAAACAAGGTAAAAACAAGGAGTAGAAAAAATCCTCAACACAGACGTGTAAAAGCAAAAAGGAAAATTTCCTTGGACCATAGACTCCAGGCTGCATATCAAACAGCAGCAGATATAGATCTGTATGCCACAATCTCGTGGTAAAAAATTAGAAAACAGTTAAAAAAAAAAAAGGTCCAATCAATGAGGGGATGGACCAAGCCTATCCTAGGTCAAAGGGGAAAACTTCCTTGGACCATAGATTCCAGGCTGCATATCAAACAGCAGCAGATATAGATCTGTATGCCGCAATCTTGTGGTAAAAAATTAGAAAACAGTTAAAAAATAAAAAAAGGTCCAATCAATGAGAGGATGGACCAAGCCTATCCTAGGTCAAAGGGGAAAACTTCCTTGGACCATAGACTCAAGGCTGCATATCACACAGCAGCAGATATAGATATGTATGCCGCCATCTTGTGGTAAAAAATTAGAATACAGTTACAAAATAAAATAAATAAGCATCACGGCATCAAATTACTTTAAACACAAAGAGAGTAAAATACTTAATTAGGAAAAGCACCAATTATAAAAAAATTATTCAAAAATCAGAAAAATATTTTTATTAAAAAATAAAAATTTGTGTTGTGTAAATATACTACACTATGCTAAGCATACCCCCCCCCCCCCCAGGAAATACTGTACCCAATATTAATGTCTTCCGAGACTTAGTTATCAAGGATCTCAATAATTTAAAATTAAAATCAGTCCAGCCCCAACGTGATTTTTAAATAGGACTGGACTCATTATGCAACAGGAAGGACATTGTTGTCCATCCAGCGGACAAAGGGGGGCTATTGTAGTCCTGGATAAGGAAATGTACGCACAAGAAATGGTCAGGATCTTATCCGATTCAGACACATACTCCCCATTACTTTTGGATCCAATGATCAAATTTAAAAGGGAATTAAAAGAGCTTGTGGAAAAAGGTTTTGACATGGGGATTCTAAACAAAAAAGGGGGGAGCACCTAGTACCCTTGGCCCCCCGTTTGCCAATTATCTATTCGCTGCCCAAAATTCATAAAACCATGGTGAACCCCCCGGGACGACCCATCATCAGTGGCATTGATTCTATAACATCCCGTGTAAGGACTGTTATTTTCAACCACTGGTGATGGGTAACCCCTCATTCCTAAAGGACACTAAACATGTTATTAACATGCTACTTGCTGTGGAGTGGAAATACACTTACCTACTACCCCGAGACACTACAATCCCAACTACCCAAAGGAATTTCATTCTTGAGTTGCTTGATTACTCAATGACTCCTAACTATTTTTGGCAAGATGGAGCCTATTTTTTACAAATTAAAATGGTGGCCATGGGAGCTAAATTTGCAACAGTCTTAGAAATGTTTTTTGATCGTGGACACACCACCTTTATTTTAGCACCACATCCCTAGATTAAATAGATGAGCAAGATAAGTATTTGGGATTTGTTAGGTGCGAAAATAATATCAAATATATTATTTGTAAAATTATTTAGTTTTTATTTTGAGTTTATTAAGTTAAACAGTTGGCAAGTACAGTATATCACAGTATTAAAAAGACAGCACTGTAAGGTAGTTTTCCCAACATTTTTCACCCATATGTCGGGCTTCTTCAGAGGAGGCTGTCCAGTTTGGAAGTACAAGCCTTCTGTATCTCCTAAAACAGATCCAAATGTCGCCACACTTTCTAGACCGCTAGCTGCGCCAAGAGGATCATATGTGACAGGCAGCCACAGGGGGAATAGGAGGACCAAAAAAACAAGTTCTGCAGTGGACTTAATTCCAAGGTATCTAAAACGCTGTCAGTAACCTCTAGTGTTGATCTTCAAAACTGATCTTCAAAACTGATGTTATCTGACAGTGTGCTTGTATCACAGGGGCTCCAGCAGCCGATACAGTCTTAGGCAATAAACGACCAGAGCTAATCGTCTGGAAAAGGTTTATAGATGATATTCTATTCATATGGGATGGTGATGTCCCATCTGCTGAGTCATTCTTAGCCCATCTGAATGACAATAACAGAGGCATTGCCCTTAGCTATGAAATAAGCCCCATTGAAATCCATTTCCTGGATCTGAGGATCTCAATTGTAGAGACCAAAATTATCACTAATACTTTTTTTAAGAAAACAGACGGAAATGGATGCACCCCTCTGGATTCCTGTCATCACCATACCTGGCTGGCAGCAGTACCAAAGGGTAAATTTTTGCGCTTGAAATGCAATTGCACCAACTTAGAAGACTTCCTTAAAGAGGCGTCGATCTTAAAAACTAGATTTCTGGCTAGGGGATATGATAGTAAAACTCTAGATTTTGTTATAGCAGAAGTGGGAAATAGGGACCACCAGGAGTTACTGGGAGATAAACCTCCCCGAGTGGAAAGTACGGAAAACTATGGCCTATCTTTTATTACAACCTTCTCCAGTCAACATTGGGCCATCAAAAGGATTCTAAAGAGACATTGGCCAGTCCTTAAAAATGATCGGGTTCTGGGCTCTCTTTTATCTGGCAAAAGGATTACTGAGTTCAGCTCAACGGGCACAGGGCTCACTTACCCCATCCGAACGTTCATTACATACTCAACGAAGTGTGTAGTTTACCTTCTCAGGTGTCCTCGTGGCCTAGAATATGTGGGACGCACTGTTTGGATGTTACACATAAGGCTTAGTGAATATATAACCAACATATGCAAGGGCTTCAATAAGCATAATGTCTCCAAACATTATGACTTAATGCACAATCGTGACCCTAGGGGGACTACCTTCCTCGCCATTGAAAAATATGTTCCCCATTGGCGTGGAAGTAATGGGAAGTGGACCATCTCGAGAGCTGAAACCAACTGGATACATAAATTGGGGTCCCATGTTCCTGGGGGCTTGAATGCGGAGTGGGACATCAACTGTTTTATCAATAACGGTTGATGTCCCCCTCCTATATGCTTAGCATATTGTAGTATATTACCAGAACACAAATTCATTTTTTTTAATAAAAAAAAAATATGATTTTTAAATACATTTTTTATAATTGGTGCTTCTCCTGATTAAGTATTTTACTCTCTTTATGTTTAAAGTTATTTGATGCCGTGAGTTCAGGTAAAACCATTGGCAACAATTGGAAGCCAGCCTTTTTTATTTAATTTTTTAACTGTATTCTATTTTTTTACCACAAGATGGCAGCATAGAGATCTATATCTGCTGCTGTTTGATATGCAGCCTTGAGTCTATGGTCCAAGGAAGTTTTCCCTTTGACCTAGGATAGACTTGGTCCATCCCCTCATTGGACGTTTTTTAAGGGTTGATTAACCATAACAATGGCAGGGCTTCCTCTCTCTGCCAATGGACTATATAGAGCTATAGTGCAGATGTTAAAGGGCAAAAATTTATAAGCCTATTGCAGGACAATTTTATGGTCCAGTTTATTGAGGCCCCAACTAGGAATGATGCTCTGTTGGACCTGGTAATCTCAAACCATGCAGAGCATATTACTAATGTTCAGATAAAGGAACACCTGGGTAGCAGTGACCATAACATGATTTCATTTGATGTTAGCTGTAAGCAAGAAATACATGCAGGAAGGATAAAAACACTTAATTTCAATAAAGCAAATTTTCCAAGGATGAGGGCTGCTCTCCAGGACTTAGACTGGGAGAGAATATTGGCATCAATGGGCACAGAACAGAAATGGGAATTCTTCAAAAAGACTGTTTGTGAACTCACTGCAAAGTATATTCCCATGGGCAATAAGTTTAAAAGGCTAAAAATAAAACCTATGTGGCTCACAGTTAAAGTTAAAAAAGCTATAAACAATAAGAAAAGCGCTTTTAAAAAATATAAAAATGAAGGAACACTAGTGTCGTTTAAATGTTACAAAGAATATAACAGGATATGTAAAAAGGAAATCAAGGATGCAAAAATTCAAAACGAACGACAGATTGCAAAAGATAGTAGGACAAACCCCAAAAAATTCTTCAAATATATTAATAGTAAAAAGGTCAAGTCTGAGCATGTAGGCCCTTTACAAAATAATCTAGAGTGGGTGACTGGGGACAAAGAGAAGGCTAATTTATTAAATACTTTCTTCAGCTCTGTGTATACAATGGAGCATGGGGGAGCTCATGTCCATAATGGGGGTGGTAGTGACACAGCCTCAAATCCACAATGGCTCAAAAGTGATATGGTCCAGAAATATTTAGACAGAATAAAGGTGGATAAAGCACCTGGACCAGATGGCATACACCCACGGATCCTAAAAGAATTGAGCTCTGTAATTTCAAAGCCATTGTATCTAATTTTTAGGGACTCATTAATGACAGGAATAGTACCACTGGATTGGCGCAGGGCCAATGTGGTGCCTATATTTAAAAAGGGAACAAAGTCTTTACCAAGTAACTATAGACCTGTTAGTTTAACTTCCATAGTTGGGAAGATACTGGAGAGATTAATAAAAGACCACATAGATGAGTTCTTGCTGGAAAAAAACTATTTAAGCAACAGACAGCATGGATTCATGAAAGACAGAAGTTGTCAGACAAACCTGATTTCTTTTTATGAAGAGGTAAGTAAAACCTTGGACAGAGGGGTGGCAGTGGACGTGGTATACTTGGATTTTGCAAAAGCGTTCGATACAGTTCCCCACACACGGCTCATGTGTAAGGTAAAGTCTACAGGATTGGAAATATCAGTTTGTAAATGGATAGAAAACTGGCTAAAAGACAGAATTCAGAGAGTAGTGGTTAATGATTCTTACTCCGAATGGTCTAAGGTTATCAGTGGTGTACCCCAAGGTTCAGTGCTGGGACCCTTACTTTTTAATATCTTTATAAATGATATTGGGTCTGAGATCAAAAGTAACATTTCTGTCTTTGCAGATGACACCAAGCTATGCAGTGGAATAACGTCCTTACAGGATGTCTCCAATTTACAAGCCGACCTCAATGCTCTGTCTAATTGGGCAACTATGTGGCAGATGAGGTTTAATGTTGATAAATGTAAAGTTATGCACTTGGGGGCTAAGAATATGAATGCATCATACATACTAGGGGGAATACAACTGGGGGGATCCGTAGTGGAGAAGGATCTGGGGGTTTTGGTAGATCATAAGCTCAATAATGGCATGCAATGCCAAGCTGTGGTTTCCAAGGCGAGCAAAGTCCTTTCTTGTATTAAGAGAGGTATGGACTCCAGAGAGAGAGATATCATTTTGCCCCTGTACAAATCATTAGTAAGGCCTCATCTGGAATACGCAGTTCAGTTTTGGGCACCAGTTCTCAAAAAGCATATCGGGGAACTGGAGAAAGTGCAGAGAAGGGCAACCAAACTGATAAGAGGCATGGAGGAGCTCAGCTATGAAGAAAGATTAGAGGAACTGAATCTATTCACTCTTGAGAAGAGGAGAATAAGGAGGGATATGATTAACATGTACAAATATATAAGGGGTCCATATAGTGAACTTGGTGATGAGTTATTCACTTTACGGTCAACACAGAGAACAAGGGGGCACTCTTTACGTCTAGAAGAAAAAAGATTTCATCTCCAAATGCGGAAAGGTTTCTTCACAGTAAGAGCTGTGAAAATGTGGAACAGACTCCCTGCAGAGGTGGTTCTGGCCAGCTCAGTAGATTGCTTTAAGAAAGGCCTGGATTCTTTCCTAAATGTACATAATATAACTGAGTACTAACAGTTCTTGGTAAAGTTGATCCAGGGTAAATCCGATTGCCTCTCGGGGGATCAGGAAGGAATTTTTTCCCCTGCTGTAGCAAATTGGATCATGCTCTGCTGGGGTTTTTTGCCTTCCTCTGGATCAACTCTGGGTATAGAATTGGGTATATGGGAGTGCACGATATTTTTTATTTTTTTTTTATTTTAGTTATTTTTTTTATGGTTGAACTGGATGGACTTTGTCTTTTTTCAACCTGACTAACTATGTAACTATGTGTGTGCGTACCCCTGATGATGTAATTTATGATGAAATGATCGTCGGGACACCAGGCTCACACGCTCTGCGCATGTGCGATCGCTTCTACACGTCTGTGTTGAGGATTTTTTCTACTTGTAAGGAAGCTCCTTGTTTTTACCTTGTTTTATGCGAATTGGAGACTCAGTGGAGTCAGATTACCTATATGCAGCATTGACAGGTAGCATTGCACCTGTTTTATTTCATTAAATCTACTTAAAGAGACAATATCGCACTATTTGGAGTTTTATTTTTTTGCATGATTTGTACTTCCTTTGGATATTCGAGACACTTGCTTTGAATACTGCCCGGGATACGGAGGCCCAGGAGACTTGAGACGCACAGGAGATCTGGATACCCATGGTTGGGGATCTCTGATCCAATTAGCGCTTTGTGACCTCCCTGAGCAAGGGGGGTCGCTGGAGTTCCGGTAAGCCTTTCATCTCACTGGGGTGATGGTTCTTACGAGGTCAAGCATTTGTACCAAGTCATTTTATTTCCACAAGGATTTTTAGTCGCTTATGGACTTTTTATCACATATGTCACTTTTTATTATTGCACTTTATTGTTACATCTTATTATATGGCACATGATTTTGTTTACACATGAATTGATATATGCATATTTCATTTTATGTATTTGCAGTTCTCTGCACATCTGCACATGTTTTACAAGCACTGCACTTCTCTTTATCCATTTTGACTTGGTGCCCACTATTCAGGTGTTCAGCTGCTGCTTGATATATTTTAAACTGAGCGCGGATATTTCACCCATCTACATTTGTGCCCATATGCAGCCAACTGTGCCCATCATATGCAGCCAACTGTGCCCATCATATGCAGCCAACTGTGCCCATCATATGCAGCCACTGTGCCCATCATAAGCAGCAACTGTGCCCATCATATGTAGCCACTTAGCCCATCATATGCAGACTCTGTGCCCAGCAAAAGCAGCCAACTGTGCCCATAATATGCAGCCACTGTGCCCCGCCAATGCAGCCATTGCCAACTTTGCTCAATCAATTGCAGCCTTTGTGCCCATAATATGCAGCCACTCTGCCCCCCGCCCACCAGCTTACCCCATCGTGATGGTGGCTCAGACAGCGGGACAGGCGGCGAGCGGTGGCGCGGATAGCGGCGATGGCTCCGTGTCCTCCAGGTGGCCAATGAGATTGCCTGTACTTTCAGCCAATCAGGTGCCCGGTATTGAATCCGGGACTCCTGATTGGCTGAGAGGCAGTTCTGTGTTAGCAAAGCAAATATTCATTTGCTTTGCTAACACCCCTGGGTGCACTGCAAGCGCAATGGTTTGCAGTGCACCTTTTTTTACGCCTATTAGAGCCTATTAGAGCCGAAAAGGGACCGGAGGCCTGAATGGGGGTGGCTACAGCAGCCATGGATAGATTCGTGCAATGCATTAATCTATCAATAGTTCACAGAGGGGGTGGTTGGAGAGAGGGGGCGGCGCCCGAGCGCCCATAATGGATGCACTGCCACTGGATCTAGGGTTGCCACCTCATCCCTTTAAACCCGAACACATATGAATTACACAGGTTCTGAGGCTAATTTAATGCAGATAAGGTGCCACATGGGTTTAATTACCACCTTAACCACAGAAACTGGGTAATTAATATTTGTTCGGTTTTAAAGGGATGAGGTGGCAACCCTATTTGGATCCCTTACCAGTCCTACATTTATGTAATGCTGTACAGACTTCTCACATCAACCTAACCCCCCCCCCCCCAAGAACAGTGTTACCACAATGGGTCTACAGAGTCTGACATATTATAGGCTCTTTTGCTTTTTTTGCATCCATCACCCATGGGACCGTAGCCTAATGCCCTGTACACACGATCAGAAATTCCGACAAGAAAAGTCCGATATGAGCTTTTGAATGGAAATTCCAACCATGTACATGCTCCATCGGACTTTTGCTGTCGCAATTTCCGCCAACAAAAGATTGAGAGCTGGTTCTCAAATTTTCTAAATCCGATCGTCTGTAGCAATTCCGACGCATGCTCGGAAGCATTGAACTTCATTTTCTCGGCCCGTCGTAGTGTTGTACGTCACCGCGTTCTTGAAGGTTGAAAGTTCAGAGAGCTTTTGTGTGACCGTGTGTATGCAAGCCAAGCTTGAGCGGAATTCCGTCGGAAAAACCATCCAAGGTTTTTCCGATGGAAAATCCGATCGCGTGTACGGGGCATTAGAGCACCATACCTGGGCTCACTGTCCCTCCACATCAAGTTTACATAATGAAGCCTCCAAAGCATATTTACCATGTTAAGTAATATACTTATACATTAAAAAAAAGCAATCAAGCTTGAGGTGGGGTAGGCCAAGTAAGACAAACACTGCAACATTAATGACAGCAGCAGAGTAAACGGTATTCACAAAATCCCAAGAATTTTTAGGGGATGACCAGCAGATGGCAGTATTGTACTTTCTGTAGACTTATCTGGCTGATAGCACCCAGTCAGCAAAATCTTTTATTTTTTTTCAAAGACTGATGTTTTTAAAAGATGCATTTTCTGTCTATAATAAAATAAAGCTGAAATAGTTGATGAACCTCACATTACAATTCTAATTAGAATATTATGTCAAAAACATAACTTTTAGAAAAATGACAGGAATTTTTAATGATGTTATTAGCATTTGTAGGTTTTTATTTTTTATTTACCAAGGCAATGAGAATCCAAGTGACAAAAAGAAACATTTAATAGTAGACATATTTCTGCTAGGTGTAGACATGATATTGTGTGCAGCCCACATTTACCTACACTATATGTAGGGGTAGAGGAATAAGGTGTAAGGAATAAGGTGTAATACTTACCTAATACCTAATAGGCTTTCTGCATTTGTTCAACCATTTCCTTGGAGCCTCTTTTCTAAGGAGTTCTTGCCAGTGATTGCATCATGTACAATATATAGCCAATAGTCCTGCATTGTCTGTGTGCAGGCCGAGGACCTGTCTACCACCCTAGAAAGAAGGAAGGAATGCTGGGAAATTTAGGAATAAGGTACGTTTTTCATCCTTTTCCTCTACTCCGAAATATACCAAACCTTTCACCCTTGTGGTGCAGGGACACCGTGCTGCAAGAGTACTTTTTTTTATTACAGAGTTCAGCTTGAAAGGTCAGTTCCTCAATCATTCACCATTGATTTACTGTCAAATGTCCACTGGATCATTTATTACTGTTATAAAAAGCAATCACATTCCTTTCGCCAAACATCTGTATTTATTATTGTTCCGTTGAAAATCCAGGCTGCGGTAACATCTGTCATATTTATAATTCAGTGATATGGTAACTGTTACAGTATAATTGCTGGCTCCAGGCTCTCTTGGACATTAGCTGATTGGAAATGGTGAATTCCTGATGTAATCAATGATTTACCTTTGAGTCTGGGTTCACACTGCCATGCTGAGCGGCTCACAGCAGGGGTACGGTGCGACTCTATTCACCGTCTCAGGTCCGATTTCGGTCTGAGTTTGGACCTAAAACGAACCAGAAGACGCACAGGACTCCTGTGCAATTCGCTCCACAGCCGCCCCAGATCTGGGTGAAACGGCTCCATAGAGAGCCGGTCACAGTCTCCTGACATGGGAATTGGATGTGTAGAAACCCACATCCAATTCTCAATAGTGTGAACCCATCCTAAGGAGGGTCAGTTTTCACATACTCCATTTCACAGGGAAAATAAGGGTGAGTGAATTTCGAGAGTGCCTTTGGGTGAATGGGGCTATCCTGGGGTAAGAAAGGACTTTAAAAGAAAGCTCCACTTTTAGAAAAAAATGAATATAGCTTCTAACATTGCTACACAAACCATTTTGTAATGATTTTAATAAAAATAGCTTTGCCATTTCAAATGGCAGTTTCTGCAATTTCCTATTACTGTCAGAAATTTCAATGCAATATGGAAACCTGGTGGTCTCCTGCTAGTGTGATTGGCAGACTGATTTTTCAGATGTCTGCACTAAGATATTTATTCATTACAGTTACTTATATAGCGCCGTCAATTTACGCAGCACTGTTCATTTACATCAGTCCCATATTCAGGTGTGGGAACTGCCGGGAAACTGCATGGCACTAAAGCACCATGCGATTTTCCTGCTACTGCATTTTAAAAAGGGTGCAGGAACCTTTTTCAAATGAATGGGCTGCAGTGCCCACACAAACGCGGCTTGCACAGCCACAATAGTCTGAACCAGGTCTAAGGCGGTGAATAGAAGTCACCTGTGGTGAATTAAAGTCAATGTGGTACTACACCCATTGGTGGTCTGTCCACTAGGGGCGCACGGGCGCCGCCCCCCCTGTCTATGTGCCCGGCACCCTGATCTACATACAGGGCCCCAGATGCATGGATTTCAATGGGGGTGTTTTTTTTTTTAAACACGTGATTAGAGCCAGAGTCTCTAATAGGCTTCAAAATAGGGTGGGCTTGGGGCGCAGAGCGCCTCACACTGATCTTTCTCCTGGCCAATCAGGAAGCGAGTCATGAGACCCATCACCAGATTGGCTGAAAAGACAGGTGATTCTTAGGAGGAGGAGGGAGGAGACGCACGGGAGGATGAAAGCTGCCCGCCCACCCACTACCTAGGGTAAGTGCGGGGCTTTGATGTCCGACAGTCCTCCCAAAGGGGGGGTGCCTCCGGACCGACCGGGGGGGTGGTTGTTTGCCCCCCAAAAAAACACCAGCCGCCACTGACTAAACCAGAGTTTTGAAGTAAACTAAGTGTGTTAGCATGTATGTTAGCCCATACCTAAAGTCAGGGCTTTTATTCTTAGAGAATAGGTGCAGTTACTCCCCCCTTTTGAGTCACTCCTTGTCTCTGCCTAATACCCACCTGCAAGCATCGTCCTTTGGTTTCACTTCCTACTCACCTCCCGGCACCCCTGTTATAGAGAATACAGAACCAAGTATCTCTTTGTGGTGCTAAGTAATTTGTATGGAATTTGTTAAAATGGATGTAAACCTGATTCATGAAATTTGAGCTGGCCACATACAGTGGGGCGAACAAGTAGTTGATACACTGCCGATTTTGCAGGTTTTCCTACTTAAAAGCATGTAGAAGTCTGTAATTTTTATCATAGGTACTCTTCAACTGTGAGAGACGGAATCTAAAACAAAAATCCAGAAAATCACATTGTATGATTTTTAAGTAATTAATTTGCATTTTATTGCAGGACATAAGTATTTGATACATCAGAAAAGCAGAACTTAATATTTGGTACAGAAACCTTTGTTTGCAATTACAGAGATCATACGTTTCCTGTAGTTCTTGACCAGGTTTTCACACACTACAGCAGGGATTTTGGCCCACTCCTCCATACAGAGCTTCTCCATATCCTTCAGGTTTCAGGGCTGTCGCTGGGCAATGTGGACTTTCATCTCCCTCCAAAGATTTTCTATTGGGTTCAGGTCTGGAGACTGGCTAGGCCACTCCAGGACCTTGAGAGACTCCTTAGTTGCCCTGGTTGTGTGTTTCGGGTCGTTGTCATGCTGGAAGACCCAGCCCCGACCCATCTTCAATGCTCTTACTGAGGGAAGGAGGTTGTTGGCCAAGATCTCGCGATACATGGCCCCATCCATCCTCCCTTCAATACTGTGCAGTCGTTCTGTCCTCTTTGAAGAAAAGCATCCCCAAAGAATGATGTTTCCAACTCCATGCTTCATGGTTGGCATGGTGTTCTTGGGGTTGTACTCATTCTTCTTCTTCCTCCAAACACGGCAAGTGGAGTTTAGACCAAAAAGCTCTATTTTTGTCTCATCAGACCACATGACTTTCTCCAATTCCTCCTCTGGATCATCCAGATGGTCATTGGCAAACTTCAGATGGGCCTGGACATGCGCTGGCTTGAGCAGGGGGACCTTGTGTGCGCTGCAGGATTTTAATCCATGACGGCATAGTGTGTTACTAATGGTTTTCTTTGAGACTGTCATCCCAGCTCTCTTCAGGTTGTTGACCAGGTCCTGCCGTGTAGTTCTGGGCTGATCCCTCACCTTCCTCATGATCATTGATGCCCCACGAGGTGAGATCTTGCATGGAGCCCCAGACCGAGGTAGATTGACCGTCATCTTGAACTTCTTCCATTTTCTAATAATTGCACCAACAGTTGTTGCCTTCTCACCAAGATGCTTGCCTATTGTCCTGTAGCCCATCCCAGCCTTGTGCAGGTCTACAATTGTATTCCTGATGTCCTTACATAGCTCTCTGGTCTTGGCCATTGTGGAGAGGTTGGAGTCTGTTTGATTGAGTGTGTGGACAGGTGTCTTTCATACAGGTAACGAGTTCAAACAGGTGAAGTTAATACAGGTAATGAGTGGAGAACAGGAGGGCTTCGTAAAGAAAAAATAACAGGTATGTGAGAGCCGGAATTCTTACTGGTTAGTAGGTTATCAAATACTTATGTCAGGCAATAAAATGCAAATTAATTATTTAAAAATCATACAATGTGATTTTAAGGATTTTTGTTTTAGATTCCGTCTCACAGTTGAAGAGACCTCTACATGCTTTGTAAGTAGGAAAACCTGCAAAATCGGTAGTGTATCAAATGTTCTCTTCACTGTATATATGCAGTGTTCTTTTATCTCTCTTCAAAGCCATATGTCATGTAGCTGTCTCCTGCTCCATTGTCAGCCTGATAACTCCTTAAAAGTCCTCCTTCACATATGATAAAAGCAGCTGGAGTTTTGTGTTGGGGAGGATGCTATAAATAGATTAGCACAGAGCTGAACGAATCAACAAACAGAGCTGAAAGTCTCCACCTATGAAGAGAGGGGGTGTGTGCCTTTCCTCCAATCAGCTGTCTTGGCTGTATGCCCAGGCTTCACTGCAGTGTTAACCAGGAAGACAAAATCTCCTAACACGATCTGAACTTTCTAAACAGTATATAAAGATGAAGACAGCAGATATACATGTAAAACTTATGTAGGCAGATGTGTTTCATCTCTGTGTATCATCTGAGGCTGTTCACTTCACTGGGTATATGTGAGGGTTTACATCCACTTTAACTGGTTCCCGACTGGCTCACGCAGATTTACTGTGGCACAAGGGCTCTCCTGGGTGAAATCCATATACAGGTTTCCCTTTAAGAGCCGCCAGGCTCTATCTCTAAGGAAGGGGGTGCACCCCCGAAACGCGTTAGCTGTACTCCGTGTTTATGGTCTTTTGTCAGTTGCATTTTGTGAGTACCCACTTTTAGACAAAAATTTCTTATTATTAAATTATCTCTGGTAATGCACTAGGTGTGCGTGCCTTCCATTTCTGTTTTTCTTATAGTTCTGTTAAGTACAGAACATACCTGATCGTAGAGCCTGACTTGTAGGAGGAGACCTCTCTTACAGCCCTGGCTCAGGAGTCACTGGAGTGAGGACAGTGAACTCGGGAGCGCAGCGAGGTAAGAGTGCCTGAGGTAGATGTAGTGGTTGGCACAGTGGCAAGATGATGATCCTCCAGGGATGGCTGGAACTGTAGGCAGCAGAGGAGGTGGTTGCAGGTCAGCGACCTGGGATCTGGCAGGTACAGAAACAGCAGGAAGCTGGAGCAGGGTGAGACAAGCCGGGTTAGGTGCACACAGAGCAGCAGACAGTAGCAGGGTCAGACAAGCCGGGTCAGAGCAGGTAATCAGACGGTAAGATTCAGCAGGCTTAGGCGTGGTCAGAGGTACAGGCAAGGTCTGGCAGCAGGTAGGCAGATAGGAGACTGAGCAGGGTCAAGACAAGCCAAGGTCAGGATTGGAGATATCGGATTGTCAAGCAGAGCCGGGTCGGTACAGGTAACAGATAACAGGTATGCAGATTACTGCTAAAGAGCTGCAGATCAGACAGCAATGCATCATTGCAGTTACTGACTTTTTAAAGGCATAATGGCGCCAAGTAGCGTTAACGTGCACGTGCACGCGCACTCAACGTGCGCCTGCGCAAGGCATGGATGGATGCTGTTGCCTATTCTGCACAGGAGCACGTGTGCGCATGCGCGCACGCAAGAGCCTTCTTCCCATTCCAGCAGGCACCAATTAAAGTGTAACTTCATATTTTTTTTTCAATCAGTCAGTTATATACAGTACCTTCAAGACAAACGGAAAAGGCGCCACCCACATCGGGTGAGTCAGTACCCCTATACAGCAAGTGTCATTCTACACACTGGTCTCTGGATTAGATCTGAAAACCCTCCTCTTTGTTTTTCAATAGCAAGCATTGTTGCCCACGTCATTGCAGAGTTCTATCTGCTACTATTCTGCTGAAAGTGACAAATGCATTTCACTTCCTAAGTCATGCTGTCACTCCTTACAACCTAAGGACTCGATGGGAAGGTTGGGCTCAAAATGACCTTATCAAGTGAAAACTCCTGGGTAATTCACTCACTAAATCCCATTAGAAGAAAAATACACTTCTGGAGGAGAAACAGCATATAAACAGTGTACTGACCTGTAGATTGCACCAGGACAGGGGTACTGTCAGCACTCCTAATACACAGAGCTATAATGTTTGCAAACTGAGAGCAGACCCACACAGTTATACTGAAATTTGACCGTGGCTTCTATATGAAGAAAACATAACATTTTGAAAAAAAAAAAAAATTCTTAATAAAAAAATCCCTTATTGCTATGCTTACAGTTCAATGGAATAAAGGGCTGCATTAAGGTGTACTTTATTTCTCTATGAAATATACAGATAATACAGTATATACAGAGCATATTTGATAATGTGAAATCTGAACTTAATACAGTAATAGTCAAATTACTAAGGTACTTCTTAAAATACTTAAGACGCATTACAAAAAATACTGCAGTGTGCGCAGTGTTTTTCCAAACAGGAAGCCGACTTTTAACACTAAATTGGGTTATAGGGAAATAATACTCGCCTCACTGACATCATTGATCTAATAAAGGACTAATATAGTTCTTTATGAGGTACACAGTAGGGATGGGCCCGGTGCTCGATTCGAACCCATGTTCGAATCGAGCACCGGGCGTTCGCTCGCTCGTCGAGCCCAGAACTATTTGGGCCGTTCGCATCACATTCGTGTGATGCGAGCGGCCCCGCAATGCATTGCGGCCTGCGCGGCCGGCGCAGTGCATTGCTGGCTGATGATTGGCCAAGCATGCACTGTGACCCCGCATGCTTGGCCAATCACAGCGCCCGAAACTCGGAGAGCAATAATTGGCTACAGGCAGGACGCCTGTAGCCAATTACAGCTCAGGGGCTTTAGTACACGCCCCACCATTTAAAAGGCCGCCACGCCATCGGCCCCGGTCACATGAGTTCCGGCTTTAGGAGAGATTAGTCTGCTGATTCTGTCTTTGCTTGATACTGAAAGATTTGCTCTTCTTTGCTAAACCATTGGCTATTTCTTTGCTAAACCATTGCTACCTAAGTCATTGATCGTTCATTGCTGCTGATTGCACAGTTAGTGTGTTATTAGCTGCTGCTGGGGATTAGTCTGGTGCGTGCTTACTGTTAGTACAGTATTGCAGTAGTACCAACCGCAGTGCTGTTAGCACAGCATTGCACCCCAACAGCACCCATTGGACTTCTAGTGTGTTAGTGGCAGCAAACAGAGCTCCTATATTTTCTTCTCAGCAGCACCCATAGGACTTCTAGTGTGTTAGTGGCATCACACAGAGCTCCTATATTTTCTTCTCAGCAGCACCCATAGGACTTCTAGTGTGTTAGTGGCAGCAAACAGAGCTCCTATATTTTCTTCTCAGCAGCACCCATAGGACTTCTAGTGTGTTAGTGGCAGCAAACAGAGCTCCTATATTTTCTTCTCAGCAGCACCCATAGGACTTCTAGTGTGTTAGTGGCATCACACAGAGCTCCTATATTTTCTTCTCAGCAGCACCCATAGGACTTCTAGTGTGTTAGTGGCAGCAAACAGAGCTCCTATATTTTCTTCTCAGAAGCACCCATAGGACTTCTAGTGTGTTAGTGGCAGCAAACAGAGCTCCTATATTTTCTTCTCAGCAGCACCCATAGGACTTCTAATGTGTTAGTGGCATCACACAGAGTTCCTATATTTTCTTCTCAGAAGCACCCATAGGACTTCTAGTGTGTTAGTGGCATCACACAGAGCTCCTATATTTTCTTCTCAGCAGCACCCATAGGACTTCTAGTGTGTTAGTGGCATCACACAGAGCTCCTATATTTTCATCTCAGAAGCACCCATAGGACTTCTAGTGTGTTAGTGGCATCACACAGAGCTCCTATATTTTCTTCTCAGCAGCACCCATAGGACTTCTAGTGTGTTAGTGGCATCACACAGAGCTCCTATATTTTCATCTCAGAAGCACCCATAGGACTTCTAGTGTGTTAGTGGCAGCAAACAGAGCTCCTATATTTTCTTCTCAGCAGCACCCATAGGACTTCTAATGTGTTAGTGGCATCACACAGAGTTCCTATATTTTCATCTCAGAAGCACCCATAGGACTTCTAGTGTGTTAGTGGCATCACACAGAGCTCCTATATTTTCTTCTCAGCAGCACCCATAGGACTTCTAGTGTGTTAGTGGCATCACACAGAGCTCCTATATTTTCATCTCAGAAGCACCCATAGGACTTCTAGTGTGTTAGTGGCATCACACAGAGCTCCTATATTTTCTTCTCAGCAGCACCCATAGGACTTCTAGTGTGTTAGTGGCAGCAAACAGAGCTCCTATATTTTCTTCTTAGCAGCACCCATAGGACTTCTAATGTGTTAGTGGCATCACACAGAGTTCCTATATTTTCATCTCAGAAGCACCCATAGGACTTCTAGTGTGTTAGTGGCATCACACAGAGCTCCTATATTTTCTTCTCAGCAGCACCCATAGGACTTCTAGTGTGTTAGTGGCAGCAAACAGAGCTCCTATATTTTCTTCTCAGCAGCACCCATAGGACTTCTAATGTGTTAGTGGCATCACACAGAGTTCCTATATTTTCATCTCAGAAGCACCCATAGGACTTCTAGTGTGTTAGTGGCATCACACAGAGCTCCTATATTTTCTTCTCAGCAGCACCCATAGGACTTCTAGTGTGTTAGTGGCATCACACAGAGCTCCTATATTTTCTTCTCAGAAGCACCCATAGGACTTCTAGTGTGTTAGTGGCAGCAAACAGAGCTCCTATATTTTCTTCTTAGCAGCACCCATAGGACTTCTAATGTGTTAGTGGCATCACACAGAGTTCCTATATTTTCATCTCAGAAGCACCCATAGGACTTCTAGTGTGTTAGTGGCATCACACAGAGCTCCTATATTTTCTTCTCAGAAGCACCCATAGGACTTCTAGTGTGTTAGTGGCAGCAAACAGAGCTCCTATATTTTCTTCTCAGCAGCACCCATAGGACTTCTAATGTGTTAGTGGCATCACACAGAGTTACTATATTTTCATCTCAGAAGCACCCATAGGACTTCTAGTGTGTTAGTGGCATCACACAGAGCTCCTATATTTTCTTCTCAGAAGCACCCATAGGACTTCTAGTGTGTTAGTGGCAGCAAACAGAGCTCCTATATTTTCTTCTCAGCAGCACCCATAGGACTTCTAGTGTGTTAGTGGCAGCAAACAGAGCTCCTATATTTTCTTCTCAGCAGCACCCATAGGACTTCTAGTGTGTTAGTGGCAGCAAACAGAGCTCCTATATTTTCTTCTCAGCAGCACCCATAGGACTTCTAGTGTGTTAGTGGCAGCAAACAGAGCTCCTATATTTTCTTCTCAGCAGCACCCATAGGACTTCTAATGTGTTAGTGGCATCACACAGAGTTCCTATATTTTCATCTCAGAAGCACCCATAGGACTTCTAGTGTGTTAGTGGCATCACACAGAGCTCCTATATTTTCTTCTCAGAAGCACCCATAGGACTTCTAGTGTGTTAGTGGCAGCAAACAGAGCTCCTATATTTTCTTCTTAGCAGCACCCATAGGACTTCTAATGTGTTAGTGGCATCACACAGAGTTCCTATATTTTCATCTCAGAAGCACCCATAGGACTTCTAGTGTGTTAGTGGCATCACACAGAGCTCCTATATTTTCTTCTCAGCAGCACCCATAGGACTTCTAGTGTGTTAGTGGCAGCAAACAGAGCTCCTATATTTTCTTCTCAGCAGCACCCATAGGACTTCTAATGTGTTAGTGGCATCACACAGAGTTCCTATATTTTCATCTCAGAAGCACCCATAGGACTTCTAGTGTGTTAGTGGCATCACACAGATCTCCTATATTTTCTTCTCAGAAGCACCCATAGGACTTCTAGTGTGTTAGTGGCAGCAAACAGAGCTCCTATATTTTCTTCTTAGCAGCACCCATAGGACTTCTAATGTGTTAGTGGCATCACACAGAGTTCCTATATTTTCATCTCAGAAGCACCCATAGGACTTCTAGTGTGTTAGTGGCATCACACAGAGCTCCTATATTTTCTTCTCAGAAGCACCCATAGGACTTCTAGTGTGTTAGTGGCAGCAAACAGAGCTCCTATATTTTCTTCTCAGCAGCACCCATAGGACTTCTAGTGTGTTAGTGGCATCACACAGAGTTCCTATATTTTCATCTCAGAAGCACCCATAGGACTTCTAGTGTGTTAGTGGCATCACACAGAGCTCCTATATTTTCTTCTCAGCAGCACCCATAGGACTTCTAGTGTGTTAGTGGCATCACACAGAGCTCCTATATTTTCATCTCAGAAGCACCCATAGGACTTCTAGTGTGTTAGTGGCATCACACAGAGCTCCTATATTTTCTTCTCAGCAGCACCCATAGGACTTCTAGTGTGTTAGTGGCATCACACAGAGCTCCTATATTTTCTTCTCAGAAGCACCCATAGGACTTCTAGTGTGTTAGTGGCAGCAAACAGAGCTCCTATATTTTCTTCTTAGCAGCACCCATAGGACTTCTAATGTGTTAGTGGCATCACACAGAGTTCCTATATTTTCATCTCAGAAGCACCCATAGGACTTCTAGTGTGTTAGTGGCATCACACAGAGCTCCTATATTTTCTTCTCAGCAGCACCCATAGGACTTCTAGTGTGTTAGTGGCATCACACAGAGCTCCTATATTTTCATCTCAGAAGCACCCATAGGACTTCTAGTGTGTTAGTGGCATCACACAGAGCTCCTATATTTTCTTCTCAGCAGCACCCATAGGACTTCTAGTGTGTTAGTGGCATCACACAGAGCTCCTATATTTTCTTCTCAGCAGCACCCATAGGACTTCTAGTGTGTTAGTGGCAGCAAACAGAGCTCCTATATTTTCTTCTCAGCAGCACCCATAGGACTTCTAGTGTGTTAGTGGCATCACACAGAGCTCCTATATTTTCTTCTCAGCAGCACCCATAGGACTTCTAGTGTGTTAGTGGCAGCAAACAGAGCTCCTATATTTTCTTCTCAGCAGCACCCATAGGACTTCTAATGTGTTAGTGGCATCACACAGAGTTCCTATATTTTCATCTCAGAAGCACCCATAGGACTTCTAGTGTGTTAGTGGCATCACACAGAGCTCCTATATTTTCTTCTCAGAAGCACCCATAGGACTTCTAGTGTGTTAGTGGCATCACACAGAGTTCCTATATTTTCATCTCAGAAGCACCCATAGGACTTCTAGTGTGTTAGTGGCATCACACAGAGCTCCTATATTTTCTTCTCAGCAGCACCCATAGGACTTCTAGTGTGTTAGTGGCATCACACAGAGCTCCTATATTTTCATCTCAGAAGCACCCATAGGACTTCTAGTGTGTTAGTGGCATCACACAGAGCTCCTATATTTTCTTCTCAGCAGCACCCATAGGACTTCTAGTGTGTTAGTGGCAGCAAACAGAGCTCCTATATTTTCTTCTTAGCAGCACCCATAGGACTTCTAATGTGTTAGTGGCATCACACAGAGTTCCTATATTTTCATCTCAGAAGCACCCATAGGACTTCTAGTGTGTTAGTGGCATCACACAGAGCTCCTATATTTTCTTCTCAGCAGCACCCATAGGACTTCTAGTGTGTTAGTGGCAGCAAACAGAGCTCCTATATTTTCTTCTCAGCAGCACCCATAGGACTTCTAATGTGTTAGTGGCATCACACAGAGTTCCTATATTTTCATCTCAGAAGCACCCATAGGACTTCTAGTGTGTTAGTGGCATCACACAGAGCTCCTATATTTTCTTCTCAGAAGCACCCATAGGACTTCTAGTGTGTTAGTGGCAGCAAACAGAGCTCCTATATTTTCTTCTTAGCAGCACCCATAGGACTTCTAATGTGTTAGTGGCATCACACAGAGTTCCTATATTTTCATCTCAGAAGCACCCATAGGACTTCTAGTGTGTTAGTGGCATCACACAGAGCTCCTATATTTTCTTCTCAGAAGCACCCATAGGACTTCTAGTGTGTTAGTGGCAGCAAACAGAGCTCCTATATTTTCTTCTCAGCAGCACCCATAGGACTTCTAGTGTGTTAGTGGCATCACACAGAGTTCCTATATTTTCATCTCAGAAGCACCCATAGGACTTCTAGTGTGTTAGTGGCATCACACAGAGCTCCTATATTTTCTTCTCAGCAGCACCCATAGGACTTCTAGTGTGTTAGTGGCATCACACAGAGCTCCTATATTTTCATCTCAGAAGCACCCATAGGACTTCTAGTGTGTTAGTGGCATCACACAGAGCTCCTATATTTTCTTCTCAGCAGCACCCATAGGACTTCTAGTGTGTTAGTGGCATCACACAGAGCTCCTATATTTTCTTCTCAGCAGCACCCATAGGACTTCTAGTGTGTTAGTGGCAGCAAACAGAGCTCCTATATTTTCTTCTCAGCAGCACCCATAGGACTTCTAGTGTGTTAGTGGCAGCAAACAGAGCTCCTATATTTTCTTCTCAGCAGCACCCATAGGACTTCTAGTGTGTTAGTGGCATCACACAGAGCTCCTATATTTTCTTCTCAGCAGCACCCATAGGACTTCTAGTGTGTTAGTGGCATCACACAGAGCTCCTATATTTTCATCTCAGAAGCACCCATAGGACTTCTAGTGTGTTAGTGGCATCACACAGAGCTCCTATATTTTCTTCTCAGCAGCACCCATAGGACTTCTAGTGTGTTAGTGGCAGCAAACAGAGCTCCTATATTTTCTTCTTAGCAGCACCCATAGGACTTCTAATGTGTTAGTGGCATCACACAGAGTTCCTATATTTTCATCTCAGAAGCACCCATAGGACTTCTAGTGTGTTAGTGGCATCACACAGAGCTCCTATATTTTCTTCTCAGCAGCACCCATAGGACTTCTAGTGTGTTAGTGGCATCACACAGAGCTCCTATATTTTCATCTCAGAAGCACCCATAGGACTTCTAGTGTGTTAGTGGCAGCAAACAGAGCTCCTATATTTTCTTCTCAGAAGCACCCATAGGACTTCTAGTGTGTTAGTGGCATCACACAGAGCTCCTATATTTTCTTCTCAGCAGCACCCATAGGACTTCTAGTGTGTTAGTGGCAGCAAACAGAGCTCCTATATTTTCTTCTCAGCAGCACCCATAGGACTTCTAATGTGTTAGTGGCATCACACAGAGTTCCTATATTTTCATCTCAGAAGCACCCATAGGACTTCTAGTGTGTTAGTGGCATCACACAGAGCTCCTATATTTTCTTCTCAGAAGCACCCATAGGACTTCTAGTGTGTTAGTGGCAGCAAACAGAGCTCCTATATTTTCTTCTTAGCAGCACCCATAGGACTTCTAATGTGTTAGTGGCATCACACAGAGTTCCTATATTTTCATCTCAGAAGCACCCATAGGACTTCTAGTGTGTTAGTGGCATCACACAGAGCTCCTATATTTTCTTCTCAGAAGCACCCATAGGACTTCTAGTGTGTTAGTGGCAGCAAACAGAGCTCCTATATTTTCTTCTTAGCAGCACCCATAGGACTTCTAATGTGTTAGTGGCATCACACAGAGTTCCTATATTTTCATCTCAGAAGCACCCATAGGACTTCTAGTGTGTTAGTGGCATCACACAGAGCTCCTATATTTTCTTCTCAGAAGCACCCATAGGACTTCTAGTGTGTTAGTGGCAGCAAACAGAGCTCCTATATTTTCTTCTCAGCAGCACCCATAGGACTTCTAGTGTGTTAGTGGCATCACACAGAGTTCCTATATTTTCATCTCAGAAGCACCCATAGGACTTCTAGTGTGTTAGTGGCATCACACAGAGCTCCTATATTTTCTTCTCAGCAGCACCCATAGGACTTCTAGTGTGTTAGTGGCATCACACAGAGCTCCTATATTTTCATCTCAGAAGCACCCATAGGACTTCTAGTGTGTTAGTGGCATCACACAGAGCTCCTATATTTTCTTCTCAGCAGCACCCATAGGACTTCTAGTGTGTTAGTGGCATCACACAGAGCTCCTATATTTTCTTCTCAGAAGCACCCATAGGACTTCTAGTGTGTTAGTGGCAGCAAACAGAGCTCCTATATTTTCTTCTTAGCAGCACCCATAGGACTTCTAATGTGTTAGTGGCATCACACAGAGTTCCTATATTTTCATCTCAGAAGCACCCATAGGACTTCTAGTGTGTTAGTGGCATCACACAGAGCTCCTATATTTTCTTCTCAGAAGCACCCATAGGACTTCTAGTGTGTTAGTGGCATCACACAGAGCTCCTATATTTTCTTCTCAGCAGCACCCATAGGACTTCTAGTGTGTTAGTGGCAGCAAACAGAGCTCCTATATTTTCTTCTCAGCAGCACCCATAGGACTTCTAATGTGTTAGTGGCATCACACAGAGCTCCTATATTTTCATCTCAGAAGCACCCATAGGACTTCTAGTGTGTTAGTGGCATCACACAGAGCTCCTATATTTTCTTCTCAGCAGCACCCATAGGACTTCTAGTGTGTTAGTGGCAGCAAACAGAGCTCCTATATTTTCTTGTCAGCAGCACACATAGTACCTATAGTGTGTTAGTGTCAGCACCCATAGGACCTACAGTGTGTTGTGAGCACACATAGGAGTTCTATTTTTTATACTATATACACTACCGACTACAATGGCTGGAAGACCGCCAAGGAGAGGCAGAGCGTGCCGAGGCAAGAACACAGGGCAGGCAGGCTCTGTTTCTAGAGACAACAGTGCTGGCCGTGGACGTGGTCGTGCATCGTCATCAGCACGTGGCCATGGGACACGCTTGTCTTTGTTTTCGGCAGCTGGACATGTGGAGCCGCATCATGCCGAAGGCTTGGTAGAATGGATGACCAAGCCCTCCTCATCCTCCTCATCCTCTCTCCCCCAGGCTCAGGGTACTGGCAGAGCAGCTGCCAACGCGTACTCAATGGCATCATCAGCCACCCCTTCCCTAGACCCACCATGTCCTCCTGAGGAGTCCCCCGAACTGTTTGAGCACAGTGTTGGGTACATGCTCCAGGAGGATGCCCAACGATTCGAAGGCTCGGATGATGATACCCAGCTTGAGGAAGTCAGTAGTGTGCGCGCAGAGAGAGGGGATGCTGAAGGACAGCAATCTGGCAGTAGTGTTCCACCAGCTGCAGCTTACTGCCAGGTTTGCTCTAGTGGTGAAGAGGGAGGGGATGATGAGGTCACTGACTCCACGTGGGTGCCTGAAGGGAGAGAGGAGGAGGAGGAGGAGGATGCAGCGTCACATGTCCAACGAGGCAGGATGCCCCCTGGAGGCCAGCTAGAGGCCAGCACAGCAACTGTACCACACCGCAGAGCTCCGCCTGTGCAGGGCGCTGCCTCTGCACGTTATCACAAAAGTTCTTTGGTGTGGGCCTTTTTTGAGACGAGTGCATCAGATCGCACCACTGCTATTTGCAATATTTGTCTCAAGCGTATCTCGCGTGGCCAAAACATCAGCCGCTTGGGCACCACAAGCATGAGCAGACATATGTCGACCTGCCATGCAGCTCGTTGGCAAGCACACATAAAAGACCCACACCAAAGAACAAAGCGGACCTCTCCTTGCTCCTCATCAGCTGGGATCTCCATCCCCACTATATCTTCAGTCCTCTCTGAAAGCTGCTCTGAGAGGACTGAAGGTGTAGAATTAGGTGTGTCACAACCAAGTACTTGCAGTACACCGACGTCCGATTGTAGCAGGCAAATTTCCCTGCCCCAGCTGCTGGACCGTCGAAAGAAGTATACTCCCAGCCATCCACATGCCCAGCGGTTGAATGCTAGCTTGGCTAAATTGCTAGCACTTCAACTGCTGCCTTTTCAGTTGATAGACTCGGCCCCCTTCCGTGAGTTTGTTCAATGTGCGGTTCCTCAGTGGCAGGTTCCCAAACGCCACTTTTTCTCACGGAAGGCGATTCCGTCTCTCTACTGGCATGTGGAAGGCAATGTCAATGCCTCGCTGGACAGGGCGGTCAGCGGTAAGGTGCATATTACCGCTGACTCATGGTCCAGCAGGCATGGACAGGGACGTTATCTTTCTTTCACGGCCCATTGGGTCACTCTATTGGCAGCTGGGAGGGATGCAGGACAAGGTGCAGTAGTGTTGGAGGTTGTTCCGCCACCACGCCTCCAAAATGCTACTACTGGTTGTGACACACCTCTCTCCTCCACCCCCTCCTCTTCTTCTTCCTCCATGTCCTCTTCGAGTGCTCTGTCCTCGGAACCAGCGGTGCTCCGTAGGCGTACAAGGGGCTACGCGAGTACGCAGGCAAAAAGATGCCATGCCGTGCTTGCGCTGGTGTGTTTGGGGGACAGGAGCCACACTGGGCCAGAGGTTCTGGCAGCTCTGCAGGGGCAGGCCGAGAGGTGGTTGACGCCACGCCAGCTTAAGCCAGGAATGGTCGTTTCTGATAATGGCACCAACCTCCTCTCCGCCCTGCGACAGGGGCAGCTCACCCATGTGCCCTGTATGGCTCACGTCCTCAACCTGGTGGTGCAGCGGTTCTTGGGCAGGTTCCCAGGCTTACAGGATGTCCTGAGGCAGGCCAGGAAAGTCTGTGTGCATTTCCGCCGATCTTATAATGCCAGTGCTCGGCTGACTGAGCTGCAAAAGGAGCTGAACCTGCCCAAGAACCGCCTAATATGTGACATGCCCACCAGGTGGAACTCAACGTTGGCCATGCTGCAGCGACTGCACACGCAGCAGAGGGCCATCAATGAGTACCTTTGCGACTACGGCACCAGGACAGGGTCAGGGGAGCTTGGCTTTTTTTCCCCACGCCAGTGGAGCATGATCAGGGATGCATGCACTGTCCTCTCACCATTTGAGGAGGCCACGAGGATGGTGAGCAGTGACAGTGCATGCATCAGTGACACTGTACCTCTTGTCCACCTGTTGGAGCATACGCTGCGTGGGATAATGGACAGGGCACTTGAGGCAGAACAGAGGCAGGAAGAGGAGGACTTCCTTGTCTCTCAAGGCCCCCTTTATCCAGACAATGTTCCTTCTGTCCCACCCATCACACAGGAAGAGGAGGAGGAGGAGGAGGAGGATTGTGTGAGCATGGAGGTGGAGCCTGGCACTCAGCATCAGCAACAGCAGTCTTTTAGGGATGATGTACAGTCCCAACAAACCAGTGGACTTGTACGTGGCTGGGAGGAGGTGGCTGGCGATCATGTCATCCTCAGTGACCCAGAAGACTCCGGACCGAATGCCTCAGCTAACCTACGCTGCATGGCCTCCCTGATCCTGCAAAGCCTGCGGAAGGATCCTCGTGTTCTTCGGATCAAGGAGAGTGACCATTACTGGCTGGCCACTCTCCTTGATCCACGGTACAAGGGTAAGGTTGCGGACCTTATCTTGCCGTCGCAGAGGGAGCAGAGGATGAGACATCTCAGGGAGGCCTTGCAGAAAGGTCTGTGCAACGCGTTCCCAGAAACTGGGAGGTTACAAACTCCTGGTCCTGGACGACGAGTTGCTGAGGCTTCGGTCAGTAGCAGAAGGAGCGGTGGGGAAGGTGGACGTCTGACCGATGCGTTCAGACAATTTTTTAGTCCGCAGCCCCAAGGTATGATCGGTTCCAGCAACCATCGCCAGCGTCTGATATACATGGTGCAGGAATACCTAGGGGCAAGGTCAGACTTGGACACCTTTCCCACCGAAAATCCTCTGGCTTACTGGGTCCTGAGGATGGATCACTGGCCAGAGCTTGCACAGTATGCAATTGAGCTACTGGCCTGTCCTGCATCCAGCGTTCTTTCCGAACGCACATTCAGTGCTGCTGGAGGATTTGTCACCGATCATAGGGTGCGCCTGTCCACCGACTCGGTTGATCGACTGACCTTCATAAAAATGAATCAGTCTTGGATCACCACCAGCTACCAGACACCTGAAGCGGATATAACGGAATAATTTATAATGTCACATCCCTTCAAGACTGCCTATGCTGATGCTGAGTGACTGTCCTGTTATGTTCACTGACTATCCTCTTCCTCCTCCTCAATGATCCATGCCACCACACCAGTGCCTAAGGCACAATTTTTCAGCCCCTGTATAACAGGGGCGTGTAATTACAATTTTTTAAAAAGATGCTTCGCAACAGGTGTGACTGCTGTGCTCAGAGTACAGTATCTGTGAGGGGTTGCAGTGTTGTGGCACCAGCACCAGTGCCTAAGGCACAATTTTTCAGCCCCTGTTGGGGCGTGTAATTACAATTTTTAGGCAATGCTTTGCAACAGGTCTCATTGCTGTGCTCAGAGTACAGTATCTGTGAGGGGTTGCAGTGTTGTGGCACCAGCACCAGTGCCTAAGGCACAATTTTTCAGCCCCTGTATAACAGGGGCGTGTAATTACAATTTTTTAAAAAGATGCTTCGCAACAGGTGTGACTGCTGTGCTCCAAGTACAGTATCTGTGAGGGGTTGCAGTGTTGTGGCACCAGCACCAATGCCTAAGGCACAATTTTTCAGCCCCTGTTTAACAGGGGCGTGTAATTACAAATCTTGATCTAATAGTTCACAGCAGGGCCCATTCCTGCGCCCACCAAGAGTAACTATGAGGGCCTACAGTCTTGTGGCAACACCGTCCACCACCACCACCACCACCAAAGGCCCAATTTTTCTGCCCTGTTCAACAGGTGCATGCAATTACAAATCTTGATCTAATAACTCACAGCAGGGCCCATTCCTGCACCCACCAAGAGTAACTATGAGGGCCTACAGTCTTGTGGCAACACCGTCCACCACCACCACCACCACCAAAGGCCCAATTTTTCTGCCCTGTTCAACAGGTGCATGCAATTACAAATCTTGATCTAATAACTCACAGCAGGGCCCATTCCTGCACCCACCAAGAGTAACTGTGAGGGCTTACAGTCTTGTGGCAACACCGTCCACCACCACCACCACCACCACCAAAGGCCCAATTTTTCTGCCCGGTTCAACAGGTGCATGCAAGTACAAATCTTGATCTATTAACTCACAGCAGGGCCCATTCCTGTGCCCACCAGTCTTGTGGCTACACCAACATCTAATAGGGCAAATTTCTGCAGAGTATATACGGCAGGCCCCTACTTTCAAACATCCAACTTACAAACGACTCCTACTTGCAAACGGCAAGAGAAAACAGGAAGTGAGAGGAAATCTACCCCATGGAAGGAAAATTCTATCCTGTTAGATTTAATTTGGGAAAAAGGTATCTCCTCTCTACTGATGCTTTATCACCAATCCTTGTTTCAATTAAAACCCCACTTTTCCAAAAACATTTGTCATTGGGACAGAAAGTGAGGTGACATGTTCTGAACAGATGTGCAAAGACAGCAAATGTTACAGGGGTGATAACCCCTCCCTATGTTCTCCAAAAAGCTTAAAAATTGATTTTTTTTGGGATGTAGCTACACTTCATAATGTACCTGTTCAGATTCTACTTAAGAACAAACCTACAGTCCATGTCTTGTTTGCACCACCTATATACTGCTGTTCAGAGTATATAGGGTTGTAGGTATAGGGTTTTATTTTGGGTGCGGGGTCCCCCTTAGTATCCATACAAGACCCAAAGGGGCTGGGGTGGGGGGGGGGGTGATGGGTTTAGCCATGCCATTTTTCTCAAGGATTTTCAGCCATATGGCGGCCAGGACAAGACATGACATTAAAGCCGCAAGTGGTTTTAAATGGCTTCTTTTTTTCCTTTACAAATGTCATTTTGTGCAAGGACAGTTCTAAACACGGGAAACACATGCCACTTCACAGGCATACTTTAGACACCCCCCAGGTACCATATTTAAAGGAAAATTTCACTTTTTTTTTTTTCACTTTATGCATCATTAAAATGACTGCTCCCGAAAAAACTTTAGTTTTTAAAATTTCTTTTTGCATTGATATGTGTCCCCTGGGGCAGGACCCGGGTCCCCAAACCTGTTTTATGACATTAACATGCATATTGGCCGTTGTAATTAGCAATTTTGATTTCGAACGTTCGCGTCCATTATAACGAATAGGGTTCGAAAATTCGAGCGAACTTTCGGTCCGTTCGAAGGTTCTGGTGCGAACCGAACCCGGGGGTGTTCGGCTCATCCCTAGTACACAGCATGTAATCAAGTGTAAGGCAGTTCCCCTTTGTGCCTGGGATGAGAAATACCCCCTTGATGGTCACAGTGATCTGTCCAATTAGAAGTAGCCAAAGGTCTACTCTTGCGACTGTCGAGGGGAGATCCTTCCCCAGGCACAAGTCTCTCCATTATATAGGCTTGATTCCATTGGTTCCCACTACACTCAATTAAAGCAGGCAGATTCCATGAGTGTAGACTTTAGCGCTCACTTTATTTTTTTTGTAGGACAGAGCAGACACTGGGCTTGACAGGCCTCACTGCACAAGTACAGCCCACTCAGTTAATAAAACCCTCTCCTTCTCTTCATTATCCCAGCAAACAAAAGAAGAATATCAAGTCAGGTTTTATTAAAAGGTACTTTACCTTAAACAGAGTTTTACTATAACAGACATTCCAGTAGTAAATGACGAAGCAAACATTAATTTCTCCAATATGGTAGTAACATAATCTATTCTTAAGTGTCAAAGATTATTTTTCTTCCAAGTATACTGGTACTCATCTTACATTCTTGTTTTTTCCCAATCCTATGGGCCTTTCAGGTTCCCTTTGAGACACTCTGCTGCACTACCTACAGTCCATTGCATTATAATATGTATATATATATATATATATATATATATATATATATACATATACACACAGTGGGGGTTATTTACGGAAGTCAAATCCAAGTGCAAAGTGCACTTGACATTGCACTGAAAGGGCACTTGGAATGCAGTCGCTGTAAATCTGAGGGGTAGATCTGAAATGAGGGGAAGCTCTGCTGATTTTATTATCCAATCATGTGCAAGCTAAAATGCTGTTTTTTATTTTCCTTGCATGTCCCCCTCGGATCTACAGCGACTGCACTTCCAAGTGCACTTTCAGTGCAATTTCAAGTGCACTTTGCACTTGTAGTGCAAAGTGGATTTGCCTTTCGTAAGTAACCCCCATAGTTAGTCAGGTTGAGAAAAGACACACATCTATCTAGTTCAACCCCCAAAAAATACAATCCTATATACACAATCCTTCACCCACAGTTGATCCAGAGGAAGCCGAAAACCCCCAGAAGAGCATGATCCAATTTGCTACAGCAGGGGAAAAAATTATTTCCTGATCCCCCCGAGGGCCAATCGGATTTTCCCTGGATTAACTTTACCTATAAATGTTAGTACCCAGTTATATTGTATACAATTAGGAAAGTATCCAGGCCTTTCTTAAAACCATCTACTGAGCTGGCCAGAACCACCTCTGGAGGGAGTCTATTCCACATGTTCACAGCTCTTACTGTGAAGAAACCTTTCCGTATTTGGAGATTAAATCTTTTTTCCTCTAGACATAAACAGTGCCCCCTCTGTGATTACCTTAAAAAGAATAACTCAACACCAAGTTCACTATATGAACCACTTATGTATTTGTACATGTTGATCATATCTAGATTTACTAACATTTAACCTTTGCAGTGTAGGAGACCCCACTGCATGGGGTTTTTTTTTCATTGATGGAGTGGGGCTTTAGAAATCATTTTTGGATTAGATATACTTTATCATGGTAAGTGCATGCAGTCTGCATCATCTGAAGGTGTAACACAGTTATTTATTACTGATCACTACTACTGCTGACCTATTTTTTGTCTCCAGGACATCCTTGTTCAGACATCATCCAGGGTCAACTTCTACTTCCTCAAACCCTGTGCAGTTGCTGGCTGTTTTCACAAATGTCTGACACAAATCAGTCTCCTGATATTGCATCTCAACCTTTGACTATTTAAAATGTTACAACCTGATCATTGGTTTCATCTTGCCTGCAGAAGACTGATGACACCACCTCACTATAGGGAAAGTCATTTGTTTGGAACCAAAACACTGCTTTTAAATGAAAAAAAAAAAAACTACTGCTCTTTTAAAAAGTTGTATTTGTGACATGTCAGGATTTTATTAATACAGATTTGTAAAGATACTTAGAGTGGAATTAAACAAAAATCTTTTTGTTTTAATTCGCTGAAAGGTAGGGTTTTTATGAAAGAGACCCTATTGGTCTTTTCTGTTATAACTGTTTCTCCCTGCATGTCAGCATTATTGTACACTGACCTGTGTGTGCATATCTCAGCATACAATTATGGCACTGCCCTGTACTGTGATGATTTGACTTATAATTAAAGGGGTTGTAAAGGTTCGTTTTTTATTTTCTAAATAGGTTCCTTTAAGCTAGTGCATTGTTGGTTCACTTACCTTTTCCTTAGATTTCCCTTCTAAATGTTTTTTTTCTTTGTTTTCATTGCGTGAATTTCTCACTTCCTGTTCTTCCTCAGTAAGCTGTTCAGTAAGCTGTTCTGGCTGACTAAACACCACTCAGATGATGGGGGCAAGCTTACTGAGGATAAACAGGAAGTGAGAAATTCAGACAAAGAAAAAAAATATTTAGAAGGGAAATCTAAGGAAAAGGTAAGTGAACCAACAATGCACTAGCTTAAAGGAACCTATTTAGAAAATAAAAAACGAACCTTTACAACCTCTTTAAGTGGCCGAAAAGTTTGAACCTGGAAGGAGGACTGGGAGAAGATGGAAGCGCCCGTAACAGTCAGGAGCACCAACACCGTATTGCTGGAGAGGATTGCTTGGCAGGTAAGTCTACCATAATCTGCTAACATGCTTTGCATACTAGTACATTATGGCATAAAGCTCCTGGGGGTCATTTAAAAAAAAATTATCCAGTGGTTTAATTCTGCTTTAAAGGTCCACTTTCCATGATTTTTGTGATTCATTGTATTTGTATAACCATGTAATAATGGTATTTGTCATAGTCTTTCCTTATGACTACATGTAAATTATTACACTGGCATTTAGGTAAGTGTTGAATTACTAAAGATAATATTAAGTGTGTAGAGCTGATTTACAATGTTTCACCTTACAAAGGCCAAAGCAAACAAATGAATGTTAAATATAACTGTGTGACCCAAGACAGCGGGCTGAGACTATTTACAGAAAGCAGATGTCACGCTTGGGGGTATCTCCACAAAAGTATACAGTTAGAGATGTATCCTACAAGCTTTAAAGAATCAGTCTAATATTTACAAAGAAAATAGGGACTTTCATTACAAAAGTATCGGTCCCACTTTCATCCATGTATTAAAGATGTTGAACTCTTGGTGAGCCTAGGGTGGAAGTATGAGCCATATTTGGTATTACCAGACAAATCTAGGCACATTCATGGCATCTTGGAACTAGCAATTGCATTTAGCATAATTTTTTTTGCATTATATATTCAGGGAAGATAAAAACACGTGTGCAATTAGAAACAGGATTTGAATATAAATAAGGATAAAATCTTCCTTTTACAAATAAACACTTACAGGGTGCACCTATGCAACAAGGCATTCAAAACACCATGGTTTTCCAAAAAGAGGCCACGACTAAAGAATTTCAGACACTCTTTTAGAATAAGCATCTGGAGGGAAGAGGAGAGAAATGTGTGGAGTTACTGCCCTGAGGCCTCGTACACACGACCGATTTTCTCGGCAAGAACCAGCAAGAAACTTGCTGGCAGAGAGGTCTTGCCGAGTAAATCGGTCGTGTGTACGCTGCTAGCGTGTTTCTCGTCGAGAAAACCAACAAGAAACCTCGACGAGAAAATAGAGAACCTGCTCTCTATTTTCTCGTCGAGATTCTCCTCGGCGTGTTTCTCGACGAGAAAAGTGAGTGTGTGTACACTTACCTGTCCGCCCGGAAGCCCGCGCATGTTCGAAATGAATTTGACGCATGCGCGGTAGCTTCCTAGGCATACGTAGGGTATACCAAGATGGCGGCGACGGCATCGAATGTGACGAGCGCATGCTCGACGTAGTCGATGACGTCACCGCGTACACTCCTTTCAAAGAACCGCGGGTTCTTTGAAACGAGCGTGTGTACACTCGGCCGGGACAAGTTTCTTGTCCAAGAATCTCGTCGAAAAAAACGACATGTTTTTCTCAACGAGAATCTCGGCCGTGTGTACGAGGCCTCACATTCATTCATGGATGTTTAAATTTCAGCTTCAGCTACGGAACTATGTAAACATCAGGCTTTTTTCTTACAGATAAGGGTAGACTGAAAAAAAAGTGAAAGGAGCCTACTAGCTGCATATAAAAATACATAACATTACCATCTAATATTTGATATTTCCCTGACTTAAAGAAAAACTGCCTAAAAAGTGTTAGCTGGAGTATGGTTTTAATTTTTAGTAAAATCTAAATCTGCTACTGCAACACTTCCTCCTCTCTGACTAATAATGCTGCTGTCCAAAGTGTTTCTGTTCCTCCTCCATTGGAGTGGAGGCTCCCTAAGGGCTTATTACCGCTTTAACTGTATTTTTTAAATATAAGCAGTGTAACTACCTGTGGAAGAGCGTGGGTTGTCAGTGCCTGAGGCAAGGCAAGTAATTTTCACCCCCAAACTTGTGGGCTTTTAGCACTCCCTGAGTCCCTTCTACTAGTACAGTATTAAACTCCTTATGCAAAAAATCTGAGGAAAATGCTTGGACAGCCGCACTCCAAAAAAGGTTCTTTTATTTAAAACAAAAGCACAAACAACATGCCACAGCAAAAAAAAAACAGCAAGTATGAGCTGACGTTTCGCACTGCGATTCAGTGCTTAACGTCAGCTCATACTTGCTGTTTTTTTTTTGCTGTGGCATGTTGTTTGTGCTTTTGTTTTAAATAAAATAACCTTTTTTGGAGTGCGGCTGTCCAAGCGTTTTCCTCAGATTTTTTGCATTGTCATATGCATTGCCTGCACCCACGGCTCTGGATCTTGTGAATGAGTCACCAGTCACATCTGAGCGGTAACTCTCTCATTAAACTCCTTATGGTACATTTTAGGATTTCATATATACAGAATGTGGTCTTTGTCGTTTATTAAATATATCATACATTTATCATAACTTAACGAATATACAGTATCTCACAAAAGTGAGTACATCCCTCACATTTTTATAAATATTTATTTTATTATATTTTTTCATGTGACAACACTGAAGAAATTACACTTTGCTACAATGTAAAGTAGTGAGAGTACAGCTTGTATAACAGTGTCAATTTAATGCCCCCTCACATTAACTCAACACACAGCCATTAATGTCTAAACAACTGGCAACAAAAGTAAGTACACCCTAAGGGAAAATATCCAAATTGGGCCCAATTAGCCATTTTCCCTCCCCGGTTTCATGTTAGTGTTACAAGGTCTCAGGTGTGAATGGGGAGCAGGTATGTTAAATTTGGTGTTATCACTCTCACTCTCTCATACTGGTCTCTGGAAGTTCAACATGGCACCTCATGGCAAAGAACTCTCTAAGGATCTGAAAAAAAGAATTGTTGCTCTACATAAAGATGGCCTAGGCTATAAGAAGATTGCCAAGACCCTGAAACTGAGCTGCAGCACGGTGGCCAAGACCATACAGCAGTTTAACAGGACATATTCCACTCAGAACAGGCCTCGCCATGGTTGACCAAAGAAGTTGAGTGCACGTGCTCATCGTCATATCCAGAGGTTGTCTTTGGGAAATAGACGTATGAGTGCTGCTAGCATTGCTGCAGAGGTTGAAGGGGTGGGGGTGGGGGTCAGCCTGTCAGTGCTCAGACCATATGCTGCACACTGCATCAAATTGGTCTGCATGTCTGTCGTCCCAGAAGGAAGCCTCTTCTAAAGATGATGCACAAGAAAGCCCGCAAACAGTTTGCTGAAGACAAGCAGACTAAGGACATGGATTACTGGAACCATGTCCTGTGGTCTGATGAGACTAAGATAAACTTATTTGGGTGAGATGGTGTCAAGCGTGTGTCGGGGGCAACCAGGTGAGGAGTACAAAGACAAGTGTGTCTTGCCTACAGTCAAGCATGGTGGTGGGAGTGTCATGGTCTGGGGCTGCATAAGTGCTGTCGGCACTGGGGAGCTGGAGCCGGAACTGGGGAGCTACACGGAGAGGATTAAGTCACCAGTCACCTGATTTGTTTTTGAAGAACGTTGTTTGGGTTTTTCTATATGGACTGCCTATTAACTTGAACACTTTAATTGAATTTATTTATTTCAGTACAACTATATTTAGCACAAGCGTAACCATTTTGACTTTTCATTGTACCATATATTTATAACAACCTTCACTTTGTCACTTTTTATTTATCAAGGTTTAATAACTTGCACGTGTCACTTTATATTGGATAAGGTATATATCACATTACCCACCAAGGCTTATTGATTAACACATGTCACTTGTACACTGGTTTATTGAAGGTTTATTACACATCTCAGAGCAGCACCAAAACCACCATTACCCATATTAGATCCTACCTAAGTAGGTGTCATGGTGGAGGCAGTAGTTCTTATTGCAGGATATTTACCATCAGCGCGGGACATTCTTTTCTATCAACACCTCTAAGATGAACACTGCCTTGCTAAAGAAGCTGAGGGTAAAGGTGATGGACTGGCCAAGTATGTCTCCAGACCTAAACTCTATTGAGCATCTGTGGGGCATCCTTAACCACTTAACGACCGCTCACTGTATATATACGTCGGCAGAATGGCACCGACAGGCACAATCATGTAGAGTGTACGTGATTGCCTTTGTACAGTTGGGGGGTCCAATCGGACCCCCCTCCTATACAGTGAGCGGTGGCTAAGTGTCCGGGAGCATTCCGGGATGAGGGGGCAGCCATTCGTTTCTGGCCACCCCCTCGCGATCGCTCCCGGTGAATGGAAATGCCCCCTCTGTCTGTGTCAGACAGAGGGAGCAGGAGGAAGTGATGTCATCTCTGGTGCGGCGCTCACATATACCGAGCGCCGTACAAGAGAAGATATCAGGTCAGTGCACACAACACTACACTGACACCAGGACACATAGGGACATAAATCGCCCCCCCAGGCCCCCCCAGACACCCCAGATCACCCCCCAGCCCCCAGTCACAGTGTCACTGATTGCAGTGACCATTTATTTAGTGATCACTGCAATCAGTGACATTTGTGACTGTAAAAGTGTCACCAAAGTTTAGTCTTAGGTCCAGTGTAGCCCCCTAACCCCCCCTAATAAAGGTTTAACCCCCTGATCACCCCCAGATAACCCTTTCACCGCCTATCACCACTGTCGCTTAGCGATCATTTTTCTGATCGCTGTCTTAGCGTCAGTGATGCCGATCGGCAGCCAGTAATTTTTTTTAGGTTCGCCGCAGGTTTTTATAGCGTCAGGTACCCCAATATATTATCTAATAAAGGTTTAACCCCCTTGATCGCCCCCCAGGTAACCCTTTCACCCCCTATCACCACTGTCGCTAAGCAATTGTTTTTCTAAACGCTGTCTTAGTGTCGGTGATGCAGATCATAGCCAGTAATTTTTTTTAGGTTCGCCGCAGGTTTTTACAGCATCAGGTACCCCAATATATTATCTAATAAAGGTTTAACCCCCTTGATCGCCCCCCAGGTAACCCTTTCACCCCCTATCACCACTGTCACTAAGCGATCGTTTTTCTAAACGCTGTCTTAGTGTCTGTGATGCAGATCGGTAGCCGGTAATTTTTTTTAGGTTCGCCGCAGGTTTTTATAGCGTCAGGTACCCCAATATATTATCTAATAAAGGTTTAACCCCCTTGATCGCCCCCCAGGTAACCCTTTCACCCCCTATCACCACTGTCGCTAAGCAATTGTTTTTCTAAACGCTGTCTTAGTGTCGGTGATGCAGATCGTAGCCAGTAATTTTTTTTAGGTTCGCCGCATGTTTTTATAGCGTCAGGTACCCCAATATATTATCTAATAAAGGTTTAACCCCCTTGATCGCCCCCCCAGGTAACCCTTTCACCCCCATCACCACTGTCGCTAAGCAATCGTTTTTCTAAACGCTGTCTTAGTGTCGGTGATGCAGATCGGTAGCTGGTAATTTTTTTTAGGTTCGCCGCAGGTTTTTATAGCGTCAGGTACCCCCATATATTATATAATAAAGGTTTTAACCCCCTGATTGCCCCTAGTTAACCCTTTCACCAGTGATCACCATATAAGTGTTACGGGTGATGCTGGTTAGTTAGTTTGCTTTTTATAGTGTCAGGGCACCCGCCGTGTATATAACCCAATAAAGGTTTAACCCCCTGATCGCCCGGCGGGTGATATCAATTAGGTTTTAGCGTCAGAGAGGGTCTGCGTCACACCCCAGGCAGCGTCAGGTTAGTGCCAGTAACGCTAACACCCACGCGTGAAGCATACACCCCCCTTAGTGGTATAGTATCTGAACAGATCAATATCTGATCTGATCTATACTAGCGTCCCCAGCAGTTTAGGGTTCCCAAAAACGCAGTGTTAGCGGGATCAGCCCAGATACCTGCTGGCAGTGCTGGCACCTGCGTTTTGCCCCTCCGTCCAGCCCAGGCCACCCAAGTGCAGTATCGATCGATCACTGTCACTTACAAAACAAAAACACACATAACTGCAGCGTTCGCAGAGACAGGCCTGATCCCTGCGACTCCAGTGCTGTAGGAGGTGATTTCACCACCACAGTTAAAAAAAAAAAGCAAATATGCCGAAGCATTGGGGCAGCAGGGGCGGAGGAGCGATTTTGCTCCTAATGCCGCGTACATACGGTCGAAATTCCGACGGAGGCTTGCCCGTGGAAAAGTCCGACCATGTGTGTGTGGCATAACTTTTTTGCGGGAGGATGCCCCCATGCTTCGGCATATATAAATGGTGCGTGTATGCCCATCATTGGAAGTGGGTGGATGAAGGGCGGTATTCTAATGGTGGGCATACCCACCGATCAATCTCTTTTTTCGTTCAGCCAACTGGCTGCATGAAATAAAAAGATTACAATACATGTCCAACAAGGACCAGCAACGTACTGGTATGTTGCTGGACTTTGAATGTTTATACCAGAATGATGCCTGCGGGTTTAGGTATCATCTTGGTATCATTCTTTTCAGCCTGCGGCCGGCTTTCATGTAAAAGCAATCCTAGCGGCTAATTAGCCTCTGGACTGCTTTTACAAGCAGTGGGAGGGAATGCCCCCCCCCGGATATAAAAAGCGCCATTGGGAAATTTGGAAAGCATTTTATCACACCGATCTTGGTGTGGTCAGATGCTTTGAGGGCAGAGGAAAAATCTAGGGTCTAGAAGACCCCAGTTTTTTCAAAAAAAGAGTACCTGTCACTACCTATTGCTATCATAGGGGATATTTACATTCCCTGAGATAACAATAAAAATGATTAAAAAAAAAAAATACTTGGAAGGAACAATTTAAAAATAAAATAAAAAAGCAAAATTAATAATAAAAAAAAAATAAAAATAAAAAAAGCACCCCTGTCCTGCCCTGCTCTTGCCCAATGGCGAACGCAAGCGTCGGTCTGGCGTCATATGTAAACAGCAATTGCACCATGCATGTGAGGTATCACCGCGAAGGTCAGATCGAGGGCAATCATTTTAGCAGTAGACCTCCTCTGTAAATCTACTGGGGTAACCTGTAAAGGCTTTTAAAGGCTTTTAAAAATGTATGTAGTTTGTCGCCAATGCGCGTTTGTGCGAAATTTTAAAGCATGTCGTGTTTGGTATCTATGTACTCGGCCTAAGATCATCTTTTTTTATTTCATCAAACATTTGGGCAATATAGTGTGTTTTAGTGCATTAAAATTAAAAAAGTGTATTTTTTAACCCAAAAAATGTGTTTGAAAAATCGCTGCGCAAATACTGTGTAGAAAAAAAAAATGCAACACCCACCATTTTAATCTGTAGGGCCTTTGCTTTAAAAATATATATAATGTTTGGGGGTTCAACATAATTTTCTTGCAAAAAAAAAAAAATGTTTTCATGTAAACAAAAAGTGTCAAAAAGGGCTTTGTCTTCAAGTGGTTAGAAGAGTGGATGTAAGCTTCCTAATGTTGTGTATAAAATGCCAGAACAGTTCAAAACCGCCCCAAATGACCCCATTTTGGAAAGTAGACACCCCAAGCTATATACTGAGAGGCATGTCGAGTCCATGGAATATTTTATATGTTGACACAAGTTGCGGAAAAACGACAATTTTTTTTTTTTTTTTGCATAAAGTTGTCACTAAATGATATATTGCTCAAACATGCCATGGGCATATGTGGAATTACACCCCAAAATACATTCTGTTGCTTCTCCTGAGTACGGGGATACCACATGTGTGAGACTTTTTGGGAGCCTAGCCACGTACGGGACCCCAAAAACCAAGCACCGCCTTCAGGCTTTCTAAGGGTGTAAATTTTTGATTTCACTTCTCACTGCCTATCACAGTTTCGGAGGCCATGGAATGCCCAGATAGCACAAAACCCCCCCAAATGACCCCATTTTGGAAAGTAGACACCCCAAGCTATTTGCTGAGAGGTATTGTGAGTATTTTGCAGATCTCGCTTTTTGTCACAAAGTTTTGAAAATTGAAAAAAAAAAAATATATATTTATATTTTCTTTCTTCATTTTCAAAAACAAATGAGAGCTGTAAAATACTCGCCATTCCTCTCAGCAAATAGCTTGGGGTGTCTATATTCCAAAATGGGGTCATTTGGGGGGGTTTTGTGCGATTTTGGCATTTTATGGCCTTCGAAACTGTGATAGGTAGTGAGGAGTGAAATCAAAAATTTGTGCCTAGAAATCCTGAAGGCGGTGCTTGGTTTTCGGGGTCCCGTACGCGGCTAGGCTCCTAAAAAGTCCCACACATATGGTATCCCCGTACTCAGGAGAAGCAGAAAAATGTATTTTGGGGTGAAATTCCACATATAACCATGGCATGTGTGAGCAATATATCATTTAGTGATAACTTTTTGTAATTTTTTTTTTTTGTCATTATTCAATCACTTGGGACAAAAAAAAATATATTCAATGGGCTCAACAGGCCTCTCAGCAATTTCCTTGGGGTGTCTACATTCTAAAATGGGGTCATTTGGGGGGGTTTTGTGCTATTTTGGCATTTTATGGGCTTCGAAACTGTGATAGGTAGTGAGGAGTGAAATCAAAAATTTGCGCCCTTAGAAATCCTGAAGGCGGTGCTTGGTTTCCGGGGTCCCGTACGCGGCTAGGCTCCCAAAAAGTCCCACACATGTGGTATCCCCGTACTCAGGAGAAGCAGCAAAATGTATTTTGGGGTGAAATTCCACATATAACCATGGCATGTGTGAGCAATATATCATTTAGTGACAACTTTTTGTAATTTTTTATTTTTTATTTTTTTTTAGTCATTATTTAATCACTTGGGACAAAAAAATAAAAAATTCAATGGGCTCAACATGCCTCTCAGCAATTTCCTTGGGGTGTCTACTTTCCAAAATGGGGTCATTTGGGGGGGTTTTGTACTGCCCTGTCATTTTAGCACCTCAAGAAATGAGATAGGCAGTCATAAATTTAAAGCTGTGTAAATTTCAGAAAATGTACCCTAGTTTGTAAACTCTATAACTTTTGCGCAAACCAATAAATATACGCTTATTGACATTTTTTTTACTAAAAACATGTGGCTGAATACATTTTGGCCTAAATGTATGACTACAATTGAGTTTATTCGATTTTTCTTATAACAAAAAGTAGAAAATATCATTTTTTTTCAAAATTTTCGGTCTTTTTCCGTTTATATCGCAAAAAATAAAAATCGCAGAGGCAATCAAATACCATTAAAAGAAAGCTCTATTTATGGGAAGAAAAGGACGCAAATTTCGTTTGGGTACAACATTGCATGTCCGCACAATTTACAGTTAAAGCAGCGCAGTGCAAAATTCTGAATTCACCTCTGGTCCTCTAGCTACCAAATGGTCCGGGGCTTAAGTGGTTAAATGGAAGGTGGAGGAGCGCAAGGTCTCTAACATCCACCAGCTGTCGTCATGGAGGAGTGGAAGAGGACTCCAGTGGAAACCGGTTACGCTCCGGGTAACTCCATGCCCAAGAGGGTTAAGGCAGGACTGGGAAATAATGGTGTACTCACTTTTGTGAGATACTGTACTAAGGGAAGAATATACTATATTACTATGTACACTGGTAGTCCTTACCTAAGAATGGGGGCCTAGGAACTGTTATGCTTGTTCTGCTGCTGCGTATGTGCTGTGGCTGTGGAAATGCAAAGGGTTCCTCCACACACAGCCTGAGCTTCTGATTGGCTGCCTGAAGCCTTTTATTATTAGTTGAATCTGAGATATCTCTTTGACTACAGAGTTAAAGAGATATCGTCTCAGATTCATCCAATAATAAAAGGCTGCAAGCTGTGGGCAGCCAAGCAGAGGCTCAGGCTGTAATTAACGGGGAGCCCTTATATACAGCAGAGCAGGCAGCCAATAATAACCCTGATGTAAGGGTTGTCCATATTATTTAGTGCTAGACATTCTACTGGAGACAGTCATAGACTGCAAACATACTACAGGAGACAGTCAGAGACTGCAGACATACGACAGGAAATGGTCAGAGTCTGCAGGCTTGGATCAAAAGATGGTCAGAGACTGCAGACATATTACAGGAAACAGTCAGAGACTGCCGACATACCACAGGAGATGGTCAGAGACTGCAGACGTACTACAGGAGATGTTGAGATACTGCAAAGATTCTACAGGTGATGGTCAGAGACTGCACCTATGCATGAACCCAGTGTAAAAGTGTATAATATTGCACCTACAAAATATGGAATAGATTTATGGCATTTTTATTATTATTTTTTTTTTTCACTAGTAATGGCGGCAATTTGCGATTTTTATCGGGACTGTGATATTGCAGTGGACACTTTTGACACTAGTTTGGGACCATTGACAATTATACAGCGATCAGTGCTATAAATATGCACTGATTACTGTATAAATGTCACTGGCAGGGAAGGGGTTAACACTAGGGGGCGATCAAGGGGTTAAATGTGTTGCCTAGGGAGTGATTCTAACTGTGGGGGTAGGGGACTGACTGGGGAGGTGAACCGATCAGTGTTCCTATATACAAGGAACACACGATCGGTCTCCTCTCCCCCTAGCGGCCGGACGTCATATTACTTACCACCTTGCGTCCATATTACTATAGCTGGGATGGGAAGAGGTTAAAGCAGATTACACAGCACAGTGCTTGTGCTGTGTAATCTGCCCCCCTCTAAACTGTAAAAAAAAACTCCCTGAATCTGGCACTTCCTGTATGGCCTCTCTGCGCTGACCACGAAAGTCAGGGCTGCTGAGCCCTCACCGCCATGGTGAGAGTACATCCCTTCATCATATGCTGCTGTTCCCCCTGCTCTCCTCTCTCCCCGTCATCCATCGGAGCTGTAAAGCGGCCGCAAGTAATGTGACTGGCCTGAAGACATCTCAAATTCGGTATTTAGAATGCTCGCTTTTTAAAAAAACTTACATAGTGTGCTATGCCAGGCTCTAATAGAGGGGCTGGCATAGTCTTATATAAATGGGTTGACAAACACTTTAAATAAATATATATATGTTGTATATATATGCTATATAAATATAAGTTATTTTTTATGAAGTGTGTTATCTCAATAAACTCAATATGACACTCAGTGGCAAATGGTTTGTAGCATCCTGATGTTTAGGCAGGGTTGCTTCTAAATTTACCTGCCAGGCATAGTTGCCTTGGCCAATTGTTATGGATCAAGTGATTTTACCCTAAGTCTGGATTTGCTGCACTTCTCTTTTCTGTCACTAGGTGGCCGGGTACCTGGTGACATTAGATTAGGCAAGGGCGATGCAAGGACAGGTTAGGAGTATATGGGGTGTCTCGGCCAATGAGCAGGGATTTTCTTGGATCCCTTGGCCTTCTGGGAGAGCCTATATATTTGGGTGGAGTCAGTGTTTTGTGCCACCTAGGTGGACGTGTGTTGTGCTGCCCGGGCTGCTAGGCCAGAGTTTGGGCCTATCCCGGGCACATCTGGCTGCTAGGCTGTCTGAGGGCCTATCCAGAAGCAAGAGAGCAGCGCAGGGTTGGGACTGCGGCTTACAGTCTAACCAGAAGTGACGGTTCTGCCGGCCAGAGAACCTGTCATGGTCGGAGGTAGAAGGGAAGCTGTCACCACTAAGGGACCAACCACCTTTTTACCAGGGACCACAGTGAGTAACTGAAGCAAGTACCGGAGCAGCATTCTCGCCAACCGGGGACGGTGAAAAATTTGGGGAACTTTATTGGGTATTGTAGCAAAATACTGAAACTGAGAATATGGTGGGGATCACTTCAAAGGGGACAGTAAATATTAATTCCAGGAAATGTAGAGACAGAATGTCTACTGATGTCTGAATAAGTAAATTGGGTTAATTGGGGTCTGAGGTAGCTTTCCAGTCATCTATTGTCAGTGTGTTAATGACCCCACCTATTATTTGCTACGGGATGTAATTACACCCCTAGTAATGTGTCTGGCACGGTTTCATTGTTATGAGTAAATATGTGGAGACAAACGTCTCAGGGATACCAAGTTGTTAGAAATAGTTCCAGGTAATTAAATCACTGTCATCTGTTAGTTGCTGAAGGGAATGACCCTGGAAAATGAGTTAAGAAACCCCTTGCATGGGGAATGATATAAAAAGCCAGCTGTGGCAAAATAAAGTGTTGATTTACTCCCAGAACTGTGTGTCGTCCAGTTACTGGGGGGGGGGGGTAACAGGTTGCCTTGGATAAGTTAGTACTTCCTCAGCTTCAAGGATTTCCCAGCGGACTTTGGAGTTCCGCAACACTGGTTGGCAGCGGTGGGATTAAAGCCTTGCAGCAAGAGGAAGCAGCTTTCATGCAAAATCGGTTACACAAATGGAAGTGTGAATGGAGACAAACTATGCTGGATTAAAACGAGCGACATTAAAGGATTTGCTAGAAGCAAGAGGGAAGAGCGCCAGCAATAAAACCAAAGCCGAGCTGATTGCAGAACTGACCGAGGGAGATCGGGCACACAGTATGGCTACAGAAGCCATGGAGACCGAGTTTGACCAAGAAGTGAAACGCAGGCTAGAGTTTTATGGAGAAAACCCCTCGACAGAGCTGGTACAGGCAACGTTAGCCCAAGTGGATGCCTTTATCACGGCGAGAAAAGAACGGGAGACCCAACTCCGGCTGGCGGAACAGCGTGCCTCTGAGAGACTGCTAACGACTACACCGGCACCAGAGACAAAACTAAAAGTACCCCATGATGCCTTTAAAAAGTTTGTGGAAGCAGAGGAAGAGATCAATAGCTTCCTGCAAGATTTTGAACGGCAATGCAAGCTGTACCAAGTACCCCAGACAGACTGGGCATGGATCTTAGCTGGTAAACTGTCAGGCCGTGCAGCAGAAGCCTACAGAGCCGTGCCAGAGGAGGAAATCGCAAGCTATAGCCGGGTAAAGGAAGTCATTTTGGCAAGATATGACATCACCCCAGAAGCATACAGGAGACGCTTCAGGGAAACAAAGAAACAATAGAAGGACTCCCACACCGAATGGGCTTGCCGAATGCAGAGGGCAGCCCTAGCTTGGCTACAAGCCAGTCAGGCAACCACAGCAGACGCGATCACCCAGCTGATTTTACTGGAGCAATTCTTTAATGGACTAAACCCAGAGGTGCAGGAGTGGGTAAGGGACCGCAAACCTACCACTCTCTCGGAAGCGGCCAGGCAAGCTGATGAATATCAAGATGCCCGCAGGCCATCACAGACTAGCTTCTGACCAAACACCAGACCGCTGAACAATAACCCAGGGCCACCAGCTACACAACGACCTGGGCTAATCCCTAACCCCCCTGCAAATCGATACCTCGGGCGCAAGGGAGTGCAGTGCCATTCGTGCAAGCAATTTGGGCACTATTAGAGAGACTGCACTCGGAACCAGGACCAAGCTGCATGGATTCGACCAGGGCCACCCCCTCCAGCACGGGCTGCCGCTCATTGCTATCACACGGAAGCGGCCCCAGACAACTGCGGAGCTGAAAAATTGGAGGAACATTGGAGCTTCCTGCACGAGGCTGATCCAATACAAGCAGCTGCCCGGGACAACAGGCAGCAACACAGGCAGACTGTCTGGGTCAATGGAAAGGTAGCCAATAGCCTACGTGATACTGGCGCCACCATGACCCTACTACAGAAGAACCTCATCCCAGAGAGCCAACACACCGGAGACTAGGGATGAGCTCGGTGTTCGAGTCGAACATACGTTCGACTCGAACATCGGCTGTTCGATCGTTCGACGAAGATCGAACGATTTGGGCCGTTCGCGCCTAATTCGAGTGACGCGAACGGCCCACAATGCACTATGCCATCGCAGTGTCATCCAGGCGCTGTGATTGGCCAAGCATGCACTGTGACCCCGCATGCTTGGCCAATCACAGCGCCGGCAGCGAGGAGAGCAATGATTGGCCACAGGCAGGATGCCTGTGGCCAATTATTGCTGAGGGTGTTTAGTACACGCCCCACACTATAAAAGGCCGCCAGCACGGCGCCCTAGTGTAGTGTGTTCCGGAGCAGGGAAAGAGAAGCATAGGCAGGGACAGTGACATTTTTTTTTTCTTGCTTAACCTGGATTCCTTTAGTTTAGGGAAAGAGAAGGATAGGTAGGGAGAGTGTCAGTGTGTTTTACTGTGCGAATCCTTGTTTCTGGGGACAGGGAAGGACAGTGAGGGAAATTCTCCTTGTGCTATAGTGTGCTAAAGCATTGATCATCAACCATCTTTAAAAAATCATTTTTTCTAGGGACAGAAAACTATAGGTAGGGAGAGTGTCAGTGTGTTTTACTGTGATAATCCTTGTTTCTAGGGACAGGGAAGGACAGTGAGGGAAATTCTCCTTGTGCTATAGTGTGCTAAAGCATTGATCATCAACCATCTTTAAAAAAACATTTTTTCTAGGGACAGAAAACTATAGGTAGGGAGAGTGTCAGTTTCTTTCACTGTGATAATCCTTGTTTCTAGGGACAGGGAAGGACAGTGAGGGAAATTCTCCTTGTGCTATAGTGTGCTAAAGCATTGATCATCAACCATCTTTAAAAAAACATTTTTTCTAGGGACAGAAAACTATAGGTAGGGAGAGTGTCAGTGTGTTTTACTGTGCTAATCCTTGTTTCTAGGGACAGGGAAGGACAGTGAGGGAAATTCTCCTTGTGCTATAGTGTGCTAAAGCATTGATCATCAACCATCTTTAAAAAAACTTTTTTTCTAGGGACAGAAAACTATAGGTAGGGAGAGTGTCAGTTTCTTTCACTGTGATAATCCTTGTTTCTAGGGACAGGGAAGGACAGTGAGGGAAATTCTCCTTGTGCTATACTGTGCTAAAGCATTGATCATCAACCATCTTTAAAAAAACATTTTTTCTAGGGACAGAAAACTATAGGTAGGAAGAGTGTCAGTTTCTTTTACTGTGCTAATCCTTGTTTCTAGGGACAGGGAAGGACAGTGAGGGAAATTCTCCTTGTGCTATAGTGTGCTAAAGCATTGATCATCAACCATCTTTAAAAAAACATTTTTTCTAGGGACAGAAAACTATAGGTAGGGAGAGTGTCAGTTTCTTTCACTGTGATAATCCTTGTTTCTAGGGACAGGGAAGGACAGTGAGGGAAATTCTCCTTGTGCTATAGTGTGCTAAAGCATTGATCATCAACCATCTTTAAAAAAACATTTTTTCTAGGGACAGAAAACTATAGGTAGGGAGAGTGTCAGTTTCTTTCACTGTGATAATCCTTGTTTCTAGGGACAGGGAAGGACAGTGAGGGAAATTCTCCTTGTGCTATACTGTGCTAAAGCATTGATCATCAACCATCTTTAAAAAAACATTTTTTCTAGGGACAGAAAACTATAGGTAGGAAGAGTGTCAGTTTCTTTCACTGTGATAATCCTTGTTTCTAGGGACAGGGAAGGACAGTGAGGGAAATTCTCCTTGTGCTATAGTGTGCTAAAGCATTGATCATCAACCGTCTTTAAAAAAACATTTTTTCTAGGGACAGAAAACTATAGGTAGGAAGAGTGTCAGTTTCTTTCACTGTGATAATCCTTGTTTCTAGGGACAGGGAAGGACAGTGAGGGAAATTCTACTTGTGCTATAGTGTGCTAAAGCATTGATCATCAACCATCTTTAAAAAAACATTTTTTCTAGGGACAGAAAACTATAGGTAGGGAGAGTGTCAGTTTCTTTCACTGTGTTAATCCTTGTTTCTAGGGACAGGGAAGGACAGTGAGGGAAATTCTCCTTGTGCTATAGTGTGCTAAAGCATTGATCATCAACCATCTTTAAAAAAACATTTTTTCTAGGGACAGAAAACTATAGGTAGGAAGAGTGTCAGTTTCTTTCACTGTGATAATCCTTGTTTCTAGGGACAGGGAAGGACAGTGAGGGAAATTCTCCTTGTGCTATAGTGTGCTAAAGCATTGATCATCAACCATCTTTGAAATCCTTGTTTTTTGGACAGTCAGGGAAATTGTCGTTGTGCTATTCTGTGCGAAAGCAATCATCCTCAACCATATTTAGAAATCCTTAAGTAAAGGGACAGAGAAGGACACCTGAAGGTAGCCCTTATTGCTTTTTTCCCATCTCCCTGCAGGCCATCTATTAGAATGTCTGGAAGGCAAACAAGGAGAGGCAGACAGTCAGGAGGCAATAAAAGAGGGCAAGCAGGCTCTGTGTCTGGGGGCAACAGTGGTGGTCGTGGACGCGGTGCATTGTCATCAGCACATGGCCATGGGACACGCTTGTCCTTCTTTTCGGCAGCTGGACATGTTGAGCCACATCATGCCGAAGACTTGGTAGAGTGGATGACCAAGCCCTCCTCCTCCTCCTCATCCTCTCTCACCCAGGCTCAGGGTACTGGCAAAGCAGCTGCCAAAGCGTCCTCTTCCCTGGTATCAATGTCAGACTCATCATCAGTCACTCCTTCCCTAGACCCACCATGTCCTCCTCCTGAGGAGTCCCCCGAACTGTTTGAGCACAGTGTTGGGTACATGCTCCAGGAGGATGCCCAGCGTTTCGAAGGGTCTGATGATGAAACCCAGCTACAGGAAGGCAGTAGCGTGAGAGCAGACAGAGGGGATGCTCAAGAAGGACACCAATCTGGCAGTCATGTTCCAGCAGCTGCAGCATACTGCCAGATTGGCTCCAGTGATGAGGAGGGAGGGGATGATGAGGTCACTGACTCCACGTGGGTGCCTAATAGGAGAGAGGAGGAGGAGGAGGATGAGGAGGAGGCACATCTCCAACGAGGCAGGATGCCCTTTGGTGGCCAGCGTAAGGGCAGTACACCGACGGAATCACACCGCAGAGCTCCGCCTGTGCAGGGCGCTGCCTCTGCCCGTCATTCCAAAAGTTCTTTGGTGTGGGCCTTTTTTGAGGCTAGTGCATCAGATCGCACAGCTGCTGTTTGCAACATATGTCTCAAGCGTATATCGCGTGGCCAAAACATCAGCCGCTTGGGTACCACATGCCTGACCAGACATATGTTGACCTGCCATGCAGCTCGTTGGCAAGCCTACCTCAAAGACCCACACCAAAGAACAAAGCGGACCTCTCCTTGCACCGCATCAGCTGGGATCTCCAACCCCACTATAACTTCAGTCCTCTCTGAAACATGCACTGAGAGGAATGAAGGTGTAGAATTAGGTGTGTCACAGCCAAGTAGTTGCGGCCACTCTGCTAGCAGTACACCGACGTCCGATTCTAGCAGGCAAATTTCCCTGCCCCAGCTGCTGGACCGTCGAAAGAAGTTCACTCCCAGCCATCCACATGCCCAGCGGTTGAATGCTAGCTTGACTAAATTGCTAGCGCTTCAACTGCTGCCTTTTCAGTTGGTAGACTCGGCCCCCTTCCGTGAGTTTGTGCAATGTGCGGTTCCTCAGTGGCAGGTTCCCAAACGCCACTTTTTCTCACGGAAGGCTATTCCGGCTCTCTACCGGCATGTGGAAGGCAATGTCTTGGCCTCGCTGGACAGGGCGGTCAGCGGTAAGGTGCATATTACCGCTGACTCATGGTCCAGCAGGCATGGACAGGGACGTTACCTTTCTTTCACGGCCCATTGGGTCACTCTTTTGGCAGCTGGGAAGGATGCAGGACAAGGTGCAGTAGTGTTGGAGGTTGTTCCACCGCCACGCCTCCAAAATGCTACTACTGGTTGTGACACACCTCTCTCCTCCACCCCCTCCTCTTCTTCTTCCTCCATGGCCTCTTCCTGTGCTTTGTCCTCTGAACCAGCGGTGCTCCGTAGCCGTTCAAGGTGCTACGCAAGTACGCAGGCAAAAAGATGCCATGCCGTGCTTGCGCTGGTGTGTTTGGGGGACAGAAGCCACACTGGGGCAGAGGTCCTGTCTGCTCTGCAGGGCCAGGCCGAGAGGTGGTTGACGCCACGCCAGCTTAAGCCAGGAATGGTGGTTTGCGACAATGGCACCAACCTCCTCTCCGCCCTGCGACAGGGACAACTGACCCATGTGCCCTGTGTGGCTCACGTCCTTAACCTGGTGGTGCAGCGGTTCTTGGGCAGGTACCCGGGCTTACAGGATGTCCTGAGGCAGGCCAGAAAAGTCTGTGTGCATTTCCGCAGATCTTATAATGCCAGTGCTCGCCTGGCTGAGCTGCAAAAGGAGTTGAACCTGCCCAAGAACCGCCTTATATGTGACATGCCCACCAGGTGGAACTCAACGTTGGCCATGCTGCAGCGGCTGCACACGCAGCAGAGGGCCATCAATGAGTACCTGTGCGACTACGGCACCAGGACAGGGTCAGGGGAGCTTGGTTTTTTTTCTCCACGCCAGTGGGGCATGATCAGGGATGCATGCACTGTCCTGGCACCATTTGAGGAGGCCACGAGGATGGTGAGCAGTGACAGTGCATGCATCAGTGACACTGTACCTCTTGTCCACCTGTTGGAGCACACGCTGCGTGGAATAATGGACAGGGCACTTGAGGCAGAACAGAGGCCGGAAGAGGAGGACTTCCTTGCCTCTCAAGGCCCCCTTTACCCAGACAGTGTTCCTTCTGTCCCACCCATCGCACAGGAAGAGGAGGAGGAGGAGGAGGAGGAGGATTGTGTCAGCATGGAGGTGGAGGCTGGCACTCAGCATCATCAGCAGCAGTCTTTTAGGGATGATTTACAGTCCCAAGAAACCAGTGGACTTGTACGTGGCTGGGAGGAGGTGGCTGCGGATCATGTCGTCCTTAGTGACCCAGAGGACTCCGGACCGAATGCCTCAGCAAAACTACGCTGCATGGCCTCCCTGATCCTGCAAAGTCTGCGGAAGGATCCTCGTATTCTTCGGATCAAGGAGAGGGACCATTACTGGCTGGCCACTCTCCTTGATCCACGGTACAAGGGTAAGGTTGCGGACCTTATGTTACCGTCGCAGAGGGAGCAGAGGATGAGACAACTCCGGGAGGCCTTGCAGAAAGGTCTGTGCAACGCGTTCCCAGAGACTGGGAGGTTACAAACTCCTGGTCCTGGACAACGAGTTGCTGAGGCTTCGGCCAGTCAAAGAAGGAGCGGTGGGGAAGGTGGCTGTCTGACCGATGCGTTCAGACAATTCTTTAGTCCGCAGCCCCAAAGTATGATCGGTTCCAGCAACCATCGCCAGCGTCTGATAAACATGGTGCAGGAATATCTAGGGGCAAGGTCAGACCTGGACACCTTCCCCACCGAAAATCCTCTGGCTTACTGGGTCTTGAGGATGGATCACTGGCCAGAGCTTGCACAGTATGCAATTGAGCTACTGGCCTGTCCTGCATCCAGCGTTCTTTCGGAACGCACATTCAGTGCTGCTGGAGGATTTGTCACGGATCACAGGGTGCGCCTGTCCACCGACTCGGTTGATCGACTGACTTTCATCAAGATGAACCAGTCTTGGATCACCACCAGCTACCACACACCTGATGCTGATATAACAGACTAATTGATTTTAACATGTCACATCCCTTCAAGACTGATGCTGATGCTGAGTGCCTGTGCTGTTATGTTGACTGGCTACCCTCCTCCTCCGAGTCCTCAATGATACGATTGATGATGATAGCTTGGAAGATCATTTTTGTTTATGGGTGCCGCCACCAGTGGCTAAGGCCCAATTTTTCAGCCCCTGTTTAACAGGGGCGTGTAATTACAATTTTTTTAGCAATAATTTGCCATAGGGCTCATTGCTGTGCTCCAAGTACAGTATCTGTGAGGGGTTGGAGTGTTGTGCCACCAGTGCCTAAGGCCCAATTTTTCAGCCCCTGTTTAACAGGGGCGTGTCATTACAATTTTTGAAGCAATACTTTGCAACAGGGCTCATTGCTGTGCTCCAAGTACAGTATCTGTGAGGGGTTGTAGTGTTGTGCCACCATTGCCTAAGGCCCAATTTTTCAGCCCCTGTTCAACAGGGGCATGTAATTACAATTCTTGATCTAATAATTCACAGCAGGGCCCATTGCTGCACCCACCAAGAGTAACTCTGAGGGCTTACAGTGTTGTGGCAACGCCACCACCACCACCACCACCAAAGGCCCAATTTTTCAGCCCCTGTTCAAAAGGGGCATGTAATTACAATTCTTGATCTAATAATTCACAGCAGGGCCCATTCCTGCACCCACCAAGAGTAACTCTGAGGGCTTACAGTGTTGTGGCAACACCACCACCACCACCACCACCACGAAAGGCCCAATTTTTCAGCCCCTGTTCAACAGGGGCATGCAATTACAATTCTTGATCTAATAATTCACAGCAGGGCCCATTACTGCACCCACCAAGAGTAACTGTCAGGGCTTACAGTGTTGTGGCACCAGCACCACCATCAAAGGCCCAATTTTTACTACCACTGTTCAACAATTATATGTAATTAAAATTCCTGATATAATAGTTGACAGCAGGGCGTTCCAGCACCAACCAAGAGTAACTGTGAGTGCTTACAGTGTTGTGCCAACACCAACAACTAAGGGGCCTATTTCTGCAGAGTATATACGGCAGGTCCCTACTTTCAAACATCCAACTTACAAACGACTCCTACTTGCAAACGCAAGAAGACAACAGGAAGTGAGAGGAAATCTACCCCTTGGAAGGAAAATTCTCTCCTGTAAGAATTAATATGGGAGAAAGGTGTCTCCTCTGTACTGATGCTTTATCACCAATCCTTGTTTCAAGAAAAACACCACATTTCAAAAACAGTTGTCATTGGGACGGAAAGTGAGGTGAAATGTTCTGAACAGGGGCACAGACAGCAAAACAAATGTTACAGGGGTGATAACCCTTACCTATGTTTTCCAAAAAGTTTAAAAATAGATTTTTGGGCTGGAGCTACACTTAAACAATGTACCTGTTCAAAATTACAAACAGATTCTACATAAGAACAAACCTACAGTCCCTGTCTTGTATGCACCGCCTGTATACGGCTGTTCAGAGTATATAGGGCCTTTTTTATTTTATGTGCGGGGTTCCCCTTAATATCCATACAAGACCCAAAGGGGCTGGTAATGGGCTGGTGTAGGGGGGGGGGGGTCATGGGGTAGCTATGCCATTTTTCTTAAAGATTTTCATCCATATTACCGGGACCAGACATTACATTAAAGCCGCAAGCAGTTTTAAATGGCTTTTTTTTCCTTTAGAAGTGTAATTTTGTGCAGGGACAGTTCTAAACACGGGAAACACGTGGCACTTCACAGGCATACTTTAGACACCCCCCAGGTACGATATTTAAAGGAATATTTGACTTTTTTTTTTTCACTTTATGCATCATTAAAATGACTGCTCCCGAAAAACGACCGTTTTTAAAACTTCTTTTTGCATTGATACATGTCCCCTGGTGCAGAACCCGGGTTCCCAAACCCTTTTTAGGACAATAACATGCATAATAGTCGTTATAATTAGCACTTTAGAATTCGAACGTTCGCATCCATTGTATTTAATAGGGTTCTAATGTTCGTACGAACTTTCGGTCCGTTTGCGGGTTCTGGTGCGAACCGAACCCGGGGGTGTTCGGCTCATCACTACCGGAGACACTGTAGCCGTAAGAGTAGCGGGAGGCACCGTCTTCCGGCTACCCATTGCCTGTGTTCACCTGGATTGGGGGGTTGGTTCGGGACACGTGAATGTGGGGGTGATGAAGGATTTGCCAGCGGAGGTACTATTGGGGAATGATTTGGCCCCCCTCGTTTCGGCTTACGCCCCGATGGGCCCCGCTGGAGCCAACCCAGTGACTGCCTGTGCCCAGACCCGTGCTGCAAGAACCGACCCGCGTGCTGCTGAGACGCGGGTAAGACTATCTCCCCCGACATGTACCTTAGATCAGGCACAATATCACAGTCTAAAAATTTTTGGGAGCCATTGAGAGAGCAAAGCAAGTGACTGTTCCAGAACTGAATTCCATTATTCGCCCTGCAACCTTACAACGTCACCATCAGCTACAGCCCCGGGAAACAGAACGGCAATGCTGACGGATTATCGCGGCAAACTGAACTAGAAAAGTGATCCGTGAGTACTCTCTGGACATCCCCAAGTCGATCAGTTAAGGATCAGACTGTGTATGCCGGCTTGTGGGTAAGGGGGAGCAGTGTAGCAAAATACTGAAACTGAGAATATGGTGGGGATCACTTCAAAGGGGACAGTAAATATTCATTTCAGGAAATGTAGAGACAGAATGTCTACTGATGTCTGAATAAGTAAATTGGGTTAATTGGGGTCTGAGGTAGCTTTCCATTCATCTATTGTCAGTGTGTTAATGACCCCACCTATTATCTGCTATGGGATGTAATTACACCCCTAGTATTGTGTCTGGCACGGTTTCATTGTTATGAGTAAATATGTGGAGACAAACGTCTCACGCATACCAAGTTGTTAGAAATAGTTCCAGGTAATTAAATCACTGTCATCTGTTAGTTGCTGAAGGGAATGCCCCTGGAAAATGAGTTAAGAAACCCCTTGCATGGGGAATGATATAAAAAGCCAGCTGTGGCAAAATAAAGTGTTGATTTACTCCCAGAACTGTGTGTCGTCCAGTTACTGGGGGGGTAACAGGTTGCCTTGGATAAGTTAGTACTTCCTCAGCTTCACAGATTTCCCAGCGGACTTTGGAGTTCCGCAACAGGTATCAAGCCAGGGACCCAGCCAGTGGAGGTGATGCTTGCAGAGCAGCCTTGTGTGTCAAGCCAGGGACCGAGCAGGCCAGTGGGGTGAAGCTTGAGAGGTATCTTGAGTGGCAAGCTAAGGACCCAGCTGAGAGCTGGGGGTGACGCTTGAGGAAGATACCACCGTGAAGATTGGAGGAGCTCAAGTGATTCAGTGTCAGTGAATCAGCGGGTCTGGTGAGAGACCGGGAGCTCCGTGGCTGAAGAACTACAAGGAGTGATTGTAGTGGAAGTAAAAGAACTGTTACGTTTTGTGTTAGAAACTGTTAAAGACTGTTGCCATAGGAGACAGCATTCTTGCACATGCAGATGTGGCATCTTGCTGGATGCCTTTCTCCCGCATTGGTGTCCTCCTGTTGAAGTCTCGGAGCCTGCCAATTGAGCTAGAAACTACCTAAGGGTGTCCTGGCCCTAACCCTCTTCCCCCCAAAAGTTTGTTAAGAGAAATAAACTCTCTTTTACATTCAAGAAGTGTCTGGCACCCAATAACTTTAACTACCTTGCACCCACCATGCCTCACAACCAACCATATACAGAAGGATGTCAGCTGTCTTTGGCCCTGGAAGTTCTCATCGGACTGAAAGAGGCCTGGGACCTTGCTACATGGATGTCTCTTTTCTGGATATGGGAGATTTCTCTGATGTGAGAAGCAAGGAGAGAAGCAGAGAAAATACATATGACAAGAATGTTGACATTTTCTGGAAGTGCCTCTGAGCTTACTTTGGTAAGCACTGAATATTTCTAATGTTTTGTACATTTTATTGCATTGCTTTTTATTAACAAATTCCAAACACATTACTTGTATAGTCCCAACCCCAAAATTTTACTCTGGTCCCTGTCCTCTAATGTGGAGGTTCTAGGAGGTGTAGAATTGGAGACAAGAGGCGGTTCTAGGGGGGGTTGGGGGGGGGGAGCAGAGACAAGCGTGACCTAGGGGAGGGGGGTGCATTCCTGTACCTTTTCCCTGAGAAAAACAGCCCTAACTAAATTAATATTGAAATGCTTATTTATTTTTTCCCATAAGGTGAAATGCTTATTACATATGCAATTGTGTACAGAACTGTCTTCTGTGTTCTTCTGTGTTTTAAGGCGCTTTGTTATGTGATAACGGAGGATACTCTGTTCTCATTTGCTGTCAAGTATGAAAAGAAGACTACTAAAAATGTTCAAATTGTTCAAATTGAAACTTCAGACTGACAAGGGATAAATCAGGAGATTGGTAAACAAGAGGCTTCCTTTATCAAAGAAGCAAACTAAAAGCCTTGAAAAAGAGCCTCAGTGCCGTTTTACACAGGGGCAACCCAACTTACAGCGCGATTTGCAAGGTGATTTGGAAGCGACTTCAGCACGACTTCCGCATGACTTTGATCAACTTACAATGCGACTTAAAGTTGCCTCCAGGACAGGCGACTTTGGCTGTGGCCAATCACAGAAAAATCAGCTTTGTGGGAGGGATGGGTTTGTCTGGGTAAACTATTTTCTTTTTCCTGTAAAGTCACTTCAATATAGATGGAGATCCAAATTGGAGGCAACTTCCATTGAAATCTATGGGTACAAGTTGCCTAGAAGTCGCCTTGAAGTATTACAGGAACCTTTTCTGAAGTGGGACCAACTTCAGTAGTGTACATTAAGACAGCTCTCATTCACTTCAATGGAATTTCTTATGTCCAGCGACTTGGGGCAACTTGAGAACTGACAAGTAGGATCCCAAGTCACTGTAGTGTGAACTGGCACTAAAGCTCTACCTGTTGTCTCAAAAGAAGAAATTGAAATATTTAGCATGCTGTGTTTTATATTTACTTGACTAAAGAGAAGAAACAGATAAAAAATATAATTTTTAGTCCTAGCTTTACTAATAGAAATGCATTTTCTTTATCTACTTGTAAATGCCTATGTACAATACATTGTTAAATTAGTCTACGTTGCACAGAGTGTGCAGATCCAAACTGCCCGTGACTGACAGAGATGTGAAAACTTGCATTTCACTAAAATATACTATCAGACAAATCCTACAATTAATTAAAAATGACATGTGCAGACAAAGTACACTTAGTCATTGCATAACATCATAAACCATCTCAGCCTGGCAGACTGTTTTCTACATTATTTTATGTGAATAAAAGAATGAAATAAATATTTGACTGTCTGTTCCTTGTCCAGTGCGCAAGATTTCATTTCCTCCTGGTAGCCTTTAACTGGGCCAGCTATGGAACATAGATTTGTATGTATTTGGTGTCTTATTTCTCAGTCTCTGTCTGCAAAACTAATATCCTTTTGTCTGAGGTAGCATTTCTGATTTTATCCCCGCTGGGCTCTACTTCCTCTTTTACAGCAAGCAGAGGGATATTTTTCCTAAGCCATTTCGTCTATGTCCTCCAGACATCTTGACAGGTCCAAAATTGCTTTTAATGTAGAGTGAATAATGTAATATCAATTATTCTTTCTATTTCCTTGATAAATGCATTTGATCTGCTTAAAAGAACCATGCAGCTTCATTAATAACTAAATGCATTAATGCACTGAGGAAAATAATGTAAGTTCAAACCACAGGAATAGACAGCAGTTGGCACTCATTGTAAATGAACTATGCTTAAGGTAACATTTAGGATTTGCAGTGAATTTATGCATTTTTACACTGTGACTCTTATTTAACTAGAAATATTTCTAGATTAGGAAAAACAAATGGGTTTTTAAGATGTATTGATACAATCCTGGCATAGATGATGTTTTCTTTGCCATCGCTAATGTATGATATACATTTTTTATTACTTCTTATGTAAACCATAAGTGGAAATCCTGGGTGGCTTACATAGACCTTTTTTGCCAGAATTTCCCCCAACTTACGAGCTTTACCTACTTTTGTCTGCTTGATTGAATTAGCATTAAAGCAGGACTAAACTCTCTCAATCAACATTACCTGTTTTTAATCCTTATACTACTAGTCTTAGTAGATAGATAGGATATTTCCTTGTGTAAACCTTTTTTTACATTTCCTCAGTTGCTTATTGGTTTCTGGCCTAGGCAAAAATGATGTCAAACCTCCATACCTCCCAACTTTTTGAGATGGGAATGAGGGACACCTATCAGCAAAAGTATGCAGGCATAGGAAACATCTTTTGCCACGCCCCCTTAAAGGAGAATTGTACAAAAAACAAGATTGGTTAAACCCACAAGTGCTTTTTTTACCACTACTATTCCTTTATATTGGCTTTTGAAATTTACAAATGCAGCAATTAAGAAATCAGATAAAATGTTTTGCACTGGGAAACACTTTTTGATAGATAAAAAGTGTATTTTATATACAACTATATGGATCAGACCAAAATGAGGGACAAATGAGGAGGAATGAGGGACAGAGGGACATTGCTCCAAATCAGGGACAGTCCCTCGAAATCAGGGACAGTTGGGAGCTATGTATATCCCAGGAGTCTTCATGGGCATTTTTTTTCTTTCATCTGGAGGAGGTTAGGAAGGACTTCCTCAGCTAAGCACACTCTTCTATCTGCATGCCTGACCTCAGGGCAGGTGTATTTCAGTAATAAAATAAACGCTACATCAATCATCTGCTCTTAGGCCTGGTTCTATTGCGGGTGGCTGCAGGTGCGGGAGTCGCATCTGATTCCGCAACCACCTGCAGCCAAACCACGCTGCTGTTTAAAAACACGTGGGGCTGCCATTCATTCCTAATGCATCCAAAGGTGCAGCATGTATATGGGTGTGGGAATGGGGGAAATCGCATGGTGCAAAAGCACCACTCAATTACCTGGCCGCTGCATTTTTATAATGGTGCAGCATCCTTTTTCCAGCATGAAACACAGGCACAGCAGCCCATTCACATGAATGGGCTGCTGTGCCCACAAAAAATTGGCCTTGCTTGAGATAGCCATGGCTAGAAATACTGGGGGAATGGGAGGTTTTAAAGTAATTTCTCAACAAAATAAAAGATGGAGCCATGGATGGATGGATACGTTTGTGAGACTCACATACTGTTCTGCTTTAATTACGATAAAGCTATGATTAAGGCTGCAATTTGGTTGAAACACAGTAGTGAACTATTTTCTTATTAATGGACTTTCCTGATCTTTAATTAAGTATTTAGCAATGGAACATTGTGTGTAGGATTTACATTTACAATATTGGAATTAAGGACAGATAAAGGTCCTTCTGAGCACTGGCATCCCTCGATGCAGTCTATTTGACAGCCAGGTGGAGCAGGAATTGCTTGCATAGTGCTGCCTAAACATGCTTATAGGAGAGGATGACAAATTGATGACCTCATTTTGTGCTACTACTACTTTGTTAAGTCCGTAGATTGAATGGGTTCTGGTGCAAGCTGTATGACCTAAAGCCCAACACCAGCCCCCGCTTCCCACCTAACTTGAAGCATGTACTTTTTTTCTATGAGTCTTTGTTCCAGTCACATGATGTCACAGGTCCTCTTCCTCCTCTAGCAGTGGGTAGGTCCTAAATGTGGCAAAGAATGGCCCCACAAAGTGAAGTGAAGCATTCCCACTTGAGTCTAGGGCTCATTGATGCCTCTTCCCCAGGGAATGGCTCCTTTACACTGTGGGTTCACAGGAAGTGAGTTGAATGACATTGTACCTTGGATGTCTTGCTATGAGCCAATGGACAAAAAAGTTGCGATAGGTCAAACTATAGGTGGGCCAACATCCCAAATGGTAGTATGAAAAGGAAGAGTTCCCCCTTACGGGACTTTAAGGCCCTGGTGATTGAAAGTAGAGTCACCATGGATACTACATAATCATAGTAAGGAGTAGAAAAGTAGAAAAAAGTATGAAAAAATAATAATTTTATTGTACAAGAATATAAAATATTATCAAAACCACCTTGAACCACAACAGGGTATGGTTCAAGGACTCCCTTTTTCCATCAGGGTGGTCTGGAAACCTTCAGTAGTATAAAGCCTTGTTGTGTCATTTGCACAGCCACATATTATGTTTACATGTATTATGAAAAATATTTTTTATTCTTGTATAATAACATTTTTACATACTTTTTTCTACTTTTCTACTCCTTACTATGATTATGTAGTATCCATGGTGACTGTACTTACAATTACCAGGACCTTAAAAGTCCCGTAAGGGGGAACTCTTTCTTTTCCTGTTATGAGCCAATGGACACTAAATGCCTAAATAAATCTCAGTACAGTATTGCATTGTTTAATAATAGAAAATACATGCAATAATTAAAATGTAGTTTCCAGAAAAACAAACTTGTGCTGACCTTTGCATTTGAACAAATACATTTACTATAATATAGGCTATTATCTGTAGTAATCTCCCAATGCAGGAAGGGAATAAAAGCATTACATTAAATTGTGGCAGGTGTTTATACATGCCTGGTAATTGCATTAGAACTTTTTGTCAAGTATTGTGTTCTATCTTTTTTAAACTTGCAGAGTTGTTTGGGTCTTGTTTGATTTTCCTGGTGGTGACTAGAGTTGGGCGAACAGTTCGGCCAGAACATTGACTTTGCATCAGGTGTTCGCTCCGCCGAACACTGCACTCTGATTGGGCAAAGATTTGCCCAATCAGAGTGCAATAAAATATGGTTGTTAAAGAGCAGGGCCAGGAAGCTGGCCACGGTGTCCTTAACAACTGATGAGTCAATGTGCTTCCCCGCTGACAGCTGATTAAAAAAAAAGAAATTTGCCCTTCAGGTCTGGTATGGAAAAAATGGCGTGGGGTCCCCCCCAAAATCTATACCAGACCCTTATCTGAGCATGCAGCCTGGAAGCCCCTCCCCTCCTGAACAATAGCAGGCCACATGCCCTCATCATGGGGGGTGGGTGCTTTGGGGCAGGGGGGGCTCTGGCCGGTGGTTGTGGGGTATGCAAGCAGCTGACTTATGGGAATCTGGAAGCCCCCTTTAACGATGGGGTCCCCAAATCCCGCCCCCCATGTGAATGATTATGGGGTACAAAAGTGTCAAAAAGTAATAAAAACACAGATACAGTTTTTTACAATTCCTTTATTAAAAAGGAAAAAAAAAATAGTATCCCCTGATAAAAATGCATGGTCAATCATGCCGCCTGCCGCACCCAAAAAAAAAGAAGCCATCCATGAAGGTTTTTTATTTCTTAATTAGGGATGGGCCGAACACCCCCGGGTTCGGTTCGCACCAGAACCTTCGAACGGACCGAAAGTTTGTGCGAATTTTCGAACCCTATTCGTTACAACGGACGCGAACGTTCGAAATCAAAAGTGCTAATTATAACGGCCAATATGCATGTTAATGTCATAAAACAGGTTTGGGGACCCGGGTCCTGCCCCAGGGGACATATATCAATGCAAAAAGAAGTTTTAAAAACTAAAGTTTTTTCGGGAGTAGTCATTTTAATGATGCATAAAGTTAAAAAAAAAAGTGAAATATTTCTTTAACTATGGTACCTGGGGGGTGTCTAAAGTATGCCTGTGAAGTGGCATGTGTTTCCCGTGTTTAGAACTGTCCCTGCACAAAATGACATTTCTAAATGTCATGTCTTGTCCTGGCAATATGGCTGAAAATCCTTGAGAAAAATGGCATGGCTACCCCATCACCCCCCCCACCCCAGCCCCTTTGGGTCTTGTATGGATATTAAGGGGAACCCCGCACCCAAAATAAAACCCTATACCTACAACCCTATATACTCTGAACAGCAGTATACAGGCGGTGCAAACAAGACAGGGACTGTAGGTTTGTTCTTAAGTAGAATCTGAACAGGTACATTTTTAAGTGTAGCTCCATCCCCAAAAAAATCTATTTTTAAGCTTTTTGGAGAACATAGGGAAGGGTTATCACCCCTGTAACATTTGTTTTGCTGTCTGTGCACCTGTTCAGAACATTTCACCTCACTTTCCGTCCCAATGACAAATGTTTTTGGAAAAGTGTGGTTTTTATTGAAACAAGGATTGGTGATAAAGCATCAGTAGAGAGGAGATACCTTTTTCCCAAATTAAATCTAACAGGATAGAATTTCCCTTCCTAGGGGTAGATTTCCTCTCACTTCCTGTTTTCTCCTTCCGTTTGCAAGTAGGAGTCATTTGTAAGTTGGATGTTTGAAAGTAGGGGCCTGCCGTATATACTCTGCAGAAATTTGCCCCATTAGATGTTGGTGTAGCCACAACACTGTAAGCCCTCACTTTTACTCTTGGTGGGCACAGGAATTGGCCCTGCTGTGAATTATTAGATCAAGATTTGTAACTGCATGCACCTGTTGAACAGGGCAGAAAAATTGGGCCTTTGGTGGTGGTGGGGGACGGTGTTGCCACAAGACTGTAAGCCCTCACAGTTACTCTTGGTGGGCGCAGGAATGGGCCCTGCTGTGAATTATTAGATCAAGATTTGGAATTGCATGCACCTGTTGAACAGGGCAGAAAAATTGGGCCTTTGGCGGTGGTGGTGGACGGTGTTGCCACAAGACTGTAAGCCCTCACAGTTACTCTTGGTGGGCGCAGGAATGGGCACTGCTGAGAATTATGAGATCAAGATTTGTAATTACACGCCCCTGTTAAACAGGGGCTGAAAAATTGGGCCTTTGGTGGTGGACGGTGTTGCCACAAGACTGTAAGCCCTCACAGTTTCTCTTGGTGGGCGCAGGAATGGACCCTGCTGTGAACTATTAGATCAAGATTTGTAATTACACGCCCCTGTTGAACAGGGGCTGAAAAATTGTGCCTTAGGCACTGGTGCTGGTGCCACAACACTGCAACCCCTCACAGATACTGTACTTGGAGCACAGCAGTCAGACCTGTTGCGAAGCATTGCTTAAAATTTTTTAATTACACGCCCCTGTTAAACAGGGGCTGAAAAATTGTGCCTTAGGCACTGGTGCTGGTGCCACAACACTGCAACCCCTCACAGATACTGTACTCTGAGCACAGCAATGAGACCTGTTGCAAAGCATTGCATAAAAAATTGTAATTACACACCCCTGTTAAACAGGGGCTGAAAAATGGGCCTTAGGCACTGGTGCTGGTGCCACAACACTGCAACCCCTCACAGATACTGTACTCTGAGCACAGCAATGAGACCTGTTGCAAAGCATTGCATAAAAAATTGTAATTACACGCCCCTGTTAAACAGGGGCTGAAAAAGTTGGGCCTTAGCCACTGGTGTGGTGGCACCCAGAAACAAAAATGTTCTTCCAAGCTATCAAGGAATGGATCATTGAGGAGGAGGAAGAGGATAGTCAGTGAACATAACAGGACAGTCACTCAGCATCAGCATAGGCAGTCTTGAAGGGATGTGACATTATAAATTATTCAGTTATATCCGCTTCAGGTGCCTGGTAGCTGGTGGTGATCCAAGACTGATTCATCTTTATGAAGGTCAGTCGATCAACCGAGTCGGTGGACAGGCGCACCCTGTGATCGGTGACAAAGCCTCCAGCAGCACTGAATGTGCGTTCGGAAAGAACGCTGGATGCAGGACAGGCCAGTAGCTCAATTGCATACTGTGCAAGCTCTGGCCAGTGATCCATCCTCAAGACCCAGTAAGCCAGAGGATTTTCGGTGGGAAAGGTGTCCAAGTCTGACCTTGCTCCTAGGTATTCCTGCACCATGTATATCAGACGCTGGCGATTGTGGTGCTAACCCATCATACCTAGGGGCTGCGGACTAAAAAATTGTCTGAACGCATGGGTCAGACGTCCACCTTCCCCACCGCTCCTTCTTTGACTGACCGAAGCCTCAGCAACTCGTCGTCCAGGACCAGGAGTTTGTAACCTCCCAGTCTCTGGGAACGCGTTGCACAGACCTTTCTGCAAGGCCTCCCTGAGATGTCTCATCCTCTGCTCCCTCTGCGACGGCAAGATAAGATCCGCAACCTTACCCTTGTACCGTGGATCAAGGAGAGTGGCCAGCCAGTAATGGTCCCTCTCCTTGATCCGAAGAATATGAGGATCCTTCCGCAGGCTTTGCAGGATCAGGGAGGCCATGCAACGTAGGTTAGCTGAGGCATTCGGTCCGGAGTCTTCTGGGTCACTGAGCCACCTCCTCCCAGCCACGTACAAGTCCACTGGTTTGTTGGGACTGTACATCATCCCTAAAAGACTGCTGCTTCTGATGCTGAGTGCCAGGCTCCACCTCCATGCTCACACAATCCTCCTCCTCCTCCTCATCATCTTCCTGTGTGATGGGTGGGAGAGAAGGAACACTGTCTGGATAAAGGGGGCCTTGAGAGGCAAGGAAGTCCTCCTCTTCCTGCCTCTGTTCTGCCTCAAGTGCCCTGTCCATTATCCCACGCAGCGTATGCTCCAACAGGTGGACAAGAGGTACAGTGTCACTGATGCATGCACTGTCACCATCCTCGTGGCCTCCTCAAATGGTGACAGGACAGTGCATGCATCCCTGATCATGCTCCACTGGCGTGGGGAAAAAAATACAAGCTCCCCTGACCCTGTCCTGGTGCCGTAGTCGCACAGGTACTCATTGATGGCCCTCTGCTGCGTGTGCAGTCGCTGCAGCATGGCCAACGTTGAGTTCCACCTGGTGGGCATGTCACAAATAAGGCGGTTCTTGGGCAGGTTCAACTCCTTTTGCAGCTCAGCCAGCCGAGCACTGGCATTATACGATCGGCGGAAATGCACACAGACTTTCCTGGCCTGTCTGAGGACATCCTGTAAGCCTGGGTACCTGCCCAAGAACCGCTGCACCACCAGGTTGAGGACGTGAGCCATACAGGGCACATGGGTCAGCTGCCCCTGTCGCAGGGCGGAGAGGAGGTTGGTGCCATTGTCAGAAACCACCATTCCTGGCTTAAGCTGGCGTGGCGTCAACCACCTCTCGGCCTGCCCCTGCAGAGCTGCCAGAACCTCTGCCCCAGTGTGGCTCCTGTCCCCCAAACACACCAGCGCAAGCATGACATGGCATCTTTTTGCCTGCGTACTCGCGTAGCCCCTTGTACGCCTGCGGAGCACCGCTGGTTCCGAGGACAGAGCACTCGAAGAGGCCATGGAGGAAGAAAAAGACGAGGGGGTGGAGGAGAGAGGTGTGTCACAATCAGTAGTAGCATTTTGGAGGCGTGGTGGCGGAACAACCTCCAACACTACTGCACCTTGTCCTGCATCCCTCCCAGCTGCCAATAGAGTGACCCAATGGGCCGTGAAAGACCGGTAACGTCCCTGTCCATGCCTGCTGGACCATGAGTCAGCGGTAATATGCACCTTACCGCTGACCGCCCTGTCCAGCAAGGCATGGACATTGCCTTCCACATGCCGGTAGAGAGCCCGAATCGCCTTCCGTGAGAAAAAGTGGCATTTGGGAACCTGCCACTGAGGAACCGCACATTGAACAAACTCACGGAAGGGGGCCGAGTCTACCAACTGAAAAGGCAGCAGTTGAAGTGCTAGCAATTTAGCCAAGCTAGCATTCAACCGCTGGGCATGTGGATGGCTGGGAGTAAACTTCTTTCGACGGTCCAGCAGCTCAGGCAGGGAAATTTGCCTGGTAGAATCGGACGTCAGTGTACTGCTAACAGAGTGCCCGCAAGTACTTGGCTGTGACACACCTAATTCTACACCTTCATTCCTCTCAGAGCAGCTTTCAGAGAGGACTGAAGATATAGTGGGGTTGGAGATCCCAGCTGATGAGGAGCAAGGAGAGGTCCGCTTTGTTCTTTGGTGTGGGTCTTTAATGTGCGCTTGCCAACGAGCTGCATGGCAGGTCGACATATGTCTGGTCATGCTTGTGGTGCCCAAGCGGCTGATGTTTTGGCCACGCGAGATACGCTTGAGACATATGTTGCAAATAGCAGTGGTGCGATCTGATGCACTCGTCTCAAAAAAGGCCCACACCAAAGAACTTTTGTGATAACGTGCAGAGGCAGCGCCCTGCACAGGCAGAGCTCTGCGGTGTGATTAAGTTGGTGTGCTGGCCTCTAGCTGGCCTCTGGAGGGCATCCTGCCTCGTTGGACATGTGCCGCCGCCTCCTCCTCCTCCTCCTCCTCCTCTCTCCCTTCAGGCACCCACGTGGAGTCAGTGACCTCATCATCCCCTCCCTCTTCACCACTGGAGCAAACCTGGCAGTAAGCTGCAGCTGGTGGAACATGACTGCCGGATTGCTGTCCTTGAGCATCCCCTCTCTCTGCGCTCACGCTACTGCCTTCCTCTAGCTGGGTATCATCATCTGAGCCTTCAAAACGTTGGGCATCCTCCTGGAGCATGTACCCAACACTGTGCTCAAACAGTTCGGGGGACTCCTCAGGAGGATATGGTGGGTCTAGGGAAGGGGTGCCTGATGATGCCATTGAGTACGCGTTGGCAGCTGCTTTGCCAGTACCCTGAGCCTGGGTGAGAGAGGATGAGGAGGATGAGGAGGGCTTGGTCATCCATTCTACCAAGCCTTCGGCATGATGTGGCTCAACATGTCCAGCTGCCGAAAAGAAGGACAAGCGTGTCCCATGGCCACGTGCTGATGACGATGCACGACCACGTCCACGTCCATGACCAGCACTGTTGTCTCTAGAAACAGAGCCTGCTTGCCCTGTGTTCTTGCCTCGGGACTGTCTGCCTCTCCTTGGCGGTCTTCCAGGCATTGTAGTGGGTAGTGTATATTGTGCTGGAGTCACACAGCACACACACTAACTCCTGCAGATGGCTGCCTTAGATGACAGCAACAGGGCCTTACGGCAGATAGAGGCTGCCTTAGATGACAACAACTGGGCCTTACGGCAGATAGAGGCTGCCTTAGATGACAACAACTGGGCCTTACGGCAGATAGAGGCTGCCTTATATGACAACAACTGGGCCTTATGGCAGATAGAGAGGCTGAGGTGGTTTTATGTGTGCTGTACTAACAGAGCACACACACACACGCTAGCTCCTGGAGATGCCTGGCTGCCTTCGATGACAACAACTGGGCCTTACGGTAGATAGAGGCTGCCTTATATGACAACAACTGGGCCTTATAGCAGATAGAGAGGCTGAGGTGGTTTTATGTGTGCTGTACTAACAGAGCACACACACACACACGCTAGCTCCTGGAGATGCCTGGCTGCCTTCGATGACAACAACTGGGCCTTACGGCAGATAGAGGCTGCCTTATATGACAACAACCGGGCCTTATGGCAGATAGAGAGCCTGAGGTGGTTTTATGTGTGCTGTACTAACAGAGCACACACACACACACGCTAGCTCCTGGAGATGCCTGGCTGCCTTCGATGACAACAACTGGGCCTTACGGCAGATAGAGGCTGCCTTATATGACAAAAACTGGGCCTTATAGCAGATAGAGAGGCTGAGGTGGTTTTATGTGTGCTGTACTAACAGAGCACACACACACGCTAGCTCCTGGAGATGCCTGGCTGCCTTCGATGACAACAACTGGGCCTTACGGCAGATAGAGGCTGCCTTATATGACAACAACTGGGCCTTATAGCAGATAGAGAGGCTGAGGTGGTTTTATGTGTGCTGTACTAACAGAGCACACACACACACGCTAGCTCCTGGAGATGCCTGGCTGCCTTCGATGACAACAACTGGGCCTTACGGCAGATAGAGGCTGCCTTATATGACAACAACTGGGCCTTATAGCAGATAGAGAGGCTGAGGTGGTTTTATGTGTGCTGTACTAACAGAGCACACACACACACACTAGCTCCTGGAGATGCCTGGTTGCCTTCGATGACAACAACTGGGCCTTATAGCAGATAGAGTGACTGAGGTGGTTTTATGTGTGCTGTACTAACACAGCACACACACACACACACTAGCTCCTATAAATGCCTGCCTGCCTTAGATCACAATAGGACAGAATTGTACTAACAGCACGCACACACCAGACTAATCCCCAGAATCACAGCAGTTAGACTCAGCAGCAGATAATGTCACCACTCAGCAGCAGTGCAATCAGCAGAATGAATCAGTGATGCAATCAAATGATCAGTATTCAGTAGTAATGATAATGAATCAGCATCAGCATCAGCAGTCTGCCTATATCAGAATCAAGCCGGAACACAGTGCACTAGGCCGACGGCGCGGCGGCCTTTTATACAGTGGGGCGTGTACTAAAGCCCCTGAGCTATAATTGGCTACAGGCGTCCTGCCTGTAGCCAATTATTGCTCTCCTCGCTGCCGGCGCTGTGATTGGCCAAGCATGCGGGGTCACAGTGCATGCTTGGCCAATCATCAGCCAGCAATGCACTGCGACTGGCGCAATGCATTGGGGGCCGCTCGCATCACACGAATGTGATGCGAACGGCCCAAATAGTTCTGGGCTCGCCGAGCGGGCGAACGCCCGATGTTCGATTCGACCGTGGGTTCGAATCGAACACCGGGCCCATCCCTATTCTTAATATAGGAATTGTCAAAAACTGTCTCTGTGCTTTTATTACTTTTTGACACTTTTTTGGTGAATGGGTAGGGGTACCATGTACCACATAATCATTCACATGGGGGGGTGGAATCTTCCAGATTCCGATAAATCCCCTGCCCATAAACCCCCGCAACCACCAGCAGGGTTGCGGGGTTGAGGCCCTTGTTTCCATCAATATGGGGACAAGGTGCTTTGGGGAAGGGGGGGCTCTGGCCGGTGGTTGTGGGGTATGCAAACAGCTGACTTATGGGAATCTGGAAGCCCCCTTTAACAATGGGGTCCCCAGATCCCGCCCCCCATGTGAATGATTATGGGGTACAAAAGTGTCAAAAAGTAATAAAAACGCAGATATAGTTTTTTACAATTCCTTTATTAAAAAGAAAAAAAATCGTATCCCCTGATAAAATGGCATGGTCAATCATGCCGCCTGCCGCACCCAAAAAGAAAAAGCCGTCCATGAAGGCTGGGTGCCTACTACAGGCTCTGCCGTTTGACAGTTCTTATATAGGGTTTTTTATTTCTTAATATAGGAATTGTCAAAAACTGTCTCTGTGCTTTTATTTCTTTTTGACACTTTTTTGGTGAATGGGTAGGGGTACTATGTACCACATAATCATTCACATGGGGGGGTGGAATCTTCCAGATTCTGATAAATCCTCTGCCCATAAACCCCCACAACCACCAGCAGGGTTGCGGGGTTGAGGCCCTTGTTCCCATCAATATGGGGACAAGGTGCTTTGGGGCGGGGGTGCTTGCTCACACCCCCCCCCCTTTTTCCTGACCTGCCAGGCTTCTTGCTTGGATATTTTGGGAGGGACCCCACGCCATTTTTTTCCAATAGCCAGGGTGTCGGCAATTGCAAGCACGAGACTTGTTTTTTTTGTTTCTTTAGAAACGTAATTTTTGCACTTTAAGCATCATCAAAATCACTGCTCTTGAAAAAATTATAGTTAAAAAAAAAAAAAACTGCATTGATAGGGGCAGGGCCGTACCCAGAGCCCCATACACCCTTTATGGCCAATTAATTGCATATAAGCCTTCAAAATGGCCACTTTAGATTTTTCCTGTTTGGCTCTCATAGACTTCAATGGAGTTCGCAGTTCGGGTGTTCAGCCCATCTCTAGAGTGGACTGGACTGCCTATTGTGGGCAGTAGTTCTGCTTTGGTTTCTTAAAGCGGAGGTTCTGCCTTTTTCTTTTTAAAAGCCAGCAGCTACAAATACTGCAGCTGCTGACTTTTAAAAAATGGACACTTACCTGTCCAGCGCGCCCGCGATGTCGGCAGACGAGGTCGAGCAGCCGCTCGGTCCTCGGATGCTGCCGCCGCCATTCTCCTTGAGGGAATCAGGAAGTGAAGCCTTGTGGCTTCACTGCCCGGTTCCCTACTACGCATGTGCGAGTAGCGCGGCGCGCCATTACTGGTCCCCGCTCTCTCCTGGGAACAGTGTGTTTCCCAGAAGACAGCGGGGGGGGGGGGTGACGCCAAGGGGCGTGACTCCCGCGGTAGTCAATACCCGGAAGTGGTGCAAATACCTGTCTTAGACAGGTATCTGCACCCCCTCCCCCCTGAAAGGTGCCAAATGTGACACCGGAGGGGGGGAGGGTTCCGAAAAGCGGAAGTTCCATTTTTGGGTGGAACTCGGCTTTAATAAAAGCAGGGACAGGATTAACATTTTATAAGTCTTCCTGAGAACAAAATAGCCTCTACCTTATCAAAGCAAAGTTATACCCAAACATCACAGTGTGGTCCCATCTCTGTGGCCCACAAACCAGAGCTAGATAAAGCAGCTAGCTAATATGAGTTTATAAAACATTTAGTAGGATTTTTATTGGCCTCATGCCATTTTCTGTGTATAAACTGTTTGTATTGATCAACCATTCAGCTTCCAACTGTTATTGCAGCACAGGTTTAAAAAAGAAAATAATATTCTAACTGTTTGCTATGGACATCAGAGACTGTTCCTTTTTCAAACATAGATTAACGTGCACTGTTTGTGATGAAGAAATCAAATGTGGTTTAAGCCTATCACATTCTAGCAGATCTAAAACAAATCTGGTAACATGTGAATATATGGAACAAAGGTGAAAGGAAATTGTGCACACAGTTTCCAGACCAATAAATGGTTCATAGATTGTAAAAGGCAGGTGAGAAAACAACGAAAACATTTATTACAAGAGTGGAGAGACCCGATCTCACAAAACACATCTAATACATTGTACTGTTTTACACAGACCAAATATGTTAAGATACTTTAAGTTGGGTGAGATTTGCTGGCTCTGGAGTACATAATAAGGTAGGGTGGTGGAAACAGTCTACTATTACTTTTTTGACATTTTAGAATACTTTTTCTCACAACAGCTAAGATCAACAACCCTTTAAGCAATCTGTTTTGTTCCATTTCATACATTACTTTTTTCTGGTTCAGGATTGTGAAAAAGTCTTATGCCGCGTACACAGGATTGGAATTTCCGACAACAAAACCGTGGATTTTTTTACGACGGTTGTTGGCTCAAACTTGTCTTGCATACACACGGTCGCACAAATGTTGCTTGGAAATTCCGATTGCCAAGAACGCGGTGACATACAACACTACAACGAGCCGAGAAAAATTAAGTTCAATGATTCCGAGCATGCGTCAAATTGATTCCGAGCATGCGTAGGATTTTTGTGCGTCGGAATTGGATACACACGATCGGAATTTCCGACAAGAACTTTTGTTGTCGGAAAAATTGAGAACCAGCTCTCAAACATTTGTTGTCGGAAATTCCGACAGCAAATGTCCAATGGAGCCTACACACGGTCGGAATATCCGACCAAAAGCTCACATCGAACATTTATTGTCGGAAATTCCGATCGTGTGTACGCGGCATTAGAAGATCACAGGGCCACGATATCAAATATAGAAATGGTGGATTAAAATGTAAATAACAGTAAGTACCGGAACTATAGGAAAATAAAAATATTAACCAATTTCAGCCCCTTGCCACACAAGGGAGTTAATCCCCTGATATGTCTTCCCCTTGCTCCTTCATTAGCTGGAACCACAATACCAGTTTTTACCTGCAAAGAGTACATTGACAACAGCGAAAGGGTCCTTTAATCCGATGAAGAAAGCGGTGTCTCTGGAGATCAGAATATGAAACACGTCCTGGCAAACATCCCAGCAGGTGGTGGAATGTAGGAATGTAGGTAGGGGTCAGTAATACAAAGTAAACAAATCCCAGTTTATATATTAAAATCAGCATTTATTAATTTCTATGCTCGACATTTCATTTACATACCTCCCAGTATTTTAAAGGAAACAAATTATTAAGCAATTTCAGACCAGTGTGTGTGTTCTACAAAGTTACATTTACAAATGGTGATGGAAAACACAGAAGTAAATCTAAATACAGTTAGGATGTTGAGAAGGATTGTGACAGCAGAAAACGATATTGGCATCAGCAAAACTATTATATATTTATATACAGCATATACAGTATCTCACAAAAGTGAGTACACCCCTCACACTTTTGTAAATGTTTTATTATATCTTTTCATGTGACAACACTGAAGAAATGACACTTTGCAACAATGTAAAGTAGTGACTGTACAGCTTGTATAACAGACAACCTTTGGATATGACGCTGAGCACGTGCACTCAACTTTTTTGTTTGACCATGGTGAGGCCTGTTCTGAGTGGAACCTGTCCTGTTAAACCGCTGTATGGTCTTGGCCACTGTGCTGAAGCTCAGTTTCAGGGTCTTGGCAATCTTCTTATAGCCTAGGCCATCTTTATGTAGAGCAACAATTCTTTTTTTCAGATCCTCATAGAGTTCTTTGCCATGAGGTGCCATGTTGAACTTCCAGTGACCAGTATGAGAGAGTGAGAGCGATAACACCAAATTTAACACACCTACTCCCCATTCACACCTGAGATCTTGTAACACTAACGAGTCACATGACAGCGGGGAGGAAAAATGGCTAATTGGGCCCAATTTGGACATTTTCACTTAGGGTTGTACTCACTTTTTTTTTATTTTTTTCCAAAAAAGTTTTATTAGGTTTTACAGGTTTACAGAGAATCGGAAGCATTGAGATGTATCAAACAGTGTTACAGAAAACAGGGTTCAATGTATATAATCTGAGGCAAGACAGACAGGTTAAGAACATGTAAACGACATACTAATATGAACGTAACAGTAAACATTTAAATATACAGGTGTATGTCTATATCTAAATGAGCATAGGTGAGTGTGGGCATGGTACTCAGGGCAGTAGGTGGAGGTTATGAAAACACTTCTAGAGATGGGAAATAATAAGTGCATATGGGTAGGGATCCAAGGGATAGCTAGATCTAAACCGACAGGGGCCCACCTCTGACCCATTCACCCCTGAGGGGCACTAGCTGTGAATGGGCGGGGGCCAAAGATAGCTGTAAGCAAAATCTTAATCTGAACGGATTAGGATGGTGTATTGGTGATCCCTGATATAGGAGTTGGGTTCCCACAAAAAGTGGGAGTAAGATTAAGATTCCAGTGACCAAACAGGAGTGTGTGGTTGCTCTATCAGGTGCGTATCAAAGAAGGTAGGGGCGTAGGACTACCTAATTAAAATTAGAGGGGGTGAGGATAGTGGTGTGGGGCAAGGATGGTGGGGAAGATGAGCTGTGAGTCTGAGAGTTATGCAGAGCAGTTTCTCTAAAGTGTATCCAGCAGGCCCAGGTGTCAGTAAATTTTGTAGGGTTGTCGCGTGCTTGAAGAATACGTTTTTCCATTTCTGCCGTTCTGTCAACCCGTTTGATCCATTCTGAGATTGCGGGAGGGGTGGTGCTTCTCGAGTGTACTGGCACACAGAGGTTTGCTGCATTGATAAGGTGAAGGGTGAGGGACTTGTTGTATGCAGAGAAAGACATGGAGGTGTGATGTAACATGAATTGTGCGGGCGTGTAATCAGGAGTGTGCGTAGTGATCTGTGTAATCAGACGGTGGACATCAGTCCAGAATGGCTGAATTAGGGGGAATTCCCACCAAATGTGGAGTAGGGAACCAGGTGCAGCATTGCATCTCCAACAGGTTGGAGGGAGACTGGGATGGAATTTGTGAATTTTGTCAGGCGTTCTATACCATTTGGAGAATATTTTGTATCTGTTTTCCTGGGTGGAGACGTTGATGGAGCCCTTATGAATGTGTGTAAATATGCGTTCCCGTTCAGCCGTAGAGGGTTGTATGGATAGTTCTGTTTCCCAGCGGTGGACCAGTTTGTCAGCTTTTATTTTGTGCGTGGAGAAAAGGAGCGCATATAAAGTTGATATCAGGTGGCGTTGGCGTTCTATGGTGGTACAGAGAGTTTTAAAAGGCTTGAGTTCCCGAGTCCAGCTAGTGTGTGAGTTAGCTGAGTTAAAAAAGTGTCGGATTTGTAGGTATTTATAGAATGTAATGTGAAATTCTGGGAGTTTGGAGGAAAGTGCCTGGTAGGGCAGTAGGATGTCATCTTGGAAGAAGTTATGAGCTCTGGCTTGTGAACTATAGGGGATTGAAGTGATGTCACGTAAGAATAGGCCCGGGGGAAAGTCGGGGTTGGGGTCTAATGGGGTCAGAGGTCCGGGAGAGGGTGTGAACGCTAGGGTTTTGCAAGCTAATATGAAAAGTGAGAGCGTAGCTCCAATGAGGGTGTGTGTGGCGCAATCCTTAGGGATTGAGGTGTATTTGATCCACGGTAGGTACAACAAGGGGATGTTCGAGAAGGTGTCTTCAAGTTTATTTTTTTATTTATTTTTTTGTTTTGTTTTTTATTTTTTTTATCTTTCAAAATGTTTTATTTTCAAACAAAAGAGTACAGAATAACACTCACTACAGCAAGTTGTATGGTACAAGGTACTAGAAAGTAACAGGAACGGGTTGCAAGGCGTCTTCAAGTTTAATCCAATCTTTGTTGTGTCTATGGACGTGCCAGTCCACAATCCTTGTCAGGTGACACACCCAGTGGTACTTGCGGATGTCGGGGAGTCCAAGGCCCCCTAATAATTTCGGGAGTGTTAGTCTGTCCCAGCTCAGTCTGGGGGATTTGGCAGACCATATGACAGTTCTGCACATGCGTTTATAAGATATGAAAAATGAGGGGGGCAGATTAATGGGCATTGCCTGGAGGAGGTAAAGGAGTCTGGGTAGGACATTCATTTTCAGTACGGCTATCCTGCCCATCCAAGAAAAGGTGCCAAAGTGCCATTTATGTAGGTCGCCCTGGATCGCTTGGAGGGCGGGTAGAAAGTTTCTGGCGTATAGATCAGTTAATTTTGTAGGGATTTTGATACCTAAATATGTGAGTTCGCTAGATTCCCAGCAAAAGGGGAAATTGGTTTTACAATGGGAGACCAGGGCGGGAGGTAGGGTGATGTTAAGCGCTTTCGATTTTGTGAAGTTGATTTGTAAGTTGGATACATTTTTGAATAGTGTGAAATCTGCGAGAAGGTTGGGGATAGTAGTGATGGGATCCTTAAGAAATAATAGAATATTATCTGCGTAAGCGGTGTGAGGGGGTTAGCTCGGCAGTGGGTGTGGGTGACCCCCGAGATGGGCTCCCCACACAAAAACAGGCCCAGCAGACGGAGCTTGTGGTTTTCAAAATCAAAAAGGTGCGGTTTATTTTCTATTTACAGTGACAAAAACACAGCAAAGCAAAAGAAACATAAACAAAATAAATCCTGGTCAAGTTGACCTCTGACTAAACATACAGGTTTCCTAACTAACAACTGGGATCAGCCTAGTGCTGTCCTAGTCCCTAAGTCCCTGGTTTTAAATGTCCAAGCAAATAGCCACACAGGCTTTGTCTCACCGCACAGGGGTTCACTCTCCCTAGACAGTCCACACAGGTCTGGTTCCAGGCATGAGCTAACATCTAATGAAGCTGGGAGTTCTTATAGAGGCCTAAATGAGCTGACAAGCTTCAGCTGGTCTCTTCAACTCCCTGTCTGTACGACGCCCCACACTCTCCCTAGAGGTATGAGTCATCCATGAGCCCACTAGCCTTAGCTGGGCTTATACAACTCTCCACCTAGTTGTATAAGTCGGCGTAAAGCCTGAATCTGGGCGAAATATATCTACCCCCCTGGATGCAACCAGGTGACTTTACCTTCCTGCTGTCACATACCCCCCCCTCTTGTTTTAACCTCGGGGTTGGAACACCAGCAATCAGGCATTCATGTACTCGAGACAAAGCATCCACATTCCCCATTTGAACGCCAGGGCGATGCTTTACTGTGAAGTTGAATTCCTGGAGGGCCAGGAACCACCTATTCACTCTTCTATTTGTTTCCTTGTTTTGAGCCATCCACTTTAACGGAGCGTGATCCGTAACCATGTCAAAGTGCCTACCTAGCAGGTAGTACCGAAGGGAATCTAGAGCCCACTTCACCGCTAAACACTCCTTTTCAACGGTGGCGTAATTTACCTCATGGGACTTCAACTTCCTGCTGAGGTAAATGACTGGGTGCTCTTCCCCGTTCCAGACCTGGGACAATACTGCTCCTAACCCCACATCTGACGCATCACTTTGTACGACAAAGTCTTTAGAGAAGTCGGGTGAGTACAACACTGGCTGGCTACATAAGGCTTGTTTCAAGAATTGGAATGCTGCCTCAGCCTCGGGGGTCCATTTAATCATGACCGACCCTTTCCCCTTCGTCAGGTTGGTTAGGGGCACAGCCTTAGAAGCAAAGTGGGGAATGAATCGCCGATAATACCCAGCGATTCCCAGAAAGGCTCGTACCTGCTTCTTGCTGTTGGGACGTGGCCAACTCTGGATGGCCTCGACTTTGTTGAGTTGGGGTTTTATTACTCCCCTCCCAATGGTGTACCCAAGATATTTGGCCTCCTCCTGCCCAATGGTACACTTCTTGGGGTTAGCCGTAAACCCCGCTTCCCGAACAGAGTCCAGGACTGCTTGCACTTTTGGCAGATGTGAGGCCCAATCTGTGCTATGGACAATTACGTCATCCAGGTAAGCCGCAGCATACTTCCGATGGGGCCTCAGCATCTGGTCCATTTTCCGCTGGAATGTGGCCGGCGCATTCTGTAACCCGAACGGCATTCTTTTATATTGGAACGCCCCGTCTGGGGTTACAAATGCGGTTTTCTCTTTGGCCGACTTGGCCAGGGGGATTTGCCAATACCCTTTTGTGAGGTCAAGAGTCGTCATGTATCGGGCTGTTCCCAGCCGGTCGATCAACTCATCTATACGTGGCATGGGGTAGGTGTCAAATTTTGTAACTTTGTTCAACTGACGAAAATCGTTACAAAATCGCCAGCTCCCATCCGGTTTAGGCACCAACACAATGGGACTAGACCAATCACTTTGGGACTCCTCTATCACCCCTAAGTTCAGCATTTTCTGTACTTCCTCCCGTATTGCCTCCCGTCGGGCCTCTGGGATCCGATAGGGTTTTAACTTCACCCTTTCACCGGGCGGGGTAATGATGTCATGCTCTACCCCAGATGTTTGTCCCGGCAGCTCAGAGAATACCTCCTTGTTGCGAAGCACAAACTCCTTAACCTCCTGTTGTTGGGGTTGTGACAAGGTGGCTGCTATTCCAACCTCAGGAATCACGCAACCAGTTTGAGCTGGTGACCAAGTGTCTGCGACTAGGGACTCTCTATCCCTCCAGGCTTTCAACAGATTAACGTGATAGATCTGTTCGGGCTTTCGCCTTCCTGGTTGTCTGACCTTGTAATTCACTTCGCTCACTTTTTCCATTATCTCGTAGGGGCCTTGCCATTTGGCAAGGAATTTACTTTCAACCGTAGGGACAAGTACCAGTATCCTATCCCCCGGGGAAAAGGTACGGGTCTTGGCTCCACGGTTGTACACTCTCTGCTGTGCTAACTGCGCTTGGGCCAAATGTTCCTTCACGATGGGCATTACCTGTGCAATTCGGTCTTGCATCAGGGCGACATGCTCAATCACACTCCTGTGGGGAGAACTCTCACTTTCCCAAGTTTCCTTGGCAATATCCAACAGCCCTCTTGGGTGTCTCCCATACAGTAACTCAAAGGGGGAGAATCCCGTAGAGGATTGGGGCACCTCCCTAATAGCAAACATCAGATAAGGAAGTAGACAGTCCCAATCCTTTCCATCTCTATCCACCACTTTCTTCAACATTTGTTTTAGGGTTTTGTTGAATCTTTCAACCAGCCCATCGGTTTGGGGGTGATACACAGATGTACGTAATTGCGTCACTTTGAACAATTTACATAGCTCCTTCATAACCCGGGACATAAAGGGTGTACCTTGGTCCGTAAGCAGTTCTTTACAAATACCCACCCGGCTAAACACAAGAGATAGCTCTTTGGCTATGGTTTTGGCCGAGGTATTTCGGAGAGGGATCGCTTCTGGATAACGGGTGGCATAGTCCATTATAACTAATATGTACTGGTGCCCCCTAGCGGACTTGATTATAGGACCTACCAAATCCATGGCGATCCTCTCAAACGGGACCTCAATGATGGGTAGAGGGACCAGCGGGCTACGGAAATGTGGCATCGGGGCCGACCTCTGACACACAGGGCAGGAGGAACAATAATTTTCTATGTCCTTCATCACCCCCGGCCAATAGAATCTCTGTAATACCCTCTCTCGGGTTTTCTCTGTCCCCAGATGACCTCCAAGAATGTGCCCATGGGCCAACTCCAACACCAACTTCCTGTAAGGTTTGGGCACCACAAGCTGCTCAACGGTTTCTTCTGCCCTTTTTGCCACCCGATACAGTAGGTCCTTCTCTACGCTGAAGTATGGGTAAGTGCAGGTATTATCTGGGTTCACTAACTCGCCATCTATTTTCACTACGTTTTCCCGTGCCTTTATTAGGGCGGGGTCTTTCAACTGTTCTGTGGCAAAGTTTTCCCTGTGAACCTCAAGATCAGAAAACTCCACAGACGGTAGGTTTTCGTCTGAGGAGGTGGGCTCCTCTCCAGTTTCTTGAGTCTCCCCTGCCAATACTGACAAGGGAAATTCCGGAGAGTCCTCACCACTCTCAGGGGAGTTCTGGCTATCACATTCCTGGTACATAGGGGCACCAGTGGGGGGCTCAGGATCATCCCACAGTTCCCAGAACTTCGGAAAATCCCTTCCCACAATGGCGTCATGCGGTAACTGAGATACTAAGCCCACTGGATGAGAGAGGGTACCTTTGGGGGTCTCGAAACACACTGTAGTCACTGGATACTCTCGGGTGTCCCCATGCACACAAATAACAGCTACCTTGCTATTCCCAGAGACCTCTGTTTTAACTAATTCAGCCTTTATCAGGGTCACAAGGCTACCTGAATCCAGCAATACCACAACATTTCTACCATTAATACACATTTTGCATAAATGTTTCTCAGTTCCCCGAATGGCAGTGCATGCGACTGTCGCACACAGCGACTGACGTCTGCCCGTCAGAAAGTCACACTGCATGGGTTCCTCCACAACCGGGCAATTTGCTGCAATATGTCCCGCTTGCCGGCAGCGGTAGAAAACGATCCTTCTTGCCGCCTCTTGAGCCGCTGATTTCCCAGGCTGTTCTCGCCAAACTTGGGGTAGAGCTCCCACCCTCTCACTCTCTCCACCCTCACCCCTTGGAATCATCTTATCAGCCCCTGGGGATGGTCTGGTCTTAGGGTGGAAAGTCCGAGTGTCTCTGGAAGAGGCCGTCAGGTTCTCTGTAGCCAAGTATTTCTCCACACGATCCACAAGACCATCGGCCGTCTCTGGGTCTCCATGGCTTACCCACTTTTGGATGGCAGTAGGAAGAGCTCTCAAAAACCGATCCATTACAACACGTTCCACAATCTTTGGTGCGGACAAAGTCTCTGGCTGTAGCCACTTTCTGCTCAGGTGAATGAGATCATACATTTGAGACCTGGGGGGTTTTCCAAGCTGGAAAGTCCAGTTATGCACACGCTGAGCCCGGACAGCCAGGGTGACACCCAGCCTTGCCAATATTTCAGCTTTTAGCATCACATAGTCTTTTGCTTGGTCATGCTCTAGGTCATAGTAAGCCTTCTGCGATTCACCAGTTAACAGAGGAGCCACCAGTCCAGCCCACTGCTCCTCAGGCCACTTTTCTCTTTCAGCAGTCCTTTCAAATGTGGTCAAAAATACCTCTGGATCATCCTCTCCAGTCATTTTTGTCAATAAACGACTCACCCCAAAGGACGCGGTATTAGTGGGACGGCTTCCCTCACTGGTCTGCGGACGTTGCTGCACTACTGCTTCCATTTGTTGTAGTCTCTGCTCTTGCTTCTGTAACAGGTCTATGAAGCGGGCCTCAGATTTCTGCAGGGCTTGTTGCTGAGCTTCCAGACTCTGTTGGTGAGCTTGCTGCTGGGCTGCAAGGCTCTGTTGATGAGCTTGCTGCTGGGCTGCAAGGCTCCTTTGCAAACCTGCATTTGTCTGCTGTTGATTGGCATTTGCTAGAGCCAGCTGTTTCAGTATCTCCTCCATGCTGGCTTAAAAAAAACTGCCACTGGTTCTCCACCAACTGTGAGGGGGTTAGCTCGGCAGCGGGTGTGGGTGACCCCCGAGATGGGCTCCCCACACAAAAACAGGCCCAGCAGACGGAGCTTGTGGTTTTCAAAATCAAAAAGGTGCGGTTTATTTTCTATTTACAGTGACAAAAACACAGCAAAGCAAAAGAAACATAAACAAAATAAATCCTGGTCAAGTTGACCTCTGACTAAACATACAGGTTTCCTAACTAACAACTGGGATCAGCCTAGTGCTGTCCTAGTCCCTAAGTCCCTGGTTTTAAATGTCCAAGCAAATAGCCACACAGGCTTTGTCTCACCGCACAGGGGTTCACTCTCCCTAGACAGTCCACACAGGTCTGGTTCCAGGCATGAGCTAACATCTAATGAAGCTGGGAGTTCTTATAGAGGCCTAAATGAGCTGACAAGCTTCAGCTGGTCTCTTCAACTCCCTGTCTGTACGACGCCCCACACTCTCCCTAGAGGTATGAGTCATCCATGAGCCCACTAGCCTTAGCTGGGCTTATACAACTCTCCACCTAGTTGTATAAGTCGGCGTAAAGCCTGAATCTGGGCGAAATATATCTACCCCCCTGGATGCAACCAGGTGACTTTACCTTCCTGCTGTCACAGCGGCTATCTTATAATGAGTATTTTGGATATCGATGCTCTTGATATTTGGGTTGGTTCTCAACTTGCGAAGCATGGGTTCCATAGTAAGAATGAAGATTAGAGGGGAGAGGGGGCATCCCTGGTGGGTACCATTTGAGATGGAGAAGAATATAATGCCATTATCATTTGAAGCAGTCGGGGAGGGAAACCCATCACTTGTAGCGTAGTTTCCATATAGTCCCAGGCTACTCTGTCGAACGCCTTCTCAGCATCCAATGAGAGAAAGAAGCCTTGAGTGGACGTTTTAGACAGCCAGTGGTAAATATTAAGTGCTTTATTGGTGTTGTCTCTGGCTTTCCTGCCAGGGACAAAACCAACCTGATTCAGGGAGATTCATTTATGTAGTAGGGGAAGGATGCGGTTAGCCAAAACCTTGGCAAAAAGCTTCAAATCCACGTTAAGGAGTGAGATTGGGTGGTAATTAGGAAGTAACTTAGGAGCTTCGCCCGGTTTAGGGATGAGTGTCACATGAGCTTCAAGGATCTCTCTGTTGGCCGCGGAGTGTGTTGACATGTTGTTGAAAGCTTTAACTAGGTGGAGCATTAGGGCGTCAGGGAAGGATTTGTAGTAGCTAACCGTTAGGCCATCTGGGCCAGGGCTTTTGCCCGGTTTCATCTGTTTTAGGGCAGTCAATGTCTCTTCTATCGAAGGTCTGTGGTGTCTTCTGGTGTAAGGGGGGTTGGGCTGTATTGCTCTAGGAAGTCCGTTATAGCCGCGATTCTATCCAAGGGTGTGGCAGTGGGAGGATGGATAGGAAGGTTATATAGGACGGAGAAGTAGCTAACAAATCGGTCAGAGATGTCGTCCGGTTTGACCAGGGTATCTCCTGTGGGGGTCGTTATTTCGTGGATAGTGTGGGCCGCCCTCCTTGCCTGGAGAGCCCTCGCCAAAAGAGTTTCTGAGTCATCGTGATATTGCATTTAATCGTCAGATTAATTTCTCCCAGGAGTTCCTCTCTAGCCTGAGTCAACTCCTGCATGGAACTCATTGCTAGGGACGATTTGTGTGTTTGTTCCAGTAGGTGTATGCGTGAGGTCAAGTCATTTATGCGGGTCTTCCTTAGTTTGGACCTTTTGGCTGCTAGAGAGAGGAATTCCCCTTGGATCACACATTTATGCGCAGCCCAAAGTGTAGAGGGCGAGGAATCAGCCGTGGCGTTTTCTGTAAAGTAATTGGAGAGGCTTGAGGTAATATGTTGAACGTTTCCAACGTCAGTCAGGATGGAATTGTCGAGTCTCCAGATATTGGTTTTTGTAGTAGTTGTCGGGAGAGTAAGGGTCATGGAAATGGGATTATGATCGGAGAGTACCATGGGTTCAATCGTGGCTTTGGAAAGATATGCAAGGTCATTTTGGGAAAGAAAGAAGTAGTCCAATCTGGTGTATTTATTGTGAGGTGCGGAAAAGAAAGTGAAATCTTTCACCTTGGGGTTAAGTGTGCGCCAGGTGTCATGCAACGTGAGGTTGTGGAGTTGTAATTTGATGGCTCGAAGGGCCCTATATGTTAGGTGAGACGTGCCATTGGATGCATCTAGGGTGGGGGTCAGAGCTACATTAAAGTCCCCTCCCATGATCAAGGTGCCGGATTGGAAGCCAATTAGTTGGTCAAGCGTGTTTCGGAGAAATGGGACCTGTTGCGTGTTTGGGGCGTAAATGTTAGCAATGGTTATGGGTCTCTGATAAAGGGTACCTTTAATGTAAAGGAACCTTCCCTTTGTATCTCTCTGGACATCAGTCACCTGAAAGGAGCAGTGTTTCGATATGAGGATGGAAACTCCCTTGGATTTGGCTACATCGTTGGATGCATGAAATACCGTGGGGAAGTGGGCGTTACTCAACTTGGGAATGTTGTCTGTCCTGAAGTGGGTCTCTTGTATGAGGGCTATGTGTACTTTGGCTTGTCGTAAGGAGAGTAATAGTTGTGACCTTTTTTCAGGGGTATTAAGGCCTCTTATGTTAATCGAGTAGAGTTTGAGTGCAAGGGGACTTGGGTGAGGACTCAGAGTCGGCGCTCGAGGGATAGTGGTGTTCACCATGGCAGTAAAAAGTGTGTCGGGGGAGGGGAGGGTGGATGGGGAGCGGGGTTAATGCCTGAGAGCTTGGCTCGGTTGTACTATATAGGTCACTGGAGTAAAACCGATGAGGCTGTAACCACTTAGACTACTAGCCTCCGAAGAGTCTGGAATCGGTGTGGATACAGTGCGTGGACAAAGTGTGGGCTCCTTACGGAGTATCAGCACAGTGTCTTGCAGCTGTGTGGGGGTTGGCAGTCACTAGACAGAGAAGGGAGAATACAGTAATAGAAGGGTCTGCCGCCACAGACACTTAAAGCAAGCGAGTGGAGGTTGTGGAGTGGAGTTGATATCAGGTGAAAGCTGGATCGTCGAGGGAGTCTGTGGCAGGCTGAGTCACCAGATGTCGTGTAGCAACGGATCTCCTGTAGCTTATCGTCTGCTTGGGAGTAAGTTGCGGCGAGGACAAGTCAAGTAGGAGGAGCGCATAGGGTCGTGTGAGACCTAGAGAAGCAAGTGGGAAGCGGTCTGGGTGGTGACATTTAGCCACTAGTCACTGGTTGCACGGCATTTATGGGGTTCGTAGTTCAGCCAGTCAGGAGAGATAGAGAAGTGGATAAAGAGTTCTGGATGGCCCTATGAGGAGCCATGAACATCAAATAGTGTCTAGGAGGAGGGGACAGAGTCAGTTGGAGTAGACTTAGAGGAGACAGCGGTACTTAGCCGTGGCGTCTCTGACGTGACATGAAGTTAATAACCAGTGGAACAGTCATATGGAACAGTTAAATCAAATAAAGAGAACTAATAGGGCCCAACATGGCCAACCGGAGCGGGATCTTATAGAAACTTTGGGGGGAGAGATCAGTATTCCCGGCGTGCTCTCCTGCCTCTCGGGGCACTAGTTGGACAACCCGCCCGGTGAAAGATGCGGGGTGACTGGTAGCGTCCAATCGGTGAGGGGGATCTCCTCCTGCGGTACCTGCTCTCCTGCGCTTCCATGGGTTCCTCCGGAGGGAGATCCTTCCTTGCGATGGAGTGGCGGAAATCTGCATACCAATTCAGTACATCAATCAGGGGGATACCCAGGGTCCCCGCAAAAGTGTGGAAGGTCCTCGGGCACTTTCAGGAGAGCCGTACGACCCTGAGTGGAGGTGGATAGGCAGAAAGGAAACTTCCACTTATACTGGATGCCTTTTGTGCGTAAAACATCAAGCATGGGTTTCAGGTCTCGGCGGTGTTGGAGCGTGATGCCTGACAGGTCTTGGTAAATTTGTACTGTATGTCCCTCGTACAGGATTTGCGGCCTATTTCTCGCCTGCTTCATGATTTCCTCCTTCAGTTTGAAATCTACCACGTAGCATATTATATCCCGGGGTGGGTCAGTGTCTCTACCTTTAGGCCGTAATGCGCGGTGAATCCGTTCTAATTCCACTGCGGTTTGGTGAGGCCTCTAGAGCAGGTCATTGAAGAGGCCTACTACGGTCGGGGATAGCTGATCTCCTTCTACTGATTCAGGGATGTTCCTGATCCTGAGGTTGTGGCACGACCCCTGTTGTCGAGGTCCTCAAGATGGCGCTGCATGTCCCTCACCTGCCGTGTGTGAGAGTCGATGCATGTCGCGGCTTTGCGGAGGGATACATTATGGCGGCTAGTAACTTTCTCCACTGATAGGACTCGGTCGTTTAGAGCGTGGATATCCAGCCTCAATCTCCGAGATGGCGGCTGAAAGTGTGTCTTTTATGTCTGCGGCGATGGCCCGCAGGTCGTGAATGCTCAGTTGGGGCTGGGGGGACAGCTCAATGCCGGCGGAGCCCACGGTAGTGGACAGGTGCGGTGGGCCAGTCAGATTGCGAGTCGGCGCTTGTGAATGTCCGTGGCGGGAAGGCGCCATGTTCCCTCTGTTATTCCGGAACATTTCAGGAATGGTTTGGCTCAATCCTTCGGTATGCTCCCTGGGGGAGCGGGACCTGGAGGCAGAAGAGGTCCGTGAGACAGTCCCCATCTTTTGAGTGAGATCAGAAAGCTGACAACCTCCGGTAAGGGCTCGTATTCTACTGTGGAGGCAGGAGCTCAGGGATTAAGCATCCATCTTCTAGTCAAGTCAGGCCACGCCTGTGCACTCACTTTTGTTGCCAGTGGTTTAGACAATAATGGCTGTGTGTTGAGTTATTTTGAGGGGACAGCAAATTTACACTGTTATACAAGCTGTACACTCACTACTTTACATTGTAGCAAAGTGTCATTTCTTCAGTGTTGTCACATGAAAAGATATAAAAAAATATTTACAAAAATGTGAGGGGTGTACTCACTTTTGTGAGATACTGTATATGTACAGCACCTTCAGATAGCGAAGTTGAGACTAATGCCTAGTACACACAAGCAGTTTTTCCATCGGACAATAAACCAACGGTTTTCCAGACAGAATTCCTCTCAGCCTGCCTTGCATACACACGCTCAGACAAAAGTCCGCCCGTCCAAAGCGTGGTGACGTACAATACGTACCACGGCACTATAAAGTGAAGTTCCATTCCAATGGCACCACCCTTTGGGCTGCTTTTGCTGATCCTCATGTTAGTAAAAGTTTGGGGAGAGACGATTCGCGCTTTTCAGTCTTCGTGCTTTTCCGTCCGTTACAGCGTAACGAATGTGATATCTCCCTTGCGAACGCTAGTTTTAACAGAGCGCTCCCGTCTCATACTTGATTCTGAGCATGCGCGGTTTTCTGCCCGTCGGAAAACCATACAGACGAACGGTTTTCCCGCTCTGATTTTTGGCCTGATGGGAAAAAAGAGATCCTGATCTCTTTTTTTGTCCGGCAGTTTTCCCCCCGGAAAAACTGCGATGTAGCATACACACGGCCGGGATTCCCGACGAAAGGCTCTCATAGCAATTTACCCATCGGGAAAAAACGGTCGTGTGTACAAGGCATCACTGTCCACTGAAGATGTAATTGTTCAGAGTCTTTAATTTTAGGAAGCATTCTTCAGATTTGTTTGTGGTAAACTGTGTCATTTTAAGACATACATATGCAAAGACACACAGAAGGGAATGGCATATATAGTATTCAAAATATGGCGAATATATTGTGTAGGTGGCATTTGTAGAATCAGTTTTTATTTATGGTATCTGAGGGCCCACTTGTGTTTTCTTTTATCCACTGGATTGTCTTCACCTAGGCTGAAGTCCTAGGTGAATTGCATTTATGCAATTTGAAAGCTGTGATGTGTTTGTTTTAATTAGCTCTCTTCCCTTTCTCCTCCTATACATACCACCATTCTAAGGTAAGATTTGGCAGCCTAGGAACTAGAGGTTTACATGACTTGACAGCTATGCTTGTCTTAGTTTTTATATCATCCTCATATAAAGCATTGCAATTGTTAGTTCAGTTGAAACATATTTTTTTTATATTTTATATTTTCTGTCTGGGTTTTATCACTGCCCAAGGCCATGTTGGGAGGTCTTCCCCATTACTGACAACATAGTAACCTGAACAAGAAGTGAGGGAAGATGAAAAGCCGGGATACAGAGAGCAATAAAAACCTGTCGGGCTGTTACCAACTCCAACTGTACAAAAAAAAGGTTTTGGCTGGATGTACAGTTTAATAGTGTTGTGGTCCTTTTTGATTTAGATTGTTTAGACCAGGGGTGCCCAACCTTTTGAGGAGCGAGGGCCACTTTAGCGACTTGGTAACCGGCCGTGGGTCGCAATGAGCGTAGCGGGCAGATGACAGGTCTGTGCATATGCAGAGCAGACATGGACACAGCCCGCTCTACTCTATGAGCCTTCCAGTCCTATCCGCCCAGACAAAAGGGGACAGATTTTTAAGCGGATTGGATTGGAGATAGGTGGGTGTAATTGGACACAAGTCCATTTACATCTGCCGCTCTATAGAGGTGAATGGAGAGTCAGTTTGGGTCCGCATGAAAAACGGACAGGCGGACCCAATCGGATGGATTGTGTGAAAGGGGCCTAAGGCTGCTTTCACACTGATGCACTTTGGTTTACCTGCACCTCAACTGACCTTAATCTTCAATTTGGGTACTGCTGACAGGTACTGGTGGTGGGTACTGGTGGTGGGTACTGCTAGCTGATACTGCTGGTGGGTACTGCTAGCTAGAACTGCTGGCTGGTACTGCTGGTGGGTACAGCTGGCTGGTACTGCTGGGGGGTACTGCTGGCTGCTACTGCTGCTTGGCACTGCTTGCGGGTACTGCTAGCGGGTATCCCTGGTGGCTGCTGTCCCAGATTGTGGGTACCTGACTTGCCATCCCCCAGCATCAGTATGACAGAAGCCGGCGATGGAGGAAGCATGCAGATGCAGTAGAGAGCAGAGCCCAAGCTTCCTGTATCGCTCCTGTCATAGGCAGAGTACATTTGGTCCCACCCGCCTGTGACAGGAGCTGGCGCTACACAGGAAGTATTCGCTCTGCTTCCTCTAGCGCAGCTCACCAATGCTCCGGGATAGTGGGTCAGGGAACTTGCGATCTGGGCTTACCGATCTGCAATCCCAGAGCAGGAGGTGGTGGGCCACATCTCACTTTTTTTTCTCTAAAGTTCCAAACATTTGCCACATTTAGAGGACAGGACTGCTTTGCTATTGGCCCACAATTTAGTATGCCATTTTTTAGTGAAAATGGTTGATGGAGTTGAGGGTTATTAGTTGTGTGATCATTCATTTGTCTCGATTTATTATCTGAAGTAACAAAGCTTGACACAAATTTTTATGTCTTAAATCATCTGTGGCACTTCAAGTTTACCATCTGCGCCTTTATCTTTGAGTGGAAGCCTGTAAAGGGTATCAGTAACATGAGTCATGTTCTCAGATCTGAAGGATATTACATTAAAATTTGTTAGGCAGATGCGAGACTCCTAATGGTTATTCCAAGAGTTGGTGACCTGATTCTAGTTTCTTAAAGCACATGTGATGTTATTTGTAATAAACAAATCCTATAACAATTAAAGAGGATCTGCAGTCTGCTCACATAATCTGTAATAAAAAAACATCTTTGCCATTCTGAAGCTTCCCTCCAACCACTTTGCATATTATTTTATATGTACTGTGATTCTGTACTTGCCAAATATGCTGAAGAAATCTCCCTCCACTAACTGTGGGCAGCTGAGGGTGCTGCCTGTTCATTTCTTGGATTTACACAGACACACAGAGGCACACCTCCAGTTCTGCAGCCCTGCAGCTCTCATTGGCCCTCTTATGACTCACCCCCCTTCCCTTCCTAGCATACTCTTACGAGAGAGAGAGAGAGAGAGAGAGAGCTGTGCATTGATGTTAAATAGATGGAAAGGTGAACAAATTACTGAAGTTCCGCTTTAAAGTATGTCAAAATTGCCTCTTATTTATATGTAGCGGGTATGTACTTTCCCGGGTGTAATTTAAACTGGCAGAGACACCAGTGATGTGTAATTCCCTGCGGCCCAGCGGGTGGCGCTGTCGCCCTGGGATGGGGTTGAATCATTGCTGTGTGCCGTGCCTCCTTTTTGTCCTCCCTCGGCAGCGGTATGGTGGGGCGGGGAAGCCGTGCTTGCTGGGAGAGGGTATAAAGGGGCCGGCCATCTTTGTCATGGGGTCGAGTCCCAGGCACCTTCAGCCTGAGGGCGGTGGTTCGTGTCGGTTCTTTAGGCGGGTCTAGGCCTAGAGGACGTTCGGAGGTCGTGCTCCATCCCAGGCACCTTTAGCCTGGGGTGAGGTACTCGGATGGAGGTCTGGAGCTCAGTGCCCCACACTGAGTTCCACGAGGGAAGGAGATCCTAGGGAACCCAGGGATTGGGAACCTGAATCCGGAAGACGTAATGGACCGGGGGGAGCTCCTCACTTGAAGACCGGGTGCAGCAGATTGCCAGTGACAGGTGAGCCTCCCATCGGAGACCGCCTGGAAGGAAATTCCCCCTCGTTCGGAGACTGCAACCCACTTTCAGGAAGGAAAGTGGAGAGTTCATTGTGTCTGGGCCTACTCACATCCACACCTCCTTGTCTGTTCTGTCCTCCAAGGGAGTTCAACTGATTGTGTTCACTTGAGAATAAAGGAGTGTTGGAATTTAATGGTGTGGGGCTAATTTTCTGGCAGACATCGTTCAAGGTGGAGACTCCAGGTGCATAACACTGATCCGAAGGTAAAGAAGGAACTTTGCTCAAGCAGCACTAACACCTGCGGTGAAGGCCAGGCGTGGTATCCCCACTCTCTCCCCTCTAAGGTACCCCTAGACAAGAGACAGACAAGCTCAGAAAAGAGGGGAGTGAGGAGGCCGCTACATATATTTTGAAGTGTACACATACCATTTAAAAGGGCCTTACTTTTCAGGAGCCATATGCAGCAGCTTTGCAACATATATGGGGGTGTGGTCTTACTCTGCATAGCGCATTTCCTGCTCTAGCATTAGACAGTGTGGCTGCTGCCAATCATTCGCAGCAGGGCTATGCAATAGGTGTGTCAGCCAGTGATGTCAATGCTGCTCACATTGCTGGAGGTAGAGTTTATGTCTGTCAATTGTATCACAGGTTTTAAGCTGTGGCTAGCATTGACAGGAAAACGCAGGAAGTAGGGCTGCAAAAAAAAAAAGACTGGCTGGATATCCAGGTATTTCATATTCATTAAGCTACACAAAATAGAAACAATTTTAAACTATAAAAGTTAACATAGCCTTTGGAACTAACTTGTGGAAACTTGTGTTTTAGGTTTACACACTACTTAGATTGAACCGTTTACATCCAATTTTTTTTAAAATCCAAATATTATCATATACATCCTTTTTTTTCTGTGTCAAAGATTCACTGGTGCCACTTTTGACAGCAACATCCTGAATTGTTTCTTTTTTTTAAACATTTTATAGTATACAGATGCCCCAACATTAGCAATTGGCTGTTTCAGTTTGTTAAATACATTATAATGAAAGAGAGGGTTAAATCATTGTGTTTTACCTCCAGCAGGAAATTCATTATCTGTTCTCCCAGCAATATTAAAAATGGCCACTAGGGGGCATGGCCACGGCATGAGCGTGTAAGGACGTGTAGCTGAGGAGCCCCGTCTACCCACCGGCACTATCGCAACCACAGCAGCTTTTCCAGGGGGACTTACTTGCTCCACAAATGCCTCCCAAATGGCGGACATCCCCACATCCTCAGCGGGCCTCCCGGCACCGATCCGGTTCTCTGGATCTCTATTTTTCTGAGCGGGGCCGTGCCGCTCTGGAGACTCCCAATATTGCGCCGACGGGCAAGTACCAGGCCGCACACGTGGCCTCCCCTATCCCATCACCGCAACTGCCTTCTCCCTCACTTCCTCCCCCGCCTCACCAGCCAGCTCAGTCAGTTCAGTACCCCTCACAACGATGAGAGAAGTAATGGGGGACGCTGATCTCAGAGCCCACATCCTTGACCCTCCCCACAAAATCAGACCTAGAACTGTTTGCAAACAGGTTGGAGAAGGCCCTAAGGCAGGACATTGAGGCGCTGCAGGCTGATACAGCACATATTGGGCTTAGAGTGGAGGACCTGGAGGCACAATGGGAGGTAGTTACACCAGCCCTGCAGGCTCTTTATGAACGCTGTATAGCGCAAAGACCCCCTTTTACCTGCCTGCTTCGACTCCTCTCAGGAAAAAGGGGCACACTGCACCACAAGCCCGTACCCTCCTGTGTTGAGAGGTTAAGCGGTGTTGATTTTGGGCCTTGTCTGCAGCCAGAGTATAAAGTCCTCCTGAGTATGATTCTCACCTCTACAGTGTGTAGATGCAAGTCCTTGACTTCCCCAGGAACGTAAATGTCCACACCAGCTGAAAGTCCAATTCAATATTTATTTTCACTTGCACAACACATAGTCTCTTGGATAGAAGAAAGGTTGGAGCAAAGACACAGGACAGCTTTAAGGTGTGGAGGAGGTCCAGGCACAAACGTAGCTCAAACTCTTCTGACTGTTCAGGTTTTTCAAACAGTTTTGGCGCATGGTCCCTGCCACAGACCATGAGGTTGGTCTCTGCCACAGACCTTGTGAATAAGGTCACTGCCACTGACCTGGCGAACATGGTCACTGCCACTGACCCGATGAACCTTGGTTTCTTCCTAGGATATAGCCCCTTTCAGGGAGAAGACGTCTCCCCAGAGAGTCAACAGACCCCTTCCTTCACCGTGTCCACAGCACCGGTCCCTCGGAACAGATCCTCCCTTCTCTTAGGATGTGGGTCCCCTCGCAAGGCGGCACCCTGGACTCCTCGATCTCTTGCGGACCCCAGCCGAAGGTTGCTGGGCTCTGTGCCATTGCTGCAACTCCTGAGCCTCCGTGCCCAGGCGGACAGGAACAGTGAGGTAGTACCTCACCCCAGGCTAAAGGTGCCTGAGGTGGAACCGGAACCGGGCCTAGGGCACCCGGAGATGACACACACCCAGGCCGAAGGCGCCTGGGTGTGGACGAACCACACACACACACACACACACACACACACCCAGGCCAAAGGTGCTTGGGCGTGGACGACCCCTCTCAGAAGATGTCTGCCCCTTTTATATCCTTTCCCGGCATGCACAGCAGGTTCCCCGCCCCACTGTACGGCTGCCAAGAGGGGACACAAAAGGCACAGCATTGCGCTCGCGGTTCAACCCTGGCCCAGAATGGCAGTGCCACCCACCGGCCACAGGGAACACATGACCAGCATTAACCCCTGAGAACAAAAATGGTCCATGAATCCTATCAATTTAATGTGTCTGAGCCTGGTTACCACTCAGACACTTCCCTTAAATTGAACACCCCGCTACACATTCCCCCCACTAATGGACACTGGTCCCCAGTGTCTGGAGCAAACCCATGCCTCCTGAACCCGGGTTAGCATAGGCCGGGTCCAGAGACAGAAAAAAACAAAAAACTAATTTAAAACTGCTTGTTTGTGCCAAAACCTGAGGAAAAGGGAATTAAAAGCAGAAATGAAAGAAGATCAGTAAAACATAATGTGCACATCACAGTCTCAAATGTCACATAAACACATTTTAATCATTACACTCCCTTCTCGTCTGCACTAGTCAAAACCACCCCGTTCTCAGTGTTTCGATTGGTATCCACCTGCAGAGGGAGAAAACACATACATATTCAACACATTCACAATAGAAGTGAAAAGATTCTCCCCGGAGGAACAATCCTTCATTTCTAAAAGTAAAACACATTTTCTTTTTCTACTTAAAACCAGAGTCTTTTCCTTTTACTTTTAGACAATGCAACACCGCCACCTAGTGGGAGTGCCACCGTCAGAACACTCGTCCTGAAAGAAAAACTTTACTTTTTGGGTAAAACTTCCTCTACTTTTTCTTTGGCCCTGCTCTGAACTATTCGACCCCAAAGTCTTTGTGTCTTTGCTGTGTGGAACGAGGAAAAAAAAACAACAACTGTTCCCACTCTTCCATAAGTAGAATACCCCTTCTGTGTGGACAAACAGTTCTGGGCTCCAGAGAGTGCACTCCGGAAATAAAAGGCAAACAACAAGAGTCTAGTCTCTTCACAGATAATACTGTGGATGTGGCAAAACCAACGGCTTCCAATGTTTATCAAAGGTGTCAATATGGTACTCAACATTATCTTTGTCCTTTAGGCAAATAACCACCTTGTCCGCATGTATGTGCCGACCGAGCATCCAGGCATTCCTACAGTCCTTGTACCGCTTGGTTGCTGTAGGAGAACATGAATAGAACCTGCGGGCCTGGGGTACTTTGATATGTGTCCATACAAAGTCCGCGTACCACCGGTGTCTATAGGCCTCTACCTCAAACAAAAGTTCCTTTGGCAGGTACGGGTACTCCCACCCGTATTCACTAGCAACCTTCTGGTTAAATAACCTCTGCAAACGGGACAAAGGTGGCATGGTCAGACGATCTCCCATACCGGTCATGACTATGGCATCCGGGTGTCAAGGTACTTTCACTACCTCAGGACCAGACACAGGGGCCCGCAATGACACCCGCTCCATCCCAGCAACAGATCCAGGTATCTCCAGCGGTGGAAGGGCAGACAAGGGGAGAGATCCCTCCTCAGGCTCTGGGGCCTCCACCCGGGGTGTGCTCTCCCCAGTGGACATGGGTGGGTCCCTACCTCTACGGGACAAGGACAGAGGCATCTTATCCCAACCCTTTCGCTCAAACACTTCGTCAATGGCGGCGTCGTCTCCCGGATCAGAGACCGACTCCAGGTCAGAGGTGTCACATTCCTCTGCAGGCAAGTAGCTCTGGGTAGAAGACGAGTCACCGCCTCTAACCAGTTCAAGGGCCCTGGGATCCCTGACCCAAGCATCCCTGACACTTCGAACTTCTGACAGAGTCTCTTTCCCCGGCTTACCTCGGCTTGTAGCTGAGCCAGGACGTCCAGAAGTTTTCCCTTCGGATGCATCCGTTCCGAGTAAGCGCTGGGGCGTAACTCCACGACGGCCGCAGGAAGCCTTCACAAAGCCATTCTTCCTCTTGAGCGGTGGGAGTAAGGACTCTGTGGTGACCGAGGCAACATCCTCCGGTCTCTCTGATTCCGGTTCCTCAGTCTCCGGAACATCTCTGCTCGTGACTTCCTCCGAAGTCTCAACAGTGCGCATAGGGGTGGCTGCAAAAGCTCTGGCTCCTTCCTCCGAAGTAGTGGCGCCTGTAAGGCAGTTGAGGCGGAAAGCCAGAGGCTTCTCTGTAGGTTGCTCCACCTCAAACAAGAACTCCCTACATTGCTTGCATCTGCCGAAGGGCTTGAGATGCACCACCAGTCCCGAGCATCCGGGACAAACCACTCCGAGTGCCTCCACTTCTCTGCAAACGTAGAGGGCAAAATGTCCCCGGGGCTTCAGCCGAATCTCTGTATCCATTACGGAAGCAGCAAACGAGGTCATATTCATAGTGGTTGTGGCCAGAATCCATGAGACATGAGGCGCCATGTTGCTCGCTTGCTGTTCCATTGCGCACTGTCCTTTTAGCGCCAAAGTCCCCACGTGCAACTCTTCACATGGTCAGACTCCTCCCATCTTCTGCACTTATTCGCGGGCTTTCTGTATAGGCACGCCCACGAACTACGCAGTCAGGGTTCTCCTCGTGGCGCAGCTCTCAATATGGCCGACCTCCACGGAACTTCACTGGGGGATAAAGTTCAAACTCTGGTAGGGTCTTCACATTTTCCAACCTGCAGACAAATCCCGGACTCGAGCCCCCACGTGTAGCGCACAGACCCCCTTTTACCTGCCTGCTTCGGCTCCTCTCAGGAAAAAGGGGCACACCGCACCACAAGCCCGTAACCTCCTGTGTTAAGAGGTTAAGCTGTGTTGATTTTAGGCCTTGTCTGCAGCCAGAGTATAAAGTCCTCCTGAGTATGATTCTCACCTCTACAGTGTGTAGATGCAAGTCCTTGACTTCCCCAGGAACGTAAATGTCCACACCAGCTGAAAGTCCAATTCAATATTTATTTTCACTTGCACAACACATAGTCTCTTGGATAGAAGAAAGGTTGGAGCAAAGACACAGGACAGCTTTAAGGTGTGGAGGAGGTCCAGGCACAAACGTAGCTCAAACTCTTCTGACTGTTCAGGTTTCTCAAACAGTTTTTTGCGCATGGTCTCTGCCACAGACCATGAGGTTGGTCTCTGCCACAGACCTTGTGAATAAGGTCACTGCCACTGACCTGGCGAACAAGGTCACTGCCACTGACCTGATGAACCTTGGTTTCTTCCTAGGACATAGCCTCTTTAAGGGAGAAGACGTCCCCTCAGAGAGTCAACAGACCCCTTCCTTCACCGTGTCCACAGCACCGGTCCTTCGGAACAGATCCTCCCTTCTCTTAGGGTGCGGGTCCCCTCGCAAGGCGGCACTCTGGACTCCTCGATCCCTTGCAGACCCCAGACGAAGGTTACTTGGCTCCGTGCCGTTGCTGCAACTCCTGGGCCTCCGTACCTAGGCGGACAGGAACGGTGAGGTAGTACCTCACCCCAGGCTAAAGGTGCCTAAAGGTGGAACCGGAACAAGGCCTCCGGGCCTAGGGCACCCGGAGATGACACACACCCAGGCCGAAGGTGCCTGGGTGTTGACGAACCACACACACACACACCCAGGCCGAAGGTGCCTGGGCGTGGACGACCCCTCTCAGAAGATGCCTGCCCTTTTTATATCCTCTCCCGGCATGCACAGCAGGTTCCCCGCCCCACTGTACGGCTGCCAAGAGGGGACACAAAAGGCACAGCACTGCGTTTGCGGTTCAACCCTGGCTCAGAATGGCAGGGACACCCACCGGCCACAGGGAACACATCACCAGCATTAACCGCTGAGAACAAAAATGGTCCATGAATCCTATCAATTTAATGTGTCTGAGCCTGGTTACCACTCAGACACTTCCCCTAAATTGAACACCCCGCTACAGCTGTAAAAGACAAGACCGCAGGATTGATTCTTTAATCGATCAGATGGATGACTTTGAGAACAGGGGCCTCAGGGTTAACAGAGGTATGCCCGAAGCTACCGGCCCCAGGGATATAGTGCCTTCTCTGCAAGGTCTCTTTAAACAGGTTCTTGGCCGAGATGCACCTGACCATATTGAGATAGACCGGGCTCATAGGGCCCTCCGTCCACCTTCGGACGACCCGGACAAGCCACGGGACATTATCTGAAAGCTGCACAAGTATTCTCTGAAGGAAAGTATAATGGCTCACGTCAGAGGTGTCCGCCACGTGGACTTTGATGGCGCGCAGCTGTCCTTTTTCCCGGATCTTTCTAGACGCACCTTGATGCAATGCCGAGCCCTTAAACCACTACTTGAAGCCCTGCAAGATGCAAAGCTGCCTTACAGATGGGGTTTCCCATTTCACCTGTCAGTGACCAAGGATGGCCGACAAGTTATTTTGCGCACCATAGATGAACTGCCACAATTCCTGCAACACCTGGGCCTACCCGTCATTGATATCCCTGATTGGAAGACTGCTCCAGAGATTCCACTCCCTGCACGGCCACAGCCTTGGCGTACTTCCTGTCGCAGGGGCAGGAACAGGCACAGATCTAGAGTTGATTCTCACCAGGATGCTCTGCATTCTCCTCAGCATTACCCCACTCAGAGGAGATCTTGAAGGACCCATGTGACTTGAAGTTGAACTGGTTTTGTTTACAGGGTCCTCTTTGCCCTTTTTAGGGCGCTGTTTTGAAAGTGTTTTACATTGCTGCTGTGGTAATTTTTACACTGGGTTGGCGCATCTTTGATGTTGCTCTGCCCTTCTAACTCTACGGGGGTTTGTCTTTTTGGCGGGCTCACACCTAGTGCTGTGCTTCTTCCCCCACAGAGGTCTACTCTTCGGAGTTATGTCCCGTGTTTGGGACCCCATGCTACTTGCTGACTAGCAGTGTTTGGATGGCTTGGGATGCCTTTAGGGCAACTTCCCTAGTGACCGTGTTATATGTTTTGGTGTGTTTTTATTTTCCAGGTTTTTATGTTTTTTTTTCTATTTCTCCAGCACTCATTGACTCACGGATCACTCACCTGCACGTCTCTTCTCCCTCCTGACTGGGGACGGGGACTTCTCCACGACATCACTACCTTATGGCTTCCCTGAAAGTGGTATTGTAAAATGTCCGAGGGCTGGGATCGCCTAATAAATGCAGTAAGTTATGGATCAAAACTAAATGCTTGGGGGCACACATTCTTTTGTTGCAGGAGATGCACTTTCGCACTGACTCGGTCCCCCGCCTTCCCACGCACCTAAATTCTCAATGGTCTCTCTGCAACTCCTCTCGGTCAATATCGAGTGGAGTTGCTATAGCCATACATAGGCACTGCCCCTTTGTATTGATAGATCAGTTAACTGACCCAAATGGCAGGTACGTTTTTATCTAGGGGACCATCCTCGGCCGTAAATTCACCTTTGCAACTGTGTACACACCAAATACTGGCCAAACCACCTTTTGGACTCCCTCTAGGATTCCCTCTCCCATTTCAGAGAGGGCCAATTGATCTTGGGGGGAGCTTTCAATGTCAGCCCAGACCCTAAGATGGATACTTCTGCAGGGCGTTCCACCCACTCATTTGCTTTCCTCAAGCGTTTCAAGAAAACCTTACAATCTAACCACCTTGTCAACTGCTGGAGGCTACTCCACCCTACCAACAAAGATTTTAGCTACTACTCGGCAACTCATGCCGTCTACACCCGCATTGATCTGTTGCTGATGGACCAATTTTCCCTGGAGACCTTATCCAGTGCATCAATCAGTTCTATCACCATATCAGATCATGTCCCAGTGTCCCTCTCCATATGTCTGTCGTCCTCCGACGCCAGGTCCTGGAATATCTTGGATGATGTTGTGGCATCTAAAAGTGTCTCGGATTCAATTTCTTTATATTTGTCTATTTGGGAGGGCCACAAGGCAGTAATAAGAGGGGAGCTCATTTCCCAGGGAGCGCGGTTGAAAAAGGCGCGGGAGGGGGACCTTCAATCCCTCCTACGGAAAATACACCTAGCAGAACTTAAACACAAGCGTAGTTTGACTCCAGAGTTGGCGGCAAAACTCCAGGCCCTTTGCCTGGAGCTTGCTACTCTGCTGGACAACCGCATACATGACCGTCTCGTCTACGTCACGTATTGCATAAATTCTATGAATACGGAAACAAGTGTGGGCGACTATTGGCCAGGGCTCTAAAGAGACAACAGGCCTCGGGCCATGTGCATAAGCTTCAGGCTGGGACGGGTCCCCCTGTAGTTCACTCTTCTAAGATTGCAGCTACGCTTTGAGACTACTATACCCAGCTGTACCATCTCCCTGTCACACTACCTGGTCCGAAAGTGGACCAGAAACAGGACCACATTCTGGATTATCTGACTGAGGCCCAAGCCCTTTAACTTCCCGCCCAAACCAGCAAGTCCCTCGAGGCCCCCATTACCCAGGAGAAGCTAGAAATCGTGGTAAAAGATCTTCCGACCAGGAAAAGCCCAGGCTCTGACGGATACACGAATGCCTATTATCGTGCTTTCCTTCCCTTGCTCTCCGGGCCTATGTGCTCTTACTTTTACGCCCTAGCCTCAGGCACAGCTATGCCCAAGAAAGGTCTATTGGCCCATGTAACGGTGTTGCCCAATGAAGGGAAGGACCACACGGTCCCTAGTAGCTACAAACCAATATCGCTCTTGAATACCGACATCAAAATTCTATCAAAAATTTTAGCGAACCGCCTTCAACCCATTCTACCTACTCTCTTACATCCTGAATGAATGAATGACTTGTATAGCGCTACAAATGCAAACTGAATCGCCTCAAGGCACATTTTGCAGCCAGTGTCTTGCTGGCTGGTGCGGTCATTTACCCCGTAGGATCTCAACATGCTTGGGACACATATATGGGCAAATTTGGACAAGATCCAATTAACCTACCAGCATGTCTTTGGAGTGTGGGAGGAAACCAGAGTACCCGGAGGAAACCCACGCAGACACGGGGAGAACATGCAAACTCCAGGCAGATGGCGTTGTGCTCGGGATTCAAACCAGCGACCCTTTTGCTGCTAGGTGAAAGTGCTAACCACTACACCACTGTGTTTATCCTGAGTAGACAGGGTTTATCACCGGGGAGGGAAGCGAGGGATAATTCTAATCAAGCTTTTCAGCTGATCCACTGGGTACAGACGCAGGCCGACCATCCACCCTGTCTTCTGCTTTCCACTGCGGTATTGTCCAGGCTGGGGCTCGGCCCTAAAATGCTCTCCTGGGTATCCTCTTTGTACAGCCATCCTGAGGCCCGAGTAAAGGTGAACGGAGTCCTTTCGGACGCCTTCCCTATTGAGAATGGAACCAGACAGGGGTGCCCGCTGTCTCCTCTCATTTTCGCCCTTGCCCTGGAGCCTCTGCTTAATAGGATTGGCTCTAACCCCAATATCAAGGGTCTTAGTGTTGGATCGCAAGAACATAAACTCTCTGCGTATGCGGATGACGTCGTGTTTTATGTGGCTGACCCGTTGATCTCTCTCCCCAACATTATAAACGAACTACAGACCTTCGGCCCTATTTCTAATTTCAAAATTAATTTCACTAAGTCGGAGATCCTGTCCTTAAACATCTCCCCAAGCTTGCGTACACGGTTGCAATCCTCTTTCTCCTTCACTTGGTGCAGCACTCACATGATATATTTGGGGGTCTATCTTACCCCCCCTCTATTCTTAGTTGTATAGCAGTAATTATGTACAGCTACTTTCCACTATTAAATCGGACCTACACCGGTGGGATAGGGAAGCCTTCTTGTGGATGGGCCGAGTCAGTGTGTTAACCACTTCAGCCCCCGACCATTTTGGCTGGTTAAAGACCAGGCCCCTTTTTGCGATTCGGCACTGCGTCGCTTTAACTGACAATTGCGCGGTCGTGCGACGTGGCTCCCAAACAAAATTAACGTCTATTTTTTCCCACAAATAGAGCTTTCTTTTGGTGGTATTTTTTTTTTATATAATCTTTATTTTAATATTTTTGTTTTTAAATCATGTACCACAACATTGTAGTTGAAGTAAAGCAAAAAAAACAGCATAACTGGGAAAGCATGGGAAGGGAAATGGGGAGAGGGAGAGGGGACAAAAAAAAAAAAAAAAAGGGGGAAAAAAAACGGTATCATTGCAATGCATATTGAAAGTGCTATCTCCGTGATCCCAGCAGGGGCCCGCACCTCGCTATAGCTCTCAGCCAATGTGTTGGGGCGCAATTCCGCCCCTAGGCCAGCGGGGGCCCGGTAGGCACCCCCCCAGGAGGGGGGCTAAAAAAAAGCCTCCATCATACCTCCATCTAGGGGGAACACCCCCCGCGCCCCCTCCGCGGCCCTCACAAGTGCAGGTCCCGTCGGGGCACCAGGGTTACAAGTTGAGTTCTCTAACCATTGTAAAATTAACAAAAATAAATCAACTAAAGGGAAACCGAACAACAGATTGCAAAGAACGTGGTGCACAATAGGATAAGGTCTCCAATATTGGCCATATAGACCGTGGAGGGGGAGAGATAAGGGGGCACACATTACATATCTGCAAGCAGGGTGTATGAGAGGGCACAATCAGGTATGCGCATCACCACTAGCAGGTCTCTTCAGCTTCAGTGAGGGCTCCGCTAACTCCAGCAGCGCAACATCCAGGCTAGATGGCATAGGGTCCGGGTCAGTAGCATAAGCCTGCCACTGTGCCCAGATCCCTTCAAAAAGGTCACTCCTGTCCCTGCACCTCGCCACCCACTCCTCCGCCTCCCTAATGTCTCCTACCTTCTTCAGCCACTCCGTGACAGAAGGAATCTGCGGGCATTTCCAGTAGAGAGGTATAAGCCGTTTAGCAGCGTTCAAGAGATGAGGGAGTGCGCTTTTCTTGTAGCGGCTCAGAGGAAGGGCAGGGAGGTGCAGGAGAAAGTGAGTTGGGGAAAACGGGATGTCGACCTGTAGGGCATCTTTGATATGGTCGCGAACTTTGAGCCAGAATGGCCTGATCACTGGGCAATCCCACCAAATATGGAGGAGCGTACCCTTCTGGCCACATCCACGCCAGCAGCGGTCTGTGACTGAAGGGTATATACGAGATAATGCCGCAGGCACACGGTACCAACGGGTCAGCAGTTTGTAATTAGTTTCCTGCGTCTTGGAATCAATGGAGCTGGAGTGCGCGAATCTATACATGTGTGCCCGTTGCTCTGCTGAGAACTCGACTCCTAAGTCTCGCTCCCATTCGCGCATAAAGGCCGGTTTGGAGTCAGCAGGAGCTGATCCCAGAAGCTGGTACAGTTGGGAAATCAGATGGGGAGTGGGTTCCTCTTCCACGAACATCCGTTCAATGGGGGTAAGAGTGTCTAACCCTCTTATAGAAGCACCACGGGTCGCAATGAAGTGATGGAGCTGTTTGTACCTCCACCAGTCCATTGGGAATCGACCATGTCTGTCCCTCAAAGTATCTAGGGGTATCAGCCCGTCCCCATCCAAGAATTTGCCGCAGCTATAGTTACCATCCGTGACCCAGGATCCAAAAAAGGCTGCCTGTTCCCCAGGAGGGAACCACAGGAATCCTCCCAGCGGTGTTAGCGGGGAGCCGGGGGGTGCTAAGGTATACAGAGCATTAATGCGGTCCCAGACACGGAGGACATGAGTGGTCAGTGGAGAAGCTGTCTGTGAGAGCCCTCTGTATTCCCGGGGCAGCCAAGGTGCATACGATAGGTTGCGACCTGCTAGGCTTTTCTCGAGGGAGACCCACATTTTGGAGCCGGTATGGTGGCGCCAGTTGAGAATGTGTTGGAGAGCTATGGCTCTATAATAGCGACGCATGTCCGGGAGGCCTAGACCTCCCATCTCCTTAGGTTTCTGCAGTAGGGACACGGCCAGCCTGGGTTTTTTATGTTGCCATATGAAACTAATCATTAGGCTTTGAAGCTGTGTGAAAAAGCTTTTGGGAAGGGGGATAGGCAACATCTGCAGGTAGAAAAGGACCCTCGGGAGGACATTCATTTTAAGTATGTTAACTTTGCCTAGCCACGTGAAAGAGGTCTTGGTCCAGTTCTGCAAGTCTCTACGCACCGTGCCCAGAAGAGTAGGGAAATTGGCTGAGTATAGTGTGCCAAATTGGTCTGTAAGTTGAATTCCTAAATACTTAATAGAGGATTTGGCCCAACGGAATGGGAAAGCTTGCTGTAAGTTAACGGCCAGCGGTTCGGGTATGGTGATGGGCAGGACCTCAGATTTGGTGAAATTAATCTTAAAATTTGATATTTGTCCAAAAATGGTAAGTTCTCTCATAAGGTTTGGCAGCGAGACAAGGGGGCTGGTCAGGTGAAAAAGCACGTCGTCAGCATAGGCTGAGAGTTTGTGTTCCGTGGACCCTACCGTCACCCCTCTGATATCCTTACTTGCCCGTACTGTTCTAAGAAGAGGCTCCAGAACTAAGGCGAACAGGAGGGGGGAGAGGGGACACCCCTGCCTCGTGCCATTCCGTATGGGGAATCCAGAGGACAGATGGCCGTTAACCTTGACCTTCGCACTGGGGGACGTGTAGAGGGCCATAATCCATTGGAGCATGTGAGGACCTAATCCCAGGGTTTCCAGAACCGCCTTGAGGTACGACCAGTCTATTCTGTCGAAGGCCTTTTCGGCGTCCGTGGACAGAATGAGGTAGGGGGTAGTGTTGCGGTGGGAGCAGGCCCACTGAATGAGCTGCATGGCCCGGATGGAATTATCTCTGGCCTCCCTACCTGATATAAATCCCGTCTGATCGGGGTGAACGATAGACGGTATAATGTGTTTTAGTCGGTTGGCCATAATTTTTGCAAAATTTTTTACGTCAACGTTAAGTAGCGATATTGGACGGTAGCTTTGTGGGAGGGTGGGGTCCTTGCCGTCTTTCGGAAGCACCGTGATATGGGCCAACAGGGCTTCGGGTGGGATAGGGTGGCCTGTGGCGAAGGAGTTGAAATACCTACACATATGGTTTTGGAGTAGGGGAAGAAATTTAGCGTAATATGCCTTGGTATATCCATCCGGGCCAGGGCTCTTTCCATTCGGCAGAGCCTTAACCGCCCCAATAATCTCCTGAGGGGAAATGGGTGATTCGAGGTCTAGTTGCTGCTCTGGTGTCTAAGTGATATAAGTCTGCGTAATAATTTCGAAATATTGAAGCAATATCAGAAGAGTGCAGGGTCGCCGTACCGCTGGGAGACCTAAGCGTGTGTACATGAGCAGTTATACGTCGCTTTCGAAGTGCTCTGGCCAGCATTCTGCCACACTTGTTACCGTGTTCGTAAAATTTATGGGAAATATACCGTAGCTGTCTGCGGGCGCGACGGTCAAGGAGGCGTGAGAACAACTCCCTCAGCTCAGTCAGTCGTTTGCGGGCCTCAGCATCTCCCTGGCGTTTATGTCGAATTTCTTCTTGTTGTAAAGCTGATAGCACCCTCTGAAAGTCTATCTGTCTTTCCCTCTTAAGTCTAGAACCCAAGGAGATGAGTTCTCCCCTGAGTACTGCTTTATGGCTCTCCCACACGACTCCCTCTGGCAAGTCCTCAGACACATTTTCTGCAAAAAAGTGGGTTATGGTGTCTGAAACCTTAGCTATCACTGAGGCATCGTCCAGAAGACTTTCATTGAGTCTCCAAGACCAAGCCTTCGGGAGCCCGTCCGGGACCCTGATTGTAGCAAAAACGGGGGCATGGTCAGACATGGTGATATTCCCTATGTCAGCCGACTGCAGTAGTTCTAGAGTATCATGATCCACACACATGAGGTCTATGCGTGTATAGACATCATGCACCCCTGAGTAAAAGCTATAATCTCTGTCCGACGCGTGCAGAGCTCTCCACGCGTCGATGAGAAAATTATTCTGCAGCGATTTCCGAAAATGCTTAAGGAAGGCCTGGGAGTGTGTGGGGCGGCCATGAGAGGTATCTAGAAGCGGATCGGGACTAATATTGAAGTCTCCTCCAAGAATTAGAAGGCCTTCCCTGAAATCAGTCAGCTTTTCTAGTACCGAGTCTATAAAGGAAAGTTGTTGGGTGTTAGGTGCGTAGAGAGTCGCAAAAGTGAGTTTAGTGTTAGCTATGACCCCCTTCACGAATACAAAGCGGCCGTGTGGATCTACAAGGCTTTCTGAAGGTTGGAATGGGCAGGATTTGTGAAATGCGATGGCGGTACCGCGTGATTTAGCTACCGGGGAGTTGCTAAAGAACCATTGAGTATAGAGATGCGTGGGTATCTTGGGGAGGGACTGCTGTCTAAAGTGAGTTTCCTGCAAGAAAACTACTTGGGCCCCCAGTCGCTTCAGCTCGAGCCATAGCTTGTTGCGCTTGTGTGGAGAGCAGAGCCCCCTAACATTATAAGACAGTACCTTTAGTGATGGCATACCTGAAGCCGATGATAGTCGGACCGTCTGTACCCCTCAGTGAGTCCCTCGTGGATGGTGACAGATGAGAACACAACCTGAAGGCTAAAGCAACAAACAGTTAGCTATCAGAGACAATAAGGGGGACACTGATAAAGAGAAAAAAAAAAAAAAAAGGGGGGGGGAGGCGGGTGGGGAAGGGAAGGGAGGGGAGAGGGGGAGGGAAAAGAGTTGGAAGGAGGGGAGGGGGGATAAGGTACAAAGGTATAATAGTGAACTACAAAATCAGCCCGGGGGGGTATCAAACCCCCAAACCACCTGGGCTTGAGCTTGGTGTCCCGCTAGGGACGGTCACCTAGGTAGGTGAGGCCTAAGTGGGGTCGTGGGCAACCACCAAGGGGACGCGGGACCCGATGCCCCGTCCAGTCCATGAAGACAAATAAACAGGGTGGTGAGTAAGGAGTACCCAAACATGTACCCCCCAGAAGTGTAAAAAAAAAAAAAACAACAACATGGCATCTAAACACTGGGTTGCATATCAAACCCGCTCAACCAGTATGCAGCAGTAGGATCAGTCAAACGTTAGGGAACGTCACAGGGGCCCCAAGATCCGGTGTCCTGCATGGTGTGGGTCTGCGACGGCAGCGTTGCGGCCAGTAGCTCCTATGCCCAGTCCAGGGAGGTATTACAGAGAAAAGGGTGGGCTCAGGCTCTCCAAGGGACCGAATGTAAGTACACCTGCTACATGGTCAGTCTCTAGTAGCGGAGGGGCCTGGAGAGGGACCCTCGGTCTGCCGTTTACGGCCACGGGACCGACGTCCACCGGCCCCCGGGATCCACGGTTGAGGTAGCTGGGGGAGCGGGATATCAGGAACAGTGCGCCAATCTGGGAAGTCGACCTGGCGAAGTTCCAGGGTGTGCAGGAAGCGATGGAGGTCATCTTTAGTGCGCAGCACAGCCCATCTGCCATTTTTGGACGCCTGGAGGCTAAAGGGGAAGCCCCAGCGGTATGTGAGGCCCGCAGCTTGAATTTCTGCAAGGAGTTGGCGCAAGGCCCGTCGCTGCATTAGGGTGCGTCTGGAGAGGTCCTGGTAGAAGGACAGCTGGGCTCCATCGAAGTCAAAGACGGGTCTATCACGCATCTTGTGCATGATGCGTTCTTTCAGGGTATATTTGTGGAGCCTGCAAATAATATCCCTGGGGTTCTCCGGGTCATCTGACGGGGGTCTGAGCGCCCTGTGGGCCCTGTCTATCTCGATCGGGGTCGAGGGTGGCAGGCTCAGGATTTCACGAAACACCCCCTGCAGCGTAGGTATAATGTCCTTAGGTCCAGTGGCTTCGGGTAGGCCGCGTATGCGAATGTTCGCTCGCCTGCTGCGGTTTTCCATATCATCTAATTGGCATAGGAGGGCCTCAATTTGGTGGCCGTGGGCAGAGGACTGGTCCCTGAGCTGGGAGATGGCGGGCACAGTATCATCAAGCTTCTGCTCCAAAGTCTCTACTCTGTGTCCCAGCTCAGTAGTGTCTGTTTTCAGCTGTTCAATATCCTGCTTAAAAGCCCTTTCAATCCGGCTGGTAAAACGCTCTAGATCCTCCTTAGTGGGGAGAGACCACAGATGATGTCTGATATCCCTGTCGCCTGCCAGGTCTGCAATCACTGCATCCTGCTCCTGTGATGTGGTGGAGCGGGGGGAGGCAGGGGGATGGAGTCACTGACCATCCTGGGAGAGGGAATAGGAGACAACACCGGCGGCGCAGGCTGAGCCTCGAGTTGCTGCTGTGGGGCCGCTCTCTCCATCGCCATCTTGGATCTTCCCCTCTGCTGGCGGGGGGTGTCCGAGAGGAACGAATCCAGCGATCTCTCTCCCTGCTGGTTTGCGGTTTTGGGCTGTGACGATGCCCGACGCCGTTGTGACATGCCCTGGGTGACAAACGGGGGAAAGATCACCCCTGTAGCTGCTGTTAGTGCTGCGGACCGGACGGAGCTCAGGCACGGCACGTCCTTACTCCCCCATAGTCAGACCACGCCCCTTTTGGTGGTATTTGTTCACCTCTGCGATTTTTATTTTTTGCGCTATAAATAAAAATAGAGCGACAATTTTGAAAAAAAATTCAACATTTTTTACTTTTCGCTATAATAAATATCCCCCAAAAATATATAAAAAAAACATTTTTTTTCCTCAGTTTAGGCCAATACGTATTCTTCTACATATTTTTGGTAAAAAAAATCACAATAAGCGTTTATTGATTGGTTTGCGCAAAAGTTATAGCGTTTACAAAATAGGGGATCGTTTTATGGCATTTTTATTATTTATTTATTTTTTTACTAGTAATAGCGGCGATCAGTGATTTTTTTCGTGACTGCGACATTATGGCGGACACATCGGACACTTTTGACACATTTTTGGGACCATTGTCATTTTCACAGCGAACAGTGCTATAAAAATGCACTGTTTACTGTGAAAATGACACTGGCAGTGAAGGTGTTAACCACTAGGTGGCGCTGTAGGGGTTAAGTGTTCCCTGTATAGTGTTTCATACTGTAGGGGGAATGGGCTCTGTGTCACATGACACTGATCTTCGCTCCGAGTATACGGAGCGGAGAGCCATGTCATTGTCATTAGGCATAGCCAAATCCCAAGCCGTTCGGACTGGATCCGTTTAGTGAATGATATCAAGGCTGCAGAGGAATGGATGGCAAAATGCAAGGACAAATATGATAAGTGGTATGGTAAATGGGCTGCATGGATTCACTATGTTGAGGGGGCTGAGGCGGACGCACGACCAAAGGACCCCACTCTATCAGGGGGAGAGCAATTGTCAAATTACAGATCTGACTTATCCATCTGAACTATATGCTGCAGGTTTGCTCACATAATTTGCACTGTTATTTGTTTATTTCCTTGTTATTTTTGTTCTATGGTTCTGATCCTAGAGTTCAGTATTTTTTTTTCTTGTTTTTAAATGTTTCAGCCACCTGGTTTTGCTCACCTGTCCGACTCGGTGGTATCTGCCCACAAATGCCACCTTTTTTTGTTTTGTCCTCTTTTTGTTTTTGACTGTTATGTCACAGAAAGTGAATTCTTATACAAATAAAGATTATATATATATAAAAAATTACAACTAGAAGGAGCCTGGAAAGCATTTACTGGTTTACTGAAGATAGAGACAATTTAGCTTTAATAAAAGCACCCATCATCCCTCATTCAGAGAAAAGGAAACAGGTGCATCCTGGGAGCTAAGACTCCATCTTAAAGTGGTTGTAAAGGCTAAAAGTTTTTTGGGCTAAATGCATTCCTTGCATTAAGGTAAAAAAATGTGTAGGAGTCAGCATCCCCCCTCACCCCCCCCCCCCCCCTTTACTTACCTGAGCCCTCATTTGACCCATCGCTATGCACATCTGCAGCTCTTCTCTCCCCTGTGTCAAAGCAAATGCTATACAAAATGTAATATATATACTGTATATATGCAATGATAATATAGGTATATGCATGACATTACTTTAGAAAGGCTCAATTACTTTCAAAAGGGCCTAGAAACCTTTTAGTTCTAATGAAACATGATTAGTACAATAAATATGTCACAAATAGAGTTGAATGTCAGCTTAAGTACACAACAAGCCCCTTTAGATCAAACATGATAGTTTATTCTGTTTGCCTACATTAGCTAAATTAAATATACATGTAGCACTACCCCCGTAGGAGCTGCTGGTTTAATTTTGGGTCTGCCGTTACCTCACTGTTCACCATATCCACCATAGGGGTCCCATTGGAGAGTTGTTCACAGATGTTCACACCAAACACTTATGCCGTGTACACACGATCGGTTTTACAGATGAAAACAGTCCGATGGACTTTTCTCATCGGACAAACCGATCGTGTATGGGCCCCATCGGTCTTTTTTCCATCGGTGAGAAAAAATAGAACATGTTTTAAATTTTTCCGATGGGAAAAAAAACGGTAGCAAATTCCGATCATCTGTGTGGAACTCCATCGGACAAAAAACCCACGCATGCTCAGAATCAAGTCGACGCATGCTCAGAAGCATTGAACTTAATTTTTCTTGGCTTGTCGGAGTGTTTTACGTCACAGCGTTTGGGACAGTCGGATTTTTGACTGATGGTATGTAGGCAAGACTGATGGAAGACTGATGGATTCGAATCCATAGGAAATCCGATCGTGTGTACAGGGCTTTAGTCTCTTTTTCCCAATGCTTTTATTAACAAGGTCAGATAGAGGGATGGAGGGTTAGGGGAGATTCAGGTACCTTGTTCTGCAGATCACGGGTACTTCTTTGATCCAGAGGACAAACAGCTTCCACAACTGGATCTAGCAACCACCGGATTGGCTTCTCTCACTGACCTAGCAGCCGGTGCGGTGCTCGGTCATAGTCTCTACCAAAGACTTGTTGAATATACTAGAGTCGTTTTACAATCCTCTGCCACAGGATTATATAACCAAGAACTTTTGCAAAGTCAAAGAACAGTTACACAGTACCAGTTTTTTTCAGCCATCCGGCAATACTGTGAGGTAGGTGGATGCGTCCTCCAATTGAGTCTCCAGGCTCTTCCTGAGATACCAGCCTTTTTGCTCGGTCCTCTCTGAGAAAAGTCCTCCCCTGGTTTCTCCAATTGCTTGGCTTCTCCTTGCAGGCAAGACAGCACAGGACCACCCCTGGACCAGTAGACCCCAGAAACTCCTGGGCCTACTTTCAGTAACGATACCTCGGGCCAGCATGCCCCGAGGCAGAAGAACTGCTACGACATACCTTAGGCCAGGAGGGCCATCAGGTCAGAGAGACCTGAAAACGGTGTCTGTCCCTTAAGTACCCTCTCCCAGAATGCACAGTGGGGGAACCACTCCCACTGGGCTGTTTCTGGGTAAAGAGGTACTCAGTGCATCCAGCCCGTTGTATTTCCAACACTGACCGGTGGTGAAAGCGACACCCACGGCCAAGTGGAAAACATACAACACAGCTGAACTGGAACAGAAACCAGCAATTTAACATAATCACTCTAGCTAAACTACAGCTCAGATAAACCTAAATTTACATATAGCGCCTACTCATTAGGAGCAGGGCGCTACATACACTATTTGAGAAATGGTAAAAGATTAATTAAAAGGCTTTCTTGCCTTAAATTGTGCTTTGATATGATGTGTTCTGATGCGTTATATAATGGTAATTCACCTGTCTTTAACCACTTCAATACCATGCACTTATGCACCTTCCCGCCCAGACCAATTTTCAGCTTTCAGTACTCTCACAATTTGAATGACAATTACTTAGTCATGCTACACTGTATCCAAACAAAATTTTTATCATTTTCTTTTCACAAATAGAGCTTTCTTTTGGTGGTATTTAATCACCACTGGGTTTTTTATTTTTTGCGATATAAGCAAAAAAACAGCAATTTTTTTTTTAAAAAAACACTTTTTTTTAGTTTCTATTGTAAAATTTTGCAAATAAGTAATTTTTCTTCATAAATTTGTGCCAAAATGTATACTGCTACATATCTTTGGTAAAATGAACCCAAATTAGTGTATATTATTTGGTCTTTGTGAAAGTTATAGAGTCTACAAACTATGGTGGCAATCACTGAAAATTTATCACATCTGATCACGCCTGATGTACTGAAGGGATATCTCATTTCTTGAGACACTAACAAGCGAGGAAAGTACAAATACCCCAAACTTACCCCTTTTTGGAAAGTAGACAGTCCAAGGTATTTACTAAGAGGCGTGGTGAGTTTTTTGAAGTTGTATTTTTTTCCCACAATTCTTGGGAAAATTTAATTTTTTTTTTTTACACAAACTGGTCATATTAACAGTTTTTTTCTCTCACACAGCATATGCATAATTGCAACTACACCCCAAAATGCATTCTGCTACTCCTCCTGAGTGTAGCGATACCACATGTGTGGGACTTTTACACAGCCTGGCCACATACAGAGGCCCAACATTGAAGTAGCACTTTCAGGCGTTCTACAAGCATAAATCGCACATATCCTTTCTCAACCACCTATTACACTTTTGAAGGCCCTGGAGCACCAGGACAATGGAATTTTCCACAAAATGACCCCATTTTGGAAAGCACACACCCCAACGTATAATCTATGAAGCATTATGAGTCTTTTGAACGGTTCATTTTTTTCCAAAAGGTTTTGGAAAATGTGGAGAAAAAATGAAAATGCATTTTTTTTACACAAAGTTGTCCATTTATAAGATATTTCTAATGCATAGCATATACATAGCAAAAATGACACCCCAAAATGCATTCTGCTACTCCTCCTGAGTATAGTGATACCACATGTGTGAGACTTTTACACAGCCTGGCCACATGCAGAGGCCCAACATTGAAGTAGCACTTTCAGGCGTTCTACAAGCATAAATCGCACATATCCTTTCTCAACCACCTATTACAATTTTGAAGGCCCTGGAGCACCAGGACAATGGAATTTTCCACAAAATGACCCCATTTTGGAAAGCACACACCCCAACGTATAATCTATGAAGCATTATGAGTCTTTTGAACGGTTCATTTTTTTCCAGAAGGTTTTGGAAAATGTGGAGAAAAAATGAAAATGCATTTTTTTTACACAAAGTTGTCCATTTATAAGATATTTCTAACGCATAGCATATACATAGCAAAAATGACACCCCAAAATGCATTCTGCTACTCCTCCTGAGTATAGCGATACCACATGTGTGAGACTTTTACACAGCCTGGCCATATACAGAGGCCCAACATTGAAGTAGCACTTTCAGGCGTTCTACAAGCATAAATCGCACATATCCTTTCTCAACCACCTATTACAATTTTGAAGGCCCTGGAGCACCAGGACAATAGAATTTTCCACAAAATGACCCCATTTTTGAAAGCACACACCCCAACGTATAATCTATGAGGCATTATGAGTCTTTTGAACGGTTCATTTTTTTCCAGAAGGTTTTGGAAAATGTGGAGAAAAAATTAAAATGCATTTTTTTTACACAAAGTTGTCAATTTATAAGATATTTCTAACACATAATATGTACATAGCAAAAATTACACCCAAAAATGCATTCTGCTACTCCTCCTGAGTATGGCGATACCACATGTTTGAGACTTTTACACAGCCTGGCCACATACAGAGGCCCAACATCCAAGTAGCACCTCCAGGCATTCTAGCAGCATTAATTGCACATATCATTTTCTGACTACCGATCACATTTTTGAAGGCCCTTCATATATCTAACACATAGCAGGTACATACCAAATAACAAAAGATTACCTGTGGTTTTAGAAGTGCAGTGGTCCACAGAGGAGAGCATCGGTCCAGGCAGCAGGCAGGGATGAGGTCAGCGACAGCAAAAGCAATCATCCAGGCAGCAGGCAGGAATACTGTCCATAGTTCGCACAGGCAGAGATACTGTCAGCACAGCCAGAGCACAGCCAAAGCACAGGTCCAGGTAGCAGGCAGAGGTGTCCTATCCTATCCTATCGATGATATCTTCGATATATTGGAGGTAGTGGAGTCGGTGATTTTGAGTTGCTTTTTGGTAGCAGACAAACGAATTAAAAAGGGCCATGTGAAACAGGTGAAACGCAACTTTTTTGTGCCAATAATGGGACTTTCTGGTTGATAAGTAGGGCTGTAGCATCTGGTCGTTTAAATCCACCCCCCCCATGTACAAATTGTAGTCGTGGACACATTCAGGCTTTACAATGGAGCCGCGTCTTCTTGGGATCTCCACCATGGTGTCATTGTGGATCGTAGAGAGGATGTGGACATCTTTCTTGTCCCTCCACTTCATGGCCAACACCTCCTCGTTCCTCATGGATGCCGATTCTCCAGGTCGCAATTTTTTTGTCAATAAATTTTGTGGGAATCCCTTCCGTTTTTTTTTGAAGGTACCGCAGGCCGGGGTTTGTTTACTGTAAAGGTGGCGAAAAAGGGGCAGGCTGGTATAATAATTATCAACATATAAATGGTAACCTTTTCCGAACAGGGGGTATGCCAACTCCCAGACAATTTTCCCACTGGTTCCAATATATGTGGGGCAATCACGGGGCTGGAGCTGGGAGTCTTTGCCTTTTGTAGATCCTGAATTTGCAGACGTATCCAGTGGCTCGATCACATAATTTATTTAATTTTAACCCATACCTGGCTCTCTTGCTTGGTATGTACTGCTTGAACTGCAGTCGGCCGGTGAAATGTACGAGGGACTCGTCCACACAAATTTTTTGGTCTGGGATGAAAACGTCTTCAAATCGCTGGGAAAAGGCATTGATTAGGGGGCGTATCTTGTACAATTTGTCGTAGTTGGGATGATCTCGGGGAGGGCACTTTGAATTGTCATTGAAGTGGAGAAAGCGCATAATCATGTCGTATCTTTTCCTGGACATGACAGCGGAATATATGGGCATGTGTTGGATGGGGCGTTTGGACCAATATGAATGGACTTCGTTCTTTTTTGTAAGCCCCATATTGAACATAAGGCCCAAAAATAATTTAAATTCCTCCAATGTTAGACGCCGCCACTGGAACATGCGGGCGTAGGAAGAATTGGGGTTGGCAGCAATAAATTGGGATGCATACAGATTCGTTTGATCCACTATATTCTGCAGCAAATCTTGTGGGAAAAATAAACAAAAATAATCAAATTTAGAAAAATTTGTAGTGTCGGGCTGCACACCTGGCTGTGCGGTGAAAGGGGGGATGATAGCGGATCCTGAGTTGGCAGGCAACCATAAGGGGTTTGCCAGGGCATCGGGAAGGTAGGATTGGGGCTGGATTCTTCGGGTTGGGCGTGCATTTCCATTGCTTGTACTGGGCTCCTCTTCCTGGGGTATGGCGCTGCTGGTGGTGGGCAGTTCTCCTGATCTTGGTGCTGATCTTGGTGCTGATCTTGGTGCCGATCGCATTCTTTTGGGAGGGACGGTTTCCTCCGGGGACTCGGACTCTGAGCCACTATCCTCCACTGGCTCGTATTCCGAACCAGAATCGGATAATGGGAGCTCCCCGCTGCTCTCATCATCCGACATGGCAAGAATGGCATATGCCTCCTCAGGTGTGTAAACCCTTTGGGACATTATGGCAGTGCTTATTGGTGGGCCTGTGTAATGGTACTGCTGGTGGTAGTGGTGGCGGTCTGTGTGGTAGTACCGATGGAGTTATTAGTGGTGGGCCTGTGTGGTGGTACCGATGGCGGTATGGGTGGTGGTGGTACCGATGGCGGTACGGGTGGTGGTGGTGGTACCGGTGGCGGTACGGGTGGTGGTGGTAGCGATGGCGGTATGGGTGGTGGTGGTACCGATGGCGGTACAGGTGGTGGTGGTACCGATGGCGGTACAGGTGGTGGTGGTACGGGTGGTGATGGTACCGATGGCGTTACAGGTGGTGGTGGCACTACCGACGGTGGTACGGGTGGTGGTACTGGTGGTGGTACCGATGGCGGCACTAGTGGTGATACTGGTAGCGGGCCTGTGTGGCAGTATAGATGCTGGGCCTGGTGGCGGTACTGGTGGTGGTACTGGTACCGATGGCGGTACTGGTAGCCTGTGTGGCAGTGCCAATGGAGGTGGGCCTGTGACAGATGATTGACAGATGGGCTGATTGATTGATTGACAGATGGGGTGATTGATTGACAGGTGGGGTGATTGATTGACAGGTGGGGTGATTGATTGACAGATGGGCTGTTTGATTGACAGATGGGCTGATTGATTGACAGATGGGCTGATTGACAGATGGGCTGATTGACAGATGGGCTGATTGGCTGGGCTGATTGATGTGCTGGGCTGTGTGACAGGTCCTCTTTATGGGGGGGGGGGGCGTGTTGTGCACTGTAAACTTATGTAGACAAACTACACTGAGCTAACTTACTGATCTCTTCTCTCTCCTCACAGATCGGTGTGTGAGGAGAGAGCAGGGATCAGGTAGTAACTCCTGTGGAGTTTGTTTACATTTGTGACCGGCTGTGATTGGACACAGCCGGTCACGTGGTAAACAGCCAATTCATTGGCTGTTTACTCTGATCGGGGACGCGCTGTGTCCAAGGGACACTCGCCTTCCCCGATCCCCGCTCTGCAAGCCTGTGGCGGCGCGCACGGAGCGCGCCGCCGAGTTTGTTTTGACAGGTGATCGGCTGTGACGTTGACACAGCCGATCACATGGTAAACAGCCAATGAAATTGGCTGTTTACCGTGATCGGGGTAGTGCTGTGTCCGAGGGACACATGCCGTCCCCGATCACCGCGCTGCGCGCCCCCGCGGGCGCGCGCAAGGCAATATCCTGCAGGACGTCATATGACGTCCAGTATCGATATTGCAACCACTTCCCGGACGTCAATTCGCTATTGACTGGGCGGGAAGTGGTTAAGCACTTAAAGACCGCCCACCGCATATATACTGCGGCAGGGCGGCTCTATTGCGGAAAACTACGTATCTGTACGTAGTTTCATGCAATAGATAGTGTGGGCGCGCTGGCTGCACGGAGGAGGAGTCAATGCGCTTGCTTGTCCGCCGGCCACCTGCAATCGTGGTACAGAGAGGCAGAACGGGGATCTGCCTATGTAAACAAGGCAGATCCCCATTCTGACAGGAGTTCTGCTGTTCCTAGCGATCAGGAACAGTGATATCTGTGTTGTTCCTGTCAGCACTTCCCCCACACAGTTAGAAACACACTGAAGCCCTGTACACACGATCGGTTTTACCGATGAAAACAGTCCGATGGACTTTTTTCATCGGACAAAATCATGTTTTAAATTTTTCCGATGGATCAAAAACCGATAGCAAATGTCGATCGTCTATGGGCAAGTCCATTGGATAAAAAACCCACGCATGCTCAGAATCAAGTCGACGCATGCTCAGAAGCATTGAACTCATCGGAGTGTTTTACGTCACCGCGCTTGGAACGGTCGGTTTTTTGACTGATGGTGTGTAGGCAAGACTGATGGAAGTCAGCTTCATCGGATTTCCGATGGACAAAACCATTGGATCAGAATCCATAGGATATCTGATCGTGTTTACAGGGCTTAAGGGAACACAATTAACCCTTTGATCGCCCCTTTGATCGCACTTCTATGCCAGTGTCCTTTTATACAGTAATCAGTGCATTTTTTTAGCACTGATCACTGTACTGGTGTCCCCAAAAAGTGTCACTTATGATCAGATTTGTCCGCCGCAATGTCGCAGTCCCGCCTAAAAAAAAAGAAAAGTCCATAAATCTATCCCCTATTTTGTAGACGCTATAACTTTTGCGCAAACCAATCAATATACGCTTATTGCGATTTTGTTCACAAAAAAATGTATAAGAATACATATCGGCCTAAACTGATGAATTATTTCGTTTTTCTATATATATTTTTTTGGATATGTATCATACCAGAAAGTAAAAAATATTGTTTTTTTTCAATATTGACGGATTTTTCTTGTTTATAGCGCAAAAAATAAAAACTGCAAAGGTGATCAAATACCACCAAAAGAAAGCTCTATTTGTGGTAAAAAAAAGGACAACAAATTTTATTTGGGTACATCGTTGCACGACCACGCAATTGTCAGTTAAAATAATGCACTGAATGCAGTACTGTATTGAAAAAAATGGCCTGGTCATTATGGGGGTAAATCCTTCTGGGGCTGATTATGTACGCCCAAATGTATAATTATTATCAAAGTGTATACCCCCAGATATGTAACTGTTAACATATGTATACTCCCAATTGTACAATTATTAAAGTGGTCGTAAATCCACAAAAAGAAAAAAAAAACCTGCAAGACAAAGGCATAAGGAGCTAGTATGCATAGCATAGTAGCTCATTATGAAATACTCACCTTAGATCAAAGCTCCTGTATCGGTCCCCACACACCGCTCCGGCCAGCGACATCGCTCCCGGAGTTACTTTCCGGTATCACGGGCTCCGGCGCTGTGATTGTCTGGAGCCACGAAGACGTCACTCCTTGCACATGCGCGTGGGAGCCACCGGTAATGGCACACTAACTAAAGCAATGGCACATTGCTTCAGTGCGCATGTGTCGATGACGTTGGCACATGGAGATACAGGGGATATCTCCTAAACCGTGCAGGTTTAGGAGATATCCGGGGTAGCTACAAGTAAGCCTTATTATAGGGGTATCCGGGGTGGCTACAGGTAAGCCTTATTATAGGGGTATCTGGGGTGGCTACAGGTAAGCCTTATTATAGGGGTATCCAGGGTGGCTACAGGTAAGCCTTATTATAGGGGTATCTGGGGTGGCTACAGGTAAGCCTTATTATAGGGGTATCTGGGGTGGCTACAGGTAAGCCTTATTATAGGGGTATCTGGGGTGGCTACAGGTAAGCCTTATTATAGGGGTATCTGGGGTGGCTACAGGTAAGCCTTATTATAGGGGTATCTGGGGTGGCTACAGGTAAGCCTTATTATAGGGGGTATCTGGGGTGGGTACAGGTAAGCCTTATTATAGGGGTATCTGGGGTGGCTACAGGTAAGCCTTATTATAGGGGTATCTGGGGTGGCTACAGGTAAGCCTTATTATAGGGGTATCCAGGGTGGCTACAGGTAAGCCTTATTATAGGGGGTATCTGGGGTGGCTACAGGTAAGCCTTATTATAGGGGTATCTGGGGTGGCTACAGGTAAGCCTTATTATAGGGGTATCTGGGGTGGCTACAGGCAAGCCTTATTATAGGCTTCCCTGTAGTCAAAAGTGAATTGTAAGGGTTTACAACCACTTTAATAAACACGTACACCCCTTTAAGAAAGAATTAAAAAAATCAATAAAACAGATCAGAATCTGTTGACACACTGATCTCTGCCTGGTGTTTCTTTGTTCACCATCAGTCAAAGATCCAACATAGCTATTGATTATTTCTCTAACACCTAACTTCTGGGTCTTGCTGGCTTTGCTGGGGCATTGGCTCCCAGTGCTGTCATTTAAAGATGGTGATGAGGGAGCGGGGGGAGGGGCTGAGTCCCGCTGTCTGTCTCAATGGATGCAGGAGCGGGGCTCAGGTGCGAGCGAGCACGCACGAGTGCCTCCATGGGAATCGGCTTCCCATTGGAAGAACTGGTTAGAGGGGAGGGGTCAGGAGAGCCGGTAAGTATAGACAGGTAAGTATAGACATGTTTGTTATTTAACAAAAGGCAGAGGAAACCAGCCTTCATACCTGCAGCACATGATGCACACTAAACTTACATCTTCTATAGGCAGCAACACTGATGAGCATGGGCATAATGCAATCTGCGGCCTAGTTATTTCATTGTGTTTTATATGTTATATAGGGTATAATGATTGTATGTATTTCTTATCTGTTTTTTGCTAATAATTTCACCCACTGTGTTTATGTCAATAAAGCTTCAAGATTACATTCAGTTTGACTTATTGCAGAATAGGAGGGTTTAGCTGCATGTCGAGTTGCACACAGGGAAAAGATAGCAAGAACAGAACACATTTGGTGTGAATGTAAATTGACTTGACTATCAGATGTTTGAGGAAATTTGGGAATTTAACCCCTTCCTTACTAGGCACATATACCCCCTTCCTGCCCAGGTGAAATTTCAGCTTTTGGCACTGTCACGCTTTGAATGACAATTGCGCGGTCGTGCGACATGGCTCCCAAACAAAATTGACGTCCTTTTTTTCCCACAAATAGAGCTTTCTTTTGGTGGTATTTGATCACCTCTGCGGTTTTTATTTTTTGCGCTATAAACCAAAAAAGAGCGACAATTTTGAAAAAAAACACAATATTTTTTGATTTTTGCTATAATAAATATCCCAATTTTTTTTTAAAAAAACAATTTTTTTCTCAGTTTAGGCCGATACGTATTCTTCTACATATTTTTGGTTAAAAAAATCGCAATAAGCGTATAGTGATTGGTTTGCGCAAAAGTTATAGCGCCTACAAAATAGGGGATAGAATTCTGACATTTTTTTTATTATTTTATTTTTTTACTAGTAATGGCGGCGATCTTCGATTTTTATCATGACTGCGATATTGCGGCGGACACATCGGACACTTTTGACACATTTTTGGGACCATTCACATTTATACAGCGATTAGTGCTATAAAAATGCACTGATTACTGTATAAATGTGACTGGCAGGGAAGGGGTTAACACTAGGGGGCGAGGAAGGGGTTAAATGTGTGCCCTATGAGTGATTGCTACTGTGGGGGGAGGGGACCGACTGGGGGAGGAGACCGATCTGTGTCCCTATGTACAAGGGACACAGCATCGGTCTCCTCTCTCCCTGGCAGGACATGGATCTGTGTGTTTACACACACAAATCCATGTCCTTGTCAGTGTAACCGCCGATCGCGGGTGCCTGGCGGACATCGCGGCCGCCAGGCACGCGCATCGGCATCTCAGTGATGCGCCAGGCACGCGCGCGCGCCCCCCAGTGGCCGGAGGAGCGGAGGCCGTATAAAGACGGCCTCCCGGCATTTAAGAACCACTTTGCGGCCGTCATTAGTCATATGACGGGCGCAAAGTGGTTAAGGTGCCTCTATGTGGCTATTGGGCATCCTACTTGAACATATGCCACGTGCCGATATAGCTATATCAATAATTGAAACAGCTACTGTATTTCCCTGAAAATAAGCCCGGGTCTTATATTAATTTTGGCAACAAAAGACAAAGTAGGGCTTATTTTCGGGGTAGGTCTTCTCTCCCCCTCTCTCTCCCTGCCTGTGAGGAATGCCCAGTGTGAACGGAGTTAAAATGCTTGTAAAATCCTATAATCCACTCAATTACAAGAGTATATAATGTACAATGTGTGTGTTTCTGTAATATAATTGTGCCAAATACCTTTGTTATAGCGCCGCTCTGCTCTTCTGTGACCCGCCGGAGCTCTCTTCCCCGCATTTATATTACAGAAACATACATATTGTACATTATATACTACTGTAATACAGTGGATTATAGGATTTTACAAGCATTTTAAACTAGGGCTTATTTTCAGGGTAGGGCTTATATTGCAGCCATCCTGGAAAATAACGCTAGGTCTTATTTTCAGGGTAGGTCTTATTTTTGGAGAAAAACAGTAATAATGGACTTTAAAGGCACGTATCATTAAAAAAAAAAATTGTTTTTATAAACAAAGAATATAATACCACAAGTACAAAAATAGAAAATACACAAGACATTTAAAATAACTTGTTTATTTTGTGATACGTGCCTTTAAAGTCGATTATTACAGTGTTTCAATTATTCATATGACTATCACATGTTTTATGAACAATTTGAATTGCTGTTCCTTTCTGGGAATAATGGGAACTTTTCCTAGTTACTGCACTGATTCGGCCATGAGTTTTCATTATACCCAGTGGCTTTATATCTGGGATAGAAGGGGGCACGATAAGGTGGGCAATTTTAAAATAGAAAATCTATGTGCATGTGAAGATGATATATATCCAGTACTGTAACATTATAAGGGTCCCTTCATGTAGGCTCTGTCCACTAATTTTCACTGGGAATCAGTGAACATATCTATGAGCAGCTGGATGAAAATAAACTTGCACCCATTTACATCAGGCTACCTCTGATATGTTATGTTTAGGTCCAGAAAAAAGAAAAAGAATGCAGTCCTTTTCCATAATTTTTCCAGACCTGGGTGGACTTGAAGGTAGGCAGATGTGAAATTTTGAGATCATGGCCTATATAGTAATAGAATGCATTATATGTGACTTCTGATGTTTTCTTCATCAAGGGGGCATTGCTTTCCACTTCATGACATCAAAAAGAAATAAAGTAATTACATCAATTATCACTGCCTGCAAAAATATAGCTCACAGTTATTTATGCTAGTATCCACAGTACTGTGTATTATAGTGTATGCAATGGCTCAACTGCAGTTAGGATAAACTATACTTGGAGAGAAATGATACCATGTGGTTGTGCTACATATAGATACTACCCAAGGGGATGTGTCATTTAGAGTTCACATTATTGCAAACTACAGCTGTATTTAAATAGAAGCTCCTTCAAATTTGAAAATCAAATAAACATCAATTAAAACCTCTCAGCACTAGTTTCAGATTTCAGCAGCTGACTTACATAAGGAAGAAACATGTTTTTTTCTGTATGTTATCCTTAGCTAATTCATTACATCTTTTACCATTGGGTATTTATTTGTAACCATTTGGAAAAGCCATTGTATGCTAAAATGGAAACACTCATGAAACTTGCTGCAAATATACAGTACTGAACTCTAGGCAAACTTTCATAGTAGATTTCCACAGCCCTAACCACTCTGGTTTCTGTGAATTTCACTTTTTAAAATGTTTCTGAAGCTGTAGATTTGTGTGCTCAGCGTGGTTTTTTAAATTGATGCGGAAGTTGTTTGTTTGACCAAAGTTTCTAAGATGTGTCAAACCCCCTCTCTCCTGTTTTGTGATTGTTTGACGGCAATCATATAAGGAGGAAAGTATTTGGCCTCTTTCACACGGGGCGGATCCGTGAAGATCCGCCTCGTGAAGCTCCGCTTGCTCAGCGGGGATCGCTCCGTTGATCCCTGCTGAGCCGACGGATGACTGGGCGGTCCCCGCACACTGTGCAGGGACCGCCCTGTCAGAGCGCCGCTCTCCCCTATGGTGAATCGGATGACGACGGACCGTAGAGTCCGTTGTCATCCGATCCGCTCCGCAGACGGAAGGAAAAATAGGATTTTCCTCCGTCACACTTTTTCGGAGCGGAGCGGAGCGGATGTCAGCGGACATGTCACCGCAGACATCCGTGCTTCCATAGGGATGCATGGAGGATCCATTTCAGGTCCGCCTAAAAAACTGACAGGCGGACCTGAACGGACCTCCGTGTGAAAGAGCCCTTTTTGTTTGATTGCACCTGTATGCACTAGTCAAGGATCAGCCTGTCCCTAATTCAAGAAGTGTATTCTGATTTAAAGGCTAAGTTCACTTTTTTTTTTCTTTTCTTCTAAATTCCAGCTCCCCTATGCACAAATATAGCATTTATGTACTTTTTTTGCAAAAATAGCAAAGTTTTCTATAAAACCTACAGACACGTACCTTATTGTCCTCCATCCATGATTCCAAACGTATCTATTGCTTCTGTCTTACGTCCTTACAGACTCATGACACAGGAAGAAGTTGACCAGCTGATCTAATTAGCACACACCCTGCATCATCCACCCTCCCATTCCCAGCTGCATGTTTTTTAAATGAAATGCAATCGATCAGTGATTACCCTTCTCACTAATTACACAATATCAAAATCAGATTGTATAGTGCAGGGGTCTCCAAACTTTTCAAGACAAGGGCCACATTGTAGATTTTACAAGTACTCGGGGGCCGAAAACGTCTGCACGTCTGTCTCCCCAATATATCAGTGTCCCCAATATATCAGGGTCCCCAGCATAGGTGTCCCCAGCATAGGTGTCCCCAGCATAGGTGTCCCCAGCATACTTTTCCCAGCATAGGTGTCCCCAGCATACTTTTCCCAGCATAGGTGTCCCCAGCATAATTTTCCCAGCATTGGTGTCCCCAGCATAATTTTCCCAGCATAGGTGTCCCCAGCATAATTTTCCCAGCATAGGTGTCCCCAGCAGTATTTTCCCAGCATAGGTGTCCCCAGCATAATTTTTCCCACCATAGGTGTCCCCAGCATACTTTTCCCAGCATAGGTGTCTCCAGCATAATTTTTCCCAGCATAGGTGTCCCCAGCATAGGTGTCCCCAGCATGGTTTTCCTAGCATAGGTGTCCCCAGCATAGGTGTCCCCAGCATAATTTTCCCAGCATAGGTGTCTCCAGCATAATTTTTCCCAGCATAGGTGTCCCCAGCATAGGTGTCCCCAGCATGGTTTTCCTAGCATAGGTGTCCCCAGCATAGGTGTCCCCAGCATAATTTTCCCAGCATAGGTGTCCCCAGCATAATTTTTCCCAGCATAGGTGTCCCCAGCAAAAATTTTCCCAGCATAGGTGTCCCCAGCAAAATTTTCCCAGCATAGGTGTCTCCAGCATAGTTTTACCAGCATAGGTGTCCCCAGCATAATTTTCCCAGCATAGGTGTCCCCAGCATAGTTTTCCCAGCATAGGTGTCCCCAGCATAGTTTTCCTAGCATAGGTGTCCCCAGCATAGTTTTCCCAGCATAGGTGTCCCCAGCATAGTTTTCCCAGCATAGGTGTCCCCAGCATAGTTTTCCCAGCATAGGTGTCCCCAGCATAGTTTTCCAGCATAGGTGTCCCCAGCATAGTTTTCCCAGCATAGGTGTCCCCAGCATAGTTTTCCCAGCATAGGTGTCCCCAGCATAGTTTTCCCAGCATAGGTGTCCCCAGCATAGTTTTCCTAGCATAGGTGTCACCAGTATAATTTTTCCCAGCATAGGTGTCTCCAGCATAATTTTTCCCAGCATAGGTGTCTCCAGCATAATTTTTCCCAGCATAGGTGTCCCCAGCATAGTTTTCCCAGCATAGGTGTCCCCAGCATAATTTTCCCAGCATAGGTGTCCCCAGTATAATTTTTCCCAGCATAGTTTTCCCAGCATAGGTGTCCCCAGTATAATTTTCCCAGCATAGGTGTCCCCAGCATAATTTTCCCAGCATAGGTGTCCCCAGCATAATTTTCCCAGCATAGGTGTCCCCAGCATAATTTTCCCAGCATAGATGTCCCCATTATCAGTGTCCCCAGCAGAGTCTCCTGTACATGTACATGTTCAGATTTATGCCCATTTGACACTTTCCTGTACAAGCCGACTTCAGCTCTCCTGCACCTTCCGACTCCCGCCCACTGCTACACACACAGGCTGTAAGGTGGAAGGATTCCTAATGAAAACAGCGGGCGGGAAACCAGGAGGTGCCACGCTGACGACGTCACTGCAGCCAATCCTCAGCTCAGCACTGCAGCCAATCCTCTGGTAGCACGGGAGGGTGTGCGGGGAGCGGCTTTTTGTCCTGGACCTGCCAGACATAGACTGCCGATAACAGCAGCTGCTTTTAAAAGCCAGAAGATCGGCAGTGCTGTGTTGGCAGAGTCTGTGCAAGCTGGGGGCCGGACAAAACACACCCGCGGGCCGGATGTGGCCCGCGGGCCGGGGTTTGGAGGCCCCTGGTATAGTGTATGGCCATCTTTATACAAGTACATAGGAGGGAGTGGACAGAAACACTCAGCTGTCAAGCCCTGTTCACAACTCTGCATAGCGGGAACTCGCATTCCCACATGTGTTTTATTTTTTTTAGTGAGGGGGGAGGCGTTTCGGAGCATTTTCACTCATCACACATAGGGCAGCTTATCCACCTGAATGGGCCGTCCTACACACAACAATCACTCCAAAGAAGCTTCAGGACTTTTTTTTAGAGCGGAGCTTGGTGCGTTTTTTTAACTGCGATTTTTGGTGCAGCGATTTCTGGAATGCAAGGAGACGCACAGATGTGAATGGAGCCTCATTGTTCTTGTGGTAACGCACCAATTTCACTTTCAGGCCCCATTCACATCTAGCAAAATGGGAGCGCACGTTTTGTGTCTCGTTTTTCCTGTGACACGCATAGGGCAGCCTGTTGATTTAAATGGGCTGTGCTATATGTGGCTCATGGGACATGTTGGCGTTTTGTGGGATGCGTGTTTGTGCAATCTCCTTTTAGATTTACCAAATCTATATAATAGGAGGGAACACCTATATATCCAATCAGGCAGGCCCTTGCACTACATAATTGATGGCAGATCTGAAGGAGATTTTACAATCAGATTGTATAATGTATGGCCACATTTATACATCTAAAATTACTAGTTGCGCTTTCAGTGCCATTAACCACTTCAATACAGGGCTTTTTGTACCTATTCAATACCGGGCCTATTCTAGCACTTCTCTCCTACATGTACAAATCATCATTCTTTTGCTAGAAAATTACTCAGAACCCCCAAACATTATATATGTTTTTTTAGCAGACACCCTAGGGAATAAAATGACGGTCACTGCAACATTTTTTCTTGCACGATATTTGCGCAATAATTTTTCAAACGCCTTTTTTAAAAAAAAAAAATGGTTTCATGAATTAAAAAAATAACAAAACAGTTAAGTTAGCCAAATTTTTGGGGAAAATATGAAAGATAATGTTACGCCGAGTAAATAGATACCTAACATGTCACGCTTTAAAATTGCGCACACTCATGGAATGGCGCCAAACTTCGGTACTTAAAAATCTCCATAGGCGACGCTTTAATTTTTTTTACAGGTTACCAGGTTAGAATTACAGAGGAGGTCTAGTGCTAGAATTGTTGCACGCGCTCTAACGCACGCGGCAATACCTCACATGTGTGGTTTGAACGGCGTTTACATATGTGGGCGACTTACGTGTGCATTCGCTTCTGATCGCGAGCTACCGGGGACAGGGGCGTTTTAATTTTTTTTTTTTACTTATTTTTTTTTTTTTTACAATGATTTTACTTTTTTTTTTTTTTTTATCACTTTTATTCCTATTACAAGGAATGTAAACATCCCTTGTAATAGGATATGTGTGACAGGTTCTCTTTATTGAGAGATGCGGGGTCAATAAGACCCCACATCTCTCCTCCAGGCTGGAAAGCATGAGATCAGTGAAAATTTTTTCACTGATCTCATACTTACAGCCGCAGTGGCGGCTTTGTTTACATTTGAAGCCCGGGCGTGACGTCATCACATCGCGCCCGGGCCTCCGACGATCATAGAGATGACTGGTGACCATCTGGTCATCAGTCATCTCTATGCTCATCACGTGACCCCACCAACGACGCCGGAAGATTCGCTCCGGGTCCCCGACCGCCGCTATGATCGTTCTTATGGTGCGCAGAATCGCCGGCACTTCAAAAGGATATCTGAATGATGCCTCTAGCTGCAGGCATCATTCAGATATCTCCCTACAAAGCCGAGGACGTCATATGACGTCCACCCAGGATGGGAGATCCCATCTGTGGACGTCATTTGACTATGGCTGGGTAGGGAAGTGGTTAATTGTTAACAACACACCAAACACAGAAGCAAACACATTTTGCCAAGTGAAAAAACGAGGGGCAAATGCTGCAAAAACGCACAGTAGAAAACACGCAAACCACAAAACGCCAACATGTCCCATAAGCCACATATAGCACAGCCCATTGAAATCAGCAGGCTGCCCTATGCGTGTCACAGGAAAAACGAGCCACAAAACATTTGCTCCCACTATGCTAGATGTGAATGGGTCCTGAAAGTGAAATTGGTGGGATAACACAAGAACAATGAGGCTCCATTCACATCTGAGTGTTTCCTAGCATTTAAAAATTGCGCTGCACCAAAAATTGCAGTAAAAAACGCCCAAGCTCCGCTCTAACAAAACGCCTGAAGCTTCTTTGGAGCGAGTGTGTAGGACGGTCCATTCAGGTGGATGGGCTGCCCTATGTGTGATGAGTAAAAATGCTCCAAAACACCTCCCACCTCGCACAGATAGGAATGGTAATCATTGGAAATCCTGGGGTACGACTTGTCATGCGACTTTGCAGCCCCAAGTTGCACCAGTGGAAATCGAACCTTAGTGGCATTCCTCAGCATGGACATCTGCACTGACAATCAAGGCACTGATCATCAGTGTCTTGATGATCAGTGCAGCCCTACCAGTGCTGCTCATCATTGCATATTAGTGCCATCTATCAGTACCCATCAGTGCCCTATCAGTGACACCCATCAGTGCCGCCTATCCGCGCAGACTATCAATGTCTATAAGTGCTGTCTATCAGTGCCGCATATCAGTGCTGCCTATCAGTGCCCATCAGTTCTGCATATTAGTGCTTCCTCATCGGTGCCCACGAGTGCCACCTCATCAGTGCCATCAGTGCAGCCTATCAGCGCAGCCTTTTAGTGCCCATAAGCGCAGCCTATCAGTGCCCATACAGTCATGGCCGAAATTGTTGGCACCCCCGAAATTTTTCCAGAAAATCAAGTATTTCTCACAGAAAAGTATTGCAGTAATACATGTTTTGCTATACACATGATTATTCCCTTTGTGTGTAGGGATATAAGGGAGGAAAAAAAGCAAATTGGACATAATGTCACACTAAACTCCAAAAATGTGCCGGTCAAAATTCTTGGCTCCCTTAACTTAATATTTGGTTGCACACCCTTTGGAAAAAATAACTGAAATCAGTCGCTTCCTATAACCATCAATAAGCTTCTTACACCTCTCATCCGGAATTTTGGACCACTCTTCCTTTGCAAACTGCTCCAGGTCTCTCTTATTGGAAGGGCGCCTTTTCCCAACAGCAATTTTAAGATCTCTCCACAGGTGTTCAATGAGATTTAGATCTGGACTCATTGCTGGCCACTTTAGAACTCTCCAGCGCTTTGTTGCCACCCATTTCTGGGTGCTTTTTGACGTATGTTTTGGGTCATTGTCCTGCTGGAAGACCCAAGATCTCGGACGCAAACTCAGCTTTCTGACACTGGGCTCTACAGTGCGACCCAAAATCCTTTGGTAATCCTCAGATTTCATGATGCCTTGCACACATTCAAGGCATCCAGTGCCAGAGGCAGCAAAACAACCCCAAAACATCATTGAACCTCCACTATATTTCACTGTAGATACTGTGTTCTTTTTTTTGTAGGCCTCATTCCTTTTTCGGTAAACAGTAGAATGATGTGCTTTACCAAAAAGCTCTATCTTGGTCTCATCTGTCCACAAGACGTTTTCCCAGAAGGATTTTGGCTTACTCAAGTACATTTTGGCAAACTGTAGTCTTGCTTTTTTATGTCTCTGTGTCAGCAGTGGGGTCCTCCTGGGTCTCCTGCCATGGCGTTTCATTTCATTTAAATGTCGACGGATAGTTTGTGCTGACACTGATGTTCCCTGAGCCTGCAGGACAGCTTGAATTTCTTTGGAACTTGTTTGGGGCTGCTTATCCACCATCCGGACTATCCTGCGTTGCGACCTTTCATAAATTTTTCCTTCCGTCCATGCCCAGAGAGATTAGCTACAGTGCCATGGGTTGCAAACTTCTTGATAATGTTGCGCACTGTGGACAAAGGCAAATCTAGATCTCTGAAGATGGACTTGTAACCTTAAGATTGTTGATATTTTTCCACAATTTTGGTTCTCAAGTCTTCAGACAGTTCTCTTCTCTTATTTCTGTTGTCCATGCTTAGTGTGGCACACACAGACACACAATGCAAAGACTAAGTGAACTTCTCTCCTTTTTATCTGCTTTCAGGTGTGATTTTTACATTGACCACACCTGTTACTTGCCCCAAATGAGTTTATAGGAGCATCACATGCTTGAAACAATCTTATTTATCCACAATTTTAAAAGGGTGCCAAGAATTTTGACCAGCCTATTTTTGGAGTTTTGTGTGACATTATGTCCAATTTGCTTTTTTTCTTCCCTTTTTTTGTTTTGTTCCAATACACACACAGGGAATAAACATGTGTATAGCAAACCATGTGTTACTGCAATACTTTTCTGTGAGAAATACTTGATTTTCTGGAAAAATTTCTGGGGTGCCAAAAATTTCGGCCATGACTGTAAGTGCTGCATATCAGTGCTGCCTATCAGTGCTGCATATTAGTGCCTCTTCATCACTGCAGCCTCATCAGTGCCCATCAGTGCTTGTCAGTGCAGTCTCATCAGTGCACATCAGTGAAGGAGAAAAATTACTTATTTACAAAATTTTATAAAAGAAACTAAGAAAAACTTTTTTTTTTTGTGTCTTTTTTTCTTTTATTTAGCAAAGAATAAAAAAAACCCAGTGGTGATTAAATACCACCAAAAGTGATTAAATAGCACCAAAATAAATCTCTATCTGTCTCAAAAAATTATAAAAAAGTAATTTGGGTACAGCGTTGCATTGACCGTGCAATTGTCATTCAAAGTGTGACAGCGCTGAAAATTGGCCTGGGCAGGAAGGGAGAGAAAGTTCCCTGTAGTCAAGTGGTTAAAATAGATCCACTGTATCAGCATAATAATCCTGGCACATTATTATTATTATTATTTTTATTTTTTTTAGCTTTTTTACTCTCTTTTTTAAAGGTCTTAGCTTTTGGAGTTTTTATTTCAGTTTTAGAAAGATAATGCTACTTACTACAGTAAACTAGATGAAATGGTATGGGTGAGTAACAGAAAATAGTAACTTATTTGGTCTGAAGTATGTTCCATTCAGTACTAATTCAAATACATGAATGCAAATATTTAGCCCAACTTTTTATTTATTTTTTTGCATTCTGTGTCCAGTTGGGGGAGAATTTTTCAATTTCATGTCCAAGAATTAGGTAAGTGAGGGAATATCTCTCCACTAGGTAGTGGCGTGCTTAGTGTTGGGCAGGAGAGGGGAGCAGTCTGCTCTAGGGACAGCTAGCTGCAAGGTTGGGGGGCACTTGTCCTGGGTCTGATACGCCCGCACCATATATTATTACTCTGCGGTAGTTTCTGCAACCAGAGGCTCTCCAGGAGCCCTTGTATTGTGATAATGTGTAGACCTCAGATGCAGAGCAGTGCAGAGTAGAGGAAATGGCTCCCAGGCCCCCAGCTGAGGGTAAGCCTTGGAGGACATCTTCTCATTCTGCACAGGGAGCTGTTCTGCTTTTAAGGTCTGGCAAGATTTTTTGTATATGGGGAGATCTTTTCTGGATAGGGGGAAATTTCAGGAGGGGGCAGAAGGAGGAAGAATTTTACTGGGGTTGGGGAGGAATATTTACTAGTTTATTGGGGCTTGACCTTGGAAGTGTATTTTTTTATTCTCTCCATGTATTTTCTGCAAATTAATAATTTATTTTCATTTCATGATCACTACTGAAAGTAATTTTGAAATGTAGATCTACCCCCCCCCCCCCCAGGGGCAACTGGTAATTAACCAATTTCTTTTCAGAACACAGTGCAGAGGCAGCCAGGCATACAGCAACAACAGTCCATTCACTTCGGCTCATTAATCAGTCTAGGCAGTTGTCTTTTGTTAGTTTATTTGCTAGTATAATCTTTCAAGGGGATTTGAGGTGATGCAGGATACTCCTACACACTGGGACAAAGGTGTCAAAGGACAGTTCTTTAAACAACAGCAGCACAAATGATTCTTACTCACAGCTAGGGATCATGAGATATTTAGCAATCCAAAACAGTACAACTGAAACATTCACGGCTGGGGACCATGAAGTAGTATGAGCACAAATAAAGGCCGACTGGAACAGTCCACAGTTCACGGCTGGGGACCATGAAGTAGTATGAGCATAAGTAGAGGTTTTACTCACTGGATCCTGGTACACAAACAGTCCATAGATGCAGCCTCTTGCAAAATAGTCCAGCTTTCAATTCAAATGTTTTAGGGGGCACACGGCCCCTCTCCTCCCAGCCCCCCCCCACAGGGGGAAACAGACCAACTCCTCAGGACTCCAGATTATTTAACAAACTAGCTCCACCTGGGCACACCTTCCCAGGGATTGGCTGGGCCCTGCTGAATATTCAGACTGAAATTTTGAATTCTCCTGTTCTAAACTCTAGAAACTTCTTCTAGAGACAAGGGGATGTAATTTAACTCTCAGCCTGTGAAGCGCTGAGCAGACCAAATCAAAAAATCACTGCCCCTGTGATTACTGCAGAAACTAAAAATGAAATGTACCTAGCAGCCTAACTAGGAGGAGGGGGGATATTAAAAAATAATCAGTCCAGGTTGTCAAAAAAGGTAGGCACACCACTGCCAATAGGCACACATTTAGCGTAGGGAGAAAATTACTTTACTAAATGAATTTTTTTATTTTTGTGCCCTCATTGGGAAGATTTAGTGCAAGCACATGCTGGGTCCAACGCTGTATCCTGGCCTAGGCCAACAAGGCCTAGGCCTAGGGCAGCACTTTGCAGGGGGGAAGCACGGAAAGTGTCCCCACCAGCTAGCGCTACACTGTTGGTGTAGTGCCAGTCTTATGGGGCGGACTGGGCTGAGAGGTAAATTAGTCCCCATAAAGCGGCTGCACTGCTTCCGGTATGCTATATGTTTTCTGCTGCACCACTGGCATGGTTATTTCTTCTTAGTCCTCTCCATAAATTGAGCAGAAAATTGTGCTTAAAGTAGAACTATAGGCAACACTTTTTTTTTTTTTTCATTTTGGATAGAGTAAGGGAGGGTTATAGCCCCTGTCAGTTTATTTTTTACCATCCCTGTCCCATTGCAGAGATTTCACTTCACTTCCTGCCCCATAGCAAAACAGGAAGTGAGAGGAAATCTATGCAAATAAGGGAATCCATTGCCCCCCCCAGGCCCTCAGAACTAGTATCCCCACTCGAAAATTTCAGGGTGGGTCTTAAACAGCAAGGGGTGTGGCCTTGACAGGAAGGGGTGGGTCATATTTAAAGTAGGGGGTGCACGGGTTTAGTCAGGCCTAGGGCAGCACAAAACCTAATCACACCACTGGCTGGGTCATCAGCTGCCTTAAGGGATTCTGGAATTCTGGTGTGTTGCTAAACTTTTTTTAAAGAGAAGTATGGCCAAAACTTGTTTGGTCATGCTTCTCATGTGGGTCACAGGAGTGCATTTACTTTTACATGTCTGTTACCCAGAAAAAGCTGACAGTGGGCTAAAGTTTGCTGACATCACAGAGCTGAATTAGTCTCTGGATGTATCTTGACAATAATATCAGGATTCACTCAGTTGACTGGCCAGAAGCTGGCTCAGTCTGTCAGTGCCTTCAGAGAGCCTGAGACAGCCATTTCCACAACCGGCACTCCAGTGAGAACTGGAGGGGCAGAGCAGAGAGTGGTGACTGACAGTCACCGCTCTGTGCTCAGAATGGACCCAAGAACTGAGTGATCAGTGGTCATGTGATTGCTCAGTTCTTGGGCTTAGAGCTGGCAGGGGAAAGCTGCAGCATCACACCGATGCTGCAGCCACATAGGGGAGTATGTATGTTTTTTTTTTTCTTTTTACTTCCTGAACTCCTCCTATCAGCATAATGAGGTTACCACGAAGATATGTCTGCTCTCAATAACGCTAGCGCTAAATATACATCCCAGGTCGGATTCTCAATGTAAATTTAGGGGTTGCACTTTGCAGAGGTGCCTTGTTGGCTTTACATGCATTTGCAATTGTATGCACCAAAACTTTGTTTTTAATTTAAAATGTTTGTGTTGTAACATTGGGGAGATTCCCTTCACTTTCTGTCTTGGTGAATGGTCAGTGAGAAAGGAAATGGGGGCTAACCTCCACAATGAGTCCTGGTTTTTCCTCACTCCGCTCTAAAGTAAAAAAAAAGTTTTGGCTTGAGTTACATTTTTATGAAAGTCAGTAATTAAACATACTCGCTCAATAATGACCCATGCTGTTCATTTCTAAGGTTAACTAGTTGGTTAAATAAACTGCAGTTTTAGGCACTCTGACCTTGGCTGTTTCAGCACTGAGTTCACTTTGAATTTTCATGGCAGCTGAAATAAAATAACACTTTGTGTCTTTTTAAAATAGGGTTAAAAACATTCAGAGAATGTGAAAACATTGATTATTTGCAGCACTAACACTATTCCAGTACTTCATTTGGGATTTAAGTCCTCCATCTAAACAAAGAGACCTTTTTACTCTTGTAATAGTACACCTTTTCTCTGGGGGTCCTAATGCATTTTGTACTAGAAAGGAATTGTTTTTGAGATGATGAAGCCAGAAATCCGACAGCAGCAGATGGATATTACTGAGCTAATAGGATTATTAATCTTTCATAAAAGCAAACAGTTGTCAGGAGAGGTATTTTCTAATATTTTATTGGTAGGGTTATTATCATGATGGTGGTCTGTACAAATTAAAGGTATGTAAAGAAATGGCTGTTTCAGATTAATAGTATTTATAAGAGTCTGACTATAATAGCAGTTACCTGATGAATTATGTAAATTATAAAAATACAATAGATTCATTACATAGTTAAAATACACCAAATCTTCTCCCCAAACTAGGTATTTTAAACAAACGTTCCTAGGTTTATGGAAGCTAAAGTGATTTGACATAATTGTTAAACCGTTTTTGAAAGTTTGGAGGTATATAAACTGATATTTTATAACATGATTTTTACTATTATAATGTGTGTTATGTTATCATGCCTTTAACATGCTTGATAAGTTCACTTTTCAGAGCATGTTACAGGTTACGCCCAAAACTTGAGTGCAACCTGCAACATCCTCTAGACCTGACCCTGCACCCCTGATCCCCCCTCTCCCTGTGACAGAGGGCAGGGGATCTTCTCCCCACACCCGGTGTAACCTTTTGAACTCCACCCACACGTCTGCATCATTTATTCACAGCAATCTGTGAATGTAAGAACTAAAAGCTGTCAGCCGCAATGGTTCATTTACAAGCCCTGAAGCTTGTAAACAGTTACAGGCTGAAAGCTGCAGGACTTGTCTGCAGGATCCTGACATTGCACTTGTGATGCACTGATCATAGGTGCAATGGTTTGCAGGCTTCTTAGGAAAAATATAAAAAATTAAAAAAAAAAGTTAAAAAAAAATTATGTGCATTTACTATTTTTTCCCCAAGAGGTGAACTTAGCCTTTAATTTCCAATGTGTCTAGTGCATAATAAAAGAGCCCAGCACTAGCTCTGGACTTTTTGACTGCTCTTGCAGACTGGGGATGAGGTTCAAGTTCACACAGAATCCCTGGGATTTGCAAAGTTCTTGAATCGCAGACTTTTGGCTGAAAGATTTGCAGGTTCACAGTCAGAAATAAGGAACTACAACTATAATGCTTTGTATAGGGTTTGCCCTTCTTAGGAGGGTCACAGGAGCCAATCAATTGATGGAATGTATGACCCTTTCTATAAAAAGAGTGGGCATACAGAAGCTTTATTGTCAGTGTGTGTTTGCGATGTTAGGTGGGGATCACAATGCTATGTAGGTAGAGAGAATTTTTTTATTTTTTTTTAATGTTAACATTTTGGCTTTGGTACATTTCCTTCATGGCAGTGCATGGTTTCACGTATCTTTTGTTTGACAATAGATTTCTTATTAGCCCTACAAATGTCCAGAATTGAATAAATAACATTTGCCCCTGTAGACTTGAAGACTGGGGTTAACCTCAAAGCTTGCAAACCTCGAGCAAGATTCAGGAAATTGTTCACAAATTGAACCCAGGCAAAATTGCTCATCCCTACTGCAGACTGAAGATCTAGATATTACCCAACCTTGCTTGGAGAGAAGAAAAGGGTGTGTCACTCCTCTGAGTCATTTAGCTGAAGCATTCAGGTATGTGATTGTTTTTAACCTGAGATACATGGCTAAAAGGAAATGCAAGAATATTTTTTATTTTTCAGTTCAGTATGGGGCCTGGGACAGAGCTCTCTTACTGCAGGCATAGATCACCACTAGGGATGGGCTCAGGCGTGTTTGAATTGTAGTCCCAACCCACCTGAGCAATCCCACCAGGAAGCCCTCACTGCACACTGCTAAACATAGGGAGTGAGGCATTTCCCGGCCCGCAGCTGCACATACACACGCTGCCTATGATTGGCGATGTGCAGTGACAGGTTCCTGGTGGGATTGCTCAGGTGGGTTGGGACTACAATCCCAACACACCTGAGCCCATCCCTAATCACCACTGTAGTTACTATAGCAATCTATTGCTTGCTGATTGCAGTCAGCAATAGATCACCATTAGAAGTGATCTGTTGTTGAACAGCTGCTTAGGCGGGTCTGGATTTGGATTTGGTTTCCACTGACCAGTTTCTGACCTCAAATTAAAAACTAAAGTAAAAATAAAGTGTAGAAAATAGAAGAATAAATAAACAAACACATACATAAATGAAGATACATGTAGCGGGCTCTTCATCCCCTCTCCCCGTCCCCTCTATTAAAGTTCTGCTCGCAATGTCTCTGGTCTAGGGGTATGATAGGGTAGGGAGAGGGTGCGCTACGCCTGGCTTCCACCACAGATGTATAAGTGGTATTAGCAATGCCTTCCTTTACCTTCGGGCCTGTATTGTGCATCAGATCCTCCCTCCAAGAGTCTCCAAGAACCTCGTCTGCCAGAAACTTGAGCCACACACCGTTAAAGTCCAACACTCCTTTATTTAGCACATAACATGGACTCCCTTGGCTATAGAACAGAAAAGGAGGTGTGTGTACGAATAGGCCCAGACACAAGTTCGATCCTCCATTCTCCTCCAAAGAGTGGGTTATGGTCTCCGCACGTGGGAAATTCACCTTCCGGACAGTCTCCGACAAGAGGCTCACCCGTCACCGGCAGTATGCTGCACCGGGTCTTCAGATGAGGAGCTCTTCCCGGTCCATTGCGCCCACCTCGGATTCAGGCATCCATCTCCAGAGTACCCTAGGATCCTTCCCTCGCGGAACTCAGTGTTGGGCACTGAGCTCCGGACCACGGTCCGAGTACCTCACCCCAGGCTAAAGGTGCCTGAGATGGAACACGATCTCCGGTGGTCCTCTAGGCCTAGTCCGCCTAGAGGACAAACACGAACTCCGTCCGCAGGCTAAAGGTGCCAGGGACCAACAACCCCATGACCAAGATGGCCAACCCCTTTTATCCCCTCTTCCAGCAAGCACGGCTGGTTCCCCGCCCCACCATACCGCTGCCCAGAGAGGACAAAAGTAAGCTCAGCACACAGCGGTATCCGTCCGTCGGCCCACAGTGACAGCGCCACCCAGTGGACCTCCGGAGACACACCACTGGTGTCACCGAAAAATTCAAAAACTTACGGCGGGAAAGTAAGTACCCGCTACATACTCCCCCCTGTTATTTGACACTGGTCCCCAGTGTCTGGAGTAAACCACATCCTAAACAACTGACATGGTTCAGTCCAGAAACCACTAACAATTGAAACAGAAAAACTTTTTGGAATCTCTAACGAAGAAGTTGTGTCTGAGCCCCTGTAATAAAAGAGGAGTGAAAGACAACACATTCAACATGAAATCACATTTCAACATTTTACTTTCCCCCCCCATCCTAACTAAAGACCTCCTCAGAGTATGTAATCTTACTGGGATGTCCTCCTGTAGAGGGAAAAGAAATAAAATTTAACATGTAAAACCCTGACACATGTATCCGTGTGTATGAGGAAAATACATTTCTTGAAACTTCATTGAGACCCATATGCACCCGGCTGCAGACTCCTCATACCTCTGGGTGATCCTCACTGTGTCGTACCTGTGACATCTCTGCCTCCCTTCCCCATTTTTTGCCTGCGGTATTAGAATTCCACCATAAGATAAGAGCTCATACTTGCTGGCAGCCATGAGAGAGTGCCAACATCTTCCTTGTGAGGTGTGTCCAGTAGATGGAGTGGCCCAGAAAACTTAATTTTTCTTAGAGTCTGAAATCAGAAAATGGTTAGTACTTCCAGCCCAAAAACTATTTTTTAACCCACCAATAGATAAACCCACACAATTGAATGCAATTCATGCACCAACATTCCCCCAGATATAGACCCTGTATGCCCTGGCTTTCTATTTCCCAGAAACCTTAATTTCTTCTACTGGCTTGCCTTTAGTCACCTAGGTGGTGACTGATCCAATCCTAAAATTAATGTGTGCCAAAATTATTAAGGTTCAAGCTCGCCTGCTTCAGGCACATTGAGAGTGTGCCAGCGAATTGAAATACTGACAAGATTATTCCATCCCTTTGTGTCAAAAAATGTGATCCTCCATCACCACTGCTTGCCAGGTATCTCTCCATGGCTCTGACATGACATAAAATCATGCTCCTGTTCAGGAACATGCGAGTGCGCGGTCATCTGCTTAGGGATTGTTATCTTTCTTCTCTGCTCCAATTGCTGCATTGGCTTCTTCCTCTGTGTTGACAGGTCCAAATGATTGTTTGCCCTGGTCAATGCTGAAAACACTCACACCTTCTGCTTCTGAGCTGTTATGAACCCCAATGCAGAGGCTCCAATTCTTGCCTTGCAGTTTCCCAACATGGACTCTGGATGAATGCTGGGGTTAATATATACATTGTAAATGACTTTAATGGTCACTTGCAGGACTTTGTAAGCAAAGCATGGATGTTGGCAGGGTCACTGGCAGGTGAAGGGGTTTTAAGGGTACTCCAGGTACATGACAAACCAGCCAAGGGTTAATACTGCAAACCACCAAAAGAACCCTGGTACCGGGAGACAACTTCAATGAACAGAAGATGCAAAGAGTGAGTTCAAAAAGTGTCTGATTTTTATTGGGGGGGTATACAGCTTATATTTAGTTCAACTTTACCAATCACAACCAATCACAATAGGGGAGGGGGGGTGGTTAGTAAAGGGATATATTGAATATCAATAATAATTAAATCATTTATACTCGCTTATAACCTCTAAAAACATGGCCAACATAAGGTTACCAAAGTGGATTTACCATCTGGCTATGACTAATAAGTCAGGCTTTCCTGTTCCATGTCCATGTCCCATTAAACAGGAAGAAAGCCTAGACCACATTCTTTATATAGAAGATACAAAGCAGAAATGCCTATGCAAGTTATCTTTTTGTGTGTGTGCCTTGCAAAAAGCAGTTACAAGCTGGAAATACAGAATGAGCTTTAAGTTAAAGGTTGTGACAGCAGGAAGATAAAGTCACCTGGTTGCATCCAGGGGGGTAGATATATTTCGCCCAGATTCAGGCTTTACGCCGACTTATACAACTAGGTGGAGAGTTGTATAAGCCCAGCTGAGGCTAGTGGGCTCATGGATGACTCATACCTCTAGGGAGAGTGTGGGGCGTCGTGCAGACAGGGAGTTGATGAGACCAGCTGAAGCTTGTCAGCTCATTTAGGCCTCTATAAGAACTCCCAGCTTCATTAGGGGTTAGCTCATGCCTGGAAGCAGACCTGTGTGGACTTCCTGGAGAGAGTGAACCCTTGTGCGGTGAGACAAAGCCTGTGTGGCTATTTGCTTGGACATTTAAAACCAGGGACTTAGGGACTAGGACAGCACTAGGCTGATCCCAGTTGTTAGTTAGGAAACCTGTATGTTTAGTCAGAGGTCAACTTGACCAGGATTTATTTTGTTTATGTTTCTTTTGCTTTGCTGTGTTTTTGTCACTGTAAATAGAAAATAAACCGCACCTTTTTGATTTTGAAAACCACAAGCTCCGTCTACTGGGCCTGTTTTTGTGTGGGGAGCCCATCCCGGGGGTCACACACACCCGCTGCCGAGCTAACCCCCTCACAGTTGGTGGAGAATGCGGGCAGTTTTTTTTAAGCCAGCATGGAGGAGATACTGAAACAGCTGGCTCTAGCAAATGCCAATCAACAGCAGACAAATGCAGGTTTGCAAAGGAGCCTTGCAGCCCAGCAGCAAGCTCATCAACAGAGCCTTGCAGCCCAGCAGCAAGCTCACCAACAGAGTCTGGAAGCTCAGCAACAAGCCCAGCAGCAATCTGAGGCCCGCTTCATAGACCTGTTACAGAAGCAAGAGCAGAGACTACAACAAATGGAAGCAGTAGTGCAGCAACGTCCGCAGACCAGTGAGGAAAGCCGTCCCACTAATACCGCGTCCTTTGGGGTGAGTCGTTTATTGACAAAAATGACTGGAGAGGATGATCCAGAGGTATTTTTGACCACATTTGAAAGGACTGCTGAAAGAGAAAAGTGGCCTGAGGAGCAGTGGGCTGGACTGGTGGCTCCTCTGTTAACTGGTGAATCGCAGAAGGCTTACTATGACCTAGAGCATGACCAAGCAAAAGACTATGTGATGCTAAAAGCTGAAATATTGGCAAGGCTGGGTGTCACCCTGGCTGTCCGGGCTCAGCGTGTGCATAACTGGACTTTCCAGCTTGGAAAACCCCCCAGGTCTCAAATGTATGATCTCATTCACCTGAGCAGGAAGTGGCTACAGCCAGAGACTTTGTCCGCACCAGAGATTGTGGAACGTGTTGTAATGGATCGGTTTTTGAGAGCTCTTCCTACTGCCATCCAAAAGTGGGTAAGCCATGGAGACCCAGAGACGGCCGGTGGTCTTGTGGATCGTGTAGAGAAATACTTGGCTACAGAGAACCTGACGGCCTCTTCCAGAGACACTCGGACTTTCCACCCTAAGACCAGACCATCCCCAGGGGCGGATAAGATGATTCCAAGGGGTAAGGGTGGAGAGAGTGAGAGGGTGGGGGCTCTACCCCAAGTTTGGCGAGAACAGCCTGGGAAATCAGCGGCTCAAGAGGCGGCAAGAAGGATCGTTTGCTACCGCTGCCGGCAAGCGGGACATATTGCAGCAAATTGCCCGGTTGTGGAGGAACCCATGCAGTGTGACTTTCTGACGGGCAGACGTCAGTCGCTGTGTGCGACAGTCGCATGCACTGCCATTCGAGGAACTGAGAAACATTTATGCAAAATGTGTGTTAATGGTAGAAATGTTGTGGTATTGCTGGATTCAGGTAGCCTTGTGACCCTGATAAAGGCTGAGTTAGTTAAAACAGAGGTCTCTGGGAATAGCAAGGTAGCTGTTATTTGTGTGCATGGGGACACGCGAGAGTATCCAGTGACTACAGTGTGTTTCGAGACCCCCAAAGGTACCCTCTCTCATCCAGTGGGCTTAGTATCTCAGTTACCGCATGACGCCATTGTGGGAAGGGATTTTCCGAAGTTCTGGGAACTGTGGGATGATCCTGAGCCCCCCACTGGTGCACCTATGTACCAGGAATGTGATAGCCAGAACTCCCCTGAGAGTGGTGAGGACTCTCCGGAATTTCCCTTGTCAGTATTGGCAGGGGAGACTCAAGAAACTGGAGAGGAGCCCACCTCCTCAGACGAAAGCCTACCGTCTGTGGAGTTTTCTGATCTTGAGGTTCACAGGGAAAACTTTGCCACAGAACAGTTGAAAGACCCCGCCCTAATAAAGGCACGGGAAAACGTAGTGAAAATAGATGGCGAGTTAGTGAACCCAGATAATACCTGCACTTACCCATACTTCAGCGTAGAGAAGGACCTACTGTATCGGGTGGCAAAAAGGGCAGAAGAAACCGTTGAGCAGCTTGTGGTGCCCAAACCTTACAGGAAGTTGGTGTTGGAGTTGGCCCATGGGCACATTCTTGGAGGTCATCTGGGGACAGAGAAAACCCGAGAGAGGGTATTACAGAGATTCTATTGGCCGGGGGTGATGAAGGACATAGAAAATTATTGTTCCTCCTGCCCTGTGTGTCAGAGGTCGGCCCCGATGCCACATTTCCGTAGCCCGCTGGTCCCTCTACCCATCATTGAGGTCCCGTTTGAGAGGATCGCCATGGATTTGGTAGGTCCTATAATCAAGTCCGCTAGGGGGCACCAGTACATATTAGTTATAATGGACTATGCCACCCGTTATCCAGAAGCGATCCCTCTCCGAAATACCTCGGCCAAAACCATAGCCAAAGAGCTATCTCTTGTGTTTAGCCGGGTGGGTATTTGTAAAGAACTGCTTACGGACCAAGGTACACCCTTTATGTCCCGGGTTATGAAGGAGCTATGTAAATTGTTCAAAGTGACGCAATTACGTACATCGGTGTATCACCCCCAAACCGATGGGCTGGTTGAAAGATTCAACAAAACCCTAAAACAAATGTTGAAGAAAGTGGTGGATAGAGATGGAAAGGATTGGGACTGTCTACTTCCTTATCTGATGTTTGCTATTAGGGAGGTGCCCCAATCCTCTACGGGATTCTCCCCCTTTGAGTTACTGTATGGGAGACACCCAAGAGGGCTGTTGGATATTGCCAAGGAAACTTGGGAAAGTGAGAGTTCTCCCCACAGGAGTGTGATTGAGCATGTCGCCCTGATGCAAGACCGAATTGCACAGGTAATGCCCATCGTGAAGGAACATTTGGCCCAAGCGCAGTTAGCACAGCAGAGAGTGTACAACCGTGGAGCCAAGACCCGTACCTTTTCCCCGGGGGATAGGATATTGGTACTTGTCCCTACGGTTGAAAGTAAATTCCTTGCCAAATGGCAAGGCCCCTACGAGATAATGGAAAAAGTGAGCGAAGTGAATTACAAGGTCAGACAACCAGGAAGGCGAAAGCCCGAACAGATCTATCACGTTAATCTGTTGAAAGCCTGGAGGGATAGAGAGTCCCTAGTCGCAGACACTTGGTCACCAGCTCAAACTGGTTGCGTGATTCCGGAGGTTGGAATCGCAGCCACCTTGTCACAACCCCAACAACAGGAGGTTAAGGAGTTTGTGCTTCGCAACAAGGAGGTATTCTCTGAGCTGCTGGGACAAACATCTGGGGTAGAGCATGACATTATTACCCCGCCCGGTGAAAGGGTGAAGTTAAAACCCTATCGGATCCCAGAGGCCCGACGGGAGGCAATACGGGAGGAAGTACAGAAAATGCTGAACTTAGGGGTGATAGAGGAGTCCCAAAGTGATTGGTCTAGTCCCATTGTGTTGGTGCCTAAACCGGATGGGAGCTGGCGATTTTGTAACGATTTTCGTCAGTTGAACAAAGTTACAAAATTTGACACCTACCCCATGCCACGTATAGATGAGTTGATCGACCGGCTGGGAACAGCCCGATACATGATGACTCTTGACCTCACAAAAGGGTATTGGCAAATCCCCCTGGCCAAGTCGGCCAAAGAGAAAACCGCATTTGTAACCCCAGACGGGGCGTTCCAATATAAAAGAATGCCGTTCGGGTTACAGAATGCGCCGGCCACATTCCAGCGGAAAATGGACCAGATGCTGAGGCCCCATCGGAAGTATGCTGCGGCTTACCTGGATGACGTAATTGTCCATAGCACAGATTGGGCCTCACATCTGCCAAAAGTGCAAGCAGTCCTGGACTCTGTTCGGGAAGCGGGGTTTACGGCTAACCCCAAGAAGTGTACCATTGGGCAGGAGGAGGCCAAATATCTTGGGTACACCATTGGGAGGGGAGTAATAAAACCCCAACTCAACAAAGTCGAGGCCATCCAGAGTTGGCCACGTCCCAACAGCAAGAAGCAGGTACGAGCCTTTCTGGGAATCGCTGGGTATTATCGGCGATTCATTCCCCACTTTGCTTCTAAGGCTGTGCCCCTAACCAACCTGACGAAGGGGAAAGGGTCGGTCATGATTAAATGGACCCCCGAGGCTGAGGCAGCATTCCAATTCTTGAAACAAGCCTTATGTAGCCAGCCAGTGTTGTACTCACCCGACTTCTCTAAAGACTTTGTCGTACAAAGTGATGCGTCAGATGTGGGGTTAGGAGCAGTATTGTCCCAGGTCTGGAACGGGGAAGAGCACCCAGTCATTTACCTCAGCAGGAAGTTGAAGTCCCATGAGGTAAATTACGCCACCGTTGAAAAGGAGTGTTTAGCGGTGAAGTGGGCTCTAGATTCCCTTCGGTACTATCTGCTAGGTAGGCACTTTGACATGGTTACGGATCACGCTCCGTTAAAGTGGATGGCTCAAAACAAGGAGACAAATAGAAGAGTGAATAGGTGGTTCCTGGCCCTACAGTAAAGCATCGCCCTGGCGTTCAAATGGGGAATGTGGATGCTTTGTCTCGAGTACATGAATGCCTGATTGCTGGTGTTCCAACCCCGAGGTTAAAACAAGAGGGGGGGGTATGTGACAGCAGGAAGGTAAAGTCACCTGGTTGCATCCAGGGGGGTAGATATATTTCGCCCAGATTCAGGCTTTACGCCGACTTATACAACTAGGTGGAGAGTTGTATAAGCCCAGCTGAGGCTAGTGGGCTCATGGATGACTCATACCTCTAGGGAGAGTGTGGGGCGTCGTGCAGACAGGGAGTTGATGAGACCAGCTGAAGCTTGTCAGCTCATTTAGGCCTCTATAAGAACTCCCAGCTTCATTAGGGGTTAGCTCATGCCTGGAAGCAGACCTGTGTGGACTTCCTGGAGAGAGTGAACCCTTGTGCGGTGAGACAAAGCCTGTGTGGCTATTTGCTTGGACATTTAAAACCAGGGACTTAGGGACTAGGACAGCACTAGGCTGATCCCAGTTGTTAGTTAGGAAACCTGTATGTTTAGTCAGAGGTCAACTTGACCAGGATTTATTTTGTTTATGTTTCTTTTGCTTTGCTGTGTTTTTGTCACTGTAAATAGAAAATAAACCGCACCTTTTTGATTTTGAAAACCACAAGCTCCGTCTGCTGGGCCTGTTTTTGTGTGGGGAGCCCATCCCGGGGGTCACACACACCCGCTGCCGAGCTAACCCCCTCACAAGGTATATAAACTTATAGCCACCAAGATGAAGTCACTGTTGTTCAGTCATATTACTACAGCAGGGTCTTTGGCACAATCACAGAATTTCTTATGCCGCGTACACACGACCATTTTTAAAGTCATTGAAAAAAACGACGTTTTTCTCCACACGATTCTTCTCAAGCCTGCCTTGCCTACACACTATCATGAAAAAAAATGCTCGAGCAAAGCGCGGTGACGTACGAAATGTACGATGGCACTATAAAGGGGAAGTTCCATTCAGATGGCGCCACCCTTTGAGCTGCTTTTGCTGATCCTCGTGTTAGTAAAGTTTGGTGAGAGACGATTCGCACTTTTCAGCCTTGTGCACTTCAGTCTGTTACAGCGTGACGAATGTGCTATCTCGATTACGAACGCTCCTGTCCCATCACTTGCTTCTGAGCATGCGCGTTTTTTCACGTCGTTAAAGCCTACACACGGCTGTTTTTCATGACGAGAAAAACGACGACGGGAAAAACGACGGGAAAAATTAGAGCATGTTCCAAATTTTTAATGCCCATTTTTCACGTCGTAAAAAATGCTCTGGAGCCCACACATGATCGTTTTTAATGACCAAATTAAAAAATTGCATTTTTCTCGTCATGAAAAACGGTCGTGTGTATGCGGCATTAGAGCCTCTTCCACACAATGAATAAATCCTACCCTTGCTGCTCCTACCCTTTTCTAACTTCTCAAGCAATCTCAGAAGGAATGCTAGGGCTCCATGGAACCCTGTCTGGGAATGGTGGTTGTAGTTGCTCTACTTACTGATCAATTAAGTTTGGTTTTACCTGTTCAAAATAAAATGAGTATATTCATTAAATACAGATAAGAAGGTTAGATCCTGGAATTTTGGGAATGTGCTTTTCAGTTTAAATTTACAAACATTGATTTATGAGTGGAACAAGTAAGAAATGTTTGTGTTTAGTGTTCCAACTGATATCCTCTGTTTTTGCATTTGAGGTATGAATAGCCTGCATAAATAATAGGCATGACTAGTTTTGTACACTAAACTCAAAGAAAAAAGTATTTGAAAATGAAAATAAGGAGCTTTCTGTCATGCAGGTGAGTTCTGAAAACAAGTGATTCTTTTAGGAGCTAAGGGTAGAATGATTTATATCCAAATAGCTATGGTGGAAGATGTATTTTCACTGTAAACATTTGAGAAATCTGATACTATCATGATCAATGCTGACCAAACTAAATAAAGATAATAATAACTCTGATATAAGAAAGTGTCTGGTCTTGTCGTCATTTTAAGAAACCTTGACACTACAAATGCTTGTGAAGTTTTGCATGACACTTCATTCATGTCCAAGCGCCTATTAAGCCCCATACACACGGTCGGACTTCCATCTGACTTTTCCGTGGTTTTTTGTCCGAACGGAGTTGGTCGGGAACACCCATAGCATACACACACTCGGACTTTTCTGCAAACTTTCCCAAAACTTTTTGCAACATCAAGTGGTTTTTCAGCTCTTTTCTGCTCTTTACCGCCACCCTTTGGTCAACTTCTGCTATTGTTGGTTGATTTTAACATTAGTTGTTTTGTCCATTGGACAAAAGTCCGATGGTTTTCTGTACACACAGTCGGACTTTGCTTCATCGTACTTTTGTTAGGCAAAAGTTTGTCCTTTGCAGACCCAACATTTGTCCGATGAAAACAAGAAAAAAGCAAAAAAACGTTTGTCCGATGGAGCGTACACACGGTCGGATTGTTGGTCCAACTTGCTCAAAATGAAGTTTGTTGGCCAAAAGTCCGACCGTGTGTATGGGGCTTAAGACTCCTATGAGCTACCTTAGTGGAGCTATGCCACACAGAATATTTAAAATGAGTGATTAGGCACCCATTAAGCCCAACTCCAGATTAATTCAAAATAAAAAAAGTTTAAAGGCTCTGTGCAGTGGTTTTGTACAGAGTCCCTCGCCGGCGCTCTTGGCCCCACCCTCCTGCCTAGTTCCCCCAGAGCAAGCAGCAATGGGGGCACACAAGCAGGCTTGTTACAGAGCTGCAGCTCTGCATGTCCATTCACCCACACAGAGCTGTGGCATGGCCCTGCCCCCTCTTACTCCGCATTGGCCAATTGCTACCACTGCTGTCTCAGCTAATGAGGAGGGAGAGTCCCCAGGGTCTCTGCACACGGAGGTGTTTTACCTTCATGCACAGACCGCAAGGTAAAAGGTAAAAAAGGTAAAAAGGTAAAAAACCTTGAGCCTTTGGAACCACTTTAAGGCTTGAGTGAGGAGAGGCACATATGTATATATGGGGCTACCACACTGGTTCTTTTCTTTGGTGGCGGATGCTGTGAGACAGTGGTGACCGAGTCAGCATCCTCAGATTTCTCCCGTTGGTGTTTCACGACCTCCTCGGCGGTCGCTGCAGTGTGCGCAGGGGTGACTCTCACAGCCGTGATTCCTCCCTTCTGAGTGACGGTACCTGAAGCCCGGCCTGGGTAGATGGTCTTCGGCCTCTCGACCTTCGGATCCACTTCAAACGTGAAACTCCCCACAGGCCTCACAACGTCCGAACGGCATACCAGTCCCGAACACCCAGGGCAAATCATACCCAGGGCCTCAACGTCCATACATGAGTATAGGGCGAATCGACCCCTCGGCTTCAGTCGGATCCCAGTATCCGTTATCAGAGCAGCAGCAGTCAATGTTGTAGTCGCCGGGTGAACCGGAATCCATGAGGCGGGTCCAAACATGGTGACCTGTTGCTGTTCCATCTCACACTGCAGAGTTTTTCGCACCAATGTCCCACGTGTAGTCCGTCACACGTCTTGGACTCCTCCCCTTTGCTCCAGTTCGCGGCTTTTCCACTTTCTAGGTTGAGACACGCCCACAAACTAAGCGGCAGGGGTTGTGTCTGGTGGCGCAGTGCAATTAAAAACCCCCACGTGTAGTCTGTCACACGGCTGGGTTTTCCCCCTTTCACCACTCTTCCTGCGCGGGCCTTTCCCCTTCTGAGGTCATGTCCACGACTTTCGAGCAGGGCTGCACTTTGGCCTATTCACTTAACTCTGTCTGGCAGACACCTTCTTCCAAGTGATGCACAACACATATCCCGGACCCGAGCCCCCACGTGTAGCGGGCAGTTCCTCCCCTCTCCCCGTCCCTTCTATTAAAGTTCTGCTCGCAATGTCTCTGGTCTAGGGGTATGATAGGGGAGGGAGAGGGTGCGCTACGCCTGGCTTCCACCACAGATGTATAAGTGGTATTAGCAATGCCTTCCTTTACCTTCGGGCCTGTATTGTGCATCAGATCCTCCCTCCAAGAGTCTCCAAGAACCTCGTCTGCCAGAAACTTGAGCCACACACCGTTAAAGTCCAACACTCCTTTATTTAGCACATAACATGGACTCCCTTGGCTATAGAACAGAAAAGGAGGTGTGTGTACGAATAGGCCCAGACACAAGTTCGATCCTCCACTCTCCTCCAAAGAGTGGGTTATGGTCTCCGCACGAGGGAAATTCACCTTCCGGACGGTCTCCGACAAGAGGCTCACCCGTCACCGGCAGTATGCTGCACCGGGTCTTCAGATGAGGAGCTCCTCCTGGTCCATTACGCCCACCTCGGATTCAGGCATCCATCTCCGGAGTACCCTAGGATCCTTCCCTCGCGGAACTCAGTGTTGGGCACTGAGCTCCGGACCACCGTCTGAGTACCTCACCCCAGGCTAAAGGTGCCTGAGATAGAACACGATCTCCGGTGGTCCTCTAGGCCTAGTTCGCCTAGAGGACAAACACGAACTCCGTCTGCAGGCTAAAGGTGCCAGGGACCAACAACCCCGTGACCAAGATGGCCGGCCCCTTTTATCCCCTCTCCCAGCAAGCACGGCGGGTTCCCCGCCCCACCATACCGCTGCCCAGAGAGGACAAAAGTAAGCTCAGCACACAGCGGTATCCGTCCGTCGGCCCACAGTGACAGCGCCACCCAGTGGACCTCCGGAGACACACCACTGGTGTCACCGAAAAATTCAAAAACTTACGGCGGGAAAGTAAGTACCCGCTACATACATATATAAATAAATACAAATATCTCATTCCTATTTTGAAGTGTAACTAAAGGAAAAACTTTTTTTTTCATTTTGAATAGAGTAAAGTAGGGTCATAAACCCAGACAGCTTCTTTTTTTTTTTTTGCAATTTGTGTCCCATAGGGGAGATTTCCCTTCACTTCCTGTCCCATAGTCAAAACAGGAGACAAGTGGAAATCCCTCCAAAGGGAGAGAAACCTGGAGTGTCACCAGTTTTCCAGGTGGAAGTTTTCTTCTCCATTACTATTCTGGTCACAACCCAAAATTTGAGATTTTCTTTACTTTTACTTTTGATAATAACATTAAACAAATCAAATACAGGGGGCACAGACAGAAATTGACAGAAACTGACAGGGGTTTTAATCCCATCTCCACTCTATTCAAAAATAAAAAAATTTGCCTTTAGTTACACTTTAAGCCCTGGGTCCCAACAATAATGTTATACGATCTAGAATGCACCAAATGAAAATGTAAGTGATTGCAATTTCATCTGAAATTTTAGCGATGGAAAACTTGTGAAAAAGTCTCAATGTTAATGGTGTTCTAAGAGACTATTGTGAATAAGTAGTAAAAGGATTAAATAAAGTAGATGTGACACGTACAATAATCAACTCTTCTGTATAAATAAGGCCTTTTCCCCCCAAAGTCCTAACCCGAATAAAGACATACCAACGACTTTATGGCAAAACTCTGGTGAAACCCATGTTTATTAGATCATTTCAAACATTTAAAAAAAATAACAGCCCTACCCTGTGCCTAATAACTGAGGACCCCCTGCTTTGAAACTTCATGGAGACCCATATGCACCCGGCTGCAGATTCCTCATACCTCTGGGTGATCCTCACTGTGTCGTACCTGTGACATCTCTGCCTCCCTTCCCCATTTTTTGCCTGCGGTATTAGAATTCCACCATAAGATAAGAGCTCATACTTGCTGGCAGCCATGAGAGAGTGCCAACATCTTCCTTGTGAGGTGTGTCCAGTAGATGGAGTGGCCCAGAAAACTTAATTTTTCTTAGAGTCTGAAATCAGAAAATGGTTAGTACTTCCAGCCCAAAAACTATTTTTTAACCCACCAATAGATAAACCCACACAATTGAATGCAATTCATGCACCAACATTCCCCCAGATATAGACCCTGTATGCCCTGGCTTTCTATTTCCCAGAAACCTTAATTTCTTCTACTGGCTTGCCTTTAGTCACCTAGGTGGTGACTGATCCAATCCTAAAATTAATGTGTGCCAAAATTATTAAGGTTCAAGCTCGCCTGCTTCAGGCACATTGAGAGTGTGCCAGAGAATTGAAATACTGACAAGATTATTCCATCCCTTTGTGTCAAAAAATGTGATCCTCCATCACCACTGCTTGCCAGGTATCTCTCCATGGCTCTGACATGACATAAAATCATGCTCCTGTTCAGGAACATGCGAGTGCGCGGTCATCTGCTTAGGGATTGTTACCTTTCTTCTCTGCTCCAATTGCTGCATTGGCTTCTTCCTCTGTGTTGACAGGTCCAAATGATTGTTTGCCCTGGTCAATGCTGAAAACACTCACACCTTCTGCTTCTGAGCTGTTATGAACCCCAATGCAGAGGCTCCAATTCTTGCCTTGCAGTTTCCCAACATGGACTCTGGATGAATGCTGGGGTTAATATATACATTGTAAATGACTTTAATGGTCACTTGCAGGACTTTGTAAGCAAAGCATGGATGTTGGCAGGGTCACTGGCAGGTGAAGGGGTTTTAAGGGTACTCCAGGTACATGACAAACCAGCCAAGGGTTAATACTGCAAACCACCAAAAGACCCCTGGTACCGGGAGACAACTTCAATGAACAGAAGATGCAAAGAGTGAGTTCAAAAAGTGTCTGATTTTTATTGGGGGGGGGGTATACAGCTTATATTTAGTTCAACTTTACTAATCACAACCAATCACAATAGGGGAGGGGGGGTGGTTAGTAAAGGGATATATTGAATATCAATAATAATTCAATAATTTATACTCGCTTATAACCTCTAAAAACATGGCCAACATAAGGTTACCAAAGTGGATTTACCATCTGGCTATGACTAATAAGTCAGGCTTTCCTGTTCCATGTCCATGTCCCATTAAACAGGAAGAAAGCCTAGACCACATTCTTTATATAGAAGATACAAAGCAGAAATGCCTATGCAAGTTATCTTTTTGTGTGTGTGCCTTGCAAAAAGCAGTTACAAGCTGGAAATACAGAATGAGCTTTAAGTTAAAGGTATATAAACTTATAGCCACCAAGATGAAGTCACTGTTGTTCAGTCATATTACTACAGCGGGGTCTTTGGCACAATCACAGAATTTCTTATGCCGCGTACACACGACCATTTTTAAAGTCATTGAAAAAAACGACGTTTTTCTCCACGTGATTCTTCTCAAGCCTGCCTTGCCTACACACTATCATGACAAAAAATGCCTGAGCAAAGCGCGGTGACGTACGAAATGTACGATGGCACTATAAAGGGGAAGTTCCATTCAGATGGCGCCACCCTTTGAGCTGCTTTTGCTGATCCTCGTGTTAGTAAAGTTTGGTGAGAGACGATTCGCACTTTTCAGCCTTGTGCACTTCAGTCTGTTACAGCGTGACGAATGTGCTATCTCGATTACGAACGCTCCCGTCTCATCACTTGCTTCTGAGCATGCGCGTTTTTTCACGTCGTTAAAGCCTACACACGGCTGTTTTTCATGACGAGAAAAACGACGACGGGAAAAACGACGGGAAAAATTAGAGCATGTTCCAAATTTTTAATGCCCATTTTTCACGTCGTAAAAAATGCTCTGGAGCCCACACATGATAGTTTTTAATGACCAAATTAAAAAAATTGCATTTTTCTCGTCATGAAAAACGGTTGTGTGTATGCGGCATTAGAGCCTCTTCCACACAATGAATAAATCCTACCCTTGCTGCTCCTACCCTTTTCTAACTTCTCAAGCAATCTCAGAAGGAATGCTAGGGCTCCATGGAACCCTGTCTGGGAATGGTGGTTGTAGTTGCTCTACTTACTGATCAATTAAGTTTGGTTTTACCTGTTCAAAATAAAATGAGTATATTCATTAAATACAGATAAGAAGGTTAGATCCTGGAATTTTGGGAATGTGCTTTTCAGTTTAAATTTACAAACATTGATTTATGAGTGGAACAAGTAAGAAATGTTTGTGTTTAGTGTTCCAACTGATATCCTCTGTTTTTGCATTTGAGGTATGAATAGCCTGCATAAATAATAGGCATGACTAGTTTTGTACACTGATACTATCATGATCAATGCTGACCAAACTAAATAAAGATAATAATAACTCTGATATAAGAAAGTGTCTGGTCTTGTCGTCATTTTAAGAAACCTTGACACTACAAATGCTTGTGAAGTTTTGCATGACACTTCATTCATGTCCGAGCGCCTATTTAGCCCCATACACACGGTCGGACTTCCATCTGACTTTTCCGTGGTTTTTTGTCCGAACGGAGTTGGTCGGGAACACCCATAGCATACACACGCTCGGACTTTTCTGCAAACTTTCCCAAAACTTTTTGCAACATCAAGTGGTTTTTCAGCTCTTTTCTGCTCTTTACCGCCACCCTTTGGTCAACTTCTGCTATTGTTGGTTGATTTTAACATTAGTTGTTTTGTCCATTGGACAAAAGTCTGATGGTTTTCTGTACACACGGTCGGACTTTGCTTCATCGTACTTTTGTTAGGCAAAAGTTTGTCCTGTGCAGACCCAACATTTGTCCGATGAAAATAAGAAAAAAGCAAAAAATGTTTGTCCGATGGAGCGTACACACGGTCGGATTGTTGGTCCAACTTGCTCAAAATGAAGTTTGTTGGCCAAAAGTTTGACCGTGTGTATGGGGCTTAAGACTCCTATGAGCTACCTTAGTGGAGCTATGCCACACAGAATATTTAAAATGAGTGATTAGGCACCCATTAAGCCCAACTCCAGATTAATTCAAAATAAAAAAACAATTCCTGTGTGCCCAGGGGTGTCAAGAACCCACACGATGGGTGTGCATCATCAAGCTGCTCTGTGCTCACACAGTCAGCAGCATTTAGGACTCAGACAGGAAAGAGGACCTGTGAGATCATGTGAATAGACTGAAGACCCACGATAAAGGATGTGTATATAGAGGTTTTCAAACCAACAAATGTGAGGGGGTGCTTCTAATGGGTGGGATGTAGGAAGGAGGAGAGTAAACTGGAGTTGGGCTTTAAGCCATGTCTTAGTTGTGCAATAACATGCATGAAGTACAAGTGTAATTCAGTATTACTGCAAAGCAAATTATACTGTATATATGTATCTGCCTTAGTGAAAATAATTAGCTTTCATTCCCTTGTGGGATATGCATGTGTTGTCATTCGTTATATACTCTGCTCCATTATCCAGTGCTAAAATAATAGGTGTGTGCACAAGAATAAATGAGACCATCCTCAAATGTAGAGCTCACTCCAAAGGCATATGTGAGTGTTACTACTCAGCAGGAACCTCTCATTAATGCCAGGCTTACCTTTCCCTCACAAGAGGGTCTCTAGAACGTTCTGTAATTTTTTACACTGCAGGTTCCACCCAAGTGACCCAGTAGGGACTATAACACCATATTAGTTCAAGCTCTTAAGTTCTCTCTGTGTCCAGTGAGACTTAGGCTCTCCCAAGATGGTGCCCGGAATCCATGGCAGAGTACACATTGATTTTCTGCCAGGCTCAACTCTTGTTTCCTGTAGTGAGCAACAGCAGTGTCATGTACCTGATAGAGGTTGAACTGACAAGAGGGCTTCCCTTACATCTCATGTCCAATAGCCTCTGAAGTTGGTGACAGGGTGTAACAGAACAAGGAATGGCATGGGTGCCTGTGGTAGGTACTAACACAGTGGTTGGTCAGATAACAGTCAGGATACTGCTGGGATGCTGTGGATACTTAGACTGGAATCTGTGTAGAATGCTGGCACACAGATAAAGCACAGGAACTTGCAGATACAGAAATTAAAGCCCTAGTCAAGAAGAGTCAAAGTCAGCAACAACCAGAGGTACCAATTTTATTTTCAAAGGCAGGAGCAGGTTCAGAAGCCAATTGAGGTTGATATCAGATGGGCGGTAGAATTACAAAAACAGCAGGCATTTTGGAGTCAGAGCACAAGCCAAGGTCTGCAATAGGAGATCAAGATAAAGCGAAGTCAAGAGGCAAGCCAGGTAAAACACAGGATAATCACGGTGCAGGTCTTGTCATAAGTCACAGAAGTTGACAACCACTCAACAATTCTCTTTAGTTTTGCTGTATTTTAGTAAACACACATGGATGCACGCACAACCATGATTCTGTGACACAAGTTGTATTATGCACATGTGTAGATCTTAGGGCATGGCCAAGCATTTGATATTCCTGATAAGCAGTCATATGATTGCTTTGCTACCTCAGAAGTAGGATGTGATTTAGCAATCCTGCAATAGCTGCATCACCCCCTAGACCTGCAGCAGATTTGCTACACCTGCACCTGCCTGCACATTACTCAAGTGTTTGTTTGCCAAGCCATAGAGAAAATTGTGTGTGGTAAGGAAGGCCATAGATTATGGAGGGGAGTATGGGGAGCCTTCCCTGCCGGCAGAAAACAGTGATTAGTATGGCCACCTTAAAATGATATTAACCCCTTGCCGACTGGCTCACGCCGATATACGTTGGCAGAACGGCTCTGCTGGGCGAAACCCCGTATGGGTATGTTGTTTCTTTAGGAGCCACCAGGGGGCGCGCCCACTGCACGGCGGGGGACCTGATTTATGTGGCCGGTGCAGATCGCATCTGCCGGCCACATCAAGTCTTCCGCTGTGCAGCGGGCGTGAGAGCCAGAATGGGGATTTGTGTGTGTAAACACACAAATCCCTGTTCTGTCAGTGGAGAGGAGACATATTGTGTGTTCCTAGAAAGTAGGAACAATGATATGTCTCCTCCCCCAGTCAGTCCTATCTCTATACAGTTAGGAACACTTACTAGGGAACACATTTAACCCCTTGATCGCCCACTAGTGTTAACCCCTTCCCTGCCTGTGAAATTTACACAGTAATCAGGGCTTTTTTATAGCACTTATCGTTGTATAACTGTCAATGGTCCCAAAAAATGTGTCAAAAGTGTCCAATCCGTCCGCTGCAATGTCGCAGTACTGCAGATCATCGCCATTACTAGTAAAAAAATAAAAATGCCATAAATCTTTCCCATAGTTTGTGGATGCTATAACTTTTGCGCAAACAATCAAAATACGCTTATTGCGATTTTTTGTTTAGCAAAAAGAGGTAGAAAAATATATATATCGGCCTAAACCGATGAAGATTTTTAAAAAAAAAAAACATTTTTGGAGATATTTATTATAGCAAAAGGTAATAAATATTGTTTTATTTTCAAAATTTTCACAATTTTTTGGTTTATAGCGCAAAAAATAGAAACCGCAGAGGTGATCAAATACCACCAAAAGAAAGCTCTATTTGTGGAAAAAAAAGGACGTCAATTTTGTTTGGGTCCAGCATCGCACGACCACGCAATTGTCAGTTAAAGCCATGCAGTGCCAAATTGTAAAAAGTGATGTGGTCAGGAAGGGAGTAAAATCTTCCGGGCCTGAAGAAGTTAAAGGCTTTCTTTAAAAAAATAAATAAAAATAAATATATATATATATATATATATATATATATACCAAAGATGTCATACTCACCTGCTCTGTGCAGTGGTTTTGTACAGAGTCCCTCGCCGGCGCTCTTGGCCCCACCCTCCTGCCTAGTTCCCCTAGAGCAAGCAGCTTGCAATGGGGGCACACAAGCAGGCTTGTTACAGAGCTGCAGCTCTGCATGTCCATTCACCCACACAGAGCTGTGGCAAGGCCCTGCCCCCTCTTACTCCACATTGGCCAATTGCTACCACTGCTGTCTCAGCTAATGAGGAGGGAGAGTCCCCAGGGTCTCTGCACAAGGAGGTGTTTTACCTTCATGCACAGACCGCAAGGCAAAAGGTAAAAAAGGTAAAAAGGTAAAAAACCTTGAGCCTTTGGAACCACTTTAAGGCTTGAGTGAGGAGAGGCACATATGTATATATGGGGCTACCACACTGGTTCTTTTCTTCGGTGGCGGACGCTGTGAGACAGTGGTGACCGAGTCAACATCCTCGGATTTCTCCCGTTGGTGTTTCACGACCTCCTCGGCGGTCGCTGCAGTGTGCGCAGGGGTGACTCTCACAGCCGTGATTCCTCCCTTCTGAGTGACGGTACCTGAAGCCCGGCCTGGGTGGATGGTCTTCGACCTCTCGACCTCCGGATCCACTTCAAACGTGAAACTCCCCACAGGCCTCACAACGTCCGAACGGCTTCAACAGGCATACCAGTCCCGAACACCCAGGGAAAATCATACCCAGGGCCTCAACGTCCATACATGAGTATAGGGCGAATCGACCCCTCGGCTTCAGTCGGATCCCCGTATCCGTTATCACAGCAGCAGCAGTCAATGTTGTAGTCGCCGGGTGAACCGGAATCCATGAGGCGGGTCCAAACATGGTGACCTGTTGCTGTTCCATCTCACACTGCAGAGTTTTTCGCACCAATGTCCCACGTGTAGTCCGTCACACGTCTTGGACTCCTCCCCTTTGCTCCAGTTCGCGGCTTTTCCACTTTCTAGGTTGAGACACGCCCACAAACTAAGCGGCAGGGGTTGTGTCTGGTGGCGCAGTGCAATTAAAAACCCCCACGTGTAGTCCGTCACACGGCTGGGTTTTCCCCCTTTCACCACTCTTCCTGCGCGGGCCTTTCCCCTTCTGAGGTCATGTCCACGACTTTCGAGCAGGGCTGCACTTTGGCCTATTCACTTAACTCTGTCTGGCAGACACCTTCTTCCAAGTGATGCACAACACATATCCCGGACCCGAGCCCCCTCGTGTAGCGGGCAGTTCCTCCCCTCTCCCCGTCCCCTCTATTAAAGTTCTGCTCGCAATGTCTCTGGTCTAGGGGTATGATAGGGGAGGGAGAGGGTGCGCTACGCCTGGCTTCCACCACAGATGTATAAGTGGTATTAGCAATGCCTTCCTTTACCTTCGGGCCTGTATTGTGCATCAGATCCTCCCTCCAAGAGTCTCCAAGAACCTCGTCTGCCAGAAACTTGAGCCACACACCGTTAAAGTCCAACACTCCTTTATTTAGCACATAACATGGACTCCCTTGGCTATAGAACAGAAAAGGAGGTGTGTGTACGAATAGGCCCAGACACAAGTTCGATCCTCCACTCTCCTCCAAAGAGTGGGTTATGGTCTCCGCACGAGGGAAATTCACCTTCCGGACGGTCTCCGACAAGAGGCTCACCCGTCACCGGCAGTATGCTGCACCGGGTCTTCAGATGAGGAGCTCCTCCCGGTCCATTACGCCCACCTCGGATTCAGGCATCCATCTCCGGAGTACCCTAGGATCCTTCCCTCGCGGAACTCAGTGTTGGGCACTGAGCTCCGGACCGCTGTCCGAGTACCTCACCCCAGGCTAAAGGTGCCTGAGATAGAACACGATCTCTGGTGGTCCTCTAGGCCTAGTTCGCCTAGAGGACAAACACGAACTCCGTCTGCAGGCTAAAGGTGCCAGGGACCAACAACCCCGTGACCAAGATGGCCGGCCCCTTTTATCCCCTCTCCCAGCAAGCACGGCGGGTTCCCCGCCCCACCATACCGCTGCCCAGAGAGGACAAAAGTAAGCTCAGCACACAGCGGTATCCGTCCGTCGGCCCACAGTGACAGCGCCACCCAGTGGACCTCCGGAGACACACCACTGGTGTCACCGAAAAATTCAAAAACTTACGGCGGGAAAGTAAGTACCCGCTACATACATATATAAATAAATACAAATATTTAATTCCTATTTTGAAGTGTAACTAAAGGAAAACCTTTTTTTTTCATTTTGAATAGAGTAAAGTAGGGTCATAAACCCAGGCAGCTTTTTTTTTTTTTTGCAATTTGTGTCCCATAGGGGAGATTTCCCTTCACTTCCTGTCCCATAGTCAAAACAGGAGACAAGTGGAAATGCCTCCAAAGGGAGAGAAACCTGGAGTGTCACCAGTGTTCCAGATGGAAGTTTTCTTCTCCATTACTATTCTGGTCACAACCCAAAATTTTAGATTTTCTTTACTTTTACTTTTGATAATAACATTAAACAAATCAAATACAGGGGGCACAGACAGAAATTGACAGAAACTGACAGGGGTTTTAATCCCATCTCCACTCTATTCAAAAATAAAAAGTTTTGCCTTTAGTTACACTTTAAGCCCTGGGTCCCAACAATAATGTTATACGATCTAGAATGCACCAAATGAAAATGTAAGTGATTGCAATTTCATCTGAAATTTTAGCGATGGAAAACTTGTGAAAAAGTCTCAATGTTAATGGTGTTCTAAGAGACTATTGTGAATAAGTAGTAAAAGGATTAAATAAAGTAGATGTGACATGTACAATAATAAACTCTTCTGTATAAATAAGGCCTTTTCCCCCCAAAGTCCTAACCCGAATAAAGACATACCAACAACTTTATGGCAAAACTCTGGTGAAACCCATGTTTATTAGATCATTTCAAACATTTAAAAAAAATAACAGCCCTACCCTGTGCCTAATAACTGAGGACCCCCTGCTTTGAAACTTCATTGAGACCCATATGCACCCGGCTGCAGACTCCTCATACCTCTGGGTGATCCTCACTGTGTCGTACCTGTGACATCCCTGCCTCCCTTCCCCATTTTTTGCCTGCGGTATTAGAATTCCACCATAAGATAAGAGCTCATACTTGCTGGCAGCCATGAGAGAGTGCCAACATCTTCCTTGTGAGGTGTGTCCAGTAGATGGAGTGGCCCAGAAAACTTAATTTTTCTTAGAGTCTGAAATCAGAAAATGGTTAGTACTTCCAGCCCAAAAACTATTTTTTAACCCACCAATAGATAAACCCACACAATTGAATGCAATTCATGCACCAACATTCCCCCAGATATAGACCCTGTATGCCCTGGCTTTCTATTTCCCAGAAACCTTAATTTCTTCTACTGGCTTGCCTTTAGTCACCTAGGTGGTGACTGATCCAATCCTAAAATTAATGTGTGCCAAAATTATTAAGGTTCAAGCTCGCCTGCTTCAGGCACATTGAGAGTGTGCCAGAGAATTGAAATACTGACAAGATTATTCCATCCCTTTGTGTCAAAAAATGTGATCCTCCATCACCACTGCTTGCCAGGTATCTCTCCATGGCTCTGACATGACATAAAATCATGCTCCTGTTCAGGAACATGCGAGTGCGTGGTCATCTGCTTAGGGATTGTTATCTTTCTTCTCTGCTCCAATTGCTGCATTGGCTTCTTCCTCTGTGTTGACAGGTCCAAATGATTGTTTGCCCTGGTCAATGCTGAAAACACTCACACCTTCTGCTTCTGAGCTGTTATGAACCCCAATGCAGAGGCTCATATTCTTGCCTTGCAGTTTCCCAACATGGACTCTGGATGAATGCTGGGCTTAATATATACATTGTAAATGACTTTAATGGTCACTTGCAGGACTTTGTAAGCAAAGCATGGATGTTGGCAGGGTCACTGGCAGGTGAAGGGGTTTTAAGGGTACTCCAGGTACATGACAAACCAGCCAAGGGTTAATACTGCAAACCACCAAAAGACCCCTGGTACCGGGAGACAACTTCAATGAACAGAAGATGCAAAGAGTGAGTTCAAAAAGTGTCTGATTTTTATTGGGGGGGTATACAGCTTATATTTAGTTCAACTTTACCAATCACAACCAATCACAATAGGGGAGGGGGGGTGGTTAGTAAAGGGATATATTGAATATCAATAATAATTAAATAATTTATACTCGCTTATAACCTCTAAAAACATGGCCAACATAAGGTTACCAAAGTGGATTTACCATCTGGCTATGACTAATAAGTCAGGCTTTCCTGTTCCATGTCCATGTCCCATTAAACAGGAAGAAAGCCTAGACCACATTCTTTATATAGAAGATACAAAGCAGAAATGCCTATGCAAGTTATCTTTTTGTGTGTGTGCCTTGCAAAAAGCAGTTACAAGCTGGAAATACAGAATGAGCTTTAAGTTAAAGGTATATAAACTTATAGCCACCAAGATGAAGTCACTGTTGTTCAGTCATATTACTACAGCGGGGTCTTTGGCACAATCACAGAATTTCTTATGCCGCGTACACACGACCATTTTTAAAGTCATTGAAAAAAACGACGTTTTTCTCCACGTGATTCTTCTCAAGCCTGCCTTGCCTACACACTATCATGAAAAAAAATGCTCGAGCAAAGCGCGGTGACGTACGAAATGTACGATGGCACTATAAAGGGGAAGTTCCATTCAGATGGCGCCACCCTTTGAGCTGCTTTTGCTGATCCTCGTGTTAGTAAAGTTTGGTGAGAGACGATTCGCACTTTTCAGCCTTGTGCACTTCAGTCTGTTACAGCGTGACGAATGTGCTATCTCGATTACCAACGCTCCCGTCTCATCACTTGCTTCTGAGCATGCGCGTTTTTTCACGTCGTTAAAGCCTACACACGGCTGTTTTTCATGACGAGAAAAACGACGACGGGAAAAACGACGGGAAAAATTAGAGCATGTTCCAAATTTTTAATGCCCATTTTTCACGTCGTAAAAAATGCTCTGGAGCCCACACATGATCGTTTTTAATGACCAAATTAAAAAATTGCATTTTTCTCGTCATGAAAAACGGTCGTGTGTATGCGGCATTAGAGCCTCTTCCACACAATGAATAAATCCTACCCTTGCTGCTCCTACCCTTTTCTAACTTCTCAAGCAATCTCAGAAGGAATGCTAGGGCTCCATGGAACCCTGTCTGGGAATGGTGGTTGTAGTTGCTCTACTTACTGATCAATTAAGTTTGGTTTTACCTGTTCAAAATAAAATGAGTATATTCATTAAATACAGATAAGAAGGTTAGATCCTGGAATTTTGGGAATGTGCTTTTCAGTTTAAATTTACAAATATTGATTTATGAGTGGAACAAGTAAGAAATGTTTGTGTTTAGTGTTCCAACTGATATCCTCTGTTTTTGCATTTGAGGTATGAATAGCCTGCATAAATAATAGGCATGACTAGTTTTGTACACTAAACTCAAAGAAAAAAGTATTTGAAAATGAAAATAAGGAGCTTTCTGTCATGCAGGTGAGTTCTGAAAACAAGTGATTCTTTTAGGAGCTAAGGGTAGAATGATTTATATCCAAATAGCTATGGCGGAAGATGTATTTTCACTGTAAACATTTGAGAAATCTGATACTATCATGATCAATAGGCTTGTGCAATTCGTTTCGTAACGAAACGAAATTCGTCCGAATTTAGCAACTTTCGGACATTCGGAAGCATTCGAATTTCCGAACAAAGCAATTACGAATAAAACCGAATCCGAAATAAATTATACCGCAAAATAGCGAATGCCCGAATGTCTTCGGCATAATTCGTTATGAAAAAACTTATGAATGTACAAATCCATTGGAAACACAATAACACTCACTCTGCTCTGCTCTCTGCTTCTCCTTCACCGTGCTGAACTCCCTCTCAAAATGGTGTACAGGGGCGGAGGCTATAGCCGCATGTAAAAAACGAAAGTAAAATACGAGATTTCTAATCCATTCGAAGCACAATAACACTCTGCTCTGCTCTCTGCTTCTCCCTCACCGTGCTGAACCCTCTCAAAATGGTGTACAGGGGCGGAGGCTATAGCCGCATGTAAAAAACGAAAGTAAAATACGAGATTTCGAATCGTTACAAATAACCGCTATGTATTTCGAAAAGCACAAATCCATTCGAAGCACATTAGGCATAATAGGCAGCATCGTCGTGAGAGAGACACAGAAAATTACGAATCAACGAACCCAAAAAAAGTTACGAAAGTAGGAGTTGTGTCCAGAATCAACGAAAAACAACGTACTCTACCGAAAGTACGAATTATAAAGCAACAAAAAATTCAACGAAAAATGTCGCTTGCAAAAATACGAATGAGTCCGAACACGAAAAATCCCGTCTAGCAAAATTACGAATGATTACGAATCAACAGGACCGGAAACAAACAAACCGAAACGGAACGAATTTTTCCGTTGTGCACAAGCCTAATGATCAATGCTGACCAAACTAAATAAAGATAATAATAACTCTGATATAAGAAAGTGTCTGGTCTTGTCGTCATTTTAAGAAACCTTGACACTACAAATGCTTGTGAAGTTTTGCATGACACTTCATTCATGTCCAAGCGCCTATTAAGCCCCATACACACGGTCGGACTTCCATCTGACTTTTCCGTGGTTTTTTGTCCGAACGGAGTTGGTCGGGAACACCCATAGCATACACACGCTCTGACTTTTCTGCAAACTTTCCCAAAACTTTTTGCAACATCAAGTGGTTTTTCAGCTCTTTTCTGCTCTTTACCGCCACCCTTTGGTCAACTTCTGCTATTGTTGGTTGATTTTAACATTAGTTGTTTTGTCCATTGGACAAAAGTCCGATGGTTTTCTGTACACACGGTCGGACTTTGCTTCATCGTACTTTTGTTAGGCAAAAGTTTGTCCTTTGCAGACCCAACATTTGTCCGATGAAAACAAGAAAAAAGCAAAAAAACGTTTGTCCGATGGAGCGTACACACGGTCGGATTGTCGGTCCAACTAGCTCAAAATGTTGTTGGCCAAAAGTCCGACCGTGTGTATGGGGCTTAAGACTCCTATGAGCTACCTTAGTGGAGCTATGCCACACAGAATATTTAAAATGAGTGATTAGGCACCCATTAAGCCCAACTCCAGATTAATTCAAAAAAAAAAACAATTCCTGTGTGCCCAGGGGTGTCAAGAACCCACACGATGGGTGTGCATCATCAAGCTGCTCTGTGCTCACACAGTCAGCAGCATTTAGGACTCAGACAGGAAAGAGGACCTGTGAGATCATGTGAATGGACTGAAGACCCACGATAAAGGATGTGTATATAGAGGTTTTCAAACCAACAAATGTGAGGGGGTGCTTCTAATGGGTGGGATGTAGGAAGGAGGAGAGTAAACTGGAGTTGGGCTTTAAGCCATGTCTTAGTTGTGCAATAACATGCATGAAGTACAAGTGTAATTCAGTATTACTGCAAAGCAAATTATACTGTATATATGTATCTGCCTTAGTGAAAATAATTAGCTTTCATTCCCTTGTGGGATATGCATGTGTTGTCATTCGTTATATACTCTGCTCCATTATCCAGTGCTAAAATAATAGGTGGGTGCACAAGAATAAATGAGACCATCCTCAAATGTAGAGCTCACTCCAAAGGCATATGTGAGTGTTACTACTCAGCAGGAACCTCTCATTAATGCCAGGCTTACCTTTCCCTCACAAGAGGGTCTCTAGAACGTTCTGTAATTTTTTACACTGCAGGTTCCACCCAAGTGACCCAGTAGGGACTATAACACCATATTAGTTCAAGCTCTTAAGTTCTCTCTGTGTCCAGTGAGACTTAGGCTCTCCCAAGATGGTGCCCGGAATCCATGGCAGACTACACATTGATTTTCTGCCAGGCTCAACTCTTGTTTCCTGTAGTGAGCAACAGCAGTGTCATGTACCTGATAGAGGTTGAACTGACAAGAGGGCTTCCCTTACATCTCATGTCCAATAGCCTCTGAAGTTGATGACAGGGTGTAACAGAACAAGGAATGGCATGGGTGCCTGTGGTAGGTACTAACACAGTGGTTGGTCAGATAACAGTCAGGATACTGCTGGGATGCTGTGGATACTTAGACTGGAATCTGTGTAGAATGCTGGCACACAGATAAAGCACAGGAACTTGCAGATACAGAAATCAAAGCCCTAGTCAAGAAGAGCCAAAGTCAGCAACAACCAGAGGTACCAATTTTATTTTCAAAGGCAGGAGCAGGTTCAGAAGCCAATTGAGGTTGATATCAGATGGGCGGTAGAATTACAAAAACAGCAGGCATTTTGGAGTCAGAGCACAAGCCAAAGTCCGCAATAGGAGATCAAGATAAAGCAAAGTCAAGAGGCAAGCCAGGTAAAACACAGGATAATCACGGTGCAGGTCTTGTCATAAGTCACAGAAGCTGACAACCACTCAACAATTCTCTTTAGTTTTGCTGTATTTTAGTAAACACACATGGATGCACGCACAACCATGATTCTGTGACACAAGTTGTATTATGCACATGTGTAGATCTTAGGGCATGGCCAAGCATTTGATATTCCTGATAAGCAGTCATATGATTGCTTTGCTACCTCAGAAGTAGGATGTGATTTAGCGATCCTGCAATAGCTGCATCACCCCCTAGACCTGCAGCAGATTTGCTACACCTGCACCTGCCTGCACATTACTCAAGTGTTTGTTTGCCAAGCCATAGAGAAAATTGTGTGTGGTAAGGAAGGCCATAGATTATGGAGGGGAGTATGGGGAGCCTTCCCTGCCGGCAGAAAACAGTGATTAGTATGGCCACCTTAAAATGATATTAACCCCTTGCCGACTGGCTCACGCCGATATACGTTGGCAGAATGGCTCTGCTGGGCGAAACCCCGTATGGGTATGTTGTTTCTTTAAGAGCCACCAGGGGGCGCGCCCACTGCACGGCGGGGGACCTGATTTATGTGGCCGGTGCAGATCGCATCTGCCGGCCACATCAAGTCTTCCGCTGTGCAGCGGGCGTGAGAGCCAGAATGGGGATTTGTGTGTGTAAACACACAAATCCCTGTTCTGTCAGTGGAGAGGAGACATATTGTGTGTTCCTAGAAAGTAGGAACAATGATATGTCTCCTCCCCCAGTCAGTCCTATCCCTTACTAGGGAACACATTTAACCCCTTGATCGCCCACTAGTGTTAACCCCTTCCCTGCCCGTGAAATTTACACAGTAATCAGTGCTTTTTTATAGCACTTATCGTTGTATAACTGTCAATGGTCCCAAAAATGTGTCAAAAGTGTCCAATCCGTCCGCTGCAATGTCGCAGTACTGCAGATCATCGCCATTACTAGTAAAAAAATAAAAATGCCATAAATCTTTCCCATAGTTTGTGGATGCTATAACTTTTGCGCAAACAATCAAAATACGCTTATTGCGATTTTTTGTTTAGCAAAAAGAGGTAGAAAAATATATATATCGGCCTAAACCGATGAAGATTTTTTTAAAAAAAAACATTTTTGGAGATATTTATTATAGCAAAGGGTAATAAATATTGTTTTATTTTCAAAATGTTCACAATTTTTTGGTTTATAGCGCAAAAAATAAAAACCGCAGAGGTGATCAAATACCACCAAAAGAAAGCTCTATTTGTGGAAAAAAAAGGACGTCAATTTTGTTTGGGTCCAGCATCGCACGACCACGCAATTGTCAGTTAAAGCCATGCAGTGCCAAATTGTAAAAAGTGATGTGGTCAGGAAGGGAGTAAAATCTTCCGGGCCTGAAGAAGTTAAAGGCTTTCTTTAAAAAAAAAAAATAAAAAAAAAATATATATATATATTGTGAGGGGGTTAACTCGGTAGCGGGTGTGTGTGACCCCCTGGTTGGGCTCCCCACACAAAAACAGGCCCAGCAGACGGAGGTTGTGGTTTTCAAGATCAAAAGGTGCGGTTTATTTCTCTATTTACAGTGACAAAAACACATTAAAGCAAAAAGAAACATAAACAAAATAAATCCTGGTCAGCTTGACCTCTGACTAAACATGCAGGTTTCCCTAACTAACAACTGGGATCAGCCTGGTGCTGTCCTAGTCCCTAAGTCCCTGGTTTAGTAAGTGTCCAAACAAATAGCCACACAGGCTTTGTCTCACCGCACAGGGGTTCACTCTCCCTAGACAGTCCACACAGGTCTGGTTCCAGGCATGAGCAAACACCTAATGAAGCTGGGAGTTTTTATAGAGGCCTTAAACGAGCTGACAAGCTTCAGCTGGTCTCATCAACTCCCTGCCTGCACGACGCCCAGCACTCTCCCTAGAGGTATGAATCATCCATGAGCCCACTAGCCTCAGCTGGGCTTCATCAACTCTCTCCCTAGTTGTATAAGTCGGCATAAAGCCTGAATCTGGGAGAAATATACCTACCCCCCTGGATGCAACCAGGTGACTTTACCTTCCTGCTGTCACATACCCCCCCTCTTGTTTTAACCTTGGGGTTGGAACACCAGCAATCAGGCATTCATGTACTCGAGACAAAGCATCCACATTCCCCATTTGAACGCCAGGGCGATGCTTTACTGTGAAGTTGAATTCCTGTAGGGCCAGGAACCACCTATTTACTCTTCTATTTGTCTCCTTGTTTTGAGCCATCCACTTTAACGGAGCGTGATCCGTAACCATGTCAAAGTGCCTACCTAGTAGATAGTACCGAAGGGAATCTAGAGCCCACTTCACCGCTAAACACTCCTTTTCAACCGTGGCGTAATTTACCTCATGGGACTTCAACTTCCTGCTGAGGTAAATGACTGGGTGCTCTTCCCCGTTCCAGACCTGGGACAATACTGCTCCTAACCCCACATCTGACGCATCACTTTGTACGACAAAGTCTTTAGAGAAGTCGGGTGAGTACAACACTGGCTGGCTACATAAGGCTTGTTTCAAGAATTGGAATGCTGCCTCAGCCTCGGGGGTCCATTTAATCATGACCGACCCTTTCCCTTTCGTCAGGTTGGTTAGGGGCACAGCCTTAGAAGCAAAGTGGGGAATGAAGCGCCGATAATAACCCGCGATTCCCAGAAAGGCTCGTACCTGCTTCTTGCTGTTGGGACGTGGCCAACTCTGGATGGCCTCGACTTTGTTGAGTTGGGGTTTTATTACTCCCCTGCCAATGGTGTACCCAAGATATTTGGCCTCCTCCTGCCCAATGGTACACTTCTTGGGGTTAGCCGTAAACCCCGCTTCCCGGATAGAGTCTAGGACTGCTTGCACTTTTGGCAGATGTGAGGCCCAATCTGTGCTATGGACAATTACGTCATCCAGGTAAGCCGCAGCATACTTCCGATGGGGCCTCAGTATCTGGTCCATTTTCCACTGGAATGTGGCCGGCGCATTCTGTAACCCGAACGGCATTCTCTTATATTGGAACGCCCCGTCTGGGGTTACAAATGCGGTTTTCTCTTTGGCCGACTTGGCCAGGGGAATTTGCCAATACCCTTTTGTGAGGTCAAGAGTCGTCATGTATCGGGCTGTTCCCAGCCGGTCGATCAACTCATCTATACGTGGCATGGGGTAGGTGTCAAATTTTGTAACTTTGTTCAACTGACGAAAATCGTTACAAAATCGCCAGCTCCCATCCGGTTTAGGCACCAACACAATGGGGCTAGACCAATCACTTTGGGACTCCTCTATCACCCCTAAGTTCAGCATTTTCTGTACTTCCTCCCGTATTGCCTCCCGTCGGGCCTCTGGGATCCGATAGGGTTTTAACTTCACCCTTTCACCGGGCGGGGTAATAATATCATGCTCTACCCCAGATGTTTGTCCCGGCAGCTCAGAGAACACCTCCTTGTTGCGAAGCACAAACTCCTTAACCTCCTGTTGTTGGGGTTGTGACAAGGTGGCTGCTATTCCAACCTCCGGAATCACGCAACCAGTTTGAGCCGGTGACCAAGTTTCTGCGACTAGGGACTCTCTATCCCTCCAGGCTTTCAACAGATTAACGTGATAGATCTGTTCGGGCTTTCGCCTTCCTGGTTGTCTGACCTTGTAATTCACTTCGCTCACTTTTTCCATTATCTCGTAGGGGCCTTGCCATTTGGCAAGGAATTTACTTTCAACCGTAGGGACAAGTACCAATATCCTATCCCCCGGGGAAAAGGTACGGGTCTTGGCTCCACGGTTGTACACTCTCTGCTGTGCCAACTGCGCTTGGGCCAAATGTTCCTTCACGATGGGCATTACCTGTGCAATTCGATCTTGCATCAGGGCGACATGCTCAATCACACTCCTGTGGGGAGAACTCTCACTTTCCCAAGTTTCCTTGGCAATATCCAACAGCCCTCTTGGGTGTCTCCCATACAGTAACTCAAAGGGGGAGAATCCCGTAGAGGATTGGGGCACCTCCCTAATAGCAAACATCAAATAAGGAAGTAGACAGTCCCAATCCTTTCCATCTCTATCCACCACTTTCTTCAACATTTGTTTTAGGGTTTTGTTGAATCTTTCAACCAGCCCATCGGTTTGGGGGTGATACACAGACGTACGCAATTGCGTCACTTTGAACAATTTACACAGCTCTTTCATAACCCGGGACATAAAGGGTGTACCTTGGTCCGTAAGCAGTTCTTTACAAATACCTACCCGGCTAAAAACAAGAGATAGCTCTTTGGCTATGGTTTTGGCCGAGGTATTTCGGAGAGGGATCGCTTCTGGATAACGGGTGGCATAGTCCATTATAACTAATATGTACTGGTGCCCCCTAGCGGACTTGATTATAGGACCTACCAAATCCATTGCGATCCTCTCAAACGGGACCTCAATGATGGGTAGAGGGACCAGCGGGCTATGGAAATGTGGCATCGGGGCCGACCTCTGACACACAGGGCAGGAGGAACAATAATTTTCTATGTCCTTCATCACCCCAGGCCAATAGAATCTCTGTAATACCCTCTCTCGGGTTTTCTCTGTCCCCAGATGACCTCCAAGAATGTGCCCATGGGCCAACTCCAACACCAACTTCCTGTAAGGTTTGGGCACCACAAGCTGCTCAACGGTTTCTTCTGCCCTTTTTGCCACCCGATACAGTAGGTCCTTCTCTACGCTGAAGTATGGGTAAGTGCAGGTATTATCTGGGTTCACTAACTCGCCATCTATTTCCACTACGTTTTCCTGTGCCTTTATTAGGGCGGGGTCTTTTAACTGTTCTGTGGCAAAATTTTCCCTGTGAACCTCAAGATCAGAAAACTCCACAGACGGTAGGTTTTCGTCTGAGGAGGTGGGCTCCTCTCCAGTTTCTTGAGTCTCGCCTGCCAATACTGACAAGGGAAATTCTGGAGAGTCCTCACCACTCTCAGAGGAGTTCTGGCTATCACCTTCCTGGTACATAGGGGCACCAGTGGGGGGCTCAGGATCATCCCACAGTTCCCAGAACTTCGGAAAATCACTTCCCACAATGGCATCATGCGGTAATTGAGATACTAACCCCACTGGATGAGAGAGGGTACCTTTGGGGGTCTTGAAACACACTGTAGTCACTGGATACTCTCGGGTGTCCCCATGCACACAAATAACAGCTACCTTGCTATTCCCAGAGACCTCTGTTTTAACTAATTCAGCCTTTATCAGGGTCACAAGGCTACCTGAATCCAGTAATACCACAACATTTCTACCATTAATACACATTTTGCATAAATGTTTCTCAGTTCCCCGAATGGCAGTGCATGCGACTGTCGCACACAGCGACTGACGTCTGTCCGTCAGAAAGTCACATTGCATGGGTTCCTCCACAACCGGGCAATTTGCTGCAATATGTCCCGCTTGCCGGCAGCGGTAGCAAACAATCCATTTGGCTGCCTCTTGAGCCCCTGACTTCCCAGGCTGTTCTCGCCAAACTTTGGGTAGAGCTCCCACCCTCTCACTCTCTCCACCCTCACCCCTTGGAATCCTCTTATCCGCCCCTGGGGATGGTCTGGTCTTAGGGTGGAAAGTCCGAGAGTCTCTGGAAGAGGCCGTCAGGTTCTCTGTAGCCAAGTATTTCTCTACACGATCCACAAGACCACCGGCCGTCTCTGGGTCTCCATGGCTTACCCACTTTTGGATGGCAGTAGGAAGAGCTCTCAAAAACCGATCCATTACAACACGTTCCACAATCTCTGGTGCGGACAAAGTCTCTGGCTGTAGCCACTTCCTGCTCAGGTGAATGAGATCATACATTTGAGACCTGGGGGGTTTTCCAAGCTGGAAAGTCCAGTTATGCACACGCTGAGCCCGGACAGCCAGGGTGACACCCAGCCTTGCCAATATTTCAGCTTTTAGCATCACATAGTCTTTTGCTTGGTCAGGCTCTAGGTCATAGTAAGCCTTCTGCGATTCACCAGTTAACAGAGGAGCCACCAGTCCAGCCCACTGCTCCTCAGGCCACTTTTCTCTTTCAGCAGTCCTTTCAAATGTGGTCAAAAATACCTCTGGATCATCCTCTCCAGTCATTTTTGTCAATAAACGACTCACCCCAAAGGACGCGGTATTAGTGGGACGGCTTTCCTCACTGGTCTGCGGACGTTGCTGCATTACTGCTTCCATTTGTTGTAGTCTCTGCTCTTGCTTCTGTAACAGGTCTATGAAGCGGGCCTCAGATTGCTGCTGGGCTGCAAGGCTCTGTTGATGAGCTTGCTGCTGGGCTGCGAAGCTCTGTTGTTGAGCTGCAAGGCTCTTTTGCAAACCTGCATTTGTCTGCTGTTGATTGGCATTTGCTAGAGCCAGCTGTTTCAGTATCTCCTCCATGCTGGCTTAAAAAAAAACTGCCCGCATTCTCCACCAACTGTGAGGGGGTTAACTCGGTAGCGGGTGTGTGTGACCCCCTGGTTGGGCTCCCCACACAAAAACAGGCCCAGCAGACGGAGGTTGTGGTTTTCAAGATCAAAAGGTGCGGTTTATTTCTCTATTTACAGTGACAAAAACACATTAAAGCAAAAAGAAACATAAACAAAATAAATCCTGGTCAGCTTGACCTCTGACTAAACATGCAGGTTTCCCTAACTAACAACTGGGATCAGCCTGGTGCTGTCCTAGTCCCTAAGTCCCTGGTTTAGTAAGTGTCCAAACAAATAGCCACACAGGCTTTGTCTCACCGCACAGGGGTTCACTCTCCCTAGACAGTCCACACAGGTCTGGTTCCAGGCATGAGCAAACACCTAATGAAGCTGGGAGTTTTTATAGAGGCCTTAAACGAGCTGACAAGCTTCAGCTGGTCTCATCAACTCCCTGCCTGCACGACGCCCAGCACTCTCCCTAGAGGTATGAATCATCCATGAGCCCACTAGCCTCAGCTGGGCTTCATCAACTCTCTCCCTAGTTGTATAAGTCGGCATAAAGCCTGAATCTGGGAGAAATATACCTACCCCCCTGGATGCAACCAGGTGACTTTACCTTCCTGCTGTCACAATATATATATATATATATATACCAAAGATGTCATACTCACCTGCTCTGTGCAGTGGTTTTGTACAGAGTCCCTCGCCGGCGCTCTTGGCCCCACCCTCCTGCCTAGTTCCCCCAGAGCAAGCAGCTTGCAATGGGGGCACACAAGCAGGCTTGTTACAGAGCTGCAGCTCTGCATGTCCATTCACCCACACAGAGCTGTGGCATGGCCCTGCCCCCTCTTACTCCACATTGGCCAATTGCTACCACTGCTGTCTCAGCTAATGAAGAGGGAGAGTCCCCAGGGTCTCTGCACAAGGAGGTGTTTTACCTTCATGCACAGACCGCATGAAGGTAAAAAACCTTGAGCCTTTGGAACCACTTTAAGGCTTGAGTGAGGAGAGGCACATATGTATATATGGCCACTGTAAAACTGCCATACATATGCAAATTGTTTCCTACCAACTTGACAGTGTTAGCAATTAGTAGTTAGGTGTAGTGCGGATGCTCAAAATAGACCCAAATCACCCAAATGTACATAGTTCAGATTAAGGATCCTTCCCTTTTCTTACTGAGAAGGAAACAATTCTTACAATAGTCTGAGACCAAAACTCATTTAGGTACTTACAATAGTTGCATTTAAATATTTCTAGGACATACCTCTGTTCTGCTTCTCTCCCCTTGCTGCTAACACTTCGCTATTACTGCCAATTACAGGCTGTAAAAATTACAGCTGGGATGTGCTATATTCCATGGCAGGCGTGTCTGTCAAAAATGCAGTTGCTCCTGTGTAAAATGACACTTGGAGATAGTCTGCAGGCCCATAGTGGAAATTGGATGGGAGGACCCAGCTGCTGTCTGCTCTTGGAGCATAAGCATGGCCCTATTTGGGATAAAACAGAATTTTTTTGCATTGACATTTTGATGAGTCTAGCTATGAAGTCATTGAAGGATTGGTTAAACATTTCCAATCAAATCAAAATTACATTGTTTCAACAACAGTCTCGAGCTGCAATTAGGATACGAACATTGCAGAGACAAGAAATAAAATATAAGAAGTAGACATTATATGTTGGCTGTTTGACAAATAAGGAAAACAGTGGAGGTGTTTTGTCTCTTACATTTTAAAGATTTTAATGCTGGGGCCAATATCATATTTTCTCTGCTCTCATTTATTTATAACCAACACTAGAACCCTAGAGGGAAATGTGTTCTATTACAGGTCAAGAAAAGCAGAGATAAGTAATTAGACTTTGATTATGTTTGTAATTTACAAACCTAATTACTCTCTTCATTCTTAAGCCATTTTCCCAGATAACAGTAGACCATTTCTGTGTTGTCAGCCATGTAAACCACTGAACAATTGATGAAATGAAAATACAGTTTAAGCTTTAACTTGTTTGGGTTATTCTCAAAACTATCTCCCTTGAGGAGTTATAATTGTGTGACCAGTACTGAATAGTCTGCAAATGGCAAGTAAATCAAGGAAATGTCAGATAAGCACAATTAGATACTCAAGAAAAGCCAGTTCTTTGTCTGAAATATCACAGTGCTGTAATTAATATGATAGTGATTGGCTAGAGAAAACATGTTAATGTTCATGGTTTGCATTTTGCCATGACATCCCATTATGGTTGACCTAAAGTTGCTTTAATTGTATCTAGTAACAAATTGCAATTCATTGTTTTCTTTCCCAATTCCTACATCTAGTGACTATTTTGCTGTGTTTGTTTATTTGGAAAATTGGCTGTAAAATATTTAAACTTAAAATTATAGATATGTCAGAAACATTATTAAATAATTTATAGCAGTCAGTGTACCCAGACGATGGTGAGGTTACACTTCACACTGGGCAACGCAGAGCAGCTCAACTCTTACAAGAAGATACTCTCACTAAACTGGAGTGTCTTCTCACAGGATTTGGGGTACTCATCATTCTCCAGGGATCTAACAGGAAGAATAGTGATGTCCAGCCCTGCAATGTGAAAGACAAGGATGAGGCAAGTATATAATTTAACTTTTTTTCTTTACCAGTACAGTTTTAAACTACGTTAAGGTAGTAATTTTTACTGGGTGGTCAGGAGGACAGATCTAAAAGTGAGCTTTACATTTTACTGCAGGTTATATGTTTAGTAGTAGGGGTTGCTGTGAGTTTAAGTTGGAAGTAGTTTTAGATACTAATCATCATTTTGGATCTTCACAACGACATACAAAATTCTTTCCTGCATATAGCGAGTCTGTTGTAGTTTTTATAAAAATCTGATTTCACATTCGAGTGAATTTGGACTGAGCTGGAGGACAGTCAACTGGGAACTAGGGTGTAAATACAGAAATGCAGATGTGTCCGCAAATGTTTTTATTATTCCTCTAGTGTCCCTGGAGACATAAACTAGGAGGCACTATTTTATGCAAATATATTCTTCATCTAGTTGCCAAGTTGGTGCTTGGCAAAAAGTGTCAACTAGCATGCAATATGACTAGAAGCATATTATTGTCTGTTGTCTGTGACTCTTTACATAGATCTTTTCATATCTATCTTAACTTAACTGTCTTAACTCTTAAGCTGGCCATACCTGGCTCAGTTTTTTATCTGATCGAACTAAAGTTTTCCATCAAGTCCATTTATGAGTAGTTGATCAATAGATCGACTGCTCTTGAACAGGACCTGCCATAGATGGATCTAAATTCAGCCTGTCCCTGTTGAATTCTGATCCATCTATGGCCAGCTTTAATGGAATTGTTTGAGTGCCCAATTTCTGCATGGTTGCATGTCCAGCCATGCACATTTCTATTTTTTTTCTCAGTAGGAGGCTTGTAATTGCTTTAAAGGATGCCACACTCTAGTTAGAGGACAACAGCAATGCAACAGCACTATCCTTTGTGTACCAGCACCTGGTGGTTTCTGTGAGCTGGGCCTCACTGAGCAGTTATGCCCTGTACACACAATCGGATTTCCGATGGAATAAAATCCGATGGAATTTTCCGTCGGAATGCCGATGAAGCTGACTTTCATCAGTCTTGCCTACACACCATCAAACAAAATTCCGACCGTCCAAAACGCTGTGACGTAAAACACTCTGACAAGCCAAGAAAATTTAAGTTCAATGCTTCTGAGCATGCGTCGACTTGATTCTGAGCATGCATGGGTTTTTTCTCCGTTGGAGTTCCACACAGACGATCGGAATTTCCTAGCGGTTTTTTTCCCCATCGGAAAAATGTAAAACATGTTCTATTTTTTAACACCGATAGAAAAAAGTCCGATGGGGCCCACAAACGATATTTTTTTCCGATGAAAAAAGTCCATCAGACTTTTTTCATCGGAAAAAACGATCATGTGTACAGGGCATAAGAGAATGATGTTTCAGACTGCACTTGAGTGCCAAGGAAGAGAAAGGGGGACATCTCAGAAGGAGAGGCAGAAGTGGGAGAGCAGCAATGTATTGAATAGGGGAGCAGGGCATCACAATGGACAACAGTCATCAGCTGGCATTCAAAGTTGCCAAAAAGTTTCACTATATTCCCCAATATGTTGTATATCCCCCATATACAGCAGATAAAATAAGTATTGATCACGTCACCATTTTTCTAGGTAAATATATTTCTAAAGGTGCTATTGACATAAAATGCACAAAGCAGCCCAGATCCTCCTCTTCTGCCTTTACAACCACTGAAGTAAATATGCAATAATATACAATCAATATAAACTATATAACTATTCTTCCGAAAGGTGTCATGTTGCCTCCAACAACCACTTTAAGGTAAAAAATGTTCTGCCGTTACAACCGCTTTAAGTTATGGGTAAAAAAAAACATGTTTTTAAAATTTAAAATGAAAGCTTTGTATTTCACAAACCATATAAAGTAAACAGGATACATACAGTAGTCCTAATTGGAATTAAAAAAGAATACTAACTTACCAAATTTGTGGCTGTAGTAAAACAATTCTATTACAATAACTATAATTTTAATGTCTACAAAAGAATCAGATATATGGCTTCAGACATGATGAATACTGTTAATGTTATTAGGAGTTTCCTTGTTTCAACTCAAGAATAATAAAAAAAATTCTGTCTCCTTACTTTTCTGTGATGTATAGTGCTGAATAATATCTCATACACTGAAACAGGATATCAACTCAAGCTGCTGTCCCTGAAGAGCTATGTTTCTACAGCATTATCCTAAAATCTCTGATATTACAGGGTCCCTCATTAGCTGTCTCCCCACTGCCAGCATTGTCCACTGTGATTGATAAAGAATCTGGATACAGGAAGTCCATCCAAATGTTTTCTGGTTAAAGCCTCTAAATCCCCAGCAGCCACATCTGGAATTCATTCTATGTGTGGCACATAGTAATTGTAATATATGTGGGCTAGATCCAATATCATCTGCTGCTTCAGGTTTCAGGTAGTTACATAGTAAAATAACTTCTGAAAGTGAAAGTTTTGATGGGATTGCTACACTTTTTGAATTTGTTATATCTGTAATTAATGAGACAAAGTATATAAGATTGAAAACATTTGAAAATGCAATTGAATGATTTCTAAATATATTGTTCGTGAGTATATCTGTAGAATGGTTTACTCATAAGCAACGCTGTATCCTGGCCTAGGCCAACAAGGTCCAGGTCTAGGGCAGCATTTTGCAGGGGAGCAGCATGGAAAGAGTCCCCGCCGACTCTTTCCATTTTCTGGTACTTATCTCTCCCTTGGTTGTAACATTGTGCAGTAGTAACAATTTAAAGCAGAACTACACTGCATCTGAGCACAAACCAAAAACACAATGTAATTCATTGTATAATACTCAAAGTAAATGTACCCACCCATCTATGTCTCTGTGCATTATTTTTGCTGAGAAATCACTTTGAAAAAGACCTCCTAGCATTTCTGCCCATGACCATTCTGAGTAAGGGCAGATGATTCATGTAGCATCTACTTTCTGGAATCCATCTACCCTTAGATCAGGCATGGATGGTGTGCTTAGCTGAGAAAACCCCTCCTCCCCACCTGAAGACGCCTGGGATGTATAACATCATTTACCTAGGCCTGAAAACAAGGAAGTGAAGAAATGTATGTAGCGATACCTTCAGTTAAGAGGGCCGCAGATTTAGTTTGGGCCCTGAAGACAGCTCCGCCAACCCCCGGCAATTAACTCAACCCCCTACTGGCACAGCTAGTCTAGGGTAATATGTGTATATCTTATGCTCTATGATTAAATTCAAACACCAAGGCAGTGATAGAAGAATAACGAATTTACTTTCTATGGTATTAAAAATCAACAGTGATAACAGATCATATGAATCTATCTGCAGAGCCCTGCAGCAATAGTCACACTATAACTATTAAGATATGGCGCACACGCGCCATGTGTAACAGTACTTCACTATGCGCCCTATGGCGCAGCAACTTAATAAACTACCTAGATGGCCAGGCCTGACCATATAACTCAGTCTCTAGGGGGGTAAAATTCTTTGCATGCAAGTCTTTAAACGGTGGTGCACATTTCAGGAACACATTTGTAATCCAAGGGGGGGGGGGGGGTAAAAATGCCAACAAAGTACACTCCACTAGAAATCCGTTTGACTCAGTTCTGCTATGAATCTCCAGTGGGGGAAAAGAACTGAAATAGGAACTGGTGGGCCACGGCAGTCTGTAGGCCTAACAATGGTATAAAGTATTTGTGGATTGAGCAAGTGCTCGCTCACCCCTCCGGACGCGATCCCAGTCCGGGAACTTCCACCTGCTGTGTCTCCACACACAGCGTCTGCAGCGGTCTGGTCTCCGGCTCAGCAGCGGTTGAAGAAACCGAGTCAGATGTCACCCAGGCTCGAGATGGGGTGGAAGGCTCTTTTGGGTAGCAGCGCAAGGCCCCAGGCTTCAGGCCTTGCACCACAGCGGATCCCCACAGGAAGATCTCTCCACTGAAGTCTCGTGTCCCAAAGAGGCCGAGCCCAGCCTCGCCTCCTCCTTTTTAACCCCTCCCATGAGTCTCTGGGGTGGAAACATTGCCGAAAGTGGTTCTGGGTAACGTAGTCTCTCTCCTCTGCTTTCACTTCCAGTAAAGTCTCTTCTCTACTCCCTCCCGACTCACCTCTCACCCGGAAAGTCCTGTCTCTCTCTATTAAAGGGGAATACCCCGCTACACACTCCCCCCAATTAAACTCTTTGGTCCCCAAAGATAATCCTAGCATACATTGCGTACAACCCTAGACAACATTTTGTATGATGTTGGCATAGGGAATTCCCACCAAAACAAAGGGGTTGAATTCCCTTGCCCACAGGTCACACTATCATGAGTGGCCTGCCTAACTGTGCCAGAGAGTGAGTGGGGGTTGCCCTCCACCAAATGAACAGTGGAGGGATCCGGATTCTCTGCACTCCTCCTGGCAGTGACCACAGAATCTTCTGAGCTCTTCCCCATTTGTGGGTAAGTCAACTTTTTGGGAGGCCTGATGACTCTTCGAGCCCTTTGCTCTCTTGGGGTTTCTGGCTCTGGTGCCACAGGCTCTTTTTCTGTAGCAGGTTCGGGCAACACGGTGGGCTCTGGAACATCTGCTTCAGGAGCCGAGGGATACGTAGAATCTCTAGGGTCCTTTTCAGAGTAAGTATCACAAGCATCTTCCCAGAATCTGATGAAGGACTAGATGGGATGAACTCAGTGGCCTCTGCATTCAGTTGTCCATCTATAGTGTCTTCAGTGGTTGGAAGATCTATAGCAGAAGTTCCTGGAGTTGGGGAAGGCCACAGCCAGTCAAGTTCTCTTCCTTCATCTCCACTAAGTTCAGAGGCCTCTCCATCTTCAGCCCGAGAGGTCTGGGACCGAGTGTTTGGCCTGGGGGTATCCAGAATAGAGACTGGTTCAGGGGAGTCCCTCACTGGAGGTATCCTGACTGCTTCAGCAAGTGGGAGCAGGTGGTTTCGATGCCACGTCTTCAGTGGTCCTACCTTTCCTTCTGGCTTTAACTTGTAGACAGGTAGGCCCGGCAGCTTCCTACAGATGACATAGGGTTCAGATCTCCATCTGTCTGCAAGTTTGTGTTTTCCAGGGACCCCCAGATTGCGTAGCAGTACTCGGTCCCCGGGCTGCAGGTCTTGTACCCGGACCTTCAAGTCGAAGTTTCTTTTGTTTCGAGCTCCCCTTTGATCTGAGGCCGCTTGAGCTTGTTCATAGGCTACTTTCAGGCTGTGTCTGAGCCTGTCCACATATCCTTTGTGGGATGTGGCTGAGGAATGGTCTAAAGAGGTGCCAAAGGCCAAGTCCACAGGTAACCTTGCTTCTCTCCCAAACATGAGTCGATATGGGGAGTAGCCTGTAGCATCACTGGTGGTGCAGTTGTAAGCGTGTACTATAGCTGCTATGTGTTTGCTCCAATGTTGTTTCTTCTCACTATCCAGAGTTCCCAACATGTTGAGCAGGGTTCGGTTAAACCTCTCCGGCTGAGCATCTCCCTGTGGGTGGTAAGATGTGGTTCAGGTTTTCTGGATTCCTAACGAATCCAGGAGTTTCCGGGTCAGCCGACTCTCAAAGTCCCTTCCTTGATCTGAATGGAGTCACTGTGGCAGCCCATAATGGACAAAATACTTCTCCATAAGTACCTTGGCTACTGTGGAAGCCTTCTGGTCTTTGGTTGGGAAAGCTTGGGCATACCGGGTGAAATGATCGGTTATCACCAGAACATTTCCTAATCCACTCAGGTCAGGTTCGAGGCAGAGAAAATCAATGCATACCAGATCCATTGGGCCTTGACTTTGTAGATGGCCCATTGGGGCAGCTTGATGGGGTAAAGTCTTCCTCTGGATGCAGCGTGCACATGAATGGCAGTACTCCTCTACTTCTGCCCTCATGCAGGGCCAATAGAACCGACTTCTGACGAGTTGAAAGGTCCTTTCCGCCCCTAGGTGGCCGTGATTGTCATGTAGGGCAATCAGAACAGTCTCTCGATGTTTTTCCTGAAGAAACAATTGCCATTTATCTTCCAGGTCATCAGAGGGGCCCCTTCGGTAGACCACTCCCTGATGCACCTGTAACCTGTCCCACTCTTTCCTCAGCAGGCGAGCTTCCTTTGAGGAGTGACGCAGGAGTCTGTTTGGATCCTGATTCTCCAGGGCTTCCAGAACCAATTTCCCCATGGGGTCTTCTAATTGGTCACGTCTTAGTTCCTTCTTGGACAGTTTTGGCAGATGGTCTTCCTCCAGTTGAGTTACTCCACAGTATTGTTTGGGGACTCCAACCATGGTAACTCCTATCTTTTCCGCCCTTGAGCCTCCTCTGGCTTGTAATTCAGCCCCTTGACAAAGGGCCCGCACCCCGTCAGGTGCCACTTGAGTCCAGTCTTCTGTGTTCCTGGTGGGGCCATGAGATCTCCTGGACAGAGCGTCTGCATCTCGATTTCCAGTCCCTGGCCTGTACTTTAGGCTGAAATTGAATCCAGACAATGCGGCCAGCCACCTGTGTCCAGTGGCGTCCAGCATTGCTGTAGTGAAAAGGTAGGTAAGGGGGTTGTTGTCGGTCTTCACAGTGAACTCCGCCCCATACAGGTAGTCTTTGAGCTTGTCTACTACCGCCCACTTAAGGGCCAGGAACTCCAGCTTGTGAGTGGGATAGTTTTTCTCAGAGGGGGTCAGGCTCCTGCTCACGTAGGCAACAGGCTGCAGTTGTCCTTCGTGTTCTTGGTAAAGTACTCCTCCCAGACCGTCATGACTAGCATCTACGTGTAGTTCATAGGGTTTGGTTGGGTCTGCGTAGGCCAAGACTGGGGCAGTGGTTAGGCTCTTCTTCAATGCCTGGAAGGCCTCTTCACACTTCTGGTTCCACTGATCTCTGACTGACTCTCCTGGCTTCCTGGGCCCTGAGTCGTCCTCTTCCCCTTCGGTCTTGAGTAGTTCATTCAATGGTCTAGCAATTCGGGCGAATCCTTCCACAAACCTCCTGTAATATGAGCAGAACCCTAAGAAGGATCTGAGTTCTGTTACTGTGGTGGGTCTTGGCCAGGAGGTAACTGCCTCCAATTTCTCAGGGTCTGTGGCCACCCCTTCTTCAGACACTATGTGCCCCAGATAGTTCACAGAAGACTGGTAGAACCGACACTTCTCAGGCGAAAGCTTGAGTCCCTCCTTACTGAGTCTTCTCAACACTTTTTCCATCCTCTCTTCGTGTTCTTCCAGGGTTCTCCCAAAGACAATGACATCGTCCAGGTATACAAGGACTTCAATAAGGTTCATGTCTCCTACAGTCTTCTCCATGAGACGTTGGAAGGTAGCAGGAGCTCCAGACAGTCCCTGAGGCATTCGATCAAACTCAAAGAACCCCACTGGGGTTATGAAGGCTGTCTTCTCCTTGTCTTCTGGATGCATAGGGATCTGGTAGTATCCACTCTTGAGATCCATAACGCTGAACCACTTGGCTCCAGACAAACTCTGTAAAGCGTCCTCTATCCTCGGAGTGGTGTACTGGTCGGGGATGGTTCTCCTGTTGAGGGTCCTGTAGTCTATACAGAGCCTCAACGACCAATTCTTCTTCCTGACCACCACTATCGGGGAGGCATAGGGGCTTCTAGACTCCCGGATCACACCAGTCCTCTTGAGTTCTGCTAGTTGTTCCCTTAGATCCTCCAGATCTGCTAGTGGGACCCGCCTGACCCTCTCTCTTAAGGGCTTGTCTTCTTGGAAGCGGATTCGATGGGTGGCACTCCTTGCACACCCCACATCGAACTCATCTTTGGAGAAGATCTTCTCCCATCTGGTCAACTGGGCCTTGGCCCTCTTTTTCCAAGCCCTGGGCAGATTCGGGTTTTCCATGGACAGCTTCTCTCAAACGTCTCCTCCTTCACCCGTCCCCTTGACTTCTGACAGGGTAACCGGGGCAGCAGGGCTCACCTGGCCCAGCAGCATCCTGGCTGGGATTTCCATGGGGCCACCTGTAGTATTCCTAACACTCACCGGAACTCTACAATGGGCCTTCTTCAGGGCCTTCAGCAGAATCACTTCTGGTATCACTTCCAGACCAGAGGACTCTTCCCTTGGGTCGGACTCTAGCATGACAAAGGGTCCAGGTTGCTCCCAAGTAAGCTTCACAGTGGCTCTGAGACAGGTTTCTTCACTGGGCTGCAACACTACCCCTTCTCTTCCAAGTCTCCACACCTTCCCTATCCCCTCCCCAGGGATCTTCTGCTCTAGGACCAGCCGTTGGTAGGCCGTCTTCAGCATGGGGTGGATCTTGGTGGCCGCTGGCCCCTTCTCTTTCACTAGAGGGGTTAGGAGTCTTCGGACCAGGTCCGTGTTCGTCCCTATTATAAGGGAACTCTTGTTGGCTCCTGGCGGCCGAGGGCACACAACTGCCAGGGTGTAAAACACTTTGGCCTTCCCAGCCACAGATGGGTCAAAGGTCATCTTGACGGGCAGATAGCTATCATAGGGGAAGCTCTGGGTTCCAATCCCACATATTTCCAGTTCCTCTATCTTCTGGATGGGCAGGTAACTCAAGTGCTTATCGTAGAAATCCCGGTATAATCGGGTCACTTGTGCCCCATTATCCAAGATGGCTCTGGTGTAGACTCCCTCCACTTGAATGGGCACTATAGGAGATGGGCCTACCAGCTTCTCCGGATATGGCCTGGCAGGGGTCGCCTTCTTCTGGTCCTTTCCCTTCGGACTCTTTCTCGTCCAACTCCCTTTGGACTTTAGTCTTTCTTGAGCCTGGTATGCATTGACTTCCCTCCTTTCAATGGGTGTACAGACCCGCTGAGGGATATTATTGTTTTTCTTAGGTGTGCATCCCCTCTGGGGAATGCTGTGCCCCTTCTGAGGGGTCTTGCCCCCTTTCTCTGGGGTGTATCTCTGTTGAGGAATGTTGTGTTTCTTCTGAGGGGTTTTGTCTCCTCTTTTCTTCTGCTTCGCATTCAGCTTGGAGCTCACTGAAGATGATGGGCACCCGGTTGACTCCTTCACCGGGGCCCTCTGGAGTTTCCCGCTGGCTTGCGGTTATCTGTTTTCTTCTTCTTGGGACTGGAACATGTAGCTGCAATATGGCCAATTCCTCCACAGTTAAAGCAGACTATATCTCCCCACTCTTGTAAAGATGCGGGTGCTGAGGCAACTGGGAATAGTTCCTTCCTTGGTACTTCTCTCCTGGGGCCCTCTGGGTCTTTTGCTATCAGAGAGGTCAAGATCTCTAACACCTTGGACATTTGCGATTTTAAAGTGTCTACCTCTGAGTCTCTTTCAGGGGTCATTACTGGGTTGACTAACACCTGTGCGGGGGCAACATTTGTCTTAGTCTTTGCTGGTCCTGTTGTAGTAACAAACACAAACGTTTCTGCGCTGCTACTAAGTGCAAAAAAAGCGGCTGCAAAACCTGTGGACAAAAAGGTGCATAGAACAAAAAAAACAAAAAAAAAAAAAAAAATTGCAGCGCTAAATGGGTGTGTATCAACAAATAAATGAGTGAAGAAAACCCAAATGTGCAAGGAAAAATTGAATAATTCCCTGTGTGAATAACAATGCAGTTTTTGGAAAAGTCCTTGATGGATGATCCTCAAAAACACATTCAAACAATTACAAAAATAAAGTCCAATGGTGTTCCACAACAATCCGAAATATATCTGTGATAATTGAACAACAAACACTTCCAAGTTGATGATGAAAGAAAAAGAACCACAACCAATATAGAGGAGGCTTACCAGACTTAGTGGACCCTACTGAACGTATGTCCAGAGGGTCAACATAGGCTTTGGATGTATGTTCCTGAAGGGTCAACAGTTGATAATTGAACCAAGGAATGTCTCTCGCAGCTCTCGCAGCAGCTCACAATGGAGAGGTTGATAGAAACTTGAAAGGTGATGGCTCGATGGTGTTAAACCGGATCGATAACAAAATGTGAAAGGAAAAAAGAAGAAGGCACATAGCGTGATACTGCTAAAAACAGTGTGTTTAATGTAGGTAGTTACACTTACATTCAAGTAGTTAAAAAGCGCTTCATGAAAATCAATGGCAACAGTGGAAAATCCCTATCAGAGAGGTCAATATCTCTAACACCTTGGACATTTGCGATTTTAAAGTGTCTACCTCTGAGTCTCTTTCAGGGGTCATTACTGGGTTGACTAACACCTGTGCGGGGGCAACATTTGTCTTAGTCATTTGCTGGTCCTGTTGTAGTGCCTCCTCATCTCTGATGATTTTGATCAAATCAGAGTAAGTCAGTGACGTTCCTCCTCCCGAGGTTTTCAGGTGCAGCCAGACTGGATCCGAGCGTAACGCTCCCTTTAAGACTTGCTTCATTCTTGCCACATCTGTATCTTGGGGCTTCATTCCCTTCTTCAACACAATCTTGCACAGCAACCTGTTCAGTCTCCTAACATACTCTGAAAGTTTCTCCTTCGGCTGTTGGAAAGTATGTTCAAATTGGTAGACCATCTCTGTCACCTTTTCCAATTGACCAAACTCTTCCTGTAGCATGGCTAGACAGTCTTGAGCCGTGCAGTCTGCATTCCCAAACCGAAAACTTTTCACTGCTTCTGCTGCTGCGCCTTTGAGGCTTTCTATTACTCATTGCCTCTTCTGCGCTTCAGGCACCTCCCATGCCTCCACTGCTTGTAATGCCTGTTCCACCCAAGTATCGAAATCTTCCTCCCCTGCAGGGACAGGGAGCTTTCCTGAGAATGTCTTTAGTCTCTGGTAGCTAGTCTCTACATGCACCGTGCTTGTCTTCTGACATTTGGTTAGCAGATCCCCTATGGCATTTATCAGCTCTGGTGATATGGCAGTGACGGGTGCAGATGCCACCGGAGACGTCACCCTGTCTCTTCTTTCAGGTGAGACACGGGTTGCCCCTTGCGGTGATCCCGTTGGTGATGGCTCCTTCTTTATAGTCATGGCGTGCGTTGACCTATAGGTTTTGTTGTCTGGCGTCCGCACACAGTTGTGCTTGAAAGTCTCTGGCATCCCGCCCCACAACTCCACTAGTGCATACTGATACAAGGTATCTGGGTCTGGTTTTATCTCCGTCACCCTCGGTGTATAATCTGGGGACACGGACACCATTAGCTGCTCTACCGTCTCTGTCGACCACTCCTCTCCCGGGAGGCTGATGACTACCGACGTGTCCGGGTCTGCTCTGGATGTTTCACACCACTCTTTTACTGTTAGCGGGTCCATGCCGGTACCTCTGGGGTCTTCTCTTGCTGTATCAGGATCCCGGACGAGAACCCCCATGTGTAGCGATACCTTCAGTTAAGAGGGCCGCAGATTTAGTTTGGGCCCTGAAGACAGCTCCGCCAACCCCCGGCAATTAACTCGACCCCCTACCGGCACAGCTAGTCTAGGGTAATATGTGTATATCTTATGCTCTATGATTAAATTCAAACACCAAGGCAGTGATAGAAGAATAACGAATTTACTTTCTATGGTAATAAAAATCAACAGTGATACTAGATCATATGAATCTATCTGCAGAGCCCTGCAGCAATAGTCACACTATAACTATTAAGATATGGCGCACACGCGCCACGTGTAACAGTACTTCACTATGCGCCCTATGGCGCAGCAACTTAATAAACTACCTAGATGGTCAGGCCTGACCATATAACTCAGTCTCTAGGGGGGTAAAATTCTTCGCATGCAAGTCTTTAAACGGTGGTGCACATTTCAGGAACACATTTGTAATCCAAGGGGGGGGGGGTAAAAATGGCAACACAGTACACTCCACTAGAGATCCGTTTGACTCAGTTCTGCTATGGATCTCCAGTGGGGGAAAAGAACTGAAATAGGAACTGGTGGGCCACGGCAGTCTGTAGGCCTAACAATGGTATAAAGTATTTGTGGATGGAGCAAGTGCTCGCTCACCCCTCCGGACGCGATCCCAGTCCGGGAAATTCCACCTGCTGTATCTCCACACACAGCGTCTGCAGTGGTCTGGTCTCCGGCTCAGCAGCGGTTGAAGAAACCGAGTCAGATGTCACCCAGGCTCGAGATGGGGTGGAAGGCTCTTTTGGGTAGCAGCGCAAGGCCCCAGGCTTCAGGCCTTGCACCACAGCGGATCCGCACAGGAAGATCTCTCCACTGAAGTCTCGTGTCCCAAAGAGGCCGAGCCCAGCCTCGCCTCCTCCTTTTATAACCCCTCCCATGAGTCTCTGGGGTGGAAACATTGCCGAAAGGGGTTCTGGGTAACGTAGTCTCTCTCCTCTGCTTTCACTTCCAGTAAAGTCTCTTCTCTACTCCCTCCCGTCTCACCTCTCACCCGGAAAGTCCTGTCTCTCTCTATTAAAGGGGAATATCCCGCTACATGTAAATAAAAAAGTTTAAAACACATAAATGTGTGCTTGCTTTGGCAGCACATATACTAAAATTGGAACGATACAAAAAAAAGTTAGCATGGCCCCGGTGCAGGGATGACACGCAAATTTGTGAAGCGTTCCAAAAAAAACCCAAAAAAACACATAAATGTCATGCACTTTCCTATCTATTTGTAGGCATGTTGCCTACTCTTGGCTAGTTAGTCTACTGGCTGCCCAGGTTGGGAGGAAGGGTTATTATTTGTTTCACCTTTTCTTGTGTGTTTGCGGGTTTTCCTCTGAGGTCCAGCCTCCCTCCTGTGTGATATAAAAGGAAGAAGTCCGGATCCTGAGAGGGGACCAAGAACAGGGGAAAAATCTAGAACACATGGGGGACAGGCTCAGAATGCATGTATGTAGACCCTGAAGTGTGTCCTAAGAAGCTCATTGGAACACTGATTCCTCGGAGTACTCCTAGGACACAAACTCCTTGGTTCGAGCTATTCCCTGTTTTGATTTTCCCAAGATGTACACCTGCGCAGGTAACCTGAGGCAGCCACAGATAAGTTTAGTTAGGGAAAGGACATTGTTGCATTTTGAGCATGTTCTGCCTAACGTTCAGTAAAGTTGTTTACTTTGCTTAAAGCTTGGTCTGAAGTTAGTCAAGGGGTCCTGGCATATTTCTCTAAGAAACTTGGATCTGGAATAGCACATTGGGTTCTGTGAAACACCACTACAATGAAAAGTTAACTTGCAAAGTATATGCTATGGGTTACCAAAAGAAAAAATAGCAACCAGTCTTTGGCATGGTACCTGAATAGGTGACAGGCTCCCTCCCTAACTGTCTGTCTCCCTTGGTCACCGGGAGCGGATTAGCATTATGGAGATCTAATACATGGTCACTTGGTATGGAACAAGAAGTGTTAAGTGGAGCATGCATGAGGTCCATGCTATGTGCTTGGCAAGGACCCCATTCTGTTACTAAGAGTTCGGTAACAGAGGTACGCTTACTGGTGGACTGGTGGAGTGGGCACAGTCTCTGCATGTCCCTCCTAATGCAACACATACACATGTTCAAGTGTGTAGGACAATATCTTTAGAAGAACTCTGCATGTAACACTACACACAAGTGGCTCATCTCTGAGTTGGGGGACTACATTAATGTTTGCCTTTCACATAAGAGCCCATTCACACAGGGACGACTTTGGATCTGACTTCAAGTTGCCCCAAGTCGCCCCTAGTCTCCTCAAGTCGCGCTGCATGAGAAAATCAATGTAAGTGAATGGAGCCGTCTTAATGTTCACTACTGCAGTCGCTCCGACTTCAGAAAAGGTTCCTGTACTACTTCACCTTGACTTCTAGGCGACTTGTAGGCAACTTGTACCCATTGATTTCAATGGAAGTCGCCTCAGAAGTCAGATCACTGTCTTAATAGAAGCAACAATACAGGAAGAGAACATTTCTCAGGCAAACCCCTCCCTCCCCCTCCCTCCCACAGAGCTGATTCTTGTTTGATTGGCCACTGGAAAGCCTCCTGTCCTGGAGGCAACTTAAAGTTGCCTTGTAAGTTGCCTGGAGTCGCGCTGTGATTCATACTGAAGTCGTGTCCAAGTTGCCTCCCAAAGTCGTGCTGGAAGTCGTGTTGCCCCTGTGTGAATGGAGTCTAACCGTGGCCCTCGACTGGTCCTGGGCTTTGGTGAGCTTGCCTTCAGGCAAGGTGTTAACGCTGTGCTGGAACGAGTGATCCCATTTATCGTCTGACGTAGCCTAAAGAACCCACCCCGGGGTAGGTGTCCTATGTGGCCCACACTTGACGCCCAACGAGTTAATGAGGAACATGGAAGAAGTGTCACTCACCTGCACATATTTACTAATGCTAGCAGCATACGGATTAAAAATAATCAACGTTGATTGAGAGTGAAGTTCAGCTTTAAGCTGGCCATAGACGGTTCATTTTTTTGGTTCAGCCAATGCTTTACATTTTTTGTAAAGTGCATTACATGGATATTATAGCTGTTTACATTATTTAATAATAGTCACATGGTTTAGGAGGGTTGTGTGTATTAGAACGCTGCATAATTTATATATATATATATATATATATATATATATATATATATATATATATTTATATATATATATATATATATATATATATATATATATATATACATATACATACGTTCCTAAAGGTAAATAGTGACAGATCACCCACAAACAGAGTTGTGTGAATTTTCTCCTTCCCTACCCTTATGCTGTATAAGGTATCTGTTGTTAGGTGATGTCTGGACAGGATCTCAATCACCAAACTGAAAAGCAACGGGGACATGGGGCAGTCCTGGAATATGCTCTTTAGGAGATATATATAGGGGGATAGAAAAATGGGGAAGTTTGCCTTGGCTTTGGGTGATTTTTACATACCTGTATATTATATAAAGTTCACAATGGGTCCCTGAAGCCCAGGTGTTCCAGCGCCTTGAAGTGTCTTTTGTGGTTCATATTATCAAACATTTTTTTCAGGGTCTAATGATATAATGGTTGTTCCAGGCATCGGGTGAGCTTTGCAATATTCCATTACTGCCAGGACCTTAATTATATTGGTTACCACGGCTTTCCTCTTTGTAAAGCCTACCTTTTGTGGGGTGTAGTAATGTAGGCATCATGGTAGCTAGTGTGTCAGCAACAGGTTTGGACAAAATGTTTTAATTGAAATTGATCTATAATAGCTTGATTGAGTACGTTCCCTCTGTTATTTTAGTAAGACCCTTATGTAAGGCTTGTTCCCAGTTGGTCATCACCTACAGCAGCCCCTGTTCTCTTAGGAAAATTAGGCCTACCAGTACTTGGTTGTTGATTAGAGCTTAATAAATAATGCTATAGTTTCTGTCCAAGTGGTACAAGGGGTGGAGAAATTATATCAAAAGAGTACCTGAGGTCCTTGGAAGAGGCAGGTGTGGTTGGAAATTTCAGCGGGTAGATACCTATTAGCGATTTCTGTAGGCAAACAGAAATCAAAGCTGATGGCAGTTAGTTGCGTAATCCAGGGTCAGGCAGAGGTTAGGGCAGGTTGTAGACAGTAAGTGTAATCCAGGGACAGGCAGTGGCCTGGGCAGGCAGTAAGTCTAATCCAGGGGCAGGCAGAGGTCAAGGCTGGTGGCAGACAGCAAGAATAATCTAGGAACCGGCTGAGGTCAGAGCTGGCAACAGCCAATAAGCTTATCATTGTTGATGGTGCGGAGCATGCTGCCCGGCAATTGGTGCAGGTTGGGAGAAGACAGCGGCTGAGCAAGCTGCAGGGAGGTGGGACTGGTGGCACAGAAATGTATGAGGTACTCCTAAACAACCAGTAAAATGTCCAGAATCCCTAATCTGATATAATATACCGCAGATAGAAGCATGTCCTTCTTGAATGTTTATGGCAACAGTTATACTTCTCTTTAAGTTTATTTAGTACCTTAGGCCATAGATATACAGACCATTTAGAGATAAATGTTTGCTGATTTACAGTTATCTAGTGGAACTAATTTACTGGTACAGAATCAGTGACTAAGATGAGTGACTATGTTGTTAAAGAATGGCATAGTTGTGTGGTGACAATGCTTTCTGTCAAGTTATAACAGCCAGAGTAGCTCATTATGTTATTAGCATTCCAATTTACTCTATGGAATATAGCATGCAACCCAATTTTTTCAAAAGCCCTTCAGACATAAATCTACTGCTTTCTTTTATAGCTAGTATATTAGTATTATAATGATTGTTACTTGTAGTTAGCAGAGCTATAAAAAAACATTTTTTCTCCATTTCAACTTGTCATTACACATTTCATTGGCTTTAACTATTAATTACATTAAAGATCAGCAATATAATCTTGTTGCTGCGAGCCTACTACTTACCATAGTGGGGTTTTTTTTATTCCATATATTATTATTTTTTACATTTTTATATAACACATGCAAACACAAAACATTTCACAATTTTATAAACAAAACATACCAAAAAAAGCCCCCATACTCTTATATCCTATATGTCCACCAAAGAACAATCATACAACACCAGGTATTTAGTGCCATTCCAGCCACATTTTTGGAATTTTATTTAAATCTCCTTTATGTTAAAAGCATTTTATTCTGTTTTTAAATGTTATTTAATTGTCAATATCCATTCTCCAACGGCCAACTGATATAGCAGGATTCAATTTTGGCAATTCATTTTCTAGCAAGTTCTGCTAAGCCCCAGTCTCAGGTTAGCAATCTGGAACATCCAAGTGTCCATGATACACGAATATGGGTTATATAAAATGTGTGTTTTAAAATATTGATAATATATTGAAGTACATCCTTCAAATGTTTTAGGCCGGGTTCACACATGTGCAGCTGCGGGTTCGTGTCTGGGGTCTGGTGCATTCCTATACACCAGTTCAGGTGCGATTCGGGTCCGATATTTAGCCTGAATTCGCACCTGAACCGGGCCCAATGACGAACCGGACCCAAAGGCACACCAAAGGCACACCAGGCCCTTTTTTAATCTGGACTGCGGCCGCCACGGACATGTGTGAACGGCTCTATTGAGAGCCGGTCACACTTGCCTGTCATGGAAAATTAGATTTACGGAAACCCGTATTTAATTTACATATGTGTGAACCCAGCCTTAACAGCTTGGGGCACCTCCAACGAAGATGGATACATTCGCGCAGAGCCTGGCCACAACAAAACAATTGCCACTATCTCTAAATCCTGCTTTGTGCAGTACATAAGGGGTCCTGTATGTCCTGGGAACAGTAATTAACTAAGTTACTCTCTGAGAAGCTGATATGACAGAGGGAATTGTCTCAAAAAATATTATAGACCAAAGACATAACCCCCTCTGTATGATCAGACATTAATATATCTTTTCATACTGGTACAGTATCTTATAACATAGCAAAGAAGTTATTTTCCCTTTAAAGCTAATTGCATGGCACAGTCGAAGATAATAGAAAGTTCTTGCAGCTACTGGAATTATTTTAAAGAACTGATGTTGCAATAGTTGTGTAAATCATAAAATACTCCTCTTTATTTATAACTATTATCACCTCAGGATTTTTGTTGATTTACTAAAACTGGAAAATGCTAAATCTGGCGCAGCTGTGCATTGTAGTCAATCCACTTCTTTAATTAAGCTTTCACAAAACTTGGAGCTGATTAGTCAATATGCAGAGCTGCACCAGAGTTTGCACTCTTCTGTTTTAGTAAATCAACTCCATAGACCCTGATTTACAAGAAAGATGATGATTTATAAACACAGTTTACTAACAATTTTCATAAGTTTGAAGAATGTACGATTGCAGTGATTACTATCACAACTAAACCACTCACATTTTGCTTGAAAACAAGATCACAGTTTATCAGATGAACAGCCCTTATTTTCATCCAGATGCTAGTCCGCTGAAGACGTGCATTTGTGCAAAACACGTTGGGCAGGGCTATTCGCTGACGTCATGCCCCCACCTCCGGTCTCGGATCTGGCAGCTACCTAAATAGGTGCACTGCTGCTGTTTTTATGTCACAAGCATCTGGATGTGTTTTTATTGACTTTGTGTTTGCCTTGAGCTGTTACAATAAAATACTACACTATATCTGACACTTTCTCCCTATACAGTGGCATGTGGCATTTTCACTCCCCCTAGTGGTGTAGAGTTACAGATTCAATAAGAAGACCAAGGGTGGATAGATGGATCGAGCTGGATGGCCATAGAGGGATACTGAGCTGTGTTGTCTAAAAACACACTATTTACTGCACTTTTTGAGTCAGTGAGTGCAGTATTTTTTTAGCCACAAGTGGTGGTCCTCTTTCCCCTCTGGATGGTAAAAGTCACACGGGGACAGCAAGATTCTGATCAGCACTCTTTTTTCCCACTTTCTTTATTTTATTGACTGCGTAAATTGACGGCACTATATAAGTACCTGTAATAAGTAAAATCAAATAAATAAATGTATGATCTGTGTTCTCACTGAGCAGTTGGAAAGCAATGAGAGCAGGAAAGCTTTGGACTACAGTAACCATGGTCTCATTTGAAAGAGACATTGTAAATTAAACATAAACTATTATTATTACCAATTAAACAGTGCAGGATAAATAAAATGTTACATTTGCATGATATGTTTCTTGTAATGCATATCATTAGGTATTAATTTTAGAAATACAAATTTTTACACTTAAACTGTATTTTCCCAATCCATTTGGGCATGAGATATTACATACCACAGTCTACTAAATACAACACAAGAGAGACAATGTGACTTTAGCATATTGTGGATGGGACTAAACTGTCAATATTTTTCTAAATCTTCCCAGAATTACAGCCCCAAGTAAATTACATCCTCAGGAAATCCATGTAATAAAGACATAATTTAGGGACAACTGTTTCATTTTCCAGGAGATGAACTAAATGGGTTCATCATTTTTGTTATTAAGTAATTGTTAAGGCTTCCAGGCAATGCCATTTACTGAGTAATATAAATTCCAGTCGGGTTGCTGACAAAAGAAAGTGGGCTGACAGTTAGCTCAGTCTTGAAAAGCAAAATTTTACCTAAGAGACATAAAATAGTAAAACGGTTGTACACTGTGTTTAAGTAGAAAGCATGTATTATTTATGTCACAGTATAATTTTTCATTTAACTCATTTAAAGTAATAATAATAACAAGAATACTTGCATGTATACTATATAGAAACTAATAAAATATGTGAAATACTAATCCTATGCATTAAACATGGATATTATGGCAAAATCAGAAGATCCTTCTTATCCCTTCAGTAAAACTAAAGGTTAATTAATTAATTTATTTTTTCCCATTTTGGATAGAGCAAGGGAGAGTTATAACTACTGTCAGCTTTTTTGTCCTTCACATGCTGGAAGGATGTGACTATTTCTCCTGTTTATGGACACTTTTGGGGAACCCTTGCCGTTATTTGAATATACAAACTCTTAAAGTGGAGCTCCACCCTAATTTTTCACTTCTGCGGATCGGATTCCTCCCCCCCTCCGGTGTCACAATTGACACCTTTCAGGGGGGAGGGGGTGAAGATACCTGTCTAAGACAGGTATTTTCACCCACATCCGGGAGTCCTCTCTCCGGGAATCTGCGGGAGTTACGTCACTTCCCGCAGACTTCCCTTGGTGTTCTGGGAGACACTCGGCTCCCAGAACACAGGAGCACCAATCAGAACGGCGCAGCGCGACTCGCGCATGCGCCGTAGGGAACCGGGCATGAAGCCGCAGGGCTTCACTTCCTGGTTCCCTCAGCGAGGATGGCGGAGGGAGCAGCAGAGCGACGAGCGGTCGCTCGTCCTCTGCTGCGGACGTCGCTGGACTCCAGGACAGGTAAGTGTCCATATATTAAAAGCCAGCAGCTGCTGTAGCTGTAGCTGCTGGCTTTTAATATTTTTTTTTTCCGGCGGAGCTCCGCTTTAATACCACTGGCTACACAGGCTACTTTCTCATATTGCAAAATTATAGTTATATTGTTGGGGGCTTAATCCTTATATGAAGGATTATACTTGCAAGATCACCCAGTTGCTTTGTGGTTACTTTCAGATGTTTTGACCTATTTCGGCTTCTTCAGATGCACCTCCTTGGGAAACATATTCATGTTGAAAATTCTAGCCAATCATATTTTTTCATATCTTCATAATGATCAAGAATGGTCTCCAATGTATTGATTCCTTCACATGTACTCCTGAAGAAGGATTCCCGAAATGCGTTGAGCTTACATGTGAACTGTGTATGGAATCTATACATGTTGTGAACCTGGAGTGGAGAGTATTTTTTTATGTTTTGTAATTAGAGTTTAGCGGACACCTGGATGTTCGGGTTCGACGGGTTCGGCCGAACTTCGGAAAAAAGTTCGGGTTCGGGACCGAACTTTAACCCGAACCCAAACCCGAACCCGAACCCCATTGAAGTCAATGGGGACCCGGACTTCTAAGGACTAAAAAGGCTCTAAAAAAGTAATGGAAAGGGCTAGAGGGCTGCAAATGGCAGCAAAATGTTGTTAAGAGCATGGCAAGTGCTCTGCAAACAAATGTGGATAGGGAAATAACTTAAAATAACATAAAAAAAAATAAAAAAATAAAAAAATATGCTGGAGGCCCCCTTTTCAGCAGAAGAGGCACGGGAAGTCATTAAGAACCTCAGAAACTCAACGGCACAATGCCACACATATGGTGGGAATGCCCCAGAATACGCCCTTTCTGGAATAAATTATTCAATTTAATGGATAAGCTAGTGGGAAAATAAAATACTTTGAAATAAAAATGTAGCGGGGTGCTAAATTTAAGGGAAGTGTTTGAGTGGTAAATAGGCTCAAACACCCTAATTCTGTAGGATTCATGGACCATTTTGTCCTCGGGGGACAGTATTGGTGTGCAGTTCCCTGCGGCCTACAGGTGGCGCTGCCATGGTAGGCTAGGGTTGAACCGCCGATACAGTGCTGTGCCTTTTGTGTGCCCTCTTGGCAGTAGTACAGCGGGGCGGGGAACCTGCTGTGCATGCCAGGAGAGCATATAAAAGGGGCAGTCCTTTGGCCTGGGGGCTGATGTCCAGTGGGGTACATGCCCAGGTGCCTTCGGCCTGGGTGCATGTGTTCCTGTTCCATCTCGGGTACCTTTAGCCCGGGGTGAGGTACTATCCTGGAGTTCCTGCTGCCCTGGGTATGGAGGCCTAGGTGCGGGAGTAAAGCCTGGAGTCCAGAGCCTTCGTCTGGAGTCCGCTAAGGGTCGAGGAGTCTTAGGGTGCTGCCTCTTGTAGGGGACCATGTTCCAGGGAAGGGAGGATCATTCTGATGGACCGATGCGGGAGTCACGGTGAAGGAAGGGTCTGTTGACTCCCTGGAGAGATGTCTTCCCCTTGATATGGGCTAGGTTCGTAGAAGGAGAAGCTCAAGGTCATCTTGACTGTATCAAAGGCCTTATTCACTCGGCCCGTGGCAGGGGCCTTATACACCCTGGTCTGTGGCAGAGACCAAAGTTCTCCAGGTCCGTGGCAGGGGCCTTGTACACCCGGTCTGTGGCAGAGACCAACCTCAAGGTCTGTGGCAGAGACCGTGCACCTAAAACTGTTTGAGAAACCTAAGCAGTGAAGTGAATGTGCTATGTTTGTGCCTGGACCTCCTCCACACCTTAAGCTGTCCTGTTTCTTTGCTCTAACCTTTTCTATCCGAGTAGAGTTTATTTTGCCATGAGAGAATAAGAGTTGTAATTTCAGCTGGTGTGGACATTGACTTTACTGGGAATTAAAGGACTTGCCTCTACCTACAGTAGAGGTGAGAATCATCCTCTGGAGGAGTTTTGACTCCGGCTGTGGACACGGCCCATCAAGTACACCGCTCAACCTCTTTATATAGCAGGGTACGGGCTGGTAGTGCGGTGTGCCTTTCTCCCTCCTGCGAGGAGCCAACAACATAAAGGCAGGTAAGGGGGAAAGGATCTGTGCGCTACAAAAAAATAAAATAAAAATTATAATCTTGACCTAGGAGGACGAGGTCCATATGGAGTAGGAGGTTGAGGTGGCGGTGGATGTGGCTGTGTAGGTGGAAGCGCCGGTGGAGGAGGACAAGGTAGCCAACACTGGTTCAAAAATACAACAATGGCTGGGTAAGGCCGGTGATGTGTCGAATTCTGTCCCCCGTCAAATAGTGTCCACCCTGTACTGCGCTTGCTCAGTATGTAGGACAAGGGGATTTCGAAAATCTCCCAAGACGAACGGCGCCTGCGTGGTGATTTCAGGTGAAGGCCACACCATCCGTGGTTCAAGCCGAGCCAAGTGAGGCCGTGCCCGAAGCGTGGCGATCGAACCGAGCCCATGAGGGGCCCTGTTACTATGTGCTACCGTATGTCCACTTGGATGGTGGGGCTTGAACCTGCACTCACTGCGCAGGCGCTGTTCATCTTCGGAGATTTTGTGAATCTCCTTGTCCTCTGTACTGCGCAAGCGCTGCGCCTTCGCAGTATGGGCCGGACACAATCCGATGGCCGGACAGTTTTTGTCACAACACCGGTATACATGTCTATTCTGCACAAGGTACGGACAAGTCCTGTGGGATCCATGCCTGGTTCATTTTAATGAACGTGAGCTTGTCCACATTGGCTCTGGACAGGCGCTGCGCTTGTCTATGATAACTCCCCCTGCCGTGCTAAATACACGTTCAGATAATACACTGGCTGCAGGGCAGGCCAGCACCTCCAAGGTATAAAGGGCAAGCTCAGGCCATGTGCCCAATTTGGAGACCCAGAAGTTAAAGGGGGCAGACCCGTCATCCAGTACGTGTAGGCCTGTGGACACATACTGCTCAACCATGTTGGTGAAATGCTGCCTCCTGCTAAGACGTTCCATCTCAGCTGGTGGTACTGGTTGTTGTGGCGTGCTGACAAAGCTTTTCCACATTTCAGCCATGCTAACCCTGCCTTCTGAGGTGCTGTCGGTGCCCCGGCTGCGTTGGCGACCTCTTCCTCCTCCTCTGCCTTCGCCTTGTGCTTCCACCGTACGCCCGCTGTCAGGTGGGAATGCCACCAGCAGCGCGTCTACCAGTGTGCGCTTGTACTCGCGCATCTTACGATCCCGCTCCAGTGAGGGAATTAAGGACGGTACGTTGTCCTTGTAACGGGGATCCAGCAGGGTGGCCACCCAGTAATCAGCACCAGTTAAAATGTGGGCAACTCGGCGGTCATTGCGGAAACACTGCAGCATGTAATCGCTCATGTGTGCCAGGCTGCCCAGAGGCAAAGAAAAGCTGTCCTCTGTGGGAGGTGTATCGTCTGTGTCCTCTGTATCCCCCCAGCCACGCACCAGTGATGGCCACGAGCTGGTCTGGGTGCCACCCTGCTGTGAAAATAGCTCCTCCTCCTCCTCCTCCATCTCCTCCTCCACCTCGTCATCCTCCAGAACTGTGCCCTTTCTGCCGGACAATTGTGTACCTGGCGTTTGTTGGTGCAGGAACCCACCCTCGTAGCCACTTGTGAAAGACTGCCCTGAAAGCCTTTGAAATGATCCCGCTTCCTCCTCCTCCTCCTCATCCTCCTGTGCCACATCCTCTTCCATCATCGCCCGAAGCGTTTTTTCAAGGAGGCATAGAACTGGGATAGTAACGCTGAGAACGGCGTCATTGGCACTGGACATGTTGGTGGAGTACTCGAAACAGCGCAACAAGGCACACAGGTCTCGCATGGAGGCCCAGTTATTGGTGGTGAAGTGGTGCTGTTCCACAGAGCGACTCACGCGTGATTGCTGCAGCTGAAACTCCACTATCGCCTGCTGCTGCTCGCACAGTCTGGCCAGCATGTGCAAAGTGGAGTTCCACCTTGTGGGCACGTCACATATGAGGCGGTGAGCGGGAAGGCCGAAGTTACGCTGCAGCGCTGACAGGCGAGCAGCAGCAGGGTGAGAACGCCGAAAGTGCGCACACACAGCCCGCACTTTCTGCAGCAACTCTGGCATATTGGGGTAATTTTTAAGGCACCTCTGGACCACCAAGTTCAGCACATGCGCCAGGCAAGGGATGTGCGTCAAACCGGCTAGGCCCAGAGCTGCTACGAGATTTCGCCCATTATCGCACACCACCAGGCCGGGCTTGAGGCTCACTGACAGCAACCACTCATTGGTCTGTTGTTCCATGTCCCTCCACAACTCCTATGCGGTATGTTTTTTTTCCCCCAAACAGGAAAGTTTTAAAACTGCCTGCTGTCGTTTACCCCTGGCTGTGCTGAAGTTGGTGGTGAAGGTGTTACGCTGACCGGATGAGGAGGCGGTAGAGGATGAGGAAGCGGAGTAGGAGGAGTTAGCAACAGGAGGCAAACTGAAGCGCCCTGCAATCCTCGGTGGTGGAAGGACATGCGCCAAACTGCTATCTGCCTCAGGCCCAGCCGCCACTGCATTTACCTAGTGTGCTGTTAGGGAGATATAACGTCCCTGACCGTGCTTACTGGTCCACACATCCGTAGTTAGGTGGACCTTGCCACAGATGGCGTTGCGCAGTGCACACCTGATTTTGTCCCCCACTTGCTTGTGCAGGGAAGGGATGGCTCGCCTGGAAAAGTAGTGGCGGCTGGGCACGACGTACTGTGGGACAGCCAATGCCATCAGGCTTTTAAAACTCTGCGTCTCCACCAGACGGAATGACAGCATTTCAAAGGCCAGGAGTTTTGAAATGCTGGCATTCAGGGCCAGGGATCGCGGGTGGCTAGGGGGGTACTTCCTCTTCCGCTCCAATGTTTGGGAGATAGAGAGCTGAACGCTTCCATGGTACATTGTGGAGATGGTTGGTGACCCAGGTGGTAGTGTTGCTGGCAGATCCTCTGTTTGCGGGGTGGCAGGTGCCACTGTCACTACAGAGGTGGATAAAGAGGCTGAGACTGCAGCAGGAGGAGCCTGAGACCTTTCTGGGTTTTTGAGGTGTCTACTCCACTGCAGCTCGTGCTTTGCACTTAGATGCCTGGTCATGCAGGTTGTGCTCAGGTTGAGAACGTTTATGCCTCGCTTCAGGCTCTGATTGCACAGCGTGCAAACCACTTGTGTCTTGTCATCAGCACATTGTGTGAAGAACTGCCACGCTAGGGAACTCCTTGGACCTGGCTTTGGTGTGCTCGGTCCCTTGTTGGGCAGTAGCAGACATACTGTCTAGGGGACGGACGCTCCGCTTTTGCACCCTGCTCCCTCTTCTGCTGTGCTGGTGGCTCTGTGCGACCACCGCCTCTTCCTCCAAACTACACTGGTCACCTGCATAACGTTGATTCCATGTGGGGTCGAGGACCTCATCGTCCTCCACATCATCTTCCACCCAGTCTTCACCCCTGCCCTCCTTGTCTGTCTGCACAATTGCGAAAGCAGCAGCAGTTGGCACCTGTGTTTCGTCATCATCCGAGACGTACTGCGATGGTCCTCCCATGTACTCATCATGAAACATAAGTGGTTGGGCATCGGTGCACTCAATCTCTTCCACTTCTGGGGCAGGGCTAGGTGGATGGCCCTGGGAAACCCTGCTAACAGAGTCATCGAAAAGCAGAAGAGACTGCTGCATGATTTGGGGCTCAGACTGCTTGGCTGATTTGCAAGGGGGTGAGGTGAAAGACTGATGGACATGGGTTTCAGGTGCCAACTCTGATCTTTCATCAGAAGAGTGGGTGGGAGACAATGTGAAGGAACCCGAGGCACTGTCAGTAACCCAATCTACTATCGCCTGTACACGTCCCTTTGACCTTCTCCTCATATTTTCCAAATTTAGGATCTTGCCCTAAATGGGTGTTTTTGGAAGAGCAGAACACACCCACAGTACGTAACCGCTGAATCGCACAGCTACAGAACTGCAGAAAATGCTATTAAAAAAAAAAGTTGTTTTTTTAGTATAGCACAGTAGAAGACAAATATATAGAAATTATTTATTTCACAAGCCTCCACATATGTATAACACACTGCAAAATACTTTTTGTGGCCCTAAATTGCGTTTTTTGGAAGACCACAACACACCCACAGTATGTAACCGCTGAATCGCACAGCTACAAAACTGCAGAAAATGCTATTAAAAAAAAATGTTTTTTTTTTAGTATAGCACAGTAGGAGAAAACTATATAGAAATTGTTTATTTCACACACCTCCACATATGTATAACACACTGCAAAATATTTTTTGTGGCCCTAAATGGCGTTTTTTGGAAGACCACAACACACCCACAGTACGTAACCGCTGAATCGCATAGCTAAGCTACAGAACTGCAGAAAATGCTATTAAAAAAAAATGTTTTTTTTTTTAGTATAGCACAGTAGGAGAAAACTATATAGAAATTGTTTATTTCACACACCTCCACATATGTATAACACACTGCAAAATATTTTTTGTGGCCCTAAATGGCGTTTTTTGGAAGACCACAACACACCCACAGTACGTAACCGCTGAATCGCACAGCTACAGAAAATGCTATTAAAAAAAATGTTTTTTTTTTAGTATAGCACAGTAGGAGAAAACTATATAGAAATTGTTTATTTCACACACCTCCACATATGTATAACACACTGCAAAATATTTTTTGTGGCCCTAAATGGCGTTTTTTGGAAGACCACAACACACCCACAGTACGTAACCGCTGAATCGCACAGCTACAGAACTGCAGAAAATGCTATTCAAAAAAAATTTTGTTTTTTTAGTATAGCACAGTAGGAGAAAACTATATAGAAATTGTTTATTTCACACACCTCTACATATGTATAACACACTGCAAAATATTTTTTGTGGCCCTAAATGGCGTTTTTTGGAAGACCACAACACACCCACAGTACGTAACCGCTGAATCGCACAGCTACAGAACTGCAGAAAATGCTATTCAAAAAAAAATTTTGTTTTTTTAGTATAGCACAGTAGGAGAAAACTATATAGAAATTGTTTATTTCACACACCTCCACATATGTATAACACACTGCAAAATATTTTTTGTGGCCCTAAATGGTGTTTTTTGGAAGACCACAACACACCCACAGTACGTAACCGCTGAATCGCACAGCTACAGAACTGCAGAACATGCTATTCAAAAAAAAATGTTGTTTTTTTAGTATAGCACAGTAGAAGACAAATATATAGAAATGGTTTATTTCACACGCCTCCACATATGTATAACACACTGCAAAATATTTTTTGTGGCCCTAAATGGCTTTTTGCAAGCGTTCATTAAAGTGCAAATTTTTTATTTTCTTTTTTTGCCCTAAACGGGTCTTTTTTTGCACGAGCAAAATAAAATGCAAATTTTTTATTTATTTTTTGCCCTATGGGTCTTTTGGAAAAGAGCACAATAAAGTGCCTTTTTTTTTCCCCTAAATGGATCTTTTTCAAAGAGCAGAATACACCCACAGTATGGAAATGGTGTATCTCTCAACGTAATATATGCAGTGCTGGTGCACTGAGCTTGCAGATAAAAGGTAGATTTTCTCTGACACTGGGCTTATAGCAGTGTAAAAAGACTGCACTGCAACACAAACAGCTAAACCTATGCAGATCGCTGAGTTATATCTCTGAATCTGGACTCCTATTCCTATATAATATATCTCTCTCCCTGAAAGCACCAACAGGAATTCCAGAATCAGGACTAACTCGTGTATTTTTCTATCACTCCCTAAAAGCAGCAGCAGCAGACAAGATCCTCTCCCTATTTATTCTGAAGCAGAGTGACGTGTGTGCTGTGTGCCTCTATCTTATATAGAAGCTGGGTCACATGTTGCACTGACCAATCACAGCCATGCCATTAGTAGGCATGGCTATGATGGCTTCTAAGAGCACACCAGCTAATCAAAAGGTGATTGGCTGGCCCCTGAAGCATTTCTAACTGCGTAATTAGATTGCCGAACCCGAACCCGGACTTTTGCGCAAAGTCCGGGTTCGGGTTCGGGAAAAAGCTAAAGTTCGGTACTGACCCGAACTTTACAGTTCGGGTTCGCTCAACACTAATTGTAATGTTTTAAATGGAATGAAATAAAATTGTGTTTTTTTTTTGCTACTCAGTGTTTTTATATATATGTCCACATAAAGTCATTTGACTATGAATGTTTTTATAGCATTGGGGGTCAGGATAGCAAACATGTTTCTGTTTCTGTTTTGCTGATCCTCCCACTCTGCCTCCTCCGCTCTCATCTTTACTGCAGAGCAGGGAGGCAGCACAGTACTGGACAGAGGGCAGGAGCGGGAGCTACCCAGGTTAACCTATCAAGTTAACCAGCAGGTGATTGGTTATTAGGATGACTGGCAGTCCTAAAATAAGAATAAGAATACTTTTAGGAATTTATTTTTGTAAACCGGTGAGGAATTTGGAAGTTTTTAATGCTGACATCTCCTTAAAATGCTACTTGTCTGACTGTTATACTGATTTTCTTGCTTCAATACATCGAGCCACTAACTAGTACTGTAACGACACCCCAAGTATGAAAGGGGTTAAAATCGTTTGAGATTTTCCATTCCCGAACACCAAGGCAACTACCGACACTCCAGTCAGGCGAACAAGACCCATAAGAATAATTCTCCCTCAATAACGAGACAAAGCTCTGTTTTGAGGTTTAAGCAGGACTGACAATCTTTATTGAAAAGACCACAAGTTTTATACACAGTTAAAAGAGAAGGTGCATCATATTTCTCTGGAAATACACCTGTGACCAGACCTAATTAACATGCTAATTACCTAATTCCTTTGAACAGCCTGGCTGTCTCGAGTTTCCTAGCCTGGCTGTCTCCTGAACTTCAATACACATTATCACAGTACTACTTCATACAATACAGGGTCAATTAGCCCAATCCACAAAGAGAAGATCCTTAGAAGTTAGCCTGGATTCATTAACATTAAAACAGGCAGACAGATGGTTGGAGGCGATGACATTAGCATCTTTCAACTAACATGTTGAGTTCAGAATCAAACAACCAGTAAATAGTCTTTTACATATATCCTGGGGAATATTGTGGATAAATATTACTGTCCCATTCCAAGTAATCCAAGACCTATTCTTAATGTCCATTATTTTCTTGCTCACCCTATGCCCCTAATGGACATAGGGTGATTTAGACATGAGGTGCATGGGGATCTGAAGCAAGGGTATCCCATACTTTCTAAGGGATTCTGGGTTCCCCTGGCCCTCCTGTTACAAGTACTTTTGAGGTTTTGCTGACTTTCCTGATCTGCATAATTGTTTTAGGCTGGAGACTCAAAGTATCAAAACCAACAGGTAACAACCAGGCAACTAGAATTTACATAAAGTGACTAGAAATAGCTGCTGACACAAACAAGAGGACTAAGGGTTGGGACTTTGAATGAAGCAGGCAGGTGTAAGCAGTTTAAATTTATTGGAAATCAATGATAAGTTGCATGAGGGTAGTCATGGGGGTAACCATGACTACTCTCACGCAACTTATCATTGATTTCCAATAAATTTAAACTACTTACACCTGCCTGCTTCATTCAAAGTCCCAACCCTTAGTCCTCTTGTTTGTGTCAATTAGATAGGGATGGAGGGAACTGACCTTACCCGGTCACCGCCTCATTTAAAGTCCCAATGTTTTATTTTTCTTCTAGCAATAGCTGCTGCCATATTACTTTCAGGACAAATTTATTTTAAGCACCTCCAAAGTACAAAGGGTGGCATACTATTAGAAATCTGATTCGATACTGCACATGAAGAGGAAGATGATATATTAATTGGAGATACTTGCAACTTGCCAGACACATGTCAGATTTTACTATTTCAGACTAGTCTGCATAGCTAAGTATAAAAAACACTTTCATACTTTTCAGTGTAAATGAAGAATCAAAGCGCTTCTGAATAAGACACAATAAAATATTACAAGACATACACAGTAGTGTATGATTTATGCTTCCCCCAGAAAAAAATGTAAGAGGTTTTACCTCACACAGAAGATCATCTGCTTTTTGTCAGCAGATTAAAATATTTACTTTATATCCAATCATAGGCTGTGATCAGCACTTTCCTTATATTTATAACAGTGATCACAATGTTAATCCTCTGGAATGTTTCTTAAAATGCTGCTTAGAAAAGGTTTTATTGTGCAATATATTTTTCTCTCTTATCCATTGAGGGACACAAATTGATGATATTTAAAGGGGTTGTAAACCCTTGTGTTTTTCACCTTAATGCATTAAGGTGAAAAAAACTTCTGGCAGTGACCAGCCCCCCAGCCCCTCTGTTTTACTTACCTGAGCCCTGTAATTCCCTCGGCGGAGACGCGATGTCCCGACTCTTGATTGGATAGATTGATAGAAGCCATTGGCTCCCGCTGCTGTCCATCAAATCCAATGACTCAGGTGCGGAGGGGTGGGGCCGTGTCCGGAATTCGCATCTATGGACGCAAATGCTGGACTCGGGAGTGCGGCCGCATGGTAACCCCCAGGGAGAGACACTGAGGGACCCCAGAAGAGGAGGTTTGGGGCCACTCTGTGCAAAACAAGTTGCACAGTGGAGGTAAGTATAACATACTTGTTATTTAAAAAAAAATAAAACAGGAAGGTTTACAATCACTTTAACCACTTCAGCCCCGGACCATTTGGCTGCCAAATGACCGGGCCACTTTTTGCGATTCGGCACTGCGTCGATTTAACTGACAATTGCGCGGTCGTGCTACGTGGCTCCCAAACAAAATCAATGTCCTTTTTTTCCCCACAAATAGATATTTCTTTTGGTGGTATTTGATCACCTCTGCGATTTTTATTTTTTTGCGCTATAAACAAAAATAGAGCGACAATTTTGAAAAAAAAGCAATATTTTGTACTTTTTGCTATAATAAATATCCCCAATTTTTTTTAAAAAAAGCACATTTTTTCCTCAGTTTAGGCCGATACGTATTCTTCTACATATTTTTTTACAAATAAAATCGCAATAAGCGTATATTGATTGGTTTGCGCAAAAGTTATATCGTCTACAAAATAGGGGGTAGTTTTATGGCATTTTTATTATTATTATTTTTTTTTACTTGTTATGACGGCGATCTGCATTTTTTGCATGGCTGCGACATTATGGCGGACATATCGGACACTTTTGACACTATTTTAGGACCATTCACATTTATACAGCGATCAGTGCTATAAAAATGCACTGATTACTGCATAAATGTGACTGACAGTGAGTCTAACTGTTAGGGGGCGTGGCTTACTGTGACATGTCACTGATCGCTGCTCCCGATGAGAGAGAGCAGACGATCAGTGCTGTGTCACCAGGCAGAACGGGGAGATGCCTTGTTTACAAAGACATCCACCCCCCCGTTCTGCGATTCCGTGACACGATCGCGGGACACTGGCGGACACCGAGTCCGCGGGTCCCGCGGGCACGGTCACGGAGACCGTGGCGTGTGCGCCCGCTAGGGGCTAGGATTTAAAGCAATGTATATATACATTGCTTTGCCTGCCCATGCCATTCTGCCAACGTAAATCTGCGTGAGGCAGTCGGGAAGCGGTTAAGCAGCGGTTAAGCAACGTAGGGTTATACTGCTGCCTATGGGAGAAATGGACACTAGGCACATAAAAACTGAGGGCCAGCCTCCTTTAATACTCTAACCCCTCCCATCTCACAACTGCTCAGTTACACGTAGTGTCCTCTTGATAGTGGGCATATTTTCTTCAGCTTTGCAGCTACTTGTAAATATACACCAAACATTGAACATACTGGAAGTGTCTCCAGTTACCCACTGAGCACAGAATGTCCCATTTTGTATACTGGTGTTCCCTCTGCGACAGTTCTACATTCGGAAATGACTTCCTAGCTATGTTCCTGTAGACGCAGGACTCCATTATTTAAGCCAGGTTGGATTTCTGAGGATTCCTTGATGAATGTTGGGAACACAATTATGGCAGTTCACCTTATTCCATCTCTGAAGACACAATTTTCCGCTTTCCTAAATAGCAACGTGTTTTATTTATACAGTACATGTTGCTGTTGTTTCTGAAACAACGCTTTTCAGCCATTGTCATGCAGTTATCTCCTGAGTCCTGAACAATCCTTTTCATTTAAATGCCTCCACATAGTAGGCTGCCAATAGCTTGTGACTGGACCCTGTGCATACAGACGCCTGTAATCTTCTCTGTCGTGTCACTTGCACAATTAATGTACGTTAACAAGTAGTGCTCCTTCTGACTAGCAATGTTACATGCAACAGTTATAGGTGTATTAAAAAAAAATGCAGAGCTCTTCATCTTGTGAAACTGCATGCACATTCGTTCTGTACAAAAAGGGTCACAAACACATGTTATTAGGCTTAAATTGTAGTTAACCAGTTCTAGGGACAGCCATCACATCCACATCCTGCTAATAGGGACAACACATAGAAAGGAGATATATATACATGAACACGCACATAAGGGCTCCATGAATGTAGCTATTCAAGAAAACTGTTACAAAATCGAAACACGGTGGTATAGAACTCCCTCCCTTCTCCACAAATTCTCATCATCCATACCTAATACATGCTGGAGATGTGGTGAAGCAGAATGCTCCACGTTTGGTGGGAGTGTAAATCCATCCAGCCTTTCTGGAAACAGGTACACAATATCATCTCACATGTTACCACGTATACCTTGAACTATACTCCGGCGCAATATTTATTGCACCACACAACATTATATAAAAGTGTTTACTATAAATCCCTGACTATGCACATGGTGAATGCGGCGAGATTGTGTGTTCCAATACACTGGCGATCTAATACCCCACCATCTATTAGAGAATGGTTTGCCAAACTTTCCAAAATAGAAGAAATGGAGGAACTGATCCACATTTCCCAAGAACGGATACAAAAGTTTACGGAAACATGGGCGTGCTGGACCCACTTTAAAACGACTGATCACTTTCAAATTGCTAATTCTTAGACAAAATGATGATTCATGTAAATACATATATACTTCACGATGGCTTAACCCAAAAGGATTTGGCTGGGGGGGCGGGGGAGCAGGGACGTTGGAGCGCCTTACTCTAACTCTGTCAACTCGTATCATGCGGACTCCTTGTCCCCGTATCCCTCCTTCCCTCTCCTTTCCCTCTTCCTGGCTGTCTCTCTCCCTTTTTCACCCCCTTTCTTGTGAGTTTTTTTTCCCCGTTTTTTTTTTCTCTCTCTTTCTCCCCTTTTCCCCTCCTTCTCAGTCTTGATATCTACTTTTCTTTTTTTCTCTCTTCTTCCCATTTTTGCTCTCGAAATTGGGCACCCTGATATTATTAATATTACCAAATATTGCAGGGTTGCTGACCATGTATGTGTAGCAATGGTTAGACACGTCACCACCTTGCCAAATGGGATCATGCTTTATGGATACCCCAATTAATGTGCAATCTGTTTACTGCAATGGTACATGGTTATACTTGTAGACATTTGTAATCTACGATATATCTTCTTTTTGTATGATGTTCGTGCGATTCGAACTGTAATCACTTATCTGTTGATCTCAATAAAAAATTTATGAAAAAAAAAGAAAGGAGATATACTCCCATAGGAAATAGGACTTTCAAGGATATGAGGTTCTCACTGAGGTAAGCACACAGTCAGTATGATTAAATAATTTTATTGTACGAAAACATGAAAATCACATAAGGAAATATAAAAACATATCAACAATATGTAAAAATAAACACACAGCTAAGTTGATAGGTAATACTTGTTTCCAGCAAGGGTGTATATTGAGTTAATTGATTTAGAGTAATCTTATGGGAGTATATCTTCTACATGTTATTAGGCTATTTTCTCATTGGATTGAATGTTATTCTTCTTCATACAGAATAGATTGAATCAGGAAAATACTGCATTATGACCACTATATGGAACTGTCAATCATAAAAGATAAGCATTTACTTTTTATTAGAATAGAAAAGCCTAGACAGTCACCATATTCTGTACTATCCCTTCATGTCATATTTGGACATTAAGCAGATCAACAGTCAAAGCTGGTGTCCAGTTTGACATCCATGCCTGGGCACACCCTAATCCCCCTGTGCAGTGCTGATTTCCCCTGCTTCCTTGCATCCTCTGCCTCCCCCATGCAATGGTGCCAGCTCCCCTAATCTCCCACCGGCTGCTGTGAGGGATGTTTCAGGATGAAGATTTGGAGGAGGGGCCAGTAAATATTTCATTTACTGGCCCCTTTCTTTTCAGAATGGACACAATGAGTGATTTGTACCAGTCGCTCCTGTGTTCATTCTTAACTTAAGCATAGTAAACTATGTATACTATGCTTCAGTTTGTGAATGAACAGGAAGCCGCTCAGCACAGATCATTTCCCCTTAGTTCACTGTCCAGTGAAGCTGAGGCTGCAGAGAAAGGGTCTAGGGAAGCCGTGTCCTCTGTCCCTTTCTCTGTCTCAAAAGTGAGACATCATGGGTCTGTTTAGACCCTTGATATTTCATCAAAGCCCCTCCAAAAGGGCTCCTAAAAAATAAATCATATTGTTGTAGCAAGGTTCCACTTTGCAATGTAGATATAGACTACAGTTTGACAATTAAGAAGGAACTTAGCTCCCTCCGGTGTTCAATTTGTTATATTGCAGTAACTTATTCGCTCCATTGATATTAAAACAATGCATTGTGAATCAGACTATACTACCCACAGTGCAGCTGTGCTACCAGGGTGCACTGCATCACTGCACAGCCTGCTGGGAGAGGTTATTTAAAGGAAGGGAGGAGTTACATTCTGTCTCTTGGGACATGGCCATCTATCAAGAAGGAAGCCTGCATTGAGGCCGGCTTCCAGTGTGTCTAGGCCCAAGAAGCCTGGGCCCACCGTCGCCAGAGCCTGCCTAATCTCATGAGAGGGATCCTCATCGTGGGTGTCCAGATCACACTCCACAGCAACCAAAGTCGTCCATCCATCGACACCTACTACAGCTCTGCAGAGGATCGGAGGCTGCAAATTGCAGAGCATACCAGAGAACCGAGGCCTTGTTTAGTGAGAAGGGCACCTGCCCAACGACAATTAATTGAATCGCAGGGAGGTGGGCCTTATAGACTTGCCACCATTGTTTCTTTGGAAAGTTAACACGCCACGTGCAAGGACACATTGCATCCCACAGTGGCAGTGTATTTAAAGTATTGGCGCCTGTGTCGCCCGCAAGTCATATACATTGGTAATTATTTTGGATGTTGTTTCTGACTTTCCCATACTTGTTGGATTAGAAATGTTATGTGCACCAACGATTGCTAGCGAAGACTCCTACTACTGAAGGATCTGTACACTGAACTTAGTCAGGCCTGACTAGAACTGATAGTGACGGGACACGGGTACAATATTGCCCATTAAGGGGAGCTCGCGAGCATAGGTCTGTTACTTATGTAGAAAGTGCGCATTAAGACTGTGTTTTATTACTGTCATATATATATATTTACATCATTGACTTTGCAGGGCCCTGCACAAGTCAACTGTGCCTCCGTTTAATTTTTCTGTCTTTTACCACTGAGTAAAATTGATTCTGGTTAAGCAGGAAACTGTGTGGAGTTCTCTATTACTCATTGTGGACAAGTGGCCAGCATAAGGTAACCATATCTAATTGTAAGTTATATCATTTTATGATATCATTGTGGTTCCCAGTCAACAGTGGGTTTCACAATCATTGTGTGGTCCAGTTGTGCCAAGGGAGGGTTTGAGCCAAACTTTGGGGTTGATAGGCAGAACCTAGACCCAAACAAAACCAGCAGCTCCTTCGAAAGTAGTGCTACATTGTAAAAAATAATTAAAAAAATAAAATAGTAAAAAATAAGAAAAATAAAAACACCAATCTCTGCTCTACTGATATACACACATGTGTGTTGTGCTCTGGGGTGCACACCCTATTGCAATAGAGTGCGTACACCAATGGAGTCCAGGCTAATGCTCATCAACATAATTTGTCTGTTATACAGTAAGGACAGGATTTTCACTTGCACTCGCTCTAAAAACAGGCTTTCAAAGACTTGGCCCTCTTATCAGTCTCTGCCAGCATGACAGCAAATTGTTTGACAGCCAGTTGCGGCTAAACAGTTATTTCAGAATATATACCTACTTCATTCAGTAGCAGTGTTTTCCCAGATTTAGCTTACTGGTCTGCATCTAGTAATCAGATGCCTGCTGGTACTGACACTCATCTTTTTCTTTTTCTTAATAGAAAAATAGACCCAGACCAAGGTCTAAAGCAATAAAAAACTAATATGATAGGTTAGAGAGGATATTCATAAAGGGCCATCAAACAGGTGACCCACATGACAATATAGCAAGAAAAGTCATAGAACCTACCCATTAAAAGAATAACTGTACGTGAGGCAAGTGTCTCTACATCAAAGGCTTAAGGCACAAAATGCCATGGTCATCAACTGATCAAATCTATATTTATGTCTTAAACAGAAAGCATACTAGTAGTGATGAGCCGAACACCCCCGGGTTCGGTTCGCACCAGAACCCGCGAACGGACCGAAAGTTCGTACGAACATTAGAACCCTATTAAATACAATGGATGCGAACGTTCGAATTCTAAAGTGCTAATTATAACAACTATTATGCATGTTATTGTCCTAAAAAGGGTTTGGGAACCCGGGTTCTGCACCAGGGGACATGTATCAATGCAAAAAGAAGTTTTAAAAACGGTCGTTTTTCGGGAGCAGTCATTTTAATGATGCATAAAGTGGAAAAAAAAGTCAAATATTCCTTTAAATATCGTACCTGGGGGGTGTCTAAAGTATGCCTGTGAAGTGCCACGTGTTTCCCGTGTTTAGAACTGTCCCTGCACAAAATGACACTTCTAAAGGAAAAAAAAGCCATTTAAAACTTCTTGCGGCTTTAATGTAATGTCTGGTCCCGGTAATATGGATGAAAATCTTTAAGAAAAATGGCATAGCTACCCCATGACCCCCCCCCCTACCCCAGCCCATTACCAGCCCCTTTGGGTCTTGTATGGATATTAAGGGGAACCCCGCACATAAAATAAAAAAGGCCCTATATACTCTGAACAGCCGTATACAGGCGGTGCATACAAGACAGGGACTGTAGGTTTGTTCTTATGTAGAATGTGTTTGTAATTTTGAACAGGTACATTGTTGAACTGTAGCTCCAGCCCAAAAATCTATTTTTAAACTTTTTGGGAAACATAGGTAAGGGTTATCACCCCTGTAACATTTGTTTTGCTGTCTGTGCCCCTGTTCAGAACATTTCACCTCACTTTCCGTCCCAATGACAACTGTTTTTGAAATGTGGTGTTTTTCTTGAAACAAGGATTGCTGATAAAGCATCAGTACAGAGGAGACACCTTTCTCCCATATTTATTCTTACAGGAGAGAATTTTCCTTCCTAGGGGTAGATTTCCTCTCACTTCCTGTTGTCTTCTTTCGTTTGCAAGTAGGAGTCGTTTGTAAGTTGGATGTTTGAAAGTAGGGACCTGCCGTATATACTCTGCAGAAATAGGCCCCTTAGTTGTTGGTGTTGGCACAACACTGTAAGCACTCACAGTTACTCTTGGTTGGTGCTGGAACGCCCTGCTGTCAACTATTATATCAGGAATTTTAATTACATATAATTGTTGAACAGTGGTAGTAAAAATTGGGGCTTTGATGGTGGTGCTGGTGCCACAACACTGTAAGCCCTGACAGTTACTCTTGGTGGGTGCAGCAATGGGCCCTGCTGTGAATTATTAGATCAAGAATTGTAATTGCATGCCCCTGTTGAACAGGGGCTGAAAAATTGGGCTTTTCGTGGTGGTGGTGGTGGTGGTGGTGTTGCCACAACACTGTAAGCCCTCAGAGTTACTCTTGGTGGGTGCAGGAATGGGCCCTGCTGTGAATTATTAGATCAAGAATTGTAATTACATGCCCCTTTTGAACAGTGGCTGAAAAATTGGGCCTTTCGTGGTGGTGGTGGTGGTGGCGTTGCCACAACACTGTAAGCCCTCAGACTTACTCTTGGTGGGTGCAGGAATGGGCCCTTCTGTGAATTATTACATCAAGAATTGTAATTGCATGCCCCTGTTGAACAGGGGCTGAAAAATTGGGCCTTAGGCACTGGTGGCACAACACTACAACCCCTCACAGATACTGTACTTGGAGCACAGCAATGAGCCCTGTTGCAAAGTATTGCTTCAAAAATTGTAATGACACGCCCCTGTTGAACAGGGGCTGAAAAATTGGGCCTTAGGCACTGGTGGCACAACACTACAACCCCTCACAGATACTGTACTTGGAGCACAGCAATGAGCCCTGTTGCAAAGTATTGCTTCAAAAATTGTAATGACACGCCCCTGTAAAACAGGGGCTGAAAAATTGGGCCTTAGCCACTGGTGGCGGCACCCATAAACAAAAATGATCTTCCAAGCTATCATCATCAATCGTATCATTGAGGACTCGGAGGAGGAGGATAGCCAGTCAACATAACAGCACAGGCACTCAGCATCAGCATCAGTCTTGAAGGGACGTGACATGTTAAAATCAATTAGTCTGTTATATCAGCATCAGGTGTGTGGTAGCTGGTGGTGATCCAAGACTGGTTCATCTTGATGAAAGTCAGTCGATCAACCGAGTCGGTGGACAGGCGCACCCTGTGATCCGTGACAAATCCTCCAGCAGCACTGAATGTGCGTTCCGAAAGAACGCTGGATGCAGGACAGGCCAGTAGCTCAATTGCATACTGTGCAAGCTCTGGCCAGTGATCCATCCTCAAGACCCAGTAAGCCAGAGGATTTTCGGTGGGGAAGGTGTCCAAGTCTGACCTTGCCCCTAGATATTCCTGCACCATGTTTATCAGACGCTGGCGATGGTTGCTGGAACCAATCATACTTTGGGGCTGCGGACTAAAGAATTGTCTGAACGCATCGGTCAGACGGCCACCTTCCCCACCGCTCCTTCTTTGACTGGCCGAAGCCTCAGCAACTCGTTGTCCTGGACCAGGAGTTTGTAACCTCCCAGTCTCTGGGAACGCGTTGCACAGACCTTTCTGCAAGGCCTCCCGGAGTTGTCTCATCCTCTGCTCCCTCTGCGACGGTAACATAAGGTCCGCAACCTTACCCTTGTACCGTGGATCAAGGAGAGTGGCCAGCCAGTAATGGTCCCTCTCCTTGATCCGAAGAATACGAGGATCCTTCCGCAGACTTTGCAGGATCAGGGAGGCCATGCAGCGTAGGTTTGCTGAGGCATTCGCTCCGGAGTCCTCTGGGTCACTAAGGACGACATGATCCGCAGTCACCTCCTCCCAGCCACGTACAGTCCACTGGTTTCTTGGGACTGTAAATCATCCCTAAAAGACTGCTGCTGATGATGCTGAGTGCCAGCCTCCACCTCCATGCTGACACAATCCTCCTCCTCCTCCTCCTCCTCCTCCTCTTCCTCTTCCTGTGCGATGGGTGGGACAGAAGGAACACTGTCTGGGTAAAGGGGGCCTTGAGAGGCAAGGAAGTCCTCCTCTTCCTGCCTCTGTTCTGCCTCAAGTGCCCTGTCCATTATTCCACGCAGCGTGTGCTCCAACAGGTGGACAAGAGGTACAGTGTCACTGATGCATGCACTGTCACTGCTCACCATCTTCGTGGCCTCCTCAAATGGTGCCAGGACAGTGCATGCATCCCTGATCATGCCCCACTGGCGTGGAGAAAAAAAACCAAGCTCCCCTGACCCTGTCCTGGTGCCGTAGTCGCACAGGTACTCATTGATGGCCCTCTGCTGCGTGTGCAGCCGCTGCAGCATGGCCAACGTTGAGTTCCACCTGGTGGGCATGTCACATATAAGGCGGTTCTTGGGCAGGTTCAACTCCTTTTGCAGCTCAGCCAGGCGAGCACTGGCATTATAAGATCTGCGGAAATGCACACAGACTTTCCTGGCCTGCCTCAGGACATCCTGTAAGCCCGGGTACCTGCCCAAGAACCGCTGCACCACCAGGTTAAGGACGTGAGCCACACAGGGCACATGGGTCAGTTGTCCCTGTCGGAGGGCGGAGAGGAGGTTGGTGCCATTGTCGCAAACCACCATTCCTGGCTTAAGCTGGCGTGGCGTCAACCACCTCTCGGCCTGGCCCTGCAGAGCAGACAGGACCTCTGCCCCAGTGTGGCTTCTGTCCCCCAAACACACCAGCGCAAGCACGGCATGGCATCTTTTTGCCTGCGTACTTGCGTAGCCCCGTGAACGGCTACGGAGCACCGCTGGTTCATAGGACAAACCACAGGAAGAGGCCATGGAGGAAGAAGAAGAGGAGGGGGTGGAGGAGAGAGGTGTGTCACAACCAGTAGTAGCATTTTGGAGGCGTGGCGGTGGGACAACCTCCAACACTACTGCACCTTGTCCTGCATCCTTCCCAGCTGCCAAAAGAGTGACCCAATGGGCCGTGAAAGAAAGGTAACGTCCCTGTCCATGCCTGCTGGACCATGAGTCAGCGGTAATATGCACCTTACCGCTGACCGCCCTGTCCAGCGAGGCCAAGACATTGCCTTCCACATGCCGGTAGAGAGCCGGAATAGCCTTCCGTGAGAAAAAGTGGCGTTTGGGAACCTGCCACTGAGGAACCGCACATTGCACAAACTCACAGAAGGGGGCCGAGTCTACCAACTGAAAAGGCAGCAGTTGAAGCGCTAGCAATTTAGCCAAGCTAGCATTCAACCGCTGGGCATGTGGATGGCTGGGAGTGAACTTCTTTCGACGGTCCAGCAGCTGGGGCAGGGAAATTTGCCTGCTAGAATCGGACGTCGGTGTACTGCTAGCAGAGTGGCCGCAAGTACTTGGCTGTGACACACCTAATTCTACACCTTCATTCCTCTCAGTGCATGTTTCAGAGAGGACTGAAGTTATAGTGGGGTTGGAGATCCCAGCTGATGCGGTGCAAGGAGAGGTCCGCTTTGTTCTTTGGTGTGGGTCTTTGAGGTAGGCTTGCCAACGAGCTGCATGGCAGGTCAACATATGTCTGGTCAGGCATGTGGTACCCAAGCGGCTGATGTTTTGGCCACGCGATATACGCTTGAGACATATGTTGCAAACAGCAGCTGTGCGATCTGATGCACTAGCCTCAAAAAAGGCCCACACCAAGGAACTTTTTGAATGACGGGCAGAGGCAGCGCCCTGCACAGGCGGAGCTCTGCGGTGTGATTCCGTCGGTGTACTGCCCTTACGCTGGCCACCAAAGGGCATCCTGTCTCGTTGGAGATGTGCCTCCTCCTCATCTCTCCTATTAGGCACCCACGTGGAGTCAGTGACCTCATCATCCCCTCCCTCCTCATCACTGGAGCCAATCTGGCAGTATGCTGCAGCTGCTGGAACATGACTGCCAGATTGGTGTCCTTCTTGAGCATCCCCTCTGTCTGCTCTCACCCTACTGCCTTCCTGTAGCTGGGTTTCATCATCAGACCCTTCGAAACGCTGGGCATCCTCCTGGAGCATGTACCCAACACTGTGCTCAAACAGTTCGGGGGACTCCTCAGGAGGAGGACATGGTGGGTCTAGGGAAGGAGTGACTGATGATGAGTCTGACATTGATACCAGGGAAGAGGACGCTTTGGCAGCTGCTTTGCCAGTACCCTGAGCCTGGGTGAGAGAGGATGAGGAGGAGGAGGAGGGCTTGGTCATCCACTCTACCAAGTCTTCGGCATGATGTGGCTCAACATGTCCAGCTGCGGAAAAGAAGGACAAGCGTGTCCCATGGCCATGTGCTGATGACAATGCACCGCGTCCACGACCAGCACTGTTGCCCCCAGACACAGAGCCTGCTTGCCCTCTTTTATTGCCTCCTGACTGTCTGCCTCTCCTTGTTTGCCTTCCAGACATTCTAATAGATGGCCTGCAGGGAGATGGGAAAAAAGCAATAAGGGCTACCTTCAGGTGTCCTTCTCTGTCCCTTGAAAAAAGGACTTGCACAGTGAAAGAAACTGACACTCTCCCTACCTACAGTTTTCGGTCCCTAGAAAAAATGTTTTTTTTAAGCACAATATAGCACAAGGAGAATTCACTCACTGTCCTTCCAGGTCCCTAGAAACAAGGACTTGCACAGTGAAAGAAACTGACACTCTCCCTACCTACAGTTTTCTGTCCCTAGAAAAAATGTTTTTTTAAGCACAATATAGCACAAGGAGAATTCACTCACTGTCCTTCCAGGTCCCTAGAAACAAGGACTTGCACAGTGAAAGAAACTGACACTCTCCCTACCTACAGTTTTCTGTCCCTAGAAAAAATGTTTTTTTTTTAAGCACAATATAGCACAAGGAGAATTCACTCACTGTCCTTCCAGGTCCCTAGAAACAAGGACTTGCACAGTGAAAGAAACTGACACTCTCCCTACCTACAGTTTTCTGTCCCTAGAAAAAATGTTTTTTTTAAGCACAATATAGCACAAGGAGAATTCACTCACTGTCCTTCCAGGTCCCTAGAAACAAGGACTTGCACAGTGAAAGAAACTGACACTCTCCCTACCTACAGTTTTCTGTCCCTAGAAAAAATGTTTTTTTTAAGCACAATATAGCACAAGGAGAATTCACTCACTGTCCTTCCAGGTCCCTGGAAACAAGGACTTGCACAGTGAAAGAAACTGACACTCTCCCTACCTACAGTTTTCTGTCCCTAGAAAAAATGTTTTTTTTAAGCACAATATAGCACAAGGAGAATTCACTCACTGTCCTTCCAGGTCCCTAGAAACAAGGACTTGCACAGTGAAAGAAACTGACACTCTCCCTACCTACAGTTTTCTGTCCCTAGAAAAAATGTTTTTTTTAAGCACACTATAGCACAAGGAGAATTCACTCACTGTCCTTCCCAGTCCCTAGAAACAAGGACTTGCACAGTGAAAGAAACTGACACTCTCCCTACCTACAGTTTTCTGTCCCTAGAAAAAATGTTTTTTTTAAGCACACTATAGCACAAGGAGAATTCACTCACTGTCCTTCCCAGTCCCTAGAAACAAGGACTTGCACAGTGAAAGAAACTGACACTCTCCCTACCTACAGTTTTCTGTCCCTAGAAAAAATGTTTTTTTTAAGCACAATATAGCACAAGGAGAATTCACTCACTGTCCTTCCAGGTCCCTGGAAACAAGGACTTGCACAGTGAAAGAAACTGACACTCTCCCTACCTACAGTTTTCTGTCCCTAGAAAAAATGTTTTTTTTAAGCACACTATAGCACAAGGAGAATTCACTCACTGTCCTTCCAGGTCCCTAGAAACAAGGACTTGCACAGTGAAAGAAACTGACACTCTCCCTACCTACAGTTTTCTGTCCCTAGAAAAAATGTTTTTTTTAAGCACAATATAGCACAAGGAGAATTCACTCACTGTCCTTCCAGGTCCCTGGAAACAAGGACTTGCACAGTGAAAGAAACTGACACTCTCCCTACCTACAGTTTTCTGTCCCTAGAAAAAATTTTTTTTAAGCACAATATAGCACAAGGAGAATTCACTCACTGTCCTTCCAGGTCCCTGGAAACAAGGACTTGCACAGTGAAAGAAACTGACACTCTCCCTACCTACAGTTTTCTGTCCCTAGAAAAAATGTTTTTTTTAAGCACACTATAGCACAAGGAGCATTCACTCACTGTCCTTCCAGGTCCCTGGAAACAAGGACTTGCACAGTGAAAGAAACTGACACTCTCCCTACCTACAGTTTTCTGTCCCTAGAAAAAATGTTTTTTTTAAGCACAATATAGCACAAGGAGAATTCACTCACTGTCCTTCCAGGTCCCTGGAAACAAGGACTTGCACAGTGAAAGAAACTGACACTCTCCCTACCTACAGTTTTCTGTCCCTAGAAAAAATGTTTTTTTAAGCACAATATAGCACAAGGAGAATTCACTCACTGTCCTTCCAGGTCCCTGGAAACAAGGACTTGCACAGTGAAAGAAACTGACACTCTCCCTACCTACAGTTTTCTGTCCCTAGAAAAAATGTTTTTTTTAAGCACAATATAGCACAAGGAGAATTCACTCACTGTCCTTCCAGGTCCCTAGAAACAAGGACTTGCACAGTGAAAGAAACTGACACTCTCCCTACCTACAGTTTTCTGTCCCTAGAAAAAATGTTTTTTTTAAGCACAATATAGCACAAGGAGAATTCACTCACTGTCCTTCCAGGTCCCTGGAAACAAGGACTTGCACAGTGAAAGAAACTGACACTCTCCCTACCTACAGTTTTCTGTCCCTAGAAAAAATGTTTTTTTTAAGCACAATATAGCACAAGGAGAATTCACTCACTGTACTTCCAGGTCCCTAGAAACAAGGACTTGCACAGTGAAAGAAACTGACACTCTCCCTACCTACAGTTTTCTGTCCCTAGAAAAAATGTTTTTTTTAAGCACACTATAGCACAAGGAGAATTCACTCACTGTCCTTCCCAGTCCATAGAAACAAGGACTTGCACAGTTAAAGAAACTGACACTCTCCCTACCTACAGTTTTCTGTCCCTAGAAAAAATGTTTTTTTTAAGCACAATATAGCACAAGGAGAATTCACTCACTGTCCTTCCAGGTTCCTGGAAACAAGGACTTGCACAGTGAAAGAAACTGACACTCTCCCTACCTACAGTTTTCTGTCCCTAGAAAAAATGTTTTTTTTAAGCACAATATAGCACAAGGAGAATTCACTCACTGTCCTTCCAGGTCCCTAGAAACAAGGACTTGCACAGTGAAAGAAACTGACACTCTCCCTACCTACAGTTTTCTGTCCCTAGAAAAAATGTTTTTTTTAAGCACACTATAGCACAAGGAGAATTCACTCACTGTCCTTCCCAGTCCCTAGAAACAAGGACTTGCACAGTGAAAGAAACTGACACTCTCCCTACCTACAGTTTTCTGTCCCTAGAAAAAATGTTTTTTTTAAGCACACTATAGCACAAGGAGAATTCACTCACTGTCCTTCCCAGTCCCTAGAAACAAGGACTTGCACAGTGAAAGAAACTGACACTCTCCCTACCTACAGTTTTCTGTCCCTAGAAAAAATGTTTTTTTTAAGCACAATATAGCACAAGGAGAATTCACTCACTGTCCTTCCAGGTCCCTGGAAACAAGGACTTGCACAGTGAAAGAAACTGACACTCTCCCTACCTACAGTTTTCTGTCCCTAGAAAAAATGTTTTTTTTAAGCACAATATAGCACAAGGAGAATTCACTCACTGTCCTTCCAGGTCCCTAGAAACAAGGACTTGCACAGTGAAAGAAACTGACACTCTCCCTACCTACAGTTTTCTGTCCCTAGAAAAAATGTTTTTTTTAAGCACAATATAGCACAAGGAGAATTCACTCACTGTCCTTCCAGGTCCCTAGAAACAAGGACTTGCACAGTGAAAGAAACTGACACTCTCCCTACCTACAGTTTTCTGTCCCTAGAAAAAATGTTTTTTTAAAGCACAATATAGCACAAGGAGAATTCACTCACTGTCCTTCCAGGTCCCTGGAAACAAGGACTTGCACAGTGAAAGAAACTGACACTCTCCCTACCTACAGTTTTCTGTCCCTAGAAAAAAAAATTTTTTTAAGCACAATATAGCACAAGGAGAATTCACTCACTGTCCTTCCAGGTCCCTGGAAACAAGGACTTGCACAGTGAAAGAAACTGACACTCTCCCTACCTACAGTTTTCTGTCCCTAGAAAAAATGTTTTTTTTAAGCACAATATAGCACAAGGAGAATTCACTCACTGTCCTTCCAGGTCCCTAGAAACAAGGACTTGCACAGTGAAAGAAACTGACACTCTCCCTACCTACAGTTTTCTGTCCCTAGAAAAAATGTTTTTTTTAAGCACAATATAGCACAAGGAGAATTCACTCACTGTCCTTCCAGGTCCCTGGAAACAAGGACTTGCACAGTGAAAGAAACTGACACTCTCCCTACCTACAGTTTTCTGTCCCTAGAAAAAATGTTTTTTTTAAGCACAATATAGCACAAGGAGAATTCACTCACTGTACTTCCAGGTCCCTAGAAACAAGGACTTGCACAGTGAAAGAAACTGACACTCTCCCTACCTACAGTTTTCTGTCCCTAGAAAAAATGTTTTTTTTAAGCACACTATAGCACAAGGAGAATTCACTCACTGTCCTTCCCAGTCCCTAGAAACAAGGACTTGCACAGTTAAAGAAACTGACACTCTCCCTACCTACAGTTTTCTGTCCCTAGAAAAAATGTTTTTTTTAAGCACAATATAGCACAAGGAGAATTCACTCACTGTCCTTCCAGGTTCCTGGAAACAAGGACTTGCACAGTGAAAGAAACTGACACTCTCCCTACCTACAGTTTTCTGTCCCTAGAAAAAATGTTTTTTTTAAGCACAATATAGCACAAGGAGAATTCACTCACTGTCCTTCCAGGTCCCTAGAAACAAGGACTTGCACAGTGAAAGAAACTGACACCCTCCCTACCTACAGTTTTCTGTCCCTAGAAAAAATGTTTTTTTTAAGCACACTATAGCACAAGGAGAATTCACTCACTGTCCTTCCCAGTCCCTAGAAACAAGGACTTGCACAGTGAAAGAAACTGACACTCTCCCTACCTACAGTTTTCTGTCCCTAGAAAAAATGTTTTTTTTAAGCACACTATAGCACAAGGAGAATTCACTCACTGTCCTTCCCAGTCCCTAGAAACAAGGACTTGCACAGTGAAAGAAGCTGACACTCTCCCTACCTAGAGTTTTCTGTCCCTAGAAAAAATGTTTTTTTTAAGCACACTATAGCACAAGGAGCATTCACTCACTGTCCTTCCAGGTCCCTGGAAACAAGGACTTGCACAGTGAAAGAAACTGACACTCTCCCTACCGACAGTTTTCTGTCCCTAGAAAAAATGTTTTTTTTTAAGCACAATATAGCACAAGGAGAATTCACTCACTGTCCTTCCAGGTCCCTGGAAACAAGGACTTGCACAGTGAAAGAAACTGACACTCTCCCTACCTACAGTTTTCTGTCCCTAGAAAAAATGTTTTTTTTAAGCACAATATAGCACAAGGAGAATTCACTCACTGTCCTTCCAGGTCCCTAGAAACAAGGACTTGCACAGTGAAAGAAACTGACACTCTCCCTACCTACAGTTTTCTGTCCCTAGAAAAAATGTTTTTTTTAAGCACAATATAGCACAAGGAGAATTCACTCACTGTCCTTCCAGGTCCCTAGAAACAAGGACTTGCACAGTGAAAGAAACTGACACTCTCCCTACCTACAGTTTTCTGTCCCTAGAAAAAATGTTTTTTTAAAGCACAATATAGCACAAGGAGAATTCACTCACTGTCCTTCCAGGTCCCTAGAAACAAGGACTTGCACAGTGAAAGAAACTGACACTCTCCCTACCTACAGTTTTCTGTCCCTAGAAAAAATGTTTTTTTTAAGCACACTATAGCACAAGCACAAAACACACTGACACTCTCCCTACCTATCCTTCTCTTTCCCTAAACTAAAGGAATCCAGGTTAAGCAAGAAAGAAATAAAAGTCACTGTCCCTGCCTATGCTGCTCTATCCCTGCTCCGGAACACACTACACTAGGCCGCCGTGCTGGCGGCCTTTTATAGTGTGGGGCGTGTACTAAACACCCTCAGCAATAATTGGCCACAGGCATCCTGCCTGTGGCCAATCATTGCTCTCCTCGCTGCCGGCGCTGTGATTGGCCAAGCATGCGGGGTCACAGTGCATGCTTGGCCAATCACAGCGCCTGAATGACACTGCGATGGCGTAGTGCATTGTGGGCCGTTCGCGTCACTCGAATTTGGCGCGAACGGCCCAAATCGTTCGATCTTCGTCGAACGATCGAACAGCCGATGTTCGAGTCGAACGTATGTTCGACTCGAACACGAAGCTCATCCCTACATACTAGTAATATCAATGGTAAACACCAGGATGGCTTCAAAATAATAATATTATAATAAGCTTGCATACGATATTGATCATAAGGGCTGGCTCACCTGAATCTAAAATACGTGGGAGCCAAGTAAAGGTCCAATAGTATCTCAAAATAGATGCCGGAACTAGAATGTGCTATTATTCACAAGAAATCACAGATCCAATTACAGACTCTGTAAGAGATATATACAAGAGTCAGCAGGCAGAGCAAGAGCCTCAAAAATCACCACAGCTGCAGTAGTTTGCAAAGGAAAGATATAACAATCACCAACCTTAGATAAGGTAAGATATAGGTTCACATGGCGTCCTGGAACATCAAGGGGGTGTATCCTGCTAGCCCAGGAGTAGAGTCAGTATTATATATACAGTTGTGCTCAAAAGTTTGCATTCCCTGGTAAAAATTGGGAAATTATGGCATTAATATTGAAAATATGACAGATCATGCCAAAAAACTGTCTTTTATTTAAGGATAGCAATCACATGAAGCCATTTATTATCACATACGGTAGTTTTTTGGATCCTTTTTAAATTATAATGATAACAGAAATCACCCAAATGACCCTGATAAAAAGTTTACATACCCTGGAATGTTTGGCCTTGGTACAGACAAAGAAGGTGGCACACACGGCTTAAAATGGCAATTAAAGGTTAATTTCCCACATTTGTGGCTTTTTAAAACACAATTAGTGTCTGTATATAAATAGTCAATGAGTTTGTTAGCTCTCACATGGATGCACTAAGCAGGCTAGACACTGAGCCATGAGGAGGTAGAAAAGAACAAAAAAGAGAGCGAATGGCAAATATATGCTTTGCCACATCCAATATTTGAGAAAAAGAAAAATGGATTTCCCCTGGGTGGACTTTTTAGGCACGAGTAGTATTGATATCAAATATACAGAGTATTGAAGTAGAAAACGTTTTATTCATGGTTAAACATAATTAAAATTACAAAAAATGAAATATTGAGTTGGAATATACAATTTCAACAGATATCACCGTGCAGGGGGGTGCATGAAGAACCTCCTTACACCCAACGCGTTTCGAAATACACTTCTTCAGGGGTGCATAGAAAAGGGGGATAGTTCATGTAGTGTAAAATAGCAGGATGATTTTCAATATTTCATTGGGTATGATTTAAAAATTGTAAATAGACAGCACGCAGGGCTGTGTCAATAGGGTTGCCAATTCAAGGCATACGGGCATCAAAGTAGACACATAAAATGGGGGTCTCTATAAGACACTTTATAGAATGGTTAAACATCCCATGGAGAAATTATCTTGAGATCCAGAGAGCATGCAGATCGACCAAAGGGATATACTGGGACTAGGTGAGAATCCCTGAGTATATTAGATTCGTAAAGGACTCAGTAATGGCCACTGTTGGTAGGAGATACACTGCAGTAACTATGAATCACAGGTGCTTGAAAGAGCCAGCCGCATACCCCGACATCCAGCAAGAGAGTCATATTTTCAATATTAATGCAAACATTTCACAATTTCTGTATGCAAACTTTTGAGCACAACTGTATATACGTGTTACAAATCGGAACACCTACAAAAGAGCAAGGATGCCGATCAACGGGGTAGCCACAGAGTGTACAACATGTGAGCAGGATGGCCACACTGAAGGAGGGGAAATCCAATGTAGGGGCACCCCCTAATGGCCAAAGCCAGCAGTGCACCAACACAATGTTCATCAAGCAGAGAATTAACATATGGGAAACAATATAGGACATGGAGCACCCCCTAGCGGCCAGCCAGAAATACACACGCACAGCAATGTTTAAACCAGAGATTTCAATACATAATGCTGCTCAAACGGCCTCACGACAAACAAAATAAACCTATGCTCCCACAGGGTCCACATCCAAAGTGGCAAGTCATCACACAAAGCAAGGACGTTCAATAACGTGATGGTATATACCTCCAAAAATATATAAATCGTATTACATATAAACTATATATACACTATTGGGCAAAAATAAGGAAGGAATAAAGGAGAAGCAAGTAGTACATATGAATGCTACATGAGTGTATATACATAGTGACATTTGAAAAAATAAGGAATATCAATGAAAAAGGGAACAGAGTGGGGGGAGTGGAATTAGCACCATAATAGCTAGATGTATAGGATAGAGAATGGGAAGCGCAAAGTTGGGGAAAAAAACACACCAATATATTCTTACAGAAAGGGCTTATAGGAGAGTACCTCATTCAAACCTGATGGTTTGGTAGCATTCAATCTCTCTACCCAAAGGGTTTCTTTCTGCAAAATCCTCTTATCCCAGTCCCCACCCCTGGGGTCTTGAGGTATTATTTCTAAAGCTATAAATGACACTGACTTTTTATTAAACTTTTTATCAGATCTAAGTAACGACTGACCAGTGATAATTTTTCCATTGGAGGAATAATAGATATGATCATTGATGCGTGGAAAATGTTGGATCGTCTTACACGTACACAACTCCCTGAGTATTACAATTGGCATAGAAACATGGACGAAAAACTCCAAATTGGGGAGGGAAAAGACAGTTTCCACATTAATCTTGTGACACACGTCACAAGATCCGCACTGGAAAATGCCTCTAGATAGAGTAGACTTAACAGTTGTGGGGGTGTAGTGACTACATGTAAGCGTGTCCCTCAACAAAGTGTTCCTACGAAATACAATCTCAGGGGTTGATCTAATATGTTTAGAAATATAGTCATCATCAAGGAGATGCCAGTGTTTACCCAGCAGTTGACGCAATTGGGAGTGTTGGGAGGAGTATTTAGTAATAAATTTGACTGTCTGAGGCTGAGATTCATTTTTGGCTTTACACAGTAACGTATTTCTATCTTGGGCAAGAGCTTTGTTGAATGCCTTCCTTAGTAGGGATTTGCTATAGCCTTGCAATAATAGACAATGTCTGAGCAAGTCTGACTGGGATTTAAAGTCACCTAACTGAGTACAATTGCGTCTAAGGCATAGGTATTGTACATAGGGAATACTCTGCACTAAGAATATGGGATAAGCACTGGTCACATGCAGAATGGTATTTCCTGCTGTTTCCTTGCGATACAAGTTTGTAGCTAGACATTAGAATCAAAATAGATTTGGAGATCTAGAAACGTGACATGGCTGGAATGGTAATTTAGGGTAAACTTGAGATTGTACTGGTTCACATTTATTAGGTCTACAAGTTCGGTTAATGCCTTCAATGTGCCTGTCCACACAATAAAGATATCATCAATGAAACGATACCAGCACAAAGCTTGATCCGTGTACATGCTAAGGGTGTCGCTGGCAAATAACTCACACTCCCTTTCCCCCAGATACAGGTTAGCATAGGCTGGTGCGCACCGCGTGCCCATAGAAACCCCCTGTATCTGGAGGTAATGGGTGTCAAGAAAGGTAAACCAGTTGTGTGTGAAGATGAAATATAGGAGTTTGAGTACAAACTCACTGTAATCCTGTAAGGTACCTGTGATAGGTAGTGTCCGAAGTCGAACTTGTGTGCTGAGGATTCAGGCGAAAACGTAATCAGGCAGATTAGGTTGGCAAAAGATCAGGCAAAACGGTACACGATCGAAATCCAGAGAGTGGTCAGGCAGGCAAAGGTCATACATGAGATGGCGGTGAAGTACAAAATCAGCAGGCTAGAGGGTAGTCAGGAATTCAGGCAGAAGTTCAACACAATAATCAAGATCACAAGCAGTCACAACACCCAGGGAGCTATTCCACACAAACGGGCGCTGAGAGATAGCATCACTTCCTATTTATGGGCTGCTTTGATTGAAAATTGTCCACAGCTGCCAGCAAGTGGGGCTAGTGAGTCCAAAGTAATGCTTAATACTGAGAGGACATTTCCATAAGTCCAGATCTCCTCTGTAGCACAACAGGTAAGGCTGCAGCTGTGGGACCAGGAAGATCCCGGTTCAAATACACCCAGGTACATGACAAATCCCATTGAGTATGACCTGCCTCTCGAAGGAACGTCGGAACAACACAGACTCCCCGCTCATGAGGGATACTGTAGTGCAAGGCCTCCACGTCCAAGGTCATGAGGAGGGCTTCAGTAGGGGCCGACATTTCCTCATTCCCTCAATGCGTTTGAGGAGGTCTTGAGTATCCCTGATGTATGATGGTAGCCTAATGACATTTGGCATGAGATAACAGTCCCCTAGTTTGCTCGCTTGCTCAGTGAGGGACACTATACCTTATATTATTGGGTGTCCCGGGGGATTAGGGAGCTGCTTGTGTACTTTTGCCAAGGCATAGAATAGAAGGTTGCCTCTTTTGGAAATTTAATGTTTAGAAAATTATATGTATCCTGATTAATAAGTCCTTCCATAAAGGCACTTGAAAAAAGATTATTATACTGGTTGATAAATTGGGAAATTCTATGAAATGGAATTTCCAGTGTTTATTTCTCAAAATGTTCAGGCACATATGTTCTTATTGAGCTTGCGTCATAATGACTACACTCCCACCCTTATCAGAGTTCTTAATTACTATCTTATGTTTCTTCATAAGAATTGAAATTGCTTGTATTTGTTCAGGTGTAAGATTATTAATGGTGAGTATAGTAGTCATCTGTTTAATCTCGCTGACCACGAAGGTTAAGAATGCCCAAATGTTTGAGTTGGAACTTAAATCAGGAAACCTTTGCGATTTGTTTTTGAACATTAGTGGAGCTGGAAAGTCTGGAATGATACTGGGTTGTGGAATCTTGATTTGATCATCAGTAGGAGTTTCATCAGCAGAAAAATAAGATCACGTAGGGCCCGGAAATGATTTGTGGTGAAGTGTTTAATTTTTTCGGTTAGTTCTTTATCATGTAAAGATCTCATAGGGTCTGTGTCAAATGGATATTTAAATGTTAATTTGTGTGCAAAAAAAATCACATCTTTAATGGTATCATATTTGTAAAATTTAGCTGTAGGGCAGAAGCTCAAACCGAGCTTAAGTACATCAATTTCATCCTTATTAAACATATAGGGTGTGAGATTCATCACACTTAATTCAACGTGAGTGGTGCATTGAGGAGGGGGGTGGGAGGTAGAGCTGAGGGCATTGTGCCCAGGTGTGGATCTAATGTGCTTTGTTTGGTACCCACTAGGGTCTGAGTTCCCGGTAAAAAACTGAATTGGGTTTGTGGTGTAAGTGATGCTGGAAACGTGGTATTGGGGCCTTCATTTGTATTAGGGCTAGTTGCAGATGCAGCTAGAGTGAGTTTCGGTATAGTGCCAGTTTGAGAAACCAGAAGCTGGAGTGCCTTTGCTGCTACCAGTCTTAAATGTGTAATAATATTTGGGTTCTCACCCCCATGAGAATGAGCCCCATTTTGTTGAAAGCTAGGAAAGTGCTCAGGCCAACGTTTAGGCGAGTGCAAAGTAGTATACCCACCACCGCGATAATTCCTCTTACGTGACCCTGAAGGATTTTGAAAGTGAGATTGTGATGTGTTTCCTCTGTGATTTGAAGGAGCCTGGGAAGACAAAAAAAAGTCAGATTCAGTACTGGTATCATAAAGATTCTGTGCATTGGCAATGTTTGTTGTTCTTTGATTGCGTGGTGGACCCCTATTATATTGAGGCATATGCCAACGATAGGCAAATCCTTATCTTTGGCCATTTTGGCCTGTTTTTTATTGGTAATGTCTTTGTTCAATTTTGCTAAGTAGTTATTTAATTCTTGCCTTTTGGAATCATATTTAGAATGGGATTTAATCATCTCGTGTGACGACCACAACTCAATCAAAGTTTGGTCCAATTGCTCCATTTCCACTCAATAATGTGCAATAAGTAGGGATGAGCTTCGTGTTCGAGTCGAACATACGTTCGACTCGAACATCGGCTGTTCGATCGTTCGACGAAGATCGAACGATTTGGGCCGTTCGCGCCAAATTCGAGTGACGCGAACGGCCCACAATGCACTACGCCATCGCAGTGTCATCCAGGCGCTGTGATTGGCCAAGCATGCACTGTGACCCCGCATGCTTGGCCAATCACAGCGCCGGCAGCGAGGAGAGCAATGATTGGCCACAGGCAGGATGCCTGTGGCCAATTATTGCTGATGGGGTTTAGTACACGCCCCACACTATAAAAGGCCGCCAGCGCGGCGGCCTTGTGTAGTGTGTTCCGGAGCAGGGAAAGAGAAGCATAGGCAGGGACAGTGTCATTTTTTTTCCTTTACTAATCCTGGATTCCTTGTGTTTAGGGACAAATAAGGATAGGTAGGGAGAGTGTCAGTGACAGTGTGCTATTCTGTGCTAATCCTTGTTTGTAGGGACAGAGAGGTACAGTGAGGGAAACTGACAGTGTGCTATTCTGTTCTAAAACTATTTTGCTGAACCATATTTTCAATCCTTGAGTTGAGGGACAGAGAGCTACAGTGAGGGAAAGTGTCAGTGTGCTATTGTGTTCTAAAACTATTTTGCTGAACCATATTTTCAATCCTTGAGTTGAGGGACAGAGAGCTACAGTGAGGGAAAGTGTCAGTGTGCTATTGTGTTCTAAAACTATTTTGCTGAACCATATTTTCAATCCTTGAGTTGAGGGACAGAGAGGTACAGTGAGTGAAACTGACAGTGTGCTATTCTGTTCTAAATCAATTTTGCTGTTCCATATTTTCAATCCTTGAGTTGAGGGACAGAGAGGTACAGTGAGGGAAACTGACAGTGTGCTATTCTGTTCTAAAACTATTTTGCTGAACCATATTTTCAATCCTTGAGTTGAGGGGCAGAGAGCTACAGTGAGGGAAAGTGTCAGTGTGCTATTGTGTTCTAAAACTATTTTGCTGAACCATATTTTCAATCCTTGAGTTGAGGGACAGAGAGCTACAGTGAGGGAAAGTGTCAGTGTGCTATTGTGTTCTAAAACTATTTTTCTGAACCATATTTTCAATCCTTGAGTTGAGGGACAGAGAGCTACAGTGAGGGAAAGTGTCAGTGTGCTATTGTGTTCTAAAACTATTTTGCTGAACCATATTTTCAATCCTTGAGTTGAGGGACAGAGAGCTACAGTGAGTGAAACTGACAGTGTGCTATTCTGTTCTAAATCAATTTTGCTGTTCCATATTTTCAATCCTTGAGTTGAGGGACAGAGAGCTACAGTGAGGGAAAGTGTCAGTGTGCTATTGTGTTCTAAAACTATTTTGCTGAACCATATTTTCAATCCTTGAGTTGAGGGACAGAGAGGTACAGTGAGTGAAACTGACAGTGTGCTATTCTGTTCTAAATCAATTTTGCTGTTCCATATTTTCAATCCTTGAGTTGAGGGACAGAGAGGTACAGTGAGGGAAACTGACAGTGTGCTATTCTGTTCTAAAACTATTTTGCTGAATCATATTTTCAATCCTTGAGTTGAGGGACAGAGAGCTACAGTGAGGGAAAGTGTCAGTGTGCTATTGTGTTCTAAAACTATTTTGCTGAACCATATTTTCAATCCTTGAGTTGAGGGACAGAGAGCTACAGTGAGGGAAAGTGTCAGTGTGCTATTGTGTTCTAAAACTATTTTTCTGAACCATATTTTCAATCCTTGAGTTGAGGGACAGAGAGCTACAGTGAGGGAAAGTGTCAGTGTGCTATTGTGTTCTAAAACTATTTTGCTGAACCATATTTTCAATCCTTGAGTTGAGGGACAGAGAGCTACAGTGAGTGAAACTGACAGTGTGCTATTCTGTTCTAAATCAATTTTGCTGTTCCATATTTTCAATCCTTGAGTTGAGGGACAGAGAGCTACAGTGAGGGAAAGTGTCAGTGTGCTATTGTGTTCTAAAACTATTTTGCTGAACCATATTTTCAATCCTTGAGTTGAGGGACAGAGAGGTACAGTGAGTGAAACTGACAGTGTGCTATTCTGTTCTAAATCAATTTTGCTGTTCCATATTTTCAATCCTTGAGTTGAGGGACAGAGAGGTACAGTGAGGGAAACTGACAGTGTGCTATTCTGTTCTAAAACTATTTTGCTGTTCCATATTTTCAATCCCTGAGTTGAGGGACAGAGAAGGACACTCGTAGAAATTATCAGTGTGCTATTCTGTGCTAAATCTTGTTTGTAGGGAGGGACAGAGTAGGACAGTGAGGGAAAGTGTCAGTGTGCTATTCTGTTCTAAAACTTTTTTGCTGAACCATATTTTCAATCCTTGTGTTTAGGGACAGAGAAGGATAGGCAGGGGACAGTGTCAGTGTCATTGTTGCTAAGCCTCCTGCACAATATACACCTGAAGGTAGCCCTTAATGCTGTTTTTCCCATCTCCCTGCAGGCCATCCATTAAAATGTCTGGAAGGCAACCAAGGAGAGGCAGACAGTCAGGAGGCAAAAAAAGAGGGCAAGCAGGCTCTGTGTCTGGGGGCAACAGTGCTGGTCGTGTACGCGGTGCATTGTCATCAGCACATGGCCATGGGACACGCTTGTCCTTGTTTTCGGCAGCTGGACATGTTGAGCCACATCATGCCGAAGACTTGGTAGAGTGGATGACCAAGCCCACCTCATCCTCCTCATCCTCTCTCACCCAGGCTCAGGGTAGTGGCAAAGCAGCTGCCAAAGCGTCCTCTTCTCTGGTATCATTATCTTCATTAGTCAATCCTTCCCTAGACCCACCATGCCCTCCTCCTGAGGAGTCCCCCGAACTGTTTGAGCACAGTGTTGGGTACATGCTCCAGGAGGATGCCCAGCGTTTGGAAGGATCTGATGATGATACCCAGCTAGAGGAAGGCAGCAGCGTGAGAGCAGAGAGAGGGGATGCTCAAGAAGGACACCAATCTGGCAGTCATGTTCCAGCAGCTGCAGCATACTGCCAGATTGGCTCCAGTGATGAGGAGGGAGGGGATGATGAGGTCACTGACTCCACGTGGGTGCCTAATAGGAGAGAGGAGGAGGAGGAGGATGAGGAGGAGGCACATCTCCAACGAGGCAGGATGCCCTTGAGTGGCCAGCGTATGGGCAGCACACCGACAGAATCACACCGCAGAGCTCCGCCTGTGCAGGGCGCTGCCTCTGCCCGTCATTCAAAAAGTTCTTTGGTGTGGGCCTTTTTTGAGGCGAGTGCATCAGATCGCACAGCTGCTGTTTGCAACATATGTCTCAAGCGTATATCGCGTGGCCAAAACATCAGCCGCTTGGGCACCACATGCTTGATCAGACATATGTTGACCTGCCATGCAGCTCGTTGGCAAGCCTACCTTAAAGACCCACACCAAAGAACAAAGCTGACCTCTTCTTGCACCGCATCAGCTGGGATCTCCAACCCCACTATACCTTCACTCCTCTCTGAAACCTGCTCTGAGAGGAATGAAGGTGTAGAATTAGGTGTGTCACAGGCAAGTACTTGCGGGCACTCTGCTAGCAGTACACCAACGTCCGATTCTAGCAGGCAAATTTCCCTGCCAAAGCTGCTGGACCGTCGAAAGAAGTTCACTCCCAGCCATCCACATGCCCAGCGGTTGAATGCTAGCTTGGCTAAATTGCTAGCGCTTCAACTGCTGCCTTTTCAGTTGGTAGACTCGGCCCCCTTCTGTGAGTTTGTGCAATGTGCGGTTCCTCAGTGGCAGGTTCCCAAACGACACTTTTTCGCACGGAAGGCTATTCCGGCTCTCTACAGGCATGTGGAAGGCAATGTCTTGGCCTCGCTGGACAGGGCGGTCAGCGGTAAGGTGCATATTACCGCTGACTCATGGTCCAGCAGGCATGGACAGGGACGTTACCTTTCTTTCACGGCCCATTGGGTCACTCTTTTGGCAGCTGGGAAGGATGCAGGACAAGGTGCAGTAGTGTTGGAGGTTGTTCCACCCCCACGCCTCCAAAATGCTACTACTGGTTGTGACACACCTCTCTCCTCCACCCCTCCTCTTCTTCTTCCTCCATGGCCTCTTCCTGTGGTTTGTCCTCGGAACCAGCGGTGCTCCGTAGGCGTTCAAGGGGCTACGCAAGTACGCAGGCAAAAAGATGCCATGCCGTGCTTGCGCTGGTGTGTTTGGGGGACAGGAGCCACACTGGGGCAGAGGTCCTGTCTGCTCTGCAGGGGCAGGCCGAGAGGTGGTTGACGCCACGCCAGCTTAAGCCAGGAATGGTGGTTTGCGACAATGGCACCAACCTCCTCTCCGCCCTCCGACAGGGACAACTGACCCATGTGCCCTGTATGGCTCACGTCCTTAACCTGGTGGTGCAGCGGTTCTTGGGCAGGTACCCGGGCTTACAGGATGTCCTGAGGCAGGCCAGGAAAGTCTGTGTGCATTTCCGCAGATCTTATAATGCCAGTGCTCGCCTGGCTGAGCTTCAAAAGGAGTTGAACCTGCCCAAGAACCGCCTTATATGTGACATGCCCACCAGGTGGAACTCAACGTTGGCCATGCTGCAGCGGCTGCACACGCAGCAGAGGGCCATCAATGAGTACCTGTGCGACTACGGCACCAGGACAGGGTCAGGGGAGCTCGGTTTTTTTCACCACGACAGTGGGGCATGATCAGGGATGCATGCACTGTCCTGGCACCATTTGAGGAGGCCACGAGGATGGTGAGCAGTGACAGTGCATGCATCAGTGACACTGTACCTCTTGTCCACCTGTTGGAGCACACGCTGCGTGGAATAATGGACAGGGCACTTGAGGCAGAACAGAGGCAGGAAGAGGAGGACTTCCTTGCCTCTCAAGGCCCCCTTTACCCAGACAGTGTTCCTTCTGTCCCACCCATCGCACAGGAAGAGGAGGAGGAGGAGGAGGATTGTGTCAGCATGGAGGTGGAGGCTGGCACTCAGCATCATCAGCAGCAGTCTTTTAGGGATGATTTACAGTCCCAAGAAACCAGTGGACTTGTACGTGGCTGGGAGGAGGTGGCTGCGGATCATGTCGTCCTTAGTGACCCAGAGGACTCCGGACTGAATGCCTCAGCTAACCTACGCTGCATGGCCTCCCTGATCCTGCAAAGTCTGCGGAAGGATCCTCGTATTCTTCGGATCAAGGAGAGGGACCATTACTGGCTGGCCACTCTCCTTGATCCACGGTACAAGGGTAAGGTTGCGGACCTTATGTTACCGTCGCAGAGGGAGCAGAGGATGAGACAACTCCGGGAGGCCTTGCAGAAAGGTCTGTGCAACGCGTTCCCAGAGACTGGGAGGTTACAAACTCCTGGTCCTGGACAACGAGTTGCTGAGGCTTCGGGCAGTCAAAGAAGGAGCGGTGGGGAAGGTGGCCGTCTGACCGATGCGTTCAGACAATTCTTTAGTCCGCAGCCCCAAAGTATGATCGTTTCCAGCAACCATCGCCAGCGTCTGATATACATTGTGCAGGAATACCTAGGGGAAAGGTCAGACTTGGACACCTTCCCCACCGAAAATCCTCTGGCTTACTGGGTCTTGAGGATGGATCACTGGCCAGAGCTTGCACAGTATGCAATTGAGCTACTGGCCTGTCCTGCATCCAGCGTTCTTTCAGAACGCACATTCAGTGCTGCTGGAGGATTTGTCACGGATCACAGGGTGCGCCTGTCCACCGACTCGGTTGATCGACTGACTTTCATCAAGATGAACCAGTCTTGGATCACCACCAGCTACCACACACCAGATGCTGATATAACAGACTAATTGATTTTAAAATGTCACATCCCTTCAAGACTGATGCTGATGCTGAGTGCCTGTGCTGTTATGTTGTCTGGCTATCCTCCTCCTCCTCCTCAATGATACGATTAACGATGATAGCTTGGAAGATCATTTTGGTTTATGGGTGACGCCACCAGTGGCTAAGGCCCAATTTTTCAGCCCCTGTTTAACAGGGGCGTGTAATTAAAATTTTTGATGCAATACTTTGCAACAGGCCTCATTGCTGTGCTCCAAGTACAGTATCTGTGAGGGGTTGCAGTGTTGTGCCACCAGTGCCTAAGGCCCAATTTTTCAGCCCCTGTTCAACAGGGGCATGCAATTATAATTATTGATCTAATAATTCACAGCAGGGCCCATTGCTGCGCCCACCAAGAGTAACTGTCAGGCCTTACAGTGTTGTGCCACCAGCAACACCATCACCACCACCACCACCACCAAAGGCCCAGTTTTTCAGCGCCTGTTCAACAGGGGCATGCAATTATAATTATTGATCTAATAATTCACAGCAGGGACCATTGCTGCGCCCACCAAGAGTAACTGTCAGGCCTTACAGTGTTGTGGCACCAGCAACACCATCACCACCACCACCACCACCAAAGGCCCAGTTTTTCAGCCCCTGTTCAACAGGGGAATGCAATTATAATTATTGATCTAATAATTCACAGCAGGGACCATTGCTGCGCCCACCAAGAGTAACTGTCAGGCCTTACAGTGTTGTGGCACCAGCACCACCATCAAAGGCCCAATTTTTACTACCACTGATCAACAATTATATGTTATTACAATTCCTGATATTATACTTGACAGCAGGGCGTTCCAGCACCCACCAAGAATAACTGTGAGTGCTTTCAGTGTTGTGCCAACACCAACACCTAAGGGGCCAATTTCTGCAGAGTATATACGGAAGGTCCCTACTTTCAAACATCCAACTTACAAACTACTACTACTTGCAAACGGAAGAAGACAACAGGAAGTGAGAGGAAATCTACCCCTTGGAAGGAAAATTCTCTCCTGTAAGAATTAATATGGGAGAAAGGTGTCTCCTCTCTACTGATGCTTTATCACCAATCCTTGTTTCAATACAAACACCACATTTCAAAAACAGTTGTCATTGGGACGCAAAGTGAGGTGAAATGTTCTGAACAGGGGCACTGACAGCAAAAAAAATGTGACAGGGGTGATAACCGTTCCCTATGTTTTCCAAAAAGCTAAAAAAAAGGAATTTGGCATGGAGCTACACTTAAACAATGCAGCTGTTCAAAATTACAAACAGATTCTACATAAGAACAAACCTACAGTCCCTGTCTTGTATGCACCACCTGTATACGGCTGTTCAGAGTATATAGGGGCTTTTTTATTTTGTGTGCGGGGTTCCCCTTAATATCCATACAAGACCCAAAGGGGCTGGTAATGGGCTGGGGTGGGGGGGGGGGGGTTGATGGGGTAGCTATGCCATTTTTCCTAAAGATTTTCATCCATATTACCGGGACCAGACATTGCATTAAAGCCGCAAGCAGTTTTAAATGGCTTTTTTTCCTTTAGAAATGTTATTTTGTGCAGGGACAGTTCTAAACACGGGAAACACGTGGCACTTCACAGGCATACTTTAGACACCCCCCAGGTACAATATTTAAAGGAATATTTGACTTTTTTTTTTTCACTTTATGCATCATTTAAATGACTGCTCCCGGAAAACGTCCGTTTTTAAAACTTCTTTTTGCATTGATACATGTCCCCTGGTGCAGAACCCGGGTTCCCAAACTCTGTTTCGGACAATAACATGGATAATAGTCGTTATAATTAGCACTTTAGAATCCGAACGTTCGCATCCATTGTATTTAATAGGGTTCTAATGTTCGCGCGAACTTTCGGTCCGTTCGCGGGTTCTGGTGCGAACCGAACCCGGGGGTGTTCGGCTCATCACTAGCAATAAGTAATGTCATAAGTTTAGTACTACACTCAGTTAGGGATGAGCCGAACACCCCCCGGTTCGTTTCGCACCAGAACCTGCGAACGGACCGTAAGTTTGCACAAACTTTAGAACTCTATTAACTACAATGGACGCGAACATTCGTCCTAAAAAGGGTTTGGGGACCCGGGTCCTGCCCCAGGGGACATGTATCAATGCAAAAAGAAGCAGTGATTTTAAAGTGAAAAAAAAAAAAATTGAAATATTCCTTTAAATATCGTACCTTGGGGGTGTCTAAAGTATGCCTGTGAAGTGGCAAGTGTTTCCCGTGTTTAGAACTGTCCCTGCACAAAATGACATTTCTAAAAGGAAAAAAAGTAATTTAAAACTGCTTGTAATGTCTGGTATGGATGAAAATCATTGAGAAAAATGGCATGGGTACCCCCCCCCCCCAGCCCACTACCAGCCTCTTTGGGTCTTGTATGGATATTAAGGGGAACCCCGCACTCAAAGTATAAAAAGGCCCTATATACTCTGAACAGCAGTATACAGGCGGTGCAAACAAGGCAGGGACTGTAGGTTTGTTCTTAAGTAGAATCTGTTTGTAATTTGGAACAGGTAAGTTTTTTAAGTGTAGCTCCAGCCAAAAAATCTATTTTTAAGCTTTTTGGAAAACATAGGGAAGGGTTATCACCCCTGTAACATTTGTTTTGCTGTCTGTGCACCTGTTCAGAAGATTTCACCTCACTTTCCGTCCCAATGACAAATGTTTTTTGAAAATTTGGGTTTTTTAGTGAAACAAGGATTGGTGATAAAGCATCAGTAGAGAGGAGACACCTTTTTCCCATATTAACTCTTACAGGAGAGAATTTCCCTTCCTATGGGGTAGATTTCCTTTCACTTCCTGTTGTCTACTTCCGTTTGCAAGTAGGGGTTTGCAAGTAGGAGTCCTTTGTAAGTTGGATGTTTGAAAGTAGGGGCCTGCCGTATATACTCTGCAGAAATTTGGCCCTTAGGTGTTGGTGTTGCCACAACACTGTAAGCCCTCACAGTTACTCTTGATGGGCGAAGGAACGCACTGCTGTAAACTATTATATCAAGAATTGTAATTACATGCCATTGTTGAACAGTGGTAGGAAAAATTGTGCCTTTGGTGGTGGTGGTGGTGGTGTTGCCACAACACTGTAAGCCCTCACAGTTACTCTTGGTGGGCGCAGGAATGGGCCCTGCTGTGAATTATTAGATCAAGAATTGTAATTACATGCCCCTGTTGAACAGGGGCAGAAAAATTGGGCCTTTGTTGGTGGTGGTGGTGTTGCCACAACACTGTAAGCCCTCACAGTTACTCTTGGTGGGCGCAGGAATGGGCCCTGCTGTGAATTATTAGATCAAGAATTGTAATTACATGCCCCTGTTGAACAGGGGCAGAAAAATTGGGCCTTTGTTGGTGGTGGTGGTGTTGCCACAACACTGTAAGTCCTCACAGTTACTCTTGGTGGGCGCAGGAATGGGCCCTGCTGTGAATTATTAGATCAAGAATTGTAATTACATGCCCCTGTTGAACAGGGGCATAAAAATTGTGCCTTACGCACTGGTGCCACAACACTGCAACCCCTTACAGATACTGTACTTGGAGCACAGCAATTAGCCCTGTTGCAAAGTATTGCATCAAAAATTGTAATTACACGCCCCTGTTAAACAGGGGCTGAAAAATTGGGCCTTAGGCACTGGTGCTGGTGCCTGAAACACTGCAACCCCTCACAGATACTGTAGTTGGAGCACAGCAATGAGCCCTGCTGCAAAGCATTGCATCAAAAATTGTAAATACACGCCCCTGTTTAACAGGGGCTGAAAAATTGGGCCTTAGCCACTGGTAGCGGTGCCCAGAACCAAAAATGTTCTTTCAAGCTATCAGCATGATTATTGAGGAGGAAGAAGATAGTCACTCAGCATAACAGGATAGTCACTCAGCATCAGCATAGGCAGTCTTGAAGGGATCTGACATTTCCAAAAAAATTATTCAGTTACATCAGCTTCAGGTGCTTGGTAGCTGGTGGTGATCCAAGACTGATTCATTTTTATGAAGGTCAGTCGTTCGACCGAGTCGGTGGACAGGCGCACCCTGTGATCAATTACAAAGCCTCCAGCAGCACTGAATGTGCATTCCGAAAGAACGCTGGATGCAGGACAGGCCAGTACCTCAATTGCATACTGTGCAAGCTCTGGCCAGTGATCCATCCTCAAGACCCAGTAACCCAGAGGATTTTCGGTGGGAAAGGTGTCCAAGTCTGATCTTGCCCCTAGGTATTCCTGCACCATGTAAACCAGACGCTGGCAATGGTTGCTGGAAGCGATCATACCTTGGGGCTGCGTACTAAAAAATTGTCTGAACGCATCGGTCAGACGGCCACCTTCTCCACCGCTCCTTCTTTGACTGACCGGAGCCTCAGCAACACGTTGTCCAGGACCAGGAATTTGTAATCTCCCAGTCTCTGGGAACGCGTTGCACAGACCTTTCTGCAAGGCCTCCCGAAGATGCTTCATCCTCTGCTCCCTCTGCGACGGCAAGATAAGGTCCGCAACCTTACCCTTGTAACGTGTATCAAGGAGGGTTGCCAGCCAGTAATGATCCCTCTCCTTGATCGCACGAATACGAAGATCCTTCCACAGGCTTTGCAGGATCAGGGAGGCCATGCAGTGTAGGTTTGCTAAGGCATTTGTTGCGCAGTCCTCTGGGTCACTGAGGACGACATGATCCACAGCCACCTCCTCCCAGCCACGTACAAGTCCATGGGTGTCTTGGGACTGTAATTGATCCCTTGAAGACTGCTTCTGATGCTGAGTGCTAGGCTCCACCTCCATGCTGACACAATAATCCTCCTCCTCCTCCTCCTCCTCGTCCTCTTCCTGTGTGATATCTGGGCCAGCAGGAACACTGTCTGGATAAAGGGGGCCTTGAGAGGTAAGGAAGTCCTCCTCTTCCTTCCTCTGTTCTGCCTCAAGTGCCCTGTCCATTATTCCACGCAGCGTGTGGTCCAACAGGTGGACAAGAGGGACAGTGTCACTGATGCATGCACTGTCACTGCTCACCATCCTCATGGCCTCCTCAAATGGTGCCAAGACAGTGCATGCATCCCTGATCATGGCCCACTGGCGTGGGGAAAAAAATCCAAGCTCCCTTGACACTGTCCTGGTGCCATATTGCAACAAATACTCACTCCTTTGCTGCGTGTGCAGCCACTGCAGCATGGCCAACATAGAGTTCCACCTGGTGGGCATGTCACAGATTAGGCGGTTCTTGGGCAGGTTGTAATCCTTTTGCAGGTCAGCCAGCCGAGCACTCGCATTATATGACTGGCGGAAATGCCCACAGAGTTTCCTGGCCTGCTTCAGGACCTCCTGTAAGCCCGTGTACCTGCCCAAGAACTGCTGCACCACCAAGTTAAGGATGTGAGCCAAACAGGGCACATGGGTCAGTTGTCCTGTCGGAAGGTGGAGAGGAGGTTGGTGCCATTGTCGGAAACCACCTTTCCTGGCTTAAGCTGGCATGGCGTCAACCACCTCTGAGCCTGCCCCTGCAGAGCTGACAAAATCTCTGCCCCAGTGTGGCTCCTGTCCCCAAAGCACACCAGCTCAAGCACCGCATGGCACTCGAATTTGGCGCGAACGGCCCATAATGTTCGCAATTCATCGAACAGCCGATGTTCAAGTCGAACATGGGTTCGACTCAAACACGAAGCTCATCCCTACACTCAGTTAGTATGTTCTCCCAGGCTAGTTTGAAATCCTGCGAGACAAGTTTAATAGTGGGAAACACCTGTACTCTAAGACCCAAAGAACTAATCTGTTTAGTGATATATTGCTTGAAAAATTCTATGTGCCAATGAAGATTGGACTTCTTCTTTAGTACCGAATATACTCGAGTATAAGCTGACCCGAATATAAGCCGAGGCATCTAATTTTACCACAAAAAAAATGGGAAAACTTATTGACTCGAGTATAAGCCTAGGGTGTCTGTTATGTACAGAACGTACCTGATCGTAGAGCCTGACTTGTAGGAGGAGACCTCTCTTACAGCCCTGGCTCAGGAGTCACTGGAGTGAGGACAGTGAGCTCGAGAGCGCAGTGAGGTAGGAGTGCCTGAGGAAGGTGTAGTGGTTGGCACTGTGGCAAGGTGGTGATCCTCCAGGGGTGGCTGTAGGCAGCAGAGGAGGTGGTTGTTTTTTGAACCTGGCCGGTAGGTGATGTGAAAGCAGAAGCGTGAGAAAAATAGAGCCCAACGGGCCTGTCGAGGCTTCAACCGTTTAGCGGACCTTAAATATTCTAAGTTCTTATGATCGGTATAAATTAATACTGGGTGGGCAGCGCCCTCCAACAGGTACCTCCATTCCTCTAAGGCGGCTTTGATGGCAAGTAGATCACGGTCACCAACATCATAATTTCTCTCCGCAGGGGAGAGTTACCAGGAGAAGAACCCCACAGGGTGCATTAAGTCCTTGCTACCTTGGCGTTGGGAGATGACAGCCCCGACTGCTACTTCAGATGCATCCACTTCAAGAATGTAAGGCAGTGCAGGATCAGGATGGCTGAGAATTGGAGCTGATGTGAAAAGTCCTTTAAGTGTGTGAAAGGCTTTTTGGGCCTCAGGGTTCCAATGGAAATGTGAGTTCTGATTGGTTAATTGTGTGATGGGTGTGATTATTGCGGAAATTCCCGTGATGAATCTCCTGTAGAAATTTGAAAAACCCACAAAACGTTGCACTCCTTTCTTATCCAAAAAGGTACAGGCCAGTCCAGTATAGCGGACACCTTTTGAGGATCCATCCTGATCCCTGTAGGGGAGATTACCAACCCTAGGAATTGAATAGTCTGTTGCTCAAATTCGCATTTCTCCGCCTTGGCATACAGTCCGTGTTGGCGGAGGCGGCCCAGTACCCTGCGGACATGTTCCCGATGTCTGTCAAGTGATCCGGAGAAGACTAAAATGTCATCTAGGTAGACAATGACAAAGATATCAAGAAATTCTCTGAACACATCATTGATAAAGTGCTGAAAGGTGGCAGGAGCGTTGCACAGGCCGAAGGGCATGACCAAATATTCGTAGTGGCCGAATCGGGTATGAAAAGCTGTCTTCCACTCATCCCCGGTCACTCATCTGGTACCCCCACTCGGGCGAGTTAATCCTTCAGTCCCTCGGAAAGGCCCAAGCGGAATTGGTGACGCAGAGCTGCGTCATTCCACTGAGTGTCTGCGCTCCAGCGTCTAAAGTCCGTAACATAGTCCTCGGCCGCTCTGCGACCTTGCTGGAGCGCAAGCAGGGCAGACTCAGCGGTGACAGTCCGTTGGGGATCTTCATAAAGCAGGGCCATGGCTCCGAAGAAGGATAGCAGGGATTGAGTCTGAACATTATTTTCTCCTAGTATCCGATGGGCCCAGGTCTGGGGTTCACCCTGGAGTAACGAGATCACAAATCCCACCTTAGTGACTTCTAAGGAGAAAGTCCAGGGTTGCAGGGCGAAATAAAGCTGGCAGGCATTACGGAAGGCCTGGAATTTTGTTCGGTCTCCTGAAAACCTCTCTGGGACAGGAACTCTGGGTTCGGATGGAAGCATCACCACTGAAGGAGCAGAGGCAGTTGATGAAGGCCTGGCAGAGGGTGCAGGGGCCGCAGCACCGGAGGCAGAGAGATTCTGAACTTGTCCTTCCAGCCTGGTGTAGCCTTCCTGTAGACTCTTCACTGCTTGTGTGAGGGCTGCCAGGTGTTTGCGAATCTCCTCTATGGGAGGAACTTCTCCTGCATGCTCTGTCATGGCTGATTGATACTGTTATGTACAGAACGTACCTGATCGTAGAGCCTGACTTGTAGGAGGAGACCTCTCTTACAGCCCTGGCTCAGGAGTCACTGGAGTGAGGACAGTGAGCTCGAGAGCGCAGTGAGGTAGGAGTGCCTGAGGAAGGTGTAGTGGTTGGCACTGTGGCAAGGTGGTGATCCTCCAGGGGTGGCTGTAGGCAGCAGAGGAGGTGGTTGCAGGTCAGCGACCTGGGAGCTGGCGGGTACAGGAACAGCGGAAGCTGGAGCAGGGTTAGACAAGCCAGGTTAGGTGCACACAAACAGCAGACAGCAGGAGGGTCAGACAAGCCGGGTCAGAGCAGGTAATCAGCCGTATGGTACAGCAGGCTTAAACAGTCAGAGATACAGGCAGGGTCTGGCAACAGGTAGGCAGGTAAGAGACTGAGCAGGGACAAGGTGAGCCAAGGTCAGGATTGGAGATATATCGGGTGGTCGGGCAGAGCCGGGTCGGTACAGGTAGCAAATAACAGGTATGCAGGTTTTACAGGTTCAAAGCTGCAGATCAGACAGCAAAGCATCATTGCAACTGCTGACCTTTTAAAGGCAGAATGGCGCCATAGCGTTAGCGCGCCGGCACACAGGCACAGAAGGATGCAAGAAACGTCTTCTCATTCTAGCAGGTCCCTGACAGTGTCCACCTGCATGCCTCACTTTGACTCACTGTGTCCATGTGCATGCCTCACTGTGCCTCACTGTGTCCATGCCTCACTGTGTCCATGCCTCACTGTGCCCATGCCTCATTGTGTCCATGCCTCACTGTGCCCATGCCTCACTGTGTCCATGCCTCACTGTGTCCATGCCTCACTGTGCCCATGCCTCAGTGTGTCCATGCCTCACTGTGCCCATGCCTCACTGTGTCCATGCCTCACTGTGTCGATGCCTCACTGTGTACATGCCTCACTGTGCCCATGCCTAACTGTGCCCATGCCTCACTGTGTCCATGACTAGACTGACATTTAACATGGGAGTCTATGGAAGAGGTGCCCTGCTTTGAAAAATTGGTGCTCCCCGTCCGTAGGTCCCCCAGACAAAAGACTTTGTACATTTATAGAGGAGAAATGGGGCTATATGTGTGCCAAGTTTTGGGTCCAGGGGACCTACGACCGGCCTGTACCGGGTCCCCAAATCACTGAAGAAATTGCCGTTTAACATGGGAGTCTATGGAAGGGGTGCCCGGGTTTGAAAAATCGGTGCTCCCCGGTTGTAGGTCCCACAAACAACAAACTTTGTACACATGTAGAGGAAGAGTGGGGCTACATGTGTGCCAAGTTTGGGGCCAGGGGACCTAAGGCTGGCTGGTACCGGGTCCCAAAAGTCCGGGAGATCAGGCGCAAAAAGGTGACTTGAGTATAAGCCAAGGGGGGCATTTTCAGCACAAAAAAATGTGCTGAAAAACTCAGCTTGTACTCGAGTATATACGGTAGATTTCTAATTTTACTAAAATATTGATTACAATTGATTTCATCCTTATTGATAGGTGTACAATTAGTTTGAAATGATGACATATAGCCAGACCATCCTGCTCCTACAAAATGTATTCCTTAAAGCCCAAATCAAAGGAAAATTTTTATTTAAACATAAACGCCAACAAAGAAAGAGGAGGTTCTTCACCCCAAACTTCACCTCCTAATACATTGTGCATTTCATAACTGTACATAATAGTAATACATGAATTGGGGCAAGGGGAAGGTATCCTGCAGTACAGAGAAGGGTAACAAGGCTCCATCCCTAAATATATGATGAAGGTTTGGCAATCCAAACTCCCTCTAGTGGCTGCCCTGTTGTAGCTACACCTATTTGACATACCTAGTAAATCCCAATTGTAACTGTTTTGTTTTGCTCCAATTTTTTTGAATAAAGTTATACTGTACATTGGGAATAGTTTATTCATTTTTGAGGCTCAAGTCCCTCTTGAATAGATTCCCCACAATGTGAATGAATGCAATATTGAGGTTGTTGATTTAGGTGTTGCAAGGTTTGTAGTTGAAGGGGAGGTCATTGTGTCTGCCAAGTGTTGTAATTGGACTGCAACATAATAAAACCAGGGCTTGGGAAGGGCCAGTCCCCCTCCATCCTTAGGGTGTTGTATCTTCTATAACCTAATCCTGGGTGGATGGTCATTGCATAGTGATGCGTGAAGGATCAAATTCACCACTCTGAGAATTCTAATGGTACTACTGTGGGAGAGTTAAGCAAAAAGAAAAGTAGTTGTGGCAAGAGAATCATTCTTATTACATTATTTCTGCCAGCTACTGACAGTTTCAGTTTATTTCAAATGTTTATTTTGCACCTAAACCAGGCAAGAAGGGGAATAATGTTGAGGTAACAAAAGCCAGTAAGGGTTGGAGTAACGTGGAATTTAAGTTTTTTAAATGTGGATGCAATAGATATGAGGCATAACTGTGAAACTGGCTGAGCTGCATCTCCATCCAGCAACATCATGCTGGATAAGGGGAAAGTCATGTCCCCAAGTAGTAATAACATGTCATACGGTTATAGCATGATTTTCTCATGGAGCACTCCATATTAAAAAGCCAGTGATATGTGGACTGGACTGGATCACAGCAGCCAGTGGCTCAATGGCAATTATGAAAAGGAAGGGCAACAGGGGACATCCTTGTCTGGTACCATTCCCTAGTCTACCCGATTCTCTTATAGCTGCCTGCATGTTATGATAGAGTAGGTGGACCCAGGACATGAATGTCTTGCCAAACTCAAATTTATCTAGAACTGTCCACAGGTACAACACTCATCTTATTAACTGCATTGTCAATGATAATCACATTGTACTTATTATTATTATTATTATTATACAAGACATAGTGCCAACAGTTTGCACAGCACTTTACAATATAAAAGGAGATAGTACAGTTTACAATACAATACAAGAGGGTTAATAGGGCCCTGTTCCGAGGAGCTTACAATCTAATAGGGTAGTGGGAATGGTGCAAAAAGTAATACCTGTGAGGGAAGAGCCGATGAAAGAATTAAAAGTTCAGTTGTTAGGTGGAGGTAGGATAGGCTTTCCTGAAGTGATGAGTTTTCAGGGATCGCCTAAAGGTGGACAAAGTAGAACATAGCCAGACAGATTGGGGTAGAAAGTTCAAGAAGATGGGAGACGCTCTAGAGAAGTGTTGGAGCTTAGCATTGGAAGAGGAGGCAAGGAAGCTAGAGAGCAGGAGGACTTGGGAGGAGTGGAGCGGACGATTTGGGTGATACTCTGAGAAAAGATTGGTGATGTAGCTTAGGGCAGGTTTGTGAATGGCCTTGTATGTTGTTGTTAGTAGTTTGAATGTATTATTTGGTAAAGCAGAAGCCAATGGAGGGGTTGGCAGTGAGGAGTGGCGGACACTGGTAAGGTATATGAGTCTGGCAGCAGCATTCATGATAGGCTGATTGGGGGATAGCTGACATAGAGGTAAGCATATGAGAAGAGAGCTGCATTAGTCAAGGCAAGAAATAACAAGGAACTGAATGAGTAGCTTGGTTTCATTAGTTAAAAATGGGCACATTTTAGAGATGTTACTGAGGTTAGGTCTACAAGCTTTTGACAATGATTTGGGGCAGAAATGACAGGTCAGAGTTTAAGATTACACCTAGTACCCTGGCATGAGGGAAGGGACTGAAAGTTGTGTTATTGGTTTTGATGGAATAGTAGTCAGGGGGAGGGCATGTGGGGGAGGGTTGGAGAATATTTAGAAAGATTTAGTTTGAGAAAGTGGTGTGACGTCCATTCTGATATATCAGTTAGTAAGTTAGTAAAACAAGAGTGGATTGAAGGGCTGAGTTGAGGCGTACAGAGCTTTGGGTGTCATCAGCAAAGAGATGGTATTGGAAGCCCTGAGAGGTTATTAGATGTCCAAGAGAGGAGGTTTAGATAGAGAAGAGAAGGGATCCAAGGACAGAGCCTTGGGAAGCCCCTAGAGAATGAGCAAGTGGAGAGGAGACAGATTTGTAGGTCACACTGAAGGAACACTTTCTTCTGTGTGACACAGGGCTATATGATAGCTGGATTTATTTTTGAGTAATAATTTCTGCTATTCAGATCTCCAGCGCACTATGGCTAAGTGCTGATCAGTGGAGTATCTGTATAAGAAGACTGCGTAACACCTACCCTTTGTGGGGGAATGTCTTTTCAGATTTTTGTTGGATGAGCTCATTAGGTTGCAATGAGGGAGGTGCGTATTTACATACCCCTGCTACTCAAAAGGCTTACACCTTCCGATCCTGCACCTAGCATTTCTTTTTTTCCATAGGTTCCAGTTCACAAGTCTTTTCCACACCCTTGGCCTCCAGGACTTCTAAATGTCCCTGATGATCTAAACCTGTGCAATCATCTGCCACTGCATGAAGGTCTGCTCTCACCAGTTCCATCAGAGGTGAGAGATTAGAAAGAGAAAATGTTTTGATCTCTGTTTGTTGCTACAGAGTACAGAACATCTCTCTCTATTGTTGCTACAGTGAGAGTCATATTGGATATTCTCATACCTCCCAACTTTAGAACTTGAGAATAGGGGACAGTTGAAGGAGATAGTGGGCTATGTGAGCAAACGGCAGCAAAAAGTGGGTGTGGGTAAGTTACTTTAGCCTGGATGGACACTCTTCCTCAGCGCCAGAGGCATTGCTTGGATTGTAACAAAAACTGAGGCACCTTTTGAGCATCTCTAGGAGAGTAGTAATGCAATGCTCGCACTGCACAGTGACAAACAGTGAGAGTGACCTTTTAACATTAGGAGTGGTTAAGGGCAATTTTAAACAAAATCTAGACCTCCTTGTACCTTTAAACTATGCTTCATGGTGGTGTAATAATCAAGAGTCTCACAGGCATGTATAAACCTCAGCACAATAAAAAAAAAAAAAAAGAATTAACGCTATCATTACATATGATTTTTCGTACACTGAAAATAGACAGAGAGCTAACACTTCATTAAAAATGCCTAGCAACCAGCAACTGTTGAGGCAATGAACACTTGGTGAGAAGTATGTAGTAGTAGTAGCATCAGTATAGTGCATGAGTCTGTAAGGTAGAGCGCAGGGGTCAGGAGTGAAAAACACATTATGCAGTGCTGCAGTCAGTGCTGGGTTTAAGATTACATAACACAGAATGCAAGAGTCTGAGGTGTGCATTAAAAACAATGCAGGGGACAGGAGTGTGTAATGCATAGTAGGGGTCAGGAGTAAAAAAGAAAAACGTGCAGGAGTCAGGGGTGGGTAACACAGTGTAGGAATCAGGCATGTTAAAAATTCCACCTGCAAGCAATACCCTCCCTCACTTTACCCTTTCAGCGAAAGTCATCACTCCCTGCTCCAAAAAATTCAGCACTAATCTGCAGGCTTACTTAAACCCACCCTCCCAACAGAAATAATCTCACCCCCAGCACAAATCCTCTCCCACTCCAATCCTTCCTCCCACCACAAATAATCCCCCCAAATCCTCCATCCCAGCACAAATCCTCTAACCCCCCCAATCACCCCTCCTAGCACAAATCCCCTTCCTCCCAAATCCTCACTCCCAGCATTATTCTTACCCCCCAATCGCAATTCTCCCCCCCCAAATCCAACTTCCAGCAAAAATCCTCTCCCCACTCCCAGCGTAAATCCCCCTTCCCAAATCTCCCCCAGCTCAAATCCTTCCACCCCCAAATCCCCATTCTAGTAAAGATCCTGTTTGTTCCTCCAAATCCTCAATTCCTCTCTTTCCCTTCCTTCAAAAATCTCTGCAACCTCCTCCTCAAACCCCCACTCCTGCTCAAATTCTCTTTGCCCCCCCTTCCTCCATTAGCATAAATCCTCTCCCCTCTTCTAGCATAACCCATCCCCCACATTAATCAGTCCCTTATAGGATGAATCCTCCAGCACAAATCCCCAGCCTTTCTAGCACAGATCCCACCAGGACAAATCCTCCCCACCTTCTAACACAAATCCCCCTGCAGACTAACAGAATGAGCCCAAACAAGGAAGAAGTCCAAAAATTCATCCTTGAAAACCCCCTTGAAACAACTTAATGTGGGCAAGAAGCTGTCTACATTTTTGTGTTGAAGATGCATTTGGTGACACTTCTCTTGCTGTCAGTCATCGTCAGTGCATACCTTTAATAAATTAATCTGTATAGCCCTGAGTAATCCAAATTTTGTTTGGATGGTCTCTTTGGCAGATATTGAAAAGGTGCAGAGTTTGGTTAGTCATATGTAGACCAGCGATTTTTAATTCCGACAATTTTGGCATTTTCTAAAAAAAAAAATATGTATTTTGGTACAAAAAAAAAGTGCATACAAGCTACATCCTGATTAAAACGAATATACAAACACACTTAACTGTACATTTTCTTTTGTCTTTATGAAAATAAGTAATGTTATGAAGATTAATCTGTAATAGTCTACCAAGATGTATGTTTCATTTAACTTCTTTAGAGGGTTAGTAGCCAAAATAAAAGCTTACATTCAAACAACAACCTCATTTCCTGCAGTAAAGGCAGGCTGTTTATCCTAGGGCTACTATCTGCCACTGTCTGCCCCTGACATTTGGTTAACCCTGTCTAGAGAAGGACATTCCAGATGTTACTTTTTAAATAATAATCATTCACTAGTCTTAAGACAACTAAATAAGGTTCTAAAAACACATACCTGTCATGAATGTCAAGATTTCATATGGTAATTATCAAATTCCATGTTGTTTCACCTGTGATTTGGTAATTCATTTGAAAATCAGGACCCAATTTTTGATAAAAAAAATATATTAAAGTGTCCTTGTGATATATATCCAAATTCTGACACAAAATTAGAATGGTTAGAAAACCTAAGGCCTTTTCTTACAATTTATTGTAATTTTTAGCCACATTGACCACATTTTATTTTATATATTTTTTATATAAATACTGACAAGATACTGCACAGCAGTTTTTTTTTAAACTGTATTATATACTCTTTTGTTTAAGATTTTTAGAAGATGCCAGACATACACTATAATGACCTTTAACCTTAATTCCTAATGATAGTACATGTTTTGGTAACCTTTGTTACTTGGCTTATTCCTGTCAGAACAAGAGCCTGAAGTGGATTTGGCCCTGTCACATTGCATTTATTGAAAACAAGTGCATGTGGTAAATTCAATTGAACATACACAGACCTTTAACAACATTTTGCTTTATTCTTGGCAAGCCTTATAGATAAAAACAATATCAAATTTGTTAACTGCTGGTCTAATACTTCTTTTGTGTATGTACTGCCTGATGTACAGGCATGGTGTAGGAAAAATACGACTATATTCTCAGTAAATTATTGAGGGTTAATACTTTAGATAGGGCTATGGGTTTTACTCACTAGGGCTATGGGTTTTACTCACTAGCCTTCCGTCTCCCCATAAGTACTGGTCATTGGGCTCATATCTAGTTTTCAAACCACACTCATCATCATGGCAATATGATAGAAGCATTGGTTGTGAAGAAGAGGCTATTAAGAGATTCTACACTCTGTGTTTTAACATGTATCCTCATGCATGTTAAAATAATTAAAACAAGTCAACAAGTCAATAAATCCAAGAAAGCAGTCTTCTAAGGGCTCTGTTACTTTCCTATTTTTATATTTTTTTAATAAAAAAACAAATACATAGTGCAGTCATGGCATTCAGCTTAAAAAACACATGCAGCTTCCTAATAAGAAAGCCCAGCACTAGATGCAGGAAGCACTGCTGTAAACTGACTAATACAAATGGACTCACCTGTCTTAAAGGCTAAGTTCACCTTTGTTCACTTTTTTTTCCTCTAAATTCCAGCTGCCCTATGTACGAATATAGCATTAATGTACTTCTTTTGCAAAAATAAAACAACTTTTAGTTTTTTCTACACACGCTTACCTTACTGTGTCATGGCTGTTTAAAAACACTGCTCCATTACTTCTGCCTTACTTTCTGAACAGACTATAGGTCATGACACAGTAAGGAGTTGACCAGCTAATCTCATTAGCACACACCCTGCATCATCTACCCCCAGCTGGTCAACTCCTTCCTGTGTCATGACCTAAAATCTGTACAGGAAGTAAGGCAGAAGCAATGGAAAGTGTTTTTAAACTGCCATAAGGACAGTGAGGTAAGCGTGTGTAGAATAAATGGAAAGTTGTTTTATTTTTGCAAAAGAAGTACATTAATGCTAGAATTGTACACAGAGAAGCTGGAATAAAAAAAAAATGAAAACAATTAACTTAACCTTTAACTCAGCTAACCGAAAAGAGGCATGTCTGGTCCATAGAAAGCTGCAGCTTACATTAGAACTCACTGGTGGATGGCTGTAGGTGATACATATTAAGTATGTGTTGCAAATGCAACATTTCATGTTAACTGAATACAAAAGAAATAGAAATATGTATTTTTGTTATGGAAAGGGAGAAGGAAGTACATACATGTGTATGTGTATATATATATATATAGGCCGGGGGGGGGCAGTGCCTTAGGAGAGTTAAAGCCTGCTTTAAGGTAGGGGAAAATGTTGATTTAAACCTTTAATTAACAAAAACCTTTAACCATTCTGTCTGTAAATTCTAAGCCCAAAAATGAATCTTGAAATAAAAACACATTGCTTTGGAAAAAATTGCTGATATAAAACAATGGTTTAATATTTAAATTCACAGGACCTGAACAGGTGGCAAAAAGAAAGTGAGGGTGTAGTGTTATTAACCAGCTTAAATGAAAAATCTGTACGGATGACTGCTGCCTTAGAAAATAGGGGCTGCCTTTGTTGACCTACTTATGAAACTGTTCTTTGCCTGGCTTTCATATTGATCCAATGGCTTCAGTACTTTCTGACTTTCTAATATGCATGTCTGTCCTATGTCATTCACCCCAAAAGTATTACAACCAAGTACAACTAAATTATACAGCTAAACCAAGTACAGGTAACACATTTTTCTGAGAGTCTCATTATTTACTTTTCTTTTAAAAGGAAATCATAAGACCTCTACTGTTTGAAGACTTAGATAAGACTTTGGTTTATGAATACCGTATATACTCGAGTATAAGCCGACCCGAATATAAGCCGAGGCACCTAATTTTACCACAAAAAACTGTGAAAACGTATTGACTCGAGTATAAGCCTAGGGTGTCCATCTGCATGCCTCACTGTGCCTCACTGTGTCCATGCCTCACTGTGTCCGTGCCTCACTGTGCCCATGCCTCACTATGCCCATGACTAGACTGACGTTTAACATGGGAGTCTATGGAAGGGGTGCCTGGCTTTGAAAAATTGTTGCTCCCCGGCCGTAGGTCTCCCAGACAACAAACTTTGCACACTTGTAGATGAGAAATAGGGGTACATGTGTGCCAGGTTTCGCGTCCAGGTGACCTATGACCGGCCGGTACCGGGTCTCCAAATTCACTGGAGAAATGACCGTTTAACATGGGAGTCTAAGGAAGGGGTGCCCGGGTTTGAAAAATCGGTGCTCCCAGGCCATAGGTCCCCCGGACAAAAAACTTTGCACACTTGTAGAGGAAGAGTGTGGCTACATGTGTCCCAAATTTAGGGTCCAGGGGACCTACGGTCGGCCGGTACCGGGTCCCCAAAATCCGGGAGATCAAGCACAAAAAGGTGACTCGAGTATAAGCCGAGGGGGGCATTTTCAGCACAAAAAAATGCTAGCGGGCCGCCAGTTCGAGACCCCTGATTTAGCATGTTTATTTCTCTGAAATGTTCAGGAAGTGATTTTATCTGATACCTAATACTAAAATATAGGCATTTATGTACATTCTCTTTGTAGATGTGACCTCCTCTACTTGTATGTACATGCTCTTGTGTAATTATAAATAAAGAATTAAAAAAAAAATGTTTGCAAACTTTTTGAAAATTAATTTATGTCTAAAATACAAATCAAATGGTGTTTATTAACCATAAAAAATATTCGAAAAAATGTGTTTTTGAAAAAAAGAGCATGCTAGTTCGTGAGGATCAAACAGGTTGGTGCTGGCATGCATAACTGTTTGCTATCAGCTTGGCAAAGCCAGTGCTCTGAGTGGATCTTTACAGTTCCTAGTTTTAAGTAAAATACTATACTGCAAGTTTTAAGTAAAATTAATGAGGTGAGCGCTGACAGCTATTCTCAGTGAAGAAGTGCTGAGCGAGATGCAGCGGGTGTTGTTTAAATTACATTCTTTAAACTGGCACTGTCCTGGAAAGAATCAAAAAAAGAATGTAAGTCAGCCTGACAATAGTGTACAGTTCTGTAGCAGTGTTTATTACCAAGAAAATCGGTTTCAGGAATTCTTCTATATATTAAAACTATTTACATATGATATGCACTATTTAGTCATTTAAACTGTCAAATGGAAAAGGTCCATCTGCTAAAGGCAGTATTGTTGACTTAATTGTATAGATACATGTTATACATTTACTACCGTAGCAAAAATTGGGGAATGCGAGTTTCAATATTATTTTGTCACTTTCTCTTCTTTTCATAGTTTTAGGCAATATCATTATGCCCAGTACACACGGTCGGAATTTTCGACAGCAATAGATTGAGAGCAGTTTCTCAATTTTTCCTTCGGAATTTCCGACGGACGTTTTCCCGTTGGAAATTCCAACCGTGTGTAGCAGAAGATGTCCAAATAAAATTTAAGCCAGAATAGCCAGATTAATTTAAAATGACAAAGCTTGCTTTGTTGCCTAACTTTTATAACTTAATTTAAAATAAACCAATTTAGTTGGGTTATCTGCTTCTGAAAATGCAAAAGTATGAAGCTGATGCATGCTGATGCATGCTCGTTCTGGGCTTCTCACACAAAAAGCACCTATGCCAAAGACAGACCACATGGATAATAATAAGTGCCTACCTTTATCTGTATAGACAGTTTTCCTTTATAGTCAATTCATACTTCCTATCTGAAACTTTCTCTCCCAGTGTTGGTAAGTTCTTCAGAAATGTTTATTTAGAACCTTCAATTTCTCGAGGGGCATGGCAATACATATTAATGTCGGCTGGACATTACCCCAACTTAATTATTTTTTTTTTGGGGGGGGGTATTTTAAATGACATATTTATTTATAGAATTCAAACCATGCCATCTACAGTATTTGGAATATTAGCACATTTACTTTATAAGTTACAGATGCTGGGAGTTAAATCATGATATGATAGGCTAAAGATATAACTACTGTAAAAAAAAAACATTCAGAATCAATTTTATTTTCTTCAAATAGCTGTACACAGGGAAATTTTTAGTCAATGATAACCACTTTCAATCCACTGGGAATTGCAATTGCCAGAAATGAAGCAATCTACCAACCATTAGTTCGATCGACCCCCAGAGTTCAGTCACTTGTGAAGCTGAAAAGAATTGTAGCAACTTAGTCACATTTTCTGCCAGGTTTGATTGGGCCAATTTTGATTTAATCTCCTTACGGTTGATCGTAGCCACCATTTTACGATTGCTTTACAGTAAATCCCCCAAAAATATAATAAAAAATAAAAAATAAATAAAAAATATATAATCTCTTTATCAAATTGCCACATTTGGCTAGCTTTGGACACAAGATTTGTATATAAATGGGTACAGTATATTGATATAAGATAAATGCTGTACGGAAAAGTACTGTTTGGTGTTGATTTAATAGAAGGTGGAGAATGTTCAATTAGCTTTGTTAATTTGTCAATTTTTTTATTTATTTTTTCACTTTTAAAGTTGTATACACTTTATATTCCCCGAAGGTCATTAATGTGTAATAAACTTGCATTTCTATTAGTGACCTTCATTGCTTTCATGGCATTGCAGTAGTTTGCCCTACCTTTAGTCACCTTTTATTCACCAGAAAGGGGGGTGTGTATGCTAAAGAACGGATTTTGCTATACATCCTCCGCTATGTGTCACTGTTGAGTTTCTGTAAGGCTGGTCATTGTTGCTTTCTTTCCTTGTGCATGCACACTTTAGGTAAAGTTGTACAGTTCAAAATACATTTTTGGTGATTGTCAGAACCTAGATCTAGTTAAAAAAATATTTCACCAGCATGCAGCAAAGATAGTCTAAAGTCAGAATTCCTGATCTGCATGCTTGTTCCAGGTCAGTAAATCATAAAGAACTGAAGACATTAGATTAGCATCACAACCAGGCAAATAACATATTCAGAAAAAAGAACACAGCAATGGCAGCCTTCAGGTATTTCTCATCGTGTTTCCTATGAGGTATATGTAAAGCCATTTTTTTTACATTATGTACAGAGCAGAGAATAAGCTCTGATATATATTTTTGCCTTCAGTGTCCCATTGATGAAATCTCTTTTAGACAGTTGTCACAGTCACAAGCATCTCCTTTGGAAGTTTCCTTTCTATTGGTGTTATGGAGACAACTAATCAGATCTGCCTGTCAGTTTTGTGAGCTGATCCCCTGCTGATCGAAATGGAATCTGCCCCATATGAAAGGGGCCTTACTCTTTAATGACTAAAGTGGATTAATGGATACTTTAAATTACATAGCTTGTAGCATTTTACTAACTACTTCAATGTATCTTTTTTATGGAAGAGTTTTATCTCCATAAACCACTGTTAATGCAACAATTGAACACAATAAAAGAAACACAGCTATATATGGCACTAGGGCTTTCTTGGTTTGTTTAGACTTACAGTACATTTTAAAACAATTTAACTCCATCCATAAATTATAGTTGACTTCTGCAGTGAAAGATTGGATTTGTGACTGCTTTGGACATTTTAAACACTGTTTTAGAGCCAACGGAGTACTGTGTAACCAGTGTGTTTCAGTTGTGTTATGAAAAATGAATGTTTCTCTCTTGACTAATTGTACTAGCTGTAGTCGTGTGCTAAAATGTTATACTTTTTTTAGGGTACTCAAGGACAGGAGCTATAATTCAGTATAGTGATAAAAGCAGATTTAAAAAAAAAATACATCTTTCTATTTGAGAATGATTGCATGTAAGTTGTACATTATTTTACTTAATGTACAATTTAATTTATTTAACAAATGTCCTAGTGCTAGGTGATCTCAGACATAAGTTATTTGAGTTGGCAGGTTTTAATACACAGACTAAGCAACAGACTCAGAAAAAAATATTGTAATATCCCTTTTCTTCTCTTCTGCTCTTTCGTTATGGAATAAATAAGGCGTGGTACAGGGTGTACTCTGAATCATGTACATTTCGGAAAAAGAAGGTCAGCAGGCATGGGAGTAGAGAGCATGGGTAAGCTGCCCGGCAACACAAAGTTGCACAATCCAGACGAAATTTGCTGTAATGAAGCTGGCATTCATTTTTGCTGATGAATTGCTTTGGCATATATTGCTGTTGGAGTTGGATCGCTTAGTTTTATTACATTAAACAGATTTTTCCATGCACTTAAAATGGGGAAAAATGAATTGAGAAATATTTTCAAGAATTAAACTTTACCTAGGTTTTACACTCGCATAATTTATTTTGAACTTTATAAATGTATTTACAGTGTGCATACAAAAAGAGGACAGTCCATAGAAGCTTTACCCTTCAAGTGTCTTGCTTTCATGGTGGCGTACCTAGTTCCTGGGGTGGATTTTTTTTAACACAGTTCTCTGTATGATAGAGTTTTTTTCAGTAATAATCATGAAATGAAATTATTGTTAGCAATGGCCAAAAATTAAGCAAAGCCAGTGAAAATGGTAATGCCCCTTTATATTGTTGGTCAGTGGAAAAGTGCCCCCCTACATTGGCGGTCAATAGAGATGTGCTCCTAAACCTAAAGATGCATGTAGTGCCCCTGTATATTGGGGTCACCACTGATGGTCAATGCAAAGTTTCCCTAATATTGGTGGAGAGTGTTATGCTCCCCTACAATGGTGGTCTGTGAAAAAACTAATTTATATTGGTGGTCAAAAAGTGTCCCCTACATAAGTAGCCAGTGGAGGAAGGGACCCCTTTACATTGGGGATTAGATGCAGAATTAATGTTGCCTTTACAGGTGGTTAATGAGGGTAAAAATGCTGCTAACACTTATGTACAGTATGATCTTACACTGGTATCCAGTGGAAAAAATATGATTTACATTGGTAGTCAGTGGGAAAAATTACCCTTAAATTGGTGGTCAGTGGAAAGAATTCCACTTACATTGGCAGTCACTGGAAAAAAAATGCTTCTTACATCTGTAAGGTTCATGGCCCTTCCATTGGTGACCAATGAGATGGAAACCCCTTACTTTGGGAAGAATTCTTCTTACGTTGGTTGTTAGAAGAAAGAATGCACTGTTAAATTGTTGGTCAGTGGAAAGAACACCCCTTACATTGGTGATCTTTAAAAAGAATGCCCTTTACATTGCTGGTCAAAGTGAAGAGAGTTCCTTAAATTGGCGATAATTGGGAGGATGAATGCTCTTAGCACTAGTGGTCACTGGGACACATGCACCTTACATTGGTGGCCAATGGAAAAAATGTTACTTACACTGGACATAGGGAAGAATGGTTATCAGTGGAAGGAAGAATGGCCCTTAAATTAGAGGTCATTGCAGAGAATAGTAAAAAGAAATAAATGCGCTACCCAAAAAACACATAAATAATAACAACCCTAAAGAGGGAGGTGAAGCAGCTGTACTGGAATGTGACAAATTCAAACAAAATGGAAGGTGATAGTGCAGCGCTACATACAGACCAGTAAAAACTGGACTGTAACTCAAATGTGACCATAAAAAGAAACACAAAAAAGAAGAAGGGGCAGGCTGGACGCCCAACCCAATATATAAAGTGTCCAGCCTAAAGTGTCCAGCCTGCCCAAAGTTTGGGCAGAGAATGCCCAAACTTTGCATTCAGTGGGGGGAAAATGTCTCTTACATTAGTGGCCATTGCGAAGGATGTCTCAACCTTTATATTAAGTGGAAGGATGAATGCCCCTTACATGGGGAGGATACAGGTATTTAAAAAAGGTTGTTGATCTCAGTGGTTACTTGACTGAAGCAAGAAGATGCATCCACTTGTCTGAGGCAGTTGGCTCTGTCAAGTGATGAGTGTGCTGGGTCTATGCAGGTGCCATTTGCGAGAGATCAAGTTGCATGAACACCCTTCACACAAAGATTGTAGTGCAACCATTTACTGACTGTACCCAGGGTAGAAAGAGCATAAACTGCCCAATGCTCAGTATTCCTTAAAAAAAGTGTTACTACTGTGAAAACTAAGGAATTACATAAAAATATGCAGACCAAATCGTTTATTGGAATTCTTTATCCATTTTAACTCTGCACTGCAGAAATTACATTTGGAAGCTGTTTGGTTGCTATTAGCCACAAATAATGCGTTTGTTAATTTTTTTTTACACATAAGCCCCCTTCTTTTTTTTTTCCACACATAAGCACATGAGTACAGTATGTGCTGTTGCCTAATTTTGTTACAGCTCGATTTGTGGTATTTGACATCTGATAAGGTCATTCCTAAAAATCAGTAATGACACGTCACTTACACTGATCTCAGTGATTGATCTCATTCAATCGCATGCAAATAAAAATCAAAGTTTTTTTTTTATGTTTCCATTTGACATGCCATGAATTAATTAACATAGCATTACCATATTCACAAGACTGTGTGGACCTTAGGGTTGGTATACTAAAATAGCATGGTCACTTTTTAGTGAAACTAAGTTAAAATTCACTTTGCAAAGAATACCAATAATGTACAATTTAAAAAAACAGGATTTTTGCTTGGATAATTAAAGTCAGCAGAGTTTCAAATCATTAACTAAGCTACACAAAAATTAGTGAAACTTAGTGAATGGTGTAAAGCAACCATGTGCAAAACAAAATACACTCTTTTAGTAAATCAACTCAATGTTTTACTTCTTTGGTAAATTAACCCTAATGAATACTTACACTAATAACTGTTTTAACATACTCTCTCCTTTCGAACTGTATTTGTGATATAGAAACACTATATGTATTCATGTTATTTAATGTTATATTATAATAATATGTTCATTATATCACTCAGGGATTCAATTTTGAACCTACTCTCAGACCAATGCAGTGGCTGACATAGTGGAATGCAGTTCCACTGCTTGTACACTGGGGGTGACCCGGACTGCTTATCCATATACACCAATGAGAGGGCTTGCCCCTCTCTAACATGGCGCCACCTGGATGGTCTCCGGGCTCTACCGTTAGGGATATCTCTCCTTTGTCCCATAGGAGATGCCCCTGCGATATTCATCGCTTTGGGGCACACAATGTCCACTTGATGGAACGTATACTGCGTATTCACCATTCTGTACCTCTGCGCATGCGTCCCCCGACGCTTGCGAGCGATGACGTTGGACCTTGCACATCTGCAGCGCCGATGGGTGGGACTCCTGATGGCTCAGATAAAAGCAGACACAACAGCTGACATATCAGCTGTGTGCTGCTTGGAGGACACATCCTGACACATCCCCGTGGATGTTTCAGTAAGTACTAAGTTTATTTTCCCCACATCTTCCCTCCTGCACAAGAACTTGTTAAATCAAGGGTGTGCACATATACAATCTGACATGAAATTATATTTACATACTTTTTATAATCCTTTCCTATCTGGGTAATCTGATGGACACAGGCACCTGGGATTCATGCTTTATATCCTGCTTGGCCGCACCAATCCATGCCATACTATTTGTTCCTGGTAACTATTTCTGTTTTTGAAATGCCCTTTTTCTCATCATTTATTCTCAATACATACTATGTCCATGTATTTGGTATTTTTGGTATTTTATGGTATCCCTTGTAGTGATACCCTATACCTTTTTATATAGGTCTTTGCAATATATATGTTCCAGCGGACCCTACCAGCTTGCTATTTTATCAAATACTCCCCATCCATACCTATCATTGCCCTGAACAAGTTTAAAGGTATTTACGTGATTTCTACTCACATTCACGATCAGCCCTTTACTATATACCCTATGAAAGATATGGCAAATGTCTGTTTACAAACGTCATTTTTTAACCTATCTTTTACAGACCATTCTATATCCAGAGGGGTCCACTATCCATACTTGCGTCTTGGCTTCTTCCCTTTTTTTCTTCATTTTATACGTCCATTTATACGGATGGTTTTGGATGTGTCCTCCTAGGAGGTTAGTTACACTTATGCAACAATATCAGCCCCTACTCTACACCTTAGCATCAATTGGCCCCCCTTTTTCCTTTCCATTCTCCCCCCCTCTCTTTCCCTTCGCCACCCCCTTTCCCCTCCCCCCTTTCCCTCCCCCTGGCTCAATTAAAGATATCTGTTTGATATAGTTTTATGATCACTCTAGATTATTTCCTCCTGGTTGTCTGTGCCCCTGTTTGGGTCCCATGTCCCCGATGGCACACCTAGATTGATGATCCTTTGATCCACACTCTGGCTTATTGGCCCAGCTCTCACGGTGAGAATATGGATGCAGTCTGGTTCTATGGTTCAAATAATGCCTGTGTCTTTTTACTGTGAAATGTTACCATATACATCCACTATTTCTCCTATGTATATTTTCTCTATTCTTAATCATGTTTTTCCTTATTTATAGTCACGTGACAATTTTTTCTATATATCTACTGAAAATAGTACTTATATTCAGCTCCTGAAGAAGCGGATTCTTTCTGGAATCACGAACGCGAAACAGGTTGAGGACTGTCTATTATATAACTATGTCTGTATGATTTCCCAAAGGTCACAATGGTATGATTTAATTATTGTCACCAACTATCTCCTTTTTCTATAAATATGTACATGGAAAAAAATCTACCTTCTATATATCTTTGTAAATAAAAATCTTTTAAACTTATAACTCTGAGGCCTCGTACACACAAACGAGTTTCTCGGCAAAAACCAGCAAGAAACTTGCTGGCAGAGATTTTTTGCCGAGAAATTCGTTCGTGTGTATGGTTTCTCGTCAAGAAAAGCGACAAGAATCTCGATGAGAAAATAGAGATCATGCTCTCTATTTTCTCGTCGAGATTCTCGTCAGCCTGTTTCTCGACGAGAAAATTGTGTGTGTGTACACTTACCTTTTCGCCGGGAAGCCCGCGCATGCTCGAAATGACTTCGACGCATGCGCGGTAGCTTCCTAGGCATAGATAGGGTATACCAAGATGGCGGCGACGGCATCGAATGTGACGAGCGCATGCTCGTCGTAGTCGATGACGTCACCGCGTACGCTCCATTCAAAGAACCGCGGGTTCTTTGAATCGAGCGTGTGTACACTCGGCCGGGACAATTTTCTTGTCCAAGAATCTCGTCGAAAAAAACGACATGTTTTTTTCGACGAGAATCTCGGCCGTGTGTACGAGGCCTGACTGTCTATCAGTTTACTTATGGTGCCAATATAGTCCACCCAAGCCTCTTCCTCTCCTCTTTTGAGCCACATGTACAAAATGTTGTCAGAACATCTTAACCAAATATTTTGTATTCTCCCGACCTAACAAATCTATTCAGTGGTATACCTAAATCCACTATAAATCGACTTCAATATGTTCAAAATTTTTCAGCCAGAATAAGTGATCATATTACTCTCCTGGAGTATTGCCTCTCCTGGAGTCCTAGTACTGGCTACCACTCAGGTTTTGCATAGACTTTAAAGCCCTGTACACACGATCGGATTTCCTATGGATTCAAATCCGATGGATTTTTCCATCGGAATTCCGATGAAGCTGACTTCCATCAGTCTTGCCTACACATCATCAGTCAAAAATCCGACCGTCCCAAACGCCATGACGTAAAACACTCCGATGAGCCGAGAAAAATGAAGTTCAATGCTTCTGAGCATGCGTCGACTTGATTCTGAGCATGTGTGGGTTTTTTCTCCGATGGAGTTCCACACAGACGATCGATCAGAATTTGCTATCGGCTTTTTTTCCATCAGATAAATTTAAAACATGTTCTATTTTTTCTCACCGATGGAAAAAAGACCGATGGGGCCCATACACGATCGGTTTGTCCGATGAAAAAAGCCCATCGGACTGTTTTCATCGGTAAAACCGATCGTGTGTACAGGGCATTAGATCCTCTTGTTCACCTACAAGGCTCTTCATGGCTTGGCACCCTATTATCTCTCTGAACTTTTTTCAACTTACTCCCCTCCTCTGCTCCTCTAATTCTGGTTTACTGTGTGTCCCCCCTACTCATCTACACTCAATGGGGGCCATAGCCTTCTCTTGCTATGCTCCAAAACTCTGGAATTCCCTTCCAAAGAACATCAGAGAGTCGTTGTGATGGGAGTTGCTTTAGGTGAGGGGCCCATGGAACCCAGAATCCCTTGGAGAGGTTGGGAAACCCCTGTTTCAGCTCCCCAGACCCCTCTTATGTATAAGTTACCCTGTGTCTATTAGGGGCACAGGGTGACTGAGAAAATTATGGACAGCTACTAATGGACATTGAGAATGTGGTTTAGATTACTTTAGATGGGATAGTAATACGTATCCACAATATCTCCCAGGAAATATACAAAGACTATTCCTGGTTTATTTGATTCTGAACTATACATGTCAATTGAAGGAGTTGACCACATTGGCCTCTGTGCAATGTAGGAGACGGATAGTCTGCTACTGGTGGTCTCCTGCTATTGTGTGAAGGTGTCCAGTGTTTATACTTATGATAATGTGTATTGTAGTTGGTGAGCTAGGAGACAACCAGGCTGGTTAAATGACTAGTTAATTAGCTCATGTAAAATTATGTTTCTGGTTACAGTTTGTGGATAAGGGGGGAGTTTTGGGACTTTATATGAGGCAATTGAAATGCAGAGGTAAGAAAAATGTAAATGTTTTATTCATGACATGGATTAATGTCCAATAAAGAAATGATTCCATATATATACACACATATCTAGCACCACATATGAACAATATACAGTAAATAGTTATACACATAAATACATGATCAATAGCAATGCATAAAATGGTGTAAATAAATACATAAGTGGAATGACCAACTAAAAACTAACAGCAGCGCGCCCAATACTTGTATCAGTAGTCACATGGTGTGTCAAAGTATGCTGGGTCTTGATGGCATCGTCAAAGTAGGATACTGTATGGATAGCATTCCATATATAATATAACTGTGGCATCAAGTGTAGCTCGACGCGTTTCGTGGAAAACTCCACTCATCAGGAGCAGATGCGACAGGAATTCCTATGGAATATATAGTTATAATATTAGACCGCACTCAGTATAGAGAGGGATAAATGACAGAAAAATTACTATACATGAGTAATTAATGGAACACACTCACCAAGCAGTACAGTGCATGCGGCATGCGGTGACCGCCATCAGGGTGGGCCGAGAGCATATGCCCCGTCACGGGAGCTGAGGTGGCAATATATGATGATGCAGCAATGGATGATGTGAAAGGTGTGTGAATGTGAAAGATTGATCTCCATTTGACAGAGTATTGGATGTATGGCATCTGGGAACAATGAAACATTATAATTATTATTATTAACTGTTAGTTACATTAAATGTTGTGTATTGTATATTATATATGATTTCCACAGTATTGAGATGAATAAATCATGATGATAATTCATAAAAGGTGAGCCCAGTATGGCTACCATAAATGTATATGATTATTGGTTGTAACAGTATTGAATATACATATATGTAATTATATATAATAGTATCAAAATAAATTGATTAGGGTTAATAATTGCTAATTGTTGAGCCCAGGATGACTCCATGAAGAGTGATAATAAAGGTAAATAAAATAAGTTGACAGTGAGAATGAATGAAACTAGTGAATAAAGCTAGTGTGTGTGCAAAGGGATATAGAAATTATAAGTGTATTAATGGATGCTCAACGAGTGAGCAACAACCTCTGGGTGACAAAGGAATGACTAAAACGACTCCTTTGTCCAGAGAAATAAGGTGGGGAAAAATAGGACCAAAAAACGATAACACCAAAATGAAATGAACCTAAACCGAAAGAGAACTTACCCCAAAGCTGCATACATGCATCACCAGCAAGATAGTGACTGGTGTGCAGAAACCCCAGGAGGAGACTAGCCGCCTGAGCAGCTCGCTCGAAATGGGGAGTATATATGTATATCGCCACCAACGCCACGCATGTGAACCAATTGAGGGAAGGCGTCCGCACCTGAGCCGAGGGTGTATTGTTAAGGTAATATGATCAGGAGGGGGGAACCTACTTTTCAAGTGTTTAAAAAGCCTGTATCCTTGTCCAATACAACATTCTATGTTGCAGTTTTGTAACTGAGCTAATCTCGCCTGGTTCTTGGTTACAATATGTGGCTGTAATATCTTATATCTGAAGGTCCAGACTGGAGGAAGCAGTGTACTGACAGAAGCACTCAAGCGGAGTGTGGGAAGCGATTCCGTGACAGTCGTCATCTCTAAACTCATTCAAATCAAAACTAAAAACGTATTTCTTTAGACAGGCTTTCAAGTAATTGTCCGTTTTTTCTTTATGTTATGTTGTCCTGTGTATTTCTTGTGTTTTCCTTGTAAAGCACTTTGAGAAGTCACCTTTAAAGTGATTGTAAACCCTTACAGACCACTTAGACCTACAGGTAAGCCTAGATTAAGGCTTACCTGTAGGTGCAAGAAATGTCTCCTTAACCTACACGGTTAAGGAGATATTTGCAAGAAAGACGGCACCGGTGTCTACGGCGCATGCGTGCCGTAGACAACGGCGCAGGCACACTGAGCGTGCCGTTTCTGAATGGGATCGTGCTGTCCCTGACGGCTCTCGCGCGCATGCGCGGGAGTGACGTCATCGCGGCTCCGGCCAGTCACAGCGCCGGAGCCGCGATACAAGGAAGTCACTCCGGGAGAGATGGTGGCGGTAGAGGAGAGAAACGAGGACCGCGGCGGGGTATGCTCCTTATGCCTTTGTCTTTGTCTTGCAGGGTGTATTTTTTTTCTTTTTGTGTGTTTACTTCCTCTTTAAAGGCACTATATAAAATAAAGTTTATTATTATTATTATTATTATTATACTCTTTACACCAACACATCCAAATGATACAGTTCTAACCAAAAAATATATATAAAAAAGAAGCTGTCTCACATTGATAATTGTATATATCATCCAACATTCCCAAATTTATTGTACAAAATCTAACACAGTAATCTAAAATATCACACTTTAAAACATTCCTCCTTTTGCTGTAAAGAAAGCTGGCCACCTTATAACTAGACACCTGGACAAATACCCAAACAAAGAGGAGGCATTACAGCTACATTCTATACATCTTTCATATATTCTCTGTAGAAATACCTTTTGAAGTTTGGTAAATAAATATGGGCATATACTTAGTTTTCAAAAAACCTATTATTATGACAAACAAACTTCTCATACATCCGTGTTTGTACATATTTGGAACAAATTGTAACTCAGACACATTTGGATCACATCGGTGGACTCTGTGCCCCTATTTCAATTCACAGAGATAGAATTGTAATGCAGTTATCCTCTATAGAGGTAAGTGCACTTGTATACCACAAACCTTTCAATTAATGTCATTACACTGGATCAACACTGTACAGAAATGTATTTCTCCAGAAGTATTGAGTGATTCAGCACTTACCGTATTTATCGGAGTATAACACGCACAGGCGTATACCACGCACCCTAACTTTAAGAGGGAAGTTTCAGGAAAAAAACTTTCCATAGCCCCCTGCGTATAACACGCAGGCACAGTTTACCCTCTATTTTCAGGGTAAAAAAGTGAGTGTTATACGCCAATAAATACAGTAAATGCACATATATAATCAAAATCCACCAACATATATTTAACCTGATACACTATACTTTACACCTCCAGTGATGAGAGGGCGGCGGTCAAGTCCCGCTGTCTGTGTCACGCAGCATCAGGGCTGAGAAGCAAGCCTGCTTGAGTGCACCCATGGGAATCAGTTTCCTGTTGGGGGCACCAGCAAGAGAGGAGGAGCCAGATCTCCATCGAGGGACCTGAGAAGAGGAGGATCGGGGCTGCTCTGTGCAATTCTTTTGCACAGAGCAGGTAAGTATAGACATGTTTGTTATTTAAAAAAAAACCTTTACAACCACTTTAACGTGTGACGCTTTAGATTCCGTTGAATAATAGTTACAACTATCAATGAGAAATGTTTTTTTCTCTTTTTTGGTTGGGATTGCATTGTTTGGATTTGTAAAATCTTTTAAACAGTTATAAGTAAGAGTATATATTTTCGCTCCACACGCTCTCAGCCAACTACGACCTATTGATCACACCCTTGGAACCCCACTCTTTGAGCTGCATAAGAGAATGGGAACAGGGCCTAGGTAAACCATTCATTACACAACAACGACAGCACATCCTCAGGTTTATGTACAAATCCTCTATTTGAACGAGAGTGCAGGAAACCAACTTTAAAACTCTCACCAGATGGTATAGAACACTGGTGAGATTGCATAAAATCTTCCCTGAAACTTCTGATCAGTGCTGGAGATGTCAGGAAGAACGGGGCACTATCCTCCATATTTTTTGGACCTGCTCCAAACTAGAACACTTTTGTAAGGAGATTAAATGCATTATCCAAAAATTCACAGAATGGTCAATACCAGATGACCCGGCCTTCTTCATTCTCCATGCCTCCAATACCCCTGGGAAAGTATACAAAAAATCCATCATACGCCACCTCCTGGACGCCGCTAAAGCATGCATTCCTCTTAAATGAAAATCCACACAACCCCCGACAATAGGCATGTGGCTTTGAAAAGTAGGGGAAATAAACAAACTGGAAGCAGTTCTTTCAGCGTGCCACCAACAAGAATGCTACTCCAAGACCTTGTCGTTTTGGAACATTTTGATCTTTTCTGATGAGGGTAGAGCCCTCCTTGACTGTGATCCGGCAGACTAAAATAATTGTATCAAACACAGACCCTACTGAATATCCCCAGGAGACAACATCGAGCTTCCTCCAGCCGTCTCCGTGTTCAGCGAGTTCTCACACGGTACACCTCCGCACTCACCCCCTCCCCTTCCTATTCCACCCCCTCTGACCATTCCTTATTCTTCCTGTTTCTCTTAAGCTCTTTCTTTCTTTATCTCCACATGGACCAGTGCTTGCTGGTTCCAAGCTATTTTTCTAATATTTAAAACTAAAAACTTATTTGGACTAGTCCGAGACCCTACCTTGTCAGAACATTCTGACGTTATGGTAATAACCCACCCTGAGTAGGCCCATTTCCGAGGTACTACCTATTATATCCCTGTTAGGGAATACGCGAGACACCCCAGGTTGCAGATAGACATAAGGTCATTTTGATTTTGTGATGTGACATTTTATGCAGTGCAAATTTGTTGTGATGTATAATGCACCAAACTGTATATATTCAGATGTCTGTTCTTGAACCATGTCCTTTGACTAAATAAAAAATGTGAAAAAAAGTATATATTTTCGCTTGGATATTGTGGATTTTAATGCAAAAAAAACCACAATACATAACCCAAATTTTTGTAAAATATAAAAGATGATGTTACACTGAGTAAATAAATACCAAACATGGTGCCCTTTACAATTGGGCATGCCTGTGCAGTGACGGTAAATGATGTAAATTTTACTATTCATAGGCGATGCTTTTAAATCCTTTAGAGGTTTCCACATTCGATTTAAAGAGAAGGTCCAGTACTAGAATTATTATTTATGATCTAACATTCGCGACAATACCTCTCATGTGTAGGACGCTGTTTGCTGTTTGCGTACGTTTGCCTTTGCGCATTTGACAGGTGCGCTTTATGGAGACATCTGGGGTCTATAAGACCCCAAATCCCTTCTCTGCACTTAAAAGCATTGAAAACGCAGAGATCAGTGTTTTTGAATGCTTTTGATTTTTCAAAAATGGCATCTGTAACGGCACCCCAAGTATGAAAGGGGTTAACGCCGTTTAGGATATTCCCTTTCCGAACACACATCAGCTACCAGACACTCCAACCAGCCGAATAAGACCCCATACAAATATTTCTCCCTCCACAAATGAGACAACCGCTCTGTTTAGGTTTCCAACTGGTCTGACATCTTTATTGAGAAAAACAGGCTCTTATATACACTAAAATAATACTGTAGTCCAAATGAACAACTCCACCCACAACATCACACAATGGTTACATGACGAGGCCCAATACACATTATTCTGACATCTCTTAGACAACAGGTGAGTTCATTAGCTAATTCCTTTACAGTTTAACCACTTCCCTACCGCCCATAGTCATATGACGTCCACAGATGGGATCTCCCATCCTGGGTGGACGTCATATGACGTCCTTGGGTTTGAGGGGGGATATCTGAATGATGCCTGCAGCTAGAGGCATCATTCAGATATCCTTTTCTTGTGCCGGCGATTCTGCGCACCATAAGAACGATCATATCGGCGGTTCCGCCGCTTGATGGTTCTTATAGGCGGCGGGAGGGGACACCCCCCCTCCCGCCGCCATCTGGTGCTTCTCCGGGCTCTCCCGTGCCATCGGGGACCCGGAGAGAATCGTCCAGCGCCGGTGGTGGGTCACGTGACGAGCATAGAGACGCTCACCAGTCATCTCTATGATCGTCGGAGGCCCGGGCGCGATGTGATGACGTCACACCCGGGTCCTCATATGTAAACAAAGCCGCCATTGCGGCTAGTAAGTATGAGATCAGTGAAAACAATTTCACGATCTCATGCTTTTCAGCCTGGAGGAGAGATGTGGGGTCTTATTGACCCCGCATCTCCCAATAAGGAGGACCTGTCACACACATTCCTATTACAAGGGATGTTTACATTCCTTGTAATAGGAATAAAAGTGATAAAAAAAAGTAAAATAAGTGTAAAAAATAAATTAAATAAGTAAAAAAATAAAATAAATAATAATAAAAAAAAATTAAAACGACCCTGTCCCCGGTAGCTCGCGATCAGAAGCAAACGCACACGTAAGTCCCGCCCACATATTTAAACGCCGTTCAAACCACATATGTGAGGTATCGCCACGTGCGTTAGAGCGCGTGCAACAATTCTAGCACTAGACCTCCTCTGTAACTCTAACCTGGTAACCTGTAAAAAAATTCAAGCGTCGCCTATATGGATTTTTAAGTACCGAAGTTTGGCGCCATTCCATGAGTGTGCGCAATTTTAAAGCGTGACATGTTAGGTATCTATTCACTCAGCGTAACATCATCTTTCATATTTTCCAAGAAATTGGGCTACCTTTACTGTTTTGTTATTTTTTAATTCATGAAACCATTTTTTTCCCAAAAAAAGGCGTTTGAAAAATTATTGCGCAAATACCGTGCAAGAAAAAAAGTTGCAATGACCATCATTATATTCCCTAGGGTGTCTGCTAAAAAAAAATATATAATGTTTGGGGGTTCTGAGTAATTTTCTAGCAAAAGAATGATGATTTGTACATGTAGGAGAGAAGTGCCAGAATAGGCCCAGTATTGATGTGGTAAAAAAAGCCCGGTGTTGAAGTGGTTAAATGACTATGCATGATCTTTATATTCCCCAAACTGTCTGTCTGCTAATTTACAATACACACAATTACAGAGTTAATTATCACAATCCACAATAAAAGGATCTTTAGCAGCTAGCCAGGACTCATTTACATTACACAGGCAAACAGGTGCCTAGAGTTGAATCCATCAGCATCTCTAAATTAACCTGTTAAGCTCAGAATCAAACAACCAGTAAATAGTCCTTTACAGATGTCCTGGGGAATATTGTGGATTAATATTACAGACCCATTTTAAAGCAATCCAAGACATATTCTCAATGTCCATTATTTTCTGGCTCATACTTTCTAAGAACTTCTGGGTTCCACGGGCCCTCCCGTTACAGCATCATTTACATCCGTTGTCAGGTCATGACTTCTGGGTTACTATAGCGGCTGTCCGACCAGTTGGCTACCATGCCGGCTGGTCGATTGGATCTCCTGGTTGGATGGGAGAGCCCGAGCAGGCCACAGAAGGTGGTGGGAGAGGGGAAGACGTTACATTCCCGTGCTTGTAAAAGCAATCCACTGGCTAGTTAGCTGCTAGGATTGCTTTTACATGAGAGTTGACCGCCGGCTCTAAAAAATAATACCGCAATGGTACCCCATGGCTTCAGACATCATCTCGGTATAATATATAACATTTAATATGGTCCGCACTATCTGTTAAGGAGCCAACTTTACCTTATATCACAGGTGATATCACTGTGGTGATCAGCATTGGATGTAACAGCTCTTTATTTCTTGGATTGCTTGGATAAAATCGATATTCACATGCACTTGGATATGGGACTATACACCTTACCTTAAATTCATGAATTGGGACTTATTATTTGTTTATAGGATCTGAATTTTAGTTTTTCAACACACTAATTTTATCATGTTGATGTATCTTTTATGAAATGTAAATTTGCATTTATTTCAAATTTTTGTACTTTATGAATTGAGATTTTTATTACTAATCTATATTAGTGTTCTATGCACATTTATTGATTTATTTATGCACTAATTTGGTATCACAGATTCTGGTGTAGGCTGCTTTTATGCGTTAAAATCTTCCCCAGCGCAGAATTATTTTTGTTTTTATATCATCCCGATATAGCCATCGAAAGTCCAGTGATGTACAGGTACGTCGCTGGTCATTAAGTATATACACACTGTGTATATATAACACTAAACATACATGAACTGTAAATCTCTACGTTTCAATTTGTTTCATACTTATATGTCTAACATACAGTTTATTAAAATATTTCAATAGCTATGTATTATAAATTTTCAAAAATTTGAAATCCCCAACGTGTATAGCTTGCTCCTAAATTATTATGTTAATTATATATACATTTGTACCCAAAGTGGCTTGGTGGCTTAATCCTCTGGTGGCTACTATTATTTTAGCTGAATTCCTTCTAAACCAAGTAGGATATTTGTGGTTTTGGTTTGGCTGAATGGTAAAGTAAATTTCTACTTTGCTCAGACTTGCGCTCACGCCATCCCTTGAAAGCATGAAGAAATACATGACATTTTACTTGTCAAATACTTTAAAATCATTATTTAGCAATATGGTTTCTTTAGTTTATATTGAGTAGTAAACCACATATATCTGATAATGTTAATGTCATCCTGTAATACTCAGGTTATAAAACAGAAATATAGTTTTAGATATGCAAATAAAATATAATTAAAATATCAGTGTGGGAAAAAGAAATGATGACCCTTCCTTTGGTTTGGAAAAAATGTCATGCTATGCTTGTACCAAATGTATGGCTTGTTTGCAGTTCTTCAGATTCTTCCAAGTTTACAATGCTCTCCTAACTGACTTTCTTAAATGCATACATAAATGTCTCTAATCTATGCCATTCAATCTAACCTCCGTCTACTTGCACAGCTCCCCTTACACATTTTCTGTATGGCTTCTGTGTTTTTGCTAAAATTACACTGTTCTACTTATTTCACTCTTCTGAAAGCAACTCCCATCACCATTGTAATGTTGAGTTCTAAGTTAGGAAACTATTGCTCAAAATTTATATTTAAAGTGTGAGTGAGAATTTGTAGGCAGTCACTATTTTTATATATATACCGTATCTCACAAAAGTGAGTACACCCCTCACATTTTTGAAAATATTTTATTATATCTTTTCCTGTGACAACACTGAAGAAATGTCACTTTGCTAAAAATGTAAAGTAGTGAATGTATAACAGTGTAAATCTGTTGTCCCCTAAAAATAACTCAACACACAGCCATTTATGTCTAAACCACTGGAAACAAAAGTGAGTACACCCCTAAGTGAAAATGTCCAAATTGGGCCCAATTAGCTATTTTCCCTCTGTGTCATGTGACTCGTAAGTGTTACAAAGTCTCAGGTGGGAATGGAAAACAGGTGTGTTAAATTTGGTGTTATCGCTCCCACTCACTCATACTGGTCACTGGAAGTTCAACATGGCACCTCATGGCAAAGAACTCTCTGAGAGAGTACTCTCTATAAGAAGATTGCCAAGACCCTGAAACTGAGCTGCAGCACGGTGGCCAAGACCATACAGCGGTTTAAAAGGACAGGTTCCACTCAGAACAGGCTTCACCATGATCGACCAAAGAGGTTGAGTGCACATGCTCAGCGTCATATCCAGAGGTAGTCTTTGGGAAATATACATATGAGTGCTGCCAGAATTCCTGCATAGGTTGAAGGGGTGGGGGGTCAGTCTGTCAGTGCTCAGACCATATGCCACACACTGCATTAAATTGGTCTGCATTGCTATCGTCCCAGAAGGAAGCCTCTTCTAAAGATGATGCACAAGAAAGCCCGAAAACCGTTTGCTTAAAACAAGCAAACTAAGGACATGGATTACTGGAACCATGTCCTGTGGTCTGATGAGACCAAGATAAACTTATTTGGTCCAGATGATGTCAAGCGTGTGTGGTGGCATCCAGGTGAGGGGTACAAAGACAAGTGTGTCTTGCCTACAGTCAAGCATGGTGGTGGGAGTGTCATGGTCTGGGGCTGCATGAATGCTGCCACCACTGGGGAGCTACAGTTCATTGAGGGAACCACGAATGCCAACATGTACTGTGACATACTGAAGCAGAGCATGATCCCCTCCCTTCAGAGACTGGGCCGCAGGGCAGTATTCCAACATGATAACGACCCCAAACACACTTCCAAGAGGACCACTGCCTTGCTAAAGAAGCTGAGGGTAAAGGTGATGGACTGGCCAAGCATGTCTCCAGACCTAAACCCTATTGAGCATCCGTGGGGCATCCTCAAATGGAAGGTGGAGGAGAGCAAGGTCTCTAACATCCACCAGCCCTGTGATGTCATCATGGAGGAGTGGAAGAGGACTCCGGTGGCAACCTGCAAAGCTCTGTTGAACTTAGTGCCCAAGAGGGTTAAGGCAGTGCTGGAAAATAATGGTGGCCACACAAAATATTGACACTTTGGGCCCAAGTTGGACATTTTCACTTAGGGGTGTACTCACTTTTGTTGCCAGCGGTTAAGACATTAGTGGCTGTGTGTTGAGTTATTTTGAGGGGACAGCAAATTTACACTGTTATGCAAGCTGTACACTCACTACTTTACATTGTAGCAAAGTGTAATTTCTTCAGTGTTGTCACATGAAAAGATATAATAAAATATTTTCAAGAATGTGAGGGGTGTACTCACTTTTGTGAGATACAGTGTATGTATATATATATATATATATATATATATATATATATATATATATTATATATTGTATACAGGAAAATGATTCCTGTTGTAAGTCCTGTTGAGTGCGCCTACTGCCTCCTGCATATTTTATATATTATATACAGTATGTATAATCTGTTTTACAAATATTAAAAGCATGGCACAGGATTCCCAGAGTACTATGGGTAATAAGGGATGTCAGAGCAGATGCTACCTGCCTTGAGTCATAAATGTATGACATTTGGCATCCAAGCCAAAGGTAAAAAAAAAAGATAACTTCTCCTGAAGTTTATTTTAAATCAATTCAGTCATTTGTATTATTAATTAGGATCTTTTATGCAGTTGTTTTACAACATACCACTAGGCATGGTAAAGTACTAAAATCACATTCATTATGTAGCGCCCCTTTACTTTTCAGGGGTGCTATGTGCCTAAATTTAGGGGTAGGTCTGAGCTAGTAGCCAGGCTCAGACCACTTTGATCTGTTAGTATTCGCTTCTGCCTGTGTGATGTAGCCTGATGCACAGTTCCCTGTGGCCTGTAGGGGGCACTGCCATGTCAGGTCAGGGTTGAACCGTGGGTGACATTGCTATGCCTTAGGGTGTCCTCTCTCGGCAGCAGTACGGTGGGCGTGGTTGGCCTGCTGTGCATGCTGGGAGAGGATACATAAGGGGCAGATGCCATTCTTTTGGGGAGTCGGTGGGAGTCTGGAGTGTGAGCGGTTCGCGCCACCTGGCCCTCCAGGCCAGGGGTGTGTGCGTGCATGGGTCTCAGGCACCTTTAGCCTGGGGCTGCAACTCCACTAGTAGGCCCAGCACCTTTAGCTGGGGCCTACCTCCAAAAAAAGAATCCCAGGGTGCCCGGGAAAGGGTGGACCCGCTCTAAGAAGAGGAGACTGGGGAGGACCTTTCTGATGAACCGGTGAGAGTTCACGATGAAAGAGAGGTCTGGTTACCTTCTGGAGGGATTCAAAGATCCACCAAAGGGCCTTGCAACGTGCTATCACTGGCACCTGTCCTTGTGTTGCAACAGCTGAGAAGTTTGGGACTTAAAGATTCTGTGGCAGAGGATCTCCCGATCGTATCTCAAGGAAAACAATAGTGAACGTTCGAGCATCACTCCGGCTGCTAGGATCCGCTCTTACAGGGGACTATCCGGGTGAGCTAAACCTACTCGGGATCGAGTAGCGACTATCATACCAGTTTGTGCCTGGACCTATCTCCCAAACCTTGCTGTCTTTTCTCTCATCCACCTTTTCTGTCTGCTGAACTTGAACTTGCTTGTGAAATAAACTCAGCGTTGGAGTTAAAGTGGTGTGGACATTGGCCTTACTGGGGAATAATAGAGACTTGTCCCTATACTCTAGGGGATGAGAACCAGTCTGTTGGGAGAACATTTTGCAGGACCCAAAATTGTTAACACCGCTCAACCTCCTCAAAAAGGAGGGTAAGGGCATATAGCGCGGTGTGCCTTGACCTGCAAGTGAGCCGAAGGCAGGAAGTGGTCCGTGTGCTACACGTGGGGGCTCGGGTCTGGGATTCTGCAGCTATACCCCCCGAAGGTTGGACTTTATTTTCCCATGTGGTTCCGTGGAGGTCGGCCATTTTGGAGAATTTGACCTGCGCCACTTGTGAGAGAAATGGAGGTACAGGCCTAACTGTATTTCTAACTGCGTAGTTCGTGGGCGTGTCTCGAAAATAGAAAAGCCTGCGAGTTACGTGCAGTAAGAGGAAGAAGGGGGAGGAGCCCCCGCCAAGAGTGTTGCACGTGGTGTCTTTGGCGCCAAAGGACAGTACAGATCGGACTAGTGAGTAAGCAACATGTCTATCGTCCCATGGATTCCTGTTTCATCGGGACCTCGTGTGTTCCCACCTGTTTTATCTATGGATGTTGCTCCACTAACTGCCCCCCTGACAGATACAGGGATCCGGCTGAAGCCCCGAGGCCGCTTTGCGCTTTACATGTGCAGAGATGCAGAGGCCTTGGGCATGATCTGTCCTAAGTGCTAGGGACTGGTGGTACAGCTTCGGCCATTTGGAAGATGTACCCAGAGTGGAGAGTTCCTCTTCGAGGTAGATCAACCTACAGAAAAGCCTCGGGTCTACCGGGTAAACTGCCTAACAGGCACTACCACTCAAGAAGAGGAAACCTGTGCTCCCACAGCCATGCCCACGCGCACCACCGTGACTGCAAAGGAAGTCAAGGAGGAGGTTCCGGTCACCACGGAGCCTGAGACGGAGAACCCAGCGGATGCTGCCTCCGTAACAACTGAGACCTCCCTTCCACCACCCAAGCGGAAGGTGGGCTACGTTAAAGCCTCCCGCGGTCGAGGCCCACCCCAGCGCCTACCCAAACCGGAGCTTCGAACCGGAGGGACCTCCAGGAGATTCACAACAGGGGACGGTAAGGAGGCTGGGGACAATGCAGTACAGAGTTTGCCGGGGGAAGGGAAAGAAGCTTGCGCCCCGTTCTATTGGGGACGTGCGGACAGCCAGCCCATGGGAACTTTTGCCCTCAGCAGGCAGTGTGTCCATGTCTGCTAGAAATTGCCTGCTTGCAGAGATGTATGACACCTCTGATATAGACTCATCATCTGATGTGGGAGATGACTTTGCCATCGATGAGATGTTTATCAAGAAGGGCTGGGATGGAATACCGGTGACTTCTCCCCGTAGATTTAGGGAGGGATCACCCATGGACTCTGGGGAAACTACACCCCAGCTGGAAGCCCCTACTCCAGCAGAAGGCCTTGTCTCCCTGCCCGCTTTACCTGCTCCGGAGCCTTCTATGTCTTCTACGGTGGAGGCTCATTCACCTTTGCGGCCACCTATGCCTCAGCTAGAGCCCATGCCATTAAAGAGGTCTCCGGATGCCATTGTCCTTTCTGGAGCGGGGGATCGGGCCACCATGCCGACTTTGGCCCGGTTACAGCGGCTCCTCAACAAGAAGATTGCCATTGAGCACGGGTGGGAATACCCATACGTTCCCAAGGAACTACTCTTTGAGATTGAGGCCTACAGGGACCGGTGGTACTCTGACTTCGTCTGGGACTTTCTGAAAGTACAGAGGGGCCACCGGTACTTCAGATGTTCTGCTGTCATGGCAGAGCGCTTTAAAGGATGCCCGGAGGACTGGACTCTGGGTCGGCACATTCATGCGGACAGAGTGGTGATCCGTAACAAGGACAGAGACGATGCTGTGTATTCCATTGAAACACTTAATAAGGAATGGAAAACTCTTGTCCTCCCAGACCCACACTATTACCTCTAGAGTGAGAACCTGTTTTTTTTATATTATTACTCACTCTAGAAAACAAGCTGCCTGAACATGTAACTTTGTCCCTGCCAGGGAATCGACTCTGTTGAGGATCGGAGAGCTGTTCTATGTGTTTTCTTTTCTCCCCTCCTCAGCCAACGGAAAAAACGTTTTTTTAAAGAACTGAACTTTGGGGTAGATCTAGCTAGGGTCAAGGTTAAAGCCGCCGTGTTCAAGATGGGGAATGTTCTATAACCTTGATACATTTCCATGTGAGTCAGTGCCAGATGTGATGACGGTTGCACTACCACCAGGTGGCGTGATTTGCAGAACTTTAATGAATAACATATGCTAGGATTAGCGAGGATTTGAGCACTTAGTGAAGGGAGCTGTTTTTCTTTGCGGGACAGCTCACTTCTTATGTATAGCGGTTAGATAGGATGTTGTTTGTGTGCTGTGTTTTTTTCCCTCCCTCTGCAGGTGAACTACTAGCAATTCTGCCGGAGGATGGGCGGAGTGGTAGTATAGAGGGGGGTGGAAAATGTATAGTATGCCATGTCAATGTTTGTACTCTATGTTATCTATCCCTTCCTCCCTTTTATTCCTGCCCTTCCCCATTTTATTGGTTCCGGCACAACTATTCAAAAATGTTGTATATAGTTCGGAAATAAATCTGCGCTTGCTCAGGATTGAGGAGCGTGAATTTATTTCAGACACTGGGGACAGTGACTATTTCAGAGGGGGGTGTATGTAGCGCTCCTTTACTTTTCAGGGGTGCTATGTGCCTAAATTTAGGGGTAGGTCTGAGCTAGTAGCCAGGCTCAGACCACTTTGATCTGTTAGTATTCGCTTCTGCCTGTGTGATGTAGCCTGACGCACAGTTCTCTGTGGCCTGTAGGTGGCACTGGCATGTCAGGTCAGGGTTGAACCGTGGGTGACATTGCTATGCCTTAGGGTGTCCTCTCTCGGCAGCAGTACGGTGGGCGTGGTTGCCCTGCTGTGCATGCTGGGAGAGGATACATAAGGGGCAGACGCCATTCTTTTGGGGAGTCGTGGGAGTCTGGAGTGTGAGCGCTTCCCGCCACCCGGCCCTCCAGGCCAGGGGTGCGCGCGTGTATGGGTCTCAGGCACCTTTAGCCTGGGGCTGCAACTCCACTAGTAGGCCCAACACCTTTAGCTGGGGCCTACCTCCAAAAAAAGAATCCCAGGGTGCCCGGGAAAGGGTGGACCCGCTCTAAGAAGAGGAGACCGGGGGAGGACCTTTCTGATGGACCGGTGAGAGTTCACGATGAAAGAGAGGCCTGGTTACCTTTTGGAGGGATTCAAAGATCCACCAAAGGGCCTTGCAACGTGCTATCACTGGCACCTGTCCTTGTGTTGCAACAGCTGAGAAGTTTGGGACTTAAAGATTCTGTGGCAGAGGATCTCCCGATCGTATCTCAAGGAAAACAATAGTGAACGTTCGAGCATCACTCCGGCTGCTAGGATCCGCTCTTACAGGGGACTATCCGGGTGAGCTAAACCTACTCGGGATCGAGTAGCGACTATCATACTAGTTTGTGCCTGGACCTATCTCCCAAACCTTGCTGTCCTTTCTCTCATCCATCTTTCCTGTCTGCTGAACTTGAACTTGCTTGTGAAATAAACTCAGCGTTGGAGTTAAAGTGGTGTGGACATTGGCCTTACTGGGGAAAAATAGAGACTTGTCCCTATACTCTAGGGGATGAGAACCAGTCTGCTGGGAGAACCTGCTGCAGGACAAAAAATTGTTTACACCGCTCAACTTCCTCAAAAACGAGGATACGGGCATATAGCGCGGTGTGCCTTGACCTGCAAGTGAGCCGAAGGCAGGAAGTGGTCCGTGTGCTACGTAATATTTCCATTCACTTGGTGTAAAAAAAGATTTCAGGCCGTAAGTTAAATAACAAAGATCTTAAAACTGCAAGTTTAACTTTCTACAGAAAATACAGGAAAGAACATGCCATAAACGCCAGTATATTGCTTTTTCAAATGAACAACTTAGATAAAGCTCATAGTGTTGTACACATCAGGGCCAATGATAAATCCACTTTGTGTAAAAAAAATAAAAATTCAGGCCGTAGGTTAAATATTAGAGATCTCAAAACTGCAAGTTTAACTTTCTATAGAAAATACGGGAAGGAACATGCCATAAACACCAGTACATTGCTTTTCTAAATGAACAACTTAGATAAAGCTCATAGTGTTGTACACATCAGGGCCAATGATAAATAGTCTCTTGTGTCACAACAACATTCATAAAATGCTAGTGCAGACCTGTCAAAGTTGAACATTTTTCTCAAGTCAGGAAACTAAAACATTACACTTTGTATAAGAGATCAAGGGATACCACTTTTATGAGGGCTAACTGTCAACAAACTTCTGCAACTGTCAAGTGTGCTGGTTGTATCTGGAGCTAGGCGATAATAGCCCATGGAAAGGAAAATTTTATATTAACTTAATTTTGTGTTTGCTGTATAACTTACATGCTGTTTTTATTTTCGAAAATCTCAGTTGTTTCATATAAAGTATATGTTGCCTTGATTATATTTTTATGAATGTATTTCTCAAATATAAACTGATTATTATGTGCTATTTAGTCATATATATTCACTTTAAAATAATTATGTTAAAGAATGTTTTTATGTGAGGATAATTTGTTAAATTGTATTTAATATACACAGCCAATAAGATTCAGAATGAATGCCATTTATATCGTTTTTATTTGCAAACTATTGAAGCTTAAGCAAAAAAAAAAAAAAAAAAATGCTGAAGTGCTTCTTTTATGAAGTTAGCTCTTGAGTGATTAAAACCAAACTATGGCCTTCCCCCTCTGTTACTCATTTATCCTCCCTCTACCCTCTACCCTGCACCCCTTCACCCCTCATGTATTTTTGCTTGAAATATAAGTCAAGGCAAAATAAAAATAAAACTATGCAGCGCATATTTCCAATATATGCACATTTCCCTGTGCTTTATCAATTTAAAATACCTGCAAGTACAGAAAAATCAGCGTGGATGTGCCAGAAATGCATACATTTTTTAAGTCTATAACAGAATATTAGGATCCCCTAAGGGAAAGTCCCGCCTGTTGGTTGCCAGTTAATATTTTAGATTCCTGAAGACAGAATATAAATGATCAGGTGGGTGGTGTTAAAGCAGGAGGCTATGGTCTCTGAAGTGAGCCGAGCGGGGTTCCCATAAGAATGGGCTAGCAGAAGGGAACTGCGACAGGCTCTGTGAATACTCTTTTTGGGAGAAATGTCTTCCAACTGGAAGCTAGAATTACCTGGGGAAGATAGTATAGGCGTAACCTAATAGAGGCTAAGTGAGTATCTGAGTCATTCTGATAGAAGGAAATTTCTATATATTTTTTTTGGTTGAATCTTGCTTAATTAATGTGTATGGTAAAGTCTACAGGCTTAGAAAGATCAGTTTGTAAATGGATAAAAAAAATGGCTAAAAGATTCAGAGAGTAGTGGTTAATGACTCTTACTCTGAATGGTCTATGGTTATTAAGGTTCAGGGTAGGGACCCTTACTTTTTAATATATATATAAAATATATAGGGCCTGGGATTAAACGTACCATTTCAGTCTTTGCAGATGACACCAAGCTATGCAGTGAAATAAAGTTCTTACAAGATGTCTCCAACTTACAAGACAACCTCAATGCACTGTTTAATTGGGCAACTAGGTGGCAAATGAGGTTTAATATTGACAAATGTAAAGTTATGCACTTGGGGGCTAAGAATATGAATGCATCATACATACTAGGGGGAGTACAACTGGGGGAATCAATGGTGGAGAAGGATCTGGGGGTTTTGGCAGATCATAAACTTAACCACTTCAGTACAGGGCATTTTCATCCCCTTCCTGCCCAGGCCAATTTTCAGCTTTCAGCGCTGTCACATTTTGAATGATAATTATGCGGTCATGGGACGTTGTACCAAAATAAAATTTTGATCATTTTTTTCCCCACAAATAGAACTTTGTTTTGGTGGTATTTGATCACCTCTGCGGTTTAAATTTTTTGCGCTATAAGCAAAAATTGACAAATTTGAAGAAAACACAATATTTTTAACTTTTTGCTATAATAAATATCCCAATTTAAAAAAAACAAAAAACGTTTTTTTCCCCTCAGTTTAGGCTGATACGTATTCCTCTACATTTTTTCGGTAAAAAAACCCCGCAATAAGCGTATATTAATTGGTTTGCACAAAAGTTATAGCATCTACAAAATAGGGGATAGATGTATTGCATTTTTATTATTATTTTTTTTACTACTAATGGCGGCGATCTGCGATTTTTATCGTGACTGTGACATTGCGGCGGACACATTGGACACTTTTGACACTATTTTGGGAGCATTCACATTTATACAGTGAACAGTGCTATAAAAATGCACTAATTACTGTATAAATGTGACTGGCAGGGAAGGGGTTAACACTAGGGGCGATCAAGGGGTTAATTGTGTGTCCTAGGGAGTGATTCTAACTGTAGGGGGAGGGGACTGATAAGAGGAGGTGACCGATCATTGTTCCTATATACAAGGAACATACGATCAGTTCTCCTCTCCCCTGACAGGACATGGATCTGTGTGTTTACACACACAGATCCACATCCCTGATCTGTGAAGAGCAATCGCGGATGCCCGGCGGCCATTGCGCGCTCGCCACAATGCCAGGAAGGACGTCCACCCGGAGAGAGGGAGGGTTCCTGCCGCCGTCATTTCACTATACGGCAGTAGGGAACTGGTTAATAAAAGCATGCAATAACAAGCTGCAGTTTCCAAAGTGAGCAAAGTCCTTTCTTGTATTAAGAGAGGTATGGACTCCAGAGAGAGAGACATCATTTTGCCCCTGTACAGATCATTAGTAAGACCTCATCTGGAATATGCAGTTCAGTTTTGGGCCCCAGTTCTCAAAAAACATTTGGGGAACTGGAGAAAGTGCAGAGAAAGGCAACCAAACTGATAAGAGGCATGGAGGAGCTCAGCTATGAGAAAAGATTAGAGGAACTGAATCTATTCACTCTTGAGAAGAGGAGATTAAGGGGGGATATGATCAACATGTACAAATATATAAGGGGTCCATATAGTGAACTTGGTGTTGAGTTATTCACTTTAAGGTCATCACAGATGACAAGGGGGCACTCTTTACGTCTAGAGGAAAATAGATTTCATCTCCAAATACGGAAAGGTTTCTTCACAGTAAGAGCTGTGAAAATGTGGAATAGACTCCCACCAGAGGTGGTTCTGGCCAGCTCAGTAGATTGCTTTAAAAAAGGCCTGGATTCTTTCCTAAATGTACATAATATAACTGGGTACTAACATTTATAGGTAAACTTGATCCAGGGAATATATCCGATTGCCTCTCGGGGGGATCAGGAAGGAATTTTTTCCCCTGTTGTAAGCAAATTGGACCATGCTTTGCTGGGGGATTTAACCTTCCTCTGGATCAACTGTGGATATATGATCGTGTACATGGGATTGTATGATTTTTTTTTTTATTATTGGTTGAACTAGATGGACTTGTGTCTTTTTTCAACCTGACTAACTATGTAACTATGTAAATAAGTTACTATTATGAGGAAGTTTCTGTATAATATTATAAGGACTGTTATGTTTATTGACGTCTGTAGTAAATTTTTAATTTCTTTTAAACAAACTGTACTGGATACTTCTGATTTGGGCTGGGAACTGAAGAGAAAGAATTATGCTTAGCATGAAACTAGGCTCTGTTCATGCAGCAAGGACTGGCATGCCTGGTGTCTGCTCTGTCCCAGGAAAAGTTGGTGTGTGCTGAATACACTCGTGGGCTCTGTCTGGGTCATTTTGGGCCAAGGGGTCCCTGTATTGTTATCAGAGTGAACTAGAGAAAGCCAACCTATGAAATGTGTAGGCTTGTCCTGGGGAAGGATCTCCTCTCTAGTGACTGCGCCTGTGTTAATAGTGTGTTACATGAGTCACAAGAGTAGGCCTTTGGTCACTTGCAACAAAGCGGAACACTGTAAACACAGAAGTTGTGTTTTTTAGCCAAGACTAGGGGAAGCCAGCTTTCCACTTGGTTTCAAGTCCTGTTTAAAGATAACAACACTCAGCATTTTTTTTACACTGAATTATCTCAGCCTTGCACAGTTTTCTCTTGCCAAACTACTCATACTCACCCAATCTCCACAACATAAAAGCTAATCATTGTAATCCCAAGATAATGCAAGCAGCAAAGTACCTGGATTTGACTTGGTATCAACAATTTGCAGTCCCCTGTATAGAAGAGCTCAGATTGGGAGAGGGAGAAACAGTATAAGGAGTGGAGTGCCCATGTGCTGACAAGCTGTCGATGTCGAGAGAGCAAAATTATGATTTAATTTGTCCAGTCTCAGGCTATGGAGGGATATGACCTGTAAGTATTAGGTCCCTTTCACACTGCTCTGTAGCAGAATCGCTGTGTGTCAGATGCGTTTCCTGTGCATTTTTGGTGCGTTTTGGGTTGCCTGCACCTGTGAAAAATGGACACGTAACTCAAAAACGCACCAAAAATGCAATTTTACGCAATGTTGCAGTCATTTCCCATCGTTTTTGGTGTGGTTTTCAAAACCGCATCAAAGATGCAGCATGCAGGACTTTTCAAAACGCATTGCACCCACAGCGCAGTGGTGTAAAAGTCCCAAAGAATTTAAAGGAAAACATTTTTCTTGCGTTTTTCTTGCTAGGTAAAAACGCAGGAAAAATGAATCAGAGTGAAAGGGGCCTTCCTTAACAGCAGTAGAAAAGGAAGAAGCCCTAGGGCTAACGTTGCGCTAGAAAAACAATTAAAATTGATAAAGTGATCAGTGATCAAAGGACAGCAGCTAGCATAAATAGCTAAATACTAAAACTATACAAAACATAAAAAAACAAAGGTATGCAGCGCTGAAATGAGATCTCCAAAATTTAATGTAGAGAACATAAAATGGGTTGATAATCAACTGAAATAATAGTTAAAACACAAAAAAATATTAAGTGAATAATAAATAGGTGCAGTAGTAAACCATAAAGAAATTATTAAAATCCTAAATGTTGACAGTGTGAATAATATTAATAATTAATCCGTGAAAAAGTTCATAAACAAAGTCCATCAAAGAGAAACCTCCTTAGTGCAAAAAATCAACGACAATCCAATGTGAAGTGAAGTGTTCCAAAAAAAAGAGAAGAAAACTTACTCCCAAACGTGAAGTAATGGATACAATGGTGGCACCCGGGTGAGAAAGATATATATCCTGCTTACCAGATGCCCATGACTGCATCCAACAGTCTCACCCAGCACAGGGAAATTAGGCTTCCCCCACAGCCTTTAAATTTCAATGGTGTAGATTCCTCGACCGACCTGCGATAGTGAGCGGGAACCGCCGACGAAGACCATGAACGAAGAAGAAACCGGTTTACTGTGAGTGATACTACACGTCACTGGGTCGACTCTTACCAGCTCACCTCATGTTTGTGAGTCCTGGCGTTTCGATCGCAGGGCATTTCGGCTTCTTCATTCATGGTCTTCGTCGGCGGTTCCCGCTCACTATCGCAGGTCGGTCGAGGAATCTACACCATTGAAATTTAAAGGCTGTGGGGGAAGCCTAATTTCCCTGTGCTGGGTGAGACTGTTGGATGCAGTCATGGGCATCTGGTAAGCAGGATATATATCTTTCTCACCCGGGTGTCACCATTGTATCCATTACTTCACGTTTGGGAGTAAGTTTTCTTCTCTTTTTTTTGGAACTCTTCACTTCACATTGGATTGTCGTTGATTTTTTGCACTAAGGAGGTTTCTCTTTGATGGACTTTCCTTAACAGCAGCAGAGATACATCAGGTCTCCTACCCTGCCAGACAGGGCTGTGCTGTTTTGCAGAAGTTCATAAATCTCAGGACTGGATGGACAGAAATGCAAATCCTTTGCCTATTTAAAATACTCTCTTATTTCGTATGTGTATTGAGCTGTTTGTCTGGATTTTAGTTTTAATAAAACAGTAACCTTTCTCTTGTGTTGAGAAAAAAACATTCCCTTCTACATTGCAGGAATTTTAACAAACTGTGTTGCAGATTTCTGTATTGGAGTATCTTTATAATTATGAATCAGTTGCTGCACCTACAGAGCATCTAATGAGAAAATTGTCAAGGTCTGCATCCCTTTAGAAATGATTTCCCTTTGGGAGCATCCCATCAAAAATTACCTTTTTTTTTGCAGAGGGATGCTCAAAATCTGATTTGTACCTTAGTGCAGACTTCTGGGAAAATCAGGGAGCCAATCACACAAGCAGGAAATGAGATTACAGTATCTGTGTACAGAACACCTCCAGGTAGCCATATTACATTGCATTTTAAAGAATTGGTAGCTTTTGAACCAATTTATTTATGGCACAATATCCTTTCAGCTTCTGATAGTGTTCTCTCAAAGTGGTTGTAAACCCCCGAATCCTTTTTTTTTTTTTTTTTTTACAACCTGCAAAAGAAAGACATAATGAGCTAGTATGCATAGCATACTAGCTCATTATCAATCACTTACCTGAGATCGAAGCCCCCACAGCGGTGCTCGGACACCTCCGTCGCCGCCGCCATGTTGCTCCCCTCTGCCTTCCGTGTATCGCCGCTCCGGCGCTGTGATTGGCCCTGGAACAGCGATGACGTCACACGCATGCCCGCTCGGGCCGGCAAGCTCCATTCAGAAATCCGGCTACTATGTGCAAGTGCGTGACGTCAGCGGCGCCGGTTTCAAAAGCAAATATCTCCTTAACCGTGTAGGTTAAGGAGATATTTCATGCACCTACAGGTACGCCTTAATCTAGGCTTACCTGTAGGTGCATGTTGTGCAAGTGGGTTTACAATGATCAGAAAAAATTGAGTAAGTTTGAATGGACAATTGGACAATTCCAAGCAACACCACACATCAACAGATCCCAGATTCTCTTATTTTCCTTCTTAAATTTTTGAAATTAAAATCACAGCTAGAATGTGATGGTTTGCTAAGGTGAACATTTTTCTTTCAATAATTTTTCAGATTTGAATCTCTTGGATTTTTTATTTTGTGCATGTTTGTGCTTGTGAAGTGCTGCCATAGTGATATTGTAGTGATATTGTAGCCCCATTTCCATGAATGTTTTTTTTTTAATGTTAAATCATTTAATTAAACAGATTGATGCACAGAAATGATGGTTTAATGCCTTGGAAAGAATATTCCAAGAGGCAACCATACGCTCCTCGTCCTGCCATGAAAAGCATTCAAGCAATTATCATTCCATCATATCCATTTTAAAGTTAAATATCACATGGATCAAAAATATCAATAGTGTCACAAATGTTACTTATTATGAACAAGAGAGAAGGTAACGGGAAATACAAGCTCCTTCTATGTTCCTTCTGCCATTTGTGCTGGCAATTAAAACCAGCTGGCTTAACAAAAATCTTCAGGAAAAGCTTCACATACAAAAAGCCATGCAAGCCAGCTGTATTATGTCAGCAGCAAGTCACGATCTTTGGCAGCTGTGCAGTACTGCACTTGTGAGTGTTGTTAAGAAAGCTAAGATCAAGCTAAAACAGGAAGAGACTAAAATTTACTGTAGTAACAAGCGGCTCAAATATTTCAAGAAATGTACTTTAATTCAGAGCTTGTTAAGAGAGAAGGATCATGTTTGCATGTTAATTCACAAAGACGCAGTTTTTTATTTTTTTGGAGATTTGGACAAAAGAATAACTTTTAGTGACTCCATTGACTAACATAATGCTTCCAGTTGTAAGAGATTCAATGACATGGCACAATCAGTAGTATCTGTTTTACATTTGAAAGCAGCAGTAGTACACCATACTATATCATTACCTAAAATTACCTTTTTGCTCCTAAAATGGTGAGCAGGGTGGATACATAAGCCATGTGTTTCCAGTTTTACCGATTTCAGTCCCTACTCTCAAGGAGCTAACAATCTAAGGTTCCTACATCACATGCATACATATACATTCTAAATAGGAGCCAATTAGGCTACAAACAACGTCTTTGGAGTGTGGGAGGAAACTGGAGTACCCGGAGGGAACCCACACAAGCACAGGATTAATATGCAAACTCTAAGGACATGATTTGAACCAAGGACCCTGTTGCAGAACTCCAAAGTCCGCTGGGAAATCCTTGAAGCTGAGGAAGTACTAACTTATCCAAGGCAACCTATTACCCCCCCAGTAACTGGACGACACACAGTTCTGGGAGTAAATCAACACTTTATTTAGCCACAGCTGGCTTTTTTATATCATTACCCATGCAAGGGGTTTCTTAACTCATTTTCCAGGGGCATTCCATTCAGCAACTAACAGATGACAGTGATTTAATTACCTGGAACTATTTCTAACACACTTGGTATGTGTGAGACGTTTGTCTCCACATATTTACCCATAACAATGAAACCGTGCCAGACACATTACTAGGAGTGTAATTACATCCCGTAGCAGATAATAGGGTCATTAACACACTGACAATAGATGAATGGAAAGCTACCTCAGACCCCAATTAACCCAATTTACTTATTCAGACATCAGTAGACATTCTGTCTCTACATTTCCTGGAATTAATAATTACTATCCCCTTTGAAGTGATCCCCACCATATTCTCAGTTTCAGTATTTTCCTACAGACCCCAATGCTACTAGAAAGAAATGCTAACCACTAAGCTACTGTGTGTTTACCCATATAAAGTTAAACAATATAGAGGTTGATTTACAAATATACTGTTCACTTTGCAAGAGAAGTTGCACTTTACAGGGGAATTTTCCCCAGAGCTTAGTAAATGAAGTAAAGCTCTGCTGACTTCCATCATCCGATAATGTGCCATCAAAAATCCAGTTTTTCTAATTTTTCATGTACATGATTGGGTCCACTTTGCAAAGTAACATTTCACCACATTCACTAGCTCCGGGGAAAATTCCCTTACAAGGTGCACCCTCCCTTGTAAAGTGAACAGCCTATTTGCGTTTAGTAAATCAACCCCAAAGAATCATATTACTTAAAGTTACAGTGAGGTGTAAAGCACACATGGGAGCTTTTGAGAATCTTGATTTACTAGTTTGTATCTCAACTAATGTTATATGTGAACCCTAAGAATGAACTTCTTTAAAACTGAGTACACACTGGTGGATTTTTACCTGAAAATTTTCATTTTGAGAATTTCATTCAATTGTCTAATTGTTAGAAGGGGCAAATTAAAAATAATTGTCAACCACAGTAACAAGAAAATTCAAAGGTGCAGGATGGAACTTGAACGAACATATTTCTAATAGTGTATGTGGTCTTGTTCGGTAAAGCCACAGAAAACTCCAAAATATTACCTTTTAGACAGTTTAATATGCCATTGAAAGTATTTTATGATTCCCTGCCAGGCTTTCCAAGATGTATCCCCATGCTTTGTCCCCATTGCTTTAGAGTCTGTGGTTAAGAAGGCTCAATATATCATACCTAGTGGACTTATCCCATGGTCAGGCTGTGGCCAAGAAGCCTCAATATATCATACCTAGTGGACTTATCCCACGGTCAGGCTGTGGCCAAAAGACTCAATATAATAGGATTTTTATAACAGCTTACCTGTAAAATCCTTTTCTTGGAGTACATCACGGGACACAGAGCGACATAGTCATTACTAATGGGTTATATAGTTACCGTCAGGTGCTGGCACTGGCAACTTCCAAAACCGGAAGTACCCTCCCCTATATAAGCCCCTCCCATCCGGGAGCACCTCAGTTTTGTAGCAAAGCAATAAGTGTCCCCAAAGAGGGGCGGGAGCTCTGTGTCCCGTGATGTACTCCAAGAAAAGGATTTTACAGGTAAGCTGTTATAAAAATCCTATTTTCTTTCTCGTACATCACGGGACACAGAGCGACATAGTCATTACTAATGGGATGTCCTAAAGCAATGCCAAATGAGGGGGGGGATACACCATATATAAGCTGAGCGCTATCAGACATGAGGATCTTTTGCGGCCTGCAACACACTGCGCCCAAAGGCGACATCCTCCTGACTTCTAACGTCCACCTGGTAGAACCTAGTAAACGTGTGTACTGAAGACCATGTTGCGGCCTTACAGACTTGAGCCAGGGAGGCCTGGTGATGCACTGCCCATGAAGTTCCAACTGCTCTCGTGGAGTGCGCCCTAACTTTGAACGGAGGCGGTCTACTTCTCAAGCTATAGGCTTGTATTATGACCTGTCGAATCCACTTGGCTAAAGTAGATTTTGACGCTGCCTGACCCTTTCTGGGGCCTTCCGGCAGAATAAACAAAGTATCCGTTCTGCGAATCTGAGCAGTGGCTTTTAGATAAGCTTTAACTGCTCTTACTACATCCAAAGAATGCAATAACTTTTCCTCTACCGAAGTAGGCTTGGGGAAAAAAGAAGGAAGAACCACATCTTGGTTCAAATGAAAACTTGATACCACCTTAGGAAGAAAGGCTGGATGAGGACGTAACACTACTCTGTCCTTATGGATAACCAGATATGGCTCCTTACAGGACATAGCTGCTAATTCCGATACTCTTTTAGCCGAACAAATGGCTACTAGAAAAATCAATTTCCTGGTGAGAAGCACTAAGGAAATATGCTGTAATGGTTCAAATGGTTGTTTCTGTAGAACCGACAGAACCAAGTTTAGATCCCATGGACATATGGGAATATTAACCGGAGGACTAATACGCATCACTCCTTGTATAAAGGCTTTGACTAGTGAATGCGAAGCCAAGGGCCTTTGAAAAAATATTGACAAGGCCGAAATCTGACCTTTGATAGTACTCAAGGCAAGCTTCCTATCTACAGCCCATTGTAGGAAGTCCAGAATTCTACCTATTACGTATTTACGTGGATGCCATTTCCTGGCCTCACACCAGGCGATGTACGCCTTCCAGATTCTATAGTAGATCTGCCTGGATACCGGTTTCCTGGCATTGATCATGGTAGACACCACAGCATTAGAGAGCCCTCTCCTTTTTAGAATGTGGGCTTCAATAGCCAGGCCGTCAAACGTAGGGCTGGTAAGGAAGGGTGGTATATCGGTCCCTGCGAAAGCAGGTCCGGACGATGTGGGAGGGTCCAAGGACTCCCCACAGACATTTTTACAATCTCCGCGTACCATGCTCTTCGGGGCCACGCTGGAGCCACCAGAATCACTGGTTTCTTTTCTACCCTGATTCTGCGGAGTAATCGAGGTAACAATTGTGGCGGTGGGAATGCATATATCAGCTTGAACTGATCCCAAGGGAACACTAGGGCATCCGAGCCGCACGCTAGGGGATCCCTTGTCCAAGAGACAAAACTGTCCACTTTCGTGTTGAACCTGGATGCTAGCAGATCTACATCCGGTGTTCCCCACCGCTGACATATTGTCCGGAAAAACCTCGGGATGAAGGGACCATTCCCCTGGGCATAATTGTTGGCGACTTAGAAAGTCCGCCTTCCAATTCTCCACCCCTGGAATGAATACCGCAGATATGGCTGGGACATATCTTTCTGCCCATCTCAGGATGTAATTTACTTCCCTTTGGGCTGCACGACTCCTGGTGCCCCCCTGACGATTGATATATGCCACTGCTGTGGCATTGTCTGACTGAACTCTGACAGGGGACCCTTGGAGTTTGGATGTCCATGCTACTAGGGCATACCGGGCTGCTCGTATCTCTAAGAGATTGATGGGCAGGGCCTTTTCCGCATCCGACCATCTGCCCTGGAGAGACCATTGCTCCAGTACTGCTCCCCAGCCTAAAAGGCTGGCATCTGTAGTGACCACCTTCCAAGAAATCGGACTGAAGGATTTCCCTCTTTCCAGATTCCGGGGAACCAACCACCAACGGAGGCTTCTGCGAACGGAAGGGGACAAGGACATTGGTACGTCCAGAGCCTGAACTTTTTTGTTCCAGGCTGACAGTATGGCCCTTTGCAACTTCCTTGAATGGAATTGACCGTAGGGTACTGCTTCGAATGATGCCACCATTTTTCCCAGCAGCCTCATGCACAGGCGAATGGATGGCTGTCTTTTTGAACCCACTAAGTGGATCAAATCTCTCAAAGACGACCCCTTTTCTCGAGGCAAGAAAATTTTTCTCTGGTCTGAATCCAGCCTTAGCCCCAAGTATTCCAGACTTTTGACTGGTTTTAGGGCTGACTTGTCTCGGTTGATAATCCAACCGTGATATTCCAGATACTTGATTGTCTCGTGAACAACCACTTCTAGTTTTTCCACTGAGTGGTCTATCAGCAACAAGTCGTCTAGATATGCCATTATCGTTACACCTCGTGTTCTTAGATTGGCCAATAATGGGGCCAGAATTTTTGTGAACACTCTTGGTGCTGTGGCCAGACCGAAGGGTAAGGCTCTGAACTGAAAATGGCGCCCTTCTATCGCAAAGCGTAGAAATTTATGGTGGGCTGGAAAGATGGGGATGTGCAAATACGCATCTTTGATGTCGATCGAGGCTAACCATTCCTCCCCTTGTAGGGCAGTGGCTACCGATCGGATCGACTCCATCCGGAAAGTCCTGATATGTAGGAATTTGTTTAGCCCTTTTAGATTTAATATGGGCCTCACGTCCCCGTTTGGCTTCGGAACTGTAAAGAGGTTTGAGTAAAACCCGAACCCCCATTCTTCCAGGGGGACCTCTATAATTACTGCTTGAAGCAATAATTGTTCCAGTGCCAACAGGAGGGATCCTCTCTTCTGGGGATCCCTTGGCACGTTCGACCTTATAAAGCGGGAAGGAGGGGAGTTTTTTAACTCCAATTTGTATCCCAGATTTACTGCGGAGAGCACCCATCTGTCTCGGATCGTGTCCCGCCAGGTTTCTGTGAACAACTGAAGTCTTCCCCCCACCCGATTGGGTGGGGGCAACCCTTCATGCATTTGACTTTGGGGGAGGTTTTGTACCTCTCCTGCTCCAGGGCTTCTTGTTACCCTGCAACTGTCCCTGATTTTTACCTCCGGGATCTGACCGGGGAGGCCGTCGGAACTGTTTCACAGCCGATGTCCTAGGGACTGGAGAAGCCGGCCTCTTAAAAGAGGGACCTCTAACTCTATTTTTGACCGGCAAGAGTGTACTTTTACCGCTGGAAATTCTCTGGATATACTTGTCCAGGTCTTCCCCGAATAAGCGCTCCCCATGAAATGGGAAGCTGACCAGCAATTTTTTACAGGGAGCTTCAGCAGACCAGTTTTTGAGCCATAGAAGCCTGCGCATATGTACTACAGACAGCGTAAGGCGGGAGGCCTGATGGATTGAATCCTTTATAGCGTCCACCGCAAAGCATAAGGCTCTAGGTAGATCAGCTAGAGCAAGAGCCTGCTGATCTGGCACGTCCCTTAAGACCTGTTTCAACTGATCCTTCACTGCTTGGCAGACCCCTATAGCTGCCACTGCTGGTTGTGTCACCAATCCTGCTGTAGAAAAAGCAGATTTCAATAAGGACTCCAATTTTTTATCTATTGGGTCCTTGAACATTTGGACATTTTCCACCGGACATGTCAGTGATTTATTCACACAAGAGATGGCTGCGTCCACTGTAGGGACCTTCCATTTTCTGACGAACTTATCCTCCATAGGATAGACCACCGGAAATCTCTTGGGGGGAGTAAATATTTTGTCAGGATGCTCCCAATCCTGGTAAATGAGCCCCTCCAGTAAAGGATGGATCGGAAAAGAACAAACAGTCTGGGGAGCTTTTAGCGACCCCAACGAGGAGACAGAAGAGGAGGATGGCTCCGCAAGTGGCATTTTAAATGCTGATCGGACCATATTAGTCAGGGACTGCACCCATAACCTCTCAGCATGTGATGCTGAGAACGGCTCCTCCACTGTTGATTCCTCTACAACTGAATCAACCTCATCCTGATCCCCCTCAGGTAGGTCGTTCTCTGTATGGGACTGTTGCTCTGTTAACAGGCACTCTGAGGGAGGAGACGGAGATCGAGCGCTTTTCTCCTGTGACAGGGAAGCAGCAATTAGTGCTGACAATCTCTCTTCCAGCCCTCCCAGAGCTGAGGAAAAAACCTCCTCTGTTACATACACAGGAGCAGGTGAACTGGGGACAGCCACAGTACCAGGTACTCCTGGGGGTGCCCTACGGTCACTAACCTCTGATTCTTCAGGGGAGACTGGTGCAGCCAAAGCATGCCCAAGATCCTCAGAGCCCGATGGAGACCCCCTATTCCTCCTGGAATTTCTAGTCCCGGAGTTTTTAGACGGCATATTCCTAAGCCACAAAGCTGAGGTATTCCAGCCGAAAATACACCAGTTACTGATAATAGTCTAGCATAAATGCTGCTATAATAAACAGTTGGTGTCTACTAATGTGCCTTTCTAGGGGATGCCTGTATCAACCGCTTGCTGTATGCCTTTAAATGTTGCCAGCTCTGTCTCTGTACTTCATAGCCAGCTTACTGCAATAATGTGGCTTTTTAAAAACCTGCTGGGACGCCCGCACATGCGCAGAAGCGCTGCGGCGCGCACAGAGCGTCATCCCCCAGGCCCCGCCCCTTTTTCCGGCCACCTCTATATATAGAGGCGCGTGCACGCGCACGCGCGCGGCCACGTGCGCCTCGGCGCTAATTTTCAAACATGGAAACCAGGGACAGGAGCCAGGGCCCCCTTTGCCGCAGGCCGGGGGATAGACGAACACTGCAACATGGCAGAGGAAACAGTTTCCTGTAGGAGAACTCACCAGCTGCCTGGACTTTGCTCTCTGAGAAGAAACTAGTCCATATGACAAGAAAAACATTCCACAGCGGCCTCTAGTGGACAAACACAGGTACCGCAGTTTAATATACTAAACATATATAAAAAAACATTCTTTTTTTTTTTTTTTTTTTTTCTTGACCACCATTAAAAATTATTACATTTTTTTTTTTTTTTTTTTTTTTAGTAGTTACAGGCATGCACAGATATTAGCGGGAATACCGTTAGGTAACAGACAGAAAGACAAATTAGGCTTGGGGGTCCCCCAATAGAACCAAGTTCCTGGGGGCCCCCACTTACCTGTTCCCCGCCGCAGGACTTTGTTTGGTCCACAAAAGCCCAAACTTCACCTATCACGGCAGGCATTGTAATCAAACCTTCAGGGACCGGGTTCCCAAGGATTCCACTCCCCTGGACCTGTATAGCACCCTGCACAGAAAACATCTTGGTCGTGGGTATGACCAGAGCTCTGGATCCCAGGGTCCAGCTCTCCTAAGAGAAGCATTACAGGCAGAACCTTGCTCTTCTCTGCAAGGCCCGGGTACCGACCGTTTAGCTATGAAGCTTTTTTGGTCGGATCCGGAATAGCTTACTGAGGCCCAAAAGAACCTGTACGCAAGCTCAGTGAAAAACACATGTTTCTTCTTGGCCAACACCTTAGACACTGGCAAAAAACTGAGGTGCTCCCGGATGGGAGGGGCTTATATAGGGGAGGGTACTTCCGGTTTTGGAAGTTGCCAGTGCCAGCACCTGACGGTAACTATATAACCCATTAGTAATGACTATGTCGCTCTGTGTCCCGTGATGTACGAGAAAGAAATCATACCTAGTGGACTTATCCCAAGGTCAGGCAGTATTGGACAAGGGTGTACAATCTTATTTTTTCATCCACCATGATCAATATCCCAAAGAAGCTCCAGACTGCTCTCTTAAATGAGTTCTGAGTTTCTGGCAGCAAAAGTTTTTTGTGGACATCTTTGTCATAAAGCATAATCTTACTTGGGTTATGTTGCATGAAAAATTCATTGGCACATTGCAGGACAAAGTACTCAAATTTGAAAGGGTTTGGAACCCTTGGTTGCGTTATTTACAATCTCCATCTTCTTGAGTCTCTGTGGGGGGTGGGATGCAGAGTTCTGATCAGGTTTCTAATTCTGATTATTTCTTCTTCTTTCCTTTTTCTTTCTATTCTTCTTTCTTATTGAGCAAATATAAAATGTCTCACAACACCCAAAAAAGGTGTCACTTGTACTGAATTAATGTTTAATTAATGACCTATGTGGTGACAGAGTGAAATATGGTTTGTTCTTACAGCTCAGGTGCCCCTGCCCTGTCATATAGCTTACCCCTGACACTTTGATAGTTAGGTTCTTTGGTGCAGTTGCCCCGAGGCACCGCCAGCCTTTGGCTCTATACACTTGAAATGTTAATGCCTCAGAGTACTTTCCTATGAGTAATTGCACCCTGTATATGTGCTGATGCCTCAAGGGCAATATGTGAGCTCTGTTTTACAAAAAAAACCTGTATTATTGTTGAAAATTATTCAATAAAAATATTTGAAAAGAAAGTATTTTGTAATATCTGTTTGATAAGTACACAAAATGCCTTTTAATCCTGGCACCCTACCTGCGCTGACTGTTATCAATTACATTGTTCTCCAGGGACTACAGAACCGCACGCCTCTCTGTCCTGAAAAATATGTATCTGTTTTTTGATTGCGGGTACAATGCTTACCAGGCCCCTGCAGGATCAAATAATAAATGCACATTTTTTCTTTTTTTTGCAACAATTTGTGCATTTATTATTTTTCTTTGAAGGTGAACTTAGCTTTTAAAGTGGATGCCTGTAATATAAGGATTAAGATATGCATGCCCAGTTCAACCATTTTTTGTGGCAGAAAATCGAATACAATGCAAGCAGGCTTATAAATTACATTTATATTATGTGTGTGATCATGTCTGTCTTGCTATAGGGAGTTCTTAGCTGCTTCTGCCCAGCCTATTGTAAAATGAAGGTGGGTGGGAGCTCTCTGGTTCCAGGAGAATGTCATATGATGTCCTCCCAGTCACGCACCTACTGCACGCTCTGGCAGCTGCACTGCAGCTCAATCTGTCACCTTCTGTGTCCAGCAGACACAGTGGATAACAGATCGGTGTACCGGGCCAGCCCCAGTATCATGTGATCATATGTGTCATATGATTGCTGTGATTGTTCACAGCGATCATATGACAATTGTACATAGTGAATGGCTGTCATTCATGGCTGTTCATTGTATACTATTGTGATGATCTCTGTAATTGGTCACAGTGATCACATGGTACAGACAACCAATCACAGCACACTGTGCCATGTGATAGATGTGGCCAAACACAGCTGTCCCAATAGTACATAATGGCTATGAATGGATGCCATTCATAAAAAGGATTTCTTATAACAGTGATCATCAATATTATAAGCAATCACAGTGTTAAAAAAAAATCCTGATCACCTCCCCAGAGTACTACAGTGTCACTATGGTAACACTGCACTACTCTGGTCACAGAATGTAACAAAAAAATCCCCCAAATAATTCTAATGACAAAGAAGAAAAAAATGTTTAAAAATTGAAAAGCAAATACACTTTTTTTCATACTGTCACCATTAGAGATGGACTGAACACGCCACTGTTTGGTTTTCGCCAGAACTCTCGAACATCGCAAATATTCAGACCTGAACCGCAAACCATATTAAAATCTATGGGACCCGAACTTGAAAAAAAATGTCCCCATTTTGAAGGCTTATATGCACGTTATTGGCCATAAAAAATGGTATGGGGGCCCAGGTACTGCCCTGGGGGACATGTACCAATGCAAAAAATAAAAACAAAAAGATCATTTTTAACCACTTGCTTACTGGGCACTTAAACCCCCCCCCCCCCCTCCTGCCCAGACCAATTTTCAGCTTTCAGCACTGTCGCATTTTGAATGACAATTGCGCGGTCATACAACACTGTACCTAAATTAATTTTTATCATTTTTTCCCCACAAATAGAGCTTTCTTTTGATGGTATTTGATAACCTCTGTGGTTTTTATTTTTTGTTTAAAAAATAAAAAAATACCGATTTAAAAAAATATATATATATATTTTTATATTTTGTTATAAAATTTTCCAAACAGGTAATTTTTCTCCTTCATTGATGTACGCTGATGCGGCTGCACTGATGGGCACCGATATCCTGCACTGATGGGCACCGATGGGCTGCACTGATGTGCACCGATCAGGCGGCAAGGGTGGGCACTGGTAAGGCGGCAATGGTGGGCACTGATAGGCGGCACTGGTGGGCACTGATAGGTGGCACTGGTGGGCACTGAGAGGTGACACTGAGAGGTGGCACTGATGGGTGGCACTGAATGGCATTGATAGGTGGCACTGGTGGGCACTGAGAAGTGGCACTAATAGGTGGCACTGATAGCTGGTAGTGATGGGCACTGATGGGTGGCAGTGATGGGCACTGATGGGTGGCAATGATGGGCACTGATCAGCACTGGTAGGTTACACTGATAGGCAGAACTGCTAGGTGGCACTGATGAGGCACTGATTGGCACCACTGGTGGGCATTGATAGGTGGCACCCGTGGGCATTGATATGTGGCACTCGTGGGCATGATAGGTGGCACTGGTGGGCACTGGCAGGTGGCACTGGCAGGCGGTAATTGTGGGCACAGATGAGGCAGATTTTGCCTCCTTCCTCTTCGGGACTGATGTCCCTTGCACAGTGATCTGCTTTTTTTCTCCTCATGCCGTCAGCTTGAGCAGAAAAAATAAACGATTGCCGATCTTTGTTTACATCACGTGATCAGCTGTCATTGGCTGACAGCTGATCACGTGGTAAGGGGCCGGGACCGGCCCCTTACTCAGATCTGTGATCACCCGTGTCTCAGTGACTCGGTGATCACATCGCGCGCCGCGCGCGCCCTGCAGGGGGCACGTGCAAAGGGGAGGACGTCTATTGACGGCCTCCTGGAAATTCAGGTCCGCACTGTAGCCGTCATTCGCCTATAGCGTGGACGGCAAGTGATTAACCACTTAACGACCGCCCACCGCCGATTTACGTCGGCAGAATGGCACGGACAGGCAGAATCACGTAGATCTACGTGATCGCCTTTGTGCAGTTGGGGGGTCCATCCGGACCCCCCTTCACTGCAGTGAGCGGCCGTTAGGTGTTCGGGAGCGATCAGGCATGAGGGGGCGGCCGCTCGATTCCGCCCCCCCCTCGCGATCGCTCCCGGCCAATGAAAATGCTTCCTCCGCCATGTGATGTAAACACAGGCTGGAGGAAGTGATGTCATCTCCCTCGCCGCGGTCTTTTCGTTCCCGGCGCCGAGGAGAGAAGACAGAGGTTAGTGCTCCAACAGTCCACTGACACGTAGGTACACATAGGCACACAAATCACCCCCCAGTCACCCCCAGATCACCCCCCAGGTCACCCCAAAGCCCCCAATCACAGTGTCACTGATTGCAGTGATCATTTATTTTACTGATCACTGCATTTAGTGTCATCTGTGATTGTAAAAAGTTGCAGGGCAGTTAGGATTAGGCCCCTTTAGGTCCAGGGTAGCCCCCTAACCCCCCCTAATAAAGGTTTAACCCCTTGATCACCCCCCAGGTAACCCTTTCACCCCCTAACTTCAGCGTCACTAAGCGATTGTTTTTCCGATCGCTGTATTCGTGTCGCTGGTGTTTTAGATAGGCAGTTATTTTTTTTTAGGTTCGCCGCAGGTTTTTATTAGTGTCAGGTACCCCCATATATTATTTTAACCCCCTGATTGCCCCTAGAGTTAACCCTTTCACCAGTGATCGCCGTATAAGCGTCACTGGTGTCACTGGTTAGCCAGTAAGTTATCTAGTTATTTAGGTAACCCGTCAGGTTTTTATATAGCGTCGGGTACCCCCATATTTAACCTAATAAAGGTTTTAACCCCCTGATTGCCCCTAGTTAACCCTTTCACCAGTGATCACCATATAAAGGTTACAGGTGACGCTGGTTGATTAGTTTGCTTTTTATAGCATCAGGGCACCCGCCGTATATAACCCAATAAAGGTTTAACCCCCCTGATCGCCCGGCGGGTGAGATCAATTAGGTTTTAGCGCCAGAGAGGGTCTGCGTCGCCCCAGGCAGTGTTAGGTTAGTGCCAGTAACGCTAACACCCACGCGCAAAGCATACACCCCCCTTAGTGGTATAGTATCTGATCAGATCTATACTAGCATCCCCAGCGGTTTAGGGTTCCCAAAAACGCAGTGTTAGCGGGATCAGCCCAGATACCTGCTAGCGCCTGCGTTTAGCCCCTCCGCCCAGCCCAGCCCAGCCCAGCCCACCCAAGTGCAGTATCGATCGATCCCTGTCACTTACCAAACACAACACACATAACTGCAGCATTCGCAGAGACAGGCCTGATCCCTGCGATCGCTAACAGTTTTTTTGTAGCGTTTGATATATTTGCTGACGACAGTCAGGTGCTTTTTTTCCTGTGAATCTTACTAGTGTACCCCTAAATTTAGAGCCCAAAATGGCAAGACGAAGGTACACTAGTAAAGAGGCCTACGAGATTCTGAGCATGACAGATAGTGAAGAGGAGGTCACGTATCTGTCAGATTCAGGCTCAGAATATCTTCCCGTAGAAGACAGTGACGTCAGCGGCCCCACGTCAGATAGCTCTGACGACGAAGTTGAGGTCCCTGCTAAGGTCAGGTGTACCCGATCCCGATCTTCTGAGGTTGTTGAGGAGCAAGAACCGCAGGTCTCTCGTATCATGGAGCAGAGTAGTACTAGCGCCGCTATTCCTTCTGGTGAACTGGCAAGCACCAGCGGCCTAGTACAGCCTGGACGTACATCCAGCACTGCAGTAACACTTGGTGACGTGGCGAGTCCCATAAGTGCAGTTCAAGCTGGCGAGGTGGCAAGCACAAGTAGTGTCCCGCTGCCACCAAGAAGACAAAGGCAGGCCCGTCGTGCCCATACTGCCCTTCCTGCAGAATTCGCCTATCCTGATTGGGTCCCCACCACTTCTGCAGAACCCGTACTTCCCCCATTCACTGCCCAACCCGGTATTCAGGTGGAAACAGCTGATTTTATTCCAATTGATTTTTATTCGCTGTTTTTCACGGAAGATCTCTATAGATCTATTGTGGACCAGAGTAATTTATATGCTGGTCAATTTATCGCCGCTAACCCCCAGTTGCCTAAAATTGCCAGAAATTGGAAACCAATTACGGTTTCCGAATTTAAGACCTTTCTGGGCCTTTCCCTCAACATGGGCACACATAAATTTCCGTCATTGCGTGCTTATTGGTCCACGCACCCAATTGACCACATGCCCGTGTTCTCTGCCTCCATGTCCAGGGCACGATACGAGCAGATTTTGTGGTTCATGCACTTCAACGACAATGAACTTTGTCGTCCACGTGGGGACCCTGAATACGACCGGCTCTATAAAATTCGCCCCCTCATAAACCACTTCAACGAACGTTTTGCAGCCTTGTTTACTCCCGATCAAGTTGTCTGCGTTGATGAGTCCCTGATTACATTTTCTGGCCGCTTGTCTTTCAAGCAGTACCTTCCCAGCAAGCGTGCCAGATACGGGGTCAAGCTCTACAAGTTCTGTGACAGGGCAACAGGCTATGTAGTGAACTTTACGGTTTATGAGGGAAAAGATAGTCAGATTGAGTCGGTCAACTGCCCGGATTACATAGGGAGCGCTGGCAAGATAGTGTGGAACTTGGTGTCACCCTTATTCGGAAAGGGGTACCACTTGTATGTGGACAATTATTACACGAGCGTGCCACTGTTTAGTCACTTGTTTGATCATCAGATTGGAGCATGTGGCACCGTGCGACCTAATCGCCGGGGCTTTCCCCAGCGGCTTGTAGATGCCCGTCTTAGGCTGGGGGAGAGAGCCTGCTTGAAGTGTAATAACTTGCTCGCTATGAAGTGGAGGGACAATAAGAATGTTTTCCTTCTTACCTCCCTTCATGCAGACACGACAGTCCAAATTCGTACGGCGACTGGTGTTGTGGAGAAACCCCTCTGTGTCCACGAATATAACCAAAATATGGGAGGGGTGGACCTCAACGACCAGTTGATGGCGCCGTATCTAATTGACCGTAAGGCGAGACGCTGGTACAAAAAAGTGTCTCTATCATTATTCCAATTGGCTTTGCTGAACGCTCATGTGCTATACAGAGCTTCAGGCGGGACGTTATCTCTTCTAAAATTCCAGAATGAGATAGTCACAGAACTCCTGTATCCAGGCGGATCTGCACCTCACCATCCCCAACCAAATGCAGTAAGCCGGCTGCATGAGAGGCATTATTCGTATGTCCTCCTGAGTACCCCTACCCAAAGCCACCCCCAAAAAAGATGTCGTGTCTGTAGCAAGCGCGGATTTAGGCGTGACACCCGTAGTTTTTGTCCACTCTGTCCTGACAAGCCTGGTCTTTGCCAAGGTGAATGTTTTGAACGCTACCACTCAAAAGTGAAGTTTTAGCGTAGGGTACAGCATTTCACAGACAAGGACACACTTACACAGGGTCTCCCAAGATGCCATTACATTTTGAGAGACCCGAACCATTACAGTTGTAAAGTTACAAAAAAAAGTGTAAAAAAGAAAAAAAAAAACGTAAAAAACAAAACACAAAAAAAATATAAAATAAAAAAAACAAAAATAGTTGTCGTTTTATTGTTCTCTCTCTCTCTATTTTCTCTCTATTGTTCTGCTCTTTTTTACTGTATTCTATTCTGCAATGTTTTATCATGCTTGCTTTTCAGGTATGTAATTTTTTGTTTTCAGGTGCGCCATTCAACTGCAGCGCGGAATTATTTATCTTGACAGCAACAGCGTTTGCTCCCACGATACATAAAGCCGTGACTCCAGTGCTGTAGGAGGTGATTTCACCACCACAGTTAAAAAAAAGAGCATATATGCCGAAGCATGGGGGCAGCAGGGGCGGAGGAGCGATTTTGCTCCTAATGCCGCGTACATACGGTCGAAATTCCGACGGAGGCCTGCCCGTGGAAAATTCCGACCGTGTGTACGCGGCATAACTTTTTTGCGGGAGGATGCCCCCATGCTTCGGCATATATATATTTTAGGCACAGGTTGCGTTAAAACATTTTTTTATTTTTTACTAGGTTTTGTTTTGGTATTTGCTTTGCAGGTATGGCATGGTAAGGTCTTACTGTTGTACTGTAATGTTACTTTGTTTTAATGTTAACCACCATTTGCTTAGCAGGTACGCCATTCAGTTGCAGCGCGGAATTATTTATCTTGACAGCAACAGCGTTTGCTCCCACGATACATAAAGCCGTGACTCCAACGCTGTAGGAGGTGATTTCACCACCACAGTTAAAAAAAAGAGCATATATGCCGAAGCATGGGGGCAGCAGGGGCGGAGGAGCGATTTTGCTCCTAATGCCGCGTACATACGGTCGAAATTCCGACGGAGGCCTGCCCGTGGAAAATTCCGACCGTGTGTACGCGGCATAACTTTTTTGCGGAAGGATGCCCCCATGCTTCGGCATATATATATTTTAGGCACAGGTTGCGTTAAAACATTTTTTTATTTTTTACTAGGTTTTGTTTTGGTATTTGCTTTGCAGGTATGGCATGGTAAGGTCTTACTGTTGTACTGTAATGTTACTTTGTTTTAATGTTAACCACCATTTGCTTAGCAGGTACGCCATTCAGTTGCAGCGCGGATCTATTTATCTTGACAGCAACAGCGTTTGCTCCCACGATACATAAAGCCGTTACTCCAACGCTGTAGGAGGTGATTTCACCACCACAGTTAAAAAAAAGAGCATATATGCCGAAGCATGGGGGCAGCAGGGGCGGAGGAGCGATTTTGCTCCTAATGCCGCGTATATACGGTCGAAATTCCAACGGAGGCTTGCCCGTGGAAAAGTCCGACCGTGTGTACGCGGCATAACCTTTTATGCCGCGTACATACGGTCAAAATTCTGACGAAGGCTTGACCGTGTGTACGCGGCATAACTTTTTTTGCGGGAGGATGCCCCCATGCTTCGGCATATATGCCCATCATTAGAAGTGGGTGGATGAAGGGGAGTATTCTAATGGTGGGCATACCCACCAATCAATCTCTTTTTTTCGTTCAGCCAATAGGCTGTATGAAAAAAAAGATTACAATACATGTCCAACAAGGACCAGCAACGTACTGGTATGTTGCTGGACTTTGAATGTTTATACCAGAATGATGCCTGCGGGTTTAGGTATCATCTTGGTATCATTCTTTTCAGCCAGCGGCCGGCTTTCATGTAAAAGCAATTCTAGCAGATAATTAGCCTCTAGACTGCTTTTACAAGCAGTGGGAGGGAATATCCCCCCCGGATATAAAAAGCGCCATTGGGAAATTGGGAAAGCATTTTATCACACCGATCTTGGTGTGGTCAGATGCTTTGAGGGCAGAGGAAAGATCTAGGGTCTAACCCCCCAATTTTTTTCAAAAAAAGAGTACCTGTCACTACCTATTGCTATCATAGGGGATATTTACATTCCCTGAGATAATGATAAAAATGGTAAAAAAATAAAATATGGAAGGCACAGTTTAAAAATAAAATAAAAAAGCCAAATAAATAATAAAAAAAAAAAAAAAGCACCGCTGTCCCCCCTGCTCTTGCGCAAAGGCGAACGCAAGCGTCGGTCTAGCGTCATATGTAAACAGCAATTGCATCATGCATGTGAGGTATCACCGCGAAGGTCAGATCGAGGGCAGTCATTTTAGCAGTAGACCTCCTCTGTAAATCTAACGTGGTAACCTGTAAAGGCTTTTAAATGCTTTTAAAAATGAATGTAGTTTGTCGCCGCTGCGCGTTTGTGCGCAATTTTAAAGCATGTCGTGTTTGGTATCCATGTACTCGGCCTATGATCATCTTTTTTATTTCATCAAACATTTGGGCAATATAGTGTTTTTTAGTGCATTAACAATAAAAAAGTGTGTTTTTCCCCCAAAAAATGCGTTTGAAAAATCGCTGCGCAAATACTGTGTGGAAAAAAAAAATGCAACACCCACTATTTTAATCTGTAGGGCCTTTGCTTTAAAAAAATATATAATGTTTGGGGGTTCAACATAATTTTCTTGCAAAAAAAATTTTTTTTTCATGTAAACAAAAAGTGTCAGAAAGGGCTTTGTCTTCAAGTGTCAGAAAGGGCTTTGTCTTCAAGTGGTTAGAAGAGTGGATGATGTGTGACATAAGCTTCCTAATGTTGTGCATAAAATGCCAGGACAGTTCAAAACCAAATGACCCCATTTTGTAAAGTAGACACCTCAAGCTATTTGCTGAGAGGCATGTTGAGCCCATTGAATTTTTTTTTTTTTGTCCCAAGTGATTGAATAATGACCAAAAAAAAAAAAATGTACAAAAAGTTGTCACTAAATTATATATTGCTCAAACATGCCATGGGCATATGTGGAATTACACCCCAAAATACATTCTGTTGCTTCTCCTGAGTACGGGGATACCACATGTGTGGGACTTTTTGGGAGCCTAGTCGCGTACGGGACCCCAAAAACCAAGCACCGCCTTCAGCATTTCTATGGGTGTAAATTTTTGATTTCACTCCTCACTGCCTATCACAGTTTCGAAGGCCATGGAATGCCCAGATGGCACAAACCCCCCCAAATGACCCCATTTTGGAAAGTAGACACCCCAAGCTATTTGCTGAGAGGTATGTTGAGTATTTTGCAGATCTCGCTTTTTGTCACAAAGTTTTGAAAATGTAAAAAAAGAAAAAAAAAAGAAAAAAAAATGTCTTTCTTAATTTTCAAAAACAAATGAGAGCTGTAAAATACTCACCATGCCTCTCAGCAAATAGCTTGGGGTGTCTACTTTCCAAAATGGGGTCATTTGTGGGGGTTTTGGGCTATTTTGACATTTTATGGCCTTCAAAACTGTGATAGGTAGTGAGGAGTGAAATCAAAAATTTATGCCCTTAGAAACCTTGAAGGCGGTGCTTGGTTTTTGGGGTCCCGTACGCGGCTAGGCTCCCAAAAAGTCCCACACATGTGGTATCCCCGTACTCAGGAGAAGCAGCAGAATGTATTTTGGGGTGTAATTTCACATATAACCATGGCATGTGTGAGCAATATATCATTTAGTGACAACTTTTTGTACATTTTTTTTTCTTTTTGTCATTATTCAATCATTTGGGACAAAAAAATAAATATTCAATGGGCTCAACATGCCTCTCAGCAAATAGCTTGGGGTGTCTACTTTCCAAAATGGGGTCATTTGGGGGGGTTTTGTGCCATCTTGGCATTTTATGGCCTTCAAAACTGTGATAGGTAGTGAGGAGCGAAATCAAAAATTTATGCCCTTAGAAACCTTGAAGGCGGTGCTTGGTTTTTGGGGTCCCGTACGCGGCTAGGCTCCCAAAAAGTCCCACACATGTGGTATCCCCGTACTCAGGAGAAGCAGCAGAATGTATTTTGGGGTGTAATTTCACATATGCCCATGGCATGTGTGAGCAATATATCATTTAGTGACAACTTTGTGCAAAAAAAAAAAAGTTTGTCATATTCCCGCAACCTGTGGCAAAATATAAAATATTCCATGGACTCAACATGCCTCTCAGCAAATAGCTTGGGGTGTCTACTTTCCAAAATGGGGTCATTTGGGGGGGTTTTGTGCTATTTTGGCATTTTATGGCCTTCGAAACTGTGATAGGTAATGAGGAGTGAAATCAAAAATTTACGCCCTTAGAAATCCTGAAGGCGGTGCTTGGTTTTTGGGGCCCTGTACGCGGCTAGGCTCCCAAAAAGTCCCACACATGTGGTATCCCCGTACTCAGGAAAAGCAGCAGAATGTATTTTGGGGTGCAATTCCACATATAACCATGGCATGTGTGAGCAATATATCATTTAGTGACAACTTTTTGTACATTTTTTTTTTCTTTTTGTCATTATTCAATCATTTGGGACAAAAAAAAAAAATATTCAATGGGGTCAACATGCCTCTCAGCAAATAGCTTGGGGTGTCTACTTTCCAAAATGGGGTCATTTGGGGGGGTTTTGTGCCATCTTGGCATTTTATGGCCTTCAAAACTGTGATAGGTAGTGAGGAGTGAAATCAAAAATTTATGCCCTTAGAAACCTTGAAGGTGGTGCTTGGTTTTTGGGGTCCCGTACGCGGCTAGGCTCCCAAAAAGTCCCACACATGTGGTATCCCCGTACTCAGGAGAAGCAGCAGAATGTATTTTGGGGTGTAATTTCACATATGCCCATGGCATGTGTGAGCAATATATCATTTAGTGACAACTTTGTGCAAAAAAAAAAAAGTTTGTCATATTCCCGCAACCTGTGGCAATATATAAAATATTCCATGGACTGAACATGCCTCTCAGTAAATAGCTTGGGGTGTCTACTTTCCAAAATGGGGTCATTTGGGGGGGTTTTGTGCTATTTTGGCATTTTATGGCCTTCGAAACTGTGATAGGTAGTGAGGAGTGAAATCAAAAATTTGCGCCCTTAGAAATCCTGAAGGTGGTGCTTGGTTTCCGGGGTCCCGTACGTGGCTAGGCTCCTAAAAAGTCCCACACATGTGGTATCCCCGTACTCAGGAGAAGCAGCAGAATGTATTTTGGGGTGCAATTCCACATATAACCATGGCATGTGTGAGCAATATATCATTTAGTGACAACTTTTTGTAATTTTTTTTTTTTTGTCATTATTCAATCACTTGGGACAAAAAAAAATATTCAATGGGCTCAACATGCCTCTCAGCAATTTCCTTGGGGTGTCTACTTTCCAAAATGGGGTCATTTGGGGGGGGTTTTGTACTGCCCTGCCATTTTAGCACCTCAAGAAATGAGATAGGCAGTCATAAATTTAAAGCTGTGTAAATTTCAGAAAATGTACCCTAGTTTGTAAACGCTATAACTTTTGCGCAAACCAATAAATATACGCTTATTGACATTTTTTTTACTAAAGACATGTGGCTGAATACATTTTGGCCTAAATGTATGACTAAAATTGAGTTTATTCGATTTTTCTTATAACAAAAATTAGAAAATATCATTTTTTTTCAAAATTTTCGGTCTTTTTCTGTTTATATCGCAAAAAATAAAAATCGCAGAGGCAATCAAATACCATTAAAAGAAAGCTCTATTTGTGGGAAGAAAAGGACACAAATTTCATTTGGGTACAACATTGCATGTCCGCACAATTTGCAGTTAAAGCAGCGCAGTGCCGAATCCCAAAAACAGGCCTGGTCCTAATGGCCCGAAATGGTCCGGGGCTTAAGTGGTTAAAGGAGCAATGATTTTAATGATGCTTAAAGTGAAACAATTAAAATGAAAAATTCCTTTAAATAATCAGAAAATTTCCCTGCAAGCTTTTGTTTTTAGTAAACAATGACTTGGCGAGTCAGTCTGTATGATGAGGATACATTTTAGTGCACTCAGAACAAGATTCAAGATTTTCTGGATAAATTCAGGTGTCTCTTTGGCAGACATTGGATAAAAATAACAAAGTTTCTTATGTGAAGAAGCCAAATTATAGTCTACTCAGGCCAAGATTATTATAATTTTTTTTAGATAAAGTCTGGTGTCTCTTTCGCAGACACTGGATAGAAGTAACAGGTGCGGAAAAATAGGGCTTTGGGTGTTGGCGGTGCCTTCACACCATAACACTATAGAGCAGTGGTTCTCAACTCCTGTCCTCAGGACCCACTAACAGGCCAGGTTTGCCAGATAACTGAAATACATCACAAGTGATATAATTTGCTGCTCAGTGATTGCAGTATTCTAGTCTGCATCTCCCCCAAGGTAATACCTAAAATCTGGCCTGTTAGTGGGCCCTGAAGACAGGAGTTGAGAACCACTGCTATAGAGGTACTCTTGATGAAAGCAAGAATTGACGTTGCTGTAAAAAAAAAAATATTTGATGCCCCTGTCAAACAGTTGCGGAAAACTTGGTCTTTGGTTGCTGGTGCTGCCTTCACCCTGTAACCTTCTAGAGGTACTCTTGATGAAAGCAAGAATTGTCCTTGCTGTAAAAAAAAAACAAAATTTTATGCCACTGTCACACAGTTGCAGAAAAATTGGTCTTTGGATGTTGGTGGTGTCTTCACCCCGTAACCTTTTTAGAGGTACTCTTGATGAAAGCAAGAATTGGCCTTGCTGTAAAAAATAGAAATTTGATGCCCCAGTCAAACAGTTGTGGAAAAATTGGTCTTTGGGTGTTGGTGATGTCTTCACCCCATAACCTTCTAGAAGTACTTTTGATGAAAGCAAGAATTGACCTTGCTGTTAAAAAATTTAATTTGATGCCCTGGTCAAACAGTTTGAGAAAAAATGGTCTTTGGGTGTTGGTGGTGCCTTCACCCGGTAACCTTCTAGAGCCGGGGTCGGCAACCCATTGATGGTGATCTATCAGTCGACCGCGAGTAGGTGACTGATAGATTGCATGCTTGTCCCTGCCTTGCCAACCCGCAAATGGCAGAGCTGTGCGGGAAAGCCACGAGTGCTGAGAACCTGTCAAAAGCCGACAAAGGCATTCCCTGCCCCCGCAGCATGTCCTCTGCCTACGTTTGGCTGCAGGGTGTGGAAAGCCTCTGCCATCTATGCAGCGAGGTTCAGGCTGCGGGTCAAAAGCCTCTGTCACCGATGACAATGGGCGGGCGGAGCAAGGAAAGAATTTTCATATTGCATCAATTTAAATTTGAATAGAATAGAAAAGAATAGAGTAGAATAGAATAGAAAATAACACAATAGTATAGAAAAAATAACAGAATAGAATAGAATGAATATAACCATCTTTATATCTATTCTTTTCTATTCTATTCCAATTCGAATTGATTCTATTTGAATTTTGGGAAATGGTTATATTCTTTCTATTCTAATCTATTCTATTCTATTTTTTTTTTTATTATTGTGTAGCGGGAATCTCCTTTAAGGATCCAGGACTACGATACCCAGAACCCCGTTCAGCACCCAAGGTGCATTGTCAACCGCAGAGACTAATGGGGTGGGCTATAAAGGTGAAGCGGAGGCGGAGCTCGGCCTCTTTGGACGCCGCCCTTCTAGCAAGAGGATCCCCTGTGCGGACTTGCTGCTGGTGCAAGGCCTGAAGCCTGGGCCTTGTGCACTTCCAAAGAGCCTTCCACTCCACTGCGGAGCCTGTGTGGCACCTGATCTCCATTCGTTTCTCACTAACATCAGGAGGACCAAAGACCCGGCTATCGCAGACCCTGTGTGCAGATACACAGCGGTGGAAGTTACGGAAGGGGACTAAGTCCGGTGTGGTGAGAGAGCACTTGCTCAAAGTTATAGCCAAGTACTTTGTTTAGGCCTACTGACTGCCTTGGCCCTTAGTGCTATATCAACTATCCTAGCAGGAGACTATTTTCAGAACTGAGTTTGATAGTCTCCTGGGAGTTGTTACTTTGCTGAGACACTGTCCCGTTGGATTACAAATTGTTGTTCCTGATGTGCACCACCGTTTTCCTTGCATGCGAAGATTCTTCACCCTAAGACTATACCTTAGTTTAAGTCAGTCCTGACTGGGTAGCGTAGAACATTATTGGGCGCCATATTGCTCACGGGGAGGATAGCTGCAGCGTGGTGTGCTAGTATATTTTATACAGTATTACTAAGTGTCACTAATATTGCAGGGCTCTGCATGTGTTATTATGTACTGTACTTCTACCTAACTTTTATACAAAAGTAAAGTTGCTATAGTTAAGTACTCCGGTATCAGTGTCAATTACTATACTGTATTACTGTTTGCTTTATTGTGGGGCTGAGTCATAGATGATTGCAGAGACATTACCAGTCTATCATTCTCTAGACTAGCTGTGCCAGGGGAGGGTCGAGTAGATTGCCGGGGGTTGGCAGTGCTGTGTACAGGGCCCAAAACAATATCAGCGGCTCTCTTAAGTTGGGGGTATCGCTAAAATACTCTTTTCTATTCTATTAGAGTCTATTCTACTCTATTCTTTTTTTATTCTATTCTTCTCTATTCTATTCTTTTCTTATATATTCAAATTCAAATTTATTCTATTTGAAATTCGAATTTCAGAAGATGGTTATATTATTTCTATGTTATTCTATTCTATTCTATTTGTTTCTATTATATTCTAGTCTATTCTGTTCTTTTATTTTCTATTACCGTATATTTTGTTCTGTTTTACTCTATTATATTCTATTCTTTAATTTTCTGTTATATTCTTTTCTAGTCTATTTTTTTTCTATTCTATTACTTTATTTTATTCTCTTTGGAAGTTGAAAAACTATTCCAATTCGGAAAAAAAAATTCATTTGAATTTGAAAACTTTTTGAATACGAAAACGATTAGAATTTCGTCTGCTTTTTTTTTTGTTATTTCGGATTCGTCTAAATTCGGTACTATTGTAATTCGGAGATTCAGAAACGAAAATTCAACCAAATTTTAATTTGGAACGTACCGAACAGCACATGTCTAGTTCCTGCTGCAGAAGAGGAGAAAACCTAGCAAGAAGCACTGCACAGTATGTAGCGGGCTGCACAGGTGACTGATCTTGTGACAGGCTAGACTGGCTCAATGTTATTTCAGCAAGCTCTGCCATATTTCTCTCTATAGAAGTGGCAGGGGACACTGCATATTCCAGCTCCACTTCAGGGGAGGCAGGAGATGGGAAAGGCTGTAAATGGTCACCATGGGTGGAAACCAAGAACTCTTCTTGGGAATGAGATGTGAAGGGGTCCTGGCTGCACTAACCTGTGAGGCTGGCGACCATGTGGGCATCCGCATGGCAGAACAAGGCTGGAGCGCAGGGCATGCTGATCAGAGGTGTTGTAGGGGCTGAGGAGGCTTTTTCTTAGTTGATCCCACCGTCCTCTGCTGCATCGTGGGTTCCCACAATTGGAGTTGCAATTTGTCTACCGATCCCGATACCGATTTAGCTGAGCATGCAGATCCCAATTAGTTCAAGACCTCTCCCGGAGCCGCATGCATGCGCACTAAGAAGGCTTTTTGAACAGCCAGCTAGAGAATTCATTCTTGGTGTGTAGACAACCCTTCAGCCAGCGAATGTACCTAATGCTCTTCCTTGTAATACCATTTTCTCACTATATTTTAATACTTTTAGAAAATTAAATAAATCTGGTCCAACTTATAAATATTTAACATAATCATACCTTGGACAAGATAATCATCATTTATAATGCTTACTATGCCAGCCCAAACAGATATAATATAATCTTAGAAATTTAACTGAATAAGATGCTATTGGAAAAACTGATTACAGAGAAGAATCAGGCAAGCATAAAAAAAAAAAACGTATCACATTAAAAAGCTTTATGGACAAACAATACCGAAAAAGCATAGGTTCTTTGGTCAATTTGTGTAAAATCATAATAATAACTTGAAAGAAGTTTGAGCAAGAAAAGGAACACCATATTTTTTTATTAAACTACCAGACTCATTAGTTGCCCAAGGAAACAAATAATTTTAATCTTAACCCACTCATGCTACTTGATAATGATATTTAGTATTGAAGCAGAACTTTACTCTCTCAATTAACATTAATAATTTTTATTCCCTATGCTTCTAGCCTTAGTAAATAGATGCAAATTTATATTACACTGAGCAAAATTATAAACACAACACTTTTGTGTTTGCCCCTATTTATCATGAGCTGAACTTAAAGATCTATGACTTTTTCTATGCACACAAAAGGCCTACTTCTCTCAAATATTGTTCACAAATCTGTCTAAATCTGTGTTAGTGAGCACTTCTCCTTTGCCGAGATAATCCATCCACCTCACAGGTGTGGCATATCAAGATGCTGATTAGACATTATTATATTGCACAGGTGTACCTTAGGCTGGCCACAATAAAAGGCCACTCTATCACTCAGCACAATGCCACAGATGTCGCAAATTTTGAGGGAGAGTGCAATTGGCATGCTGACTGCAGGGATGTCCACCAGAGCTGTTACCCTTGAACTGAATGTTTAACTCTCTACAATAAGTGGTAATACAGATTTAGACAGATTTGTGAACAATATTTGAGAGAAATAGGCCTTTTGTCTACATAGAAAAAGTTGTAGACCAACGATGTTGGTTTTTGGTGCAAAGGGGGTAGTTTTTCAAAGTGATTTTTAAAAAAAAAATTAAGCATGGAGACATAGCTGGATGGGTGCATTTGCTTTGAATTTTAAATATGACTTAAACATTGTTTTAGTTTGTGGCGCTCAGATACAGTTATGTTCCACTTTATGATACAATTAAACGATATCTTAAATAAACAGGATGTAAGATCCTACCAAGCAAAATTGGTGGCTCCAGAAGCCCTCTTCCCTAGGAAAGAGGAACCTGTGGGAGCTGCAGAGGACCATGGAGGTTGACATGCCTGGAAGTGTCAGTTTCTCAGTGGATTTGGGGGGATCATTTCCTTGCAATGGAAAAGCCTTGAGCTGGTCGGACAGCAAGAGAGGCACATATTCTACTTCTTCTTTACTGATAGACTTTTAATACACAACAAAGTGTCTTTAAATAAAATAATGTGATTCATGATTTGTGTCCAGGCATGAAATTATTCAGCTGACTGGGATGTCCTCATAAAAGTATTAAATGGTTGTCAACATTTGCTTGGCAGTGCTGTACAGTTGTACACTCTCTGCCACGAGTAAATGAAGAAAGATAACTTTTAGAATTGCATGGAGGCCCCCTAAAAATGATCCAAATTTGGAAACCCAGTTTGGGTAAATAGAGTCACATATCCCAAGATGAAATATAAAAGCCAAATTCTTCAAGGAGCAAAAAAAATAATCCTACAAAGTAATTAGACAAAATATATCACAAAAAAACTAGTCTTTGGCTCGCTTGTCAGGCATAATTATGTCTGATTATTTATGTTCGCTGCTTGTGTTCATTACAGCAGTGTTAGTGTTTTGAACGTGTGCGTTTTAATTTTGGTAATTTGTTTTTGGTTCTTTACAGTGGGAAAATGTCTTCCACATAATATTTCCACTGATTTCACTTTTCATGCCTGTAATCACAGCTGTCATGACTTCATTGCTATGAAGCAGTCATGTATTAAGAGTAATAAGCTCCTGATCTGTTGGAGGTGTTCTGAACAGGCTTTGCGAGGCAAACAGGCTCTTTCAGTGTTTTCAGAGTTAGAAGTTTCTGAAGCTGTTATTTACACTAAACATTCAGTTGGTCAGGTCACCAAATTATGAAATGTGTATTTAACTGACCTGTTGTTGTAACACTAAGACAAATCAAAAATGGAAATGTGCACCTTTGCTAAATTTTTAGGAATTATTTTGTTACGTTGGAAAAGCTGGATTTCCTTTTAATAGATCTGTTATGTGTTATCATTTCACATTTGTGATTGTTAGTTTCTTTCTTTTAGATGTATACAGAATAAATTACTATGTGTAGCTGTCACATATCCTTAATTTTTTATAAATTTTTTTACGTAATCCTTCTTTTATTATGTTTGGAAAGTAGAAATTTCCATACAAGAAAATTACATAAAGGAAGCAACGTTTATCACAGAGACAACACTCGTGAATCACATCATGTAGTAGAGTATACTACTGTTCAGATGATAGCAACAGCGGTATGAGGATTATCCTAAACACTAACATATAACCCTCTGAAAATTGAGGCCAGGCTGTCGGTGGATATGTCTCCATGAATGAGATGGTAATTACCGGGGACTGGCTACAATAGCCAGAGCCTCCAAGGTCAATAACCAAAAGAGGCACACCGGGAGTAGCATCCATTGAGAACTGGTCATAGGACATCAGGACAGCAACCCCAGTAAACTAGGGTGCCCCCACTCCCCAGGTGTCAAGTCACATACTGTAAAATGAACCATTCACCTCATGCGTGATATGTATTACCGTAACACACGGGGAGTAGCACTATCAAAAGGAGAGGGAACAAAACAAAGGGGGGCATGTAAGCCCGAGGAGGGGAGAACAAAAAAAAACCTCAGTGAGCACATGAACAATTTAAAATAAAAAGGAAATGACAGCTGGTCTTTGAACTTGGGGACATTACATGAAGGGCGTAAGAAAAAAAAAAAACCTGGTCTGAGCATATATCAGGACGAGTATTGCATAATTGTTGCACTGAGTCAAGTGTACAGCAGAAGAGCATGCTGCAGAGTTTTAGGCGGCCGCCAGATTATCACCTATCGCTTATGGGGAGCACTGTAACAGGGAGCTACTGTGACCCAGAGTGCCCGGATGTATAATGTATCCATGTAGCCCAGACTATATAAAATTTGCATTAGCAATCCTTGCACTTGGCCATCCATTCCTCCATCTCCATAATGTAGAATTTTAATTATATAGCATATTTGTGCCTGATAAGAAGTGAACAGTTCTCAAACCTGTCTTAATTTATAAAGGCTTAATTACCGGTATACAGATGAACATTTAAATGTAGCCAAAGACTAAAAGCAACTCATAATTTATAGCTTTGATCATCTATAAAAGTAGTAATGAAAGTTATTAGTTCAACTCAATAATTTGGAACCTGAAGTTGGATGTGTTTAGGTATGGTGAAATTCTGAAATACTAGGATGAAGTTTTGTACAATGCTGCACTGCAGTAGGCTTTGTTTAAGCACTTCAGCCCCGGACCATTTTTCTGGTCAAAGACCAGGCCACTTTTTGCGATTCGGCACTGCGTCGCTTTAACTGACAATTGCACGGTCATGCGACGTGGCTCCCAAACAAAATTGACGTCCTTTTTTTCGCACAAATAGAGCTTTCTTTTGGTGGCATTTGATCACCTCTGTGGTTTTTATTTCTTGCGCTAAAAAAAATAATGGAGCGACAATTTTGAAAAAAATGCAATATTTTTTACTTTTTGCTATAATAAATACCCCCAAAAAATATATAAACATTTTTTTTTTCATCAGTTTAGGCCGATACATATTCTTCTACATATTTTTGGTAAAAAAAATTGCAATAAGCGTTTATTGATTGGTTTGTGCAAAAGTTATAGCGACTACAAAATAGGGAGTAGTTTTATGGCATTTTTATTAATATTTTTTTTTTTACTAGTAATGGCGGCGATCAGCGATTTTTATTGTGACTGCGACATTATGGCGGACACATCGGACATTTTTGACACCATTTTGGGACCATTGTCATTTTTACAGCGATCAGTGCTATAAAAATGCACTGATTACTGTGAAAATTACACGGGCAGTGAAGGGGTTAACCAGTAGGTGGCGCTGTAGGGTTAAAGTGTTTCCTAGGGAGTCTTACTGTAGGAGGGATGGGCTGTGTGTAAAGCCCTGAACACAATCTGTTTTACCGATGAAACAGTCCGATGGACTTTTTTCATCGGACAAACCGATCGTGTATGGGCCTCATCGTTTTTTTTTCCCGTCGGTGTAAAAAAATAGAACATGTTTTAAATTTATCCGATGGAAAAAAAAACGATAGCAAATTACTATCGTCTGTGGGGAACTCCATCGGATAAAAAACCCACGCATGCTCAGAATCAAGTCAACGCATGCTCAGAAGCATTGAACTTTTTCTCGGCTTGTCGGAGTGTTTTACGTCACAGCGTTTGGAACGGTTGGTTCTTTGACTGATGGTGTGTGGGCAAGACTGATGGAAGTCTGATGGAAGTCAGCTTCATCGGATTTCCGATGGAAAAATACATCGGTTAAAAATCCATAGGAAATCTGATCGTGTGTACAGGGCTTGACACGTCACTGATCTCGCTCCAACTACACGGAGCGGAGATCAGTGTCATTGTCACTAGGCAGAGCGGGGAGATGCTTGTTTACATAAGCATCTCCCCGCTCTATCTCTCTGTGAGACGATCTGGGGTGTCCCCACGGCGATCGAGTCCGTGAGACCCACGGTCGGGATCACGGAGATAGCGGCAGGGTCGCAAGCGCGCCACCGGCGGTGCGCGCGCGACCACACGGCGGCATCTTAAAGGGGACATACTTGTAGGTACCTATGCCTGTCCGTTCCATTCTTCCGCGTAAATATACAGGCGGCGGTCCTTAAGTGGTTGAATGTAAGATCCAATGTCAAAGACATTTCAGGCAAAGAGAGAAAAAAAAGCAAGTTATATGATTGTTGTGCTGCCATATGATTTCCAATCAATATCACTATTAAACACAACTAATAAGCGTTGTTCCACATTTCTTTTTCAGTGTTGAGCATGCTTCTCTCAGAATGAACATTTATATAGCGTCCCAACTTGATTCATGAATTCCACTACTTTCATACTTTATAAAAACCTCCACCACACCCCCCTGAAGCCCTCTCTAGAAGTATTCAAAAATAAAAACCAAACCTACATTTTTTTTGCAGTCTTCATGCTGGTCCAATGATGTTCATAGGTCTTTAATTTTCTTCCTCAATAGCAGCGGTGGGTGGTCATATCTTAATGGACTGAATGGCTTAATTAATAATGGTTAAGTGCCACCGGTGTTAATTTTGACGACTAAAACGACTAAAACATTTTAGTCGACAAAATTAAAGACTAAAATACGACTAAAACTAAAACAATTGAGATGACTAAAATATGACTAAAACTAAAATGGCATTTTAGTCAAAAGACTGAAATGGGACTAAAACTAAAATGCCATTTTAGTCAAAAGATTAAGACTAAAACTAAACTTAAATTTGACAAAAAAAATTAACACTGATCTATAGTGCATGTTCAAACCTCAATACCAAAAATAATAGCAAATTAGATTTTTCAATCCAGCAGTATATAATATATTATATTTAATGAGTTTGGAAATTGTAGAGAAATGTTAACTAATGAATTACAATTTAATTACACCCATTCGATTTTAGATTACTAAAATTAGTTTTAGCCGACTAAAATGTACTGGAGATTTAGTCGACTAAATACGACTAAAACTAAAACAATTGCAGAAGACTAAAATGGGACTAAAACTAAAATGCCATTTTAGTCCTTAGACTAAGACTAAAACTAAATCGAAATTTGCTGCCAAAATTAACACTGAGTGCCACTAAGTCCAAGAGTATTGTAAGCCCAGGCTGCATGATGATGCTGCCTCAGTAGTTAGGTCAATGATAGCAGGGGCTCATAGGAAATGGGTTCAGTCATGCTGGCTGGTCAGAAGACTGGATTAGTGTCAAGATTAGGACATAATAGAAGCAAAGGAAAAGCAAGAAAACCGTGAATTTAAGCCTAATGCAGCGTACACATGATCGTTTTTCATGCCATTTTTTAAACCAACGTTTTTCTCGTCGTTTTTTTTCATGTTTCCTCTCAAGCCTGTCTTGCGTACACACGATCATTTTAAAAAACGTTCAAGCAAAGCGCAGTGACGTACAACACATACGACGGCACTATAAAGGGGAAGTTCCGTTTGGATGGTGCCACCCTTCATGTTAGTAAAGTTTGTTGAGCGACGATTTGCGCTTTTCAGCCTCCTGCTTTTCAGTCCGTTACAGCGTGACGAATGTGCTATCTCCATTACAAATGCTAGTTTTACCAGAACGTGCTCTCCCATCTCATACTTGATTCTGAGCATGCGCGTTTTTTTTCACCCCGTCAAAGCATACACACCATCGTTTTTCACGTCGTTAAAAAAAACGACATGAAAAACGACGTGAAAAAATAGAGCATGTTCGAAATTTTTAATGGCCGTTTTTCACGTTGTTAAAAATGCTCTGGAGCATACACACGATCTGTTTTAATGCCCATTTTTAAAAATGGCAATTTTAACCACTTAACGACCGCCCACCGCCGATTTACGTCGGCAGAATGGCACCGACAGGCAGAATCACGTAGATCTACGTGATCGCCTTTGTGCAGTTGGGGGGTCCATCCGGACCCCCCTTCACTGCAGTGAGCGGCCGTTAAGTGTTCGGGAGCGATCAGGCATGAGGGGGCGGCCGCTCGATTCCGCCCCCCCCCCTCGCGATCGCTCCCGGCGAATGAAATTGCTTCCTCCTGCCTGAAATGTAAACACAGGCTGGAGGAAGTGATGTCATCTCCCTCGCCGCGGTCTTTTCGTTCCCGGCGCCGAGGAGAGAAGAAGCAGGTTAGTGCACCAACAGTCCACTGACACGTAGGTACACATAGGCACACAAATCACCCCCCAGTCACCCCCAGATCACCCCCCAGGTCACCCCAAAGCCCCCAATCACAGTGTCACTGATTGCAGTGATCATTTATTTTACTGATCACTGCATTTAGTGTCATCTGTGATTGTAAAAAGTTGCAGGGCAGTTAGGATTAGGCCCCTTTAGGTCCAGGGTAGCCCCCTAACCCCCCCTAATAAAGGTTTAACCCCTTGATCACCCCCCAGGTAACCCTTTCACCCCCTAACTTCAGCGTCACTAAGCGATTGTTTTTCCGATCGCTGTATTCGTGTCGCTGGTGTTTTAGATAGGCAGTTATTTTTTTTTAGGTTCGCCGCAGGTTTTTATTAGTGTCAGGTACCCCCATATATTATTTTAACCCCCTGATTGCCCCTAGAGTTAACCCTTTCACCAGTGATCGCCATATAAGCGTCACTGGTGTCACTGGTTAGCCAGTAAGTTATTTAGTTATTTAGGTTACCCGTCAGGTTTTTATATAGTGTCAGGTACCCCCATATTTAACCTAATAAAGGTTTTAACCCCCTGATTGCCCCTAGTTAACCCTTTCACCAGTGATCACCATATAAAGGTTACGGGTGACGCTGGTTGATTAGTTTGCTTTTTATAGCATCAGGGCACCCGCCGTATATAACCCAATAAAGGTTTAACCCCCCTGATCGCCTGGCGGGTGAGATCAATTAGGTTTTAGCGCCAGAGAGGGTCTGCGTCGCCCCAGGCAGTGTTAGGTTAGTGCCAGTAACGCTAACACCCACGCGCAAAGCATACACCCCCCTTAGTGGTATAGTATCTGATCAGATCTATACTAGCATCCCCAGCGGTTTAGGGTTCCCAAAAACGCAGTGTTAGCGGGATCAGCCCAGATACCTGCTAGCGCCTGCGTTTAGCCCCTCCGCCCAGCCCAGCCCAGCCCAGCCCACCCAAGTGCAGTATCGATCGATCACTGTCACTTACCAAACACAACACACATAACTGCAGCGTTCGCAGAGACAGGCCTGATCCCTGCGATCGCTAACAGTTTTTTTGTAGCGTTTGATATATTTGCTGACGACAGTCAGGTGCTTTTTTTCCTGTGAATCTTACTAGTGTACCCCTAAATTTAGAGCCCAAAATGGCAAGACGAAGGTACACTAGTAAAGAGGCCTACGAGATTCTGAGCATGACAGATAGTGAAGAGGAGGTCACGTATCTGTCAGATTCAGGCTCAGAATATCTTCCCGTAGAAGACAGTGACGTCAGCGGCCCCACGTCAGATAGCTCTGATGACGAAGTTGAGGTCCCTGCTAAGGTCAGGCGTACCCGATCCCGATCTTCTGAGGTTGTTGAGGAGCAAGAACCGCAGGTCTCTCGTATCATGGAGCAGAGTAGTACTAGCGCCGCTATTCCTTCTGGTGAACTGGCAAGCACCAGCGGCCTAGTACAGCCTGGACGTACATCCAGCACGGCAGTAACACTTGGTGACGTGGCGAGTCCCATAAGTGCAGTTCAAGCTGGCGAGGTGGCAAGCACAAGTAGTGTCCCGCTGCCACCAAGAAGACAAAGGCAGGCCCGTCGTGCCCATACTGCCCTTCCTGCAGAATTCGCCGATCCTGATTGGGTCCCCACCACTTCTGCAGAACCCGTACTTCCCCCATTCACTGCCCAACCCGGTATTCAGGTGGAAACAGCTGATTTTATTCCAATTGATTTTTATTCGCTGTTTTTCACGGAAGATCTCTATAGATCTATTGTGGACCAGAGTAATTTATATGCTGGTCAATTTATCGCCGCTAACCCCCAGTTGCCTAAAATTGCCAGAAATTGGAAACCAATTACGGTTTCCGAATTTAAGACCTTTCTGGGCCTTTCCCTCAACATGGGCACACATAAATTTCCGTCATTGTGTGCTTATTGGTCCACGCACCCAATTGACCACATGCCTGTGTTCTCTGCCTCCATGTCCAGGGCACGATACGAGCAGATTTTGCGGTTCATGCACTTCAACGACAATGAACTTTGTCGTCCACGTGGGGAGCCTGAATACGACCGGCTCTATAAAATTCGGCCCCTCATAAACCACTTCAACTAACGTTTTGCAGCCTTGTTTACTCCCGATCAAGTTGTCTGCGTTGATGAGTCCCTGATTAAATTTTCTGGCCGCTTGTCTTTCAAGCACTACCTTCCCAGCAAGCGTGCCAGATACGGGGTCAAGCTCTACAAGTTCTGTGACAGGGCAACAGGCTATGTAGTGAACTTTACGGTTTATGAGGGAAAAGATAGTCAGATTGAGTCGGTCAACTGCCCGGATTACATAGGGAGCGCTGGCAAGATAGTGTGGAACTTGGTGTCACCCTTATTCGGAAAGGGGTACCACTTGTATGTGGACAATTATTACACGAGCGTGCCACTGTTTAGTCACTTGTTTGATCATCAGATTGGAGCATGTGGCACCGTGCGACCTAATCGCCGGGGCTTTCCCCAGCGGCTTGTAGATGCCCGTCTTAGGCTGGGGGAGAGAGCCTGCTTGAAGTGTAATAACTTGCTCGCTATGAAGTGGAGGGACAATAAGAATGTTTTCCTTCTTACCTCCCTTCATGCAGACACGACAGTCCAAATTCGTACGGCGACTGGTGTTGTGGAGAAACCCCTCTGTGTCCACGAATATAACCAAAATATGGGAGGGGTGGACCTCAACGACCAGTTGATGGCGCTGTATCTAATTGACCGTAAGGCGAGACGCTGGTACAAAAAAGTGTCTCTATCATTATTCCAATTGGCTTTGCTGAACGCTCATGTGCTATACAGAGCTTCAGGCGGGACGTTATCTCTTCTAAAATTCCAGAATGAGATAGTCACAGAACTCCTGTATCCAGGCGGTTCTGCACCTCACCATCCCCTACCAAATGCAGTAAGCCGGCTGCATGAGAGGCATTATTCGTATGTCCTCCCGAGTACCCCTACCCAAAGCCACCCCCAAAAAAGATGTCGTGTCTGTAGCAAGCGCGGATTTAGGCGTGACACCCATAGTTTTTGTCCACTCTGTCCTGACAAGCCTGGTCTTTGCCAAGGTGAATGTTTTGAACGCTACCACTCAAAAGTGAAGTTTTAGCGTAGGGTACAGCATTTCACAGACAAGGACACACTTACACAGGGTCTCCCAAGATGCCATTACATTTTGAGAGACCCGAACCATTACAGTTGTAAAGTTACAAAAAAAAGTGTAAAAAAGAAAAAAAATACGTAAAAAACAAAACACAAAAAAAATATAAAATAAAAAAACCAAAAATAGTTGTCGTTTTATTGTTCTCTCTCTCTCTATTTTCTCTCTATTGTTCTGCTCTTTTTTACTGTATTCTATTCTGCAATGTTTTATCATGCTTGCTTTTCAGGTATGTAATTTTTTGTTTTCAGGTGCGCCATTCAACTGCAGCGTGGAATTATTTATCTTGACAGCAACAGCGTTTGCTCCCACGATACATAAAGCCGTGACTCCAGTGCTGTAGGAGGTGATTTCACCACCACAGTTAAAAAAAAGAGCATATATGCCGAAGCATGGGGGCAGCAGGGGCGGAGGAGCGATTTTGCTCCTAATGCCGCGTACATACGGTCGAAATTCCGACGGAGGCCTGCCCGTGGAAAATTCCGACCGTGTGTACGCGGCATAACTTTTTTGCGGGAGGATGCCCCCATGCTTCGGCATATATATATTTTAGGCACAGGTTGCGTTAAAACATTTTTTTATTTTTTACTAGGTTTTGTTTTGGTATTTGCTTTGCAGGTATGGCATGGTAAGGTCTTACTGTTGTACTGTAATGTTACTTTGTTTTAATGTTAACCACCATTTGCTTAGCAGGTACGTCATTCAGTTGCAGCGCGGATCTATTTATCTTGACAGCAACAGCGTTTGCTCCCACGATACATAAAGCCGTGACTCCAACGCTGTAGGAGGTGATTTCACCACCACAGTTAAAAAAAAGAGCATATATGCCGAAGCATGGGGGCAGCAGGGGCGGAGGAGCGATTTTGCTCCTAATGCCGCGTATATACGGTCGAAATTCCAATGGAGGCATGCCCGTGGAAAAGTCCGACCGTGTGTACGCGGCATAACCTTTTATGCCGCGTACATACGGTCGAAATTCCGACGAAGGCTTGACCGTGTGTACGCGGCATAACTTTTTTGCGGGAGGATGCCCCATGCTTCCCACATCATTAGAAGTGGGTGGATGAAGGGAGGTATTCTAATGGTGGGCATACCCACCAATCAATCTCTTTTTTTCGTTCAGCCAATAGGCTGTATGAAAAAAAAGATTACAATACATGTCCAACAAGGACCAGCAACGTACTGGTATGTTGCTGGACTTTGAATGTTTATACCAGAATGATGCCTGCGGGTTTAGGTATCATCTTGGTATCATTCTTTTCAGCCAGCAGCCGGCTTTCATGTAAAAGCAATTCTAGCAGATAATTAGCCTCTAGACTGCTTTTACAAGCAGTGGGAGGGAATGTCCCCCCCGGATATAAAAAGCGCCATTGGGAAATTGGGAAAGCATTTTATCACACCGATCTTGGTGTGGTCAGATGCTTTGAGGGCAGAGGAAAGATCTAGGGTCTAACCCCCCAATTTTTTTCAAAAAAAGAGTACCTGTCACTACTTATTGCTATCATAGGGGATATTTACATTCCCTGAGATAACGATAAAAATGGTAAAAAAATAAAATATGGAAGGCACAGTTTAAAAATAAAATAAAAAAGCCAAATAAATAATAAAAAAAAAAAAAAAAAAAAGCACCGCTGTCCCCCCCTGCTCTTGCGCAAAGGCGAACGCAAGCGTTGGTCTAGCGTCATATGTAAACAGCAATTGCATCATGCATGTGAGGTATCACCGCGAAGGTCAGATCGAGGGCAGTCATTTTAGCAGTAGACCTCCTCTGTAAATCTAACGTGGTAACCTGTAAAGGCTTTTAAATGCTTTTAAAAATGAATGTAGTTTGTCGCCGCTGCGCGTTTGTGCGCAATTTTAAAGCATGTCGTGTTTGGTATCCATGTACTCGGCCTATGATCATCTTTTTTATTTCATCAAACATTTGGGCAATATAGTGTTTTTTAGTGCATTAAAAATAAAAAAAGTGTGTTTTTCCCCCAAAAAATGCGTTTGAAAAATCGCTGCGCAAATACTGTGTGGAAAAAAAAAATGCAACACCCACTATTTTAATCTGTAGGGCCTTTGCTTTAAAAAAATATATAATGTTTGGGGGTTCAACATAATTTTCTTGCAAAAATTTTTTTTTTTTCATGTAAACAAAAAGTGTCAGAAAGGGCTTTGTCTTCAAGTGGTTAGAAGAGTGGATGATGTGTGACATAAGCTTCCTAATGTTGTGCATAAAATGCCAGGACAGTTCAAAACCCCCCCAAATGACCCCATTTTGTAAAGTAGACACCTCAAGCTATTTGCTGAGAGGCATGTTGAGCCCATTGAATATTTTTTTTTTTTTGTCCCAAGTGATTGAATAATGACCAAAAAAAAAAAAAATGTACAAAAAGTTGTCACTAAATTATATATTGCTCAAACATGCCATGGGCATATGTGGAATTACACCCCAAAATACATTCTGTTGCTTCTCCTGAGTACGGGGATACCACATGTGTGGGACTTTTTGGGAGCCTAGTCGCGTACGGGACCCCAAAAACCAAGCACCGCCTTCAGGATTTCTATGGGTGTAAATTTTTGATTTCACTCCTCACTGCCTATCACAGTTTCGGAGGCCATGGAATGCCCAGATGGCACAAAACCCCCCCAAATGACCCCATTTTGGAAAGTAGACACCCCAAGCTATTTGCTGAGAGGTATGTTGAGTATTTTGCAGATCTCGCTTTTTGTCACAAAGTTTTGAAAATGTAAAAAAAGAAAAAAAAAAGAAAAAAAAATGTCTTTCTTAATTTTCAAAAACAAATGAGAGCTGTAAAATACTCACCATGCCTCTCAGCAAATAGCTTGGGGTGTCTACTTTCCAAAATGGGGTCATTTGGGGGGGTTTTGGGCTATTTTGACATTTTATGGCCTTCAAAACTGTGATAGGTAGTGAGGAGTGAAATCAAAAATTTATGCCCTTAGAAACCTTGAAGGCGGTGCTTGGTTTTTGGGGTCCCGTACGCGGCTAGGCTCCCAAAAAGTCCCACACATGTGGTATCCCCGTACTCAGGAGAAGCAGCAGAATGTATTTTGGGGTGTAATTTCACATATAACCATGGCATGTATGAGCAATATATCATTTAGTGACAACTTTTTGTACATTTTTTTTTTCTTTTTGTCATTATTCAATCATTTGGAACAAAAAAAAAATATTCAATGGGCTCAACATGCCTCTCAGCAAATAGCTTGGGGTGTCTACTTTCCAAAATGGGGTCATTTGGGGGGTTTTGTGCCATCTTGGCATTTTATGGCCTTCAAAACTGTGATAGGTAGTGAGGAGCGAAATCAAAAATTTATGCCCTTAGAAACCTTGAAGGCGGTGCTTGGTTTTTGGGGTCCCGTACGCGGCTAGGCTCCCAAAAAGTCCCACACATGTTGTATCCCCGTACTCAGGAGAAGCAGCAGAATGTATTTTGGGGTGTAATTTCACATATGCCCATGGCATGTGTGAGCAATATATCATTTAGTGACAACTTTGTGCAAAAAAAAAAAAAGTTTGTCATATTCCCGCAACCTGTGGCAAAATATAAAATATTCCATGGACTCAACATGCCTCTCAGCAAATAGCTTGGGGTGTCTACTTTCCAAAATGGGGTAATTTGGGGGGGTTTTGTGCTATTTTGGCATTTTATGGCCTTCGAAACTGTGATAGGTAGTGAGGAGTGAAATCAAAAATTTACGCCCTTAGAAATCCTGAAGGCGGTGCTTGGTTTTTGGGGCCCTGTACGCGGCTAGGCTCCCAAAAAGTCCCACACATGTGGTATCCCCGTACTCAGGAAAAGCAGCAGAATGTATTTTGGGGTGCAATTCCACATATAACCATGGCATGTGTGAGCAATATATCATTTAGTGACAACTTTTTGTACATTTTTTTTTCTTTTTGTCATTATTCAATCTTTTGGGACAAAAAAAAAATATTCAATGGGGTCAACATGCCTCTCAGCAAATAGCTTGGGGTGTCTACTTTCCAAAATGGGGTCATTTGGGGGGGTTTTGTGCCATCTTGGCATTTTATGGCCTTCAAAACTGTGATAGGTAGTGAGGAGTGAAATCAAAAATGTATGCCCTTAGAAACCTTGAAGGCGGTGCTTGGTTTTTGGGGTCCCGTACGCGGCTAGGCTCCCAAAAAGTCCCACACATGTGGTATCCCCGTACTCAGGAGAAGCAGCAGAATGTATTTTGGGGTGTAATTTCACATATGCCCATGGCATGTGTGAGCAATATATCATTTAGTGACAACTTTGTGCAAAAAAAAAAAGTTTGTCATATTCCCGCAACTTGTGGCAAAATATAAAATATTCCATGGACTGAACATGCCTCTCAGTAAATAGCTTGGGGTGTCTACTTTCCAAAATGGGGTCATTTGGGGGGGTTTTGTGCTATTTTGGCATTTTATGGCCTTCGAAACTGTGATAGGTAGTGAGGAGTGAAATCAAAAATTTGCGCCCTTAGAAATCCTGAAGGCGGTGCTTGGTTTCCGGGGTCCCGTACGTGGCTAGGCTCCTAAAAAGTCCCACACATGTGGTATCCCCGTACTCAGGAGAAGCAGCAGAATGTATTTTGGGGTGCAATTCCACATATAACCATGGCATGTGTGAGCAATATATCATTTAGTGACAACTTTTTGTAATTTTTTTTTTATTTATTTTTTTGTCATTATTCAATCACTTGGGACAAAAAAAAAAATATTCAATGGGCTCAACATGCCTCTCAGCAATTTCCTTGGGGTGTCTACTTTCCAAAATGGGGTCATTTGGGGGGGTTTTGTACTGCCCTGCCATTTTAGCACCTCAAGAAATGAGATAGGCAGTCATAAATTTAAAGCTGTGTAAATTTCAGAAAATGTACCCTAGTTTGTAAACGCTATAACTTTTGCGCAAACCAATAAATATACGCTTATTGACATTTTTTTTACTAAAGACATGTGGCTGAATACATTTTGGCCTAAATGTATGACTAAAATTGAGTTTATTTGATTTTTCTTATAACAAAAAGTAGAAAATATCATTTTTTTTCAAAATTTTCGGTCTTTTTCTGTTTATATCGCAAAAAATAAAAATCGCAGAGGCAATCAAATACCATTAAAAGAAAGCTCTATTTGTGGGAAGAAAAGGACGCAAATTTCATTTGGGTACAACATTGCATGTCCGCACAATTTACAGTTAAAGCAGCGCAGTGCCGAATCCCAAAAACAGGCCTGGTCCTAATGGCCCGAAATGGTCCGGGGCTTAAGTGGTTAACGGCATGAAAAACGATCGTGTGTATGGGGCATAAAGCTTCACATACTGGAAAGGAAAATGCTATATAGGTAAATAATTAGTCAGATAAAAAAAAAAAAGTCAATCTAGTTCAACCAATAGAAAAAAATAAAATAAATAGAAAACTGCTATACAGAGCCCTATACCTACAGTAAATCAAATGGAAGGCAAAAAAAGGACAGTATATACTCGAGTATAAGCCAAATTTTTCAGCACATTTTTTTGTGCTGAAAATGCCCCCCTCGGCTTATACTCGAGTCTGTTTCCGACTTCAAATTTGTGCGCCTGATCCCGGACATCCGTAGGTCCCCTGGACCCCAAACGTTGCACCCCGTCCCTTGGGACGGGGAGCACCGATTTTTCAAAGCCGGGCACCCCTTTCCATAGACTCCAATGTTAAATGGTAATTTCTCTGGTGAATTTGGGGACCCGGTACTGGCCGGCCGTAGGTTCCCTGGACCCCAAACTTGGCACACATGTAGCCCAACCCCTCCTCTAAAAGTGTGCCAGGTTTGGTGTCTGGGGGACCTACGGCCCGGGAGCACCGATTTTTTAAAGCCGAGCACCCCCTCCATAGACTCCAATGTTAAACGTCAGTCTAGTCACAGTGAGGCATGGACACAGTGAGGCATGGACACAGTGACAGTGAGGCATGGGCACAGTGAGGCATGGACACAGTGACAGTGAGGCATGGGCACAGTGAGGCATGGACACAGTGAGGCAGAGTGAGGCATGCACATGGACCCCCTAGGCTTATACTCGAGTCAATACGTTTTCCCAGTTTTTTGTGGTAAAATTAGGTGCCTCGGCTTATATTCGGGTCGGCTTATACTCGAGTATATACGGTACCCTATAAAGCATGGTCCAATTTGCTCCAGTAGGTGAATGGAATTTTTTTTCCTGATTCCTTAAAGGCGATCGGATAATCAGTGGATCAACAATCCCTGGTGCAACTACCTATAAATGTTAATATTCAGTTATTTTTGTGCATTTAGGAAAGCATCCAGCTCTCAAAACAATCTACTGAGTTGACCAGAACTACTTCCTGAGAAGTCTTTTCCACATTTTCACAGCTCTTAGTGTGAAGAAGCTTTTCTGTATGTAGAAGTTAAATCTCTTTTCCTCCAGACATAAAGAGTGTCCCCTTGTCCTCTGTGATGACCTCAAAGTAGACAACTCAACACCAAGTTCCCAATACGGACCACTTATAAATTTATACATGGTGATCATATCCCCCCTAATCTCCTCTTCTCAAGAGAGAATAAATTAAGTTCCTCTAATCTTTCCTCATGCTGAGCTCCTCCATGCATCTTATCAGTTTGGTTGCCCTTCTCTCCACTTTCTCCAGTTCCCCCGATATCCTTTTTGTGAACTGGTGGCCAAAACTGAACAGCACATTCCAGGTGAAGTCTTGCTAATGACAGGGGGCAGGGACATCTCTCTGAAGTCTATACCTCTTTTAATACAAGAAAGTATTTTGCTAGCTTTAGAAACTGCAGCTTAGCATTGCATGCAATTATTAGGTCTATGATCCACCAGAACAAACAGATCTTTCTCAACCATTGACTCCACCCACTGTTTTCTTTGTTGAATGTATGATGCGCGCATGTTTACAGCCCCCAAATGCATGTTTTTTTATTTATCAACATTAAACATCATTTACCACATAGATGCCCAAGAAAACAGTGCATTACGTTTTGCTTGGTGTCAACTGCAAACACAAATATAAAAAAATATAGAATTGTAATAAATAAATATTTAAAGGTTACATTGCAAAAATAATAAAAAAATAAATAAAAAAAACACTGACACCGTAAACTTCTCCCCCCCTTTTGAAAAAAGTATCGTATCGGTACTTGTACTCGGTCTTAAAAAAAATGGTATCGGTGCAACACTACCTTTTGTATTGCAATATAATTTATAAACAAGTAAAAAGTAAGAGTCCCAACATTGAACCTTGGGATACACTATTAATAACCTTACACCATTCAGAGTAAGAATCATTAACCACCACTCTCTGAATACGCTCTGTTAACCAGTTTCCTATTCATTTACAAACTGAATTTTCTAAGCCTGTAGACTTTAACTTACACTTCAGCCGTTTGTGGGGAACAGTGTCAAACACTTTTGCAAAGTCTGAGTATACTATAGTGTGAATCTCTTAAGTATCTTCTTCAATGTAGTAGTTAAACTAATTGGTCTGTAGTTACTTGATAGAGACTTAGATCTCGTTTGAAATTGGGCAATCCAGTGGTACCGAGGCAGTCATTAAGAGTATGTAACAATTAAACACAATGACTTTGAAATAACATAGCTGAGGATACATGGGTATATGCCATCATGTCCAGTTCCAATACTGTTCCCAATATAATGCAATACATAAATATCAATATTTCCTCTTTATCTGACAAAAAGAATATTAGTTTTCAACATAAAAACCTAGAATGAAATTATGTACAAAACCACTATAAACTCCTTTTTAGTGATAAGAGCTAGGATTAACGGTTAAACACTGAATCCCGCCAGAACGGTCTTTTTTTAGAGGACAGAAAGGTTTAGAGCTATTGTCGTTTTTTTTTAACTGTTTCTGTAGCCAGGAGGTTCTCCTCGCTTCCTTTGTGGCCATGGGCACAGGAAGTGACATACATCTCTTCAGAAAGAGCACATTTTAACAAAGTAGATAGTTCTAGGATTACAAGCTCTGCCAGGTTTTTATTTATTTGTATCCCCTCTGGGGAAATCTTCTTAGTTCTTCTTTAGTCATCAGAACAGGAATAGGGTGAAACTATTTCCAACAGGGATATTGGCACCAATAAAAATAATAAAGGTTCTAACCCTTCTCCACTTGGGCTTTGAGTGATGGTAAAGGCTAAGTGTTACGGTAATATTAACCATTAGGCGTTATGCTTCAGGGTTAGGTTATAGGATTTAGTTTAAATGTTAGGGGAGGTTAAGTACAGTTGCAATAAAAAGTATGTGAACCCTTTTGGAATGATATGGATTTCTGCACAAATTGGTCATAAAATGTGATCTGATCTTCATCTAAGTCACAACAATAGACAATCACAGTCTGCTTAAACTAATAACACACAAATAATTAAATGTTACCATGTTTTTATTAAACACACCATGTAAACATTCACAGTGCAGGTTGAAAAAGTATGTGAACCCTTGGATTTAATAACTGGTTGAACCTCCTTTGGCAGCAATAACTTCAACCAAACGTTTCCTGTATTTGCAGATCAGACGTGCACAATGGTCAGGAGTAATTCTTCACCATTCCTCTTTACAGAACTGTTTCAGCAATATTCTTGGGATGTCTGGTGTGAATCGCTTTCTTGAGGTCATGCCACAGCATCTCAATCGGGTTGAGGTCAGGACTCTGACTGGGCCACTCCAGAAGGTGTATTTTCTTCTGTTTAAGCCATTTTGTTGTTGATTTACTTTTATGCTTTGGGTCGTTGTCCTGTTGCAACACCCATCTTCTGTTGAGCTTCAGCTGGTGGACAGATGGCCTTAAGTTCTCCTGCAAAATGTCTTGATAAACTTGGGAATTAATTATTCCTTCGATGATAGCAATCTGTCCAGGCCCTGACGCAGAAAAGCAGCCCCAAACCATGATGCCCCCACCACCATACTTCACAGTTGGGATGAGGTTTTGATGTTGGTGTGCTGTGCCTCTTTTTCTCCACACACAGTGTTGTGCGTTTCTTCAAAACAACTCAACTTTGGTTTCATCTGTCCACAGAATATTTTGCCAGTACTGCTGTGGAACATCCAGGTGCTCTTGTGCAAACTGTAAACGTACAGCAATGTTTTTTTTGGACAGCAGTGGCTTCCTCTGTGGTATCCTCCCATGAAATCCTATCTTGTTTAGTGTTTTACGTATCGTAGATTCGCTAACAGGGATGTTAGCATATGCCAGAGACTTTTGTAAGTCTTTAGCTGACACTCTAGGATTCTTCTTCACCTTATTGAGCAGTCTGCGCTGTGCTCTTGCAGTCATCTTTACAGGATGCCCACTCCTAGGGAGAGTAGCAGCAGTGCTGAACTTTCTCCATTTATAGACAATTTGTCTTACCATGGACTGATGAACAGCAAGGCTTTTGGAGATACTTTTATAACCCTTTTTGGGTTTATGCAAGTCAACAATTCTTAATCGTAGGTCTTCTGAGAGGTCTTTTGTGCAAGGCATCATTCACATCAGGCAATGCTTCTTGTGAAAAGCAAACCCTGAACTGGTGTGTGTTTTTTAGAGGGCAGGGCAGCTGTAACCAACACCTCCAATCTCATCTCATTGATTGAACTCCAGTTGGCTGACACCTCACTCCAATTAGCTCTTGGAGATCTCATTAGTCTAGGGGTTCACAGACTTTTTCCACATGCACTGTGAATGTTTACACGGTGTGTTCAATAAAAACATAGTAACATTTTTTTTTTCAATTTCTTTATTTATCTACTTTATCCAGCATACAAGAGAAATAAACAAATAACAAATTTACTGACTCAATGAGTACCCAACGGGTCTATTCAATATACAACCTTCCTCTTATCTTATACAACATAAACCTAATTATGATGAAATATTCCCTCTCCTTTGGTTCTTCCCCTCCTATATACCCAGACTCCCCCCCCCTTTTTCCTTCCTTTTTTTTAAAAACTCCAATTAACTCACCTTAACCCCCAAGAGAAAAAAAAAAACACCCCATCCAAAAAAAAAATTTCTCCAGTCGGCAGAGGAGATAGAGGGACCAGAGCTTTCCCCTCACCCCCCACTTTTTCCTCATCTCAAGTTTCAAAAAGGGACTTCCCTTCTTCCGAGTATTTAAATATGTTCCGTTGTGCCCAGGTTTCAGAATAGATCTCATGTCGGTTTTGACGTGAAAATGTCAAATCCTCCGTACTGTTTACTTCTTCGATTCGTTTCGAGCCATGAGTAGATTGTTAGCGGTTTCGTGTCTCTCCACTGCCGAGCAATGCAGGCTCTAGCCTCATTAATAAGATGGCGTAAAATTGATTTACTGTATGTTTTCCCCGGTATTTCTGATACGTGCAACAAGAATAAAGCCGGATCTTCTGGGAGGTTATAATCAGTGAATTTTTGTGCTATCTGCCGTACCTCCCTCCAAAAATGCAGCAGCTTCGAGCACGACCAGAAAACATAGAGTAATGTCCCTCTTTCTTCCTGGCATCTCCAACATTTGTCCGGAATCTCCGGCAAAAATGTATTAAGCAATGAGGGTGTTCGATACCATCTTGTCATGATTTTAAAGTTGGTTTCTTGGGCCCTAGTACATATAGAAGATTTTAACGCAAGATTTATAATCTGCCTATGTTGTGCCTGTGTAAATGCCCTGTCCAGTGTCATTTCCCACTTCCTTATATATGGAGGAACATAGTCCTCTGAAGGAGCAATCAATAGTCCATATATTTTCGAGAGCGATGATAACAAGGGCCCGTTTCCTCACACAACTTTTCTAAAGCGGTCAATGGTCTTAAAAAACCCTCCAAAGGTGGAAGAGTATTGAAAAAATGTCTCAGTTGTACTCCACTCCAAAAATCCAGTCGAAAACGATCATTAGATGAGGTTAATTCCATCAATGAGGGCCAATTACCGGTCGTTCCTTGCACAAAGTGCGAGGCCTGAAATATCTGTGAGTCTAAAAGTCTTCTCCATGGACCCTCCTGTAATCCCGGGAGGAAACGTGGGTTCCCCACAATGGGGTACAGGGGGGAATTAGTTGATGATAGTCCGGTAGTGGTGCATATTCGAGAGCTGATCCGCAGAGTAGGGCCCAAGGTTGGGTGCTTTTTGAGGTCAGGACTAAGGTCTCTAAAGCACAAAACCGCCCGGCGCAATGGGACACTGTGATTGCTCAATCTTTGGCCATATTTTAAGGCTTGTATGCCTGCACCAGTCTATTAATCTCACCATATGGGCCGCTTGATAATATTTCTGAATATCAGGAACTGCTACCCCCCCATACTGTTTAGGCATGGTCATTATTCGACGTTGTAATCTTGGCCTCTTATGTACCCAGACAAAGTCAGCTATCAATGCATTAGTCCGATTAAAAAATTCTGGAGGAATATGGATAGGTAGTGTTTGAAATAGATAGGATAATTTAGGCAAAATTGACATTTTTATTATGTTACATCTACCAAACCACGAGAAGGTACCCTTGTCCCATTTAGCCAATAGAGTTTTTACTCTGCTTAATAATGGTAGAAAATTCAACGTAAAAATTTGGTCCAATTTGGGTGACATATATGTGCCCAGATATTTAAGAGCCGTCGAAGTCCATCTAAATTTAAAATTTGCTTTCAGGGCACTGATTTGTGTTGGTGACATAGATACCCCCATTGCTTCTGATTTTGTCATGTTGATTTTTAAATTGGATAAAGCGCCATATTGATACAATTCTCCCACCAGATTCAGCATTGATATTGTTGGCTTTGTCAGGGAAAACAAAAGGTCATCCGCCTTACGCGGAGACCTTATAATATGTATCTCCAGTTCTTATCCCCAAGATATCCGGGTTTTGCCTTACTTTGCAAAGGAGGGGTTCCAGTGAAAGAGCGAAAAGGAGGGGTGATAAGGGGCACCCTTGATGCATGCCGTTAGAGATAAAAAAGGAATCAGACATGTGTCTATTTACTTTAATTTGTGCCTCTGGTCTTGTATATAAACTCGATATCCATCCAACCATCCTCTCCCCCATACCCACATATCGTAAAACTGAAAACAAAAAGGGCCAGCTAACCCGGTCGAATGCCTTTTCGGCATCCGTTCCTAAAATCACAGTGGGCATGTTGGAGAGGCCGGCTATATGGATAAGGTTCAAGGTTTTAATGGTATTATCTCGGGCCTCTCGACTTGGTATAAAGCCTACCTGATCTGGGTGTATTAATGCTGTTAGATGTGGTTGAATACGTGTGGCCAATATTTTTGTAAATATTTTGAGATCTACATTTATTAGGGAAATAGGTCGATAACTGCCACATGCTGATGGATCCTTATCCTCCTTCGGTATAAGAGTAATGTGTGATTTCAACGTTTCTGATGTAAATCCTGTCCCCTGTCCTATTGCATTAAATATTTGTACCATCTGTTTACCCAGGTGAGGAAAACATTTCTGATAATATTTATATGTAAATCCGTCTGGACCCGGGGCTTTACCTGGTTTAGCTGACTTAATGGCCTCTTGCAGTTCCTCTAATGTAATAGCTGCTTCCATATCTTTTCTAATCTGCTCTGACAATTGGGGGATACCCGACGAGGAAATATATTCCTCTATATTATTTTGGGATTGCGTTCTGATGGGTAAATTATACAGAGACTGATAAAACTTACAAAAAGTCATAGCTATCTGAATAGGTAGATGTATCTTGCTCCCCCTCGAGTCCACCAAGTGGGGAATATAAGATTGGGTTTTCTGTTCTTGTAAAGCTCTAGCCAATATACGTCCACATTTGTCTTCTGATTCATAATAATATCTCCGACATCTCTGTGCTGCTGCCTTAGCTCTATAATGCAATAAATCTGTCACTTGTCTGCGGAGGGCTAGAAGCTCCCTCTCTCCCGCATTTCCCACATCTTGTTTATGTTTGGTCTCCAATACTTGTATCGCAATTGATAACCGCCTTTGGAAAGCTCTATCCCGAGGGGGTTACCTTGCAGGCACGCTCCCGTGTCATACACTCGGCGTCCATAGCCACTGAGTGTATGACTAGGCCCCGCACCCCGGCGCACGCATCATTGGATTTGATTGACAGCAGCGGGAGCCAATGGCTACGCTGCTATCAATCAATTCAATGAAGAGCTGAGAAGCCGCGGAGAGAGGGACGCGGGATCGCGCCCATGGAAATTCGGGGCTCATGTAAGTAAATCAGGGGGGCTGGGGGTCAGACACTGCAAGGTGTTTTTTCCCCTTAATGCATAGGATGCATTAAGGGGAAAAAACATGAAGGTTTACAACCCCTTTAATGTTTAAATGTATTTAAATATATCCAGCTACAACCACACACCCTTCTTAATGTTTGTGCCTGTCCTTGTTATTTGTTGAGAACACAGATTATTTTCTAACCATTTTTAGCAAGCTGATGTCTTGTAAGGATGTTGAAAAGTACATAAGGAATGCACATTGACTTCTGCAATATATGGGGGGTGCAGCTTTGCACTTTTAATCCTCAGCAAATTCTTACTTGTTATGTATACAAACCCGATGCATCAGGTCTATCTGTTCTGGTGTTTGACACTTGGACAGTAGACATTTGGTAGGACCTACAGCTTGTAGTAAACAGCAGAAGGAAATGCTTGAGTTATTGCCAGATTTTTTGCTAGCAGACTAATTCTGTGATTTTATTTTCCATAACTTTTGGAAGCGGTATTGAGAGAACCTCACAAGAAGCAAAAAATTATAAGTGAAGGCACTGAAAAATGCAGACTGAAATTTCCATATGTTTATTTAAAAGGCAATCTATCTAATAACATGTAGTTATGTTTTTGGAATCTATATATCTTTTTTCTGATAAATGGATTTTTCTAACAGTGACATCGCAAAACCAGTTAAAACTCAAGTTTGTCGTTTCAGTCCCGATATCCTTACATAATCACAAAAGAAAATGGTGCTTAATAAAAAAAGTAAATGAAGTGTTGCAATGTGTGACATTTCCTTTTGTTCATGAGTTTAAATACACAAAATAATATATCTTTTTCATTACTGGAATGCAGAATGACATTTGATTTCTTGATAATTCTTTATTCTGAGATATTTTTTATACACAGAAATCAATAATAATTTTCATGTTACTAAATGAACACTTATTGAATATTCTTTACACATTACTCTCTCTCTCTCTCTCTCTCTCTCTCTCTCTCTCTCTCTCTCTCTCTCTCTCTATATATATATATATATATATATATATATATGTTTTTAAAAGACACTCTCCTAATATTTATTCACCATTACAAATGTTGTTGTAATTTGGATTAATTATGGGTTTTCTATTAGGCCGAATGAAAGCTGAATGAAAGATGTATCAGTTTAATATATTATTATGAGCTCTAGCCCTATACTGTTCTATATAGCATTAAGGCTCGTATCACATATGAGCCACATTTTGGGCTGAATTCGGACCTGAAAAAGACCAACAGGCGCACAGTGTTTTTCTGCAAAACTCACTGGACCTGCTGCGGAGATATGTGAACCGGCTCCATAGAGAGCCGGTCATAATCTCCTGCTATTGCGAATTGGATGTGGGGATATCGCATCCAAATCGCAATGGTGTGAACCCAGCCTAAAGGAGTTGTAAAGGCAGAAGCTTTTTTATCTTAAATACTTGCTGACCAGCCACCGCAGTTATACTGCGGCACGTTGGCTCGGCTGCACGAATCGCCGTAGCTGTAGGTCGGTCCTTTAAACATCTATAGCAGATGCGCGCCTGACCCGATGCGCATGGCTGGCGGCAGCGATGTCCACCGGCCACCTGCAATTGCTCCTCAGAGAGCCAGAATGAGGATCTGTCAATGTAAACAAATAGATCCCAGTTCTAACAGGGGAGTAGAGAGAGATCGTCTGTTCCTAGCGATCAGGAACAGCGATCTCTCTCTGTACTCCCATTCAGTACCCCTTGATCGCCCCCTAGTGTTAACCCCTTCCCTGCCAGTGCCATTTATACAGTGATCAGTGGCTATTTTTAGCTCTGATCACTGTAAAATGTCACTGGTCCCAAAAAAGTGTCAAAAGTGACCGATCTATCCGCCGCAATGCCGCAGTCCTGCTAAAATCGCTGATCACCGCCATTACTAGTAAAAAAAAATAATAATAATAAAAATGCCATAAATAAATCCCCTATTTTGTCGACGCTATAACTTTTGTGCAAACCAATCAATATACGCTAATTACATAGTAGTTACATAGTTACATAGTAGGTGAGGTTGAAAAAAAGACACAAGTTCAATCTATGGGTGTGATTAAATGTCAGTATTACATTGTATATCCCTGTATGTTGTGGTCGTTTAGGTGCTTATCTAATTTTTTGAAACTATCGATGCCCCCCCGCTAAGACCACCGCCTGTGGAAGGGAATTCCACATCCTTGCCGCTCTTACAGTAAAGAACCCTCTACGTAGTTTAAGGTTAAACCTCTTTTCTTTTAATTTTAATGAGTGGCCACGTGTCTTGTTAAACTCCCTGGTAAATTGAAATCATATCCCCTCTCAAGCGTCACTTCTCCAGAGAGAATAAGTTCAGTGCCTTTCCTCATAACTAATATCCTCCCCTTTATTAGCTTTGTTGCCCTTCTTTGTATTCGCTCCATTTCCAGTACATCCTTCCTAAGGACTGGTGCCCATAACTGGACAGCATACTCCAGGTGCGGTCGGACCATAGTCTTGTAGAGCTGGTAAGAGTCCATCTTGCATTGGTGGTCGATCACGTGGTGGAATTCAATCACTATTGTGTCTATGACCGGAACCACTGTCACGATTGCACACAACTTGTTTGGACTTTTTTTATAATACTTTGAGCACCCTATGTACAATTATTATTATTAGTGCTGCATAATTTACATTCAAATTAATATTATACCTTTTTTGAGGCATATTTTTTTTTCATTCTATAAAGAAAAAAGACTGGAAATGAAATTCTCTCACAGCAATAGTTATAGCAAATAAAAACTCCAGGACAGTATGAAAACCCCTAAATGAGCCCTTTTTGGAAAGTAGACAACCCAAGGTGATTGGGTTGGTATTCAGGGGATTAAAACATGGAGCTTGGTATTGGTGGACTAGTTACATTAAATGTACAGGTCATACGCAGAAAGAGAAAGTGGTGAAGGGAAATATGTACAGGTTATATTCAGTAGGAGGATGGAGATGAATGGGTTTTTGTACAGATGTGCAGGATACGGGAGGTGAAAGGTTTAATATACAGGTCACTGGCACATGCCAGGACCCAGCTGAAATGGTTAAAAAGTATCCCACAACTGCGAACATGAACTAATGAATGAAAGATTAATTCATTCATTCATTATTCATTCATTCTTCCTTCCTATTCCTTTACTGTTTGAGGGAGAGTCAGGGTTTCCAATGTAAACACTACATTATTTGCATTGGTGAAAGCTGTGATTGGTCATCACAGTGATCACATGGTACAGAGTCATTCTGATTGGCCCTGTACACAGTGTCTGTGAACCAAGCCAACTAAAGACAACTTGGTTTACAAGCATTATCAGGCACAGTGGCCACCCAATGCTGATTTCTGCAGGGCCGTTTATAAATAGCACTCTAGAAATAAGCATCCACCACTTTGCTATTTGATGATGTATGGTATTAGGTAAGTTGTTAAGCACTGATTGCAGCCAGGTGTGCAGGTGGACCGAAAACCATGCTGCACATCTGAGTATTGAACAGCATGTAACAGAGGCTGCAGTTAAGTTGTTAAATCAAAAAAAGTTGGTATAAATGTGTCAGGGCTGGGCTCAGCCCTTCCTTCTCTGAGCTGGCCGCTCAGCTGTCAGCTAATTGCCAGCTCCTTTCTCTCCACAGTGATTCACCTGTTAATGATCTGCTCGTCAGTCCTGCCTACTTAAAGCCTTCCAGCTCACTTCATCTCTGCCTTCGCCTTTGTCAACACCACAGAGACTTTCTACTGCGTTTCTGTTGTGGACTGCTCGGATGACGTTCCTTCTAGCTCCTGATCCTGCTTGTTGTATGACTACGTTTATCTCTGGCTCTCTGACATTGGCTTGGCCGACTACTCGATCCGGTTACTGAACTCTGGCTATGTTTTGACTACGCTTACTCTGTTTACCTTTTTATTATTATTAAACAAGTGTGATTTAACTGTACTTCTGTCTCAAGCCTCGTACACACGACCGGTTTTCTCGGCAAGAAAACTGCTGGGAGAGCTTTTTGCCGAAAAAAACGTTTGTGTGTATGGTTTCTCGGCAGGAAAACCGGGAATCTCAATGAGAAAAATAGAGAACCTGCTCTCTATTTTTCTCGTCAGCATTCTCGGCAGAGTGTTTCCTGCGCGGTAGCATACAAGGGTAGTTTAGAGTGTAGCAAGATGGCGGCTCGTCGTAGTCGATGACGTCACCTCGTTCTTGCCATTCAAAAAAATGGCTGTTCTTTTGAATGGCGCGTGTGTACACAGGGCTTGGCAAGACAAGCTTGCCAGGAATCCCGTTGAGAAAACCGCCGTTTATTTTTTCAACTGGATTCCCGCCCGTGTGTACGATTCATGGTTTCTGACAAAATGTACCCTGTCATTTTCCTTTTTTGGTGAACAGTGCCTATCCTCTGATAGTAAAACACGGTTTATAAAGGAAGGAAAACGGTTCTAAAATCTTTATCTGGTTGGATAATTAATAAAGGCGTGTTTGGCCCAAGGGCCTTATGGTTCTGGTGAGTGCAATAATAGCATCGCTGGTGGTGGAGCACTTTTTTGCATCTACGATATAGAATCACCTTTATAGAAACACGGTGGATGGGATGGAATGCAACAAAAGCGGTGACATTAAACTTTGCATTTAAAATAGCACAATAGGACTTTTCTTTTTTTCATATTTTTTTTTGGTCTTCCTGTTTTTTGATATTCTGCATATGATATATATACATTTTTAGTTGATATGACTTAAGGGTAATGCGTTATTTGTTTGATATGAAGTTAATTCGGCAACACTATAGGCCTGGTTGAATCTGTGTTTTAGAGCTAAAGACACACTGAAGTCTACTTTATATTCTCTAATATCCTTGCTGGTATTTTTTATGGGAGGGGGGCAGATTGGGGGGGGGCCTGACCGGGGCACAGGATGATCCCCTTAGGGGTGCCCGGGATGGATAGGACTCCCCAGACCGACTGACCCCTTGGTTCATATCCCTACCTCTCTTTCCGCTACTAACCAGGGGTTAGCTCGTAATCTTCCATCACTCAACCCACAGTTAGGCTCTGAAACACCTTATGTGGCCTTGTAACACATAACACTATGTTATGTTTGACACATGCATATTATGTAATAGATCCAGCCTTTTGTCATGCTGTTTTTATGTTCTGTCTGCATTTAATTTTAAAAATAAAAATCTATTGAATGGATATATATACATTTTTTAGTTTTCTTGTTCACAAACCTCACTTTGATGAAAAATCACATGATATTGATATTGCATAGAGTATTTTATGTTTTCTGGAGTCATGAAATATGCTCATGGTAATAAATAGGGTTGTGGTTGTGAGACACGGAAATTACACAGTATGTAGGAAGATGAGCGCCCACTTTATTCAAAGGTTAATTCCACTTTTGTGGGGAAAAAAAATAGAAAATACAGAAAAAATAATATAGCGTATACAATTGCGATACAAGTCATATTGTAATTGAATGTTATTAATAATGATCTTTCCTTTTCAATCTGCAGCCGCTCTAATTTTCTGAAAATGCAATGCGATATGGCTACATGGAGTTTTTCTGTACACAGAGTGTGTACTGACCACTCCCCAGAAACATCATTTCCTGCTTGTATGATTGGCTCACCAATTTTACCAGAAGTCTGCCTAAGATGCAAGTCAGATTTCAGGCAACCCCTGCAACAAAAATTCTTCTCTTCCTTCCCTTCTTTTATTCTTTTGGTTTTCAGAAAGTGACACACCTCCAGTTAGAAAAGAGCAATGTGATTTACAATTAAAAAATGATGAAAATATACTTTCAGGACTTCTTAATAGGCCTCAAGTATCTTAAACCGTTGCATAATGGCAAATATACAGCCATGAATCCGACTAATTACATCTTATTACACCACATCAGGGTTTAATATATAACTATACTTTTTTACTTTGTAATGAGTAAAACCATATGGGTTAGGCACCAACATTATTCCAAAGTAGGTGTAAGCGCTAAACACAATGCTCAGAATTGTTAAAAAAGGGTAAAATCATTATGGTTGGTTTCCTTTAAAGGCTCCAATCAAATTATTTGGAATTCTATTGACTGAAGATCATGTTGTTGGTATATCTTTTTCAACATACAACAGCAGTATTTAACCAATATAGATCTTTTAATAGCTGAAATTGGGATAGATTTTACCAGTAAAGTGGTTGTAAAGCCCTGAAATGAAAAATGAAAAGAGCATATCCTTCCATAGTGGGGTACTTGCCTCAACCCAAATAACCTAGTGTGATTTCTGTCTGCTCTTTCTTCCCTCTGCTATTTGTATCAGTCATTTCTAATAATCTATGCTAACACCACAGAATCCCGAGGGATGGCACTGCCCCACCCAAGGCACACACTAGGTGATTGACAGCCTCAGCTGTGCATGCTTCCCTACATCCCTATGAGACTGTTTAGAGGGGGTTTGACCCATCTCTCCCACTCAGATCTCAGATTACACTCAGCTCCCTGCTCTGTGCTGTGAAGTGTGTAATATCAGAACCCCACCCCGCCTGCCGAAACTGAGAAATTATGTGTAAAATGTGTGTCTTAGAAGGCTGTAGAGAAGAAATGGCTGCAATAAACAGGTACAACTTATGCTTCATGTCTGTGTATTACCTGAAGCTAGTTACTTCAGTTACTAGCAACAATTTTTAATGCTGGTACTTCCATTGGTCCACTTTCTTCCCACTAAAATCTGTGAAAAAACACCATTTAAAAAAAAAACCTGCCTATCTATGCTCCAAGATTAACTTTCAACAACTGAAAGACAGTTCATACGTGCACTCAATAAATCTTCTCTCTGTATAGTTCATTGACATAACTAGAGCCATGCAATGACGCAATAGTAAGTAAGAAAAGTATAGTGCTTTATTAACCACTTCAGCTTCAGAAGATTTTACCCCCTTCATGACCATGCCATTATTTGCTATTTAGCACTGTGCTACTTTAATGCCGCGTACAGACGATCGGACATTCCGACAACAAATGTTTGATTCCGACCGTGTGTAGGCTCCATCGGACATTTTCTGTCGGTATTTCTGACAACAAAAATTTGAGCGCTTGTTCTCAAATTTTGCGACAACAAAATTCGTTCTGGTAAATTCCGATCGTGTGTAGCCAATTCTGACGCACAAAATTCAACGCATGCTCTGAATCAAGTACGAGACGGAAGCGCTCGGTCTGGTAAAACTAGCGTTCGTAATGGAGATAGCACATTCGTCACGCTGTAACGGACTGAAAAGCACAAGGCTGAAAAGCGCGAATCGTCTCTCACCAAACTTCTACTAACACGACTGGTATTGAACTTCCCTTTAAAAGTGCCGTCGTACGTCTTGTACGTCACCGCGTTCTTGGAGTTTGGAATTTCCGACAACATTTGTGTGACCGTGTGTATGCAAGACAAGTTTGAGTCAACATCCGTCGGAAAAAAATCCACGGTTTTGTTGTTGGAATTTCCGATCGTCTGTACGTGGCATAAATGGTAATTGCACGGTCATGGAACCCTGTATCCAAATGAATTGTATATAGTTTTTTTCACACAAATAGGGCTTTCGTTTGGTGGTATGTGATGATCAGTGATTTTGCGCTATAAACAAAAACAAAAAAACAATGTTCTTTACTTTCTTATATCCAGTATAAAAAAAAAAAAATCTTCATACCTTTAGGCCAAAGTGTATTGGGAAAAAAATCCCAATAATTGTATATTAATTGGTTTATGTGAAAGTTATAGCATCTAGAAACTATGGAATTTTTATTTATTTATTTTTATACTAGTAATGGTGGTGATCAGCGACGGACTGTGATAGTGACGCTGGGGGGAGGGGGAACTGACTAACTGCCACTGACATCACCAGCTACACAGTGATCAGTGCTAATAATATATCCTGTCACTGTACTAATGACACTGGTTGTGAAGGGGTTAACATTTTAGGGGCAATCAAGGGGTTAATTGTGTGCCTAACAATGTTTACTGTGTGTATTGTGTGTTGCTTTTACTAAGCAATGTGCTGTTTTTTACTCTCTGCTTTACAGGCAGAAAAAAAAAGACACATCACTGCTGACTGTAGAGAGCCCTGTGTTGTTTACCAACACAGGACTCTCTTTTGTCATTCACTCAGTTAATCTGCAGGTTGTGGCTATAAATCATTGGCTGGGTTCTGCTGATGGGTTTGTGCTGTAACGAATGATAGCACAGCCGGGCGGCGCATGTGCGCGCACGTCCCCTTTACCCAGAAATATAAACTCACGTACAGGTATGTGATCCAGCGCTGCAGTGCCACCCTGCAAGTTCAATGGGCAGTCCCGAAGTCGTATTAAAGAAAACCAGGCTGCGTATTATTTTGTAAAGTTAAAAGGTCACCAATGTGATAAAAGCATTTTATTATGTAAACTTAACAACACTGGTGAGTAGTAACTGGGAAAATACTCAGCTGTAGAAAACCCAACACATTTCAGTTATGGCCTTATACTGTAGATCTATAGCAAACATCGATATACCAGCAATCACATACCTCAAAATATAAGCATTTTATTTTTATTTTTTATTTTTTTATTTTATTTTTTAAAATTTTAGTCTTTCTTTATTTTATCAAACATAGAGGAACAGGTATCAACAGACATATTATCACATCCATCAATTATAAAACCATTTACATCTATTTTTTCTCTTTTTTCTTTCTTTTTTTCCTCCCTTTCCTTCCGCCCTAGTACATTCAAATCACCCTGACAGTCTATCATGATTATACCTGTACATTCAGTTTTGGGTAATTATATATCTTACTTTCCTAATTAACCTGTACTTTTGGTCTGAAGGGGTGTTAATTAATTAATGACCTCTCTTTATTTTCCCCTTTTCTTTTCCTTCCCCTTCCCCCTCTCTCCATTCCCCCCCCCCCCCCAAAAAAAAAATGGAAGATGGAGGGATTTAATTTCTCTATTTCCCCATATACAGGGGTATACTTCTCTTCATAACAGTAAAGTTCCTATTGGGAATTCCTCACTCTTCTGAGGTCCCGTCTAATAGTCTCTTCCCCTCCTCCGAGTACATAAACAGATTCCAACTCTTCCATATTTGATCGTACTGATCTTTCTTATTTTGGGCTGAGAGGACCAAGTCCTCCATGGTTCCTATCGCTCTTACTCTGTGAAGCCACGCTGTAATCGAGGGAGGTCTAGAGTCTCTCCAATGCAAGGTGATCCCGGTTTTAGCTGTGTTAATCATATGACACAATACTGTTCTTTTATAAATCTGAACCGAGATCTGCGAGCAATGGAGATGAAAAAAATTTAGTAAATGACCCTTTAAAACTAAGATCCTTTTATCTTCAGCATTTTAGTTTTAAAGGGTCATTTACTAAAGGCAATTAGGCTGTTTGTTATGCAAGTAAAGTTGTAGTTTGCAAGGGAATTCTCCCCAGAGTTTAGTGAATGAGTTGAAGCTCTGCTGACTTCCACCATCCATTCATGTGTACGCAAAAAATCTTTTATTTTTATTTTGCTTGCATGTGCTTGGGTCTTTTTTGCAAAGTAAAAATTTCACCTCATTCACTAAGTTATTCTATGGAAAAAAACTCTTGCAAAGTGCAATTTCCCTTGGAAAGTGAACAGTCTATTTGCCTTTAGTAAAACAACTCCTAAATATAAAAACCGAAGCGGTTGATTTACTAAAGACGAAAAGGCAAATAAAGTACTGATTTGCAAAATCTATTCACACATGTCCTATTGTTACTAAATTTTTTTTACATATTGGAGTTTATTCAGTAGGAAAATGCACTGAGCATTGGCAATGCACAAAGTTCATCCAAGCCAACTGTTGGTTGACATTTTTTTTAAAAGTTGCTTATTATTGCTCAGGCCCACGAAAACAAAAATCTAAAATAATAATGAAATAGCTACAGCAGATACAACAAATGTTGTTAATTCATAAATAAGTTAAATATTTATTTACCCTAAAGTTCTATTACTTTTTTCTTTTTTAATCCTATAAGAATATGTGCAGGTGATGATTGGCTTTTTGATTGGCTGTGTTTTTATGGTAACTAGGTAACAATAATATGCTTTCAACCTTTCAGTCTAAGACCCTACAGCAAATTTTCCCATCTGCAGTGCCAATTAAAAAAAAAAAAATGATTTTCCTTCTCTTAAAAAGTTACTAGTATTATTGCAGCTGGCCTCAAGATTCTGCCAGCACATGATCATAGTCTTTAAGTGTGTGGAGAAAAATGTAGCAAACAATTTTATTTAGAAAATATTATTATTGAAGACGTAAACAATAATTAATATGCATTTTGGCTTAAATCACCATAATATGTAAATAGGGAAAATATAAATGTGTAATGGTGAACTTACTCTAACCAGTATTTGGATTATAAGGCTAAAACAATGTGAAAATGTTAGTTACAGCTACTATTGCTGAAATGAGCACGTAAAATGAACCAAGCAAGGAATGTAAGCAGGGAGCCATAAAAGCACAGCTTGAGAAATGTAGGGTAACGTAAGCAATTTTTTATCAGCCAAAACGTTTTAATTACTGGTTAGTGTGGGGGAATGGGTTGAACCCCTGTCTGGTTATACTGCTATCTGGGGCTCCATTAAGGAGATTTTCCTTCACTTTTCTCTCAGTTTCTGTCCTGCTGACGTTTCAATGTTTTACCAGACAAGAACTGTTTCCTTTAGTAAAGTGGGGTAGACTTGAACCTCTGTCAGCTTTTAATTTCTGTCTATACCCTTCGGTGGTGGTGCGTCCATAAGGGTGCACTGGCACCGCCCCTCTCTCCAGCCACCCCCTCTATGACCAATGGAAAGATTTGTGCATTGCATGAATTTATCCATGGCCTCCACTGCCACCCCCTATTCAGGTGCCCGGCCCCTTTTCGGGGGCGGGCACCTGAATGTTTTTGAAGCACCTGATTAGAGCCATAGGCTTTTATAGGCATCACAAAAGGTGACCAGCGATGGGCACAGTGGTCCAGCGTTTGATGGGCACAGTGACTGCGTTTGATGGGCACAGTGGTTGCTTTTGATGGGCACAGTTGCAGCATTTGATGGCACAGTGGCTGCATTTGATGGGCACAGTGGCAGCATTTGATGGCACATTGGCAGCATTTGATGGCACAGTGGCAGGGTTTGATGGCACAGTGGAAGCCTTTGATGGGCACAGTGGCTGCAATTGATGGGCACAGTGGCAGCATTTGATGCGCACAGTGGCGGCATTTGATGGGTACAGTGGCTGTGTTTGATGGCACAGTGGCTGTAATTTATGTTTTATTTCTTCAGTATTTTTTCGTTTGTTTGTGCCCCCCAAAATTTTTGAGCAGCAGCCACCACTGGTACCCCTGCTGTGGATTTTCCTTTACTTTCTGTCAAATGAAACTGCTGTCAGCAGGACAGGAGGAGAGGTAACATAGTTCTCTATTGGAGACCTAGATAGCAGTTCCAGTCCTTCCCCACTGGAACCGAGGAAAAATTTTGGCTTACCTTCACTTCAAATAAAGCAGAATGTTAGACTCCAGAAAAATATTCTGAGCAGGCAGGCTTTTTATTGCAGACATATTGGGGTTGATCTACTAAAACTGGAGGGTGCAAAATCTGGTGCAGCTGTGCATGGTAGCCAATCAGCTTCTAACTTCAGCTTGTTTCAGTTACTGCCTACACTCAAACGTAACAGTAATCTCACTTTTTACCACCATGTTCAAACACTTACATCAATAGCTTTGCGCATGATTATTATTAATAAAATACAGAATGTATATAGTGCCAACAATTTATGCAGTGGTTTACAAAATAACTTAATAATAATAATATTAATAATAATTTTTCATTATGTTGGAGGATTTTTTATTTAATTTTTATATCTGCTATTTTAGCAATTCCGTACAACACCTTCTTATATAAACAAACCGATTACCATAGGAGTTTCTAGATAGGTAGTTGTAAGCACTCCATCCCCATATCAGTAGACCACAACAAGGAAAAGGTGGGATTTTGGGGGGGTGCTGACTCTAAGCATAACAAATTAAAATATAAAAAAATGTGTTTATTAAAGCGGTTATAAACCGCTGGACTTTTTATTTATTTTTTTACACCCTGCAAGGTAAAGGCATAATGTGCTAGTATGCCTCGCATACTAGCAAATTATGTTAAACTTACCTTAAAATGAAGCCATCCCGTGCCGAGATCTCAGAGCTGACGCAGGCTCCCATCTTCACCCATCTTGCATCTGTGACTGGCTGGAGCCATGATGACGTCACAGGGCTCGGAAGGAACGGCGTGGCTGGCCGTTCCTTCAGAGCGCATGCGCCAGTGACGTCACTGGCTGCATATAATGTAAATATCTCCTAAACGGTGCCCGTTTATAAGATATTTAGACTACCTATAGGTAAGCCTTATTATAGGCTTACCTATAGGTAAAAGTAATGTGTGAAATTTACTTCCTCTTTAACAAACCATTAAACCTCTGGTCTAAATATCCAAGTAAATGTATATAGAAAAAACACTGGTAAATTTCATGGAGTGTGTTGGATTTAGTGACTCACCTACAGTATTCATCGTTTATATACAATGTGACAGTGCGTCGCTAAAATAAACACACAGTGGGGTTTATTTAATAAAGCTGGAGAGTGCAAAATCAGTTTTACTTCTGCAGAGAAACCAATTAGCTTCCAGGTTTCATTTCCAAAGCTTAAAGGAGTTGTAAAGGCAGAAGGTTTTTTATTGTATGTATGTATATATATATATATATATAATGCTTTATATGCATTAAGACAAACATTCTTCCGTGTGTAGCAGCCCCCCTAATACTTACCTGAGCCCCATCTCTAGCCAGTGATGTCCATGAGTCCCTTAGCCATCCAGGACTCTCCTCCTGATTGGCTGAGACACAGCAGCTGCGCCATTGGCTACCCCGGCTGTCAATCAAAGTCAGTTAGCCTATCAGGAGAGAGAGGGGGTGCGGCGGAACAGCATCTCCGTGTCTGAAGGGACACACGGAGCTGCAGCTCGGCTCTGGTGCCCCCATAGCAATCTGTTTGTCTATGGGGGCACTCAACAGGAGGGAGGGGCCAGGAGCAGCGAAAAGGGACCTGAGAAAAGGAGGATACAGGCTGCCCTGTGCAAATCCACTACACAGAGCAGGTAAGTATAACATGTTTATTTTTTTTATTTTTTTTTAAAACAAGACATTACAATCACTTTAATTAAACAAGCTGAGGTTACAGTAGAAGCTGATTGGTTTCACTGCAGAAGTGAGACTGATTTTGCACTCTCCAGCTTTAGTAAATAAACCTCAATATGTGCAAAACGTAACCAACAGGTGCCATCTAAAATACTAAAAGAGTAATTTAATAGAAACAATTAGGCCTCATGCCCACGGACGTTTTTACAGCCGCGTTTTTGAGCGTTTTTTACAGCTTAAAAACGCCTGTCCATGTTAGTCTATAGCTTCATGCCCACCTAGACGTTTTTGAGCTGCAAATAGCATAGACGTTTTTAAGCTGTAAAAAAAACCCAGGACCAGTGCGTTCCTCAGCGTCAGAATTAGGCAGAAAAAAACGCGAGCGTCAAAAAACGCGCAAAAACGCGCACTAACGCGCAAAAACGCGCACTAACGCGCGGTCGCGTTTTTAGCTCCGACGTTTTTTGTTTTTTTAAAAAAAATAAAATAAATAAATAAATAAAAAAATATTTACAATAACATGGACAGGCGTTTTTAAGCTGCAAAAAACGCAGCTGTAAAAACGCCAGTGGGCATGAGGCTAACAATCCATGTGTTAAGGGTATATTAAAAACAAAAATAGTCCACAATAAAGTGCTTATAGTGTAAACAGTCCTGAATACAACATAAATATATTTCAGCCATCTTCCTCCAATTAGTGCATGCAAAGAGTCCCAAGGTGCATGGATACATACTACATTCTGTCACCAGCAGTGTGTCAAATCTCCACCTCCTATATGCACTCACCAGATGGATGAGATATCAAGACGTAGCTATTAAATCCTATATCCTACATGCCTTGATATCTGATCCATCTGGTGAGTGCATGTATAGGAGGTGGAGGTTTCACACACTGCTGGCGATAGAGTGGAGTATCCCTGCACCTTGGGATGCTGCATGCACTATTTGGAGGAAGAAGGCAAAAATAAATTTAGGTTGTATTCAGGACTGTTTACACTATAAGCAATTTATTATGGACTATTTTGTTTTTTAATATACCATTTAACACATGAATTGTTTACATTAATTGTTTCTATTAATTTACTCTTTTAGTATTTTGGGTGGCACCTGTTGATTCAGTTTTGAATTTTTGCACACCTTCTCTGTGCTAGCTGCTGTTTTTGTTCCTTTTTGAAAAATCACTCACACTATTCAGATTAGTACTTATCGCATGGCAAGCTTTGGCTTCATCCACAAACAAAATAGCAACTTCGATGACTTAAACCTGCTTATGAATGAAGAGACAAGAGACTGGTAAACAGATCATTGAGTTAAGTTTGTTCAATCTGAATTTTCATTGATTTTAACTTCAGCCCCCAGAAGAATTGGCTGCCCAATGACCGGGCCATTTTTTGCGATTCGACACTGCGTCTCTTTAACTGACAATTGCGCGGTCGTGCGACGCTGTACCTGACCTGTAATTTTTATAGGGACTGCGACATTATGGCGGACACATCGGACACTTTTGACACGTTTTTTGGACAATTGGCATTTATACAGCGATCAGTGCTATAAAAATGCACTGATTACTGTAAAAATGTCACTGGCGGGGAAGGAGTTAACACTAGGGGGCGATCTAGGGGTTAATTGTGTTCCCTAATGTGTGTTCTAACTGAAGGGGGATGGGACTGACCTAGAGGAAATTACAGATCGTGATTCCTAGCTATTAGGAACTCACAATCTGCCTTTCCTCACAGAACAGAACAGGGATTCGTGTGTTTACACACACACGTCCCTGTTCTGCCTCTCGTGCCCACGATTGCTCGCGGCCGGCGGTCATCGCGACCGCCGGTCACGAGCATTGGCACCCTCCCGCGATGCCTGCTAGCCCGCTTAAAGCGACCGACATACAGCTAGGACGGTTTTGCACAGAGGAGCCAACCTGCCGCATTATAACTGTGGTGGCTGGTCCATAAGCAGTTAAGATGTTGATATTACTTATGGAAAAGATGTGGATGTGGATATTTGATATGTCATACAGCTACATTAACCACCCTCTCTGCTAAGCAGCTAAGAAAAATGTGATTCAACGATTGTTCAGTAAAAATATATACACTGATCAGCCATAACATTAGGATGACCCACCTAATATTGAGTAGGTCCCCATTTTGCCTGCAAAACAACCTGGACCCATCGAGGCATGGATGCCACTAGACCTTTGAAGCTATGCACTGGTGTCTGTAATCCAGCTGTCAGTAGCAGATCCTTTCAATCCTGTAAGTTGCGAGGTGGGGCCTCCATGGACCGGACTTGTTTTTCCAGCATCACTGATGCTCGATTGGAATGAGATCTGGAGAAATTGGAGGCCAAGTCAACACCTCAAACTTGCCTTGTTCCTCAAACCATTCTTGAACCATTTTTGCAGTGCGGCAGGGTGCATTATCCTACTGAAAGAGGTTACTGCCATCGGGCAATACCGTTTCCATAAAGGGGTGCACTTGGTCAGCAACAATGTTTAGGTAGGTGGTACGTGTCGAAGTAACAACCACATGAATGGCAGGACCAAGGTTTTCCAGCAGAAAATTGCCCACAGTATCACACTCCCTCCTCCAGCTTGCCTTCTTCTTATACAGTATCCTGGTGCCATCTCTTCCCTGGGTAAGAGATGCATACACACCCTGCCATCCACATGATGTAAAAGAAAATTTGATTTCTCACACTAGGCCACCTTCTTCCATTGCTCTGTGGTCCAGTTCTGATGCTCACATGCCCATTGTAGGTGCTTTTGGCTGTGAGTCAGCATGGGAACCTTGATCAGTCTGAGGCTACACAGCCCCATACTCAACAAACTGTGATGCCCATTTTTATCTGCTTTCAACACATCAACTTCATAGGCATATTTATTTGCTGCCTAATACAGTATGCCCAACTTCCAGATGCCATTGTAAGGAGATAATCAATGTTATTCCCTGTTATTATCTGTTAATAATCTTAATGTTATGACTGATTGATGTACATACAGTGGAACCTCGGATTACGAGCATAATCCGTTCCAGGAGAATGCTCGTAATCCAAAGTACTCGCATATCAAAGCGAGTTTCCCCATTGAAGTCAATGGAAACGAAAATAATTAGTTCAGCATTGACTTCAATGGCATGTACTACCGCATGCGGCCAGAGGCGGGGGGCGTAGGAGAGCCTCGGAAACGGCCGAAAAGGCCAGAGGACACCTCGGCTGACCTCGGTAAACCTCGGAAAGGCTTCGTGCTGTGCTGTCCTCGGGCCTTTCCGTGCATTTCCGAATGGTGCCGATCGGCCACGTTTGGCTCTGCTCTGCTCCGGCCCCCCCATGCTTTGGCCTGAATCGTGCTCGTTTTGTGAGACAACACTCGCAAACCGAATTACGATTTTTAAAAATACAGTGGTCGTATTGCGAAACGCTCATTAACCGCGTTACTCGCAATCCGAGGTTCCACTGTAATGGTTTGCAACTATTTGTGGCTGTCCTTTTGCCTAAAACTATTTGCTGATATACACAGTCTGACTCTTTTGATGCTACATTATTTCAAGAGGAGTGTATTTTATTATTCTGGAAATAAAGCATAGCTCAACTGCATTATGTAAATTACAGAAGAAGAGGAGGGCAGAAGGATTTTTCTTGTCACTCATTCAAGTGCCGTCTACATTACATCCATTGAATGTTTTTTTGTGGAAGATAAATTGTATAGCTACCCCTAAAAATATTTATCTGGGGGTAAACAATGGCTTAACTTTCTTGGAATAGCAAGTCTATTTCCCAGATAGATAAACAATATTCCTTTGTTTAAACATACCCAAAAGGTAATATATATTTAGTCTTATATAAAATAAACTGATTCCTCTCTACTCCAGCTACATGACTCCATACGCACAAGGAGATAATCTATCTAGTATTTAATAAAGTAAATGACTTAAAGCCCAAAGTTGGGCACAGCCTTTTTATCACCCCCCACCACCACCATTTGCCTCCTTCTAAGACCATTTATCCAATCATGTGTAGGCAAAAATAATGGTCATGGGTCTTACACAGGGCCATCTTTAATATTGATTGGACCCTGAGCAAACATTTTCTTGCCCCCCCCATGCAAATTTTCTCTCCACCCCAACATTCCAAAAAACAAACACACACATAAACTTATGCATTAAATTGTATTGTAACTGTCTGCCCTCATGTTGTAAAGCGGTGTGCAAACTGTCGGCGCTATATAAATCCTGTACAATAATAATGATGATGGGTGGGGGGGTAGCGGAGTCCAGGAAGATGGGGGGGGTGAGTGATAGGGAAGTCCAGGATGATGGGGGGATAGGGGAGTCCATGATGATGGGGGGATAGGGGAGTCAAGGATGATGGGGGGGAGGGGGAGATAGAGGAGTCCAAGCTGACACACAGGGATTGAGAGTGTGTACTGTGAGGTGTTTGTATCATACAGGGCACAGAAAAAAAAATCAGCACAAGGGGCAGTACTTGCTCCCCCCAAAGTAACCATCTATTGGTCACAACTTTGCACACCACTTTGCTTACCTCTGCACCCTCACCCACAGTTCACCTTTGTACCCCCCTCCATCCACAGCTCACCTCTGTACCCCCTCCATCCACAGTTAACCTTTGTATTCCACGTCCACGTCTGTACCCCTCCATCCACAGCTCACTTCTGCATCCCCTGTCTACCTCTGTACCACCCCTCATTCACAGCTCACATCTGTACCCCTCTACCCACAGCTCACTTCTCTATCTCCCGTCCACCTCCTGGTGTTACAGCAGGACAACGACCCAAAGCACCTGTCAAAAAGCACCCAGAAATGGTTTAAGATAAAGCGCTGGAGAGTACTGAACTGGCCAGCAATGAGTCCAAATCTAAATCCCATAAATTACCAGTGGAGAGATCTCAAAACAGCAGTTGGGAAAAGGAACCCTTCCAATGTGAGAGACCTGGAGCAGTTGGTGAAAGAAGAGTGGTCCCAAATTCCATGAGAGAGGTGTAAGAAACACATTGATTATTTTTTCCAAGGGGTGTGCTACCAAATATTAAATTGAGGGTGTCAATAATTTTGTCCAGTCATACCAATACACACAATAGAAATAAACCTGAGAATACTGAACATTTGTAATTGCAACAATCTTCTGGGCATTAGAAATGCAGGGGTGCCAATATTTTTGGCCACGGGTGTACATAAATTAATAAAAGCTGACCATTTTAAGCACCTTTGGCAGTGTTGAATAGTTTGTCTCAACCCTCTAACTGACAGTTTTGCTGAACAGTGTGGTCTGTTAAAGAATATTAAAAAATAACAGACTTAAGCCCTGTACACAAGATCGGATTTCCGATGGAATCAAATCCGATGGATTTTTCCATAGGAATTCCGATGAAGCTAACCTCCGACCGTCCCAAACACCGTGACGTAAAACACGTATGGGAAGTTCAAATCCAATGGTTCCACCCTTTGGGCTGCTTTTGCTGATTTTGCGTTACCACGTGTTAGTAAAAGTTTGGTGAGAGCCGATTGGCACTTTTCAGTCTCTGTGCTTTTCAGTCTGTTACAGCATGACAAATGTGCTATCTCCATTACGAACGCTAGTTTTACCAGAACGAGCGCTTCCGTCTCCTAATTCAGTCTGAGCATGCGTGGGTTTTTTCTCCGATGGAGTTCCACACAGATGATTGGAATTTCCTATCGTTTTTTTTTACATCGGAAAAATTTAAAACATGTTCTATTTTTTTTAACGAAATAAGTCAGATGGGGCCCACACACGATCGGTTTGTCCCATGAAAACAGTCCATTTTGCACTTGAGGCTGGCAGACAGTAAAACCCTGCAAGCACTATTGTTTTGTGCGTTTTTTTTGTGTGTTTTCATTGAAGTCTATGGAACCAAAAATGCAACCTGCTGTGGGAAAAAAAGTCCCTGACGCTTTCCAATCAAAAAATGCACAGGGGTATAACGCACAGATTTGAACATGACCCATGGGAAAGCCATGTTAAATGGACTCTAGTGCATTCCTGCAAAACTGAAAACGCACTGAAAAATGCATAGGTCTGAACCAACTGATCCCCTTTATCTGGAATGGCAGTGGCTAGAGGTGTACACATGCCACAGCTGTGATGCATTGTGCCTGCAAAAGGAATTATACCCCTTGTCACACACAGTGACCCGCCTGCCAAAATGGACCCATTCAGATGAATATAAGTATGTTGAAACCACGCACAATGCATGCAGTAGTATAACATTTAGGGGGTTAAGGCCGGGTTCACACTAGTTTGATGCGAAAACCCTGCGGATTCCCGCATCGCACCCGACTCGCACAGCAGTTTACACTTCCATATGCGAACTGCTGGGAAGTGTCATACAACATACCCCCATTTCAGCTCGCATATAGCACTGCGAACTGACAGTTCGGACATGAATCGGATCACATAGGTGTGAACACCCATGCAATCCAATTTTGGTGCAGACCAAAAAAGGGTCCTGTGCGTGTTCGGTCCAAATGCGGTGCGATATCAGCCATACTATCTGCATGGCTGAAATCTCATTGCACGGACATCGCATGTGATTTGCACTGCAGTGCGGTGCGAATCACATGCGATCTCGCACCAGTGTGAACCCAGCCTAAAACAGGTGGTGAGAAGGCAATACAATGCCTCCTCACCACCTGTCAAATGCTCACTGGAGAGCAATTCAAATGCAGATAGATCTTCAGACAACAAAGCAAGTTTAAACAAAGCCTTACTGGTCAGATCAACAGATACAAATAAACCCAAAGCAGCCTAAAAAGGGAAACTAATGCAGCCATCATTTTTATGAATTGTTGATTGTTTTTGTGTTTAATATAATTTTAAAGTGGTCACAGAAATAGGATGGGCATTTCCAGATGCAGTGCAATTAGACTTTTTTTTTCTAAATTCTGCATTCTTATGATGTATGAATGACCATACGAAATGACCTAGATTTGCGAATGTCATCTAAAAAAGAATAAGTTGGACTTTTTTGTAAAATTTCTATAGTCCTTTTTTAACATTTTGTTAGAAACACTCTAAGATGTACAGTATATTACCATTGCTTGGTGATAATTAACAAGTAGTATTGGTAGAGCACTTGTATTGTAGTTACATTGTTTTTAGTCTTTTATGCCGCGTACACATGATCGTATTTTCCTTGGGAAAAACCTGGATGTTTTTTCCGATGGAATTCCGTTCAAGCTTGGCTTGCATATACACGGTCACACAAAAGTTCTCTGAACTTTCAACCTTCAAAAACGCAGTGGCGTACAACACTACGACGAGCCGAGAAAATTAAGTTCAATGCTTCCGAGCATGCGTCAAATTGTTTCCAGGCATGCGTCGGAATTTTGCGTGTCGGAATTGCTACAGACGATTGCAATTTCCGATTTGAATTTTTTTTCGTCTGAAAATTCAAGAACCAGCTCTCAATCATTTGTTGGCGGAAATTCCGACAGAAAAAGTTGGATGGAGAATACACATGGTCGGAATTTCCATCCAAAAGCTCACATCGGACTTTTCTTGTCGGAATTTCCCATCGTGTGTACGCGGCATAAGACGGCAACATTATTTTGTATATAATTGTCAACTGACATCACCTTTTTAAGATGGCCAGGCTTTAAACCAATTTTTATGGATCTGTTTGAATCTTCTCCCATTTAAGAATTATCAAGTTTGATTCAAACGATCATTCTCTTATGTTTATGTCCATCTCTGCTAAAAACCCAGCTACCTGTCCATGGTGGGGAATATTCTATACACTTTGCTTACACTTGGTTGGTCTCTTTAGGAAAAGTACATCATACCTAGTGTCCATTTACACCTTGCCATCAAGGTGATTTGTATGCATTGTTTTTGAATAGCACAGCAATGCTGCATGCGTTGCAGCATACCACAATTGAATTTAATACATTGCCATGAGTTTTCTTGTACTGTGTTGAAAAAAATGCTACATGTCAATTTTTTGTCCATTCTGGTGTGTTGACAACCCATTCATTTGATAGGCTGCCTTAATGTAATGCTTGTGTGTTAAAACATGCACCAGAAGGGCGATATATAAATATGCCCTTAAAAACAGGAACATAGTAGAACAACTCTACTGTACATGCTGGTTGAACAATGATATTTCCTGTAGAAACTTTTCAACCTTTTCTGCATAAGTGAAGAACAAGTATTTTACATCTTATCTGTGATGGTTAAATAAAATTAATTTTGGCCTAGTAAAAATATTTGTAATATTATTTTTGCAGCTTCACTGGGAAAGTAAAACAATTTAATTGGCTGGCCAGGAATATTTCTCTTTTAATGAAGCCCTATGGCGTATCCATGTGTGAACATGTCCATTCTTTTACATTGAAACTGTAATTGTTCACCCATCTGTTCTCAATTTCTCTGGGCAACAATGTAATCTTTATATCCACTTCCAGCCCTCACATTGGCACAGCTTACTCCTTATTAAGACTAACATGCCTGATTATTAAATATCATTCTTCATTTTCAGAGTTTTTTTTTCTCAGTAATTATATTTGAACATAACTGTGTGAAGATATAACACCTTCATATGGCCCAATGAAATCTAGGACATCAAAGTATCTGTGATCCCACTGGGACGAATAAAAAAAAAAGATATATAACGTTGCTGTCAACCCACTCTATGGTGGTAGTTAATACGGTTGTGCATAATCAGTCCTCATAAAGGTAAACATTCTATTTTATTACAAAAAGTTGGCAGGGTCAAGGAATGGTTTCTATTATGGAAACTACAGGTGGATATAAGTGAAACATACTTCTACACAAACGTCATGGGCAATATATTGCTGGTGGTTTTGTCACGTAATCTGTTGAAATGAACTGCAAGCTAAGAATCACTTATAACCTGTTGGTTTAGTTACTAAGGATATCATGAGCTTTTAGAGTTTAGATTCTTAGTCAAGTATAATAAGGTAATGACACAAACAATGTGTACACTACGCAGTAGGGCCATGTATAGAAATGATGATGCTCTGGCCATACGTATCATATTTATAGAGAAGTAAACTTTACATTCACTAAACATTCTTTTTAAGTGAATCAATCACCGTAATTTAGGACACATGCACCAAGAAAATTTACCTGAACATTGCTTTCTAAACATTCTTCTTAAAAAAAAAAAAAGCCTTTTATTGCAAACTCAGTTCCCTACATCCTTCTTGAAGTATAAGTTATCTTTTGACTGCAGTAAACATTTCCTGAATCCCCCTACCGTTTCTTGCTTCGTCACAAATACCCAGAGGTAGACCGTAAAGATAGACTAAGTAAGGAAAAGAATAACAAAACAGAAAGTCACAGTATATACACTCACCGGCAGCTTTATTAGGTACACCTTGCTAGCACCGGGTTGGACCCCCTTTTGCCTTTAGAACAGTGGCGGCTGGTGCTCAATAATTCTGGGAAGGCGGCAAACCAACACCACCCCCCATCCCCTCGTCAGGTGACGAGGCCCTTCCACACCCCCCCGGGGGGGGGAATGAATGCAGAGAAATAAATGTGGGGAAATGGATGCAGTGAACACCCCCTTGCCCCCCATGAGACGGACGGCCTCCTTACCTGCCCAGGATGACTCCAATCACCCCCCCTCCCCTGTCCGAGCTGGGGAGTGCTGGATGGCATCCATGTCACAGTGGTGGCTGGTGGGTCGGTTGGTCTTCTCCTCCAGCTGTGCTCTCCTCTCTCCTCCTCCTCCTAGGCATCCAATAGGATTGTCTGACATTATGGGCAATCAGGAAACGGGTCTCACGGGGAGGAGATTTAGTGTGAAAATTTATTCTCTATTGTCACACAACTGGGTGGGCTTAGAGCACAGTGCTCTGTGCCCAGAGACCACCCTTCTTTGAAGCCTATTAGAGCCTCTGGCTCTAATCATGTACTTAAACCCCCCCCCATTGGAATCCATGTGTCTGGCATCCCTGTATGTAAATTAGGGGGTGGAACGCATGGAAGGGGGCGGCGCCCTGGTCGCCCCTAATAGATGAGCTTCCACTGCTTCAGAACTGCCTTAATTCTTTGTGGCATAGATTCAACAAGGTGTTGGAAACATTCCAGAGATTTTGGTCAATATTGACATTATAGCATCAGGTAGTTGCTGCAGATTTGTCGGCTGCACATCCATGATGCTAAACTCCCGTTCCACCATATTTTGGATTGCGGTCTGGTGAATGTGGAGGCCATTGGAGTACAGTGACCTCATTGTCATGTTCAAGAAACCAGTTTGAGAGTTTGAAATGATTAGCCATCAGAAGATGGGTACAGTGTAGTCATAAAGGGATGTACATGGTCAGCAACAATACTCAGGTAGGCTGTGGAGTTTGAACAATGCAAAATTTGTACTAAGGGGCCCAAAGTGTGCCAAGAAAATATCCCCCACACTATTACACAACCACCACCACTAGCCTGGACCATTGATACAGGGCAGGATAGATCCATGCTTTCATGTTGTTTACGCCAAATTCTGATCCTACCATCTGAATGTTCCAGAAGAAATTGAGACTCATCAGACCAGGCAAAGTTTTTCCAATCTTCTTTTGTACAATTTTGGTGAGCCTGTGTGAATTGTAGCCTCAGTTTCCTGTTCTTAGCTGACAGGAGTTGCACCCAGTGTGGTTATCTGCTGCTGTAGCCCATATGCTTCAAGGTTCGATGTATAATTTTATTAAGAGATGGTATTCTGCATACCTTGGTTGTAACGAGTGGTTATTTGAGTTACTGTTGCTTTTCTATCATCTCTTTCTATCCCCTTTCTTCCCCATTCTGATGTTAGGTTTGAACTTCAGCAGGTCGTCGTCACCACATCTAGATGCCTAAATGGATTGAGTTGCTGCCATGTGATTGGCTAATTAGCAAGTTTGTGTCACCAAGCAATTGAACAGGTGTACCTAATAAAGTGGCCGGTGAGTGTACACTGTCAAGCCTCGTACACACGACCGAGTTTCTCGTCGTAAAAAACACGTCGTTTTTTTTGACGAGATTCTTGTTAACCTTGACGAGTTTCTCGTCAAGCTTTCCATGCGTACACACTGACATTTCAAAATTTCCTCGTTGTTCTCCGCGGTCACGTCCAGCACGTACGACGGCACTATAAAGGGGAAGATCGATTTCCCTGGCGCCACCCCTTGGGCTGCTTTTGCTGATCTCGTGTTACCGCGTGTGAAGTAAAAGTTTGGGAAGAGACGATTCACGCTTTTCAGTCTTCCTGCTTTCAGTTTGTTTTCTGCGGTTCAGTTTGTGCTTGTGGGTTCGTATCTTGTCTTTCAGGGCGTCTCGGCAGGTCGTATCTGTTTTACAGTGCGTTCTTGCCCGTTCGTTTCTGATTTTCAGTTCATTATTCATAGGCCTTGCTGTTCTAAAGTGCGTTCTGTTCTGTACGTTCTGATAAGACGACCGTTTCCTAGCCATGTCGCCTGTACGTTCTCGTCGTCGAGTTCGTGCTGTGCGGGCGCTTGGTGTTGGTCTGCTTGTTTTGGACCAAGACCAGTCCATGAACGGGATGAGGAGGAGTTCGTGGACCAAGAATTGGTTGCTCCAGCGGGACCAATTCTGCCATATCCCTCTGCTGTGGGAGATCGTCGAGAATAATCCTGAGGACTTCAGGAATTTTCTGCGGATGTCTGACCCCGTTTTTCAGCAACTGTTGGCTTTGGTGTCCCCCTATATTACCATGGCAGGACACCGTTATGCGGGAAGCCATAAGTGCTGAGCAGAGGCTCATCGCCACGTTACGTTACCTGGCGACAGGGAGAAGTCTTCAGGACTTGAAGTTCACGACAGGCATCTCCCCCCAGGCTCTGGGCCTCATAATCCCAGACACCTGTTCTGCCATTATACAAGTCCTGCAGGAGGACTATATTAGGGTAAGTTTTCTCCATTAACATCACATTTTATGTATTTCATGTATGCTAATGTATTTTATTTCTTTCATCCTTCCCTAATTACCATGATTGTAATATGCTGAGAATGTCCCCTTTGTCCCCATGCATGCTGGAAGCTTTAAAATGCCCCTTTTTTCTCCTCCATGCATATTTCCCTTCACTAACCTTTCCAGCAGTGGCGCCTGTTGCTCCAAATGTTTGGGGGTTCAACCCCCAATTTAGGACCTAAACTTCCTTCTTTTTTGCGACTGTGCCTATTAAATGCCACCAGTTGCCCCCTCCAATGCAGCCATTTTGCCCCTTCCAATGCAGCCATTTTGCCCCTTCCAATGCAGCCATTTTGCCCCTTCCAATGCAGCCATTTTGTCCATTCCAATTCAGCCAGTTTCCCCCCAGCCCTGCACTTACCTTCTTCTGGTCCGCGCCATCCTTCTTCTGTCCTTGATGTCTTTTCCTGCCCTCGATGTTGCATCAGCCAATCATGTTACCGTTAAACAGACTTGGTGAACATGATTGGCAGAGCAGCCTGTCAGTGTTTAGCCAAGGAATGTCCCCCCCCCCTGCGTCCCCTATTTCATTTTTAGCAAGCCAATTACATCCCCCAGGCTGTAATTTGCAAGCCTATTTGCCCCCCTGTTTCTGATATGCAATTTTCACCACAAAAATGCTGCAGTTATTCATATGTCCGTCGCTCAACAGGGGGCCATCCACCTGAATAGTGGGCGGCATTGACAATACATAGGTTAATGCAAGGCATGAACCTATGTATTGTTCTGAGTGACGGGCGCAGGATAGAGGGGGCAGTGCTCCAGCGCCCACTCTGGACACACCGCCACTGCAATGCTATCCTGTGGCCAAACACATCTACCCCCCCCAAATTGGGTTATAATGGACCATCAGAGGGGGTGATGAATATGAAACTTGAGCCTTCCATTATACTTATTAAAAACACCTTAAACGGAGAATTTGATTGAGGTTGGGCTCTAATGTATTTTCTTATAATCTGCTTGCAATGTTATAATTTAAATTTCTAATTTTATTTCATCTTGTTTGACTCCCCAGCTTCCTTCCACGCCACAGGAATGGCAGACTGTGGCATCGGAGTTTGCCACGCGGTGGGACTTACCCAACTGCGGTGGTGCCATAGACGGGAAGCACGTCCGCATCGTGCCGCCACCCCATTCTGGGTCCTACTACTACAATTACAAGGGGTTTCATAGCATTGTGCTGATGGCGGTGGTGTCAGCACGGTATGAATTCCTCTATGTTGATGTAGGGAAGAATGGCCGGATGTCCGATGGGGGATCCTTCATCCAGACGGAGTTTGCCCTCCGTCTCCAGAGTGACGACCTTGCATTGCCACTGGATGCAGGGAATGTTGAAGGACTCCCCTTTGTTTTTTGGGCTGATGAAGCCTTCGGACTCGGACCGCACCTCATGAGGCCATTTCCACAGAGGACCCTGACCCCAGAGAAGAGGGTGTTCAATTACCGGCTGGCCAGGGCCCGAAGAGTCGTAGAAAATGCCTTCGGGATAATGGCCAGCCGGTTCCGCCTTTTTATTACTCCAATCCACTTGGCGGAGTACAAGATAAACTATGTCGTTTTATGCTGCTGTGTGCTCCATAATTTTCTTTGCCGAAAATCAAGTACTTATATGGCCGGACTTTCCCATGCTAATCCCCTGCCGGGCCTCGAATCTGCCTGTCCTGGCTTGCCCCCCCAAAATGCCCGTGAGGTTCGGGATAAATATATGGACTATTTCACGGGTAGGGGGGCAATTCCTATGCCAGGCCATGACTAAAGTTTCGTGCATAAAGAACTCATTAAAATTCATTTTAAATCTTGTAACTTTGTTTGTTTCCTGTCTCCTAGTTTGTCTTACTGCATTTGTATTGCCAAGTTTTTTTTCCTTTAGTAAATAACAACCATTTCACTATGAAACCCAAACAAATACACAAATAAGGTTAGAGCGTATTTGAAAAAGAAGCTACACTTTGTTTGTGTTCAAACATTTTACTCTGTGCACATTCACACACATGGTATATTTTTTTATTTATTTTTTTGGCTGTCCACAAACCGCCAATTTTTTTTAATGAAAATACAAAACTATCAGTTGCATTCCAAAAAGTACAACATTGGATACCTCTGAGCAATATGAGACATTCACTTACACAAAAATATGTCTCTATGTGCCCGTCCTAATATGGGGTCTTGGCACCCCTGGCCCAGCCAAAAATTGAATATGCACACATTTTGTTGTAATTTCCAATAGGGATTTTAGACTCCTGATCCCTATTGTCAACATGTGCCATCTGCCATCAGGGGTGATCAATGGACGTGTTTTGTGGGTGCAACCCCTTCTTCAGTTCACCTACTTGAGATACGAGGAAGGGGTTGCACCCCCAAAAGCCGTACATGGATATCCCCTGATGGCAGATGGCACATGTTGACACACTGTGTGCATATTCAATTTTTGGCTGGATTGATTGTCAAAAAGAGATTAAAAGGGGGAAGAACAAACTGTAACAAAAAATAGGGGTTTTGATGCCTTATTCAATTCTCCCCAAAACATCTAGGATGTCTTTAAAGGTTTGATCCATCACATAAATTCTTTGTTTAATTCTGTCCAGTTCTGTGCTACATTCCATCACTTGCTGTATTATTTGTAGGGCACTGTCAGCAGAGAAACGTGTACTTTCTTTCACCACAACATTTACATCCCCTAAAAACAAAATAAAAAGGTATTATAACTCTGCAGGCCTACATCTCTTACCTGAAGCTGTGGTGACAGATACTGACCTGTTGTGGTGACCAGTTCCACAACGTCATCCACTTCTCCTTCCTGCACTTCTCCTTCCTCCACCTCTTCAACTTCCTCAACATCCTTAGGTTGTGGGTCTTTGTGAGGTTGGGGTTGTGTCGAAGCTGTGGGGTTCCTGTGCTGCCTGGAGTGTTCTCCTCCCAGTCTTCTCTCCCCTATGAGAATCAAACAAAAGGTCTATTTATCACACTGAAATTCTCTATGAAAACTAAAAACAGCCTAAATTGCTTGGAAGTGGGGTACAAGTGTGTGTTTGTGTGGAATTTCCACATGAAGACATTATTTCTTCACAAAAATATGTTTAGTATTCACCTTTGGCTGTCAATTTTTAGACATGGAGGCACCACAAAAATTCACTGATGCACCTGTGTGGGACCCCCAAAAAAGGCGGTTCTGTTGGCCCACACTATAGTGCTCAAAAGTACAGATGTGGAACCAGCTGCTGAGTGTCCTCTCCTTTACACTGATTAAAGTTTGCATTTCATTCTCTTTACAAACACATCATCTAGCCAACAATGTAAGAACAACAAATGAATCAAAACAGGCAGATGTCTAATTTAATTGAACCCTGTAAAATAATCAAAAAACGAGGATAGTGGCCGAACGATGTGTCTGTAACGAACGATTACTGTGCCAAACCAATTTCAAACTATGACATTTTGTAAGGTAGTGCAATAGAAAAAAAAAATACATGGAGCAACATGTAAGTTGAGAAATACATTAATAGCGTAAAATTAGAACAAGTACTTACTTTTTCCTAGCATTCTCTTAATGCTCCTTAACTGCTCCGGCTCCCTCAGTTTGAGGTCTGACCACCTCTTTCTGAGCTGCTCATTTGAGCGTTTCACCCGAAAATTCTTCTTCAGACTCTTCACGACTTTCTTCAGAATTTTGGCCTTCCTTCGATTAGGTTTGCTATACGGCCATGCTTTGCGTCATAATTCCGACTTTAGCAAGATGTCCACCATCTCCGCCATCTCCGCATAAGACATATTAGATGCCTTGAATCTCCTCCTTGATCGTGACGTTTCCTCAGTCTCCGGGCTTGTCTCCTCCTTGTTATTTGAGGAATTATCAGACACCTGCTGTGAATCCGCCATATCTGTCTGCGCGCCGAAAGAGAAGGGGCGGGGAAAAGATGTTAGTTAGAACGTCATGGGCGGGAGACGTGTGCGGAGCGACGTGTGCGTAGTTTCACGCATGCGTGGTGTATATATAGCAAACACACATGTGACTATACTACGTTCAGTGTGCGGAGAGAGGAGTTCAAGTGACGGACGTGCGAATGAAGGTATGTGATTTTGTGACTTTGATAAATTGTTGCCCTATACTGTCTTGAGAATGTTGGAGGATATATATGGTGAATAAGATTTTAAGGAGGTTAGACTGTGTGCCTCACATTAGTTATATAATTTTTATTTTACTTGCAGACCAAAAATGAATGTCTTTATAAGCGACAAAGAATTCCTTGCAGAATTTATAGACCGGGTAAGGGAGCTGCCCGCTCTGTGGGAAACCAAAAACCCCATCCATAAAAAAAGGGGGTACGAAAAGCAGCGCTGGAGAGCCTGCTCCCATTTGTGCAGACCAAGGTGCCCACAGCCACAGCAAAACAGGTGGACACTAAAATTGGGAGCTTGAGAGGCACATACCGGACTGAACGCTCTAAGGTGCTGGCTTCTCAGAGGTCAGGAGCAGCAGCAGATGATGTGTATGTCCCCAATTTGTGGTACTACAGCAGGATGTCCTTTCTGGATGACCACATTGAGGCAAGGCCATCACTCTCCACTCTTCCCCCCAGACTTCCCTGCAGCCAACCTGAGCCTTCTCTGGAGCAAGAGGAGACAGCCATCCTGGATGAACCTGATTTGGCCATCTGGAGCCAGGTATAGTATTTAAAACAAATGTATTGGGATAAACGTAATGTTTGAAAAATAAGTCAAAATGAAAATCATAAACTATTTTGGGTTCCACAAGTAAAAACAAGATCTCGAGACATTAGTCTGCCCTAAATTGGGTGCCCAAATAGTCAATCTGATGTAGTCGAAAAAACATTTAATTGTTTTCTTGATTTACATTCAAATTGCTACATTCATGATCTGAAAGTTGTATGAAAATACTAAAACAAAATATTAAACTATGTCCCTTTTTCATACACAGGATGAAATCAGCCAGGAGGAGGGTCAGGAAACTGTCAGGCAGGAGGAGGCAGGGCCCAGTGGCAGCCAGGAGGTGGCAGGGCCCAGTGGCAGCCAGGAGGTGGCAGGGCTCAGTGGCAGCCAGGAGGTGGCTGGCCCAAGGAGAACCACGAGATCACAGGTGCCTCCCATCCGCCTTCCAAAAAGAAGCAGGAGGGACAGGACCACCAGTGAGGCAGCAATGGCCCTTATTAGAGAGGCCCATGCCACCCTCCAGGAGCCCACATCCCCTGAAGAGGCCATTGCCGGCCTAGTGGAGGCAAAGTTCAAGGTGATGGGCATGGAGCAACGCCTCCTATGCGAGCCCCTGCTCATCACCTTGCTGAACAAGGGGTGATTGAGAGAATTACCCCCAATACGGCCATATGTGAGGTGGCACAACTATCCCAACCTCAACCTCCTCCTCCACCTCCACCTCCACCTTCTTCTTCTGCCCCACCCCCTTCTCCTCCACCTCCTCCTCCACCTTCTTCTTCTGCCCCACCCCCTTCTCCTCCACCTCCTCCTTCACCTTCTTCTTCTGCGCCACCTCCTCCTCCACCTTCTTCTTCTGCGCCACCCCTTTCTCCTCCACCTCCTCCTCCTCCTGACAGCAGTACCCCTCCAGTGGCCCAGCCTCCAGCCACACGAAGAAGGAAGGCTGCAGGGAAGGCTTCAGGGAAGGCTGCAGGGAAGGCTGCCAAGAAGACGAGGAAGTGATGGCCTTGCTTCATTGTGGTCGGACAGAAGGCAGCCTGTTGTAGTACCACACACTTGGGACATATATATCACCTGCTGCTGTTCCTGACCTCTGGGAGGCCAGCATCAGATTGTGCTCAGAACTGTTGGCCTTCTCAAGCTCCCAATTTTTGTGTCCACACAGGGTTGATGTGTGCTCTGGGGTCCGTGGGATGCACAAATGGCAGCAGGTTCTCCAGCGCTGCCTTCTCTTTATTTTTAAAAAAAACATGAATAAATGTTTTTTTGGTTTAAGTTCATACTTGACTATGTTTATTTTTTCAAATTTTTAATTTAGCTAAGGAGTAAGCAGATACATTTGACAGCAAAAAAAAGGGACAGATAACAACCCCAAAAAAATTATAAAAAAAAATAATAAAAAAATATAGGGTGTAAAATTAAGACAAAAAAAATTAAAAGATACAATGGGAGATCACTATCAAAACATTGCCAAATTACAATTAACATCTGTTTGAAAACGAAAAAAAAAAATATTCAGAAGATCTTGCACGATATAATACACCTAAATCTACTTAAGAGCAGCATGAAAAAGGTTAAAAATATATAGTCATAACTCTGTGTGAATATCAGCAGCAAAACAAGTTCATTCGTTTGGATTAATGTAACATTCTAAAGAAGATTTCAATGCACAACATTTAAACGATGCAATAATTTACAGCGTGACGAATGTGCTATCTCCATTACGAAGGCTTTATTTAGCAGAAGATGCGCTCCCGTCTCATACTTGATTCTGAGCATGCGCGCTTTTGGAAGAGTCGTAAAAGCATACACACGAACCATTTTCTCGTCACAAAACAGGCCGACGAGAAACACGACGAGGAAATCTTGAATCCTGACGAGAAAATAGAGAGCAGGTTCTCTATTTTCTCGTCGAGATTCACGGCAGTTTTCTCGTCGTAAAACCATACACACGAACGGTTTTCTCGACAATAAAGCTCTCGCGGCACTTTTCTTGCCAGTTTTGGACGAGAAACTTGATCGTGTGTACGAGGCTTCAGGCTTGATTCTGCCCCCTCTATTCCTGCTGCCCTAAGATCTAGTCCATGAGTGCCTTGTGGTAAACACCAGGGTTGCCAACTTTCAATAAATTTACAAACAGTTTGTAAAATCCATAATTGTTGCATCTGTCCATGAATGTCAGTTACCGACATGCAGCCTACATGTCTGTAATGGACATTCATGGACAGATGCATAAAGTACGGATTTTACAAACTGTTTGTATATTTACTGAAAGTTGGCAACCCTGGTAAACACAGCCCTGCTGCAAAGTATGTTGACTGCCCCTGACCTTTCTAAAATACTCTGTTTTAGTATAGCCAGGACAAGGTTGGAAAGTGGGAATGATGAGGACCTGAATCAAATGATGAATAAATATAAGATACATTATTCATCTGTACTGAAAATTTGTTGGAAAGTGATGGACCACATGAATATAAAATGTAGTGCCGTGGAGGCCAGGAAAAAAGGTTTTATAGTACATGGTAACTGTAAACCATCCATTATCAATTTTAGCCCTATAAATGAGAGATTACCGTATGTTCCTTGAAAAGTGAAAGGAACGTTTTTTTAATTTACATCATGATAGAAGATCAAAGAACAGTTAAATGAGATACTTGAAAAGATGTGTAAAAATGCTCCCAAAATAGTGTGAAAATAATCGTGAGAATAAGAATGCAAATTTTAATGAGAAACAATATGTCAACTATGCAAAGGTACACAAGTGAGGAAGGTAATAATAATGTATAAAGGGCAAAGCATCTGGATAAGTCGCTGACAAAATGAATGTGATGAAAGTTGTAAAATATAATAGTGACATACTAAACATAACAAGCTTTAGTGGAACAGGCTATGTTACTCATCACTTTGGTTAGAATAAGATATAAACAATACAATAAGAGATAAGAGGGGAAATATATGGAAAATGTAAAAAAGGTATCCGGAAAAAATATAGACTGAAAGTCGAAAGTAGGCTGGAGAAAGGTGATTCAGATGAATGTGATCAAAATTGCTAACCCAGTATGCTTACTGTTGAGGTTTGAAAGAAAAAGTAAAAAAAAAAAAGGGCTGGTAAAATTGCCAGGGAGTAATGATGGAGAAGATTATTATCCAGACATAGACTGGGTGGAAGGAACCGCGCATTCGGCTAATGGCCCATACACACGATCCGAATATCGTGCTAAAACTGTCGTCCGAGGAAGAATCGTACAATAATCGGATAGTTAGTACAGAGCTTTCGAGAGCCAATCACGACAATTCATCCGATATTAGTCGATCGGACAAGCACGAAAATTTTCCTCGTACGATACCAGATCGTACGATTTTTGTTTAGTCAGTACAGTTGTCGTCCGAAAATACAATACAAATACATTACAACACATGACATCACTTCCGATTTTTTTTTCTGTCGTACGAGAATTTTCGGGACTTTAGTAACCTATTTAATTTTTACTTGCAACTATTAAGCGAAAAAAGTCAGGCGATCTGTCGTCTGATTTTCCGATCATGTGTACGGGCCATTAGGCTCGCCATTTCCTAAATCTCTTACAGGATAATTTTATGGGTCAGATGGTAAATGCACCAACAAGAAACAATGCGTTACTAGACCTACTGATTACTAACAATACAGACCTGATTACAGATGTGGAAATACGGGGCAATTTAGGAAACAGCGACCACAGGTCAATTAGTGTCAGTATAAATCAGACAAATAGGAAACACAAGGTTAATACAAAGACACTGAATTTCATAAGAGCCAACTTCCATAAACTATGCTCCTTGCTAGAAGATATTAAATGGGATAAAATCCTAGGAACAAAGAACACGGAGGAAAAATGGTTGTGCTTTAAGAGCATACCAATGGGAAATAAATTTAAGGGCTAACAAAAGTCCTGGGTGGCTTAACTCCATTGTAAAAATGCATATAAAAGCAAAGGAGAAGGCCTTCAAAAAATAGAAGGCTGAGGGATCATCGTCAGCATTCCACCTTTACAAAGAATGCAACAAGAAATGTAAGGGTGCAATCAGGGTGGCTAAGATAGAACACGAAAGGTACATAGCGGAGGAGAGCAAACAAAATCGCAAGAAATTCTTTATGTACATAAATAGTAAAAGGGGAAGTTCAGATCATATTGGCCCCATAAAGAATGATGATGGGAATCTGGTTACAAAAGACGGAGAGATGGAGAAGGTATTAAATTTATTCTTCGCCTCAGTCTTCACAAGGGAAAACGAGGGGATTCAATAACCAAGACTGCAATGTCTATCCACATGACACGTCTCAGGAAGCACCCTCATGACTAACAGAGGATAGAATTAGGAATAGACTTGAAAAACTTAACACTAACAAGTCACCGGGACCAAAAAGCTTGCACCCGAAGGTCCTTAAGGAACTCAGTCAAGTAGTTGCCACTTGCCAGACCATTGTTCCTTATTTTTAAGAACAGTCTACTGACTGGTATGGTACCAGAAGATTGGAGAAAAGCCAATGTAGCACCAATATTTAAAAAAGGACCCAGTTAGCCTAACATCAATAGTTTGCAAACTCTTGGAGGGGTTGATGAGGGACTATATACAAGATTTTTGTAATGAGAACAGTATCATTAGCAGTACTCAGCATGGATTCATGAAGAATTGTTCTTTGCCAAACCAATCTATTAACCTTCTATGAGGAGGTGAGCTGCCATCTAGATAAAGGAAGGCCCGTAGATGTGGTGTATCTGGATTTTGCAAAGGCATTTGATACAGTTCCCCATAAACGTTTACTGTACAAACTAAGATCTGTCAGAATGGATCAATGGGTGAGTACATAGACTGAAAACTGTCTACAGGGACGAGTTCAAAGGGTAGTGATAAATGGGGAGATGGTGCATGCGTGGAGTCTAGCAGTGCAGTCATGCAGAGTTAGAGCTCCACACCGTTCATCGTCATGCAGAGTTAGAGCTCCACACCGTTCATCGTCAGCATTCCACCTTTACAAAGTCACTGGGACCAAATAGCTTGCACCCGAAGGTCCTTAAGGAACTCAGTCAAGTAGTTGCCAGACCATTGTTCCTTATTTTTAAGAACAGTCTACTGACTGGTATGGTACCAGAAGATTGGAGAAAAGCCAATTTTTTTTTCTGTCGTACGAGAATTTTCGGGACTTTAGTAACCTATTTAATTTTTACTTGCAACTATTAAGCGAAAAAAGTCAGGCGATCTGTCGTCTGATTTTCCGATCATGTGTACGGGCCATTAGGCTCGCCATTTCCTAAATCTCTTACAGGATAATTTTATGGGTCAGATGGTAAATGCACCAACAAGAAACAATGCGTTACTAGACCTACTGATTACTAACAATACAGACCTGATTACAGATGTGGAAATACGGGGCAATTTAGGAAACAGCGACCACAGGTCAATTAGTGTCAGTATAAATCAGACAAATAGGAAACACAAGGTTAATACAAAGACACTGAATTTCATAAGAGCCAACTTCCATAAACTATGCTCCTTGCTAGAAGATATTAAATGGGATAAAATCCTAGGAACAAAGAACACGGAGGAAAAATGGTTGTGCTTTAAGAGCATACCAATGGGAAATAAATTTAAGGGCTAACAAAAGTCCTGGGTGGCTTAACTCCATTGTAAAAATGCATATAAAAGCAAAGGAGAAGGCCTTCAAAAAATAGAAGGCTGAGGGATCATCGTCAGCATTCCACCTTTACAAAGAATGCAACAAGAAATGTAAGGGTGCAATCAGGGTGGCTAAGATAGAACACGAAAGGTACATAGCGGAGGAGAGCAAACAAAATCGCAAGAAATTCTTTATGTACATAAATAGTAAAAGGGGAAGTTCAGATCATATTGGCCCCATAAAGAATGATGATGGGAATCTGGTTACAAAAGACGGAGAGATGGAGAAGGTATTAAATTTATTCTTCGCCTCAGTCTTCACAAGGGAAAACGAGGGGATTCAATAACCAAGACTGCAATGTCTATCCACATGACACGTCTCAGGAAGCACCCTCATGACTAACAGAGGATAGAATTAGGAATAGACTTGAAAAACTTAACACTAACAAGTCACCGGGACCAAAAAGCTTGCACCCGAAGGTCCTTAAGGAACTCAGTCAAGTAGTTGCCACTTGCCAGACCATTGTTCCTTATTTTTAAGAACAGTCTACTGACTGGTATGGTACCAGAAGATTGGAGAAAAGCCAATGTAGCACCAATATTTAAAAAAGGACCCAGTTAGCCTAACATCAATAGTTTGCAAACTCTTGGGGGGGTTGATGAGGGACTATATACAAGATTTTTGTAATGAGAACAGTATCATTAGCAGTACTCAGCATGGATTCATGAAGAATTGTTCTTTGCCAAACCAATCTATTAACCTTCTATGAGGAGGTGAGCTGCCATCTAGATAAAGGAAGGCCCGTAGATGTGGTGTATCTGGATTTTGCAAAGGCATTTGATACAGTTCCCCATAAACGTTTACTGTACAAACTAAGATCTGTCAGAATGGATCAATGGGTGAGTACATAGACTGAAAACTGTCTACAGGGACGAGTTCAAAGGGTAGTGATAAATGGGGAGATGGTGCATCCGTGGAGTCTAGCAGTGCAGTCATGCAGAGTTAGAGCTCCACACCGTTCGGGAGGAGAGACAATATTTCCACATAACCCGCAAGTATTTGGACATACCCACGGGGTTAAGCTAGTACCCGGGACTATTCTGGTCAATTTGTGGGGGAAACTATGGCTTTGGGAGGCGGCCGTGCGAAGTTAAAGAATCCCCTCATGAAGGAGAAAACTGCAGCTAAAATGGCACCTCCCCCCTCTTCATACACAGCCTCTATGCGCTCTCACAGACAAAGCCTGACACAACCTGACTCCCCAGCTGATTCTGACAGTGAACTATTTACCTCACAAGACCCCATACAGATTTCTCATGTAACTCCAGCTGTATTAAAGCAATTTGAACACATGTTGAACAAAGCCTTAAAACAAACATCAGATCAAATTACAGCTAATCTCACCGGAGAAATAAGAGAACTTGGTAAGCGCACAGCAACACTAGAACTTAAAGTAGATGATTTGGAAAAAAATTCTCTTGAACATTCTATGGAAATAGAGAACCTCAAAGAGGAAAACGTATTGCTTCAAACCAAACTTGAAGACCATGAGAATAGGGCCAGAAGGTCTAACCTACGTATCCAAGGAATTCCTGAAACTATCACTGACCTACAATCCACCATAACTGCTTTGTTCCAGGAATTGCAACCAGCCATTCCTACTGAGAGGTTAGAATTTGACAGGATCCACCGAGCCCTGGCTGCAAAAAAGCCTGATGGCCCCCCACGCGATATAATAGTGAAATTACATTTTTATCGCACAAAGGAACAGCTCCTAGCGTCTGCCAGGGACAAAAAGCAGCTGAATTTCCATGGCAATGACTTTCAATTATTTGCTGACTTGTCCCAGATAACGATTGCAAAAAGGCGTGCAATGAAGCCCCTTCTCCTGGAATTACAGCGCCACAACATCATCTATCAGTGGGGGTTCCCATTTTCCCTACGCTTTGCCTACAAAGGGAAGAAATACACCTGTAGATCCTTTGATGAACTCCAGCAAACCCTCTTGGACCTGAATCTCATGGAACCAGTCCCACGAAATACCCCAACCCGCAGGAGATCAACATCTCTTTCATCCACAGGAAACCCTTCCCATCCCAACCTGAACAATGGTACCCATCCAACTCACAAGAGAGGTCGCTACACATCACCTCCTCAGGAACGAAATGATTCTATGGACTGAAGGATGCTCCTATAACTGTGAAATTGACTCTTTTTTCACCCTTTCTAGTCTTTCTAAAGAATCTCAGGGCTTCATCTTATCCCTTTTAGTTCTCTAATTCAAGACGCTACATCCTGTTTCCCTTTTTGTCCTCCAGATTTGCATGCTCAACCTTTACTCTCAATTTTCTCTGTTTCAGTTGACTCACCAAGACTGCATTTACAAATTGTAATCATAGTTTTAAGTTCTTTGCTTAACCCATTGCATGCATAGTGTGTTTTTTATTATTATTTATCTTTTATATGTATGTATATATGTGTGTATGTGTGTGTGTGTGTGTGTATGTATGTATATGTGTATGTATATGTATGTGTATGTATGTATATATATATATATATATATATATATATATATATATATATATATATTTTATATCCTAGATAATTTTTGTCCCAAGTAATGGACACAACTGTAAGGTCTATTGGCATTCATAAGATGTATTATGACCAAAGGTCCCATTCGTTTTAATTTTTATGACTTTGCTGACCGCTAGCCTATCATTAGGAAGCTTTAAGGTAGTTTTGGCACTGTAATTTTAGGAATTCCTCACTCTACCTTTCCTGGTAGATCCTTCTGTTATACCCTTATTGTTAACTGATCCAGTTTTCACCCCCCAAATCCCTTAATCACTACCTTAGCACATCTTACTTCCATACCAGGAAACCCTGGGGTAGTCAGATGCCATTCTCTTATTTCCCATTTCCCCTGTTGCCCCCTTTTTAACTAATTATAGTTAACTTTAATAGTTTTCATTATAAGTCGTGTGGTTTACAGTTAGGTACATTATTAAGAAGCTTTCATTAGAAGGCTCTCCTCCCACGAACGGGATATCCATGCGCCCTATTTTGCCTCCCTCATTCAGCCACATAATATGTGGAAGTCTGACGGAAGCACCCTTTCCCCTGAGGGTGATTTTTGTCCCCACTCACGGGATATGTTTGAATGTGTTTTTCTGTTGAATTTCTTATTATTTTCTCTAACCATTTCTGTTTTATTTATTTTCCTCACTTCAGTACTCACCTCTATTCCTTTTCTCTCCTCTTTCTTCAAGTCCACCTGGATTGTATCAACTGACTTGAGCAGCCCGATTATAGTACTCATCTTCAATCCTCCTTTTCTCCCCCTCTTCGAGTTCACTTGGATGGCATCGAATTACCTGAATAACCTGGTAACGGGTAAGTCCCCTTTGTCCATCCGACTGCCATGGCACCATTAAACATTCTGTCCCTGAATGTTCAGGGACTAAACATCCCCCAGAAACGAACCAAGGCATTCCGTATATTTCATGCCAAAAAGGCTCACATAGTTTGCTTACAAGAAACCCACTTCACAAATACCTCCACACCAAAATTTATTTCCAATTTCTATCCGCAAACATATACGGCCTCGGCTGCCTCCAAGCAACGGGGTACTCTCATAGCCTTTCATCGCTCTACTCCATTTACACTTCAATCTCAAATAAAAGATCCTGAAGGATGTTATCTAATTCTTACGGGCCACATTGTTGACCAGGCAATAACAGTAGTTTCCTACTATGCACCAAATAAACAACCTAATCCATTTATGTCACATTTACTACAAGTTGTGAATGATCATAAGATAGGAACAGTTATGCTGTGTGGTGACTCTAACCAGGTCCTCCTCCCATTTCTGGATAAATCCCCATACACACAATCCCAAATTACATCTAAAAAATCTTTTTCACAAATTCTATCCAAATATAACTTGGTAGATTCATGGAGAGAAGTTAATCCAACTAAACGGAAATATACCTACTACTCCCACCCACATAAAACATTTTCAAGGATTGACCACATATTCCTGTGGGAAAACACATGTGAGAGTCGACAATACTGCATACCCCAAAAGCGTACAGAAGCATGGAAGAAATTTTCCCCAGGGGGTTTTTAGCAGCAAAGTATTTATGAAAAATATGTTCAATTAAAAGTCTTTATTTTGTCATAAAATGAATTCAACGTACAAGAAATTACAAATATTAGCTCTGGTCTGTGACACAGATAACGACATATACCATCACCCATGGAAGACAATAAGCCAAGGAGACCTGGATTTCCATTACATTGCAAGATTGTAATTCATATGAATACCCTGATGCATTTCGACCTTATCATTGTCGGTCTCTTCAGGGGGTTTTTTAATTCTAGGAAAATGTTTATAAAATTCTAGTTTAGAAAAAATATCAATAATATAATATAATACAGTATACAAAACATCATCAGCATTGCACATGAACAAGAATTATCACTGTTACGTCTCTACATATCTGGTAGTATATTTACCATTCCAGGGATGGAAGGGTGCAAATGTATCTCAGAGCCAGAGTTGCCTCGTGGCAATTGCATTTGGTGGTCCCGAAATGTCCCTTTGGTCCCCCCCATGCTTCATCCAGAGCTGAAAGTATACAATGTATGTTTTCGTTTGTTATGTATTCATTAATTTAATTAATTTAATTTATTTATAGATTTATTTATTTTATAGTTAATGAAAATATTGATTTGCATAAACATATGATAATAAGTATACTACTTGTATAGAGATTAATGCCTATTTGATCAATTTGGAAAAATAACTATGTATTGAATAAGGTGAAGTGTGCACAGGAGTGAAAACCATGTGGTAAATAATCATAAATTATAAGTGAAATATATAATGTGTGTAAATGTGCCCAACCATGTGTCAGAAGTGAGGGGGTATAGGTGTTATTAACGTGATGGAGATTGTCTGATAAACATAAATGTGTGTCACAAATGATAAGAATTACACGTCAAGTGAGATCAAAGTTATATGGAGAGTTAGTATGTTAATTGTTTAAATGGATGCTTTCATAGAGTAAGAGTAATTAAATCAGATGGTCAATATGGAAGAAGCACCGACCAGTCAGGCGTGTCAAAAAGCTGCACTTACCGAGCATTCCCATCCTTTTATGTATATGTTGAGCGGCATTCCAGAGATCACTACGGATTCCCTCGGAAGATGCACATTTTATATAGTGTTTGGGTTAAATAGCCATTGGTTGCAGGTGCTTGACTCCTCGCCCAACCCCCCTCCACACAGAGTCTCTGCCGCTGATATCGCGACACCCGCCTGGCCCCCTCGGCGTTCCGGAAGGCCAGTGCCCCGGATCTACCGTCATCGCCGACGCAATCGCGTAATGTCATGACGTCACACGCATGCGCGGCATAGCCGCGACTGCACGCAACGTTACAACCCATCCGGCGGTGATCAAGGTACGCCGCCGGCACGAAAAGTGCTCCCTCCAGTGGCCCTTCAAAAGAGCTCAACTGTGGGAACATTCAAGGGGAGAAACGCAATAATGCACGTCTCCCCACCGTGCTAGGAAGCCAAGTGGAAGAGCGCCCACCCGATGCTGGGTGAAAGGGGTTATAGCGACACATCCCGGGTGGCCACCAAAAAACAAACATACATATTGTAAAGCATATATAAATGTGTACAATTAATTTATCTTTGTCTCATGTATCTTCATTAATTATGTTTAGAACTATGTTCGATGTAAAAAAGCTGAGAGTATATAGTATTCAACCAATTTAGAGAAAGAGGGGAGGGAAACATTTGTCTGTTTCGCCCAAGGAGTTTCCTCCTAGACTTGGCCATCTTGGCTCTGTCTATATTTGACCGAATACCGGTTCCCTTTAGTATTGGCTAATTTAGCCTTGTGCCAAAACCCTTTCATAGTCACCACCAGGTGACCGAAGGGAAGAAGCTACTAGGTCTTTCAAAAAATTGGGATATACATCAGCTCCTATATTTTTTCGACTCAAATGTGTTGGAGGGGAACGGGTGTTTAACCACCCCAAAGAAATACAAGTGGGAAAACACATGTGAGAGTCGACAATACTACATACCCCAAAAGCGTACAGAAGCATGGAAGAAATTTTCCCCAGGGGGTTTTTAGCAGCAAAGTATTTATGAAAAATATGTTCAATTAGAAGTCTTTATTTTGTCATAAAATGAATTCAACGTACAAGAAATTACAAATATTAGCTCTGGTCTGTGACACAGATAACAACATATACCATCACCCATGGAAGACAATAAGCCAAGGAGACCTGGATTTCCATTACATTGCAAGATTGTAATTCATATGAATACCCCGATGCATTTCGACCTTATCATTGTCGGTCTCTTCAGGGGGTTTTTTAATTCTAGGAAAATGTTTATAAAATTCTAGTTTAGAAAAAATATCAATAATATAATATAATACAGTATACAAAACATCATCAGCATTGCACATGAACAAGAATTATCACTGTTACGTCTCTACATATCTGGTAGTATATTTACCATTCCAGGGATGGAAGGGTGCAAATGTATCTCAGAGCCAGAGTTGCCTCGTGGCAATTGCATTTGGTGGTCCCGAAATGTCCGCATGTCCCCTCCGCACCCTCAGATGGGCCCATGGTCCACGAGGCTTGCAAGGAGCCAGGCTCCTGGACCCCGAGAGGGAAGCATAGGGCGAGGCACCTGCAAAATAGTATTGAGGAGTATAGATAAGTAACCAAGGGTTTACTTAAGGTATTCGGTGTCGCCCCATGGCCACCAGACTGATCAATGCTTCATCCAGAGCTGAAAGTATACAATGTATGTTTTCGTTTGTTATGTATTCATTAATTTAATTAATTTAATTTATTTATAGATTTATTTATTTTATAGTTAATGAAAATATTGATTTGCATAAACATATGATAATAAGTATACTACTTGTATAGAGATTAATGCCTATTTGATCAATTTGTAAAAATAACTATGTATTGAATAAGGTGAAGTGTGCACAGGAGTGAAAACCATGTGGTAAATAATCATAAATTATAAGTGAAATATATAATGTGTGTAAATGTGCCCAACCATGTGTCAGAAGTGAGGGGGTATAGGTGTTATTAACGTGATGGAGATTGTCTGATAAACATAAATGTGTGTCACAAATGATAAGAATTACATGTCAAGTGAGATCAAAGTTATATGGAGAGTTAGTATGTTAATTGTTTAAATGGATGCTTTCATAGAGTAAGAGTAATTAAATCAGATGTTCAATATGGAAGAAGCACCGACCAGTCAGGCGTGTCAAAAAGCTGCACTTACCGAGCATTCCCATCCTTTTATGTATATGTTGAGCGGCATTCCAGAGATCACTACGGATTCCCTCGGAAGATGCACATTTTATATAGTGTTTGGGTTAAATACCCATTGGTTGCAGGTGCTTGACTCCTCGTCCAACCCCCCTCCACACAGAGTCTCTGCCGCTGATATCGCGACACCCGCCTGGCCCCCTCGGCGTTCCGGAAGGCCAGTGCCCCGGATCTACCGTCATCGCCGACGCAATCGCGTAATGTCATGACGTCACGTGCATGCGCGGCATAGCCGCGACTGCACGCAACGTTACAACCCATCCGGCGGTGATCAAGGTACGCCGCCGGCACGAAAAGTGCTCCCTCCAGTGGCCCTTCAAAAGAGCTCAACTGTGGGAACATTCAAGGGGAGAAACGCAATAATGCACGTCTCCCCACCGTGCCAGGAAGCCAAGTGGAAGAGCGCCCACCCGATGCTGGGTGAAAGGGGACATAGCGACACATCCCGGGTGGCCACCAAAAAACAAACATACATATTGTAAAGCATATATAAATGTATACAATTAATTTATCTTTGTCTCATGTATCTTCATTAAAGTGGAGCTCCACCCGATTTTTAGACATTATCTTAATCAATGCACATAATCTAATTAATGTCCAAACGGGCATTGTTTTTTTAATTTTCTGTACAGTACCTTATTAAATCTCAATTTTAGCGCTGTTTCCTGTCTCCTCTGCTCCGGGAATTCTGCGGGAGTTACGTCATATCCTTCTAACGCAATGTAACCTGGGAGCATTTGTCATAGCTCCCAGTATTCATTGCCAAGCCTTGCTGCAAGATATCACGTTATTTCCAAAAGAGGAAGTGACGCATAACAACATGAAAGGTCGGAGGGCGTTTCTTAAGCTCCATAAACAACAACGTGAGTACACAGTCACCATTAATGGATAACCCGGATGTTTATGTCCCTGCTCGCTGCAAAGAATTTGCATGAGCGAGAACAAGCGGTGAATGCTGGGAGTTCAGCATTCGCCGCAAGGAGGAAGTACATGCTTGTGGGATTCTAATGCCCACAAGCAAAATGGCAATCCTTAGGAAAAGATAATATAAGTTATCCTTTCAAACTGAATAGCGATGCGGTGGACTTAAAGAAACGGAGACGTGAGTACAGATGTAATAGGCTGAATACATTGTAATGGCAAGGAAAAAAAAAACGATTTGGCCGCGGGAGAACCGCTTTAATTATGTTTAGAACTATGTTCGATGTAAAAAAGCTGAGAGTATATAGTATTCAACCAATTTAGAGAAAGCGGGGAGGGAAACATTTGTCTGTTTCGCCCAAGGAGTTTCCTCCTAGACTTGGCCATCTTGGCTCTGTCTATATTTGACCGAATACCGGTTCCCTTTAGTATTGGCTAATTTAGCCTTGTGCCAAAACCCTTTCATAGTCACCACCAGGTGACCGAAGGGAAGAAGCTACTAGGTCTTTCAAAAAATTGGGATATACATCAGCTCAAAAGGCTCACATAGTTTGCTTACAAGAAACCCACTTCACAAATACCTCCACACCAAAATTTATTTCCAATTTCTATCCGCAAACATATACGGCCTCGGCTGCCTCCAAGCAACGGGGTACTCTCATAGCCTTTCATCGCTCTACTCCATTTACACTTCAATCTCAAATAAAAGATCCTGAAGGATGTTATCTAATTCTTACGGGCCACATTGTTGACCAGGCAATAACAGTAGTTTCCTACTATGCACCAAATAAACAACCTAATCCATTTATGTCACATTTACTACAAGTTGTGAATGATCATAAGATAGGAACAGTTATGCTGTGTGGTGACTCTAACCAGGTCCTCCTCCCATTTCTGGATAAATCCCCATACACACAATCCCAAATTACATCTAAAAAATCTTTTTCACAAATTCTATCCAAATATAACTTGGTTGATTCATGGAGAGAAGTTAATCCAACTAAACGGAAATATACCTACTACTCCCACCCACATAAAACATTTTCAAGGATTGACCACATATTCCTGACCATAGGTATGCTCCCTGAAATCATAGCAGCAGATATAGTCCCTATCCCATGGTCCGACCATAATGCAGTACTTACTTCCATTAAATCAACATTATCCAAAGGCCACGACCCTACTTGGAATCTCCCAGATATCCTACTCAAACACCCATCTCATCGCCAAACCATTAAACAAGCCATTAAAGAATATATAACCCTCAATTCTAGCCCAGAAATTAGCACACTAACTCTTTGGGAAGCCCATAAACCAGTTATACGTAACACAATTCAGAAACAATCAGCCATATTTAAACGCGAACAGAAGACACTGGCTCGTAAACTGGAAAGGGAATTTAATACAGCCTTTATAGCCCATCAAGACAATCCATCAACATTAACAAAATCCCGATTAGACAAGACTCGAGTTGCATACAATCTATTTCTTACTGAAGCAGTGGAAAAATCCTATAAACGTTCAAGACACAACTATTTTATGAAAGCCAATAAATCGGGTACCTACCTTGCACGTACACTCAATTCTCTGAACAAACCCTTCAAACGAATTCGCCTAAAACTGGCAAAGGATGTCTACACTTGCAATCCCAACAAAATAGTTCAGAAATTTCATTCACATCTGACCTCATTATATACTTCATCTAATAACTTCAACCCGGAAACAGCAGATGCATTTTTCTCTGATATAAATCTACCAGAACTTTCCCTTGACCAAAAGAAGTTATTGGAAGATAATATTACATCTAATGATGTCGTTGAAGCCATCAAAGATCTTAAAATTAATAAGAGGCCAGGCCCAGATGGCTTCTCAACCTTATATTACAGAACCTATGCAGACATACTATCACCAATCTTAGCGGAAGCTTTCAATGTATTATTAGAAGGGAAATCTTTTAGACAAGAAACTTTAACTGCCATTATTTGCATGATTCCTAAACCTCTTACTGATGATACCTTATGTACAAATTTTCGCCCTATTTTCCTTCTGAACTTAGACATTATACTTCTAGCCAAAATATTAGCCAAAAGACTAAATAGCATAATAGGTAAGCTTATCCACAAGGATCAAGTAGGATTCATGCCAAAGCGCCAGGCGAGTGACAATGTCCGCCGGGCTGTATTGCTAGCTCACATAGCTAAAAAACGTCGTATACCCTCCTGTTTTCTATCCCTTGATATAAAAAAAGCTTTCGACTCCATATCGTGGCCTTACCTCCACTACACATTGCAAAGATGGGGCTTTGGCCCTCACTTCCTAACATGGATCGCAGCGCTTTACAACAGACCAATCGCATATATTAAATATGCAGGATACAAATCTAATTCATTTAATATAGAAAGAGGAACACGCCAGGGCTGCCCACTTTCTCCCCTTCTATTCGCCCTCCTAATTGAACCCCTAGCCCAAAGAATCCGCACAGACCCAACAATTACGGGCATAGAAACTGCTGGATACCATCATAAATTATGTCTATTTGCGGATGACATACTCCTATTTCTATCATCCCCACAAGTTTCTGGACCCAACCTACTGCTCATTTTAGACAAATTTGCAATGATTTCGGGGCTTACAATAAATCTCAAAAAATCCAAAGCCTTAGATATATCCCTCTCCAAAGTGGAATCCGACTCGGCCAAAAATGCACTTCCTTTCATATGGACTGAGAGGTCAATCCCCTATTTAGGGATTCACCTGACGGCCTCATATTCAGATCTTTTTACAGCAAACTATCCCCCACTCCTCAAACAAATAACAACACTTTTACAACAATGGTCACATCTCCCAATTTCATGGATAGGTAAAATGAATGCAATCAAAATGACAATCCTTCCAAAACTACTGTACTTATTTAGAGTCTTATCGATCCCTATCCCACCTTATTATCTTAGAATTCTCCAAAGACGAACATCAACATTTGTCTGGGGCTCCAAAAAACCCAGTGTATCGCTTCATACACTACACTTACCAAAACTCAAAGGAGGCTTTGGGTTTCCGAACTTCACTAACTATTATAGAGCCGCACACATTGCTAGCCTCACTAAATATCATGCTACATATGAAATACCTTTATGGGTAATGATAGAAGCGGCAGAATGTGACCCTCTTTCTATTTCCAATCTATTATGGCTCCTACCTAAGGAACGGAAAACCCTACGTAACCCCATTACTAAATACTTTTTATCTATATGGGACAAACTTAGAGTTAAACGTCAGTTACAATCTTCTCACAATCCTCTCTTGTCATTCCTGAAAAACCCTGCTTTCTACCCAGCATGGGTCTCTCCTAAATCATTTAAGGTCTGGAATTCATTAAATATTACTCGGCTTAGTAACTTAACTTCTCCTTCATCCTTCCATACATTTCCTATACTCTGTGACACCTACAACCTACCGAACTCTGAACTTTTCAGATACCTCCAAATTAAAAACTTTTATGCACCTTTGCTAAATACAGATGTCTCCTTAACCCAACTTACGATTTTTGAATCTACATGCATGAAAGATCCTCACTTAAGAGGCATTATATCTTCTATATACTCCCACATTTCCACTTATCCCGGTTTAGATAAACCACCTTATGCACGTAAATGGGAGGAGGACCTGAGGAGAAAATTCGATATGAATGATTGGTCCAAAATATGGTCTGTAACAAAATCTTCTTCACCAAATATCCTTGCGGTTGAAACCAATTACAAAGTTTTGTCTCGTTGGTACCTCATTCCCTCCAGATTGGCCAAATTCACACCAAACCAAACAGGCCTATGCTTTCGGGGTTGCCCAGATCCGGGCACCCACTTACACATTTGGTGGTCCTGCCCGTTGGTGCAATTATTTTGGGAACAGATATTTGAAACTGCCTCCAAGATATTTGGTTTCACTGTGCAACCAGACCCAGCCACAGCCTTGCTCAATCTAAAACCTGATCTCATTACACATAAACAATTCAAACTCCTCATTCAATTTCTTACAGCAGCAAAGCAAACAATAGCAAAGGCATGGAAGACCCCTAAATTGGAGATATGCGAGACCATAAATAGAGTAAATGACTTTATGTCTCACGCCAAAATGTTAGCTATAGAAAGAAATCAAATTCCAATCTTTGAAAAGATCTGGGATCCTTGGATTAAATTTCACCTACCTTCTATTAGTGACAACTCGATTCTCATGCCATGGTAGCCGGAGGATTGAATCGGTTAAACTAGCTACTAAACCAAATTTCTGAAGCTTGGGAGCTACCCTGCTCAATATAGTGAACACTGTGTTTTACTTAAACCCTCAAGCCGTGGACCGATTCATTCAGGCCATTCAGGTGGACTCCTACACTCCCCCCCCCCCCCCTCTGGTTTCCTACTATTCTATTCCATCTATTTTATATTATCTATCTAATTTTATTTTACCCTATTTTATTTTGATATCTTTACTTCTTTTTCTCTATTATTCTTACTTCATAACGCACCTTATTGAAGCTACAGTATTACTCTACGTTACTTTTTTCGAAGATACAGATCAATTTATAATTAATATGTTAAATATTTCTTTCAACTACAGTCTTGAATATATTAGTACAAGGATTTATTTACTTTCTATCTCATTTAAGTCCTTATAATTTTCATTAGGATATATTCTGTAGACCCTATTATTTGTTATTTTTCTATATTTGTAATAATTGGACAAATATCAACAACATGTATTACATATGATCTGTATGTGACTAATATATATGTCCAATAAAATACTTTGACAAGGATAAATGGGGAATACTCGGATTGGTCCGGTGTGGAAAGTGGGGTCCCCCAGGGTTCTGTCCTGGGACCAATTCTATTTAATTCATTCATAAACGACCTGGAGGATGGCATAAGCAGTTCAATCTCAGTATTTGCGGACAATACTAAGTTAAGCAGGGCAATAATTTCTCCGGATGTGGAAAACTTGCAAGAAGATCTGAACAAATTAATGGGGTGGGCAGCTACATGGCAAATGAGATTCAATGTAGAAAATTTTTAAATAATGCATATGGGTATCAAAAACATGAATGCAATCTAATTACTAGGTGGTGAACCTCTGGGGGAATCTAGGATGGAAAAGGACCTGGGGGTCCTAGTAGATGAAAGGCTCAGAAATGGCATGCAATGCCAAGCTGCTGCAAGCAAAGCCAACAGAAATTTAGCATGCCTTAGAACCCTTTCACACTGGAGCATTTTGCAGGCGCTATATTGTTAAAAATAGCGCCTGCAAAATGCTGCTAAACTGCTGCCCCATTCATTCCAGTGTGACAGCCCGAGGGTTTTCACACTGGAGCGTTGCGCTAGCAGGACGTTAGAAAAAGTCCTGCTAGCCGCATCTTTGCAACGGTGAAGGAGCGGTGTGTTTACCGCTCCTCCACCGCTGCTGCCCACTGAAATGAATGGGACAGCGCGGCTATACCGCCCGCAATGCGCTGCTTCAGCAGCGCATTGCGGGCGGTTTTAACCCTTTCTCGGCCGCTAGCAGGGGGTAAAATCACCCCGCTAGTGGCCAAAATGCGCCGCAAATCCGCCCATAGCGTCGGTGGTAAAAATAGAGCGTTGCGCTAGCAGGACGTTAGAAAAAGTCCTGCTAGCTGCATCTTTGCAGTGGTGAAGGAGCGGTGTGTTTACTGCTCCTCCACCGCTGCTGCCCACTGAAATGAATGGGAGAGCGCGGCTATACCGCCCGCAATGCGCTGCTTTAGCAGCGCATTGCGGGCGGTTTTAACCCTTTCTCGGCCGCTAGCAGGGGGTAAAGCCGCCCGCTAGCGGCCGAAATGCGCCGCAAATCCGCCCATACCATCGGCGGTAAAAATAGCGGCATTTTACCGCCGATGCTATAGGCGCTCCAGTGTGAAAGGGCTCTTAAACAGGGGATTAACTCCAGAGATAAAACAATAATTCTCCCACTCTACAAGACTCTAGTATGGCCTCACCTGGAGTATGCCATCCAGTTCTGCACACCAGTCCTAGGAAGGATGTGCTGGAACTGGAGAGAGTGCAGAGAAGGGCAACAAAGCTAATAACGGGACTGAAGGATCTCAGCTACGGGGAAAGACTGCAAGCACTGAACTTATTCTCTCTGGAGATGAGACACTTGAGAGGGGATATGATTTCAATGTACAAAGACCGTACTGGTGACCCTACAATAGGGATAAAACTTTTCCGCCAAAGGGAATATAAAAAGACACGCGGCCATTCACTAAAATTAGAAGATAAGCGGTTTAACCTTAAACTGCATAGAGGGTTTTTTACCATGAAAACGGTAAGAATGTGGAATGTGGAATTCTCTTCCACAGGCAGTGGTTTCAGCAGGGAGCATAGATAATTTAAAAAACTATTAGCTAGGCACAAGATAGGTATACAATGTAATACTGACATAAAAACACACACAAATGTTGGAGTTGATGGACTTGTGTCTTTTTCCAACCTCACCAACTATGTAACTATGTAAGTATTAAACCCAAAAGCAAACATTTATTATATTGAAGCTTAACAATTCTTATATACAGTGGAACCTTGGATTATGAGCATAATCTGTTCCAGGAGAATTCTCGCGATCCAAAGCACTCCCATATCAAAGCGAGTTTCCCCATAGAAGTCAATGTAAACGAAAATAATTAGTTCTGCATTGACTTCAATGGCATGCAATACCGCATGTGACCAGAGGTGGGGGGCACCGGAGAGCCTCAGAAACACTCGGAAAGGCCCAAGGACAGCTCGGCTGACCTCGGAAACCCTCGGAAAGGCTTGGAAACACCCGGGGACGGAGTATTTCCAAGCATTTCTGAACGGCTCCGACCGGCTCCGATCGGCTCCGCTTGGCTCTGCTTGGCTCCGGTGCCCCCGCACCTCAGGCCAAATTCGATACTGCACACCCTATTAGCTTGAATTCTGCTCGTTTTGCAAGACAACACTCGCAAACCGAGTCAGAATTTTTTTTTTAAAGTTGCTCGTCTTTCAAAATGCTCGTTAACCGCGTAACTCGTAAACCGAGGTTCCACTGTACTATGACTGCATTCATTTTCTTTTTTAGTTCTTCTTCCTTCTATTTTTATCTGGTGATCTGGCCAGTAACTGTTGTTTTTCAAAAGAACAAGCACTCTTGCAGATTGTATCAGTTACAGGGATGAGACAAATCATTTAACACTGGCAAGGGTGCTTACAATTATCAGTTTTATTTATTTACGTGTAACCATTATCCCAAAGGGAAAAAAACTGTTTGCTGTAACTGTTTATAAAGTATTAGCTGGAGTTTGGTGTTGATTTGTTGGTGTATTTAAACCTGCTAGTCCATCTAACACCCCCTACCCCAAGACTGACAATGCTGCTGTCCAAAGGTGCCCCCTGTGCTCTGTCATCCAGAGTGGAGGCACTCTAATATAGGAGGTGTGTTACTGGCTAGTAGTGATGAGCCGAACACCCCCGGGTTCGGTTCGCACCAGAACCCGCGAACGGACCGAAAGTTCGTACGAACATTAGAACCCTATTAAATACAATGGATGCGAACGTTCGAATTCTAAAGTGCTAATTATAACAACTATTATGCATGTTATTGTCCTAAAAAGGGTTTGGGAACCCGGGTTGTGCACCAGGGGACATGTATCAATGCAAAAAGAAGTTTTAAAAACGGTCGTTTTTCGGGAGCAGTCATTTTAATGATGCATAAAGTGAAAAAAAAAAAGTCAAATATTCCTTTAAATATCGTACCTGGGGGGTGTCTAAAGTATGCCTGTGAAGTGCCACGTGTTTCCCGTGTTTAGAACTGTCCCTGCACAAAATGACACTTCTAAAGGAAAAAAAAGCCATTTAAAACTGCTTGCGGCTTTAATGTAATGTCTGGTCCCGGTAATATGGATGAAAATCTTTAAGAAAAATGGCATAGCTACCCCATGACCCCCCACCCCCCCTACCCCAGCCCATTACCAGCCCCTTTGGGTCTTGTATGGATATTAAGGGGAACCCCGCACATAAAAAAAAAAAGGCCCTATATACTCTGAACAGCCGTATACAGGCGGTGCATACAAGACAGGGACTGTAGGTTTGTTCTTATGTAGAATCTGTTTGTAATTTTGAACAGGTACATTGTTTAAGTGTAGCTCCAGCCCAAAAATCTATTTTTAAACTTTTTGGAAAACATAGGTAAGGGTTATCACCCCTGTAACATTTGTTTTGCTGTCTGTGCCCCTGTTCAGAACATTTCACCTCACTTTCCGTCCCAATGACAACTGTTTTTGAAATGTGGTGTTTTTCTTGAAACAAGGATTGGTGATAAAGCATCAGTACAGAGGAGACACCTTTCTCCCATATTAATTCTTACAGGAGAGAATTTTCCTTCCAAGGGGTAGATTTCCTCTCACTTCCTGTTGTCTTCTTGCGTTTGCAAGTATGAGTCGTTTGTAAGTTGGATGTTTGAAAGTAGGGACCTGCCGTATATACTCTGCAGAAATAGGCCCCTTAGTTGTTGGTGTTGGCACAACACTGTAAGCACTCACAGTTACTCTTGGTTGGTGCTGGAACGCCCTGCTGTCAACTATTATATCAGGAATTGTAATTACATATAATTGTTGAACAGTGGTAGTAAAAATTGGGCCTTTGATGGTGGTGCTGGTGCCACAACACTGTAAGCCCTGACAGTTACTCTTGGTGGGTGCAGCAATGGGCCCTGCTGTGAATTATTAGATCAAGAATTGTAATTGCATGCCCCTGTTGAACAGGGGCTGAAAAATTGGGCCTTTCGTGGTGGTGGTGGTGGTGGCGTTGCCACAACACTGTAAGCCCTCAGAGTTACTCTTGGTGGGTGCAGGAATGGGCCCTGCTGTGAATTATTAGATCAAGAATTGTAATTACATGCCCCTTTTGAACAGGGGCTGAAAAATTGGGCCTTTCGTGGTGGTGGTGGTGGTGGCGTTGCCACAACACTGTAAGCCCTCAGAGTTACTCTTGGTGGGTGCAGCAATGGGCCCTGCTGTGAATTATTAGATCAAGAATTGTAATTACATGCCCCTGTTGAACAGGGGCTGAAAAATTGGGCCTTAGGCACTGGTGGCACAACACTACAACCCCTCACAGATACTGTACTTGGAGCACAGCAATGAGCCCTGTTGCAAAGTATTGCTTCAAAAATTGTAATGACACGCCCCTGTTAAACAGGGGCTGAAAAATTGGGCCTTAGGCACTGGTGCCACAACACTCCAACCCCTCACAGATACTGTACTTGGAGCACAGCAATGAGCCCTATGGCAAATTATTGCTAAAAAAATTGTAATTACACGCCCCTGTAAAACAGGGGCTGAAAAATTGGGCCTTAGCCACTGGTGGCGGCACCCATAAACAAAAATGATCTTCCAAGCTATCATCATCAATCGTATCATTGAGGACTCGGAGGAGGAGGATAGCCAGTCAACATAACAGCACAGACACTCAGCATCAGCATCAGTCTTGAAGGGATGTGACATGTTAAAATCAATTAGTCTGTTATATCAGCATCAGGTGTGTGGTAGCTGGTGGTGATCCAAGACTGGTTCATCTTGATGAAAGTCAGTCGATCAACCGAGTCGGTGGACAGGCGCACCCTGTGATCTGTGACAAATCCTCCAGCAGCACTGAATGTGCGTTCCGAAAGAACGCTGGATGCAGGACAGGCCAGTAGCTCAATTGCATACTGTGCAAGCTCTGCCCAGTGATCCATCCTCAAGACCCAGTAAGCCAGAGGATTTTCGGTGGGGAAGGTGTCCAAGTCTGACCTTGCCCCTAGATATTCCTGCACCATGTTTATCAGACGCTGGCGATGGTTGCTGGAACCGATCATACTTTGGGGCTGCGGACTAAAGAATTGTCTGAACGCATCGGTCAGACGGCCACCTTCCCCACCGCTCCTTCTTTGACTGCCCGAAGCCTCAGCAACTCGTTGTCCAGGACCAGGAGTTTGTAACCTCCCAGTCTCTGGGAACGCGTTGCACAGACCTTTCTGCAAGGCCTCCCGGAGTTGTCTCATCCTCTGCTCCCTCTGCGACGGTAACATAAGGTCCGCAACCTTACCCTTGTACCGTGGATCAAGGAGAGTGGCCAGCCAGTAATGGTCCCTCTCCTTGATCCGAAGAATACGAGGATCCTTCCGCAGACTTTGCAGGATCAGGGAGGCCATGCAGCGTAGGTTTGCTGAGGCATTCGCTCCGGAGTCCTCTGGGTCACTAAGGACGACATGATCCGCAGCCACCTCCTCCCAGCCACGTACAAGTCCACTGGTTTCTTGGGACTGTAAATCATCCCTAAAAGACTGCTGCTGATGATGCTGAGTGCCAGCCTCCACCTCCATGCTGACACAATCCTCCTCCTCCTCCCCCTCCTCCTCCTCCTCTTCCTGTGCGATGGGTGGGACAGAAGGAACACTGTCTGGGTAAAGGGGGCCTTGAGAGGCAAGGAAGTCCTCCTCTTCCTGCCTCTGTTCTGCCTCAAGTGCCCTGTCCATTATTCCATGCAGCGTGTGCTCCAACAGGTGGACAAGAGGTACAGTGTCACTGATGCATGCACTGTCACTGCTCACCATCCTCGTGGCCTCCTCAAATGGTGCCAGGACAGTGCATGCATCCCTGATCATGCCCCACTGGCGTGGAGAAAAAAAACCAAGCTCCCCTGACCCTGTCCTGGTGCCGTAGTCGCACAGGTACTCATTGATGGCCCTCTGCTGCGTGTGCAGCCGCTGCAGCATGGCCAACGTTGAGTTCCACCTGGTGGGCATGTCACATATAAGGCGGTTCTTGGGCAGGTTCAACTCCTTTTGCAGCTCAGCCAGGCGAGCACTGGCATTATAAGATCTGCGGAAATGCACACAGACTTTCCTGGCCTGCCTCAGGACATCCTGTAAGCCCGGGTACCTGCCCAAGAACCGCTGCACCACCAGGTTAAGGACGTGAGCCACACAGGGCACATGGGTCAATTGTCCCTGTCGGAGGGCGGAGAGGAGGTTGGTGCCATTGTCGCAAACCACCATTCCTGGCTTAAGCTGGCGTGGCGTCAACCACCTCTCGGCCTGGCCCTGCAGAGCAGACAGGACCTCTGCCCCAGTGTGGCTTCTGTCCCCCAAACACACCAGCGCAAGCACGGCATGGCATCTTTTTGCCTGCGTACTTGCGTAGCCCCTTGAACGGCTACGGAGCACCGCTGGTTCAGAGGACAAACCACAGGAAGAGGCCATGGAGGAAGAAGAAGAGGAGGGGGTGGAGGAGAGAGGTGTGTCACAACCAGTAGTAGCATTTTGGAGGCGTGGCGGTGGAACAACCTCCAACACTACTGCACCTTGTCCTGCATCCTTCCCAGCTGCCAAAAGAGTGACCCAATGGGCCGTGAAAGAAAGGTAACGTCCCTGTCCATGCCTGCTGGACCATGAGTCAGCGGTAATATGCACCTTACCGCTGACTGCCCTGTCCAGCGAGGCCAAGACATTGCCTTCCACATGCCGGTAGAGAGCCGGAATAGCCTTCCGTGAGAAAAAGTGGCGTTTGGGAACCTGCCACTGAGGAACCGCACATTGCACAAACTCACGGAAGGGGGCCGAGTCTACCAACTGAAAAGGCAGCAGTTGAAGCGCTAGCAATTTAGCCAAGCTAGCATTCAACCGCTGGGCATGTGGATGGCTGGGAGTGAACTTCTTTCGACGGTCCAGCAGCTGGGGCAGGGAAATTTGCCTGCTAGAATCGGACGTCGGTGTACTGCTAGCAGAGTGGCCGCAAGTACTTGGCTGTGACACACCTAATTCTACACCTTCATTCCTCTCAGTGCATGTTTCAGAGAGGACTGAAGTTATAGTGGGGTTGGAGATCCCAGCTGATGCGGTGCAAGGAGAGGTCCGCTTTGTTCTTTGGTGTGGGTCTTTGAGGTAGGCTTGCCAACGAGCTGCATGGCAGGTCAACATATGTCTGGTCAGGCATGTGGTACCCAAGCGGCTGATGTTTTGGCCACGCGATATACGCTTGAGACATATGTTGCAAACAGCAGCTGTGCGATCTGATGCACTAGCCTCAAAAAAGGCCCACACCAAAGAACTTTTTGAATGACGGGCAGAGGCAGCGCCCTGCACAGGCGGAGCTCTGCGGTGTGATTCCGTCGGTGTACTGCCCTTACGCTGGCCACCAAAGGGCATCCTGCCTCGTTGGAGATGTGCCTCCTCCTCATCCTCCTCCTCCTCCTCCTCTCTCCTATTAGGCACCCACGTGGAGTCAGTGACCTCATCATCCCCTCCCTCCTCATCACTGGAGCCAATCTGGCAGTATGCTGCAGCTGCTGGAACATGACTGCCAGATTGGTGTCCTTCTTGAGCATCCCCTCTGTCTGCTCTCACGCTACTGCCTTCCTGTAGCTGGGTTTCATCATCAGACCCTTCGAAACGCTGGGCATCCTCCTGGAGCATGTACCCAACACTGTGCTCAAACAGTTCGGGGGACTCCTCAGGAGGAGGACATGGTGGGTCTAGGGAAGGAGTGACTGATGATGAGTCTGACATTGATACCAGGGAAGAGGACGCTTTGGCAGCTGCTTTGCCAGTACCCTGAGCCTGGGTGAGAGAGGATGAGGAGGAGGAGGAGGGCTTGGTCATCCACTCTACCAAGTCTTCGGCATGATGTGGCTCAACATGTCCAGCTGCCGAAAAGAAGGACAAGCGTGTCCCATGGCCATGTGCTGATGACAATGCACCGCGTCCACGACCAGAACTGTTGTCCCCAGACACAGAGCCTGCTTGCCCTCTTTTATTGCCTCCTGACTGTCTGCCTCTCCTTGTTTGCCTTCCAGACATTCTAATAGATGGCCTGCAGGGAGATGGGAAAAAAGCAATAAGGGCTACCTTCAGGTGTCCTTCTCTGTCCCTTTACTTAAGGATTTCTAAATATGGTTGAGGATGATTGCTTTTGCACAGAATAGCACAACGACAATTTCCCTGACTGTCCAAAAAACAAGGATTTCAAAGATGGTTGATGAGGAATGCTTTAGCACACTATAGCACAAGGAGAATTTCCCTCACTGTCCTTCCCTGTCCCTAGAAACAAGGATTCGTACAGTAAAACACACTGACACTCTCCCTACCTATAGTTTTCTGTCCCTAGAAAAAATGTTTTTTTAAAGCACACTATAGCACAAGGAGAATTTCCCTCACTGTCCTTCCCTGTCCCTAGAAACAAGGATTCGTACAGTAAAACACACTGACACTCTCCCTACCTATAGTTTTCTGTCCCTAGAAATTTTTTTTTTTAAAGCACACTATAGCACAAGGAGAATTTCCCTCACTGTCCTTCCCTGTCCCTAGAAACAAGGATTCGTACAGTAAAACACACTGACACTCTCCCTACCTATAGTTTTCTGTCCCTAGAAAAAATGTTTTTTTAAAGCACACTATAGCACAAGGAGAATTTCCCTCACTGTCCTTCCCTGTCCCTAGAAACAAGGATTCGTACAGTAAAACACACTGACACTCTCCCTACCTATAGTTTTCTGTCCCTAGAAAAAATGTTTTTTTAAAGCACACTATAGCACAAGGAGAATTTCCCTCACTGTCCTTCCCTGTCCCTAGAAACAAGGATTCGTACAGTAAAACACACTGACACTCTCCCTACCTATAGTTTAATGTCCCTAGAAAAAATGTTTTTTTAAAGCACACTATAGCACAAGGAGAATTTCCCTCACTGTCCTTCCCTGTCCCTAGAAACAAGGATTCGTACAGTAAAACACACTGACACTCTCCCTACCTATAGTTTTCTGTCCCTAGAAAAAATGTTTTTTTAAAGCACACTATAGCACAAGGAGAATTTCCCTCACTGTCCTTCCCTGTCCCTAGAAACAAGGATTCGTACAGTAAAACACACTGACACTCTCCCTACCTATAGTTTTCTGTCCCTAGAAAAAATGTTTTTTTAAAGCACACTATAGCACAAGGAGAATTTCCCTCACTGTCCTTCCCTGTCCCTAGAAACAAGGATTCGTACAGTAAAACACACTGACACTCTCCCTACCTATAGTTTTCTGTCCCTAGAAAAAATGTTTTTTTAAAGCACACTATAGCACAAGGAGAATTTCCCTCACTGTCCTTCCCTGTCCCTAGAAACAAGGATTCGTACAGTAAAACACACTGACACTCTCCCTACCTATAGTTTTCTGTCCCTAGAAAAAATGTTTTTTTAAAGCACACTATAGCACAAGGAGAATTTCCCTCACTGTCCTTCCCTGTCCCTAGAAACAAGGATTCGTACAGTAAAACACACTGACACTCTCCCTACCTATAGTTTAATGTCCCTAGAAAAAATGTTTTTTTAAAGCACACTATAGCACAAGGAGAATTTCCCTCACTGTCCTTCCCTGTCCCTAGAAACAAGGATTCGTACAGTAAAACACACTGACACTCTCCCTACCTATAGTTTTCTGTCCCTAGAAAAAATGTTTTTTTAAAGCACACTATAGCACAAGGAGAATTTCCCTCACTGTCCTTCCCTGTCCCTAGAAACAAGGATTCGTACAGTAAAACACACTGACACTCTCCCTACCTATAGTTTTCTGTCCCTAGAAAAAATGTTTTTTTAAAGCACACTATAGCACAAGGAGAATTTCCCTCACTGTCCTTCCCTGTCCCTAGAAAAAAGGATTCGTACAGTAAAACACACTGACACTCTCCCTACCTATAGTTTTCTGTCCCTAGAAAAAATGTTTTTTTTAAAGCACACTATAGCACAAGGAGAATTTCCCTCACTGTCCTTCCCTGTCCCTAGAAACAAGGATTCGTACAGTAAAACACACTGACACTCTCCCTACCTATAGTTTTCTGTCCCTAGAAAAAATGTTTTTTTAAAGCACACTATAGCACAAGGAGAATTTCCCTCACTGTCCTTCCCTGTCCCTAGAAACAAGGATTCGTACAGTAAAACACACTGACACTCTCCCTACCTATAGTTTTCTGTCCCTAGAAAAAATGTTTTTTTAAAGCACACTATAGCACAAGGAGAATTTCCCTCACTGTCCTTCCCTGTCCCTAGAAACAAGGATTCGTACAGTAAAACACACTGACACTCTCCCTACCTATAGTTTTCTGTCCCTAGAAAAAATGTTTTTTTAAAGCACACTATAACACAAGGAGAATTTCCCTCACTGTCCTTCCCTGTCCCTAGAAACAAGGATTCGTACAGTAAAACACACTGACACTCTCCCTACCTATAGTTTTCTGTCCCTAGAAAAAATGTTTTTTTAAAGCACACTATAGCACAAGGAGAATTTCCCTCACTGTCCTTCCCTGTCCCTAGAAACAAGGATTCGTACAGTAAAACACACTGACACTCTCCCTACCTATAGTTTTCTGTCCCTAGAAAAAATGTTTTTTTAAAGCACACTATAGCACAAGGAGAATTTCCCTCACTGTCCTTCCCTGTCCCTAGAAACAAGGATTCGTACAGTAAAACACACTGACACTCTCCCTACCTATAGTTTTCTGTCCCTAGAAAAAATGTTTTTTTAAAGCACACTATAGCACAAGGAGAATTTCCCTCACTGTCCTTCCCTGTCCCTAGAAACAAGGATTCGTACAGTAAAACACACTGACACTCTCCCTACCTATAGTTTTCTGTCCCTAGAAAAAATGTTTTTTTAAAGCACACTATAGCACAAGGAGAATTTCCCTCACTGTCCTTCCCTGTCCCTAGAAACAAGGATTCGTACAGTAAAACACACTGACACTCTCCCTACCTATAGTTTTCTGTCCCTAGAAAAAATGTTTTTTTAAAGCACACTATAGCACAAGGAGAATTTCCCTCACTGTCCTTCCCTGTCCCTAGAAACAAGGATTCGTACAGTAAAACACACTGACACTCTCCCTACCTATCCTTCTCTTTCCCTAAACTAAAGGAATCCAGGTTAAGCAAGAAAAAATAAATGTCACTGTCCCTGCCTATGCTTCTCTTTCCCTGCTCCGGAACACAATACACTAGGCCGCCGTGCTGGCGGCCTTTTATAGTGTGGGGCGTGTACTAAACACCCTCAGCAATAATTGGCCACAGGCATCCTGCCTGTGGCCAATCATTGCTCTCCTCGCTGCCGGCGCTGTGATTGGCCAAGCATGCGGGGTCACAGTGCATGCTTGGCCAATCACAGCGCCTGGATGACACTGCGATGGCGTAGTGCATTGTGGGCCGTTCGCGTCACTAGAATTAGGCGCGAACGGCCCAAATCGTTCGATCTTCGTCGAACGATCGAACAGCCGATGTTCGAGTCGAACGTATGTTCGACTCGAACACCGAGCTCATCCCTACTGGCTAGATTATCAGGTGAAAACAAAGGGAAAGAAGAAAAACTTATGCAACCTCCACCTCTAATGATTGGTAGGCTGCAATATATTACATTATTGGTTTTGGGGTTAATGCTGCTTAAAGGACATTACCTGGTAATGAAGAAAGGGAATTGTAGATTTAAAATAATGAGGATGAGACTGATATAATTAAGAACATCAGATTTAAATGGGTGGGAAGTGAGGATAATGAGAAACAGCAAATGGTAATGGGGATGATGAAAGGTATAATAAAGATTATCAGATAACAAGGAGAGGACAGGCATAATGAAGAATATCAGATGGCAATATAGAAGAGGACTGCTATATAAATGATAATCAGATGTTTATGGAGGAGAAGACTGGGATAGCAAAAAACAATCAATGGAAATGCAGGAGAGGATTGAGTCAGCAAAGAGCATCAGACAGTAACGCCAGATAGAACTGGTATAATGAAGAACATCAGATGAGGAGAATGAGGAGAGCACTGGGATAATTAAGAACATCAGATGGTAATGGAAGAGAGGACTGATATAACGAACAATGCCAGATCGTAATTGGAAAGAACAGGAAAATAGAACAAAAATGGTGAATAGCTAAATAGGTGTTAATGTGGAGTAATACAGTGCTGTAAGACTCGAAAGTGAAAGGAAGCTTAAATGTAAAAAAGAACTGTAGGGTAGGAATGATAAAATAATTACTGAAAGCATATGAGCAAAATGATCTAAGAAAATCATATAATTTGGTAGTAGAATATAAAAGAGATTTACAACTTTATAGGAAACAAAAGCCAAACTAATGAAAGTTTGAAATAATTAATTTAAGGGGACATGGGAAATGCAAACCACAGAAACATGTGAGAAGATGTTACTGGAAGAAAAGATTTGGAAAAAGGATATGTCACAGAAATATTAAAGGTAGAGCAACCAACTCTTCCATAAGTTAATGAAATTATTAAAGCGTAACTCCCTTTTTGTTGAGAAAAAAACATTCCCCTCTGGGTGATCTATGTACATTGCAAGAATCTTTTGTTTACAAGCGTTTTTTATTTGGGTTAAAAGGTGGTACAAAACCGACATGACAAAAGTAAAAAAACAATTCCATAGCGTCAGATATACATATGGACTGTATAAAGTAGAAACGTAGAAATACCATTTGCGTCATATATGTACATGTAAGAAGGGAGACTGGCTCTATAAACAAAGTTACAGTGATGTGCATATATATTTGAACCATAAATTACGGAGAGGCATGTTGATCTGGGTTAAGGAACTCCTTGCTATGTGCGACCCAGGGGTCCCATTTTTGTTTATAAACCTGATTTGTGTTCCGAACAGTATGATAGATTTTTTCCATCAAAATAATATTATTGATTCTAGTTTTGAGTTGTGTTAACGGAACTGATGGGGATTTCCAATGGAAAGCAATTAACCAGTGGACTGCTACGCATATAGTATGTATTAGTCTAATACCTTGAGTAGAGAGTCCTATAATGGGTGAGAATAGAAGGCAATTATGTAAGGTCAAGGTGATGTTCTTATCTGCAATTGTAGAGGCAAAATTCTCCAACTGCTTCCAGATATGAGTGATTTTTTCACAGCTCCAAGAATCTTAACAACCTTTGTTGCAGATTCCTACCTTTTGTTATTCTGAAGAAATCCCTGTTTGTTCCTCTATGCCTCTATACATAGTGGGTCTAATGGGAGTGGCTTCATAATTATCTGCTGTGCACCCCGCAGAGCACTAATGAGGAAATCTGCTGGGCCTGCATCCCTTTAGACGTGTTTCTATTGGGAGTATCTCACCAAAAATAAAAATTTTGTTGCAGGGGATGCCTGAAATCAGACTTCTGGGAAAATTGGTGAGCCAATCACACAAGCAGTAAATTATGTTTCTGGGGAGTGGCCAGTACACATTCTGTGTACAGAACACCTCCAGGTAGCCATATTGCATTTATAGAAAACTACAGCGGCTGCAGATTTAAAAGGAAAGGTAATTTTTAATGACATTCAATTACAATATGACTTGTGATGCAATTGTATACGCTATATTTTTTTTACTTTATTTGCTATTTTTTTCCCCACAAAAGTGGAGTTACCCTTTAAGGTCTAAAGAAAAACAAGAGCAAGTGAGGATATAATTACAATAAATATGGTAGTAAATGGAGCAGAAAGAAAACTGGATAAAACAATCTGAAAATATGATAGGGGTAAAGCTATGTTAGGGGTTTTTACAAGCATACCATCTAAGAAACTGAAACCTTATACTGAGGATGAAGTGGATGAATGCTAGTGTGGATTCAGGAAGGGTGAATAGAAGGCTGAACGTGTTTAGAAAATACATCAAACACTGCTAAAATGTATGAATAGTATTTATTTTATTTATTTATTACAAGTATTTATATAGCGCTGACAATTTACGCAGCACTTTACATATACAGATATTGTACAGTCACATTAGTCTCTGCCCTCAAGGAGCTTACAGTCTAAGGTCCCTAACTCACTTTCATACACATATTAGAGTCAAGTTAGACAGGAGCTAATTAACCTACCAACATGTCTTTGGACTGTGGGAGGAAACCAAAGTACCCAGAGGAAACCCATGCAGACACAGGAATTCAAACTGGATGTCCATTAGATCTTTTTTTAAATTTACAACTTCATAAACTGTGGAAAGGTGCTTAAGATTTTATAGGAAATCAAAAAATATGACTATTACTAATTATGCACACAATATAACTGGCTATTACCATTTATAAGTAATAACACCAAAGAATATCGATCAAAGGAATATACGATTGCCTTAGGGTATCAGGAAGAATTTTGTTCCCGATGAAGCAAACTGGACCATACTTTATCATTTTTCTTTGCCCTCCAATCGTGGAATCAGTGGTGGGTATAGGGTTCTGTATAGGCAAGTTTTCATGAAAAAATGTTGTTCATACTTCATATTGGTTTAACTGGATGAATTGTCGTTCTTATCAAGCTAACTATATAACTTTGAATACAATAAATACTATAAATTTGGTAAAATTGATTGAATATAAATACTGTGTATATACTGTAGCATGCCCTATTAGAAAATTTAACTATCTATACAAAATTTAAATATGGAATATACTGTAATAGTTCTTCTCTTTGCAACCTTGCCCTGCAGTATTTAACTGCTTCAGCCCCGGAAGAATTTACCCCCTTCCTGACCAGAGCCCTTTTTTGCGATACGGCACTGCGTCGCTTTAACTGACAATTGCGCAACGTGGCTCCCAAACAAAATTGACGTCCTTTTTTCCCCACAAATAGAGCTTTCTTTTGGTGGTATTTGATCACCTCTGCGGTTTTTATTTTCTGTGCTATAAACAAAAATAGAGCGACAATGTTGAAAAAAAGCAATATTTTTTACCTTTTGCTATAATAAATATCCCCAAAAAATATATAAAAAAACAATTGTTTTCCCTCAGTTTAGGCCAATACGTATTCTTTCACATATTTTTGGTAAAAAAAAAATCACAATAAGTGTATATTGATTAGTTTTCGCAAAAGTTATAGCATCTACAAAATAAGGGGTAGTTTTATGACATTTGTATTATTCATTTTTTTTTTACTAGTTATGGCGGCGATCTGCGATTTTTATCGTGACTGCGACATTATGGCGGACACATCGGACACTTTTGACGCTATTTTGGGACCATTTACATTTATACATTTATGCTATAAAAATGCACTGATTACTGTATAAATGTGACTGGCAGTGAAGGGGTTAACCAGTAGGGGGCTAGGAAGGGGTTAAGTGTGTCCTAGGGATGTGTTCTAACTGTTAGGGGGAGGGGCTTATTGTGACACAACACTGATCGCTGCTCCCGATGAGAGGGAGCAGACGATCAGTGTCCTGTCACTAGGCAGAACAGGGAGATGCCTTGTTTACAAAGGCATCCCCCCGTTCTGCGACCCGATCGCGGGGACACTGGCGGACATCAAGTCCGCAGGGTCCCACGGGCATGGTCACAGAGACCGCAGCGGGCGCATGCCCGCCAGGCGGCACATTCAAAGCGTCGTATATATATATGTTGCTTTGCCTGCCGTGGCATTCTGCCGATGTATAAGTGCGTGAGGCAGTCGGCAAGTGGTTAAAGTGATAATAAACACACACTGTTTAATTTACATTATCCCTTCTCTTTCTGTATGTTGATGATGGCACTGTGATTATTTTAATTTAAAAAAAAACACATTTTACTGCTTCCGGACCAGCCACCACAGTTATACTGCGGCAGGCTGGCTCCCCTGCATAAGCCGTCGTAGCTGTAAGACGCAATTGCTCGTTTAAGACGCGATTGCTCGTTACAGAACGAGAACCGGGATGTGTGTGTGTAAACACACACATCCCGGTTCTCTCAGGGACGGGGAGACTGATTGTGTGTTCATACAATGTATGAACACCGATCTCTCTCTTCCCCTAGTCAGTCCCATCCCCCCTACAGTTAGAACACATAATAGGGAACACAGTTAACCCCTTGATCACCTTCTAGTGTTAACCCCTTACCTGCCAGTGTCATTTATACAGTAATCAGTGCATTTTTATAGTACTGATCGCTGTATAAATGACACTGGTCCCAAAAACGTGTCAAAAGTGTCCGATTTGTCCGCTGCAATATCGCAGTCCCAGTAAAAATCGCAGATCGCCGCCATTACTAGTGAAAAAAATAATAATAATTAAAATAATTATTTAATTAATAATTAAAATGCCATAAATCTATTCCCTATTGTGTAGACGCTATAACTTTTGCGCAAACCAATCAATATACACTTTTTGCGATTTTATAAAAATACAAAATGTGTTTTTCTCAAAATTTTCACTCTTTTTTTTTTATATCGCAAAAAATAAAAACCGCAGAGGTGATCAAATACCACCAAAAGAAAGCTCTATTTGTGAGAAAAAAAGGACGTCAATTTTGTTTGGGTACAACGTCACACGACCACGCAATTTTCAGTTAAAGCGAAGCAGTGCCGAATCGCAAAAAATTCTCTGGTCATTGAGCAGCCAATTCTTCTGGGGCTGAAGGGCTGAAGTGGTTAAGTACCCTTTTTCCTAATAGATATACAGCTGTCGCATGACTCAACTTTTTCTCAGCCTGTCTGCAGGGAAACAGTGACAGGAGAAGCTTCTAGTCCTCTGCTACTGGTCACATATTCAAAATAAATTAAAGCAGCCTTTGGATTACAGAACAAAAATAAATAATTAATCAATAAACTGTTTTAACTTGTCATACAAATAAATATTCAAACTCAAATCTTTATTATTTATTGACAATAACATGGTCGTATTTTCCGCACTATAAGGCGCACCGGATTATAAGGGACCAGTCTCAATTACGGGTCTATTTCTGTACTTAACCCATACATAAGGCGCACTGGACTATAAGGCGCATGCTAAAACATACGGTCTACAAAAAGAAATTTAACGGAAGCAAAACAGTGAGTTTAGTTGAACTTTATTCTACTATTTAACAATACACTCACATTATTTTTCAGTCTCGTTGCCAGGTGGCTGTTAAGCAATGATGCCGGCTTTTGCAAAAGCTCGGACAACAGTTAAAGCAGATACCTTGCTAACGTGCTGTACATATTACGTAATGTTCTCTGACTGGTTTATCGCTGCCAGCGTACGTAGTGTATGTATTACGTCCCTGTGTCAGTGGGAAATGGTCCGACAGTTAACCAAGCGGAGTGCTTACCAAAGTCGCACAACAACATTTTTACAGATTTTGGAACTCAGTGCACACATAAGGCGCACCGGACTATAAGGCGCATGGCCGATTTTTGAGAAAATTTTAGGCTTTTAGGTGCGCCTTATAGTGCGGAAAATACGGTAAGTGGATTTCTCTGCCAGTCACAGACTGTGTCACATCCCTCTAGCCTGTGTCTATTGTGTGTATGTGCTTAGAATAAGAGGGAGGTGAACCCACCATGAATCAAGATGTAATATCCCGCCCCATTGTGTGTAACTGTTTAGCGGGCATGGGGGAGGAGGGAAGGAGTGGGCTGTCATTCACCACTGTGTATACACCCACATGTATAGTCACGTGGACTGCTCATATGTGATCCTAAGCGTGGGCAGCCTATTGCATTAGGTGTGCACTACAAAGCTCAAACCCTCTCACTTTTAAGACAGAGAAAGGGACAGAGGACAGAGATTCCCCTGTTCCTTTCTCTGCAGGCTAAGCTGCACTGGACAGTGAATGAATGGAAAGTGCTCTGTGCTAAACGGCTTCCTGGTCATTCACATACTGAAGCATAGTAAACAGGGTTTACTATGTTTTAGTTATGAATGAACACAGTACCGATCACTTGTGTTTATTTAATAAAAAAGAAGGGTCTGGTAACTGATATACTTACTGACCCCTTCCCCACTCTCCAATCTAAAATGATACCCTGCAGCATTCATCGGGACTAGAGAGGAGAGGAGGGAAGCCAGCAGTGCTGCAGGGGGGACATGGGGGGGGGCAGACAGCAAGGATAATCTGCCCTGCACAGGGTGATTAGGGTGTACCCATGCACACCCGGCACACCCTGTGTGCAGGCATATGTATGCGATCAAGGAGGAAATGTTCAGTAGTGCACTAGCATTTTCTTTAGCACTGATCACTGTATTAGTGTCATTGGTCCCCAAAAAGGGTCAAAAGTGTCAGTTAGGTGTCCGATTTGTCTGCTGCAATGTCACAGTCCCGCAAAAAATCGCTGATCGCTGCCATTACTAGTAAAAAAAAAATCATAAATATATCCCATAGTTTGTAGACACTATAACGTTTGCACAAACCAATCAGTATACGCATATTGGGATTTTTTTTTACCAAAAATCCCAATAAGTAGAATACATATTGGCATAAATTATTGAATAAATTTGATTTTTTACATTTTTTTAATGGGTATGTTGTATAGCATAAAGCAAAAAAAAAAACAAACATTTTTTTTTTAAATTGTCAGTATATTTTTGTTTATAGCGCAAAATATAAATACCGCAGAGGTGATCAAATACCACCAAAAGAAAGGTCCATTTATGGGAAAAAAATAACATTTTTTGGGGGTAAAGCATCGCATGACCAGGCAATTGTCAGTTAAAGCAACGCAGTACCGTATCGCAAAAAGTGGCCTGGTCATGAAGGGGGGTAAAGCTTCCTGGGCTGAAGTGGTAAATAAGACAACAAATAACCCTAAAGGTACTATAATAAATAGAACATTGCATTGCATATACTGATAAGATTGTGGTCAGGATTTATGAAGCAATCAAGGTGAATAGAAAAGTTTAACTAGAACAGGAATCAGAGATAGTTGGACTAAGGGTAAGTTTAGGGAAGACAAAGTACATGATTTTGATAAGGAAAACAAATAGAAAAACATGAAAGAATATATTGTGGTGAGAGTAGATTTATGGGTTTTGATAAATCTCACCAATCACCTGGCCCACAAGATACAGGGGTCACAGGTTATTTGGTGTGTGGTACTACGACACTCTACCAAGCCATTACCCGATTCCTGATAAGAACTGGTATTACGGTCTCTGCTTTCTAAGTATAAGCTTACCCCCAATTTCCATTAAAACAAGAAGACACTTGTACTTTATCTTTGCTTATTGGAAAATTGTACTAAAATGATCAATGTTTACTATAAGCCTTTTCAAGTCTTGCTCCTTCATTCATGGCTCATGCAGTCTAGATCTATTTATTGACCACCACAAGGGTATTCCAAGTCCCTCCTTTCCAGACTGTATCCAGCTATCTTTGTGGGCTTCACCCAGGAGATCATGTTCTTGCCATCCTTGAAGGGAAAGTCATACAGAAGCTTTCACATGCCTGCAAGCTAGGCCCAGACTCTCTAATTAACCCGACATGAGCCCTCCTCCTTTTTACACCACCCTAAACCACACCTATTCCTGCTAGAAATGGCTAAACCTACCTACTCCTAACAGGCCTTACATTTGTGCATATTACCACCATCTCACATACCGTATATACTCGAGTATAAGACGAGATTTTCAGCCCTTTTTTTGGGGCTGAATGTCCCCCCCTCGGCTTATACTCGAGTCATATAAATTTTACATTGTAAATATTACCTGTAAAGAAGTTGCGGCTGCGGCGTCCATCGTTCGAATTCCGCAGCGTCCATCGTTCAAAATTCCGCGGTCTCTTCCTGTTCCTTCCTTGATAGGCGAGTCTCAGCAGACACTCTCCGCCTATCACGAACGTTCTCTCATCCTCAGTTTTCCAGCAGATGTCTGTGATTGGCGGAATACCCAACACAGTGTCTGCTGGGAAAACTAAGGATGAGAGAATGATCGTGATAGGCGGAGAGTGTCTGCTGAGACTCGCCTATCAAGTAAGGAACAGGAAGAGACTGCGGAATTCGAACGATGGACGCCGCGGAATTTGAACGATGGACGCCGCAGCCGCAACTTCTTTACAGGTAATAATTACAATGTAAAAATTTCTATTTACAGGGAACAGCGAGCTAGGGAACAGTGGGGCATCGGCTTATACTCGGGTCAGTGAGGTTTCCCAGTTTTTTGGGCAACATTAGGTACCTCGGCTTATACTCGAGTCGGCTTATACTCGAGTATATACGGTAGGTTTTTTGTCTGTGTAAATGTGTACACCCAGTTAAAAGTTATTCTCTCATATCCACTATAGAAAATAAATGACCTGAAAAGATAGCTAAACCAAAAAAACAAAATATGTTATATGGCAGTTTACCAGTCATTAGATGTGGTGGTTGCATTGGTTTTCTCTTTTTCTCATACTGACAAATACTTTTTCATCTTGCCAGAATCCCAATGTCTGTGTAACTTTCTGTACACTGAACTGCTATCGCAAGCAATGTTTTTTTAGCTTTCCTAACTATCTTTGTGAGCTACAAACACCTCCTCTATACAGTGGGGTAAACAAGTATTTAGTCAGCCACCAATTGTGCAAGTTCTCCCACTTAAAAAGATGAGAGAGGCCTGTAATTGTCATCATAGGTATACCTCAACTATGAGAGACAAAATGTGGAAACAAATCCAGACAATCACATTGTCTGATTTGGAAAGAATTTATTTGCAAATTATGGTGGAAAATAAGTATTTGGTCAATATCAAAAGTCCATCTCAATACTTTGTTATATATACTTTGTTGGCAATGACAGAGGTCAAACGTTTTCTGTAAGTCTTCACAAGGTTGTCACACACTGTTGCTGGTATGTTGGCCCAATTCTCCATGCAGATCTCCTCTAAAACAGTGATGTTTTGGGGCTGTCGCTGGGCAACACGGACTTTCAACTCAACAAGTTAAGATCTGGAGACTGGAGACTGGCTAGGCCACTCCAGGACCTTGAAATGCTTCTTACGAAGCCACTCCTTCGTTGCCCGGGCGGTGTGTTTGGGATCATTGTCATGCTGAAAGACCCAGCCACATTTCATCTTCAATGCCCTTGCTGATGGGAGTAGGTTTGCACTCAAAATCTCATGATACATGGCCCCATTCATTCTTTAATTTACACAGATCAGTCGTCCTGTTCCCTTTGCAGAGAAACAGCCCCAAAGCATGATGTTGCCACCCCCATGCTTCACAGTAGGTATGGTGTTCTTTGGTTGCAACTCAGCATTCTCCTTCCTCCAAACACGACGAGTTGTGTTTCTACCAAACAGTTCTACTTTGGTTTCATCTGACCATATGACATTCTCCCAATACTCTTCTGGATCATCCAAATGCTCTCTAGCAAACCTCAGACGGGCCCGGACATGTACTGGCTTAAGCAGGGGGACATGTCTGGCACTGCAGGACCTGAGTCCCTGGCGGCCTAGTGTGTTACTGATGGTAGCCTTTATTAAGTTGGTCCCAGCTCTCTGCAGGTAATTCGCTAGGTCCCCCCGTGTAGTTCTGGAATTTTTGCTCACCGTTCTTGTGATCATTTTGACCCCACGGGGTGAGATCTTGCGTGGAGCCCCAGATCGAGGGAGATTATCAGTGGTCTTGTATGTCTTCCATTTTCTAATTATTGCTCCCACAGTTTATTTCTTCACACCAAGCTGCTTGCCTATTGCAGATTCAGTCTTCCCAGCCTGGTGCAGGTCTACAATTTTGTTTCTGGTGTCTCTCAACAGCTCTTTGGTCTTCACCATAGTGGAGTTTGGAGTGTGACTGTTTGAGGTTGTGGACAGGTGTCTTTTATACTGCTAACAAGTTCAAACAGGTGCCATTAATACAGGTAATGAGTGGAGGACAGAGGAGCCTCTCAGGCTCCTTTCACACTGGGGTGGGGCGGTTTGCAGGCGCTATTTTGCTAAAAATTGTGCCTGCAAAACGAGCCTAAACAGCGGCTGCTGTCTCTCCAATGTAAAAGCCCCGAGGGCTTTCACACTGGATCGGTGCGCTAGCAGGACGGAAAAAAAAGTCCTGCTAGCCGCATCTTTGGAGCGGTGAGAGGAGCGGTGTGTTTACCGCTCCTACACCGCTCCTTCCCATTGAAATGCATGGGACACCGCGGTAATACCGCCCGCAAACCGCGGCTGTAGCCGCGGTTTGCGGGCGGTATTAACCCTTTTTCGGCCGCTAGCGGGGGTTAAAACCGCACCGCTAGCGGCCGAATACCTCAGCAATCCCGACGGTGTAGCTATATCGCCACCGCACACACTGCCCCAGTGTGAAACCGGCCTTAAAGAAGAAGATACAGGTCTGTGAGAGACAGAAATCTTGCTTGTTTGTAGGTGACCAAATACTTATTTTCCACCATAATTTGCAAATAAATTCTTTCCAAATCAGACAATGTGATTGTCTGGATTTGTTTCCACATTTTGTCTCTCATAGTTGAGGTATACCTATGATGACAATTACAGCCGTCTCTTATCTTTTTAAGTGGGAGAACTTGCACAATTGGTGGCTGACTAAATACTTTTTTGCCCCACTGTATGTAATGGAGGTCAAAAAAATCCAGTCAAAATAATGCAACCACACTGCTCCTCTATAGATACAGTGGACTGAACAAGTGTTGACAAAAACGGCAAGCATGTTACTGATTGAATCACCAGATTAAAAAAAGGCAAAAACAACAAAAAATCTGCTGTAGCCAACACACCTAAGTGCTGATAAGCTGCAGTATTTTTTGGACAACCTTTTGTCCCCCACTGTGGTACTGTATGGTGTTTTTATGCTGTTTGATTCTAGATTAATAAAGTGGACCTTGGTGTTTCAGTGCGGCCATCTGGACTTTCCTTTGATCCATAGGTGTGTGCGCAGCCTATTGCATTAGGGTGTGCACCCCAAAGCTCAAACACACAATAACGCCACCTGCTGTCACATGGAGGAGGCTCTGATGGTGGGAGACAGTTGATTGGGAGCATATTACGTTACATCCTAAATATAGGTGTAATGTGTTCTTACAGTTGAACCTAGTCTTTAATATAATGCGGGCATTTACACTGGCCACTGTCACCCTAACCACCCACCCGGTGCCACCCCTGGATAATGCTAATGCACATGGGGTGACTAGGGTGTGCCCAGGCACACCCGGCACACCCTGTGCGCACGTCTATGCTTTGATCATTGCAAAGGTGTGCAAACTGGGCCGGCACACACACTGGAGTAGTGTGGGGTGTTGGACTGAGTGGACCTACCTAGAGCAGCGCTGCTATTTTTACAATATTTTTGGGGGGTTTAGAAACATTACACTCAAAGGATGGCCAACATGACCAAGGGAGGCTCAGTGAGCACCTACAGGAGGGTGAATACATACAATATTGATAGACACAATAAAAATCCCAGTGGATGAGGGAATGTGCGCACCCCTACCCCTGGTAATGTTTGATGTTGTCACTCAACAAGCAAAGAAAATTAAAGCACAATTCCTGTGAATGTACAAACTACAATGAAAATTTTACAACAAGCCTGTCATCTATCAGTTACTTCTCAAGTACTGTATTTTTTTTATAATAGCTGCGTTCTATTTACCTTGCTGCACATTTAAAGAAGGTAATATTTACTTTGGAATTACGTCTACAGATGGCAAATGCTATAGCACAATGCATAAATACTCAAAACGTGATTTTTGCAACGTTTTGAACTCTTTTACCAATTTGCTATTTATATGGGTCTTGTTTTGATTGGAACAACAAAAAAGAATTATACAGAATGAGACATAACCTCTAGATGCTTAAAAAGGTAAACAACGGCTTTCACAGAGATTAGGTAAAACACACAAATACACGCAGAGAAAACCAAAAATCCTTTGATGGAAACATTTTATTATGTGAAGCATATATTTGCAATTTGTGGTTTGTTGTAAACTAATTCAATGTAACTTGGTGTTGACTGAAAGGATTAAGAGAAGCAGTAAAAATTTCAATTAACCTAAAGCAGGAACCAGCTGAAACAATCCATGGATCGGTTTACTGTAGGAGAAAAAAAAGAACCAATAAGTGCCACTGATATGCATTTTGAAATGTCATTTTCTGAAATAGATGCCTTTATAAGTTTATTTCCGAGTTCTTTGATATGCAACCAATAATAAACAGCTAGTTATGTAGTATGTTCATCGTTAATTAATCTTGGCATAAGGAAACAACTACATAATTAATTTGTACATGTGTGGTACTGGTACCCCAGGGTTTTATGCACTAGATATGGGAATAACACATAGCCATAAATAAATACGACATTTATAGAGGATCTGAACTGGTCTTTCCCTATTACTGAAATACCATGCCTTGTTCTACACTGTGTCTCTGTGAGGAGGTAGCCATATTGGTGGAAGAAGGGATTTGCTTCCTTGTGTCAGAGCTGTCCTGCGCCCTTGATAACTCTTGGATGGATGCCTGATGGAGGAATATTCAAGAAGCAGCAGGTATTTTCACTGCAGGCCCTCAGATACAGCTTCTTCTCCAGCAAGGAGAAATGTCAAAAGAACAGTAGTGACATCATCAAATCATACAATGAATCAAATGAATGATAGCACAAAAACTTTTAGTGTTAGTGTTTGGCTGATGCCATTTATTATCAATCAACTGTGTTTACTCTTTTTAAATCATAATGGCAACAGAAACTGCCCAAATGACCCTGATAAAAAGTTTACATACCCAAGTTCTTAAAGTGATACTAAAGGTTCACGTTTAAAAAAATAAAAAATAACAAACATGTCATACTTACCTCCACTGTGCAGTTCGTTTTGCACAGAGTGGCCCCGATCATCCTCATCTGGGGTCCCACGGGGGCTCTCGCGGCTCCTCCCCACAATAGATAACCCCCTCTGGGAAGCTCTCTCCCGAGGGGGTTACCTTGCGGGTGCGCTCCCGTGTCATACACTCGGCGGCCGGGTCATTGGATTTGATTGACAGCAGTGGAAGCCAATGGCTGTGCTGCTATCAATCTAGCCAATGAAGAGCCGAGAAGCCGTAGGGAGAACGATGGAGGCTCACGCCCACGGAAGTTCAGGGCTCAGGTAAGTAAAACGGGGGCTCAGGGGACCGGACAGTGCAAGGTGTTTTTTCACCTTAATGCATAGGATGCATTAAGGTGAAAAAACACGAGGCTTTACAACTCCTTTAATACAGTGTATTTCCCCCTTTAACATCAAAAACAGCTTGAAGTCTTTTTTGTATTTGTGAATGAGGCTCTTTATCTTCTCAGATGGTAAAGCTGCCCATTCCTCTTGGCAAAAAGCCTCCAGTTCCTGTAAATTCTTGGGCTGTATTGCATGAACTGCATGTCTGAGATCTCCCCAGTGGCTCAATGATATTGAGGTCAGGAGACTGAGATGGCCACTCCAGAACCTTCACTTTATTCTGCTGTAGCCAATGACAGGTCGATTGGCCGTGTGTTTTGGATCATTGTCATGTTGGAATGTCCAAGTACGTCCCATGCGCAGCTTGCTGGCTGATGAACAAAAATATTCCTCCAGTATTTTTTGATAACATACTGCATTCTTCTTGCTAACAATTTTGACCAAATTTCCCCTTTTTTTTTTTAGATCACACATCCCCAAATCTTCAGCGATCCAGCTCTGTATCTTTTTGTCATAGGCCTTGTTGACTCCTCTCCAAATGTAGCATTTATGGTTGTGGCCAAAAAGATACATTTTGGTCTTATCACTCCAAATGACTTTGTGCCAGAAGGTTTGAGACTTGTCTCTGTACTGTTTGGCGTATTGTAAGCAGGATACTTTGTGGTATTTGCATAGTAATGGCTTTCTTTTGGTGACTCGACCATGCAGCCCATCTTTCTTCAAGTGCCTCCTTATTGTGCATCTTCTTGAAACAGTCGCACCACATGTTTTCAGAGTGTCCTGTATTTCACCTGAAGTTATTTGTGGGCTTTTCTTTGCATCCCGAACAATTTTCCTGGCAGTTGTGGTTAAGACTTTAGTTGGTCTACCTGACCGTGGTTTGGTTTCAACAGAACCCCTCATTTTCCACTTCTTGATTAGAGTTTGAACACTGCCGATTGGCATTCTCAATTCCTTGGATATCTTTTTATACCCCTTTCCTTTTTTATACAGTTCAACTACCTTTTCCCGCAGATCCTTTGACAATTCTTTTGCTTTCCCCATGACTCAGAATCCAGAAACGTCACTGCAGCACTGGATGAAAGATGCAAGGGTCTATCAGGAGTCCAGAAACGCATTGACCTTTTACACACACACTAATTACAAGCAAACAGATCACAGGTGAGGATAGTTACCTTTAATATCCATTCAAACCCCTTTGTGTCAACTTGTGTGCATGTTATCAGGCCAAAATAACCAGGGTATGTAAACTTTTGATCAGGTTCATTTGGGTTATTTCTGTTGTCATTATGACTTAAAAAGAGTAAACACAGTTGATTTCTCTGTGACACCTGGCAGTGTCAACTGTGACAATACAGTTACCGATCTCGACATAAAGTATTCCTAAATCAGTACACAACTAGGTACCACAGGACCATATATTATTTTTTTTTCTGGGGGAATTCAGTTTGGGGCTAAGCTGCGTTTTTACCACCCCCAACTGCAGCCCCTTAAGCTGCAAAGCTAACCTGCCCCTAAGTTTATGGACAGCTTCTCCTGATAGATGGTTGGCAACCTTGCCTGTGCACAACATCCATGGCGGGGGGGGAGTTGCCTGGGGGGGTGGTCGCAGCCCGCCCCAGCACCTCCCTAGATCTGGCCATGCCACACAGTAGCAGGCAGGATTTACTGCACGTGGAGGAAAAATGTTCTGCTGAATAGCAGCCTGGAGGGAGGAAGAAACAATAGCAGTATGACAGACTATATAAACAAAACTAGAACTCGCGCTTAAGGACCAAGCAATGAATTAAATGTGAAATGAAATTATTTTGAATAAGACCGCAGCTGCTGCAACATAAGGTACTAAACACCTTAAAAATTGGATAGAAAGAGGTTATCGCAGCGCTAGCGGAATTTTTTTTGTTGTGCACACCACCAATAATAAAACAATAGTGAGAATAACACTAAAATGTTCAACACATGGATGTGGCCACCCACTAGTGTTTAGACTATGCAAACAAATTGTGCAAACAAATTAAAATAAATTACTTGAAAGAAATAATATAACAATGTTGCAAAATCAATAATGACACTGAAATGCTCAACACATGGATGTAGCCACCACTGATGTTGGAACTATGCAAACGACTTCAAATAAAATACAAAGAAAATATCATGAAGTGAAAGTGTTAGTCATGAAGACTAAATGTTTCCAAAACAGTATCCGTGTTAGTGGTTACCCCTCTTGTGGCCCCACTCACCAAAAGAAGAAATATAAGAGTCATAATATGGGTCACATATATCCTGGGTCCGGAAAACACTTGGGGTTCAGCAAATTAGCTCGATAAGTTCAATGAAGAGACGGAACATAATGAAGGAGTGAGAGAGAAAACATTCATGTGAAGTGCCGCCTATAAACATGTAACATTGCGCTGCTAACTGAGAGATTTACGAGACTGCAGTAAAAGACAAGCGTCAGTGTGTTCCGGGTTCGCAGGTGTGCGTTCCACGAGAACCGAAAGCAACGTCACTGGTTCTAATTTGGCCGGAAATTGCGTCAACGCGTTTTGCCCCTCCTCCAGGGCATCATCAGGGACATCACTTCCGGCCAAGAAGGTAAATTTTATATGCGCAGAGGTCAACGCCTCCTAGTACCAGTGAAACGAAAAAGAACCTTCAAGCATTATGACACGCCAGCTTCCTATTCACATCATTGCTTATCAGTTATCAGGATAAAAAACTTTAATTACAAGCTGACAATAACAGAAAATACAAATACATATTACTAAAAAACTGAACTAAAACGCTTGAGTGAGTCAAATGGATGGACTACTAAAGGACCTTTGCTGGAAAAATTAAAATAAAATAAAAATAAAAATAAAGACTTTTCAGGACCTGTTTGCCATATGAACAATTGGCTATATTAGGGATATGAACACATATAGAAAAAAAATAATAAATAAAAAAAATAAAAAAACATAAAGAAAAAAAAAATATAGAAAAAAAAAATAAAAAAAATAAATATAAATAAAAAAAAAAAAAAAAAATATATAGATATATATAAAAAAAAAAAATGTGCATATTTACCAATTGGATAAAAAACAATTCAAATCTAGTTCAATGTTGAGGCCATGCGAGCTTAAAGTGCCCAACCTATGTATCCACTGGGTTTCATTACGTGAAGCGGCTTGTTTGAAGTTGGAACCTCTCCAATGTGCCTCAACCCTATCAATTCCACAAAACTTTAGTCCTCTAGGATCACTGTTATGAAATAGTTTGAAATGGTTGGACAAACTGTGGTGTTTAAAACCTTTTCTGATTCTGTTTACATGTTCCCTTAACCTAATGCCCAATCTCCTTGTGGTTCTCCCCACATAATGGAGCCCACATGGGCACGATAAAAGGTAGGTGACATGGGTGGTTCCACAGGTGATACATTTTTTCATTTCATAGGTTTTTCCATGACAGCTAAAGTGAGTGGTTTTTCTGACTCTATGTTTGGAAGTATGACAAATCATGCATTTCCACCACTAAAAAAACCTGTCTGATCTAAAAAAGTAAAAGTTTTCTTAGGGGGATTTACAACGTTGTGTGCCAATTTTAATCTTAAAGTAGGGGGTTTAGTCACTGGCGTATCGTGGGGGAGGCAGGGGGGGCCGTCGCACCGGGCGCAACATTTAGGGGGGCGCCCGCCAGTATGTGTCACAGTGGCTGCCTCCTAAATGTACTGTGTCCCCGTGTCCCCGTGCCCGCCGCCATATTCAGTCTCAGGCGCCCTGTGATTGGGCGTATGAGGTCATGTGCGGCGGCGGGGCTGGCCTGTCCACGATCGCGGTAGATCCTGGAGTTCCGCCTTCGCCCAATCACAGGGTACAGGAGACTGAACATGGGTGGAGGCGGGACTCCAGGATCTACCGCGATCGTGGACAGGCCAGCCCTGCCGCCGCACATGACCCCATACGCCCAATCACAGGGCGCCTGAGATTGAACATGATGGCGGGGAATATCGCCGAGCAGAGCAGGTGCCGAACATGGCGAGTCGGATTACTCCAGCAAGGTACCGGGGATCGGGAGGAGGGCAGCCGCTGACACTCTTCCAGGCAGGCTGAGCCAATGCTGGGGAGGAAGGAGAGCACGGAGCCGGGAATAGAGCGCAGGCAGCAGGGGGTGGAGGAGAGAGTCATGCTGGAGAGGGAAAGTCACAGCCTGGAGCCGGAGGAGAAGAGAGGAATGGAGAGGAGAGGGGGAGCAGCCTGGAGGAGAGATGAAGGGAAGACAGGAAAGACACACTGTATACACATGAATGGGACAGGAGGAAATCAGTGGAGCTGGGATTGTCAAATCCATGGGGGGGGGGGGGGGGCATGGAATCAGTGGGAGATGACACTAACAGGAGCTGGGACTGTCACATGAGATGAGGGGTTGATGGGAGCTGAGAGGGGTCCATAAATAGGGGTACAACACACACAGGGACAGGAGAGAAACGTGGGTGGAGGCATGGACACTTACTGTGTGTTCTATGAACAATGAGATCCGCAGGACTTCCACACACCAGCCCACTCCCCCCACCTGTCATACAGCTATGCCATCCTGGACATCACAATCCCAGCACACCTCCACTACACTGCACAGCACACCTCCACTACACTGCACAGCACACCTCCACTACACTGCACACCTCCACTACACTGCACAGCACACCTCCACTACACTGCACAGCACACCTCCACTACACTGCACAGCACACATTCACTACACTGCACAGCACACCTCCACTACACTGCACAGCACACATTTACTACACTGCACAGCACACCTCCACTACACTGCACAGCACACCTCCACTACACTGCACAGCACACCTCCACTACACTGCACAGCACACCTCCACTACACCGCACAGCACACCTCCACTACACTGCACAGCACACCTCCACTACACCGCACAGCACACCTCCACTACACTGCACATCTCCACTATAAGGCGGGGGGGTCATTGGAAGGTGCCACAAAAATCTCCACCTACACCGTATAGTCAGGGGCGGAGCCAATGGGGGTGTCAAAATTAGGTTTCACCTAGGGTGGCAAAAATCCTTGCACCGGCCCTGGTCAGTGTAGTGGTCAGTGTAGTACAGTGGTCAGTATAGTGGTTAGTGTAGTGGTCAGTGTGGGAATCAGGTAGGTCAGTGTAGTATAGTGGTCAGTATATTGTAGTGTAGTGGTAAGTATAGGAATCAGGTAGGTTAGTGTAGTGGTCAGTGTAGGAATCAGGCTGATCAATACTATTGTAGGAAGGGAAGGGATAGGACTCGGGGAGTGCTAAAAGTCCGCAGGTTAGGGGGGGGCGCAAATTACTTGCCTTGCCCCGGGCGCTGACAACCCACGCTACGCCACTGGGTTTAGTATAGATGAACTGAGGTAAAACTGGTAAGACACTGGTTAGATCTTTATCTTTACGTAACAATGGCCAATGTTCTTTAATTATTTTTTCAAATTGTTTATGTTGCCTAGTGTATCCAGTTAGAAAAGCTATCCAATAATCTTTTTTCTCACAAATTTTCTTTTCAAAGAGCTGTTTTCTGTCCATATTTTGCATATCTTCTCTAGTTTTTCTAAGGGTACTTGTATCATATCCTTTTTCTTGAAACCTCTCCAGGATCGTTTGAGATTGTATATCGTAATCTTCTATTTTGTTGCAATTAAGCCGTACTCGCAACATTTGGCTTTTTGGTATACCACTCAGCCATCTAGGGTGATGGCAACTACCAAGTGGTATATAACCATTTCTATCAACCTCCTTAAAGAATGTGCGAGTAAGCAGTTTACCATTCTCTTTGAAAATAACCAAATCAAGAAAATTAACTGAATCAAAGCTAAACACTTCTGAAAATGAAATGTTGCATTGATTGTTACTGATTTGCTCCAAAAAATCAAAAAAGGAATCTTTTGATCCTGCCCAAATAACAAAAATATCATCAATGTACCATTTATAAAAACTCAATTGCGGTATATTCCTGCCATAGATTGCTTGAGATTCCCACCAACTCATAAAAAGATTAGCAACTGACGGGGCATCTCAGTGTTCTGGGAAGCTTATTTTTTTGGACAATTACAGATGGGAGCAAAGCGCCCTCTAACTCTAAGAAAGTGACTGGCTCTGTGATACTCACAGGCAACACTGTCCTTCTTTTGTCAAAGTGTAATGTGCATTTGGCGAGCAACCTTTTACCAACTCTGTATACTAGGTGAAACACAGCCATTATGTGTCTTCAGCATCCTTCCCCCGATCAGGCAGCAAGCTCCCAGAATGTATGTCACTGTGCCTCTCTCCCTCAGCTTAGGAAAACAGCAGAAAACAGCAGGGAACCACCTCTCCTCCTTGCTCCAGTGTCTTGTGGGATGTGCAGTTTGCTCTTTCCAGCTCACCAAGCTGGCTCTGTCTGTTCAAACTACACCTCCCACAGTCCTTGCAGTCCACATCCTGTGTGCCTTCCTATTGGGAACAATACACAGCCAGTGTACATCCAGTGCCACAATAAGAGTCCATTCCTGTAGGTGTACCTGTGTTTCCAGACACAGAATCCTTTTCCTGTCAGTGCTGCAAACTGAGCCATATACAGGAAATATAAAACCCAGCTTAGAGCATAGGCATGCACACCAGATGTGCATGTGCACACCCTAATCACCCCATATGCCACTGGCTCCAGGGAGCCAGGCATTACAGGAATCGGATGTGAAAAAAAACACTGATTGATACTGTAAAAGCCACAGCACCCCAAACCTCATTAAAACACAGAGCTTTATTTATTAACTCAATACAGTTTTATCCTTTAGATTTAGCAGGAATTTTGTGTGTCTGTGTGTGTGTGTGTATATAAACACTTCAGTCCATATATATTTGGACTATTGTAGAGGTATTTACTAAAAAATATTCAAGCTATAGTTATATAATGGATATGGGCTGAAAGTGCACACTCTCGGGTTTAATTTTAGGGTATGTACATCCAAATCGGAGGAAGGGTTTAGGAATTACAGCTCTTAAAAATAGCCATCCCCCTTTTTAAGGGACCAAAAGTAATAAGAAAATTTAATCAAAAGCTGTTTCATGGCCAGTTGTGGGCTACTCCTTGGTTATTTCTTCATCAATCAAGCAGCTAAAGGCCGGGAATTGATTCTAAGTGGGGTATTTGCATTTGGAATCTATTGCTGTGGACCTACATCATGAGTTCAAAGGAGCTGTCCATGCAAGTGAAACAGGCCATTGTAAGGCTTCAAAAGTGAAACAAATCCATTAGAGAGATAGCAGCAACATTAGGGGTGGCCAAACCAACAGTTTGGTACATTCTGAGGAAAGAAGAATGCACTGGTGAGCTCAGCAACATAAAAAGGCCTGGACGTCCATGGAAGAAGACAGTGGTGGATGATCGCAGGATCCTCTCTAAAGAAAACCTCATTCACAACATCCAGACAAGTAAATGACAGTCTCCAGGAGGTGGGCGTATAATTGTCAAAGTCTACAATCAAAAGAAGGCTTCACGAGAGTAAATACAAAGGGTTCACCACAAGGTGCAAACCATTCATAAGCCTGAAGAATAGAAAAGCCAGATAAGGGGGCGGAGCCGGCAAGCAAGGAGAATGGCCGCTTGAGACCACAGCTCCCGGACACTCGAACATACCGGAGCTTACTACAGCGATACAGGGCACCCAGACACGGCGGTTTCGGGCTTTAGCAGAACGGGGACTCCAACAGAGCATGGGGAGACGGAGAAGAGAAAGATCCGCGCCAGGTAAAATGACGGATTTCTTCTCACTATCAGACCGCCGCAGCAGGCAAAATGGCGCTGGTAGCGTGCAGGGCTCTGCACACACACAAGGCCTGAAACATACCAGAATTCAGACGGCGGGCGCTTCTCCCCTACCTCACCCTGATCAGTCCCTACCGGGGTCACAGTCTTCATCCACAGCTAACAGCCCGGCTAAAACCAAACAAAAGCTGTCTGTGCATGCATCTGGGACAATGGCTGAAGGGGAGGGAGGAATGCGGATTGATGATACACTAGAATTTCAGGACGCCATAGCTGCCTTCCCCACAAATAACCAACCTGTGATGGACTCCACGCTAAGGGACATGTTGGTGTCCCTTAGAGGTGCTATACACACTGACATGCTTCAGCTTGTGAACCAATGCAAAGCAGAGGTGACTGAGGTCAGGGACAGGGTGGCTCACATAGAGGATAAGATGGGGGATTTCTCTGAAACTTTTAATGCAATGGTGGATGCACACAATGACCATGAAGAGGACATTGTCTGGCTCAAATCAAAGGTAGCTGATCTCGAAGATCGTTCCAGAAGGAATAATATTAAAATTAGAGGCATCCCTGAGTCAGTGAAAAACTCAGACTTGAAGGCTTTCCTTGCTAACATACTGAGAGAAGCCCTCCCTGACCTCCCCCTGGAGGAAATTATTATCGATAGAATACACAGACTGCCTAAACCTAAACATATCCCTGAAAAGCTGCCCAGGGACACTATTGCTAGGATCCACTACTATACAGTAAAAGAAAAACTGATGTTGGTGACAAGGCGGGCTGCCAATCTTCCTGAGTGCATGCAAGGGTTATCCTTCTTTGCAGATCTATCTGCACACACAATGCAAAGGAGAAGAAATCTCATGACCATAACCAAACCCCTTAGGAACCACCAGATTCCATATCGCTGGAATTACCCTGCTAACCTACTGATCACTAAGGGTGAGAAGGAATTTCTGGTGAGATCCTTGGAGGAGGGTATCAAATTGTTGGAGAGATGGAAGATCCTCCCCGATGAGACAGAGGATGGTCGACAAACACATGCCTCTTAGCATACACGCACTAACCAATTGGAAGGCACTTAACATATCTTGCCCTATTATTATTACTATAATAGTTTAATTCATTATGCTCCGGATGTTCTACCGGCAAAAATCTCAGCTTCTTTACTCCCCAAAGTTAGCAGGCTTACCCCTGCCCAGATTTCAATAGAAATCGTACGTTTTTAAAGCGCGCTTCACTTGGCGCAAATTGTTTCTTTCTAATTCCGTTTGACCAGTTTTGTTCTTTTGTTCAGTTTCTTTCCTTTCATTTTCCACCAAGCGGCTGACTTGTATCACCAAAGGATAACTACAACTTCAGATCCTTGAACATCAACGACACCTGAAGTAGGGGACTGCGATTCTACTGCCAAGAAACAACCCACCGACATCTCCTACTACAGGTACAGGTCTACACTTCTTACACGTGTAAAGAAACTCCCTTTAAGGAACTGTTAATCTCACTGCTCCACAAACTTTGACACAGTACTCCCTTCTCCACAAATCCAACCTATCAGACAATGGCATTTAAAATCACCTCACTGAATGTAAAGGGTCTAAACAGCCCTCAGAAGAGACACATGCTATGGAAAGAAGCTCATGCCCAGAACTGTGATGTGTTTTGCATCCAGGAAACCCACTTCAAGGCACATAATCATCCTAACTTATCTCACAACCTTTACCCTCACACTTTTGTAGCTTGTGCCCCTACCAAGAAGAGGGGGGTGGCGATCTTGGTGAAGAACACGGTGACGTTTAAGCTGATATCCAATCAATGTGATGAGGGAGGGAGATATATGATGCTTACATGTGAGATTAATGGCAGTACGTACACTATTGTAAATATTTATGCCCCGAATAGTAGGCAGCTACATTTCCTGAATAGAATCTGGAAGAAAATTAAGAAAAACAGCTCAGGACACGTAATCCTCTGCGGGGATATGAACTCAATATCTGACCTCCATTTAGATGTGTCTACTGCTACTGCCAGGAAAAGTATCAGACATACATTATCAAACTTTCTCAGCTCAAACAACCTCTATGACGCTTGGAGGTGCCAGCATTCTAGTGAGAAGGATTTTACCTATTTTTCCCCAGTCCACCTGTCATACTCGAGGATTGATATGTTTCTGATTGACAAATTTTTGTTACAAAAAATCTCACATACAGATATTGGTCATATCACATGGTCTGACCATGCCCCTGTATCTATCACAGTGGGAAGCCGGGGGGTTACGACCCGGGCTAACAGATGGAAAAATGACGTCCATCTATTCGCGGACCCATTAATTATTACGGACATTGAGAATTCACTAGTAGAATTTTTTGCAAATAACGATGTCAATGAGATAGGCCCATTTATTCTGTGGAATTCCCATAAAGCATTTATAAGAGGTTTGCTAATGAAACATAGTGCTTTGCTAAGGAAAAAGAGGGGGCAGCACATGAACTCTATCCTAGAAACCATCACGAGATTGGAAACTCAAAACAAATCCTCCCCCACCATGGACACTAGCACTAAATTAGCGGCGGCTAGGGATGACCTGAGATCCTTCCTCCTTACACAGCATGTACGAGCCACTCACAGATTTAGGTCCAATTTTTACACTCATGGAAATAAAGCAGGCAAATTACTAGCAAATCAAATCAAAGGAAAAGTGCTAAAACAAAAAATTCCACATTTATTCCATCCCAAAAGCGGTTCTAAATTGACCAACCCTAAAGACATAGCTGATGCATTCAGTAGCTACTATGGTAGCTTATACAACCTACAGGAAGATTCAGAGATAGCCCAACCCAACCCTGAAGTAATAAAATACTTTTTAGAAGACATATCTCTTCCTCAGGTATCAGAGGAAGATCTGAACTTCCTTAATTCCCCAATTTCTATTTCAGAACTCACAAGTACTATATCAAGCCTCCCAAACAATAAATCACCTGGCCCTGATGGGTACTCTTCGGAATACTATAAAAAGTTTGTTGATATACTGTCTCCCATAATGTTATGAGTTTTTCATGCTGCTGCCTCCTCTGCCTCATTTCCTCCAGAAATGTTACAAGCTACGGTGGTTACATTGCCTAAACCAGGAAAGGAAATAGAGCACAGAATTTCAGGCCTATTTCACTTTTAAATGTTGACTTAAAGGTCTACGCAAAAACTTTGGCCAATAGACTTGCGAAATTGCTCCCCAAATTGATTAAACCTGACCAGGTTGGCTTTGTGGCGGGTAGGCAAGCTACAGATGCCACAAGGCGAATTATAAATTTAGTGCATTCCTCTAATACCTCTAAGAATCCCTCGGTCCTCCTGTCGCTGGACGCAGAAAAGGCCTTTGACAGGATCCACTGGGGCTTTCTGTCAACGGTACTGGGGAGGTTTGGATTCTCAGGGCATATCTGCTCCGCCATTTCTGCTTTGTATTCGAATCCCTCAGCTATGGTGTTTACAGAGGGCATATTCTCAGAGCAGTTCTCCATCGCGAATGGCACAAGACAGGGGTGCCCTTTGTCACCCCTGATCTTTGATCTCGTGATGGAGCCTCTGGCCGAAAAAATTAGAACTGATCCCCAAATTAAAGGTATCCGATTAGGTGAAGAGGAACATACGATAACATTATTTGCAGATGATGTGATTCTGTCGCTCTCCAATCCGGCTCAGTCCCTAACGGCGGTACATGAGATACTAGAGAAGTTCAACGAGGTGTCTTACTATAAAGTGAATGCTACCAAATCCAGCATACTCAACTTGGGGGTAGACAATAAGACAATATCTCTCATTCAAAAAAAGCTACCTTATCCATGGGCTAAAACTACGATCCAATACCTAGGCATTACACTGACCCAATCTATTTCCCAACTATATAGCTACAACTTCGAACCCCTGATAAACAAATTTACACAGGAGATGCTTAGATTTAAGAAATTCTACCTAACCTGGTCGGGGAGACTGGCAGCATATAAAATGATTTTACTTCCCAAGTTGTTATACTATTTCAGAGCCCTCCCACTTCAAATACCTAACTCATTCTATGAGGCTATGCAAAAGGCCTTATCTCATTTTCTATGGGAAGGAAAAAGAGCTAGATGCTCTCATAACTTACTTATGAAACACAAAACAGTGGGGGGAATGGGGGTACCCAATATTAAGGACTACCATATGGCAGCAATTTTGGACCAAGCTAAAGAGTGGTTTCATACATCAGATCCCATACATTGGTGTAGAGCAGAACAAAATCAGATAGGACATGGGGAGATTCATAATCTCTTGCTGATCACACCCTCGGATAAAACATCACCATGTAAGATACTCCCGACGGTAGCAGCCACACTGACAGCATGGGAATACTTTTTGGCAAATAAGAATCCCTATATTGCTCATAAAAAGGTGCCAATCCCAGTGACAGCACTTTCATTCCTTTCTCCGAATCTAGATATACGACACTGGGGGAGATATGGTATTGTTAATATCTCAGATATGTACACCCAAGATCGTCTCAAAACTTTCTCAGAGCTCCGTGCTACCACGTCTATTCCTGAGAGAGATTTTATGGAGTATGCAAGAATTACTAGCATCATTAAAGCTATAAAAAGGCAACATTTAGACATCCCAGAAACCATTTATGAACTATGGCACTCATTTCCCACACCCACGAAAGGTATCACGATAGTATACAACATAATGCAAAGTAAACTACATTTTGTGATCCCGAAACAATTCTCAAAATGGGAATCAGACTTAAATATACACATATCCAAGATGCAGTGGATACGAGCAATAAAGGCGAACTGCTCTCACACTAAGTGTTCTAACTATAGGGAAATAGCACAGAAGATGCAACTGAGATGGTACAGAACCCCATATATCATGGCTAAATTCCAAGGCCACTCATCCAACCTTTGTTGGAGGGAATGCGGTCACGTAGGCACCTTGGCTCACGTTCTTTGGTTCTGTGTATCTTTGCGTAGCTTCTGGGCGGCAATAGCTCGAATAATAGCTAAACTGACAGGAATACTTAACAAATTGAGAGTGGAACAAGCTATACTGAGTGTTGATATGGATATCTACCCCAAGCCCTACAGATCACTTGTGATGCATATTTTATATGCGGCCAGACTAGCACTAACCCGCAAATGGAAATCAACAGAACCCCCTCGGGTCGGGGAAGTATTAAAATTAGTTGATGACTCCTATTCTTACGAAAAATCAATTGCAGTTAAAGAGGGGAAGATGAAGGAATTTACGAGTAATTGGCATCTATGGGGAATGTACAGACATACTAAACAATAAGTTGGGTGTATATGATGGAATATCTGCAAATCAGCAATACATAGGTATCAGTGGCTAAGAGGGAAGGAGGAGAAAGGAGAAGGGGGGACAATAAAGGTCAATAGCTTCTACTTGTTCATTGAGAGAGGAAACTCTCCAGTTTTATCTTTGGTGGTACAGAGTAAGGGCTGATTTCGAGTACATGATCGTATGGTTACTTTGTACAATTACATACGGAAAAAGTATTGTTTTGTGAATTACAAAGATGTATGTTGTTATTTCTATGAGTAAGTACTCTACAGCTCTGTATTTGTTAATTCTTATAATCCAATAAAAATTAATTACGAAAAAAAAAGAAAAGCCAGATAAGACTTTGCCAAAAAAAATCTAGAAAAGCCAGACCAGTTCTGGAAAAGCATTCTTTGGATGGATGAAACTAATGCCTCGTACACACGATCAGTTTTCCTGACAAGAAAAGTGCGATGTGAGCTTTTTGTCAGGAATTCCGACCGTGTGTATGCTCCATCACACTTTTTCTGTCAGTTTTCCTGCCAAGAAAAGATTGAGAGCAGGAAAAAAATTATACTGGTGGTATACAGAGCCAAGAGTATGAAAATTGGAAAATTATTGGAATTATTGGAATTTTATGTGATAGACCAACACAAAATGGCACATAATTGTAAAGTCGAAGAAAAATGATAAATAGTTTTCAATTTTTTTTACAAATAAATATCTGAAAAGTGTAGCGTGCATTTGTATTCAGCCCCCTTACTAAAATCTAGTGGAACCAATTGCCTTCAGAAGTCACCTAATTAGTAAATAGAGTCCACTTGTGTGTAATGTAATCTCAGTATAAATGCAGCTGTTCTGTGAAGCCCTCAGAGGTTTGTTATAGAACATTAGTAAAGAAACAGCATCATGAAGGCCAGGGATATAGATATGGAGACGTTTGAAGTAGGGTTAGTTTATAAAAAAATTCCCAAGCTTTGAACATCTCACGGAGTACTGTTCAATCCATCATCCGAAAATGGAAAGAGAATGGCACAACTACAAACCTAATAAGACATGGCCGTATACCTAAACTGACAGGCAAGGAGAGAATTCATCAGAGAAGCAGCCAAGAGGTGGCTCTGGAGGAACTGCAGAGATCCACAGTTCAGGTTGGAGAATCTTTCCACTGGACAACTATTAGTCGTGCACTCCACAAATCTGGCCTTTATAGAAGAGTGGCAAGAGGAAAGCCATTGTTGAAAGAAAGCCATAGGAAGTGCCATTTGCAGTTTGCATGAAGCCATGTGGGGGACAAAGCAAACATGTGGAAGAAGGTGATCTGGTCAGATGAGACAAAAAATTAACTTTTTGGCCTAAAAGTAAAACGCTTTGTGTGGCTGAAAACTAAAATTGCACATTTCCCGGAACACACCATCCCCACTGTGACACATGGTGGTGGCAGCATGATGTTGTTGAGATGCTTTTCTTTAGCAGGGACAGGGAAGCAGGTTGGAGTTGATAGGAAGATGGATGGTGACATGGATTTGCCACCTAAGGGTTAACATAGTGCAGACTGATTTTAGTGATTGGCAACAGGCTGCCTTATTTAAACACCTCAGCAGCACTGTGTCTTTGCTGTCTGATCTGCAGCTCATACCTGTTCCTGTGATATCCTGTTCCTGTGATCCGATCTGTTTCCTGAGTTTGACCCTGCTTGTTTGACTACGATTGATCTCTGTTATCCTCACCCCAGCATGCCTTGTAACCACGCTTATCTCTACACTGCTTGATATCCTGTTGCCGAACCTTGCCTGTATCCTGACCATTCTCTGCCTGTCGTCTATACCCACATCTGATCGTCTTTTACCAAACCCGGCTTGTCTGACTACGCATTTATTGTCTCCTCAGCCCTGCACCTACCAGCCTGCTTCCTGTTTCCTGCTGCACCAGCTGAACTGACAACACCAAAGACGAACCAGGCACCCATACACCGCCAGGCTCTTGCGGCCACTGTTGCAACACCAGTGGCCCTTGAGCCGGGGTTGTACGAGAAAGCCTTCCCACTGCACGTCAGGCTCATCCGGCATGTATGTAACAGATGGAGCCAAATACAGGGCAATCTTAGAAGAAAACCTGTTAGAGTCTGCAAAAGACTATAGACGGGGGCGGAGGTTCACCTTCCAACAAGACAACGACCCTAAACATACAGCCAGAGCTACAATGCAATGGTTTAGATCAAAGCATATTCATGTATTATAATGGCCCAGTCAAAGTCCAGACCTAAATCCAATTGAGAATCTGTGGCAAGACTTGAAAATTGCTGTTCACAGACACACTTCATCTTCCATCCAATCTGACAGAGCGTGAGCTATTATGCAAAGAAGACTGGCCAAAAATGTCACTCTCTAGATGTAAAAAGCTTGTAGAAACATCCCCAAAAAGACTTGCAGCTGTAATTGCAGCGAAAGTTGGTTCTACAAAGTATTGGCTCAGGGGGGCTGAATATAAATGCCCCCTACACTTTTCAGATATTTATTTGCAAAAAAAATTGAAAAGCATTTATCATTTTCCTTCCACTTCACAATTATGTGCCACTTCACAATTATGTGCCACTTTGTGTTGGTCTATCACTTAAAATCCCAATAAAATACTTTCATGTTTTTGGTTGTAACATGACAAAATTTGGAAAATTTCAAGGGGTATGAATACTTTTTCAAGGCACAGCTTGATATTGCTGTGGGCCAGGAAAAGTTTATAAAGACTAAAAAAACTATTATGGACAAGTTGGAATCTTTCAGGAAGAATGTGGAAGAATGTGGAAACAAGAAAGAGAACTAAACTGGAGAGGGATCAGGAAGATCACACATATGAGCAAGTTTATAATTGGAATGATCCTAACTACTATCGCTTTAAATCTCGTAAACAAGGACAGCTGCATAAACCCTTATCCACATCCACATCCTCAATGGCCTCATCAGGTTCTTCGGGGCATGGATCTAATCCCAATTTTTTTGGAGGCAACTTCCGCAAATCCCCCCGGAGGAGGAGAGTAGGGCCATAGGAGAGGCTTCAGGAGGAAGAGTGACTACACAGAGAATGAACAAACAGAGACTCAAAAAGAAAATGTGGTATATAATATTTCTTCCTTTTCATTTACTGATGTTGAATTGCAATTACTTAACAAGGGTTTGGGATTTTGCCCAAAGGAACATATGAATTACTTTTTATTAAAACTGGACATGTAAAGGTTTTACCAGCAAATTTGATTAAAAGCCTTTTTTTCTAAGCGTCCAAATGTGGGTAGCTCTAATACTCTATCTTTATCAATTAAACATTTAAACTTAAGAAATAAGAGTAAAATTACACCTCCCACTTCTGTTGCAGCGGTGGAGCTGTATATGAAAAACAAAAGGACCAAGAAATAAAAATGTTTTTGCATGACCAACCTATAGTGGACCACACACCTTAATCTTGGTGAAAAACAAGCATTAGCCTCCTTGTCAGTTAGGCAAGATATAACTATCAAGCCAGCTGACAAGGGAGGGTCTATTGTTGTAATGGACACGGTTAAGTATGAAAGGGAAATAATGAGACAATTATCTGATGGTCAAGACTCGATACCAATCCAATTTTTCCCATCCAAAATAGAATTAGGAATATTGTAAAACAAGCAGTGAACTATCAAATTATAGATACTGTAATGATACACAATCATATCTAATGTCAGGATTCCCTATCACACCTGTCATATATATTTGCCCAAAATTCACAAAAATGTAAATGATCATCCAGGCCGTCCTATTGTTTCCAGCACTGAATCTGCTACAGCACCTTTGGCTATATAATTGTATAAGTGTATTACGCCATCAATTACACAAATTAGTTCCTATATAAGGGACTCCTATAATTTTTTGTAGAAAATGTATGATTTGACTGTAACCACAGATTTATTCCTGGTGACATGGGATATTTCAAGTTTATATACAGTGATTCCACATGAGTTGGGAATTAAAGCCTGCCGCCGACTCCTGACTGAGTCAGGATTATATAACTCAAAAAATATTATTTTTCTGATACAGTTATTGGAAATTGTTTTAGAGGAGAATGTTTTCCTTTTTAAGGACACATATTATGGCAACTCAGGGGTGCGGTGATGGGTTCAAATGTGGCCCCCTCAAATGCAAATGCATTTGTTGATATGATTGAAAAAGCTTTCATATATAATAATGCTTTATTTAAAGGAAATTCTAAGTGTTGGTATTCATTTTTGGACAATGTATTTGCTATATGGGAGGGTGACCTAAATACATTATCGTTATTCCATACTTATATTAATTATTTGATACCTGGTCTGCAATTTAATATGACTGTGAGTCAGGAAAAAATGCCTTTTTTAGATACATGCATTAAAATAAAAAACAACAGGCTCTTAAGCGATTTGTACACAAAACCTACTGATTGTTATCAACTTCTACATTATAAAAGTTTCCACTCCCCTGGGGTATTTAAATCTATGCCCAAAAGCCAACTAGTAAGGGTTAATAGAATTGTCAATGATCATGCAGACTGAGAGAGACGCCTTGATGAAATGGAGAGTAAACTAAGTCAGAGGGGTTATCCATTGCAGGTTATAAGAGGAGAGAAAATTGAAATGGCCAATAAAAGTAAAATGCGTAGGATGGGTAGAAGACTACCTTTTGTGTCCCAATATCATTCACACTGATTTTGAGTACATAATATTATTAAAAAACATTGGCACATATTAAGGGAAATGTTTCCTCAAATTCCTGAATCTACTAATCTCCCTTTTCCATCATATCGTAGGGGTAGAACCATACATAACAGGTTGGTTAGATAGGACTAATTTCAACAACAAAAAAAACACATTTAACTTTTTTGGGACCACACAATCCTTACATGCATTGTAACTCTATGACAAAAGGGAAATACTTCTCACATCCACATCGAGGTTATAATATAGAAATTAAGGGATATTATACATGCCAATCGTCATATGCTATCTATATAATAAAATGTCTATGTGGCTTTTTGTATGTAGGAGAGACAACACAGAAGGTAAAGAAGAGAATAGCTAGGCACAAGTATTCAATAAGGGATAAATTTACAAAACTGCCCCTTGCGAGACATTTTGTTGAAATGGGACACACAGTTTCACAACTTCGGTATATGGTATATGATGCGGTCCCTATAAATAGATGAGAGGGAAATCAAGAATTAAAATGAAGAAAATTGGAAGTACAATGGATAAATCGCCTTGATACATAGGGGCTTAAACACTGACTTTGATTTGCATCTATTTTTATAGGAAATGGATGGTTATATATTTGTTTTCCCAAGGGATATAATGTAAGGATGTTTTATATATATTTCTTTGGGTGGCCATCTATTGATAATTTATTGGGCATATTTGTATGTATATGTGTATATATATTTTTTTAATATCTATGGGGGTAAACCTTTATTAGAAATACATATATCACGATTGCGGTATTCCCACTGATGATGGTTTTCCATATATTTAATTATGTACATATTTATCTTTTTTTATGAGATGTTGGAGGGTGATTGCATCTTGTATGGCTGTTTATCTAAGAATAGGATAAAGCTATGCAAATTTCTGTTTTTGATGTAATTGTCTAATGAGTACCTAATTGATTCCTGGTGTGAAATGTGTCTATGTAAAGAAATGAAAACGTATTGCAATCAGGGCTGCCATCAAGGGGGTACAGGCATTACACCTGTAAGGGGCCTGAACATTCCCAGGGGCCCGGTGCCGAATGAGGGAGAGATCCGGGCGGAGGTCGGCACCCCCCCACTTCTCAATCTGCGCCTGGAGGAGGGAGAGGTGAGATGGCATTCACTCTCATTTTCATCAGCCCACAGCCCCCCCCCCGGTTCTCTGCTCCAGGGGGCCCATGCATGAAGCTGTGGTAAAGGGCCACAAAATTCCTGATGACGGCCGTGATTGTCATTATATGTTTGTTCCAACCTGGAGAAGGGCGCAAGCTATTTCCAGCAGTAGTGCCATAATGGCATACTATTAAAACTGAAAATACTTGGTCCTGAATACACCCCACTTACTGATTACTTCAAAATGTCCATTGTAAATCAACATGCTTTGTTTTATCCAAACTTTAGTGTTTTCTATTATTGACACTGTCCCTTTAAAGTAACTAATTTGTCTTAGAAGGGCTTTTCATCAAAATGAAAAAAGCTCAGCATATCCTTAATTATATACCCATTTTAAAGCCCCTTGCATTATACTGTAAATGTAAATACAAGGTAAACGTATAACATAACTTAAAGTCTAGCTGAAGAGAGCTATGAAGCTTGTACTAGTAACTGTTAAGCCCCGTACACACGATCGGATAACCTATGGATTTTCGTCCGATGGATTTGTCCATCGGAAATCCGATGAAACTGTTTTTCATCAGTCTTGGCCACACACCATCAGTCAAAAAACCGACCGTTCCAAACGCGGTGACGTAAAACACTCCGATGAGCCGAGAAAAATGAAGTTTAATGCTTCTGAGCATGCATCGACTTGATTCTGAGCATGCGTGGGTTTTTTAACCGATGGACTTGCCCATAGACGATCGGAAATTCCCATCGGTTTTCTATCCATCGAAAATTTTTAAAACAAGTTCTATTTTTTACAACCGATGGAAAAAAGACCGATGGGTACCATACACGATCGGTTGGTCTGATGAAAACCATCCATCAGACGGTTTTCATCAGTCAAACCGATCGTGTGTACGGGGCTTTATTTTTTCTGCAGTAGTTCAATAATGTCTGCCTATTTTGTGTTGCTGGTTTGCTTGTTTTAAGGTCCTGCTTGGAAATGGAAATCATTATTCATTCAATTAAGATAGAAAAACATTAGTCCTGAAAATAGCCCACTCATTAATTGCTTTGAAAAGTTCACTATAAATCTACATGTTTGTATTTAAATACGTAACAGTGTCAACAGACAAAATGTGTATATGATCTTCATTGCAATACGAGTAAGCATAACTTTCTCCAATGTACACAATGTAGACTATAGATTAGAACAACACACATGGCCTTCAGGATAAAAAAATATTTGTGGGATTTTTAAGGTGGATTATCTCTCATAGAAATCATCAATCCACACACATATTAAAATCCAAATTTTATTGAGACTTAACCACCGACCATAGGGGTTAAATTAAAACAAGCAAAAATTAGCCACGCTATAATTAAAATATACAAGTTATGCAACCCTTGTAAACACACCTTTTAGAAGCCCATCCACAGCGTAATGTGATGTAATTCATCCAACCCTTTATTGCTCAGGCTATGCTGTATGGGGACACGTGCTTAATATTAGACAAAGACACATTGTGGGGGCAAGATGGTATTTATCAAAGAGGCACTCTATGGGGTTTATTTACTATAGCTAGAGAAGGAAATGTTGTCACAATTCTGCAGAGAAACCTATCAGCTTCCAGGTTTTACTGCTAAAGCTTAATTAAACAAGCTGAGGTTAGAAGCTGATTGGTTTCTCTGCAGAATTGTGACTAATTTGCCCTCTCTAGCTTTAGTAAATAAACCCCTATACCAACTATAAGTTCATATTTGGTCAGATATAGGTTTACAGTGACTGCCCAGGGTTGGAATTTATACTGGCCTTTTTTATTTCTTCTCCTGTTAGAGTGCTCCAGGGGAGAATCTTTTGGGGTCTACAAGGTTCCCAAATGCTTACAAACCTGGATGCATTTCTCCTTAATACCCCTCTCCTGCAGAAACATTAAGAATGCATTGAGACAAAGAACTCTTTCACAGTTAACATTGGGTTCATTATATAATTTTCATTGTATGTTATAGTTTGAGTTGTGGGGTTATAGTTATAAGTACCCCCTGACACTGTGAATGGCAAACTAAGGGCTTTGTTTACAAGGGTTGCATATCTTATATGTTTTTAATGTTGTGTGGCTATTTATGGCTTCTTTTAGAATATCCACTACTGGTCACGTCTCATAAAAATGTGTATTTTAATATGTGTGTATGTGTATAAACAGATTACCTTGGATGTATGCTGTATGCCCTGTACCTTTGTTCCCAGACTGCTTTTGATGGTCAGTCCATCTATAGCTGCTGCTGTATAAAATGAAGCTTCTGAACAGTGTTCAGTGTGAAGTTTCATTGACAAATGCGACAACAACATTATTGTTACATGGAATATACGGCACCAATTAACTTTTAGTGGTCACTAATTACCTTGGATCTGCATAGGTATAGTTAAAACAACTTTACAAGCAAAAAAAAAAAAAAAAGAACACTTTCACTAAAATGTGTTTCTGTTTCACTTCTTAAAGGATAATTTCACCTTTGGGAACATGTTACATGTACATGTTACATTTGCTGGAAATTGCCGGAAATGGCACCGTTCTAATCAGTGCGACGCCGCGGCTGCGGCGCTGCACAGATTTCAAAAAGTAATTTCTGTACTACTTTTTGCGATTTCGGCCCACGATTTACATTGACATCTGTGCAGAAACTGCACAGATGTCTCTGTAATCGCTGACGAAATTGGGACTGACAAGCGGGAGTGAAATTGTGCGAGTTCAGCTGAACTCGTGCGGCTTCATTCCCGCAGCCCAGTGTGAACCTGGGCTTAAAGTGTAAAACAAGGGTAAGATGTTAAACCGTATACTCCCCTTTCTTCTGGCTTCTGCCTGCAGTGCAGTGCCTGGGCGAAGATGATGTGATCTCCTTTTGGCAAGATCCCAGGGAATGTAGAGTAGCCCAAATCTGACTGAGAATACTTTTCCAGCACTGTGCTGCAACGTTTTCTCATGAGATTTGGAGTACCCAGCATTCCCAGGGATCTCGTCACCAGGAAAATGGCATCACCCCCTGTACTATGGAAACTGGTGGAAAAATATACAGTATATCTAACGTTTCTCTTGCTACAGGTGTCTTTATATTTTTAGGCAGCTTTAAAGAAAGCCGGAGGTGGCACCATTTAAAAAGGGGACCTTACATGGAGTGCAAGGTGCACTATCATTTTTTTAAATTGTATTTATTTTGTTTGCTAGGGTTCCTGCGCACGGTACTGGTGTATGAACACCAGATCTTCTAAGCAGAAAGTTTCTGCACAAAAAAACATGAGTATGGTCCTTCTAGTGTGTGCATTTAGAGCGTAACTCGACTTTCGTTGAGAAAAAACCATTCCCCTCTGGGTGATCTATGTACTTTGCAAGGATTATAACAAACTTTGTTACAGATTCCTACCTTTTGTTATTTCTTAAGAAATTCCTGTATGTTCCTCTGTGCCTCTGTTCTGAGTGGGTCTAATGGGAGTGGTTTCATAATTATCAGTCAGCTGTGCAGCTGAAGAGCTCTAATAAGGAAAGCTGCTGGGCCTGCATCCCTTTAGACATGTTCCTACTGGGAGTATCTCACCAAAATTGACATTTTTGTTGCAGGGGATGCCTGAAATTTGACTTGTATCTTAGGCAGACTTCTGGGAAAATTGGTGAGCCAATCACACAAGCAGGAAATTATGTTTCTGGGGAGTGGACAGTACACATTCTGTGTACAGAACAACTCCAGGTAGGCATATTGCATTGCATTTTTAGAAAATTAGCGCGGCTGCAGATTGAAAAGGAAAGGTAATTTTTAATAACATTCAATTACAATATGACTTGTGTCACAATTGTATACGCTATATTATTTTTTCTTTATTTTCTCCCCCACGAAAGTGGAATTACCCTTTAAATTCTTCTAGCTATGATGTAATCTACTATCGAGAGGAGTTGTGAGTTACACTTGCAATTGCACATATTTCCATGTACGTGTGTAAAATACTGTCTAATAATGCAGGTCTTTGGATTTTTTAACCACTTCCATACCGGGTCATTGTCAAATGACCCTGGCAGGAACCCTCTCTCCCTCCGGGTGGACGTCATATAACGTCCTGGGTTTGAGGGGGGATATCTGAATGATGCCTGCAGCTAGAGGCATCATTCAGATATCCTTGTCTTCAGCCGGCGATTCTGCGCACCATAAGAATGATCATAGCGGATTGATCGTTCTTATAGGCGGCGGGAGGGGACATCCCCCCCTCCCGCCGCCATCCGGTGCTTCTCCGGGCTCTACCGTGCCATCGGGGACCCGGAGAGAATCGTCCGGCGCCGGTGGTGGGTCACGTGACGAGCATAGAGATGACTGGTGACCAGATGTGATGACGTCACGCCCGAGTCCTGAGATGTAAACAAAGCCGCCATTGCGGCTGTAAGTATGAAATCAGTGACATTTTTTTCACGATCTCATGCTTTCCAGCCTGGAGGAGAAATGTGGGGTCTTATTGACCCTGCATCTCTCCATAAAGAGGACCTGTCACACACATTCCTATTACAAGGGATGTTTACATTCCTTGTAATAGGAATAAAAGTGATCAAAAAAAAAAGTGTAAAAAAAAAGTAAAAATAAAAAAGAATAAGTAAAATAAAATAAAAAAAATAATAAAATTTTTTTTTTAAAACGCCCCTGTCCCCAATAGCTTGCGCTTAGAAGCGAACTCACACATAAGTCCCGCCCGCATATGTAAACGCCGTTCAAACCACATATGTGAGGTATCGCCGCGTGCGTTAGAGCGTGTGCAACAATTATAACCTGGTAACCTGTAAAACATTTCAAAGCGATGCCTATGGAGATTTTTAAGTACCAAAGTTTGGCACCATTCCATGAGTGTGCGCAATTTTAAAGCGTGACATGTTAGGTATCTTTTTACTCGGCGTAACATAAGCTTTCAAATTTTACAAAAAAATTGGGCTAACTTTACTGTTTTGTTATTTTTTAATTCATGAAACCATTTTTTTCCCGCAAAAAAGGCGTTTGAAAAATGATTGCTCAAATACCGTGCAAGATAAAAAGTTGCAACGACCGTCATTTTATTCCCTAGGGGGTCTGCTAAAAAAAATATATATATAATGTTTGGGGGTTCTGAGTAATTTTCTAGCAAAAGAATGATGATTTGTACATGTAGGAGAGAACTGCCAGAATAGGCCCGGTATGGAAGTGGTATAAAAAGCCCTGTATGGAAAGGGTTAAAATGGTGCTAGTTTACTGATATTTATGCATTTGCATGTACAGACTTATTGAAAACAATGGGTTGCATTCAGATGAGTAAAAAAAACTAAAAACAGCAGCACATCTAACAATAACCAAGCTTTTAGGATGCATTATTTTACTTACCATCATGCATTTACATAATTGTTATTATATGAATTTTTACTATGAATGTTCTGTCATTTATGCATGTACATTGATTCATCTATTTTATTAGCTCTTGACTCTATTGTTACATGTCATAGTCTGTGGTGATTCAATTGATGTAATATATTTTACTACATGTATACAGGTTGTATTCATGAAATTTTACTTATTGTTGATGTTTTTTTTGTTTTTTTATTGACTCTCTACTACACTATTTTTTATTTATATTATGGTACTATCAAACCCATATATGCAACATGCATCATTCATGGTTCACATGCATAAAAAAAAATGCCATAAAATTGCCAAAAATCTTTCGCATCGTTTGCAGACGCTATAACTTTTGCGCAAACCAATCAATATACGCTTAATGTGATTTTTTTTTTACCAAAAATATGTAGAAGAATATATATTGGCCTACACTGAGGAAAACATTTTTTTTTTAAAAAAACTTTTGGGGATATCTATTATAGCAAAAGGTAAAAAAAAAATATATTTTTTTTTTCAAAATTGACGCTTTTTTTGTTTATAGCGCAAAAAATAAAAACCGCAGAGGTGACCAAATTCCACCTAAAGAAAGAACTATTTGTGGGAAAAAAAGAATGCAAATTTTGTTTGGGTACAGCGGCGCAATTGTCAGTTAAAGCGACGCAGGGCCAAATTGTAAAAAGTGCTCTGCTCAGGAAGGGGGTAAAATCCTCCGGGGCTGAAGCGGTTAAAAGGAGATATTACACACAAATTCTGAACACAAATGAGAATACTGCAATGAATGTCATCCATGTGTCAGAAGACTCATCTTCTCTCATTTGCACATTATTTATTCTAGATTAATGGGGCAGCACAGTGGCTAAGTGGTGAGCACTTCTGCCTAGCAGCACTAGGGCTATTGGTTCAAATCCCAAACATGACACAACCTGCCTAGAGTTTGCATGTTCTCCTGCCTGCGTGGGTTTCCTGTAGGCACTTTGGTTTCCTCCCACATCCCAAAGACATGTTGGTGGGTAAATTGGCTCTGGTGTAAGAATGTAAGTTAGGGACTGTAGACTGCAAGCTCCTTGAGGGCAGGGACTGATGTAAAAGTACAATATGGGGTTGATTTACTAAAAATGGAGAGTGCAAAATCTGGTGCAGCTCTGCATAGAAACCAATCACCTTCCAAGTTTATTTTGTCAAAGCTTAGTTGAACAAGCTGAAGTTAGAGGCTGATTGGCTACCATGCACAGCTGCACCATATTTTGCACTCCCCAGTTTTAGTAAATCAACCCTAATGTATATAAAAAGCACTGTGTAAATTGTCAGTGCTATATACTGTACGTACCTGTAATAAATGTATGTTTGGTTTGTTGCTTATCCATTTTTCTATTGCATGCTTGCCTACTATTAGGTTACTGAGCGTGTGCTTAAAAACTTTCATTATTTTAAATTTTTAAACGTTTACATTTTATTTAAACCTGAAATTCAGATCGCCAGCCTTTCAAGCTATTGTGCATCAAAACATAATTCTTTCTTATATAACAATTTGAAAAAGTACAATCAAAAAATGCTTAAAAATTGCATATCTAAACCTAAATCCTTGAAATAACAGCTTATGTTTAATTTACTACAGTATTCTTATAAAGCCAAAAGAGGAAATTGAAATTTGTTCCGGAAACTATTATTTTCGTGACAGGTTATGTGAAAGAATCCTAAATCCTGTGTTGAAAGGCGACCATGTTGTTGAATGAAAGCAACATTAAAGGAAAGCTGTAAGCTAACATTCCTGTGGTGAACGATGTCTTTTAGAGATAATCACAAAACAAACACAGCAAGGAGTTTTCTTTGTTATACAGTTTGTAACCTAAAATAATTTATACACTGAGGTTTTCCAGTAGAGAAAAAAAATGGAAATCTCTCTAACCAGCAGTATTACATTTCCAAACTGTGCTAGTTTACACTAGTGATGTAGGCTGGTTGGAAATGTATTATATTGTTTCCTAACCCGTTAACTCCAGCAATCTCTATATTAAAGTTTTCTCACACAATACTCTATGATGAGGCAACATTAATCCACTTTCCATTGTAAAACTACAAGCTCTCTGCAGTTTCGGCTTCTATTTCAGAGACCATGTAGCCGCTGACAGCTCCAGTTTCAACTTTTTAATAGGGAACCAATCAGTGTGGTTCCCCATCATGAGAGAATCATTACGCTGTCAGCTATGGCATGGTATACTCCTGAGGTTTCTTAGTAAACAAACCTTGCAAGTTGCAGCTGTCAGTGTATTTTGTCATATTTTTTTCCCTTAGGCTCGGTTCACATCTGAATGTAGCGCGACTTTCAGTGCAACTTTGCCAGGCGACTTGCATGCGACTTGAAGCAACTTTAAAGCGACTTGAAGCAACTTTGAAGCAACTTTAGAGAATGCCTGGGTAATTTTCCTGTAATGTCGGATCCAAATCACATCAATTAAGATGAGGATCTGACTTTGAGGTGACCTTCATTAAAGTCTATGGGCTAAGTCAGATAGAAGTCCCCTTGAAGTAGTATAGGAACCTTATCTAAAGTCGGAGCAACTTTAGTAGCGCTAATTAAGACAGCTCCTATTGACTAACATAGGATTTCACATGTCACGCGATCCCAGTCTTAACGTTCCTGATGAACTGGCCAAAATTTGCTCAGTGGGGGGCTCTGTCCACTGCATCCTGCCCCACATCCCTCAAACGACAGACAGAAAATTGTCTTCTGAAATGTGGCTGCATTCAATCAGATGCAGCTGCTGTTTGGGTATTTTGACAGCTAGCAGAGCTGTTCCACCTGCACTGTATACAAGGCAAATTAGAAAAAATCTATATGTGTTTGGCCAGCCTTACATATTTTTGTCCATTTGTCCGCTTTTAAAAGAGTATTTATTAAAGCATCAGATTAAAAGCTTGTATGTCACTAAAAAGCAAGGTAAAAATTGATTAAGGTAGGTGAATTAGTCATAGAATTATTGTCAACAAATACTGAAGCTGCTAAATTTGGTCTTGGCATCCAGGCATCGATGAGTTTTGCTCATGAAAAGGCTGGTTCACACTTCCTGCATGGTAAAATGCAGCATTTTACCGTGCAGGAAGTGTTGGTTGTGACTGGCGGTGTCTTGAGGTTTTAAAGAATAGTTTTTAAAGCACTGTTTACTTTTTTTTTTTTTACTTTATTTAAATATCACAGTGTGACAATTTATCAATTTTTGCTCTCTGTAGCTAAACTGTGGTGCATAAAAACACCGATAGAAACGGAACTGCAGGTGAGCTGCAGTACAGGACAGAAAAATACAGAGGTGTTTCAAATTTCCCTACTGCTCCACAGCTGTCAGGAGAGGCTTTGCCACAGCGCACACATATGCACATGCCCTGACCAAGAACGGGCCAAGCAGATGTGCACACATGTGTACATGTGCATTCGCTAACGGGCATTCGTGAATGCGCACCTGTCACTCACCAATGCTGGTGCCAAACGGCCTTTTTAAACAGAGATTTTGCATTGGCTACTTGCTGTTTGGTCTACAGTGTTCTGTCTATGTTCCTGATTCCTGTGTTAGACCTCCGATCTTGACCCGGCTTGCTCCCAACTATTCCTGTCTGCTACCTGCCCTGACCCCTGGCTTGATCCCAGATTCTGCCTTCTGTTCCTGTTTGATCCTTCATCCATTGCCGACATTACTTGTGACCTGACAATTCTAGTATCTGCCGTGTATGCCTGATTTGCCAGCACGTTACCGACCCGGTTCATCTGACCCTGCTTGCAGCTCTTCCAGCCTGCTACAGCTGCTTCAGTCCAGCTCGTCATCTTTGGGCTACTGCTTCCTTCTGTGCATTCACAGTTTGTCACCATCCAATGCCCAAGCCAGTCTGCCTGCATCCAGCCATCCTGCTGTCACATCTGCCTGCTTGCCTCATCTACCTGTTGTTAGCTGCTCCAGGCTTCCCTTCCGTGAATCTTCGGCTACTACCAGTTCAGACTACTGGACTGATAATAGGCGCTCTTATCTCGTCGGTTACCGTGTTACCATTAGTTACCCTTGAGCCGGAGCTGTATGAGAGGCCTTCCTCTGCACGTCAGGCTTACCAACCAGGTATGTGACAACAGCTCATTCAAAGGCTTTGTTTAACCTCTTCCCATTGGCTATACGTATATATACGGCCTCTCGGTGAGTGGGCTTTAACGGCAAGAGGCCACATATATGCGGCCCTATGTAAATACTAGCCTGCGCCTTACGCGCTCCCAGCCCAGTTACTGGTGGGGACTGGAAAGCTTCTGATGCATACTTGTAATCGGGAGCTTTCTGGTCATGTGACCACTCTGACAGCCAATCACAGTGGTCACATGACCCGAATGCCCGCTTCCGTCTCCCGGCATTTGGAACTCTTAAAGAGCCAGGGGCCGGAAGGGTTAAATGTGAACAACTGTTTTCTGTGATGAAACAAATTATCCTTCATAAGTTGTACCTGTTTATCTGCAGCACTCTTTTCTCTACAACTGTTCAATGTCAAGAATTCATGCAGCTTGTCTGAGCTTCCAGAAATCAGGGGGTGGAGAGCTGAAATTACTCACTGCAGAGCTCATTGAGAAGAGCTCTGAGAGCTGATTGGGAAGAAGGGACCCCCCCCCCCCGACACAGAACACAGGAACAGAGCTAAGGCTGTCAATCACAGGCTGTGTGCTGGAGCTCCTTCCCCTGTCACCTATTTACCTCTTGGTGTCAGGAAAACAGACGTGACTCATGCTGATGACAGAGGAATGATGCAGCGGACCGAAATTACACTTAGTGCTCTGGACTAAGACAAGTACACACTATAGAGAGATATGCTTTGTTCTTATTTCATGTGAGAGGTTTACAACCACTTCAGGGGGTTTCTTTCTCTGGACCACATGTGTCAAACACAAGGCCTGTGACCTGAAACCCACCAGGCCATTTCATGTGGCCCTCACACCTCTCCTGCGGCTGTGGCAGCCCCTCATGACCACTACCACCTTGTCTCAGCAGTCGGCAGCAGAGAGAAGGGCAGAACTGCTCCTGCAGATCCTGCACCTTCCTGTGCAGCCTCGGCTCCATTACAACTTCTTCACGGCAGCAGCACAAGGTAAGGGAGGGCGGGGGACTCTTGACTTCTGATGGTGGGGGGGGGGGCTCTTGACATCTGATGTAAGGGGGGAGTGGGGTGCTCTGGACAAATGCTTATAATTATTATGAGACATTTTTACAACTCTATGTAAGAAAAGGAGAGATGAAAATTGTACAATAGTTGTACACTTGAAGAAGGATGGAGAAGTGGAGAAGGATCTGGGGGTTTTGGTAGATCATAAGCTCAATAATAGCATGCAATGCCAAGCTGCGGTTTCCAAAGCGAGCAAAGTCCTTTCTTGTATTAGGACTCTATGAGGGTATGTCTCTATAAGCTTTGCACATCTAGAGAGTGACATTTTTGCCCATTCGTCTTTGCAAAATAGCTCAAGCTGTCAGATTGGATGGAGAGCGTCTGTGAACAGCAGTTTTCCAGTCTTGCCACAGATTTTTAATTGGATTTAGGTCTGGACTTTGACTGGGCCATTCTAACACATGAATATGCTTTGATCTAAACCATTCCATTGTAGCTCTGGCTGTATGTTTAGGGTCATTGTCCTGCTGGAAGGTGAACCTCTGCCCCAGTCTCAGGTCTTTTGCAGACTCTAACAGGTTTTCTTCTAAGATTGCCCTGTATTTGGTTCCATCCATCTCCCCTTTAACTCTGACCAGCTTCCCTGTCCCTGCTGAAGAAAAGCATCCTCACAACATGAAGCTGCCACTACCATGTTTCACGGTGGGGATAGTGTGTTCAGGGTGATGTGCAGTGTTAGTTTTCCGTCACACATAGAATTTTGCTTTAGGCCAAAAAGTTTGCTTTGAGGACAAAGCGTTTGTTAACCTAAAAAATAATAATAATCATATCCTGGTTCCTTAAAGCAGATTACACAGCACAGCGATTGTGCTATATTATCTGCCCCCCTCTAAACTGTAAAAAAAAAACCTCTAAACTTACCACTTTCTGTATGCCCTCTCTAATCAGACCACGATAACCAGGGCAGCTGCGCCCTGATCACCGTGGTCAAAGTGCATCCCTCAGTGATAGGCTGCTGTCCCCTCTGCTCTCCTCTCTCCCCCCTCACCTCCTCCTTCCTCCCTGTCAGCGCCCTCTCTGTCTGTCTCTGCTCAGCCCCGCCCCCCCGCCACTATTATTAAAAAAAAAGAAACCTATAATTGTCACTGCCAGCCCCTTTATTAAAGGCTGGCATAGTACACTGTAGTAAGCATTTTTTAAAACGAGTGTGGTAAATAGCGATTTTAGCTGTTTTCAGGCCGGTCACATGACTCGCGGCTGCTTTACAGCTGTGAGACGGGGATTCTGCAGAGGAGAGGAGCGGTCATGTAATCTCCCTGGCTGACATCAGAGGGAGATCACGGCCCTCCCTCAGAAGCCATCCGTCGGAGCTGGAAAGCGGCCGCGAGTCATATGACCGGCCTGAAGACAGCTATATATCGGTATTTGCAACATTCGTTTTAAAAAATGCTTAACACAGTGTGCTATGCCAGCCTCTAATAGAGGGGCTGGCATAGACTTTTACAAATGGGTTCACAAACCCTTTAAATTTTGGTCTCATCTGACCAGAGCACCTTCTTCCACATGTTTGCTGTATCCCCCACATGGCTTCTCGTAAACTGCAAACGGGACTTCTTATAGCTTTCTTTCAACAATGGCGTTCTTCTTGCCCTTCTTCCATAAAGGCCAGATGTATGAAGGTCACGACTAATAGTTGTCCTGTGTACAGATTCTCCCACCTGAGCTGTGGATCTTTGCAGCTCCTCCAGAGTTACCATGGGTCTCTTGGCTGCTTCTCTGATGAATGCTCTCCTTGCCTGGCCTGTCAGTTTAGGTGGACGGCCATGTCTTGGTAGGTTTGCAGTTGTGCCATATGCTTCCCATTTTCGGATGATGGATTGAACAGTGCTCCGTGAGATGTTTAAAGCTTGGGATATTTTTTTATAACCTAACCCTGCTTTAAACTTCTCCACAACTTTTTCCCTGACCTGTCTGGTGTGTTCCTTGGCCTTCATGATGCTGTTTGTTTATTAAGGTTCCCTAACAAACCTCTAAGGGCTTCACAGAACAGCTGTACTTATACTGAGATTAAATTACGCACAGGTGGACTCTATTTACTAATTAGGTGACTTCTGAAGGCAATTGGTTGCACTAGATTTTATGTTGAAAAACATTTATCATTTTCCTTCCACTTCACAATTATGTGCCACTTTGTGTTGGTCTATGACATAAAATCCCAATAAAATAAATTTACGTTTTTGGGTGTAACATGACAAAATGTGGAAAATGTCAAGGGGTATGAATACTTTTTCAAGGCACTGCAGTATTAACCCACGTTTAAGATGTGTTTTATACATAATATGTTCATAAAAGCTGCCCAGATGCCATCCCCATCTCTGGTTTCAAGTTTATTTTCACAAATGGAATTGAACACAGTGTAGATGCTTCAAAAACATAAGCTGAACATGACAAGAATGCTATAGGCATTTTTTTTCCGCACTGTAATTGAATTCAATGAGGTGGAAGGTTGCAGGAATGCATACAGGCAACATGCCTTAAAATTCTTAACATGACACAAAGCCTTGCAATGTTAATGCCCTGGTGTATACTGTCTTTTTATTTTAATTATACAGAATTTATATAGCGCCAATAGTTTGCACATCACTTTACAATGTTAGGGCAGACAGTGCAGTTACAATACAATTCAATACAGGAGGAATCAGATGGCCCTGCTTGTCTGCCATTGTTTTAATCACTTACAGCAGTGGTCTCCAAACTTTGGCCCGGGGGTCGGAGGCAGCCCTTTTCTTGCCTTAATCTGGCCCTTTGGGCACTATTCTCCCACTGATATGAGACACTATCCTGCCAACTGACATCAACAATGGGGCACCCTTTCTCCCATTGACATCAACAATCGAGCACTATTCCTCCCAATGAAAATTAAAAGTGTGGCGCTAATGATATATTGAGTGATTGGTATCGCTCAAAGTGATCAAATTAATAAAAAACAACACCCTGTGTGGAGTGTAGTGCGTTTGACTACAAAAAATGGTGATGACCTCCAAAAATGGGCCAAATAACCAAATCAAAAACTTGAAGGTGAGTGACTGCAAGTTATAATATGAAAACAGATAATAAACTGAGATGTGACAGTGAATCAATCATCTGCCTTAAAGGAGTGAGGGCAGCCTTCAGACTATAATAATAGTACATATGTAGTCCATGTAAACAAAATAAAGGCACAGTTCATAAAATGGTGAGAGGACACTCTGCAATTATTACAGCCCAAAAGTCTTGCAATTTAGGTGGAATGTGCAGTCAGGATGGTCACCCAGGAGTGCTTTAAACCTTTGGATCATGAGGGGAGAATTAAACACTCTTACCAGCTCGCATGGACCCAACTAACCTTACAGTTGTGGGTCAATCAGGCTTGTGTCCACCGGTTGTGGAACCCAAAGTATGAGTCCTCTAGCGATCTTCTCCTTCTGCTGTCAATATCTCCAAAGGGACCAGTAACTCCAAGGAACAAAAGAAAAGGTGGATATTGAACACTTCAATGCCCAAACCGTGACTCAGTAAGCAGACGGCGGCCAGGCACACGATAGCCGGGTGTAGAACGGGCGGTGGGAAGGGCTTCTTCTGCACTTACTACATCCCTCCACCGTCCAACACAGACACACAATCGGCCTACGATTCAAACTTCCCTCTGACCAGGTCACATGTCCTGTTCCGAGGTCAGAGGGAAGTTTGAATCGTAGGCCGTTTGTGTGTCTGTGTTGGACGGTGGAGGGATCTAGTGAGTGCAGAAGGAGCCCTTCTCACCGCCCGCTCTACCTTGTGCCTGGCCGCTGTCGTGTGCCTGGCCGCCGTCTGCTTACTGAGTCACGGTTTGGGCATTGGAGTGTTCAATATCCACCTTTTCTTTCGTTCCTTGGAGTTACTGGTCCCTTAAAAAAAAAAAATGTCCTGGTCCCTTTAAAGCAGATTACACAGCACAGTGCCCCTCCCTAAACTGTAAAAAAAAACCTGTCTGAACCTGCTACTCCCTGTATCCCCCTCTCTGTACTCACCATGGTGGTCAGAGCTGCTGAGCCCTGACCACCATGGTCAGAGTGCGTCCCTCCGTCATATGCAGCCCTGCTCTCAGCTCTCCTCACCCCCTCCTCTCTGCCTGTCAGCTCTGTGTCTGTGTGTCTCGCTCCCCGCCCCCCGCACCCGCCACTATTAGTAAAATAAAAAATTCTAAATGGTCCCTGCCAGACCCTCTCTTATAGCCTGGCACAGCGCACTGCATTAGTATTTTATAAAAACAAGCTTTGTAAATACTGATTTAGCGTGATCTTCAGGCTACTACAGGAGAGGCTGAGCGGCCATGTGATCTACCCGGCTGATGTCAGAGGGAGATCTCGGCCCCTCCTGCAGAAGCCATCCATTGGAATACAGTGGCCGTGAGTCATGTAACCAGCCTGAAGATCGTTCTAAATAGGTATTTACAACGCTCGTTTTTTAAAAGACTAATGCAGTGTGCTATGCCAGGCTCTAATAGAGGGTCTGCCAGTGTTTGTTATATATGGGTTAACAAGCACTTTAATAATGTGGTTAAAATGCTTGTTTTTGCTGCATCTTTAAGCTTCTGTGAACACTGACACTGACACTTCTCCAACTTCTTCCTGGCAAGTTCCTTTGTCTTGACATGCCCTTTAGGTGCTATTTGTCATATTTTAGCACATTCTGTCTGACAGCACTAGGGTTGTTGTTTTAATCCCAACCATGACACTACCTGCATGGAGTTTGTAATTTCTTTCTATGCTTGTATGAGATTCCTCCCATGCTACAAAGATCAAAGATAAGAGCAAATGTAAATGTCATCTGTTAGGCCCCTTTCACACTACCGTGACTTCAAAGCTGTGCAATTTTGATGTGATTTCGCAGCCGCGATTTTGCCGCGATTTTTGCCGTGATTTCAGGAATTGTCTGTCTAACTCGCATCAAAGTCGGACCAAAGTAGTGCAGGGACTACATTGAAGCCGACACGACTTGAAGTCGTACTTATATGAATGTCTGTCATTGGAAACCATGGGGAACGACTTGTCGTGCGACTTTGCAGTCCCAAGTTGCAGGACAAGTCGTACAAGTGTGAAAGGAACTTAAATTGGTCCTAGTATGTGAATTCAAGATCTTAGCCCAGGTTCACACTGAGCTGCGGGAATGAAGCCGTGTGAGTTCAGCTGAACTCGCACGATTTTACTCCCGCTTGTCAGTCCCGATTTCGGCCGCGATTTCAGAGACATCTGTGCAGGCTTCTGCACAAATGTCAATGTAAATCGCAGCCCGAAATTGCAAAAAGTAGTACAGAAACTACTTCTTGAAATTGGTGCAGCGCCGCAAATGTGGCGTCGCACTGATTAGGATGGTGCCATTGCCGGCAAATGCCGCCGATTTGACATGCGATTTGACATGCCAAATAGCATGTCAAATCGTACCAATGTGAACCAGGGCTTAGATTGCAAGCTCTTTGAGGGAAAGCTCTGAATGTATACATGTAAATAACTGTGTAAATTGCCAGTGCTATATGAATACCTGTAATAAATTCTAATGGGAGCACTGTATATTCCATATGTATTAATAGTCTTAGATGATGATCATTAAACCACCAATGTTCCTATACCTAATTTGATATTTAAATCTCTCCGACAAATAGGAATTAGCAGATTAAAAACCCATCTCTTTTGAATGATATTTCCTGGACAAAAATGCCTTTTAATTGGTTGACATTCCATTACTAATCTCAGGAAACTCTATGACCATGCCAGCTAAACAACACAAGTCTCTAGGGGAAAATCTAATTGGCATCAAAAAGTAGATAAGACTTTTGACTTTCAGACATTTATGCATTATTAGGAAATTATTCAACATTTGAGAAGTCTGAGAAGTCTCACAGGAAAATGTATAATTTTCTTACAGTCTGCTCAAGCCCATGATTATGTCTAAATATGTAAAATTGCCAGTTTAAAAATAAGATTTACAATTTAAGTTTACAATGGAATAACTACCCAGGAAAAAGTAATTTAGGGCTCTAGCCATTGTGACAGCAGGAAGGTAAAGTCACCTGGTTGCATCCAGGGGGGTAGATATATTTCGCCCAGATTCAGGCTTTACGCCGACTTATACAACTAGGTGGAGAGTTGTATAAGGCTAGTGGGCTCATGGATGACTCATACCTCTAGGGAGAGTGTGGGGCGTCGTGCAGACAGAGATGAGGAGACCAGCTGAACCTTGTCAGCTCATTTAGGCCTCTATAAGAACTCCCAGCTTCATTAGATGTTAGCTCATGCCTGGAACCAGACCTGTGTGGACTGTCTAGGGAGAGTGAACCCCTGTGCGGTGAGGCAAAGCCTGTGTGGCTATTTGTTTGGACTTTTACTAAACCAGGGACTTAGGGACTAGGACAGCACTAGGCTGATCCCAGTTGTTAGTTAGGAAACCTGTATGTTTAGTCAGAGGTCAACTTGACCAGGATTTATTTTGGTTATGTTTCTTTTGCTTTGCTGTGTTTTGTCACTGTAAATAGAAAATAAACCGCACCTTTTTTTGATTTTGAAAACCACAACCTCCGTTTGCTGGGCCTGTTTTGTGTGGGGAGCCCATCCCGGGGGTCACACACACCCGCTGCCGAGCTAACCCCCTCACAGTTGGTGGAGAACCAGTGGCAGTTTTTTTTAAGCCAGCATGGAGGAGATACTGAAGCAGCTGGCTCTAGCAAATGCCAATCAACAGCAGACAAATGCAGGTTTGCAAAGGAGCCTTGCAGCCCAGCAGCAGACAAACGCAACTTTGCAACAGAGTCTGGAGGCTCAGCAACGAGCCCAGCAGCAATCTGAGGCCCGCTTCATAGACCTGTTGCAGAAGCAAGAGCAGAGACTACAACAACAGATGGAAGCAGTAATGCAGCAACGTCCGCAGACCAGTGAGGAAAGCCGTCCCACTAATACCGCGTCCTTTGGGGTGAGTCGTTTATTGACAAAAATGACTGGAGAGGATGATCCAAAGGTATTTTTGACCACATTTGAAAGGACCGCTGAAAGAGAAAAGTGGCCTGAGGAGCAGTGGGCTGGACTGGTGGCTCCTCTGTTAACTGGTGAATCGCAGAAAGCTTACTATGACCTAGAGCCTAACCAAGCAAAAGACTATGTGATGCTAAAAGCTGAAATATTGGCAAGGCTGGGTGTCACCCAGGCTGTCCGGGCTCAGCGTGTGCATAACTGGACTTTCCAGCTTGGAAAACCCCCCAGGTCTCAAATGTATGATCTCATTCACCTGAGCAGAAAGTGGCTACAGCCAGAGACTTTGTCCGCACCAAAGATTGTGGAACGTGTTGTAATGGATCGGTTTTTGAGAGCTCTTCCTACTGCCATCCAAAAGTGGGTAAGCCATGGAGACCCAGAGACGGCCGATGGTCTTGTGGATCGTGTGGAGAAATACTTGGCTACAGAGAACCTGACGGCCTCTTCCAGAGACACTCGGACTTTCCACCCTAAGACCAGACCATCCCCAGGGGCGGATAAGAGGATTCCAAGGGGTGAGGGTGGAGAGAGTGAGAGGGTGGGAGCTCTACCCCAAGTTTGGCGAGAACAGCCTGGGAAATCAGCGGCTCAAGAGGCCGCAAGAAGGATCGTTTGCTACCGCTGCCGGCAAGCGGGACATATTGCAGCCAATTGCCCGGTTGTGGAGGAACCCATGCAGTGTGACTTTCTGACGGGCAGACGTCAGTCGCTGTGTGCGACAGTCGCATGCACTGCCATTCGAGGAACTGAGAAACATTTATGCAAAATGTGTGTTAATGGTAGAAATGTTGTGGTATTGCTGGATTCAGGTAGCCTTGTGACCCTGATAAAGGCTGAGTTAGTTAAAACAGAGGTCTCTGGGAATAGCAAGGTAGCTGTTATTTGTGTGCATGGGGACACCCGAGAGTATCCAGTGACTACAGTGTGTTTCGAGACCCCCAAAGGTACCCTCTCTCATCCAGTGGGCTTAGTATCTCAGTTACCGCATGACGCCATTGTGGGAAGGGATTTTCCGAAGTTCTGGGAACTGTGGGATGATCCTGAGCCCCTCACTGGTGCCCCTATGTACCAGGAATGTGATAGCCAGAACTCCCCTGAGAGTGGTGAGGACTCTCCGGAATTTCCCTTATCAGTATTGGCAGGGGAGACTCAAGAAACTGGAGAGGAGCCCACCTCCTCAGACAAAAACCTACCGTCTGTGGAGTTTTCTGATCTTGAGGTTCACAGGGAAAACTTTGCCACAGAACAGTTGAAAGACCCCGCCCTAATAAAGGCACGGGAAAACGTAGTGAAAATAGATGGTGAGTTAGTGAACCCAGATAATACCTGCACTTACCCATACTTCAGCGTAGAGAAGGACCTACTGTATCGGGTGGCAAAAAGGGCAGAAGAAACCGTTGAGCAGCTTGTGGTGCCCAAACCTTACAGGAAGTTGGTGTTGGAGTTGGCCCATGGGCACATTCTTGGAGGTCATCTGGGGACAGAGAAAACCCGAGAGAGGGTATTACAGAGATTCTATTGGCCGGGGGTGATGAAGGACGTAGAAAATTATTGTTCCTCCTGCCCTGTGTGTCAGAGGTTGGCCCCGATGCCACATTTCCGTAGCCCGCTGGTCCCTCTACCCATCATTGAGGTCCCGTTTGAGAGGATCGCCATGGATTTGGTAGGTCCTATAATCAAGTCCGCTAGGGGGCACCAGTACATATTAGTTATAATGGACTATGCCACCCGTTATCCAGAAGCGATCCCTCTCCGAAATACCTCGGCCAAAACCATAGCCAAAGAGCTATCTCTTGTTTTTAGCCGGGTGGGTATTTGTAAAGAACTGCTTACGGACCAAGGTACACCCTTTATGTCCCGGGTTATGAAAGAGCTGTGTAAATTGTTCAAAGTGACGCAATTGCGTACGTCTGTGTATCACCCCCAAACCGATGGGCTGGTTGAAAGATTCAACAAAACCCTAAAACAAATGTTGAAGAAAGTGGTGGATAGAGATGGAAAGGATTGGGACTGTTTACTTCCTTATTTGATGTTTGCTATTAGGGAGGTGCCCCAATCCTCTACGGGATTCTCCCCCTTTGAGTTACTGTATGGGAGACACCCAAGAGGGCTGTTGGATATTGCCAAGGAAACTTGGGAAAGTGAGAGTTCTCCCCACAGGAGTGTGATTGAGCATGTCGCCCTGATGCAAGATCGAATTGCACAGGTAATGCCCATCGTGAAGGAACATTTGGCCCAAGCGCAGTTGGCACAGCAGAGAGTGTACAACCGTGGAGCCAAGACCCGTACCTTTTCCCCGGGGGATAGGATATTGGTACTTGTCCCTACGGTTGAAAGTAAATTCCTTGCCAAATGGCAAGGCCCCTACGAGATAATGGAAAAAGTGAGCGAAGTGAATTACAAGGTCAGACAACCAGGAAGGCGAAAGCCCGAACAGATCTATCACGTTAATCTGTTGAAAGCCTGGAGGGATAGAGAGTCCCTAGTCGCAGACACTTGGTCACCAGCTCAAACTGGTTGCGTGATTCCTGAGGTTGGAATAGCAGCCACCTTGTCACAACCCCAACAACAGGAGGTTAAGGAGTTTGTGCTTCGCAACAAGGAGGTATTCTCTGAGCTGCCGGGACAAACATCTGGGGTAGAGCATGACATCATTACCCCGCCCGGTGAAAGGGTGAAGTTAAAACCCTATCGGATCCCAGAGGCTCGACGGGAGGCAATACGGGAGGAAGTACAGAAAATGCTGAACTTAGGGGTGATAGAGGAGTCCCAAAGTGATTGGTCTAGTCCCATCGTGTTGGTGCCTAAACCGGATGGGAGCTGGCGATTTTGTAACGATTTTCGTCAGTTGAACAAAGTTACAAAATTTGACACCTACCCCATGCCACGTATAGATGAGTTGATCGACCGGCTGGGAACAGCCCGATACATGACGACTCTTGACCTCACAAAAGGGTATTGGCAAATCCCCCTGGCCAAGTCGGCCAAAGAGAAAACCGCATTTGTAACCCCAGACGGGGCGTTCCAATATAAAAGAATGCCGTTCGGGTTACAGAATGCGCCGGCCACATTCCAGCGGAAAATGGACCAGATGCTGAGGCCCCATCGGAAGTATGCTGCGGCTTACCTGGATGACGTAATTGTCCATAGCACAGATTGGGCCTCACATCTGCCAAAAGTGCAAGCAGTCCTGGACTCTGTTCGGGAAGCGGGGTTTACGGCTAACCCCAAGAAGTGTACCATTGGGCAGGAGGAGGCCAAATATCTTGGGTACACCATTGGGAGGGGAGTAATAAAACCCCAACTCAACAAAGTCGAGGCCATCCAGAGTTGGCCACGTCCCAACAGCAAGAAGCAGGTACGAGCCTTTCTGGGAATCGCTGGGTATTATCGGCGATTCATTCCCCACTTTGCTTCTAAGGCTGTGCCCCTAACCAACCTGACGAAGGGGAAAGGGTCGGTCATGATTAAATGGACCCCCGAGGCTGAGGCAGCATTCCAATTCTTGAAACAAGCCTTATGTAGCCAGCCAGTGTTGTACTCACCCGACTTCTCTAAAGACTTTGTCGTACAAAGTGATGCGTCAGATGTGGGGTTAGGAGCAGTATTGTCCCAGGTCTGGAACGGGGAAGAGCACCCAGTCATTTACCTCAGCAGGAAGTTGAAGTCCCATGAGGTAAATTACGCCACCGTTGAAAAGGAGTGTTTAGCGGTGAAGTGGGCTCTAGATTCCCTTCGGTACTACCTGCTAGGTAGGCACTTTGACATGGTTACGGATCACGCTCCGTTAAAGTGGATGGCTCAAAACAAGGAAACAAATAGAAGAGTGAATAGGTGGTTCCTGGCCCTCCAGGAATTCAACTTCACAGTAAAGCATCGCCCTGGCGTTCAAATGGGGAATGTGGATGCTTTGTCTCGAGTACATGAATGCCTGATTGCTGGTGTTCCAACCCCGAGGTTAAAACAAGAGGGGGGGGTATGTGACAGCAGGAAGGTAAAGTCACCTGGTTGCATCCAGGGGGTAGATATATTTCGCCCAGATTCAGGCTTTACGCCGACTTATACAACTAGGTGGAGAGTTGTATAAGGCTAGTGGGCTCATGGATGACTCATACCTCTAGGGAGAGTGTGGGGCGTCGTGCAGACAGAGATGAGGAGACCAGCTGAACCTTGTCAGCTCATTTAGGCCTCTATAAGAACTCCCAGCTTCATTAGATGTTAGCTCATGCCTGGAACCAGACCTGTGTGGACTGTCTAGGGAGAGTGAACCCCTGTGCGGTGAGGCAAAGCCTGTGTGGCTATTTGTTTGGACTTTTACTAAACCAGGGACTTAGGGACTAGGACAGCACTAGGCTGATCCCAGTTGTTAGTTAGGAAACCTGTATGTTTAGTCAGAGGTCAACTTGACCAGGATTTATTTTGGTTATGTTTCTTTTGCTTTGCTGTGTTTTGTCACTGTAAATAGAAAATAAACCGCACCTTTTTTTGATTTTGAAAACCACAACCTCCGTTTGCTGGGCCTGTTTTGTGTGGGGAGCCCATCCCGGGGGTCACACACACCCGCTGCCGAGCTAACCCCCTCACACCATATATTAATCACTTCAGCTCAGATTTTTCCCCCTTCATGACCAGTCCATTTTTTTTACTTTAACTGACAATTGCGCAGTCGTGTGATGCTGTACGCAAATACATTTTATGTACTTTTTTTCCCCACAAATAGAGTTTTCTTTTCGTGGTATCACCTCTGCCGTTTTTATTTTTTTGCGTTATGAAAAAAAAAAAAAAAAAAAACAGTCAATTTTTAAATATATGTGCGATTTTAAAAAAATTTTTTTATTGGATATGTTTTATATCCAATAAAAAAAAAATGTAAAAATCGAATTTCAATTTAGGCCAATATGTATTCTGCTACATATTTTTGGGGAAAAAAAACAAATCCCAATTAGCCTTTATTGATTGGTTTGCACAAAAGTTATAGAGTCTACAAACTATGGGATATTTTTATGGAATTTTTATTTTTATTTGTTTTACTAGCAATAGCGGCGATCAGAGACTTATAGCGGAGCTGTGATATTGACACACAGTTGAGACACTAACTTAAGGTGACCAGATTTTTAAAATGAAATCCGAGGACAATTTTTTTTTTCTACTAGTAATGGCGGCAATCAGCGACTCTCTGCTCGTCGCCCGCCCGCCTCACAGCCTGTCAAGTCTTATGCCCCGTACACACGATCGTTTTTACTGTCATTTTTTAAACCGACGTTTTTCTCCTCGTTTTTTTTCATGTTTCCTCTCAAGCCTGCCTTGCGTACACACCATCATTAAAAAAAACGATCAAGCAAAGCACAGTGACGTACAACACGTACGACGGCACTATAAAGGGGAAGTTCCGTTCGAATGGCGCCACCCTTCATGTTAGTAAAGTTTGTTGAGCGACGATTCGCGCTTTTCAGTCCGTTACTGTGTAATGAATGTGCTATCTCCATTACGAACGCTAGTTTTACCAGAACGAGCGCTCCCGTCTCATACTTGATTCTGAGCATGCGCGTTTTTTTTCACGTCGTGAAAGCATACACACTATCGTTTTTCACGTCGTTAAAAAAAACGACATGAAAAACGACGTGAAAAAAGAGAGCATGTCCGGAATTTTTAATGGCCGTTTTTCACGTCGTTAAAAATGCTCTGGAGCCTACACACGATCATTTTTAATGGCCATTTTTTAAAATGGCATTTTTAACGGCATGAAAAACGATCGTGTGTATGGGGCATTACTCTCCGGACCTACTACTGGGTGGGGAGCGGAGGAAGATCACTCCGCCAGGAAAGGCAAGGAGATAAGCAGGCAGGCGGCTGGCCGGGGTTTGAGCCAAGGCAGAAGAACATGCGAGCGGAGCTGAATGGGCACCTGAAACTGAAGAAATATTCCCTCCGCTCCGACCAGCACATGATCATCAGAAAGGGGCACAGATAATGGAAAAAAAACACACACCCCTAAGCTAGTAGGAGTAGCGGAGCGGGGTTGTGTAATTCAGATTTTTTTTTTTTTTTTTATTCTGCACTGACTGTCTTTGAAATTGCCCCAGCCCCTGTTCAAATCCAATCCGTGGACAAAACCGGGGACAGACTTGGTCCAGGGACAATGCCCTCAATCCGGGGACTGTCCCCAGAAACTGGGAATGTCTGGTCACCCTACACTAACTGACACTTTTGAAATTTTTTGAGGACCAATGACAGTGACAGTAAAAAATATGCACTGTCACTGTTCTAGTGACAACGGCTGGGAAGGGGTTAACATCAGAGGCGATCAAAGGGTTAAATGTGTTCCTAGCCAGTGTTTTACAAAATTATGGGAGGTGCTTGTACTAGTGGAAGGCATAGATTTGTGTTCCCACTTTGCAGGAACACAGGATCAATGCCTTCCCCGCTGACAGAATGACAATCTGCCTTGTTTACATAGACCATTCTGCCTGTGTAACAAACAATTGGCGAGTTCTGGCAGACATCGAGTCTGCCGTGCCCGCTGATCGGCTCCCGCTGTGAATAATCATAGCGGGTGTGGGCCACCGGTGGCACACCCGCACCCCCCAACCCGGAAGTGCTGGGTCATGTACTAGGTACGTTATCCAGTGCAGGAGAGCTGCCTTACCACGTATATATACAGTATACAGTCGGCAAGCGGTTAAAATATCCTTGTTTTTGTGGCTGCCGATGGCCACAGCTGCAGCGCATTTTTGCGCATAGACATGCATTACAAATAAATGTATAAATGCGCAAGCATACGGCAATGTTTTCTTCAAACCTTTTTTGAGTGTCAACAAGACACAGGAAGAAATGTGTATTTGCTTCTTTTAAAAATGATTCTTTCAAGTACCGTAGTTTGAATCTGCTGTAAAAAGTTGATTGAAATAGTGACTGTTCCTGGAGCCATAACAAGTGTGGATTTTGGAAATATTTCATGAGCTAGCCTGCATACAAGTACGTGTTTATGTTTTAGGTGGATGTGTGATTGATTTATCTTCAAAACACTGTCTGTATAGGGAGGATAGGATAACGCTGTTAAACAGCAATTTCAAAACAAGTTATGAATCATCCTGCATTCTGTCCAGTCAGAAGTTAATTTATTTTATTTTTTTTGAGTTTAACTCATTAAAGTCTTTCCTAAATTTCTTCTGATCCAAATGTAATTCTTTCCTGGCCTTTCAGGGCCTAAGATGACCCAACCAAAGTTAACACTTTGATCCTACCTTAAAGTGACACTTATTAATCTCCAAAATAATCAAAACACATCCACTAATTAATGACCCTGTACTTTATTTTTCATGACGTATTTCTTACTTTGTTTTTCTGCCTCCTCTGTGAGCTCAGAATTTCTCCTTTTCCTCCTCACTTCTGTTTGTTGAAATAAGCAGTGGATGTGACTTCTCCAAAGCCTCTCCCATCCTTTGGAACTCACTACCCCAATCTGTCCGGCTATCTCCTACTCTGCCCACTTTTAGGCGATCCCTAAAAACTCATCACTTCAGGGTGGCCTATCCTGCCTCCAGCTAGCAACCGAATCTTCTACTCCCCTCCTCAGCTCACACCTCACAGTCCCTACCTTTTGTTTCACCAGCCCCTCCCTCTTAGATTGTAAGCTCGCAGGAGCAGGGCTCCCCTAACCCTCTTATTTTGAATTGTACTGTTGGTGTAATGTCTCCCTACATTGTAAAGCAAACTGTTGGCGCTATATAAATCCTGTATAATAATAATAATAATAATCATCATGTACACTGCTCTATGCAAGCTACATATCCCATAGTTGCTAGGCCACCTCAGGAATGAACACGAGAGGGTGATTATGTTCCTACATACAGTGGGACCACTGAGAGTGAACGTAGCCACCCACTAACGGGAAGTCAGATTACAGCAGCAAAATAAGGAATTTGGGGAAATGGATGAGGCTGAGAGCAGTAGGAGGGACATTTTTGAGTTAGAAATACAGTGGAACCTCGGATTGCGAGTAACGTGGTTAACGAGCGTTTCGCAATACGAGCAATTATTAATTTTTTTAATCCTGACTCGGTTTGCGAGTGTTGTTTCTTTCCTAGTAATTGCGGTGATTAGCGATTTTTAGCAGGACTGCGACATTGCGACGAACAGATCGGACACTTTTGACACTTTTTTGGGACCAGTGACATTTATAAGCGATTAAAGCTAAAAATAGACACTGATTACTGTATAAATGCTACTGGCAGGGAAGGGGTTAACACTAGGGGGCGATCAATCAGTTAAGTGTTCCCTAGGGAGGTGTTTCTAACTGTGGGGGGAGCGTTGTGATTGGAGGAGGAGACAGATCGCTGTTCCTGATCCCTAGGAGCTGCAGGTCTCTCCTCCCCTGACAGAACGGGGATCTGTCTGTTTACATTGAGAGAACCCTGTTCTGTCTCTCTCAGGAGTGACCACCCTAGAGGTCTTAAAGCACCCGACGTACAATGACGGCGATTCGCCCAGGAGAGCCAACCTGCCGCACTACAACTGCAGCGGCTGGTCTTTAAGTGGTTAAAGCAGATCTTTCACCCCAAATTAAACAACTCTTCTTTTCCTGTCATCCTAATTCTACCATCTAAAAAGTTATGTAAAAGTGATAAAACTGCAACATTTATTAAAGAAACACAACTTTGATCAGCTACCTGCTTACCAGGCCTGGTTACCTTATGTAAGCAGATACGTTTATGAACTGGCTCCTAAATAATGCACTATATCCCCAAACTACATGACTGAATAAAAACAATATATTGTCATGGACTTGGAATTGTTAGGTGACACAATCATGTACATAAAACTATAAAACCATAAAACTATTTATTTCTTTATTTTCTTTATTTTTATTTTGCATTGTAAACTGATTCGCAACAATAAAAATGAGCTGGTCTACGTGATATAAATCAGGGGTAATGAATTGAATTCACTGAGGTCCGGCCTGTATAATTTTCTTCCAGCCAAGGTCAAAGTCTCATGTTTCTACTATGACTCACATCCTTTACATCACAGCCCCCGTATACTTCAGTGTCCTCAGTCCCCACTTCACAGGTTCCCCTTTACATCACAGTCCCCCTTTTACAGCAGTGTCTTTAGTTCCCCTTCACATCACAGACCCCTTCTTAACATCAAAGCCTCCCCTTTACACCATAGCCACCCTTTAACATCACAGACCCCCCCCCCACTTTACATTAGTGTCCCCTTTTACATTCTATTCCCCTTGATATCATGGTCCTTCCCTGTACAGCAGTGTACTCAGCCCCCGTTTCACAATCTTCCCCCTTTTACATCAGTGTCCAGGGTCCCCCCTTCACATCACAGTATGCCTTCCTTACAACACAGTTCACTTCACATTTAACTATGTAGGCACTCATGCAATCTTGATCCCGAGCCGCGTTCTGTGTGTTCACTGTACTCCTCACTGGCTGTGATTGACAGCAGCAGGAGACAATGGGTCCTGTTGCTGCCTTGGTCTCCAGTGAGGAGAGAGAAGAGAGAGCTGCTGCTCTGGGGCACAGTGCTGGATCAGGCTCAGGTAAGTATGAGGTGGGCTAGGGGGGAAGGTTGGGGTAGCTGCACACAGAAGGTTTTTACCCTAATGCAGAGAATGCATTTACCACTTCAGCCCCGGAAGATTTTACCCCCTTCCTGACCAGAGCATTTTTTGCAATTCGACACTGTGTCACTTTAGCTGACAATTGCGCGGTCGTGCGATGTTGTACCAAAAAAAAATTGACGTAATTTTTTCCCACAAATAGAGCTTTCTTTTGGTGGTATTTGATCACCTCTACGGTTTTTATTGTTTGCGCTACAAACAAATAAAGAGCGACAATTCTGAAAAAAAACCTATATTTTTTACTATTTGCTATAATAAATATCCCCCAAAAAAATAATCGCAATAAGCATATATTGATTGGTAGATTGATTGGTTTGCGCAAAAGTTATAGCGTCTACAAAATAGGGGATAGATTTATGGCATTTTTATTATTATAATTTTTTTGATCACTTTTATTCCTATTACAAGGAATGTAAACATCCCTTGTAATAGAAAAAAGCAGGACAGTGCCTCTCTGGGACCACTTTTATGTTAAAGTGGAGTAGCTGCTGCCATAACCCCTGGTATTTAATGTCAAAATAGCGTAAAATAACCCTGGTATTTAACGTCAAAATGTATATCCACGGTGGGCAGAAGTGGTATTAAAGATTCGGCTTAAAAAAAAAAAAAAAATCATACTTACCTGCTCTGTGTAGTTTTGCATAGAGCAGCCCCAAACCTCTTCTTCTCGGATCCCCCACCAGCGCTTATGGCTTCTCCCTCTTGACCAGTGCCCCCATAGCAAGCTACTTGCTATGGGGGCACTGGTGTGTGCTGGCTCCCGAGTCCTGCTCTATGCATTCATAAGACACATAGAGCCACTACACCGCCCTGCCTTGCACTGTCCTCATTGGCTCACTGGCTGTGATTTACAGCAGTGGGAGCCAATGGCTCCTGCTGCTGTCTCAGCCTGCCTCAGCCAATGAGGAGAGAGAGTCCCGGAAAAACTGAGGCTCTCGTGCATATTGCTGGAACGAGAGGGGGCTCAAGTGAATATTAGGGGGGCTGTGGGGGGGAGCAGCACACAGAAGGTTTTTTGCCTTCAACACATACAGCTTTGGGGAGAGATAAGTTAACTGTATATGTGCTTAGTTCAGATTTCATGACTGAGGTTTACAACCACTTTAAGGTTAAAAAACAAAAACGAAAAAAAAAAACGTATGCCATTAGAACCACTTTAACCTTACATAAAATGTAACCCTCTAGACAGATTTGAGCTTTTTTTTTTGCAAAATCTTTTATATTAAATTTCCCATTAGCATACACAATTAGCCCACGCAGGGGCCAAACCTCTGCCCACGCAGGGACAGTTCTTCTGATCAGATTTGAGCTTTAGTGAAAGGCACAAAGTTTAAACTTTTAAACTGTTTATATCATAATAGCTTTGATGAATAAAAAAAACGATAGATTTCTATACATATCCTATTTAAGGCAGTATCTTTATCTTCTATCTTTACCCCACTTTAAAAAAAAAAGTTAAAGTAGATGTAGCGGTCCCACCCGCTCTCTCCCTTCTTCTTCTCGGCTGGTCTACTCGTCTAGGGGAACCAGGGGGGAGGGGTGAGATGCTGCCACCAGCTCGCCCCTCTTCTGTGTGTAGAGGTTTGAGCTATGATCTTTACCTTCGGGTCTGTGTCCCTGTCCAGAGATTCCACTTCAAAAATGACCAGTAGATAGGTGAAGGTAGAACACTTTGCTCCCAGAAAAGTAAGCCCACACCAGGTGACAGTACAACATCTATATTTATTTCCGCAGAGATAAATATACCTCTTTGCAAGCAGACAGGTTGATACACACACAAACTTGGTGGGGTGAGGGTTCAGGCACAATCCTTTCGGATCAGAGAAGCTGCTAGGAACTCACAACAACTTTTGGCGCACGGTCGCTGCCACCGACCGTGAGGTTGGTCCCTGCCACAGACCTTAGAATAGGCCTCTGCCACCGACCTGATGTAGCTGGGTCTCTGCAAAGACCATAGAACATGAACTACCTTCTAATGGCGACCCCTGTTAGGGAGATGATCAGTCCTGGATGGTCCCCAGAGGCCTGCACTGGGTCTTCAGGCCAGGTCACCTCCCTGGTTCTCCTCGCCCGAGACTCGGGTCCCCTCACTCGGTGGGCCCCCTAGGCATCTTCTCCCATGCGGGACCCAGTCGAAGGTACTGGGCCCCGGGTCTTTGTTAGTACCTCACCCCAGGCCTAAGGTGCCTGGGATGGAACTCGAACTCCCTCGCACCCAGGCCGAGGGCACCTGGGCGCGGACGACAGAACAGCAGCCCCCAGGCTGAAGGTGCCTGGGGCTCGGACCTCGTGCTCAAGATGTCCGCCCCTTTATACCCTCTCCCAGCAGGCACAGCGAGTTCCCCGCTCCGCCGCACTACTGCCGCGAGAGGACACAAAGGGCACGGCACTACAATGATGGTTCAACCCCAGCCCAAGGCGACAGCGCCACCCAGGGGCCGCAGGGAACTGAGCACCATTATATCCTCCACGAATCAAATTGGCCATAGATTCCTAACAATTAGTGTATCTGGGTCATACTACCACCCAGATACTCCCCCTAAATGTTAACCCCCGCTACACTCACCCCCCGGCAGATAGATACTGGTCCCCAGTGTCTGGAACGAGCCATGCTCCAAAGGGAGCCGACATAGACCCGATCCAGAGACTTGCTTCTTAAAAAAAACCATCATCAAAATAATTTAAAAAAAAACTTTGGAGTTGCGCCTGAACCCAACAGGGAAAAGGAAGGGTGAACATGAGGGAAACACTCATTGTAATTACACACTACATTGCACACAAATTACATTCTCCCCCTCCCACATCACTAACTAAGACCCGCCCATTCTCAGCAGTCTTGACCGATGTTCTCCTGCAGAGGGAAGAGAAAAGAAGGAAACAACACACAATTCCTGACACATATGTGAGTGTTGGAGTGAAACAGATCTCTCAGAAAAGAAACCTCTTTCCTTCCAAGAAGTGTGCAATGCAATGTGATGAACGTTGCACAACACTGCCACCTGGTGATAGCGCTGCGGTAAAAGCACTTGTGAAATCCAGATTCTTCTCTGTACTGTGGCCCTGACTACACCCCAAAGTCCTGATCATCTTTGCGGTGGGAGGCAGAGGGAGACCAACATAAAACACAACTGCTCCCATGCCTCCAGAGAGTAAAACACCCCTAGACAGGGTACAGATCCAGAGTACCGGAATGTTAAGCAATAGAGAACAAACAGGAGTCTTTCCTCCTACAGGTAAAACCTTGGATGCGGCAGCACAAGAGGTTTTAAATATCAATCAAAGGTCTCCATATGATACTACACATCTTCCCCGTCTTTCCGGCAGATAACGACCCGGTCAGCATGGATATGCCAACCCAACATCCACTCTGCCTTGCAGTCCTTTAACTGCTTTGAAGCTGTGGGTGAACATGCGAGGTAGTGACGGCATGAGGCACCTTTATGTGTGTCCATACAAAGTCATTGTACCACCTCTGCCGGCAGGCCTCCACCTCGTACAACAACTCTTTGGACAAATACGGGTACTCCCACCCGTATTCACTGGCAACTTTTTGGTAGAAAAGCCTCTGTAGCCTGGACAAGGGTGGCATCGTGGAGCGGTCTCCCTCTCCAGGCAGAACAATCGACTCTGTGTGCCGATGTGCCTTGACCACCTCCAAACTGGGCGTAGGTGCCCGCAGCGGCACTCTCTTCACCTGAGCAGATGGCGCAGGTAACTCTGGGGGCAGAAGGGCAAGCAGGGGACTGGATCCCTCCTCAGGCACCAAGGCCTCCACCCGGGGTGTACTATCCCCTGTAGACATGGGTGAGTCCCTAGGTGCACGGGACGAGGCCAGGGGTACTTTGTCCCAACCCTTCCGTTCAAATAGTTCATCTATTTGTCCATCATCTCCTGCATCGGAGACCGACTCCAGGTCGGAGGTGTCATACTCTTCTGCGGGTAGGTAATTCCCTGTAGAGTTGGAATCACCCCCTCCCACGGGCTCCGATAACTTCGGATCCCCGACACCTCCAACAAAACACCAAGTCCCGTTCCCTGGCTTACCTCGGCCGATACTTGAACATAGAGGTCCGGGAATTTTCCCACTGGATCCACCCGGGGCCAGGCAAGCGCAGGGGTTGTCCTCCATCTCGGCCGCTGGAAGCTTTTGTGAAACCGACCTTCCTTTTGGGCGCTGGGAGTAGGGAATCTGTGGTGACCGAAGCAGCATCTTCGGCTTTAAAATCCTCCGTCCATTTGTTTGCGACTTCCACGGAAGTCTCTGCAGTGCGCAGGGGAATGGCTGTGCAAGCTCTGACTTCTCCTTGTAGAGTGGTGGCACCTGTTAGGCAGTTGAGGTGGAAGGCTCTCGACCTTTCTATTGGTTGCTCCACTTCAAAAATGAACTCGCCACAGGCCTCGCAGCGACCGAAGGGCTTTGGCTGTACCACCAGTCCCGAACAGCCGGGACAAATCATACCCAGGGCCTCAACATGCATGTGTACAGGGCGAATCGTCCCCGGGGCTTGAGCTGAATCCCCGTATCCATAGCAGAGACAGCAAGAGGGGTTGCCCTTGTAGTAGATGCGGTGGGGACCCATGATGCGGTAGAAAGCATGCTGACCGTTGACTGCTCCATCGGGCACTGAAGAACTGGCGCCAACGTCTCCACATGTATCTCCACACATGGCCAGACTCCTCCCCTTTGGTGCAACACTTTGCGGGCCTTTTTTGTCGTCACGCCCACGAACTGAGCAGGGAGGGTGTGCCTCGTGTTGTGCCGGCCAACGTGGCCGACCTCCTCTGAACTTTTCTGGGGGGTAAAAGTCAAGTTCTGACAGTTTCAGCTCGATTGACATGGAACACAAATCCCGGAAGAGCCCCCACGTGTAGCGGTCCCACCCACTCTCTCCCTTCTTCTTCTCTGCTGGTCTACTCGTCTAGGGGAACCAGGGGAGATGGGTGAGATGCTGCCACCAGCTCGCCCCTCTTATGTGTGTAGAGGTTTGAGCTATGATCTTTACCTTCGGGTCTGTGTCCCTGTCCAGAGATTCCATTTCAAAAATGACCAGTAGATAGGTGAAGGTAAAACACTTTGCTCCCAGAAAAGTAAGCCCACACCAGGTGACAGTACAACATTTATTTCCGCAGAGATAAATATGCCTCTTTGCAAGCAGACAGGTTGATACAAACACAAACTTGGTGGGGTGAGGGTTCAGGCACAATCCTTTCGGATCAGAGAAGTTGCTAGGAACTCACAACAACTTTTGGCGCAAGGTCGCTGCCACCGACCGTGAGGTTGGTCCCTGCCACAGACCTTAGAATAGGCCTCTGCCAACAACCTGATGTAGCTGGGTCTCTGCAAAGACCATAGAACATGAACTACCTTCTAATGGCGACCCCTGTTAGGGAGATGATCCATCCTGGACGGTCCCCAGAGGCCTGCACTGGGTCTTCAGGCCAGGTCACCTCCCTGGTTCTCCTCGCCCGAGACTCGGGTCCCCTCACTCGGTGGGCCCCCTAGGCATCTTCTCCCATGCGGGACCCATTCAAAAGGTACTGGGCCCCGGGTCTTTGTTAGTACCTCACCCCAGGCCTAAGGTGCCTGGGATGGAACTCGAACTCCCTTGCACCTAGACCGAGGGCACCTGGGCGCGGACGACAGAACAGCAGCCCCCAGGCTGAAGGTGCCTGGGGCTCGGACCTCGTGCTCAAGATGTCCGCCCCCTTTATACCCTCTCCCAGCAGGCACAGCGGGTTCCCCGCCCCGCCACACTACTGCCGCGAGAGGACACAAAGGGCACGGCACTACAATGATGGTTCAACCCCAGCCCAAGGCGACAGCGCCACCCAGGGGCCACAGGGAACTGAGCACCATTATATCCTCCACGAATCACATTGGCCATAGATTCCTAACAATTAGTGTATCTGGGTCATACTACCACCCAGATACTCCCCCTAAATGTTAACCCCCGCTACACTCACCCCCCGGCAGATAGACACTGGTCTCCAGTGTCTGGTACCAGCCATGCTCCAAAGGGAGCCGACATAGACCCGATCCAGAGACTTGCTTCTCAAAAAAAAACATCATCAAAATAATTTAAAAAAAACTTGGGAGTTGCGCCTGAACCCAACAGGGAAAAGGCAGGGTGAACATGAGGGAAACACATTGTAATTACACACTACATTGCATACAAATGACATTCTCCCCCTCCCACATCACTAAGACCCGCCCATTCTCAGCAGTCTTGACCGATGTTCTCCTGCAGAGGGAAGAGAAAAGAAGGAAACAACACACAATTCCTGACACATGATGGTTCAACCCCAGCCCAAGGCGACAGCACCATTATATCCTCCACAAATATAATTGGCCATAGATTCCTAACAATAAGTGTATCTGGGTCATACTACCACCCAGATACTCCCCCTAAATGTTAACCCCCGCTACATGTACTATTCAGTAATAAAGCAATACCATTTTTCACTTTTACCAGTTTTTGAACGCCAACCAAGTGTCTAGGCTTGGATAACATCAGTCTGTTGCAAGCAGAAGAATGTTCCTCAGTCTCCTTTCCCCCAGTGATCAGACTGTAATGTTGAAACTTTATAGCAAGTCACAGGGTGAGGGGCTGCAGAAGGTGGCTGATATTTTGTGAACACAGGCAAGAGCTGTACAGATACGGGGATTTACATGATTGTGTCATCTCTGAACAAGAATTTCTGTACAGGGAGTAAAATGTTGACCCTGGATAGTTCTTGAACAGAAAGGCAGTTGGAGATATTATCAGGGAGGTACTTTGAGTTGTAATTAAAGGCTAAGTTCACCATTCGGAGCATGTTTTTAAAAACAATGACAGCAATTTCACAGAAGGAGATCAGATTTTTTCCATCACGGTCGATCAGGAAAATATTCTGACAAGCAACGGAAATCTTTATTAAGGCTGGGTTCACACTAGAAAATGCAGCGGCTCACAGCAGGAGTCTGGTGCGTCTCCATTCACTGTTCCAGGTCCGATTTCAGCCCAAATTTTGGGAGACTTGCGGTCTGTGAACCTGAACTCGCATCAAAGTCGGAACAAAGTAGTGCGGGGACTACTTTGAAGTTGGCACAACTTGAGGTCGTACTAATATGAATGGTTGTCATTGGAAATCATGGGGAACGACTTGTCCTACGACTTGGGACTGAAAAGTCGCATGGCAAGTCGTACAAGTGTGAAGGGGGCCTAAATGTTTTCTGTTTCACTTTAGGCTGATAAGCTGAGCACTAGACAGTTTTTTTGGGCACTGAGAACATTTGGGCAGAGCACGTACTTTGTGTTCTTCTTACCACAATTGACCTGTCTGAGCGCTCTCCAGGCTTGGCAGTTACTGAATCAGAAACATGAACTATATAAGCATATCATTTATTATCATACTGACCAATTACGTTAGTTACTTGAACAATGCACAGACTATGTTTGGCTCAAATTCATAAAGCTATTTTAAAGATTTAATATCTAAACTATGTGCCTGCATTACATCTAATTATAGGAGTCAGAAGTAATTGCTGCAACATAATACCTTCCCTTTTTTTGTTATAGATTAGGAGATTCCTGAAGCAGCTTTGTTCCAGAGTAATATATCTGCATTCACCTAGCAGGCATTGTACATGTGACCTTTGGAGAAATGCTTCTGAGAAACTCCCTTCCCTGTTGATTCCCTCTGATAAAGCAGTGCTAATAACAATGGACATCTGTTGAAAACCTCTAACCACTTCTTCTAGAGATGTAGGTATAGTAAGAATCATCATCAACAAGAATCTAAAATATTTATAGTCCTTCTTTGTTTTGTAGACATGAGGAAATCAAATTTCTTTGCATAATTATACAAGGAATATATCAGTATGTTATGGCTGGTACTATGTATGGCTGGTATTAGTTCATAATTTTTTTTCAGAAACTGTGTTTAACACATAACAACTGTGTTTTGCGTGTGCATGCGTTTGTTTGCATGTGTGTGTGCTCCCATGCCTCAGCCTCAAATACACTACGTAGGAACATATCCCACTAGTCTCTCTAGATTGTAAGCTCTCATGAGCAGGGCCTTTCTAATATTATTGTTTTGAATTGTATTGTATATGGGAGTGAAAATATTTCAGAAAAATTGACTTTGTAGGCACATAAAAGTTTAACAAAATTGTAATAATTACACATATATAAATATGTAGCGCCCTCACCCCCTTCCACCTACCTTTGGCTCCGTGCAGGTAGAGAGGGCACACCACGCCACAAGCCCGTACCCTCCTGTGTAAAGAGGTTGAGCGGTGTGGTTAGCGGGTCTCCACAGCCAGAAACCAGAATCCTCCAGAAAATGGTTCTCACCTCTACAATTGGCAGAGATAAGTCCTTGTTTCCCCCAGTGACTTGAATGTCCACATCAGCTGCAACTCCAATGTAGAGTTTATTTTCTCTTTGCAAATAACAGTCTCTGATAGATAAAGGTTGGAGCAAGAAGACAGGACAGCATAAGGTGTGGGAAAGGTCAAGGCACAAACGTAATCACTTCACTGCTCGGCTTCTCAAGCAGACTCAGCCCAAATGGATAGTCTCCCTAGGTAGGGACTAGCAGCCAAATGGTACTCTAACTTAACCGCACAGTCTCTGCCACAGACTGGATGAACTTGGCCTCTGCCACAGACCTAGTGAACTTGGTCTCTGCCACAGACCTGGTGAACTTGGTCTCTGCCACAGACCTGGTGAACTTGACCTCTTTGTAAGGAGAAGACATCCCTCCAGAGAGTTACTGGGCCCCTTCCTTCACCGTGACTTCTCACCGGTCCCTCGGAACAGTTCCTCCCCCGGCCTCCTCGTCTAAGATATGGGTCCCCTCGCAAGGCGGCACCCTGGGATTCCTCGATCCTTGATGGGTCCCAGCCGAAGGTGCTGGGCCCAAGGCCTTTGCTGCGGTCCCAGGGCTAAAGGTGCCTGGGACCGATTCACCGACCTCCGCCCCTGGGCCAAAGGTGCCCAGGGCGGACAGGAACACACTCCTGGGAGTAGGACTCCTGACGACCGAAGAAGACGAACCCCGAACAGGCAGCGGCTGCCCCCTTTATATCCTCTCCCAGCATGCACAGCAGGCCTGCCACACCCACTGTACAGCTGCTGAGAGGGGTATTTATAGTGTAGCGGGTATTTGAATTTAAGGGAAGCATCTGGGTGGTAGTGTAACCCAGATGCACTGATTGCTAGGGAATCCGAGACCCTTTTATGGTTCTTGGAGGACTCTGGTGGTGTGAGGTTCCCTGCGGCCTGCAGGTGGCATTGTCGCCCTGGCCGGAGTTGAACCCACACCGCAAGACTGCTTCCTTTTTGTCCTTTCCTGGCATTGGTACAGCGGGGCGGGGAACCTGCTGTGACGCAAAAGGCGAGGGGATAAAAGGGGCGGACGCCCTGACCTTGGGGTTCAGAGTCGGAGGATGCAGCGGCACCCAGGCACCTTCAGCTTGGGTGCTGGCGTTCTGGGCCCAGGTGCCCTTGACCTGGCCGGAGCGAGAGATGGAGTCCATCACAGGCACCTTTAGCCTGGGGTGAGGTACTATGGCGGATGCCTGGGGCTCAGTACCTTCGACTGAGTTCCGCGAGGGTGGAGGAATCCGAGGGGGCCCTAACTCTTTGGGTGCCGTGTCTGAGGTCGAGGAGACTGGTGAGCGGAACTTCTCTGGAGAGTCCGGCGCAGCATTTGCTGGTGACAGAGAGGCCTCCGGTGACTCCCTTGGATGGATATCCTTCCCCTGACAGGGGCTGTGCTAGCGAAGGTAATTCATGTTCTACCTCATATAGTCAGTGGCAGTGACTATTCGCCATTGGTGACACCACAGTGGTTAGCGATACTTTAAAGGATTGTGCCTCGACCTACTCCCATTTATACTGAACTGTTGCAAAGGTCCCAACTTGACTGTGCTGTATGTTTATTCGCTGAGAAGAATAAAACTGTGTTGGACCTATTCAGTGTGTGGAACTCTGGTTACTAGGAGCAAAGGGGAGTGAATCAGAGGAAGGGATTTGACTCTGGGACACCTACACAAAGCCCGATCTTTCTGGCCTTCACCTCTTCACTATGGAGGACATGGGCCGTGGTGTATCTCATCCCCCCCCCCCCGGTACTGACACCCCTAGACAAAGACAGACAAGCCGAGAATGAGAAGGGGTGAGAGGGGTGAGGTCGCTACATTAGTAATAGGCCATGTGGTTGCCCAGAAAATATACTCAGTCTACACATTGGGATTGGTGCGGGATTGTATCAAGAAAAACAGAGCCCGCGCAGAGTAGTGATTCCTGGGTAGAGCCAATTGGATCCTTGGAAAATTTAAAAGACAGCTCTACATGTTTCGCAATTTAGAAAGATATCGCTTCTTCAGGAGCTTCTAAATTTTATAAAAGTAAACTTCAGTTAGAATCTGATATAAAAACATACATTACAAGAAAAAACATACAGCATATACATAATGCATGGAACTGAACATCAATATGCAATGATATGTGTAAACCCACCAAAAAATTGGTGCTACAGAAATTGTTAAAGATTGTCCGTACTCAGACAGCAAAATGGTTGCATGAACCCCTTCCGGTGGATAGGAAGGGAGATAGACCACCAGCCCTGGCAGCGATCCAAGATATACGCCCCATGGTAATTTGCTGGAATATGGGGGTGCACCAGATAACTATAGATAAAAATATATAAACATGTAAATATTGCTAATGATGAGGATAATGGTAAAATTGCCATATAACTACATCACCCATACTTACATCACAACAAATAATAGCTACAAGGGAGCTCTGGAAATTGTTGCAGATTTAGGATGAAAACAGTATTCAGTCTATGAGAGAAGGAACATTGTATAAGAGTATTGATATTTAAATAACACTGCACTGTCGGCAGCCGCCGACCCTGCAGGGCTAATTCACGTAACAATTTATAATAACCATCATACAGATTAATTGCGTTTCCGTATAATCTACCCTAAAGGCTATTAAGGTTATAAGCTGGTGGTCTGCAGATATCCGTGGCTTTTGCAAAGAATACCAAATCACGTGCAGGGAAAATAGAAAAAGATGCATTTTTGCTTGCACGTGATTGGATGATGGAAGTCAGCAGAGCTTCTGCTCATTTAATAAGCTCTGGAGCAACTGCTATTGCAGAGTGCAACTGCTCTTTGCAAAGTGCACAGTCTATTTGCCTTTAGTAAATCAACCCCAAAGTGTCCAGCAGTACTTCTCACTAAAAACCAGAAAGGAGAAAGCGTCTAAACACACAGACTGAAAAAGAGCTATGGCAGTTTCTGGGGATTTAGAAAGTTGTTGCACAGATGAACAGGACTCAAGTGTGTGAAACGGCAGCCTGATCCTGTAGAAACTCAGCTGCAACATAAACAGCTGCACACAGTGCATAAACAACTGCACACTATCGCAACAGTAAAAAAGCAGGGATAACAATAATGAGGACCCTGCTAGACTGCTCTGACAGGAAGTATGGCAATCTGGATTTCTTTGATATACATAGTAGTGTGTTACTGACAGTCAACAACATAGTGGCTGTGTCTCCCCTGGCAGGCCTGCTTCCCTATGCCACTGCTTATGTTGGCTATGCTGAAATCCAGCCTGACAGTACACTGGAAGAATCCCCTTCTGCTTATCCAATCATATAAAAACACCATTTAGACAGAAGTGTTCTGTGTTTGTGGTAAGGCCTATAAACATTACTGCTTGAGTAAATTAAACATCATGGTGAACTGTCCTACAGCTAGAACTACAACTACAACTGGAATCTCACATTTTAACAATTGTTCCCCTTTTTTGCAGGCATACTGTAATTTGGAAAATACATACAGTAAGTATAATATAGCCATTAATGTGTAATAAAAAAGTATGTTCATTATTGTATATAACAAATGTAGCGGCCTCACCTCTCTCCCTTGCTTCATCTGTTATATGGCTGTTGTCTAGGGGTACCTGGGAGAGAGATGATACACACCACGGCCCGTGTCCTCCCGTAACTAGAAGGTGAAGGCCAGAGATTGGGCTTTTGTGTAGGTGTCCTAGAGCCAAGTCCAGTCCTTCGTCTCTGACTCCTTTGCTTAGTAACCCAAGTTCCACACAGTGAGTAGGTACAACTCAGTTTTATTCTTCTTGCCAAGCAATAAAACAGTCTTTCTCCTTTTGAATAATGGGGGAACAGATTGAGGCACAATCCTTTCCCTTCTTGCTGCTGCCCACTGTGCTGTCACCAGTGGTGAATAGTCACTGCCACTGACTAGGTAATATAGAACGTGAATTTACCTTCGCTCACTTTGCCCCTGTCAGGGGAAGAAATACGTCTAAGGGAGAAATGGAGGCCTCTCCGTCACCAGCGATGCTGCGCCGGACTCTTCGGAGAAGTTACTGCGCACCAGTCCTCACAAACTCGGACACGGGCACCCAAGGAGTTAGGGCCCCCTCGGATTCCTCACCCTCGCGGAACTCAGTCGAAGGTACTGAGCCCCAGGCATCCGCCATAGTACCTCACCCCAGGCTAAAGGTGCCTGGAATGGACTCCATCTCTGCTCCAGCTAGGCCAAGGGCGCCTAGGCCTGGAACACTGGAACGCCAGCACCCAAGCTGAAGGTGCCTGGGTGTGGCCACGTCCTCCGACTCTCTCCCCAAAATCAGGGCCTCCACCCCTTTTATGACCTCTCCCTTTGCATCACAGCGGGTTCCCCGACCCGCTGTACCAGCTCCAGGGGAGGTCAAAAAGGCACGGTTCGCGGTGTATGTTCAGCTCGGGCCCAAGGCAACAGCGCCACCCAGGGACCCCAAGGAACCTCACACCACCAGAGTCCTTACAAATTCAAATACCCGCTACACAAACAATAACTATATACAATATATATGTACAATTTACATCCATGTGTGATGGATGTTGTTAGACAACATTTACTTTGCAGTAGAACATTTGTCCTAAGAAGTAAAGTGAACCCACATGTTTCAAAATCTCACACAAATATCTGACTCTGGTATGTTTTCCAGATAGTGCAAATTCTTTGGTTCAATGTGTAAGCTCAGATATTTGAAACTTGGAATGTAACACTGATGCATTTAAAATATGCACAACAGGTGCAGAGGACCAATTAAGACATTTCTCTCTTTAACTCTTGTTTTGCTTACAGAGCATACTTGGAAAAAATCCTTTAACTATTTCATATAGCAATAGGATTTTCATCTTTCATTACTAGAGTAGTGTTTGTGGATATCTGTCGGATAAAATAGGAATAACTTTAATTAGACAGTCTAAATAAGCAACATACTGTACATATTTTCAATGGCAAATTGCATATTTGATGGCACACTGCAATTTTAATTTTAATATAACATCTTATGCTGTAAAAGCACATATAACATTATAATTACAATAAGATAAAGAAATAATTTGTTTTGTACCTTACCTAAGGCTGTTCCTTACCTAAGACCTGAGGCTGTACCTTAAAATAAAAAAGACAGGCAGAGGGAAAAAAAGAATAGTATTAGCTTTAACCTTCCTGTGACTAATCTTTCACATCACCGACTTACTTGCCTTGTTCTTCCCTTCATCTCGGAGTACAGGTGACCATCTTGGTGTAGGCAGAGTTTTGCAGAGTCATGTCAGAGCTTCCAGCAAGGAGAATATCGAGCAGAAGTTCTAAAGGTTTCATTCTGCAAGCATTACTGTAGTAATCAATCTCACATGATCGTACAATGCTTCAACTGTACCGAATGTTATGCCATAGGTAGCCATTTTCCATCTGTTTAGCAACAAATTAATTGAATAATATTTAAATTATTCATTATTTATTTAATGACCAAGGATGGTTAATTCACAAGAGCTTAAAATTCTGCATGTAGCTAAGCCCTTAAATTGAACCTTCGACTAATATATATTTACAGACTGTTGGAACTTTAAAGGTACACTAGTTCCAATCTTATAAAGTCAATCATTTATAATTTGTCTTAACCACTTGCTTACTGGGCACATATACCCCCTTCCTGCCCAGGCGAAATTTCCGCTTTCGGCACTGTCACGCTTTGAATGACAATTGTGCGGTCGTGCGACATGGCTCCCAAACAAAACTGGCGTCCTTTTTTTCCCATAAATAGAGCTTTCTTTTGGTGGTATTTTATCACCTCTGCTGCTTTTATTTTTTGCGCTATAAACAAAAAAAGAGGGACAATTTTGAAAAAAGCACAATATTTTTTGATTTTTGCTATAATAAATATCCCAATTTATTTTTTCTCAGTTTAGGCCGATATTTATTCTTCTACATATTTTTGGTAAAAAAAAACACAATAAGCGTATAGTTATTGGTTTGCGCAAAAGTTATAGCGGCCACAAAAAAGGGATAGAATTCTGACATTTTTTTTATTATTTATTTTTTTACTAGTAATGGCGGTTATCTGCGATTTTTGTCAGGACTGCGATATTATGGCGGACACATCGGACACTTTTGACACATTTTTGGGACCATTCACATTTATACAGCGAACAGTGCTATAAATATGCACTGATTACTGTATAAATGTGACTGGCAGGGAAGGGGTAAACACTAGGGGGCGAGGAAGGGGTTAAATGTGTGCCCTGGGAGTGATTCTTACTGTGGGGGGAGGGGACTGACTGGGGGAGGTGACCGATCTGTGTCCCTATGTACAAGGGACACGGCATCGGTCTACTCTCCCTGACAGGACGTGGATCTCTGTGTTTACACACAGAGATCCACGTCCCTGTCTGTGTAACGGGCGATCGCGGGTACCTGGCTGACATCGCGGCCGCCAGGCACGCGCATCGGCATCTCAGTGACACGCCGGGCACCCTGGTGTTTAGGCAGGTTTGCTAACCAATTTGGTTTTCCAAACAGTAATTTTCCTGGCTAATATTTAGGAGATCCACTGATTTCCCCCTAATTCTGGAATTGCTGAACCTTTCTCTTCTGTCACTAGGTGGCATAGTAGCTGGTGACATTAGATAGACAAGGGCATAGCAAGGACAGATTATGAATGGATGGGGTGTGTTATGTGGCCCCAGGCTGTTAGGCCGGAAGTCTAAGGTATATCCCGGGGACACCTGGCTGCTAAGCTGCCTGAGGCCTATCCAGGAGTAGAAGAAGCAGCACAGGGTTGGGACTGCAGGATTGGAGTCCAACCGAGTTGTGAAGGTTCAGCTGGATGGGGAACCAGTTGTGGTCGGAGGTAGAGGGGAAGCTTTCGCCACTAAGGGACCATCCACTTTGTTACCGGAGACTACTGTGAGTAAGCTGAAGCAAGTACCTGAGCAGTCTTCTCACCAGCCGTGGGCGGTGAAGAAGTGGGAAAGCATCAGCAAGTGCCAAGCCAGTGACCCAGCAGGATAGCAGCGGGATTATACAGCGGGATAGCTATGGAAGGGGTCAGGGGATCCAGTGATGACTGGGATCAGGAAGTCTAGTGAGAGACTGGGAGCTCGGTGAGTGAAGATCTACAGTGGGATACTGTGAGATAAGTAAAGGACTGTTCTGTGTTACCAAGAGTTATGTACAACTACCGTTAGTGACTATTGCAAGATTAGTTGCCATAGGAGACAGCGGTCCTACCTATACAGAAGTGTAATCCGGCTGGAGATCTTCCACTGTCTACCTATAAAAGTCTTGAAGTCTGTCAATTACCATTGCATCTACTCAAGGGTGTCCTGGCCCTAGCCCTCTCTCCCCTTGTTCTGTTAAGAGACAATAAATCTCTTGTTTGCATTCAAAAATTACTGGTGCCCATCATTCTTTTTGCATCACACCCACCATGCTTGGTAACCCACTCTACAAGGAAGGATGTCAGCTCTCCCTAACCCTTGAGGTCACCATTAGGCCTCTGGGGCCCCCGGGACCTTGCTACACATATAAAAAAACATTCAAATACAGTGTAAAGTTGATTATATCTGTCACAAAAAACGTCTTAGATACAATTTACCTCATACCTAATAATATTCAACATGCTGATAATTTATTCCAACTGCATGTATTGCATAACTAGAGGAGTGTAGGTACATGGCAGGTAAATAGGCAACCAGCCTTAGTTTTAAAAACTACATAGGTAAATAGTAACATAGTTACATAGTTGGTAAGGTTGAATAAAGACAACAGTCCATCCAGTTCAGCCTGTGTAGGTGTGTGTGTAGAAAGATTATTTCCCATAACCCTGTATATTGTTTTCGCTAAGATGCCCGTCCAAGAGTCTTTAAAACTATCCATACTACCTGCCGACACCACCGATTGTGGTAGAGAGTTCCAAATCCTTACCGCCTTGACAATGAAAAATCCCCTATGCAGCTTAAGATTAAACTGCTTCTCTTCCAGTGTCAAGTCACCTGAGGCCAGGTGACAGAAGCACACCGTTGGAGTCAGGAGTGCACCGCTAAGGTAGTGGACCCTATGACTGACTTCTAGGGATGGAACTTTGGGAGGTTCAGGAAAGAAGGTCCACTGGAGCACCAAGATGGATCCCACTGGGAGCTAGAGCATAGATTCCTTAGGGCACAGAGTCTAAAGCCTCGTACACACGACCGTTTTTCTCGGCAGGAAAACTGCTGGGAGAGTTTTTTGCAGAGAAAACCGGCCGTGTGTATGGTTTCTCGTCTGGAAAACTGCCGGGAATCTCGACGAGAAAAATAGAGAACCTGCTCTCTATTTTCTCATTGGGATTCTCGTCGGCCTGTTTCCCGACGAGAAAACCGCACGTGTGTATGCTTACCTGTCTCCAGGTAAACCCGCGCATGCTCGATGAGACTTCGAGGCATGTGCGGTAGCTTACAAGGGTAGTGTAGGGTGAAGCAAGATGGCGGCGACAGCATTGAATGTGACGAGTGCATGCTCGTCGCAGTCGATGACGTCACCGCGTTCTTGCCATTCAAAAGAACGGCGGTTCTTTTAAATGTGCGTGTGTACACTCGGCGAGCAAGAAAAGCTTGCCAGGAATCCCGTCAGGAAAACCAACGTTTTTTTCCTGACGGGATTCCCGGCCGTGTGTACAAGGCTTAAGAGTCAGCAGGTGTTCACCAGAGCCTCTAGTGGTGAGGATGGACTGCACTGCAACTGGCTCCAGGTACTGGCTCCAGGTAGCGGCTCCCAGTTCATGCTCACGGTAGGCTACAGGAAAGAGAGGAAGGAAGCAGCAGACTGCGACAACAAAGGATAGTCAGAAGATAGCCAAAGGTTGGGGCAACTAGTAGGTAAGGATAATCAAGAACAAGCCAAGATCGGTAACTGGAATCAGACGTAGGAGACACAGCAAGTCGCACACGAAAACCAAACACTGAATATTGATCAGCACGGCTGGCTTGCAGTGCACAGGTTAATATAGAGTTCCCTGATAGGGCCTGGGGTAGGGCCATGCTTTGAGGAGAGATTTCTTAAGCAGCCAGGTGAAAGTGGCTGGCCTCTTAAGCAGAACACGTGGAGAGGTAAGTTGACAGACAAACATTACTGCATTACCATGACAGTAACCCCCCTCTTACGAGGCCTCCCCCTCCCTCGCCTGAGCCCAGGCTTAGAGGGAAACCTCAGATTAAACCTCCTCAACAGACGAGGCACAAAGACCTCAGATGCAGTGATCCAAGATCTCTCCTCAGGACCAAACCCTTTCCAATGCACGAGGTACTGAAGAATGCCTCTACAGAGCCAAGAATGCAGAACTTGACTAACTTCGTACTTTAGATTATCCTCAGAGACCGGAACCAAGGTAGGGAGAGGACGAGAGAACTTGAGGACTAAAGGCTTTTTAGGAATGGGCAAGGGCAAGGGCATGAGAGGACCAGCAGGAGTCTGGGGAGGGTCCCCCAGGGTCCCCCAGACCCTTAAAGATGAGCTGGACATCCAGCACAGGACCATCAGACTGGGCAGAGGTCAGTGGATAAAAAAAACAAAAAACACTGCCCTTATCTATGACTGGTCTTCACAACAAGGAGCATTGTTAGGGCGAATCGCATGTAAACAAAAACACAAAAAGACAAAACAATAAAGCTCAACTTACCAACCAATCAGCAACCAACCAAATTCACCTATCTAAAAGTGTGTTAAAAACAGAGGTTTAGTTGCACGCATTTGCAAATACATGCGTAAGCTGCAGGCCCCGTCAAGGCTCCCTGTGTACTGCAGACCTAACTCTAAAATTTAAAGTCTCCTCAGTGGAAGCACATGTATGCTGATGGATAGATTAAGGGCAGATAACTGGAGGGGGCCCACCCTTCTTAAAAGGGCAGGAGCACATAGTGTGTGAAGACTGTCAGGGTCACCTGTGGCCAGGTGACAGATGCACACCGTAGGGGGACAGGAGTGCACCGCGAGGTAGTGAACCCTATGGCTGGCTTCTGCGGATAGGAAACTGGGTGGTTGTGGAAAGCGGGACCAGAGGAGCACAACCGGGATCCAAACGGAAGCTAGAGCCAAGATTCCCCAGGGCGCGGAGTCTAAGACCCAGCTGGTCTTCTCCAGGGCCTCTAGTGGTGAGGATGTTAGCTGCAGGCTGGGACCAGGTCGCGGCCCCTGGAGTTTCCTAGCTCACGCCCCGTAGGATAAGGGGAAAAGAGGGGAAGCAGCAGCACACGATAAGAGAGAACCGAATAACAAGCTGAAGGTCAGGGGCCACAAGCAGACAAGGATAACGAAGAACGAGCCGAAGGTCAAGGGTCACGAGCAGACAGGGATAGTCGGGGACAAGCCAATAACGTAACAGAGAGACAGACGTAGCACACGGCAGGCAGGAACCCAAACACACAATGCCTAACAAACACGTTGATCAGCAAAGCAGGCTTGCAGTGCACAGGTTAATATAGTGTTCAGTGATAGGGCCTGGGGTGGAGTCAGGCTGGGAGGAGATTATAAAGGAAGCCAGGTGAAGGAGGTCTGGTCTCTAGATGAACACATGAGGAGGAAGGTAAGATGGCAGACAAACACTACTGCATATCCATGACAAAGACTAGTCATAGATAAGGGCAGTGACATTTGTTTTTGTATTGTTGTCATTGTGGTCAGGCAACGCACTAGCACCTTTGCTTCCATGTGCTTGGTGCCTAGTGTGCTCCTGCCCTTTTAAGGAGGGTGGGCCCCCTCCAGTTATCTGCCCTTTATCTATCCATCAGCATACATGTGCTTCCACTGAGGAGACTTTAAATTTTAGAGTTAGGTCTGCAGTACACAGGGAGCCTTGACGGGGCCTGCAGCTTACGCATGTATTTGCAAATGCGTGCAACTAAACCCCTGTTTTTAACACACTTTTAGACAGGTGAATTTGGTTGGTCACTGATTGGTTGGTAAGTTGAGCTTGGTTTGTTTTGTCTTTTTGTGTTTTTGTTTACATGCGATTCGCCCTACCAATGCTCCTTGCTGTGAAGACCAGTCATAGATAAGGGCAGTGACATTTGTTTTTGTATTGTTGTCATTGTGGTCAGGCAACGCACTAGCACCTTTGCTTCCATGTGCTGGGTGCCTAGTGTGCTCCTGCCCTTTTAAGGAGGGTGGGCCCCCTCCAGTTATCTGTCCTTTATCTATCTATCAGCATACATGTGCTTCCACTGAGGAGACTTTAAATTTTAGAGTTAGGTCTGCAGTACACAGGGAGCCTTGACGGGGCCTGCAGCTTACACATGTATTTGCAAATGCGTGCAACTAAACCCCTGTTTTTAACACACTTTTAGACAGGTGAATTTGGTTGGTTGCTGATTGGTTGGTAAGTTGAGCTTGGTTTGTTTTGTCTTTTTGTGTTTTTGTTTACAGAGGTCAGTGGATCCCTGAGGTCAGGTTGGTTAGAAGGTGACCTGTCACAGGAGTCATGCTATATAGCTGAAACACAAGCAGAATGCAGAGAGCCCTGAAAAAAAGGTTGAATACCCCACCTGGCTGAATGAGGCAGTCTATCCAAAGGATGGATTGAGCCTCTTAGACAGGTTTGAATGGACGTAGTAGTAGTAGTAGTAGGGTGAGGCCAGGTTACAGAACGTCCAGAATAAGAAAAGCAGGAGGCTCAATGGGCATGGGCTGGACTGGCATAACTGGTGCAGAGGCCGACTGAATAGCATCGCCAGGTATAGCGAATACATGAATCGCATCGCAAAGTGTAGCGACTGTGGAACTTGCGGACAAGTTAGCCTGGCTGTGTTCCAAGAGAGTTTAGGGACAGGCAAAGGTAAATGGTTATGCAAACCCGAGTCAATGATCGTCTCAGGTTCACAGGTGGGCTCCTCATCCAGAGTGCCACATGACCCAGGACACATCCCTGAAATCGCTATATGCAGCGGGAAGAGCAGAAGATACTGGGATGGTGGCAACAGGAAGTTTCTCTTTTGGGGCAACCTTGAGTAGGCAGGACGTGGAACAGGAGGAACCAAGCCAGGATCTGTCCAGCAGTCCAGTCATCGTGTGGAGAATGGAGCGGTAACCAAGGAAGACCCAAAACGATAGCAGTTGAGGCCTTAAGCAGCCAGGTAAGAGTGGCTGGCCTCTTAAGCAGAGCACATGGAGAGGTAAGCTGACAGACAAACACTGCATATCCATGACATCCAGTCTCATTGTGTGGCTCCGTGTCCTCTTATACTCTGTGGGACTGAAAAGTTTCATACTTACTCTGGGATCACCGTTGAGATATTTCTATAACACTATCACATCTCCTCTCAAACGTCTCTTCTCCAGGAAGAATAAATTTAGCGCTTGTAGTCGTTCCTCATAATTAAGGTCCTCCAGTCCCCATAATAAATTAGATGCCCTTCTCTGGACTCTCTCCAACTCCAGCACATCCCTTCTGAGTATTGGGGACCAGAACTGGACTCACATGTGTCTTGCTTCACCAATGCTGACGCAGATAACCACCTTAGTCTATTTATCCCATCTTTATAGGCTTCTCATCTCTCACCCTGTATCTGTAATTGGATGTTCAAAAAACGTATGGTATTTGCATGGATCTACATTTATAATCAGTGTGCACAGACTTTCTTGATGTGTATGCTATTATATATTTGCATAGTTACATATTAAAAAAAAAAAAGAAAATAAAGTTACTTAAATTGCAGTGGGGTTAATAATCTACAAATGCACTAAAAGTGTGAAACTTAGCCGACTTTAGGATCTCCATTCTGACATTTATGTTCTCCATTTGGTGTATTCTACTGAGGGTGCATGTCAGGCTAGGAGTCTGCCCTGACTCCATCTTATCCGCAGAAGAAGGAGAGAAAAATCTCATCCATTGCACACCATACAATCCCAGCGTGTAATAGGTGATAACAGCCTCAGCCTAACTCCATCAAGGCCATACCCCTGACATGTTTTGTCCCACCCATGAAGCTTAGTCACGGGTGTAAGAATATCCCCATGGTAGGAAGGGTATATATTGCATCAAGGCCTGGTGTGGTGATTAATTATCAAGCAAACAGTTGAGGACTAAAGAGGGAAAGGGAGGGAAGGAGGGAGAACAAGGAGTGCTGCACAGAATAAAAAAAAAAAATATGGATTTGTATAGTCACTTCTGGTCTTCTTCATGTGTGACAAAAAATATATCATGTGTTGGCATGAATTTTATAACACATGTGACTCCCAATCTATTAAAGAAAAAATTTGAAAATGTAAAAAGTCCCCCTCTCAAAAATGAAAACAAAAAGTAAAAATAGGAATAAAAATAAAAAGGCGAGCAAAACTGAATAGGAAGAATCAAAAAAGATAAGCAACAAAGAACACCTGTCATGAATCTGCAGTAATACCTTCATGCCCTGTCTATCTGGTTACCTCTGGTCTGTGTGTATCAGCCTTAGGGCCTGCACTCGCACACCTGCATGGTTAAGTAATCTTCCCTCAGCATGGCTAAACCCTAGCCTCTATACACCATTTGACACTGTGCTGTCCAAGTCTGCCTTGCCCGAGCAATATTGTGTGTTTAGCTTCCTGTGTGTTTCTTGCCATGTGCTCTACGTCTGATTCTGTTTACCGACCTTGGCTTGTTCTTGACTATTCATGTCTGTTTCATACCCTGACATTTTGGCGTGTTCTTGATTATCCCTGTCTGCTCATTGCCTGATATTTTGGCTTATCTCCTGACTATCCCTTGTTGTCCCTGTCCGCTGCTTCCTCTCTACCCTCCAGTAGCCTACCGTGGGCGTGAGCAGAGAGACTCTGGGGGCCGCGACCTGGAGCCAGTTTCAGCGAAGTCCATCCCCACCATTAGGTGCCCTGGGGAACACCTGTTGGCTCTTAGACACCACGCCCTGGGGAATCTCATGCTCTAGCTCCCAGTGTGATCCGTATTGGTGCTCCAGAGGACCTGCTTTCTTGAACCAGCCAAAGCTCCATCTGCAGCAGTCAGCCGTAGGGTCCACTACCTTAGCGGTGCATCTCCTGACCCCAACAGTGTGCATCTGTCACCTGGCCTCAGGTGACCTGACAACTCCCTAAAAGGAACCCAAAAAAAGCCCTCCCACCCATTTAAAAAAAAATCTGTTTCATGGCTTTGTTTATTAAAAACCCAGAAGGAAAAACATGAAAATAAGTAAGGTGTATGATTATGGAGAACTTCTTCCAAATAAGCACGATTTAATCAGTCAGGATTATTCAAGGGAAATAAAAGAATGAAATGTTGAGGTGTTAGAGGAAAAATGAAAGGGCGGGGGAAAGACAAGAAGGAAAGAGGACAAAAAGAGAGAGGTGCAGAGATTCTTCATAATAGTTGGTTATGTCCCATTCAAAGTTGAGACCCCCTCAAGTTTAAATACCCAGTTTTACCTGCCTTTTACACAGAAGGGAAAATCTGTATCAGCCTCTGGGAAGGTAATTTATTCTTTCAATGATTTAAACACTAATGCCCCATACACACGATCATTTTTCATGCCCTTAAAAATGCCATTTTTAAAAATGGCCATTAAAAATGATCGTGTGTATACTCCAGAGCATTTTTAACGACGTGAAAAACGGCCATTAAAAATTTCGAACATGCTCTCTTTTTTCACGTCGTTTTTCATGTCGTTTTTTTTAATGACGTGAAAAACGATAGTGTGTATGCTTTAACGACGTGAAAAAAACCGCGCATGCTCAGCATCAAGTATGAGACGGGAGCGCTCGTTCTGGTAAAACTAGCGTTCGTAATGGAGATAGCACATTCGTCACGCAGTAACAGACTGAAAAGCACGAGGCTGAAAAGCGCGAATCGTTGCTCAACAAACTTTACTAACATGAAGGGTGGCGCCATTCGAGCGGAACTTCCCCTTTATAGTGCCGTCGTACGTGGTATGCGTCACTGCGCTTTGCTTGATCGTTTTTTAAAATGATCGTGTGTACGCAAGACAGGCTTGAGAGGAAACATGAAAAAAAACGACGTGAAAAACGGCAAGAAAAAAAATGGCAAGGAAAACGATCGTGTGTATGGGGCATTAGACTGAGTATTGGAGTTATGGAAATTTCTAAAGTGTGTTGCCAAGTTAGTGTTCTTGTCAAGGTTGAAATTGGAAATGTGATCCCGCATTGTGGGGCTGATTTACTAGAACTTTAGAGTGCAAAATCTGGTGCAGCTGTGCATGGTAGCCAATCAACTAACTTCAGCTTGTTCAATTAGGGCTCTTTCACACGGACGTTCCGTATGTCCGTTTTTCATCCATCCGTTTTCGGATGAAAAACGGACATACATGTATCCCTATGGGATAGCGTATGTCAGCGGATGAACATCCGCTAACATCCGTCTCCGCTATGCTCCGTTTATCATGACGGAGGAAAATCCTATTTTTCCTTCCGTATGAAAAACGGAACGGACGTAAAACGGATGTCAGCGGATGATCCGTTTTACATCCGATCCGCTGACATCCGTTTTTTACCAAAATATGTATATTTTTTAATATTCGAATCAAAAAAGTGACCTATGACCCAGGTAGTGGTCTAACAGGAAGTCACATGCAGCCCAGTGTGTGGAGGGAGAGAGAGTGAGAGAGAAACAGAGAAACAGAGATGGCAAAAGATGTGTCCCATGAGCGCCTCATCAACATGGTGCATGCCAGGCCAGCACTCTGGGATAAGAAATGTTGTGAATACAGTGACCGTATAACAACATCAAGGATCTGGGAAGAAATATTCCAAGATGTCACACCGAACTGGATGACAATGAATGAAAAGCAGCGCAAAATACGTGGTAAGCAGTTTGAGTGGATGGGGGTGGGGTGGCATGGTGAGACTTGTAGTACACCCATATGTTACTTTAAGCCGCATGCAAACAGAACGTTAAAAAAAGGTCATTAGCTTTTGTAGTGATTTTTCAGCTTTTTTCAGCGTTAGGTGACGTGGCCAGGTGACAATCCACAACTTGTGGCAGGTGACGTGGCCAGGTGACAATCCACAACTTGTGGCAGGTGACGTGGCCAGGTGATGTGGCAGGTGACGTGGCCAGGTGACAATCCACAACTTGTGGCAGGTGACGTGGCCAGGTGATGTGGCAGGTGACGTGGCCAGGTGACAATCCACAACTTGTGGCAGGTGACGTGGCCAGGTGACAATCCACAACTTGTGGCAGGTGACGTGGCCAGGTGATGTGGCAGGTGACGTGGCCAGGTGACAATCCACAACTTGTGGCAGGTGACGTGGCCAGGTGATGTGGCAGGTGATGTGGCAGGTGACATGGCCAGGTGACAATCCACAACTTGTGGCAGGTGACGTGGCCAGGTGACAATCCACAACTTGTGGCAGGTGACGTGGCCAGGTGATGTGGCAGGTGACGTGGCCAGGTGACAATCCACAACTTGTGGCAGGTGACGTGGCCAGGTGATATGGCAGGTGATGTGGCAGGTGACGTGGCCAGGTGACAATCCACAACTTGTGGCAGGTGACGTGGCCAGGTGATGTGGCAGGTGACGTGGCCAGGTGACAATCCACAACTTGTGGCAGGTGACGTGGCCAGGTGATGTGGCAGGTGACGTGGCCAGGTGACAATCCACAACTTGTGGCAGGTGACGTGGCCAGGTAATGTGGCAGGTGATGTGGCAGGTGACGTGGCCAGGTGACAATCCACAACTTGTGGCAGGTGACATGGCCAGGTGAGAATCCACAACTTGTGGCAGGTGACGTGGCCAGGTGATGTGGCAGGTGACGTGGCCAGGTGACAATCCACAACTTGTGGCAGGTGACGTGGCCAGGTGATGTGGCCAGGTGATGTGGCAGGTGACGTGGCCAGGTGACAATCCACAACTTGTGGCAGGTGACGTGGCCAGGTGACAATCCACAACTTGTGGCAGGTGACGTGGCCAGGTGATGTGGCAGGTGACGTGGCCAGGTGACTATCCACAACTTGTGGCAGGTGATGTGGCAGGTGACGTGGCCAGGTGACAATCCACAACTTGTGGATGAAAAAATTAGTTCAGCAGAGTTTGCACCAGTGTCCCGTGTACCTTACTGCACTGGCGTTTTAAAAAATTTTTTAGCACTAGTTTTTTTTTTTTTTCTCACAAACATCAAGAAACGTTGATGAGCCGCGTTTATGATATTTTTTGATTATTTTATGCTTTTGAGCATTTTTACAGCTGAATACATATGGGTTACAAATAGTATACCTACTGTTAATTTTGTCTACTTGTCCTATGCATGAAAAATAATGTTAATTTTGTCTACTGTTCCTATGCAGGTAAAAAAATTATCATCCGCTGGAGATCCATCAGGGACCGTTTCAGAAGGGAACTCAATGAAGAAAATTAACAAAATAGAAGTGGTGCTGGAACGGCTCCCAAAAAAAGAAGTCCTTTCTATGATATGTTGGGGTTTCTAAGATCCGTTATGGAGTTAAGATCGTAAGTAAATAACTCAATGCGTGTAATATATGTAATACAATAATATATTGTAATAAATCTATTATGCTGTCCTATAATTCATCGATCAACATATCTTTTACAGTACAAGCACCAATGTGTCAGAGACAGAAGAGGAGGGGGATTTGGACTCTGAGAATACAGTACAGGATGCAGAGGTAGATATACCAGAAGCACATGGTGACGAACAACCCGCGTCATTCCAACCGTCACCAAGTCCAGGTTCATCTACTACAATCATAACGGAAAGACAACGTGTGCCTGTAAGAATCCCATACAAAATGACCCATTGTAAAATGTTTACATTGATATATGTTCTAAAAAATTTCTCCCTCAACAGAATCTTTCTGTTCACGGCACAACTGCAAGACCTAGACAACGCGGAGGACAATCAAGGCCAGACATACTGTAGAGGGAGCAATGATTCAATTTATGGAAGACATGAGTGAAATGCAGAGGGCTGACACAAGGGATCCTTTCACTGACCCTTCAAATCATGATGCAAGTTATTTAAGGAGCCTGTACCACCAACTAGCTTTGGTCCCCTCACATCGAAAACTGGAGGTGCACATGTCCCTATACAATTACACCAGTATGTGTGTAAGGGCTGCAATTTCGGGTGACCCCATGCCGACGCTCATAAATGAGCAACAACGCCCCTACCAGGGTTATCAGCACCATCATTACCCTCAAAGTCTTATCCCCCATCAGCAACATCAACCAACAACCAGTGTCCACAATGTGTTGACCCCACCTCAAGTGTCGCCCCAGCCTATGTCCAGTTCATATGAGGCATCCAGGTCTCAGATGCACTCCTTTCCTACTTCCTCCCAATCAACCAACCGGTATTCCAATTCCCCCAAAGAGCCTTATTACCAGGAACTTTAAAGTGGCACTGTTTAGACCCCTTTCACACTGGGGCGGTTTGTAGGCTCTATTACGCTAAAAATAGCGCCTGCAAACCGACCTGAAACAGCGGTTGCTGTGTCTCCAGTGTGAAAGCCCCGAGGGCTTTCACACTGGAGCAGTGTGCTAGCAGGACCGCTCCAAAAGTCTTGCTAGATGCATCTTTGGAGCGGTGAAAGAGCAGTGTGTTTACCGCTCCTTCACCGCTCCTGCCCATTGAAAACAATGGGACACCGCGGCTATACTGCCGCCAATGCGCCTCTACAGAGGCGCATTGCCAGCGGTATTAACCCTTTTTCGGCCACTAGCGGGTGGTAAAGCAGCACCGCTAGCGGCAGAATACCGCCGCAATTCCAATGGTACAGCGGCTCTATACCGTCAGCGCACCTCCTGCCCCAGTGTGAAAGGGGCCTAATTGCATGGGGGGTCCAAGTATTATACCCATGGTAGTGCGATGACAGCCATTGCATGTGATGTGAACAGCAATGAGCTGCGAATCACATGCAATGTCTGTCATTGCACTAGTGTGAACCAGCACATAAGGTCTGCTCTCCTCCACCTTCCGTTTGAGGATGCCCCACAGATGGTCAATAGGGTTTAGGTCTGGAGACATGCTTGGCCAGTCCATCACCTTTACCCTCAGCTTCTTTAGCAAGGCAGTGGTCATCTTGGAGGTATGTTTTGGGTCGTGTTCATGTTGGAATACTGCCCTGCGGCCCAGTCTCCGAAAGGAGTGGATTATGCTGTGCTGCTTCAGTATGTCACAGTACATGTTGGCTGTTTAAATATATGTTATTTTTTAAGGTTACTATATGTTTACATAAATATTTTTGGAAATATATACTGGGGTCACTTATTTTATATGACATAAATAAAAAAAATTGATTTCATGGAAAACTGCATTTTATTTTTGTACTCTCTATACACTGCATATACAATTTTGAGGCAAAGTAGATGATGGATTACATAGGCAGCGAATAGTAATGTTGGCACTGCTTAAACATGAGCATACTGCCATGGAACCTCTCCATTAGGGGACATAAAATGGTCTGCAAACTGGTCACGCAGAGCAAGGACAGAATTGCTTGGGCGCAGTCCACAAAGATTCACAGAGGGCAAATGTATTTCATCTTCATCTTCCATGCTGATGCCTTCCTTCTCACGAATTATGTTGTGCAGCACACAGCATGCTTGAATAACACCTTCAGCATTGGCCAGTTTCAGTTGCAAGGCACTGTGGAATATGCGCCATTTGCTACTTAGTATGCCAAATGTACATTCGATGTACCTCATTGCTCTACTGAGTCGGTAGTTGAAGATTCTCTTTTTGTTGGTTAAATTATGTTTTGCATATGCCCTAAAAGGTGCCTTGAGAGGGCAAAAGCCTCATCAGCCACGAGGACATGAGGCATATCAGGTCCAGATGTTCCAGCAAGTGGTTTGTCAGCCGGTAAGTTCATCCTGCCCTCTAGAAGCCTTCTCCCCATTCTGGATGCCCTGAACACTCGGGAGTCAGCAGTGCTGCCATACGCACCAATATCCACTGCGACAAATTTATAGTTGCTATCACAGATTTCCATCAGAACCACGGAAAAATATTTCTTGTAGTTGTAATAGCTGGAGCCAGATCCAGGAGGCATTGTAATCCAAATGTGTTTGCCATCCAAGGCTCCAACGCAGTTAGGAAATTGCGTGTTCTTCAGGAATCCATCTGCGATTTCCAACCACATTTGTACATCAGGAACTGGCAATGCAAGCGGTCTTAGCTCCTCCCATATAGCCTTGCAGGTGTCATGTACAATTTCAGATATTGTTGATATACCCAGCAGAAAATAGTGGTTCAAACTGGTGAAGGTTTGACCCGTGGCAAGAAACCTAAGATGGATATAAACAAATGTTAGACTAGACTGTACAAAATGGTATACTGTATGTTCATGAGCTCTATACATCCAATACATACCAATAATATGTTTTTTAAAAGTCAGCAACTACATTTTTTGTAGCTGCTGACTTTTAATAGGGTGGAACTCTGCTTTAAGGGGGGGTTAGGTGGCAGTTGAGAGGGGTCTAGGTGAGTGGCGGGGGGGAGTTATGTACATGCCTTGGTAAATATCCAGGGCTTTGACTAGTGGCTCAGGGGAGTAGGGGGGCTCATAATCTAAAATGAACAACAGCAAGGCTGGTGTACCTGAGAGTAAGTAGGAGACGCTCCTCAGGGGGTACACAACGTCTCATGTTTGTGTCCAAACGATACAGACTTGGTTGAATTTTTTCTAGGACGAAATCAAATGTGAGGATAGTCATCCTGGTAAAATTGAAGAATTTTGTTGGGTATCTTCGCAAATCAGCATAATGCAGAGCAACAAAACCCTCATAGGGCCTCTTCAGCAGCATGGGATGTGCCCAATAGGTGCGACGTTTTCGCTGCAATCTTCTCCTCCTCCGACTCTCCACTCTCCTCACATATTCCATAAGGGCAAAACATGTCACGTTGTCCCAAAATCGGGTAGAAAACATCGCTACAAAATGCTAGAAACGCACAGAGACAGGTAACAGGGCAATAAAATGTCTGCACACTATCACTGGGACCACAAAGCAGCATGGGAAACACAATGCATGCTGTGGAGGAGCAAAGTCTCATGGGAGATTAGATAAAAAAGGATGAAAACGGATGAGAAACTGAAGAGAAACTGAAGAAAAAGCAATAGAAAAAATATGTAAAACGGACATCCATTAAAAAAAACGGACCTTGACGGATGTAAAACGGACGTTCGCGGATGTAAAACGGACGTTCGCGGATGTAAAACGGATGTCAAAATTGACATCCGCATCCGTTTTTCACTCCAAAAAATGGAACTGAACTGAACAGAAAGGAAAGGAAAAAACGGAACGTCCGTGTGAAAGAGCCCTTAAGCTTTGACAAAAAGGTTTGCTTTGTTGTTTTATCTTGCTCACACTGCATCCCCGGCTTCCTCTGCAACAGAATACTTTTGGGTGCAATTCCCAGGTTCTTTGCACTTTGACACACCTGCTGGGTCCTTAGTATGAATGCATGAATTCGGGCCGAACATTGGATTATCACCCATTCGCCCAACACCCGAATTATGGGGCGCACAATGCCTGGCATTGGAAGCCCTGATCGGCTGAAGCAATGAAAGCTTTGCCCAATCAGGGCACAAAGCACTGTCAGAGCCATGATTGGAGAAAGTAATGATGACTCTATCCAATCATGGCTGATTTCTCTTAGTCCAACCCCACACTATAAAAATATTCTCCCCATAGCGGCGATTTACAGTGTGATATTGAGGTGGAGAGAGATAGAATGGTGCTCTGTTCAGTGCTGCTAGCGAGTTAGTGTGCTATAGTGTACTATTGTGTTTCTATTGTCAGTGTAGAATATCAGTTTAGTGTAAATCTATTGATAGTTCAGTGTGAGTGTAGTGTGACAATTCATTTTTAGTTTAGTGTCAGTTATTGTGAGTGTAGTGTGACCATTCATTTTTACTTTAGTGTCAGTTTACTTTGTCAGGGCAGTTTTCCTCCATTATACAGTCAGGTCCATAAATATTGGGACATGAACACAATTCTAATCTTTCTGGCTCTATACACCACTACAATGGATTTGAAATGAAACAAATAAAATGTGCTTTAACTGCAGACTTTCAGCTTTAATTTGAGGGTATTTACATCCAAATCAGGTGAACAGTGTAGGAATTACAACAGTTTGTATATGTGCCTCCCACTTTTTAAGGGACCAAAAGTAATGGGACAATTGGCTGCTCCATGGCCACGTGTGTGTTATTCCCTCATTATCCCATTTACAAGGAACAGATAAAAGGTCCAGAGTTCATTTCAAGTGTGCTATTTGCATTTGGAATCTGTTGCTGTCAACTCTCAATATGAGATCCAAAGAGCTGTCACTATTGAATAGCCCCTTAAACACTTAGAGGGTACTTGTGGTTCATGGGACAATTCAGCAGAGGAGGGCATGAAGGAGGAGGAGGAGGAGCTGACAAATCCTGCATCATCACCACTAGCTGTATGGAGACGTGACGGCACAACAAGCTGCAGCACTAAGCCCTGTCTTGCATCCTTCCGAGTTGCAAACAGAGTTACCCAGTGTGCTGTGAAAGAAATATATCTTCCCTGACCATGCTTGCTGGACTACGTGTCAGCAGTAACATGGACCTTGTGGCTGACTGCCTTGCCCAACAATACTGTGTTAAACATACAGTGACGCACTGATATATACTGCATTAAACATACAGTAATGCACTGATATTTATTGCATTAAATGTGTAGTAATGCACTCAAATATACTGCGTTAAAAGTGCAGTAACACACTGATATATACTATGTTAAACGTGCAGTAATGCACTGATATACAGTCAGGTCCATAAATATTGGGACATCGACACAATTCTAATCTTTTGGGCTCTATACACCACCACAATGGATTTGAAATGAAACAAACAAGATGTGCTTTAACTGCAGACTTTCAGCTTTAATTTGAGGGTATTTACATCCAAATCAGGTGAACGGTGTAGGAATTACAACAGTTTGTATATGTGCCTCCCACTTTTTAAGGGACCAAAAGTAATGGGACAATTGGCTGCTCCATGGCCACGTGTGTGTTATTCCCTCATTATCCCATTTACAAGGAGCAGTTAAAAGGTCCAGAGTTCATTTCAAGTGTGCTGTTTGCATTTGGAATCTGTTGCTGTCAACTCTCAATATGAGATCCAAAGAGCTGTCACTATCAATGAAGCAAGCCATCATTAGGCTGAAAAAAACAAAACAAACCCATCAGAGAGATAGCAAAAACATTAGGTGTGGCCAAATCAACTGTTTGGAACATCCTTAAAAATAAAGAACGCACCGGTGAGCTCAGCAACACCAAAAGACCCGGAAGACCATGGAAAACAACTGTGGTGGATGACCGAAGAATTCTTTCCCTGGTGTGGAAAACACCCTTCACAACAGTTGGCCAGATCAAGAGCACTCTCAAGGAGGTAGGTGTATGTGTTTCAAAGTCAACAATCAAGAGAAGACTTCACCAGAGTGAATACAGAGGGTTTACCACAAGATGTAAACCATTGGCGAGCCTCAAAAACAGGAAGGCCAGATTAGAATTTGCCAAACAACATCTAAAAAATACTTCACAGTTCTGGAACAAAATCCTATGGACAGATGAGACCAAGATCAACTTGTACCAGAGGGATGGGAAGAGAAGAGTATGGAGAAGGAAAGGAACTGCTCATGATCCAAAGCATACCACCTCATCAGTGAAGCATGGTGGTGGTAGTGTCATGGCGTGGGCATGTATGGCTGCCAATGGAACTGGTTCTCTTGTATTTATTGATGATGTGACTGCTGACAAAAGCAGCAGGATGAATTCTGAAGTGTTTCGGGCAATATTATCTGCTCATATTCAGCTAAATGCTTCAGAACTCATTGGACCTCACAGTGCAGATGGACAATGACCTGAAGCATACTGCAAAAGCAACCAAAGAGTTTTTTAAGGGAAAGAAGTGGAATGTTATGCAATGGTCAAGTCAATCACCTGACCTGAATCCGATTGAGCATGCATTTCTCTTGCTGAAGACAAAACTGAAGGGAAAATGCCCCAAGAACAAGCAGGAACTCAAGACAGTTGCAATAGAGGCCTGGCAGAGCATCACCAGGGATGAAACCCAGCGTCTGGTGATGTCTATACATTCCAGACTTCAGGCTGTAATTGACTGCAAAGGATTTACAACCAAGTATTAAAAAGTAAAAGTTGGATTTATGATTGTTAACCACTTAAGCCCCGGACCAATACACACCCCGATACAGACCCCGGACCACAGGTGATTTTACAATTTGGCACTGCGCTGCTTTAACTGAAAATTGCGTGGACATGCAATGTTGTACCCAAACAAAATTTGTGTCCTTTTCTTCCCACAAATAAAGCTTTATTTTAATGGTATTTGATTGCCTCTGTGATTTATTTTTTTTGCGATATAAACGGAAAAAGACCGAAAATTTTGAAAAAATATTATATTTTCTACTTTGTTATAAGAAAAATCGAATAAACTAAATTTTAGTCATACATTTAGGCCAAAATGTACTCAGCCACATGTCTTTAGTAAAAAAAATGTCAATAAGTGTATATTTATTGGTTTGCGCAAAAGTTATAGTGTCTACAAACCAGGGTACATTTTCTGGAATTTACACAGCTTTTAATTTATGACTGCCTATCTCATTTCTTGAGGTGCTAAAATGGCAGGGCAGTACAAACCCCCCCCCCAAATGAACCCATTTTGGAAAGTAGACACCCCAAGGAAATTGCTGAGAGGCATGTTGAGCCCATTGAATATTTTTTTTTGTCCCAAGTGATTGAATAATGACAAAAAAAAAAAATTACAAAAAGTTGTCACTAAATGATATATTGCTCACACATGCCATGGTTATATGTGGAATTGCACCCCAAAATACATTTTGCTGCTTCTCCTGAGTATGGGGATACCACATGTGTGGGACTTTTTAGGAGCCTAGACGCGTACGGGACCCCGAAAAACCAAGCACCGCCTTCAGGATTTCTAAGGGTGCAAATTTTTGATTTCACTCCTCACTACCTATCACTACCTATTTTGAAGGCCATAAAATGCCAAAATAGCACAAAACCCCCCAAAATGACCCCATTTTGGAAAGTAGACACCCCAAGCTATTTACTGAGAGGCATGGTGAACATTTTACAGCTCTCATTTGTTTTTGAAAATGAAGAAAGAAAATATATATATTTTTTTTCTTTTTTCAATTTTCAAAACTTTGTAACAAAATACTCACCATAACTTTCAGCAAATAGCTTGGGGTGTCTACTTTCCAAAATGGGGTCATTTGGGGGGGGGTTTGTGCCATCTGGGCTTTCCATGGCCTCCGAAACTGTGATAGGCAGTGAGGAGTGAAATCAAAAATGTATACCCTTAGAAAGCCTGAAGGCGGTGCTTGGTTTTTGGGGTCCTGTACGCGGCTAGGCTCCCAAAAAGTCTCACACATGTGGTATCCCCGTACTCAGGAGAAGCAATAGAATGTATTTTGGGGTGTAATTCCACATATGCCCATGGCATGTTTGAGCAATATATCATTTAGTGACAACTTTGTGCAAAAAAATAAATAATAAAAAAAAATATATATTTTTTCTGCAACTTGTGTCAACATATAACATATTCCATGGACTCGACATGCCTCTCAGCAAATAGCTTGGGGTGTCTACTTTCCAAAATGGTGTCATTTGGGGGGTTTTTGAACTGTCCTGGCATTCTATACACAACATTGGGAAGCTAATGTCACATATCATCCACTCTTCTAACCACTTGAAGACAAAGCCCTTTCTGACACTTTTTGTTTACATGAAAACATTTTTTTTTTTTTGCAAGAAAATTACTTTGAACCCCCAAACATTATATATTTTTTTAAAACAAAGGCCCAGACAGTATTTGCGCAGCGATTTTTCAAACACATTTTTGGGGGAAAAATACACTTTTTTTAATTTTAATGCACTAAAACACACTATATTGCCCAAATGTTTGATGAAATAAAAAAGATGACCTTAGGCCGAGTACATGGATATCAAACACGACATGCTTTAAAATTTCGCACAAACGCGCAGCGGCGACAAACTACATACATTTTTAAAAGCCTTTAAAAGCCTTTACAGGTTACCACATTAAATTTACAGAGGAGGTCTACTGCTAAAATTACTGCCATCGATCTGACCTTCGCGGTGATACCTCACATGCATGATGCAATTGCTGTTTACATATGACGCCAGACCGACGCTTGCGTTCGCCTTTGCGCAAGAGCAGGGCGGGACAGGGGTTCTTTTTTTTTATTATTAATTTTGCTTTTTTATTTTATTTTTAAACTGCTCCTTCCATATTTTTTTTTATCATTTTTATTGTTATCTCAGGGAATGTAAATATCCCCTATAATAGCAATAGGTAGTGACAGGTACTCTTTTTTTTTTTAAAACTGGGACCTATTAGACCCTAGATCTTTCCTCTGCCCTCAAAGCAGCTGACCACACCAAGATCAGTGTGATAAAATGCTTTCCCAATTTCACAATGGCGCTTTTTATATCCGGGGGGGGACATTCCCTCCCACTGCTTGTAAAAGAAGTCCAGAGGCTAATTAGCCACTAGGATTGCTTTTACATGAAAGCCGGCCGCTGGCTGAAAAGAATGATACCAAGATGATACCTAAACCCGCAGGCATCAATCTGGTATAACCATTCAAAGTCCAGCAACATACCAGTACGTTGCTGGTCCTTGTTGTATATGTATTGTAATCTTTTTTTTTTCATGCAGCCTGTTGGCTGAACGAAAAAAAGAGATTGATCGGTGGGTATGCCCACCATTAGAATACCTCCCTTCATCCACCCACTTCTAATGATGGGCATACATGCACCATTTATATATGCCGAAGCATGGGGGCATCCTCCCGCAAAAGTTATGCCGCGTACACACGGTCGGACTTTTCCACGGGCAAGCCTCCGTCAGAATTTTGACCGTATGTACGCGGCATTAGGAGCAAAATCGCTCCTCTGCCCATGCTGCTCCTATGCTTTGGCATATATGCTCTTTTTTTTAACTGTGGTGGTGAAATAACCTCCTACAGCACTGGAGTCGCAGGGATCAGGCCTGTCTCTGCGAACGCTGCAGTTATGTGTGTTGTGTTTTGTAAGTGACAGTGATCGATACTGCACTTGGGTGGCCTGGGCTGGACGGAGGGGCAAAACACAGGTGCTAGCAGGTATCTGGGCTGATCCCGCTAACACTGCATTTTTGGGAACCCTAAACTGCTGGGGACGCTAGTATAGATCTGATCAGATCAGATATTGATCTGTTCAGATACTATACCACTAAGGGAGGTATATGCTTCACGCGTGGGTGTTAGCGCTACTGGCACTAACCTGGCACTGCCTGGGGTGTGACGCAGACCCTCTCTGACGCTAAAACCTAATTGATATCACCCGCCGGGCGATCAGGGGGTTAAACCTGACACTATAAAAAGCAAACTAACTAACCAGCATCACCCGTAACACTTATACGGTGATCACTGAAAGGGTTAACTAGGGGCAATCAGGGGGATAAAACCTTTATTAGGTAATATATGGGGGTACCTGACGCTATATAAAAACCTGACGGGGAACCTAAATAATGAAATAACTAACTGGCTAACCAGTGTCACCTGTGACACTTATACGGTGATCACTGGTGAAAGGGTTAACTCTAGGGGCAATCAGGGGGTTAAAACCTTTATTAGATAATATATGGTGGTACCTCACGCTATAAACACCTGGCGGCAAACCTAAAAAACCGAAAAAAATAACTGACTGACTATCTAGCGGCACCAGCATAACTAATACAGAGATCAGAAAAACGATCGCTTAGTGACACTGGAAAAAGGGGATAAAAGGGTTACCTGGGGGGCGATCAAGGGGTTAAACTTTTACTAGGTAATATATGGGGGTACCTGACGCTATAAAAACCTGATGGCGAACCTAAAAAAATAACTGACTACCTAGCGGCACCAGCATAACGAATACAGCGATCAGAAAAACGATCGCTTAGTGACACTGGCAAAAGGGGGTGAAAGGGTTACCTGGGGGGGCGATAAAGGGGTTAAACCTTTATTAGGTAATATATGGGGGTACCTGACGCTATAAAAACCTGGCGGCGAACCTAAAAAAAATAACTGATTACCTAGAGGCACCACCGACAATAAAACAGCGATCAGAAAAACGATTGCTTAGTGACAGTGGTGCTAGGGGGTGAAAGGGTTACCTGGGGGGCGATCAAGGGGTTAAACCTCTATTAGGGGGGGTTAGGGGGCTACCCTGGCCCTCAAACGAACTGCCCTGACACTTTTACAGTTACAAATGTCACTGTTCGCAGTGATCAGTAAATAAATGATCACTGCAATCAGTGACACTGTGACTGGGGGCTGGGGGGTGATCTGGGGGTAACTGGGGGGGGCGATCGTGTGCCTATGTGTGCCTATGTGTCAGTGGGCTGTTGGTGCACTTACTTGATGTCTTCTCTCCACGGCGCTCTGGTATATGTGAGCGCCGCAGGAGAGATGACATCACTTCCTCCTGCCTGTGTCTACATTACACAGGCAGAGGAAGCATTTGATCCGCCGGGAGCGATCGTGAGGGGGTGGCCAGAAAACAATGGCCGCCCCCTTATCACGGATCGCTCCCGGAGCGATACCGACCGTTCACTGTACCGGAGGGGGGTCCGATCGGACCCCCCACAAATACGAAGGCAGTCATGTACAGGTACGTGATTGTGTCTGTCTGTGCCATTTTGCCGACGTATATGTACAGTGAGCGGTCGTTAAGTGGTTAATCTGTCCCATTACTTTTGGTCCCTTAAAAAGTGGGAGGCACATATACAAACTGTTGTAATTCCTACACCGTTCACCTGATTTGGATGTAAATACCCTCAAAATAAAGCTGAAAGTCTGCAGTTAAAGCACATCTTGTTCATTTCATTTCAAATCCATTGTGGTGGTGTATAGAGCCCAAAAGATTAGAATTGTGTCGATGTCCCAATATTTATGGACCTGACTGTATATCAGTGCATTACTGCACGTTTAACACAGTATATATCAGTGTGTTACTGCACTTTTAACGCAGTATATTTGAGTGCATTACTGCACATTTAATGCAATAAATATCAGTGCATTACTGTATGTTTAATGCAGTATATATCAGTGCGTCACTGTATGTTTAACACAGTATTGTTGGGCAAGGCAGTCAGCCACAAGGTCCATGTTACTGCTGACACGTAGTCCAGCAAGCATGGTCAGGGAAGATATATTTCTTTCACAGCACACTGGGTAACTCTGTTTGCAACTCGGAAGGATGCAAGACAGGGCTTAGTGCTGCAGCTTGTTGTGCCGTCACGTCTCCATACAGCTAGTGGTGATGATGCAGGATTTGTCAGCTCCTCCTCCTTCCTACCCTCCTCTGCTGAATTGTCCCATGAACCACAAGTACCCTCTAAGTGTTGTGAGGGGGTTAGCTCGGCAGCGGGTGTGTGTGACCCCCGGGATGGGCTCCCCACACAAAAAACAGGCCCAGCAAACGGAGGTGGTGGTTTTCAAAATCAAAAAAGGTGCGGTTTATTTTCTATTTACAGTGACAAAACACAGCAAAGCAAAAGAAACATAAACAAAATAAATCCTGGTCAACTTGACCTCTGACTAAACATACAGGTCTCCTAACTAACAACTGGGATCAGCCTAGTGCTGTCCTAGTCCCTAAGTCCCTGGTTTTAAATGTCCAAGCAAATAGCCACACAGGCTTTGTCTCACCGCACAGGGGTTCACTCTCCCTAGACAGTCCACACAGGTCTGGGTCCAGGCATGAGCAAACATCTAATGAAGCTGGGAGTTCTTATAGAGGCCTAAATGAGCTGACAAGCTTCAGCTGGTCTCATCAACTCCCTGTCTGCACGACGCCCCACACTCTCCCTAGAGGTATGAGTCATCCATGAGCCCACTAGCCTCAGCTGGGCTTATACAACTCTCCACCTAGTTGTATAAGTCGGCGTAAAGCCTGAATCTGGGCGAAATATATCTACCCCCCTGGATGCAACCAGGTGACTTTACCTTCCTGCTGTCACATACCCCCCCCTCTTGTTTTAACCTCGGGGTTGGAACACCAGCAATCAGGCATTCATGTACTCGAGACAAAGCATCCACATTCCCCATTTGAACGCCAGGGCGATGCTTTACTGTGAAGTTGAATTCCTGGAGGGCCAGGAACCACCTATTCACTCTTCTATTTGTTTCCTTGTTTTGAGCCATCCACTTTGACGGAGCGTGATCCGTAACCATGTCAAAGTGCCTACCTAGCAGGTAGTACCGAAGGGAATCTAGAGCCCACTTCACCGCTAAACACTCCTTTTCAACGGTGGCGTAATTTACCTCATGGGACTTCAACTTCCTGCTGAGGTAAATGACTGGGTGCTCTTCCCCGTTCCAGACCTGGGACAATACTGCTCCTAACCCCACATCTGACGCATCACTTTGTACGACAAAGTCTTTAGAGAAGTCGGGTGAGTACAACACTGGCTGGCTACATAAGGCTTGTTTCAAGAATTGGAATGCTGCCTCAGCCTCGGGGGTCCATTTAATCATGACCGACCCTTTCCCCTTCGTTAGGTTGGTTAGGGGCACAGCCTTAGAAGCAAAGTGGGGAATGAATCGCCGATAATACCCAGCGATTCCCAGAAAGGCTCGTACCTGCTTCTTGCTGTTGGGACGTGGCCAACTCTGGATGGCCTCGACTTTGTTGAGTTGGGGTTTTATTACTCCCCTCCCAATGGTGTACCCAAGATATTTGGCCTCCTCCTGCCCAATGGTACACTTCTTGGGGTTAGCCGTAAACCCCGCTTCCCGAACAGAGTCCAGGACTGCTTGCACTTTTGGCAGATGTGGGGCCCAATCTGTGCTATGGACAATTACGTCATCCAGGTAAGCCGCAGCATACTTCCGATGGGGCCTCAGCATCTGGTCCATTTTCCGCTGGAATGTGGCCGGCGCATTCTGTAACCCGAACGGCATTCTTTTATATTGGAACGCCCCGTCTGGGGTTACAAATGCGGTTTTCTCTTTGGCCAATTTGGCCAGGGGGATTTGCCAATACCCTTTTGTGAGGTCAAGAGTCGTCATGTATCGGGCTGTTCCCAGCCGGTCGATCAACTCATCTATACGCGGCATGGGGTAGGTGTCAAATTTTGTAACTTTGTTTAACTGACGAAAATCGTTACAAAATCGCCAGCTCCCATCCGGTTTAGGCACCAACACAATGGGACTAGACCAATCACTTTGGGACTCCTCTATCACCCCTAAGTTCAGCATTTTCTGTACTTCCTCCCGTATTGCCTCCCGTCGGGCCTCTGGGATCCGATAGGGTTTTAACTTCACCCTTTCACCGGGCGGGGTAATGATGTCATGCTCTACCCCAGATGTTTGTCCCGGCAGCTCAGAGAATACCTCCTTGTTGCGAAGCACAAACTCCTTAACCTCCTGTTGTTGGGGTTGTGACAAGGTGGCTGCTATTCCAACCTCAGGAATCACGCAACCAGTTTGAGCTGGTGACCAAGTGTCTGCGACTAGGGACTCTCTATCCCTCCAGGCTTTCAACAGATTAACGTGATAGATCTGTTCGGGCTTTCGCCTTCCTGGTTGTCTGACCTTGTAATTCACTTCGCTCACTTTTTCCATTATCTCGTAGGGGCCTTGCCATTTGGCAAGGAATTTACTTTCAACCGTAGGGACAAGTACCAGTATCCTATCCCCCGGGGAAAAGGTACGGGTCTTGGCTCCACGGTTGTACACTCTCTGCTGTGCTAACTGCGCTTGGGCCAAATGTTCCTTCACGATGGGCATTACCTGTGCAATTCGGTCTTGCATCAGGGCGACATGCTCAATCACACTCCTGTGGGGAGAACTCTCACTTTCCCAAGTTTCCTTGGCAATATCCAACAGCCCTCTTGGGTGTCTCCCATACAGTAACTCAAAGGGGGAGAATCCCGTAGAGGATTGGGGCACCTCCCTAATAGCAAACATCAGATAAGGAAGTAGACAGTCCCAATCCTTTCCATCTCTATCCACCACTTTCTTCAACATTTGTTTTAGGGTTTTGTTGAATCTTTCAACCAGCCCATCGGTTTGGGGGTGATACACAGATGTACGTAATTGCGTCACTTTGAACAATTTACACAGCTCCTTCATAACCCGGGACATAAAGGGTGTACCTTGGTCCGTAAGCAGTTCTTTACAAATACCCACCCGGCTAAACACAAGAGATAGCTCTTTGGCTATGGTTTTGGCCGAGGTATTTCGGAGAGGGATCGCTTCTGGATAACGGGTGGCATAGTCCATTATAACTAATATGTACTGGTGCCCCCTAGCGGACTTGATTATAGGACCTACCAAATCCATGGCGATCCTCTCAAACGGGACCTCAATGATGGGTAGAGGGACCAGCGGGCTACGGAAATGTGGCATCGGGGCCGACCTCTGACACACAGGGCAGGAGGAACAATAATTTTCTATGTCCTTCATCACCCCCGGCCAATAGAATCTCTGTAATACCCTCTCTCGGGTTTTCTCTGTCCCCAGATGACCTCCAAGAATGTGCCCATGGGCCAACTCCAACACCAACTTCCTGTAAGGTTTGGGCACCACAAGCTGCTCAATGGTTTCTTCTGCCCTTTTTGCCACCCGATACAGTAGGTCCTTCTCTACGCTGAAGTATGGGTAAGTGCAGGTATTATCTGGGTTCACTAACTCGCCATCTATTTTCACTACGTTTTCCCGTGCCTTTATTAGGGCGGGGTCTTTCAACTGTTCTGTGGCAAAGTTTTCCCTGTGAACCTCAAGATCAGAAAACTCCACAGACGGTAGGTTTTCGTCTGAGGAGGTGGGCTCCTCTCCAGTTTCTTGAGTCTCCCCTGCCAATACTGATAAGGGAAATTCCGGAGAGTCCTCACCACTCTCAGGGGAGTTCTGGCTATCACATTCCTGGTACATAGGGGCACCAGTGGGGGGGATCAGGATCATCCCACAGTTCCCAGAACTTCGGAAAATCCCTTCCCACAATGGCGTCATGCGGTAACTGAGATACTAAGCCCACTGGATGAGAGAGGGTACCTTTGGGGGTCTCGAAACACACTGTAGTCACTGGATACTCTCGGGTGTCCCCATGCACACAAATAACAGCTACCTTGCTATTCCCAGAGACCTCTGTTTTAACTAACTCAGCCTTTATCAGGGTCACAAGGCTACCTGAATCCAGCAATACCACAACATTTCTACCATTAACACACATTTTGCATAAATGTTTCTCAGTTCCTCGAATGGCAGTGCATGCGACTGTCGCACACAGCGACTGACGTCTGCCCGTCAGAAAGTCACACTGCATGGGTTCCTCCACAACCGGGCAATTGGCTGCAATATGTCCCGCTTGCCGGCAGCGGTAGCAAACGATCCTTCTTGCCGCCTCTTGAGCCGCTGATTTCCCAGGCTGTTCTCGCCAAACTTGGGGTAGAGCTCCCACCCTCTCACTCTCTCCACCCTCACCCCTTGGAATCCTCTTATCCGCCCCTGGGGATGGTCTGGTCTTAGGGTGGAAAGTCCGAGTGTCTCTGGAAGAGGCCGTCAGGTTCTCTGTAGCCAAGTATTTCTCCACACGATCCACAAGACCATCGGCCGTCTCTGGGTCTCCATGGCTTACCCACTTTTGGATGGCAGTAGGAAGAGCTCTCAAAAACCGATCCATTACAACACGTTCCACAATCTTTGGTGTGGACAAAGTCTCTGGCTGTAGCCACTTTCTGCTCAGGTGAATGAGATCATACATTTGAGACCTGGGGGGTTTTCCAAGCTGGAAAGTCCAGTTATGCACACGCTGAGCCCGGACAGCCTGGGTGACACCCAGCCTTGCCAATATTTCAGCTTTTAGCATCACATAGTCTTTTGCTTGGTCAGGCTCTAGGTCATAGTAAGCCTTCTGCGATTCACCAGTTAACAGAGGAGCCACCAGTCCAGCCCACTGCTCCTCAGGCCACTTTTCTCTTTCAGCAGTCCTTTCAAATGTGGTCAAAAATACCTCTGGATCATCCTCTCCAGTCATTTTTGTCAATAAACGACTCACCCCAAAGGACGCGGTATTAGTGGGACGGCTTTCCTCACTGGTCTGCGGACGTTGCTGCATTACTGCTTCCATTTGTTGTAGTCTCTGCTCTTGCTTCTGTAACAGGTCTATGAAGCGGGCCTCAGATTGCTGCTGGGCTTGTTGCTGAGCTTCCAGACTCTGTTGGTGAGCTTGCTGCTGGGCTGCAAGGCTCTGTTGATGAGCTTGCTGCTGGGCTGCGAAGTTCTGTTGTTGAGCTGCAAGGCTCTGTTGATGAGCTGCAAGGCTCTTTTGCAAACCTGCATTTGTCTGCTGTTGATTGGCATTTGCTAGAGCCAGCTGCTTCAGTATCTCCTCCATGCTGGCTTAAAAAAAAACTGCCACTGGTTCTCCACCAACTGTGAGGGGGTTAGCTCGGCAGCGGGTGTGTGTGACCCCCGGGATGGGCTCCCCACACAAAAAACAGGCCCAGCAAACGGAGGTGGTGGTTTTCAAAATCAAAAAAAGGTGCGGTTTATTTTCTATTTACAGTGACAAAACACAGCAAAGCAAAAGAAACATAAACAAAATAAATCCTGGTCAACTTGACCTCTGACTAAACATACAGGTCTCCTAACTAACAACTGGGATCAGCCTAGTGCTGTCCTAGTCCCTAAGTCCCTGGTTTTAAATGTCCAAGCAAATAGCCACACAGGCTTTGTCTCACCGCACAGGGGTTCACTCTCCCTAGACAGTCCACACAGGTCTGGGTCCAGGCATGAGCAAACATCTAATGAAGCTGGGAGTTCTTATAGAGGCCTAAATGAGCTGACAAGCTTCAGCTGGTCTCATCAACTCCCTGTCTGCACGACGCCCCACACTCTCCCTAGAGGTATGAGTCATCCATGAGCCCACTAGCCTCAGCTGGGCTTATACAACTCTCCACCTAGTTGTATAAGTCGGCGTAAAGCCTGAATCTGGGCGAAATATATCTACCCCCCTGGATGCAACCAGGTGACTTTACCTTCCTGCTGTCACAGTGTTTAAGGGGCTATTCAATGAGTCAGGCTGAAAGGTGCTATGTGGTTTGCGCCATGCCAGCTGAAGCCAGGAATGGTGGAGTACAATAATGGCACAAACCTCCTGTCCGCCCACTGAGCATCTGATAGCAACACAAAAGGGATGTAATTCTGCTCCTCACCTTTCAGGTCTACTCCCGCTATATCTCATAACCTCTCAGCAGTCTCCAATGACAGGGATGATGGTTTAGCAAAGGATGTCACAGGTCCTTGCAGCATGTCTGCCAGCCGAACACCACCAGCTGTAGAGTATAGCAGGAAAATTTATCTGCCCCAGAAAAAAGACAGCCGCTGACACCGACATGTCCAGCCTCTAAATTCCAGCTTGTGAAAGGTGCTGGCTTTACAACTCCTGCCTTTCTGTCTGGTGTACTCTGCCCCTTTCCATCAATTTGCAGAATGTGCTGTACCATAATGGCATTTTCCCAGTTGCTATTTCTTCTCACGTAAGGCCATTCCAGCTCTGTACCATCATGTGGAAGGCAATGTTGTGGCATTGCTGGTCAAAGAGGAGTTTATGTAAAGCCTTTTCAGACTCTGGTAGGTTACTGTCTCATGGAAAAGCTAGTTTTGAGGCTTCTGTTGGTCAAGAGAGGAGCGGTGTGGAGGTGGGCCCCCTTAGTGAGGAATTTCAAAAATGTTTTTGTCCTCAGCGCCCAGGGCTGTCAGCTTCACATCCCATCAGCAGCATCTGTGTAAGGTACCTGTGATAGGTTGTGTCCGAAGTGGAACTTGTGTGCTGAGGATTCAGGCGAAAACGTAGTAAGGCAGATTAGGTTGGCAACAGATCAGGCAAAACGGTACACGATCAAAATCCAGAGAGTGGTCAGGCAGGCAAAGGTCATACACAAGCTGGCAGTGAAGTACAAAATCAGCAGGCTAGAGAGTAGTCAGGAATTCAGGCAGAAGTTCAACACGAAAATCAAGATCAAAAAGCAGTCACAACACCCAGGGAGCTATTCCACACAAACGGGCGCTGAGAGATAGCATCACTTCCTTTTTATGGGCTGCTTTGATAGAAATTGTCCACAGCTGGCAGCAGGTGGGGCTAGTAAATCCAAGGTAATGCTTAATACTGAGAGGACATTTCCAAAAGTCTAGATCTGCTCCGTAGCACAACAGGTAAGGCTGCAGCTGTGGGACTAGGAAGATCCCGGTTCAAATACACCCAGGTACATGACAATCTGTATCATATGGTGGGAGATTATCTAGGGGTGAAAACGGACATGGAGAGCTTTCCAGTAGACGATCCACTGGGTTACGAGACTAGACCACTGGCTAAAACTTGCGCAATATGCAATTGAGCTGCTGGGCTGCATCCAGTTTTTGTGACAGATAAAAGAGAGCCTCTGACATTTATCAAATTAATCATTCCTGGATTAGCAGCAGCTATCAAGCCCCTGATGCCGATGTTGCAGATTAAGTGTTTTTGGAATGTGAAATCTGTGCAAGACTGTCTAGGCTGCCTAACTTTGTGGGTGTTTGGGATATTTGGTCCATCTCCAGTCCTAGGCTATTAAACCACATGGCAGCCATAGCCTGGATACTATAAAATTTTGTGTACGTTTCTGTGGGCACCAAAGTACCAGAAGATACATATATAGAATCCCTGAAAAGTGACTGCCATGGGGAAGTTGTGCAGAAAACAAGCTTTTTTTGGATCATTGGCTTTATGAACAGACTTAATTAGAACCTGTGTCGCTATGGGGGTGCGTTGGGTGCGGACCACATCCGGGTGATACCCATCAGAGGGTGCACTGCCGGGCTGAAACTAGCCTGCAAGGCCTTTTAGATCAAGAGGAAAGCCAGGCAGTATTCTCAGAGAAGGGGGTCACTCTTCGCATGGGCTTCACATGACAAGGCAGCCTCATGTCAGAACAGCCTGGTCGGCTCTCAGAGTGCAGAGACCCCACATACCCACCTTTCCTCCTGGCCTGTCTATGGCACTGTGGCAGGCTAGAGAGGAGAGAGCATTATGCTCTAGCCTGCCCAGTGTCTACTGCTCTGTCCTGCTCCTACTGTCACTACGCAGTGGTAGGACAGAGCACTGTGGCAGGCTAGGGGGGACTTGGGGTGACACCATGTTTTACTGAACCACATTACACCAACCCACAGTTGACTCACTCTGGCTTACATTTGACCTGCTTCAATAGGTTGCATTTCCTTAGAATTGTATGGGACTGCAAAACTTGTTTGAAGTAAACAAAAGTCCATCGACACAGGTCCTTAGGGATCATGTTTATGGGCTTCATTTTCCTGCATTTACATTGCATCAGCAAATTACAATTGACTTCTGAAGACCAGTATGAATGAAAGTGCAGGGGCTGTGTCTGATATGTTTTGCATTGCACTGCATTTCTTTGGGTACATTATGTCCTACTGGGGTGAGTTTTAAGCAGCATGCACAGCAGGTCAAACGCAGCTTATTCTTGTTAAACACTGCATTTTCCATTTGAATGTAGCTGCATGAGTTCTAATGGAAAACACAGCATTTAACTAGAACACCCATCAACATGAACCCTACGTTATTACTTTAGTTAACCTTTTAGAGAGGAAGTAAACCCTTGATTTTTTTTTTTTAAAAACCCTGCAAAAGAAAGGCATAATGAGCTAGTATGCATAGCATACTAGCTCATTATGAATGACTTACCTGAGATCAAAGCCCCCGAACTGCTCCTCGTTCCCCTCCGCCGCCGCCGCCATCTTGCCTCGATGTCCCTTCCTGTTATCGCCGATCCGACGCTGTGATTAGCCGGAGTGGCGATGACTTCACACGCTAGCATGCTCGGGCCGGCAAGATCCCATTCAGAAAACCATCAAAAAGCCGGCCCGCTAGTGCGCTGTAGACATTGGTGCTGTGTTTTCAGCAAATACCTCCTTACCCGTGTAGGTTAAGGAGATATTTCTTGCACCTACAGGTAAGCCTTAATCTAGGTTTACCTGTAGGTGCAAGTTGTCAAAGTGGGTTTACAACCACTTTAATAGCTTTTAGAATAGCTTACAACTCTGGAAATGGACATTAGTTTGCCTTCAATAACCATAGGTGTGCGCAGCCTATTGCATTAGGGTGTGCACCTCAAAGCTCAATCACATATGCATGTGTGACATATTTACTGGCCTCTTCCCTGCTCTCCATCCTGAAAAAATGGGGGGGACAAGGGCACACATAGGAGGGCCCAGACAGCGGATAGAAGAGAAACAGGAACAGGAGGGGTGGCGGGGGTGGCATATTTTGGTACCGATCACCTGTATTTTCCTCCAGTGGCAGCTGAATGTCGGCAAGAGGGAGAGGAGGGGAAGCCTTCTTTCAGCTGCTGCAGGAGGAAAATACAGGTCGGTTCCACTAAATTCCACCTCTGCCGCCTCTCCTATCCAGGTTCTGGGGGGTCGACAAGCAAGGATTGTGGTTTAACTGTCACCTGATCGACAGGTAGATGGGGATTGACAGCTTGCCAACCCCAGGATTAGGGTGTGCCCAGGCACACCTGGCACACCCCTTGCGCACGCCTATGTCAATAACACAATCTGTCTTTAATCTATGAGATAATAATTATTGCCAAAGTGTGGAGTGTATGAAAAGTCATCACTATTTAGGCTTGATCTCAAATACAGCTTACCAAATGCTCTACAAAAAAGTTTCAATAGAAACTAATCCATTACACTGTTTAGATTTAGCTATTAACACAAAGGTAATATGCTTTGCACAAACTTTACGCATTAAGACCTGCAAAACAAACTCTTATTTGCTTAGTTATTTGCAATATGAAAGCTGATAAAATTAGACCTTTTAGTACAAATACTGGTCATCAATAAACAAAAGAGGGCAATGAAGAGTTGCTGAAAGCAGTATTTCAAAACTTTACAAGTTAACAATAACCCATTGCTCTTACCCATGTACATAATTACATCTCAATCATTTCCAAGATAGCGCCAGTCTATGTGATATGCTGAGATTTATCCGGTTGTCATCATGGACTATCATGATATGTCTGACAATGATATAATAGTCTGTTGTGCACAAGAAAGGGGTTCTTTGTTTTTCTTTTCTTTGGAATTTTTGTAGATAATGTTATTATGCAATATGCTGCCATTTTTAATGGCATAATGGATTCTTTATGAATGTTACTAATGATAAATGGAAAACATCAATGTTACACACAAGCTTGTTGATTTAAAAAAATTATTTCTTTAAAGTGAAAAATATGACATAAATAAAATATCTGAATATGGGTTTGCTCTAGGTACTCTGGTTTCCTACCACACTCCAAACACATACTGATAGATTAATTAGTTTCTGTCTAAATTGGCTCTAGTATTTTTATGTATGAATGTGAGTTAGGGACCTTAGACTGTAAGCTCCCTGAGGGCAGGGACTGATGTGAATGTACAATATACACATGAAGCACTGCGTAAATTGATGGCACGATATAAGTACCTTTAATTAAAAATAAATAAAATAGATTGACCCCTAAATGTTCTTTTGGAACAATTTTAAAGAGAAAACCTCTTCAGCTTAGTTTTAGAATGATACGATATAAAGCTAAACTTCAGGATCACCCATGTGTCATAGAATTGTGCTTTCCAGTGTACAAAAGCACCAAAAAATTAATTCAAAAACTAAATTGAAAGTGAAAAAATTGTCTAACATCACTGCCTTTCCCCAAAAATTGCAGCTGCCTTAGGGCATCAAGAGGAGGGATCTGTAAGGTGGTTTACATCATATCCTTGTTTCTAGTTATGCCTCACAGTACACTGTAAATTAAGGTGGTGCTGGGCAATATAAGACCAAGGGAGAATACAAGAAATAAGAGGGCATGGCTTCTAGTGGTCTTATGAACTGGAAGACAAAGCAGTCAAAACCTGTATTAGAACTCATTCAGGGCTATTTATTCATGGATAACTGAGCCTAATGAAAAACATGTTTGTAGGTCCAGTTAAGGTAAGGGGTAACTTTGGAAAATAGGGTTACTAGTTCTGATGGGCGTTCAGCTTTAAAGTAGAACTAAAGGATAACCCTTTTTTTTTTCCATTTTGGATAGCATAATGGAGGGCTATAACCCCTGTAAGATTTCTTTTTTGCCATCTATGTTCCATTGGGTAGATTTCCTTTAATTTCCTGTCTCATAGCCAAAACAGGAAGTAAGAGAAAAATCCTCTGAAGTGAGGAAATCTCTGGTTGTCACCAGAACTAATGGCCCTATTGGAAGATATCCCCATGATTTCTGTTATGGGGAAAACCCACAATTTGTAATTTTCTTTTACCTTCAGTATCAGTGATAATGGTAAACAGGACTAACAAAGAGGATAAATCTTTCTAACAGGTACACAGACAGCAAAACAACCCAAAACAAACAAAAAACAAACAAACTGTTTGCCTTTAAAGTGGTTGTAAACCCAATCTGACAACTTGCACCTACATGTAAGCCTAGATTAAGGCTTACCTGTAGGTGCAAGAAACATCTCCTTAACCTACATGGTTAAGGAGATATTTGCAGAAAACACTGCACCGATGTCTACGGCACATGCGCGTGCCGGTTTTCTGAGAGGGATAATGCCGGGACCGCGCGCATGCACGGGAGTGACGTCATCCCCGCTCCGGACAGTCACAGCGCCGGAGTGGCGATACACTGAAGACGCTCGGAGGGAACATGGCGGCGGAGGGGAAAGAAGAGCCCTTCGGGGGCTTCGATCTCAGGTACGTGCCACATAATGAGCTAGTATGCTATGCATACTAGCTCATTATGCCTTTCTCTTGCAGGGTTTTTTTTTCAGGGAAAAAAAAGAGGGTTTACTTCCTCTTTAATTACTGTATACTTGAAGAAATTCAAAAAAACCCCGCCCCCACCAAGAAAAAAAAAAAAAGCACTGTGTAATATATTAGCACTATACAAATATGAATCATTTATTACTATAAAAAGTATTAATATTGTTTATTAAATATAAAGTACATACACATTTTTTTGCAACAATTTTCTTTTCCGCATATTAATAAACAATTAGAGCAAATTATAATTTGTCAGAGCCATTCATGAGCAGCACAATTAATAAGATAACGGCCCAAGTAAAATAGAATGTTGGAAACACATTTCCATCAAGAAAACTTCTCTGATAAGGCAGTTTTGTAAAGCGAGGGGTGGGAAGGAGGCATCATTAGACGGTGAGCAGTTTAACACATCTTTCATTATTGTTTGCATTCCCATACAAACTGTAAGTTGCACTAATGAGTTTAGAGTTTTACAGTTTAGAGAATCACACAGTCCAAGTTACTGGTCTTATAAATCCAAGATTCTTATATGCTAGCACCCAGTCTCATAACTATACAAAAATAAAATGTCTCTGTTTTTTGCGGGCTCACCCTATGTTTAATAATCACATTCTTTTATGTTTATTTTTTATTATTTTTTATTTTATTTCAGGTACTTATATTGCACTGTCAATTTATGCAGCGCTTTACATATACATTGTACATTCAAATCAGTCCCTACCCTCAAGAAGCTTACACTCTAAGGTTTGACAATCATATTATTATTAACACAATATTCTACATTTAACAATCGCAAAAAAAATCACATTCCCACAGTAAAGGAAGGTGGTTACATTAAACCTTCACTCTGGCTGCATCCCCACCCCCAAAAAAACAATACTACTCATACCCCATTAGCCAATTGCTGCAACAATTAAGAAAAAATAAAAAAAAGAATGTATATGCCCCAAATACTTACCTAAATTTGCAGTCACTTGATACACCGAGCAGAGTGAAAGGGTTCATCATTGGGTATCCACATCAGTGCCTGGTACATGCTGTGGGTTTTTTTTTTTTTTTTATAACAGCATTCATCCATCAAAATTAGACAAAATGACAGTGGAATTTCAAGAATCTCACCATTTTCCTTCCTTTTAATGACGCATACCCTTAATGCCTAATGAAGAACTCTGAGCTAGATTCATGCCCTCAAGATCTTAGTTTCATACTCCAAAATGCCTAACCTTATAGCTCCAAGGTCTGTTTTTGCAGTGATCATTTGATAACGCAATCACCTGAGTTGTCCTCCAAACAATCTTGTCACACTTTCTTGATAGAAAAGTGTAATGACCAGTGAATGTTTTAACTATGAGCTTGGGCAATCAAAGGGTGGATCTAAATTCCAAAGAAGAAGCTCATCTTACCATCTACTCTTACAAATATAAAAAAGTATATTCTATAAAAATTTATGCCAAGAAATGAAGACTGTCTCAGCCCACATCTTGCTTATGTGGCTTCTGGAAAACATATTGACCAGAAAACATACTTTATATCCATCCACATTGAATCTTCCTCTGATTAGAGGAAGTTTGTCTCAGGTCCTGTAAAGGGATTTGTAACATTCTCTGGAAGTAATACTACAGCTTACAATTGGAAAAAAAGAATGTCCAGGTTCTTGCAACCTAATACTATTGGGTTATTAAATTACTTGTGATTTTAATCCAGACTGGTATTCTACTTTAATACCTGCAATGGCAATCAATAGCATATGATGTATTTTAAATACAGCATAACCATTCTACACTGCTGAATGGAGTCATACATACCAATAAAGATAAAGTTATGCAATAAATAATTATAAGCAAATCTATTCACCGGAACCTATGCTTGCAGCAAATTTGTCTGATCTATTGCAATTTTTGCTGATTTAATCTGCTCTGTAAGCTACTGAAAGCATCCTTTCAATCCCTTACCTATTAACTTTTGAATAGCATAGCAAGTGAGCAGGAACCCCTTTATGACTTGTTGACTGCAGGTGCAATCCACGTAAATTATATCATGATGCAGCAGGTCACCACAATTATGTCATGATGCAGCAGGTCACCACAATTATGTCATGATGCAGCAGGTCACCACAATTATGTCATGATGCAGCAAGTCACCACAATTATGTCATGATGCAGCAGGTCACCACAATTATGTCATGATGCAGCAGGTCACCACAATTATGTCATGATGCAGCAGGTCACCACAATTATGTCATGATGCAGCAGGTCACCACAATTATGTCATGATGCAGCAGGTCACCACAATTATGTCATGATGCAGCAGGTCACCACAATTATGTCATGATGCAGCAGGTCACCACAATTATGTCATGATGCAGCAGGTCACCACAATTATGTCATGATGCAGCAAGTCACCACAATTATGTCATGATGCAGCAGGTCACCACAATTATGTCATGATGCAGCAAGTCACCACAATTATGTCATGATGCAGCAGGTCACCACAATTATGTCATGATGCAGCAGGTCACCACAATTATGTCATGATGCAGCAAGTCACCACAATTATGTCATGATGCAGCAGGTCACCACAATTATGTCATGATGCAGCAAGTCACCACAATTATGTCATGATGCAGCAGGTCACCACAATTATGTCATGATGCAGCAGGTCACCACAATTATGTCATGATGCAGCAGGTCACCACAATTATGTCATGATGCAGCAAGTCACCACAATTATGTCATGATGCAGCAGGTCACCACAATTATGTCATGATGCAGCAGGTCACCACAATTATGTCATGATGCAGCAAGTCACCACAATTATGTCATGATGCAGCAGGTCACCACAATTATGTCATGATGCAGCAAGTCACCACAATTATGTCATGATGCAGCAGGTCACCACAATTATGTCATGATGCAGCAGGTCACCACAATTATGTCATGATGCAGCAGGTCACCACAATTATGTCATGATGCAGCAGGTCACCACAATTATGTCATGATGCAGCAGGTCACCACAATTATGTCATGATGCAGCAGGTCACCACAATTATGTCATGATGCAGCAAGTCACCACAATTATGTCATGATGCAGCAGGTCACCACAATTATGTCATGATGCAGCAAGTCACCACAATTATGTCATGATGCAGCAGGTCAAACAGAAAGCCAAATGCTGTGCTATCACTCTACAACAAGCCCATTCCCTCAATGATTTAATGTGGGCAGGACGGGGACCCACATTTCAGAAGTAGCAGAATTGGGTCAAGCCTCTCCTAGCTGACTGCTAGCTGATAATCTATGTAAAATAATCAAACCCCATAATGCTAGCAAAGCAGATACTGATAGATGCACTAATCACCTATGGCCATCATGGCCATTTCCAAAAAATTCCATACATTTGGTATTTATTTTCAGCTATAACTATTACTTTGGCAGTGGTGCAGTGCTTATCTTCTAGGCTCAGCCCAATACTTCAAGTTTATTGCTTTATATAGCCAGTGTAAAGTAAAATAACATTGTGTTGTTACAAGATCCAGATGTAAATATCTCACTGCTTATGAATTAATATACTGGCCCAGATTCATGAAAATGAGATAAAAACTAAACAAAGATGAAGCTTTTGTTTATAATAGTCAACCATACAGCCTTTATTTTTGACAGAATGAAAAATAAAACCAAAGCTCAACATTTACTGCAGTTGTCATAAAACCACCCCAGTGTATTCCACAAATTCCACCGAATGCTAAAAAAAAAAAAAAATACCCTTGATAAGCTATTTTGTATAAACAAGAGTGATACTTGTAATTTTAGTTCATATTTTCTGTTTCATGTGTTTTGCCATATTTTGTTCAGTCCCATTCAAATTTTCCTTACAGAGGTTTTTCAGATGTGTTAATTGTAAAAAATATTTTTTAACAATGAGTTCAAATTCCAAAACCGAAATGAACAACCTTGTTATTGAGACATGGTATCTGATGAGACGTCATAATACCTCTGAAACATCATATGAAGTGTTTTGTCAGTTCCATTCCAGTATTTCAATCCTGCCCTGAGGATAGTATTTTTTTTTTGGTATTCCAATTATTGATGTCAGTCTTCATAACTAAGCTATCTCTCATTTTTCAAACATGGGCATCATTATAAATAAATAACCGGAATTCCTTCAAGCCAAAAAGAAATTGCAGTGAATATAAAATGGATAACAATAGTGTCTGTGATTTTGGGCTCAGTTGAGTTATGACTGGATCTGATTTGGAGGAGAAGACATTGGGGTTGATTTACTAATTAAAAAAAGACCTTAGAAAAGTGAACACATACTCTGAAAAGTGAATGTTCACTTTTAGAGTAATAAATAAGGTAAAGCTCTAGTTACTTTAACCACTTCTCCACCGGGCCTACTCTGGCACTTCTCTCCTTCATGTAAAAATCATAATTTTTTGGCTAGAAAATTAATCAGAACCCCCAAACATTATATATATATTTTTTTTAGCAGACACCCTAGGGAATAAAATGGCGGTCATTGCAACTTTTTATCTTGCACGGTATTTGTGCAATAATTTTTCAAACGCCTTTTTTTGGGAAAAAAAAAACGGTTTCACAAATTAAAAAATAACAAAACAGTAAAGTTAGCCCATTTTTTTGTATAATGTGAAAGATGCTGTGAAAGATGCTGTTACGCCGAGTAAATAGATACCTAACATGTCACGCTATGTCACATGTCACGCTTTAAAATTGCGCACACTCATGGAATGGCGCCAAACTTCGGTACTTAAAAATCTACATAGGCAACGCTTTAATTTTTTTTACAGGTTACCATTTTCACATTACAGAGGAGGTCTAGTGCTAGAATTATTGCTCGGACTCTACCGCTTGGGGCAATACCTCACATGTGAGGTTTGAATGGCGTTTACATATGTGGGCGGGACTTACATGCATGTTCGCTTCTAAACGCGAGCTACCGGGGACAGGGGCGTTTTACTTTTTTTTTTCATTTTATTTTTTATTTTAAATAATTTTTTTTATTTTGACACTTTTTTTTACATTTCTTTTTTTTTTATCACTTTTATTCCTATTACAAGGAATCTCTCCTCCAGGCTGGAAAGCATGAGATCGGTGAAAACAAATTCACCGATCTCATTCTGACAGCCGCAATTGCGGCTTTTTTTACATCCGGGTACCGGGCGTGACGTCACAACGTCGCGCCTGGGCCTCCTGACAGTCATAGAGATGACCATCTGGTCACCGGAAATCTCTATGATCCTCATGCAATGCCGGCTGATTAGTTCTCCGGGCCCCTGATGGCACGGGATAGCCCAGAGAAGCACCGGATGGCGGCGGGAGGGGGGGTATGTCCACTCCCGCCACCTATAAGAACGATCAAGCGGTGGAACTACCACTATGATCATTCTTATGGTGCGCAGAATCGCCGGCATGACAGAATGATATCTGAATGATGCCTGTAGCTGCAGGCATCATTCAGATATCCCCCCTCAAAGTTAAGGACGTCATATGACGTCCTTGGTGGAGAAGTGGTTAAATACCAGGAACTTTGTTTGCAAGTGATTTGATAATCAAATTGAACACAACTTCACTTTATTCACTAAGCTAGGAGGACAATTGTTTTCCAGCAAGGCAGCACAGTGGTTAGTGTTAGCACTTCAGCCTGGCAGCACTGGGGTTGTTAGTTTGAATTCCAACCATGACACTACCTGCCTGGAGTTTGCATGTTCTCCCTGTGCCTGCCTGGGTTTTCTTCTACATTCCAAAGACATGCTGGTAGGTTACTTGACTCCTGCCTAAATTGGCCCTAGTATGTATGAAAGTGATTTAGGAACCTTAGATTGTATGCATTTTAAGGGCAGGGACTAATGTGAATGCACAATATACAGTATATGTAAAGCACTGCATAAATTGTAAGCACTATATAAGTACCCATAATAAATAAGTGAAAATTCACAGTGTTATTTCTTATGTAAATAAACCAATATTAAATATGCAGCATGTATCAACCATTATTCTATGTATGATTACCTTTAAATATATACAGTATAGAAGGACTGCTACATACTGCAGTCAAAAATCAAGAACTGCTGGCTTTAGATTGACTTCATTAAGTTTCCATAAGGAGTGGGCATGGGGAAGGTGTAATGTAAACTGTTTCATTGTAGTATACAACATGCATTGTAGTATACAACACAGTTAAGTACTATCCCTGATGCTTTTTTTTTTATTTTGGGGCAGAGGGGCCTGTGGAATCTGAAGGAGACAGCAAAGTCACAGAGGTGAGAGTGGTCATGAAACATTTTGTTAGTGATTTAAAAAACTGATATCTAGATTCAGTACCTTATGTGTTTTAAACAGAGTTATCATTCTTGTTGAAACGTACTCCTTACCTGAGTATTCCTAAAATTTTCATAAGGAACCAAAATATTCATGTCTTCCCATCTGTGGTTTAGTTGTGAGAAATGATGTCCCATAGGTGTGCAGTAATTTATTTTCCGTAGGTTCTTTTATGGTAGAGTCATTATTTTTGTAGCTTCTGTCCTGTCTCACCAATGTCTCGCCAGTCATTGGTTGCACTTGTTGTTTGAATGAGGTATGTTGGCAGGTGCAATTAACCTGTCTGGCACTAGATGGCTCTGTTACCAAATATGGTATGGAGAAGGGGAGATTGTAAATGAAGTTCCCTTTTAGAAAAGTTGCTCCTTAGTGATGTCATCGATGTAGTCAGTGCCCATATAAACGCCAGTTAGGAGGTACTTAGTGTCATGGGAGCCAAACACCAGACAGCTGTCAGAATGTAGTAAGCTACTGTCCTAAAGGGTACTTTGCGGACAAGGTGGTACAGAACTCAGTAAGAACAGCCATAATTGCCCTGTCTCCCCTGTCCTTCTTCTGCAAGTCCAGTAGTGAGGTGCATAAGGAGGACTTAGAGTCCAGGCCAGAGGCCTCTAATGTAAGTGTAGCGGGCATTTACTTTTTAGGGGTGTTATGTGCCTAAATTTATGGGTTGGTCTGAGCTGTAAGCCAGGCTTGGATCATTTTGATTGCTAGGTATTTGCTTCTGCCTATGTGATGCTGCCTGGTGTATGGTTCCCTGTGGCCTGTGGGTGGCGCTGCCATATCAGGTCAGGGTTGAGCCAGGGGTGGCATTGCTGGCCTTAGGGTGTCCTCTCTCGGCAGCGGTACAGTGGGCGTAGTCGGCCTGCTGTGCATGCCGGGAGAGGGTACATAAGGGGCAGGCGCCATCTTTAATTGGAGTTGGAGGTTGGAGTGAAGTGGAGTGAAGGAGCTGGAGGGGTGTGCCCCTCGGGGGGTGCGGTGACTGGCCGAGAAGTCTTGGGCACCTTTGGCCCGAGGCTGCAACGTTCCAGGTAGGCCCAGTACCTTTAACTGGGTCTACAATTTGCCCATTGGAGTCCCAGGGTGCCCGGGCGAGGGTACCCGCTCTGACCATGAGGAAGCCAGGGGAGGATCAGTCCTACTAAGGAGATGAGTAATGGAAGATTGCTGTCTCAGGAGAGGCCTGGTGACCTGTCAGAGGGAAGGATTCCATGTTTGGGAGGACTAACCGGTAGAGTGCCCATTGGCATTATCCTGTTCTTAAAAGTCTACAGAGGTTAGAGGATTTCCTGTGCCTGTCCCTGGAGGGGATAGGGTGACAGAACAGTTCAAGCTCCACACCGGCTGCTAGGACTGTGAGAGAGAGGATTATCCGGGTGAGCTAAACCCACTCGGGATCGAGTGGCAAAAAGGTTACTGGTTGTGCCTGGATCTAATCCCTCACACTATTCCTTCTTTCATCTATCTGTCTCTATCTACTACGTAGCAAAATAGAAAATAAACTCTCTGTTTAAGTTAAAGTGTTTCTGGACATTGTTTCTTTGGGGAAGAAATAGAGACTTGACCCCATACTCTGGGGAAGAGATCCAGTGGAGGAAGGTAACTCGCTGCAGGACCCAAAATTGTGAACATCGCCTAACCTCTTCAAACAGGAGGGTACGGGCATATAGCACGGTGTGCCTTGACTTGCAAGCGAGCCAGGCGAGAAAAAGGTTTGTGTGCTACATAAGTAAGGGTGAAAGCCTAGGAATGAGAGGCCATCTGGGAGCGTTCCTGGCTGGGCAGAGCTATGGAAGGGACATTGGGAGGGATATTATCATAGTTCACTTGCCATTATCCATGCTATGCTGTAATGGAATGTATTAGAAAAAAACGCAGCAAAAATACAGCCATATAGGCGTCAGAGTGCAACGAGGGGGGCGGGGGGGGGGGAGTTGGGACTTTAAATGAGGCTCTTGGTGACAAATTGATAGAGTGGTGGGTGGTAAAGCATTTATTAGTACAAGGATGCATGTTAGAATACATTGATTACATATACATAAAACGCACATTCAATGGTGCCAATTCCTGAAACGGTAATTTCAAGTAGTAACGCATTACAGACTTAGAATACATTACATAAAACGCACATTCAATAGTACCAATTCCTGAAACTGTAATTTCAGGTAGTATCGCATTACAGACATCAATCACATTGTAGGTTAAGAGGGTTCCACCATTATTCATAATATGGTATGCATGATTAGCAATTATGATCTGCACGATCTGGGGTCTTTTTGGTCCCTGTAAAATGATAAGTGATGGGCACATAACCAGGGAAGCGTGTAATGTATACACGGCAGGTAATAGCTCTACGCGTTTCACGGCTTTAAGCCGCTCATCAGGAGCATGTATATGGAGGATCTGCAATAAGAAAAATAATGAATGGTAAAAAGTCTTAGTAGACTAGTCTATTTACAAGAGAATATAAATGACAATATAGCCATTCCTGAAACAGAGAGGGGTCACTAAAGCCCCGTACACACGGTCGGACTTTTGCCCAACAAACTTTGTTTTAAGCAAGTTGGACCAACAATCCGACCATATGTACGCTCCATCGGACAAACTATTTTTCGTTTGGTTTTGTTTTCATCGGACAAAAGTTGGGTCTGCAAACGGACAAACTTTTGCCCAACAAAAGTCCGATGGAGCAAAGTCCTACCGTGTGTACAGAAAACCATAGGACTTTTGTCCGATGGACAAAACAACTAATGTTAAAATCAACCAACAATAGCAGAAGTTGACCAAAGGGTGGCGGTAAAGAGCAGAAAAGAGCAGAAAAACCATGTGATGTTGCAAAAAGTTTTGGGAAAGTTTGCAGAAAAGTCCTGTGGTGTGTATGCTATGGGTGTGCCCGGCCAACTCCGTTCGGACAAAAATCCACGGAAAAGTCCGATGGAAGTCCGACCGTGTGTACGAGGCTTTACAATTGTATGTGCACTTGGGGGTACACTAGCGGGGACCGTGAGCCGAGGGTAACAGGACCGGGAGCTGAGAGGACATGACCAGCGTCGGCGCCCCCCACAGGCAGCGCCCCAGCAGGATCCGGACGCACCAAGCACTCCTATGTGAACAATGCAAAATAAACTGTGTATAATTGGGGCAATGATAGAAATGAAACTATGTGAGGCGATAATGTGTAGACATGTGCACTGCCAAAAAATTCGTTAGTTTTCGTTTTCGTTTCATTCGTTTTTGTTTTTTTTCGTTTTTCGGGTCATTCGTTATGATCGCAATTCGTAAATTCGTAAATTTGTACATTCGTAAATTTATACATTCGTAAATTTGTACATTCGTAAATTTGTACATTCGTAAATTTATACATTAGTAAATTTGTACATTCGTAAATTTGTACATTCGTAAATTCGTACATTCGTAAATTTATACATTCGTAAATTTATACATTCGTAATTTCGGAAATTTGGAAATTCGATATTTTCGAAAACCCGAAAATTTTAAAATCTGAAAAAATAACTATTAAATTATAGTTGTAATTTCCTTTCAAATTTGGCTGTTAGCGAACGTAACGAATACAAATTTATCTGAAGTTACGCATAACCTGAAATAACAAATGCCGCATCTAAACAAATGGAACGGAACAAATTAATAATAATAATAATAAAACGTTTTTATTATTATTATTGTTATTTATTATTATTATTAATTCATTACGTTCCATTCGTTTAGATACGGCATTCATTATGTCGGAAAACAATTCGTAACTTCGTTAAGTTCACTAACAGCCAAATTTGAAAGGAAATTACAATACCTATAATTGAATAGTTAGTAATAGTTAAGTTATTAGTTAATTATTATTTCAGATTTCCGAATTTACTAATTTACGATTGTACGAATGTACAAATTTACGAATGTACGAATATTCGGAAATTCGTAAATTCAAATGTACGAATTTCCGGATAGTTGTACATTCGTAAATTCGTGCATTGGTAAATTCGTATATTCGTAAATTCGTACATTCGTAAATTTGAATTTACGAATATTCGTTAAAATTCGTTAAAAGAGTTTTCGTTAATTCGGATATTTCCGAATTAACTAATTTGTCGAAATTCGTTAAAAAACGAATTCGGAACGAAACGAATTGCACATGTCTAATAATGTGAGTGCCTGTGAAAGGGGTGTGAAGGTGCTGGACGAGGGTGCAGGTGGAAGACCACAAAACAAGGTCGACACCAAGACACCCATTACCTGGAAAGAGGGAAGTGAGGAAGATGAAAGAATGGGAGGGGGGGGAAACAAGGGGGAAAAAAGGAAAAGGAAAGTAGGAGAAAAAGGGGAAGGAAGGGGAGTGTGTGGAAGGGTGTAGTGATACCTGGTGCTTGGGAAGCAAAGAAATCCAGTCCAAACCAAGAGACATGAGGTAGGTGTGAGAGAGAGCCAGAAACATCCAGACCCCACCATGGCAGCCGCCCATATGAGCACGCCGACGCCCACCAGCCCCCAACACCACACTGGCTGGCAACTATGGGGAGGGGGCGGGGCCGCTGACAACCAGGCGATGATTCATCCGACAGGCAGCACTACCCCACCCCCACCCCTAGCACGTGGAGATGTACAAAAAACACCGGTATAGCAGCGTCAGAGGGATGCCGCATGTCCGGCGCATGTGTGTGATGTCAATGCGCAGTGACGGCGCACCCAACCCCCCGGGAAAGGGGGGGGGGAAACACCTGCAGTGTGCATTGCAGCTCCCGACCATGCAAAACAGGGCAATTCATTGTGTCCCCCATGTGGCCAAGGCACAGTGTTACAAGATGTACTAGTATAAAGAAAAAGGCTGATAATTGGATAAATGAATAACCAAGGTAAAATATGGTAAAAAAAGTAAAAAGGGTAAATTATGTATAAGAGGTAAAAAGGTAAACAACTTATCCAGGCAAAGCTAAAATAGATCAAAATTACTAGCGCAGACAATTGATTGAAGAGGTAAAACCATGGATGTCACCAAGAGCTTCCATCCCTGATTCATTGTAGCAAAATGGGGGGGGGGGGTTGGGACTTAAATGAGGCCATTTAATGGAATGTATGGTGTCCTGGGACTTTCATATTGACAAGGTCACTTATACCCTATATTTATTCAATTCCACATATTTTAGAATTTCCCATCAACCGTGACACTTTGGATTCACTCTCTGTGCGGAATTGTGGTCGCATGCCTGGCTTCCCCTATTGGATCCCTTCCTCAGCTCCCGGGCGAGACATAGTTAACTGGTCTCTGTCACACGCTACCACATGTCTCAGCTCAGATGTGAGTAATCTTTGGCCTGGCCAGGATGTAATTAATTATTTAGTTCCATTTAATTTGTCATGTTTTGATACAACAGACTATGATGGTTATCCATTATTCTCTTCCCTCTTTAGAACATGGATGCATGGCCCCTGATGAGTGGATGCAGTCCACAAAACGCGTTGGGCCTACCCTGATGCATCCAGTGTACATCTAAATGGTTTTAATTATTAATCTTTTTAATTGTTTACATTTTTACTCTATATTCAATATGCATACTGTTCACTATCATGTGCCATGCGTTTTTCAATCATTTTTGATGCAAGTCTATCTACTGTATCATGTATGTTATGCTGTATTTTGTTATGCTAACTTTTGGTTTAGCAATAAACACTCAGATGTTTTCTACTTATACGATCTAGTTGGTCTGTACAAACACACCTCATTCAAAGTCCCAAACCTTCCCCCCCTTTATTTTAAAATATGAGTTAGTGAGGGCTTAAATTTTAATTTATTGATATATCCAAATTGATTATAAGATATATTAACAAACTACCGATGCAGGATAATTTTTTCATCCAATGACACCACCAATGCAGGGTCGTTTTTTCCATCCAGTGACACCACCAATGCAGGGTAATTTTTTTCCATACAGTGACACCACCGTAGCAGGGTAATTTTTTCCATCCAATGACACCACCGATGCAGGGTAATTCTTTTTAAAATAGCAGCGCTTTACCGCCGACGCACCTCCCGCCCCAGTGTGAAAGGGGCATTAGTGAGGGCTTAAATTGTATTTTATTAATATATCCAAATTGATTTCAAGGTATATTAAAAAAGATATATTGATAAAATTGTTGTATAGGCTGAATACTATAAATTAGAGAGTGGTGGTGTCATTGGATGGAAAAAAATTACCCTGCATCGGTGGTATCATTGGATGGAAAAAATGACCCTGCCTCGGTGGTGTCACTGGATGGAAAAAAATGACCCTGCATCAGTGGTGTCATTGGATGGAAAAAATTACCCTGCATCGGTGGTTTGTTAATATACCTTATAATCAATTTGGATATATCAATAAAATACAATTTAAGCCCTCACTAGCTCATATTTTAAAATATGTTTAATATAAAATCAATATATTGAAAATATATATATATATAACTAAAAAATGTGCTCTGAACTGGATTAGAACCCACTACCTTCTTCAATATACACCAGTTACTCTAACTACTATGCTATCACTTAATGGCCATTAATATTTGCTTTTTATATCTGATATGAGGTTAACTCTATGTGAAACTGTATTAGTCCAAACAAGTAATTGCTATGATCGATCCGTTATGACCAGTCTCCTGAAATTGGAAACTGCCCCCGTGGAAACTGAAGATGACACCCTAATGATCCCATCTGATCACCCTAATATATACACATTTTTCTTTTCTTTTAAATCTCTACTCTCTAATTTATAGTAGCCAGCATATACTACAACTTTGTGTGCTCAATATATCAGTGTGTCTTTGTTAATATACCTTGAAATCAATTTGGATACATTGATAAAATACAATTTAAGCCCTCACTATCTCATATTTTAAAATATATAATATTTAATATAAAAGCAATATATAAAAAATATGTATATATAACTTTTAAAAAAAGGGGCTCTACCCTGGATTTGAACCCAGAACCCATTAGAGTCTGTTACTCTAACCACTAAGCTATTGCCCAATTTATACCAATGGGCTGGTTTTTATGTTTGATATGAGGTTCATTATTTGCAACAATTAGTCCAGACAAGTAATTGCTATGATCAATCCTTCATCACCATAGACACACATTGTCCTGCTGCCTTCTAGCCATTCACAATTTCCTCATGTAGGGGCAATAGTGCAATGTTTCCTACAAGTTGGGGTGCAGAGCTGTGCTGGCCATTGTGTTCTGTTATCTATGGAAGCTGTGTCCCCCCCACTCACACACACAATACACACGTTTTCAGCATGACTCTTTATGTTGGAGCAGATGACAGAGAAGAAGGATAAGACAGCAAACCGAGGAACTATTAATACAGTAGAGGAACCAGAGAGCCCAGCACTGCCTGCTTCCCCATACTGTGTGCTGTAACCAAGATAGATTTACATATCCATATACAGAGCAGAAGACATGCATGTCTGCAGAATGATGGTAAATTATTGCTCATTGGTCCTAAAATCTTCCTAATAGAGACTACTATATTTATAAACTCAGAATTCTGACTTTGAATCTCAGAATTCTGAATTTGAAACTCAGAATTCTGACTTTTAACCATTTAAGCCCCGGACCATTTTGTTGTTAAAAGGACCAGGCCACTTTTTGCGGTTCGGCACTGCGTCGCTTTAACTGACAATTGCACGGTCGTGCGACTTGGCTCCCAAACAATATTGACGTCCTTTTTTCCCCACAAATAGAGCTTTCTTTTGGTGGTATTTGATCACCTTTGCGTTTTTTATTTTTTGCGCTATAAACAAAAATAGAGTAAAATATTTTTTACTTTTTGCTATAATAAATATCCCCCAAAAATATATAAAAAAAAAAATTTTTCCACAGTTTAGGACGGTATGTATTCTTCTACATATTTTTGGTAAAAAAATCGCAATAAGCGTTTATTGATTGGTTTGCGCAAAAGTTATAGCGTCTACAAAATAGGGGGTCGTTTTATGGCATTTTTATTAATATTTTTTTTTACTAGTAATGGCGGCGATCAGCGAGTCTTTTCGTGACTGCGACATTATGGCGGACACATCGGACACATTTTTGGGACCATTGTCATTTTTACAGCGATCAGTGCTAGAAAAATGCACTGATTACTGTGAAAATGACACTGGCAGTGAAGGGGTTAACCAGAAGGTGGCGCTGTAGGGGTTAAGTGTTTCCTAGTGAGTGTTTCTTACTGTAGGGGGGGTGGACTGTGTGTCACATGACACTGATCACCGCTCCGATCACGCGGAGCGGAGATCAGTGTCATTGTCACTTGGCAGAGCGGGGAGATGCTTGTTTACATAAGCATCTCCCCGCTCTATCTCTCCGTGAGACGATCACGGGTGTCCCCGCAGTGATCGAGTCCGCAGGACCCACAGTCGGGCTCACGGAAAAAGCGACAGAGTCGCGCGCACGCCGCCGGCGGCGCACGCGCGACCACACAGCGGCATCTTAAAGAGGACGTACCTGTACGTGCTTGTGCCTGTCCGTGCCATTCTGCCGACGTATATATACAGGAGGCGGTCCTTAAGCGGTTAACCACCTCCCTACTGTGCACGAAAACCCCCTTCCTGCCCAAGCCATTTTTCAGCTTTCAGCGCTGTCACACTTTGAATGACAATTGCGCGGTCGTGCGACGTGGCTCCCAAACAAAATTTGTGTCCTTTTTTTCCCACAAATAGAGCTTTCTTTTGGTGGTATTTGATCACCTCTGCGGTTTTTATTTTTTGCGCTATAAACAAAAGAAGAGCGTCCAGTTTGGAAAAAAAACACTATTTTTTACTTTTTGCTATAATAAATACCCATTTTTTTTTTTAAATAAAATTTTCCTCAGTTTAGGCCGATACGTATTCTTCTACATATTTTTGGTAAAAAAAAAAAAATCCCAATAAGCGCGTATTGATTGGTTTGCGCAAAAGTTATAGCGTGTACAAAATAGGGGATAGATTTATAGCATTTTTATTTTTTTATTAGTAATGGCGGCGGTCTGCGATTTTTTATTGTGACTGCGATATTGCGGCGGACACATCGGACACTTTTGACACATTTTTGGGACCATTCACGTTTATACAGCGATCCCTGCTATAAAAATGCATTGATTACTGTATAAATGTGATTGGCAGGGAAGGGGTTAACCACTAGGGGGCGGGAAGGGGTTAAATATGTTCCCTCAATGTGTTCTTACTGTGGGGGGAGGGGACTGACTGGGGGAGGTGACTGATGGTTGTGCCTATGTACAAGGGACACATCATCAGCCTCCTCTCCCTCACAGGACGTGGATCTCTGTGTTTACACACAGAGACCCACTTTCCTGCTCGTTTCCCGGGCAATCGCGGGTGCCCGGCGCTAATCGCGGCCGCCGGGCACGCGCACCGGGGCCTTGTGAACACGGCGGGCGCCTTCTAGCTCGTTTTAAAGGGAGGACGTCATATGACGTCCTCCCAGAACGAGAGTATCCTCCGCCCGCCGTCAATTGACAGTGGGCGGTGGACAAGTGGTTAATCTCAGAATTCTGACTTTGAATCTCAGAATTCTGACTTTGAATCTCAGAATACTGACTTTGAATCTCAGAATGCTGACTTTGAATCTTAGAATGCTGACTTTGAATCTCAGAATTCTGACTTTGAAACTTAGAATTCTGACTTTGAAACTCAGAATTCTGACTTTCAAACTCAGAATTCTGACTTTCAAACTCATAATTCTGACTTTCAAACTCAGAATTCTGACTTTTAATCTCAGAATTCTGACTTTCAAACTCAGAATTCTGACTTTCAAACTCAGAATTCTGTATTTTTGTTTTATCATGGCCCCAGGGCTCTTCCATACTTCAGGTCTTCCATAAATAGGTTAGCATATTGTGGTGCCATTTATTCCCCATAGCAGTACCTATACAATGAAGATAAATGTCATTACTGAAAGTCAAAAACATAAGGGAGATGACAGCTGAAAAAAAATCATATAGCATTTTAGACTTGTAAAACTGATAATGTTGTTATACTATAATAGTTTATTGTGTTCTTCCAGCTTTGCCTAAATGTTTTATGCTATGCAAAGTTGCCTTGGGAGGTTCATCAGGGGGTGGTCAACTATGGCTGGACCTGAGATAGATCACTGCTCAAAATCAGTAGGCTCCTTTACGCTTTTATTACTAGATGGTGTTGCCTTACAACTCATCAAATGCTCTAACAGTTAAAAATGTCCCTCTTGTTCTTCACTGCACACAATTGATATATTTACGTATAGCCGGAATTAAGATTACATAATCTGTCCTCATTAGGGATGAGCTGAACACCCCCCCCCCCCCCCGTTCGGTTCGCACCAGAGCCTGCGAACAGACCTAAAGTTTGCGCAAACTTTAGAACCCTATTAAATACAATGGACTCGAACGTTCAAAATCAAAAGCTCTAATTATCAAGGCTAATATGCAAGTTATTGTCCTAAAAAGGGTTTGGGGACCCGGATCCTGCCCCAGAGGACATGTATCAATGCAAAAAAAAGTTTTAAAAACTGCAGTTTTTTGGGGAGCAGTGATTTTATTAATGCTTACAGTGAAACAATAAAAGTGAAATATTCCTTTAAATTTTGTACCTGGGGGGGGGGGGGGGGGGTGTATAGTATGCCTGTAAAGCAGCGCTTGTTTCCCGTGCTCAGAACTGTCCCTGCACAAAGAGTCATTTCTGAAGGAAAATAAGTCATTTAAAAGCACTCGCGGCTATAATGAATTGTCGGCTCCCGGCAATACAGAGAAAAGTAATTGATTTAAAAAAAAAATACGTGGGGGTCCCCCCAAATTCCATTACCAGGCCCTTCAGGTCTGGTATGGATATTAAGGGAAACCCTGCTTCAAATAAAAAATAATAATTACGTGGGGTTCCCCCCAAATATCCATACCATCATAGCGGTAAGCCGGTGACCCCGTCCCCTCGTACGTCAGACCCCGCCTACGTCATTGGCTGAGCAGACCTGATGGAGAACTTCCTCCGCAGTGTTATAAATTAATAGACCCGCCCCATCTCACGTTCCCCATCAGATCCGCTCAGCAAATGACGTAGGGGGTGGGGTCACCTTCACTGGGTGTAAGGCTGAGCGGACCTGATGGGGAACGTGAGAAGGGCGGGGTCTATTCCTGGGGCAGGACCCGGGTCCCCAAACACTTTTTATGACAATAACTTACATATAAGCCTTTCAAATTAGCACTTTAGATTTCTCCCATAGACTTTTACAGGGTGTTCCGCGGCTTTTCGAATTTTCCGCGAACACCCCAAATTGTTCGCTGTTCGGCGAGCGGGCGAACAGGCAATGTTCGAGTCGAGCATGAGTTTGACTCAAACTCGAAGCTCATCCCTAGTCCTCATGTGTGGCATGTCCTGAGTACCCTTTACTGTATGTTAGTCCATTGTCCTGCTATTTGGGTGCCCTGTGTCATTATGCTCCCGCTGTCATCAGACAGGTTGTTTGAAGACTTACTGCCTAAACTGTGGCTGTTTGGGCTCCTTGTGTTTTTCTGACTGCATTGCTCATCTCAGCTGTTTAGTGCTCAGTAGGGATGAGCTTCGAGTTCGAGTCAAACTCATGCTCGACTCGAACATCGGCTGTTCGACCGTTCGTCGAATTTCAAACATTATGGGCCGTTCGCGCCAAATTCGAGTGGCGCGTCACGGCCCATAATTCACTGCGGCATCGCAGTGCATTGCTGGCTTTTGATTGGCCAAGCATGCACTATGACCCGCATGCTTTGGCCAATCACAGCGCGCAAAAAAACAGAGAGCCATAATTGGCCGAGGCCAGGGTGGCTTTGGCCAATTATGTCTCAGGGGGTTTAGTACACAGCCCACACTATATAAGGCCGCCTCCGTGTAGTGTGTTGCAGTGGTTAAAGAGAGAGGTTAAAGAGAGAGAGAGAGAGACAGTGTCATTTATTTTGAGTTAGATAGAGCGGGCAGGTGAGTCAGTTAGCTGCAGTTACAGTGTGTAGAGGATATATATGCATCCTAGGTGTTGTATATATATTTACACACTGTATTCAGTTTAGCTAGATCCGTTCCTGTTATTCTCTATACTGACAGGCAGGCAGGTGATTGTGCTAGCTGCAGTATTTTCACTTAGTGTACTGTGTCCACCTAAAGGTACCTCAATACAATTAGTGGTGTTCTCATACTAAAACCACAGGCAGGGAGCTGCATTAATTTCATTTAGTGTACTTCTGTCCTTTGCACAGTGTGCACCTAAAGGTACCTTAATACAATTAGTGGTGTTCTCATACTAAAACCACAGGCAGGGAGCTGCATTAATTTCATTTAGTGTACTGTGTCCTTTGCACAGCGTTCACCTAAAGGTACCTCAATACAATTAGTGGTGTTCTCATACTAAAACCACAGGCAGGGAGCTGCATTAATTTAATTTAGTGTACTTCTGTCCTTTGCACAGTGTGCACATGAAGGTACCTGAATACAATTGGTGGTGTTCTCAAACTAATACCACAGGCAGGTAGCTGCAAGTATTTTCAGTTAGTGTACTGTGTCCTCTGCACAGTGTGCACCCAAAACTAACTGAAGACAATTGCTGCTTTTCTCATACTGATACCACAGCAGGCAGTTGATTGTGCTAGCTACAGTATAATCACTATAGATCTATATATAAACATCCCACCTTTGTGCAACTATATCTCACTGAAGGCCATTAGTATGTCTGGAAGGCAAACAAGGAGTGGCAGACAGTCACGAGCCAATAAAAGAGGGCAGGCAGGCTCTGTGTCTAGATTCAACAGTGCTGGTCGTGGTGCACGGTGCATACTCATCAGCATGTGGCCGTGGGACACGCTTGTCCTTCTTTTCGGCAGCTGGCCATGTTGAGCCACAACATGCCGAAGACTTCGTAGAGTGGATAACCAAGCCGTCCTCATCCTCCTCATCCTCTCTCACCCAGGCTTAGGGTAGTTTGTTTGGCAAAGCAGCTGCCAAAGCGGCCTCTTCCCTCGGCTCAATGGCATCAGTCAGTCCTTCCCTAGCCCCACCATGTCCTCCTGAGGAGTCCCCCGAACTGTTTGAACACAGTGTTGGGTACATGCTCCAGGAGGATGCCCAGCATTTTGAAGGCTCCGATGATGGTACCCAGCTAGAGGAAGGCAGTAACGTGAGCCCAGGGAGAGGGGGTGCCCAACAAGGACAGCAATCTGGCAGTCATGCACCCCCAGCTGCAGCATACTGCCAGATTTGCTCCAGTGATGAGGAGGGAGGGGATGATGTTGTTACTGACTCCACGTGGGTGCCTGATAGGAGAGAGGAGGAGGAGGAGGCACATAACCAACGAGGCAGGATGCCCTTCAGGGGCCAGCTTAAGGGCAGCCAACCGACTGCATCACACCGCAGTGTTCCGCATGTTCAGGGCGCTGCTGTCTCTGCACGTTATTCCAAAAGTTCTTTGGCGTGGGCCTTTTTTGAGATGTGTGCAGCAGATTGCACCATTGCTATTTGCAACATATGTCTGAAGCGTATCTCGCGTGGCCAAAACATGAGCCGCTTGGGCACCACATGCTTGACCAGACATATGTCGACCTGCCATGCAGTCTGTTGGCAAGCATACAAAAAAGACCCACACCAAAGAGCAAAGCGGACCTCTCCTTGCTCCTCATCAGCTGGGATCTCCAACCCCACTATACCTTCAGTCCTCTCTGAAACCTGCACTGAGAGGAATGAAGGTGTAGAATTAGGTGTGTCACAGCCAAGTACTTGCGGGCAATCTGCTATCGGTACATCAACGTCAGCATGTACCAGGCAAATTTCCCTGCGCCAGCTGCTGCACCCATGAAAGAAGTTCACTCCCAGCCATCCACATGCCCAGCGGTTGGTAGACTCTGCCCCCTTCCGTGAGTTTGTGGAATGTGTGGTTCCTCAGTGGCAGGTTCCCAAACGCCACTTTTTCTCACGGAAGGCGATTCCGGCTCTCTACAGGCATGTGGAAGGCAATGTCTTGGCCTCGCTGGACAGGGCGGTTAGTGGTAAGGTGCATATTACCGCTGACTCATGGTCCAGCAGGCATGGACAGGGACGTTACCTATCTTTCACTGCGCATTGGGTGACTCTGCTGGCAGCTAGGAAGGATGCAGGACAAGGTGCAGTAGTGTTGGAGGTTGTTCCACCTCCAAAATGCTACTACTGGTGATTCTGACACACCTCCTCCACCCCCTCCTCTTCTTCTTCCTCCATGGCCTCTTCCTGTGCTTTGTCCTAGGAACCAGCGGTGCCCCATAGACGTTCAAGGGGCTACGCAAGTACGCAGGCAAAAAGATGCCATGCGGTGCTTGAGCTGGTGTGCTTGGGGGACAGGAGCCACACTGGGGCAGAGATTCTGTCAGCTCTGCAGGGGCAGGCTCAGAGGTGGTTGACGCCACGCCAGCTTAAGCCAGGAAAGGTGGCTTGCGACAATGGCACCAACCTCCTCTCCACCCTCCGGCAGGGACAACTGACCCATGTGCCCTGTTTTGCTCACGTTCTTAACTTGGTGGTGCGGCAGTTCTTGGGCAGGTACCCGGGCTTACAGGAGGTCCTGAAGCAGGCCAGGAAACTCTGTGTGCATTTCCGCCAGTCATATAATGCCAGTGCTCGGCTGGCTGACCTCCAAAAGGAATACAACCTGCCCAAGAACTGCCTAATCTGTGACATGCCCACCAAATGGAACTCTACGTTGGCCATGCTGCAGCGGCTGCACACGCAGCAGAGGGCCATCAATGAGTATCTGTTGCAATATGGCACCAGGACAGGGTCAGGGGAGCTTGGATTTTTTTCCCAAGCCAGTGGGCCATGATCAGGGATGCATGCACTGTCCTGTCACCATTTTAGGAGGCCACGAGGATGGTGAGCAGTGACAGTGCATGCATCAGTGACACTGTCCCTCTTGTCCACCTGTTGGAGCACACGCTGCGTGGAATAATGGACAGGGCACTTGAGACAGAACAGAGGGAGGAAGAGGAGGACTTCCTTACCTCTCAAGGCCCCCTTTATCCAGACAGTGTTCCTGCTTGCCCGCCTGTCACACAGGAAGAGGACGAGGAGGAGGAGGAGGAGGATTGTGTCAGCATGGAAGTGGAGCCTAGCACTCAGCATCAGCAGCAGTCTTCAAGTGATCAATTACAGTCCCAAGAAACACATGGACTTGTACGTGGCTGGGAGGAGGTGGCTGCGGATCATGTCGTCCTCAGTGACCCAGAGGACTCCGCACCGAATGCCTCAGCAAACCTACGCTGCATGGCCTCCCTGATCCTGCAAAGCCTGCGGAAGGATCCTAATATTCGTGCTATCAAGGAGAGGGATCATTACTGGCTGGCAACCGTCCTTGATCCATGTTACAAGGGTAAGGTTGCGGACCTTATCGTGGCGTCGCAGAGGGAGCAGAGGATGAAACATCTTCGGGAGGCCTTGCAGAAAGGTCTGTGCAACGCATTCCCAGAGACTGGGAGGTTACAAATTCCTGGTCCTGGACAACGTGTTGCTGAGGCTTCGGTCAGTCAAAGAAGGAGCGGTGGAGAAGGTGGCCGTCTGACCGATGCGTTCAGACAATTTTTTAGTCCGAAGCCCCAAGGTATGATCGGTTCCAGCAACCATCGCCAGCGTCTGATTTACATGGTGCAGGAATACCTAGGGGCAAGATCAGACTTGGACACCTTTCCCACCGAAAATCCTCTAGGTTACTGGGTCTTGAGGATGGATCCCTGGCCAGAGCTTGCACAGTATGCGATTGAGCTACTAGCCTCTCCTGCATCCAGCGTTCTTTCGGAACGCATATTCAGTGCTGCTGGAGGCTTTGTAACTGATCACAGGGTGCGCCTGTCCACCGACTCGGTCGATCGACTGACCTTCATAAAAATGAATCAGTCTTGGATCACCACCAGCTACCAAGCACCTGATGCTGATGTAACAGAATAATTTTCTTTGAAATGTCAGATCCCTTCAAGACTGCCTATGCTGATGCAGAGTGACTATCCTGTTATGCTGAGTGACTATCCTCTTCCTCCTCAATGATCATGCTGATAGCATGTAAGAACATTTTTGTTTCTGGGCACCGCCACGAGTGGCTAAGGCCCAATTTTTCAGCCCCTGTTTAACAGGGGCGAGTAACTACAATTTTTAATGCAATACTTTGCAGCAGGGCTCATTGCTGTGCTCCAACTACAGAATCTGTGAGGGGTTGCAGTGTTGTGGCACCAGCACCAGTGCCTAAGGCCCAATTTTCTGCCCCTGTTTAACAGGGGCGTGTAATTAAAATTTTTGATGCAATACTTTGCATCAGGGCTCATTGCTGCGCTCCAACTACAGTATCTGCGAGGGGTTGCAGTGTTGTGGCACCAGCACCAGTGCCTAAGGCCCAATTTTTTAGCCCCTGTTTAACAGGGGCGTGTAATTACAATTTTTAATGCAATACTTTGTAGCAGGGCTCATTCCTGCACTCCAAATACAGTATCTGTGAGGGGTTGCAGTGTTGTGGCACCAGTGCCTAAGGCACAATTTTTATGCCCCCGTTCAACAGGAGCATGTAATTACAATTCTTGATCTAATAATTCAGAGCAGGGCCCATTCCTGCGCCCACCAAGAGTAACTGTGAGGACTTACAGTGTTGTGGCACCAGCACCACCACCAAAGGCCCAATTTTTCAGCCCCTGTTCAACAGGGGCATGTATTTACAATTCTTGATCTAATAGTTCACAGCTGGGCCCCTTCCTGCACCCACCAAGAGTAACTGTGAGGACTTACAGTGTTGTGGCACCAGCACCACCACCAAAGGCCCAATTTTTCCTACCACTGTTCAACAATGGCATGTAATTACAATTCTTGATATAATAGTTCACAGCAGGGTGTTCCAGCGCCCACCAAGAGTAACTGTGAGGGCTTACAGTGTTGTGGCAACACAACACCTAAGGGCCAAATTTCTGCAGAGTATATACAGCAGGCCCCTACTTTCAAACATCCAACTTACAAACGACTCCTACTTGCAAACGGAATGAGACAACAGGAAGTGAGAGGAAATCTATCCCTAGGAAGGGAAATTTTCTCCTGTAAGAGTTAATATGGGAAAAAGGTGTCTTCTCCTCCACTGATGCTTGATCACCAATCCTTGTTTCAATAAAAACCCAAAATTTTCAAAAAACATTTGTCATTGGGACAGAAGGTGAGGTGAAATATTCTGAACAGGTGCACAGACAGCAAAACAAAACCCTTCCCCATGTTTTCCAAAAAGATTTTTGGGCTGGAGCTACACTTTAAAAATGTACCAGTTCAAAATTACAAAAAGATTCTACGTAACAACAAACCTACAGTCCCTGTCTTGTTTGCACCGCCTGTATACTGCTGTTCAGAGTATATAGGGCCTGGGGGCCCCACGCCTTTCCTTTTTTTTATTTGGGTGCGCGTTTCCCCTTAATATCCATACAAGACCCAAAGGGGCTGGTAATGGGCTGGGGGGGGGGTACCCATTCCATTTTTCTTAATGATTTTCATCCATATTGCCGGGACCAGACATTACATTAAAGCCGCAAGCAGTTTTAAATGACTTTTTTTCCTTTAGAAATGTAATTTTGTGCAGGGACAGTTCTAAACACGGGAAACATGTGCCACTTCACAGGCATACTATAGACACCCCCCAGGTACGATATTTAAAGGAATATTTCACTTTTTTTTTTTTCACTTTAAGCATCATTAACCACTTCAGCCCTGGAAGAATTTACCCCCTTCCTGACCAGAGCACTTTTTGCGATGCAGCACTGCGTCGCTTTAACTGACAATTGCACGGTCGTGCGACGTTGAACCTAACCAAAATTGACGTCCTTTTTCCCCCACAAATAGAGCTTTCTTTTGGTGGTATTTGATCACCTCTGCGGTTTTTATTTTTTGTGCTATAAACAAAAGAAGAGCGACATATTTGAAAAAAATGCAATATTTTTTACTTTTTGATTTAATAAATATCACAATTTTTTTTTTTTAAAACAATTTTTTTTCTAAGTTTAGACCGATACGTATTCTACATATTTTTGGTAATTTTTTTTTGCAATAAGCGTATATTGATTGGTTTGCGCAAAAGTTATAGCGTCTACATAATAGGGGATAGATTTATGGCATTTTTATTTATTTTATTTTTTTTACTAGTAATAGCGGCGATCTGCGATTTTTATTGTGACCGTGACATTGCGGCAGACACATCGGACACTATTGGCGCGTTTTTGGGACCATTCACATTTATACAGCGATTAGTGCTATAAAACTGCACTAATTACTGTGTAAATGTGACTGGCAGGGAAAGGGTTAACACTAGGGGGCGATCAAGGGGTTAATATGTTCCCTATTGAGTGATTGTAACTGTAGGGGGAGGGGACTCACAAGGGGAGGAGACCGATCTGTGTTCCTCTGTACTGGGAACACACATCGGTCTCCTCACCTCTGACAGGAGGTGGATCTGTGTGTTTACACACACAGATCCACACTTCTGCCGTGATCGTGGGCAATCGCGGGTGCCCAGCGGACATCGCGACCGCCGGGCACACTCACCGGGTCACGAGCGTTGCCGCGGGTGCGCGCGCGCGCCCCATAGACGGCCGGGAAAAAAGGACGTCATATGACGTCCGCCCGGAGGGAGGGAGGGTTCCTGCCGGCGTCATATGTCTATGACCCGGTAGGAAGTGGTTAAAATCACTGCTCCCGAAAAAACTGCCATTTCTAAAACTTTTTTTTGCATTGATACATGTCCCCTGGGGCAGGACCCAGGTCCCCAAACCCTTTTTAGGACAATAACTTACATATTAGCCTTCATAATTAGCACTTTTGATTTCGAACGTTCGAGTCCCGTAGAGTTTAATAGGGTTCTAAAGGTCGCGCAAACTTTCGGTCCGTTCGCAGGTTCTGGTGCGAACCGAACCAGGGGGTGTTTGGCTCATCCCTAGTGCTCAGTAGACTTTCTGCTTGTATTGTGGCAAATGTCAATAGAACTGCTTGGAGGTAGCGTTTGCTCATACAAGCGTTAGGACCTTTTTGGTGCCTGTTTAAGTCACTGGATGAGCCCAAAACTGGTCATATATTGTTGGATTTTTCCTAGAGATCAACAATATGCAGGGAGATATCTGCCTGTACTCTTACAACTCACAGAAATGCTGGGACACTGACCCTCACTTTTTACCAACAGCAGCTCACAAGTGCTACTTCTTCTGATCCTATCCTCTTCTGCATACAACAGAAAAGATTCAGCCCTGCTCACAGGAAAATATGTCACCAACCTGAAAAGTCTCTGTATGAAACAAATGCCGCTGACTACCTGCCCTTGTGCAGTACAGAAACTACCCAAAAACCTTAAGCAGTGCTCAAAATTGAGAACATTTCCTGTCTCTGGCCACCATACATTGAAAGGCTCATCCTATTTCTTAACATCGAAGGTTGCCAGTTGGCTTGCAAGACAGCACAGGAGATATGCTTGTCTCGATTTGCGCTTCCTGATGCTACTGCTTGGAAAGGCCTGTTTTTTCCCACATGGCAAATGCAAGTGAGTGGAGTTATACATCTATACAATGGCTTTATTAGGGGAACTGGTGGCTTGGAAGGGTTTTCTTTAAAAAATATATGTACAGGGAAGTGGACAAAATAGGGGGTGCACTTTGCTGTTGCTGCCTTAGGTGCTAGAGGATTTTGCCCCACCACTGCTGGTTTCTATTTCTGAAAACATATAGCTCCAAGCAAAAGCCTGAGAAAAAGATCTTAAAAAGAGTGACTAGAAACTGAAGTCGTATTCCAGTCCTTTGCAACAGTTATAATTTCAGTTCAATAGATGAATTGTCCAGATGTCTTTAGTCTAGTTAATCACGTCTCCCTCTAGCCTTGCAAGCCCAGTTTCAGGTAATCTATCAAGGAGTAATTGTAAATCAAGGCCTGAGAAAGTGCAGAATGTCTTTAGTTCATGCTTATTATAAATCTGCAAAGCAGCTTTAGTGATATACTGTATGAAGAAAAAATACATAATGCATGTTGCCTGAATTATATTTTACATTTAGGATTTGGCTTCAAGATAAAATGTGATTTAAGACATGAGTTTTGCTGTTTAAATTAGTTGTCTGCAGCATAACCAAAAAAATGTTTGTCTCTCTGAGTTAACCCTTTATAGAGTTGTTAACTGAAGCAAGAATAACATTACTGAATTTTAGACGGGTAAGAAAGAGAGTCACTTTCACCCAAAGCAGGTATTTTACTTTCCCCTGGATTCTGGGATGTCATTGCACTCACTGGAGTTGAGCAATTAAAGAGAAAGAAAGAATGCTTACTTAGTATATGAAATTAAGCTATAGGGGTTATTTACGAAAGGCAAATCCACTTTGCACTACAAGTGCAAACTACAAGTGCAAAGTGCACTTGAAATTGCACTGAAAGTGCATTTGGAAGTGCAGTCGCTGTAAATCTGAGGGGTAGATCTGAAATGAGGAAAAGCTCTGCTGATTTTATTATCCAATCATGTGCAAGATAAAATGCTGTTTTTTATTTTCCTTGCATGTCCCCCTCAGATCTACAGTGACTGCACTTCCAAGTGCACTTTCAGTGCAATTTCAAGTGCACTTTGTGGATTTGCCTTTAGTAAATAACCCCCTATGTTCACTTAAAAATCCAATCACGTACAAGCAAAAATACCGTATTTAAAGTAAACATTGCATCAACATATTCACTAAGATAAATAAACATTCACTTTAGGTATATTCTCTACTCCAATAAATCAACCTTATTGTGCTAGGACACTTATTATACATTATACTTAATTATACATATATATATTCAATTATACAGTGCGCTTCCATTTCATCATAGGTGCTTAGAAGATGTGCTATACAGTAGTGCACACCTAAAAGAAAAATTTGGGGTCGATGAAAAACAAACATCTATTCTCACCTCTATGTTGCAGCAGTGGTCTTGGTGCTGCAGCTGCCCTACGTGGGCTCTTAGCCCGAGATCTGAGCAATCACATGACTGCTGATCGCTTCATTCTTGGTCAGCTTGGAGCAGAGAGCAGTGATTGTCAGTCAACGATCTTCACTCTGCCTCTCCAGCAATCGCTGGAGCACAAAGCTGGGGAGAGGGCGGGTGCAGCTGGCTTCGGCTATCAGCCGCATGCTGAGAGGTGGAGCCAGCTGTCAATCAGACAGCTGAGTGGTTTTTGACAATATGGTCAGGCTCCTTTTCAGTGCCTGGAGCGGCTCTGCCATGTCAGCTCACAGCGGGCAATAGTCTGCCATAAGCTGACTCTAGGTTAAAGGACAGCAAAATTAAGTACACTTATGTGAAACAGAAGAGAAGTATGGCCAAAAAGCTTTCCAGAAATTATTTTATTTTCACTTGATACATGCCTTTGAACTTGATAGGAAATTGACTACTCCAGGAAGAGTTCATTCCCAATACAAAGGGGAAAAAAACTGCACTTAAAAGTTGAATCTAAAAGGATGAACCAGTCCAAAGCTGCAACAATGTGGGATATAACACAGACAAATAGAAAAGAGAAAAATTGCGCTAGAAAGTCCAAAAATAAAAAATGCTAGAAAGTCTGAAATAATATAAAGTTCCAAAAATGTTCACAGATGGAACAAATGCTTATATCATGATTGATGGTAGTTGTGTTTGAAAACTGATGAAATGCATACTTACCAAAAAGCAAGTTATTAAGACAGGTGGCTATAGCCCAGCCCAGGCCTTTGGTTAGTGGAAGAACACTAACTGATCCAATGATGTTACATTCTCCAGGTGGATGGAAGATGAGCTCCTCACACATTAAGCAATTGGTTAACCCAAAGGAGAAGAAAACATCATAGCGTAATCCTATCTTATTACACAACCCCAATGGGACTAATGCACTTACAATGTTGATGGATTTGTTTTACATCAAATTGCACCCAGTGTAATGTCCCTCACAATTGAAATACCACAGTCCACGTGAAAGACCTCCTTGCCAAACAATTATTAGATACAGACAAAAGTATTTAAAAAAAAACAGGAATGACACCGCAGTGTGCACCACCACCATAAGAGATGTCCCCTTACCGGACTGCAGATATTGAAAGCAAACAATCACTAATAGGTCTCCTCCAATGAATCAGATGAAAGGTAAAACAGATAGGGATAATCACCGCAGTGTACCACCACCGTTAAAGGATGTCTCCTTACCACATGGCTATTTTTGAAGGCAAACAGTAACTGGTAGGTGTCATCTATAGGACCCTGGTTTGGTGCTGCTGGATGGATGGATACAAATCGCTTTGTGTCCGGTCCGTGTACTCCGTGTTAGGCGTGGGACAGTATATTAGCCCTTCTCTGTTGCTACTTCCAACAACGTCTCCTCTGTTAGTCACACCACCTGTCTTAATAACTTGCTTTTTGGTAAGCATGCATTTCATCAGTTTTCAAACACAACTACCATCAATCATGATATAAGGATTTGTTCCATCTGTGAAAATTTTTGGAACTTTATATTATTTCAGACTTTCTAGCATTTTTTTATTTTTGGACTTTCTAGCGCAATTTTACTATTTTCATTCCCAATACAGTCCTTGCACTTTACAGCCTTCTCCTCTTCTGGGAATGTCTAACTACTCTGTCTGCAGGGACAGCTTCTCCAGCCAACCTTTTCTTTACTTACATAACCTTGTATGTGACTGGTGGGAGGAAATAAGGGGAATACTACAGAGTGGGACCTGAGTGCCAGTTCTGAATTTGTTGGGGCTGCTGACATCCAAGATGGCAATGCCCAGCAGCATTCTCAGGCCTTTCGGATGGGAGACTTTTACAGGTCAATGCATAAAAAAAATGACATGCACAAATAATCTTATGGGAAGATTTATGTTTAAATAAGTTGTCTGAAAACAGGGTTTTTTTAATTCACAAAATAGGCCTTCAACCAGTATATGACATATGTGGCATCACTGTAGCCTGAAGATGTCAGTATCCCTCAGTTTAATCCTGTAATTATCCAGCACAATTACTGAATAAAAAAATAAATGTTCCCTATTTAATGAGTAAACTCTTCCAGAGCTTAATATTCATTGGAAAGAAAAACGTTTACGTTTTGTGAAAACATAAATCCTCAAGGAGCATAAATAAAAAAAGATACATTTCTATTATGTATAAGGGCTCATGCACACTGCATCTTGAAGAAGTTCAAAGAAGCAGCTCCTGCAGGCTTTTGAGCTTTTATGAGCTTTCATTTTTTTCTGCCTGGAAACTCCCCTCCATGTTATCCAATGTATCCATGAACACTATGGCTTTTTCAGGAGTTTACATAAATATGCTCTTACAGGCTGAAACCCCCCCCCCCCCCCCCCCCCCCCCACCAAACTTCACATTTTTGAAAGCAGCTTTCGAGCAAAAAAGACACCTAAGTGCCCACAAACATGCAAAAAAGTGTGAAAAGGCTCAAAGAAGCACAAAAAAAAAGAAATAGATAAAATTAGCTGAGGTGAGGGTTTGTGAAAAAAAGCTCAAAGAAACTCAAATAAGTTTGAAGTAGCTCTATAAAAATGTGCAAAAGAGCACAAAAAAGCACAAGCTTCTTCAAGCTTTTAAGCAGAGAAATAAAAGCTCAAATGTCTGTAAAAGCTGCAGTGTACATGAGCTGCATAAGTGACATTTTTACTGCAGACAGCGATAAGACTGTACATTTGAGATTAGTGTAATTTTATAACCAGAGGTTTTACTACTTCTTTCTCCATGTTATACTTTCACCTGAAAAAATGATTAAGTTATAAAAATACATTCACACAACTCCTCATGTATAACTAATCATGGCTATGTTAGTGTACAAGCAGCTAGTCTTAATGCGCAAAGTTTCTCAAGATTGCTATGGTTAATATAACCTATCAAAGCAGTATTGCTCAAACAAACAAGCTTCTCGACAGAACATGTGTACATTATCTTGAAATGAGGCAGATTCATTAGAATCCAAATCCTGGAACACGTTCATGTTATGCTTAGTAATCATATTATTTAATAAATCTTTTGTTGGCTTCATGATAGTTTCATATTATTATTACACTGGCGTGGTAAGAAGAAGTAAAAAAAAAAAAAAAAACACACTAAGAGTGTGCCAAATGCATTGGCACTGAATCACATTAGTAACCTTGTTTGCTTGCTGCTGCTCCTGGCAACCCAAACAGCTGTCAAATATGGCTTTAGGCTGTTTGACTCCCTTGGGAGAATTTATATGTTTTCCCACTTCCTTTCCTTATTAGGAGGCAGGAATCTGTGACACCTATTAGAACAAGTATGCATAAAGGGTAATGACTCCACAATTTATTAGAGGTCTGGTCTTCTTCAAGCCAGCCATCAAACCCAGACTACACAGCATATGTAGATGTTGGCCTGGAAAAGGTTAAAAAAAAAAAAAAAAGATATATTAAAACAGGACTGAGCAACTGAACTAGCCATTGTCTGTTAAACAAAGTTTCCAACACTTAAGAATAAATTCCAGGGACACATAGCTATTTTTATACGCATTTTATTAAACAATAATGTTCCAGACAACCACAAATTAGGTGACAATAACATATTAATAATTATGTCAGTATAAAAATACTTTAATTGCACTAGATTCTCTTCTAAAATAAATTAGCTTACAAATGCAAATGCATTTAACCACTTCAATACCAGGCACTTACATCCCCTTCCTGCCCAAGCCAATTTTCAGCTTTCAGCGCTGTCGCTGTTTAACCACTTTAGCCCCGGACCATTTGTCAGCCTAAGGACCAGAGGTCTTTTAACAATTTGGCACTGCGTTGCTTTAACTGGTAATTGCGCGGTCATGCAATGTTGTACACAAACAAAATTTGTGTCCTTTTTTTCCCACAACTAGAGCTTTCTTTTGATTGTATGTGATTGCCTCTGCAATTTTTATTTTTTGCGATATAAATGTAAAAAAACAACATTTAAAAAAAATATATATATTTTCTAATTTTGTTATAAGAAAAATCGAATAAACTCAATTTTAGTCATACATTTAGGCCAAAATGTATTCAGCCACATGTCTTTAATAAAAAAAATGTCAATAAGCGTATATTTATTGGTTAGCGCAAAAGTTATAGCGTCTACAAACTAGGGTACATTTTCTGAAATTTACACAGCTTTTAGTTTATGACTGTCTATCTCATTTCTTGAGGTGCTAAAATGACAGGGCAGTACAACCCCCCCCCCCCCCCAAATGACCCCATTTTGGAAAGCAGACACCCCAAGGAAATAGCTGAGAGGCATGTTGAGCCCATTGAATATTTTTTTTTTTGTCCCAAGTGATTGAATAATGACAAAAAGAAAAAAAAATGTACAAAAAGTTGTCACTAAATGATATATTGCTCACACATGCCATTGTTATATGTGGAATTGCACCCTAAAATACATTCTGTTGCTTCTCCTAAGTATGGGGATACCACATGTGAGACATTTTGGGAGCCTAGCAGCGTACAGGACCCCGAAAACCAAGCACCGCCTTCAGGCTTTCTAAGGGTGTAAATTTTTCATTTCACTCCTCACTGCCTATCACAGTTTTGGAGGCCATGGAAAGCCCAGATGGCACAAAACCCCCCCAAATGACCCAATTTTGGAAAGTAGACACCCCAAGCTATTTGCTGAGAGGTATGGTGAGTATTTTGCAGATCTCGCTTTTGTCACAAAGTTTTGAAAATTGAAAAAAATAAAAAAAAATTTTTTTCTTTTCTTTCTTCATTTTCAAAAACAAATGAGAGCTGTAAAATACTCACCATGCCTCTCGGTAGCTTGGGTGTCTACTTTCCAAAATAGGGTAATTTGAGGGGGTTTTGTGCTATCTTGGCATTTTATAGCCTTCAAAACTGTGATGGGTAGTGAGGAGTGAAATCAAAAATTTACGCCCTTCGAAATCCTGAAGGCGGTGCTTGGTTTTTGGGGCCCCGTACGCAGCTAGGCGCTCAAAAAGTCCCACACATGTGGTATCCCCGTACTCAGGAGAAGCAGCAGAATGTACTTTGGGGTGTAATTCCACATATGCCCATGGCATGTTTGAGCAATATATCATCAAAAAAAAGTTTGTCATATTCCCGCAACTCGTGGCAAAGTATAAAATATTCAATGGGCTCAACATGCCTCTCAGCAAATAGCTTGGGGTTTCTACTTTCCGAAATGGGGACATTTAGGGGGGGGGGGGTTTGTGCAATCTTGGAATTTTATGGCCTTCAAAACTGTGATAGGTAGTGAGGAGTGAAATCAAAAATTTATGCCCTTAGAAATCTTGAAGGCGGTGCTTGGGTTTTGGGGTCCTGTTCGTGGCTAGGCTCCCAAAAAGTCTCACACATGTGGTATCCACGTACTCAGGAGAAGCAACAGAATGTATTTTGGGGTATAATTTTACATATGCCCATGGCATGTTTGAGCAATATATCATTTAGTGACAACTTTGTGCAAAAAAAATAAAATACAATTTTATTTTTTCCGCAACTTGTGTCAACATATAAAATATTCCATGGACTCGACATGCCTCTCAGCAAATAGCTTGGGGTGTCTACTTTCCAAAATGGGGTCATTTGGGGGGGTTTGAACTGTCCTGGCATTTTATGCACAAGCTTATGTCACACATCATCCACTCTTCTAACCACTTGAAGACAAAGCCCTTTCTGACACTTTTTGTTTACATGAAAAAAAAAATTTTCTTGCAAGAAAATTAAGTTGAACCCCCAAACATTATATATTTTTATAAAGCAAAGGCCCTACAGATTAAAATGGTGGGTGTTGCATTTTTTTTTCCACACAGTATCTGCGCAGCAATTTTTCAAACGCATTTTTTGGGGAAAAAATAATCTTTTTTCATTTTAATGCACTAAAACACACTACATTGCCCAAATGTTTGATGAAATAAAAAATATGATCTTAGTCCGAGTACATGGATACCAAACACGACATGCTTTTAAAACAATTGCGCACAAACGCGCAGTGGCGACAAACTACATACATTTTTAAAAGCCTTTAAAAGCCTTCACAGTTTACCACATTAGATTTACAGAGGAGGTCTACTGCTAAAATTACTGCCCTCGATCTGACCTTCGCAGTGATACCTCACATGCATGGTGCAATTGCTGTTTACATATGACGCCAGACCGACGCTTGCGTTCGCCTTTGCGCGAGAGCAGGGGTGCTTTTTTTTTATTATTTATTTTGCTTTTTTATTTTATTTTTAAACTGTTCCTTACATATATTTTTTTTAACATTTTTATTGTTATCTCAGGGAACGTAAATATCCCCTATGACAGCAATAGGTAGTGACAGGTACTCTTTTTTGAAAAAATTGGGGTCTATTAGACCCTAGATCTCTCTTCTGCCCTCAAAGCATCTGACCACACCAAGATCGGTGTGATAAAATGCTTTCTCAATTTCCCAATGGCGCTGTTTATATCCGGGGGGTGGGGGGAACATTCCCTCCCACTGCTTGTAAAAGCAGTCTAGAGGCTAATTAGCTGCTAGGATTGCTTTTACATGAAAGCCGACCACTGGCTGAAAAGAATGATACAAAGATGATACCTAAACCCACAGGCATCATTCTGGTATAACCATTCAAAGTCCAGCAACATACCATTACGTTGCTGGTCCTTGTTGGACATATATTGTAATCTTTTTTTTCATGCAGCCTGTTGAATGAAAAAAAGAGATTGATCGGTGGGTATGCCCACCATTAGAATACCTCCCTTCATCCACCCACTTCTAATGATGGGCATACAGGCACCATTTAAACAAAGAAAAAACTGCGCCACTTTTAACCAAAGTCTATTAGGAATTCGGAGCTTATTTAAATGTATATGGAAATCTATCAGGCATCACACCAAAATAGTCCAGTGGCATTTAACCAATCATCTAAATTAGTCCATAGGTCATTAAGGGTAACCCCAAACTTCACACCACCGTGATTACTCAAAGCAAGCCGTGAAGAATCCACCACCAAAGAGAGGGGGAGCAGCTTACCAGAAGCCAAGCGGTTTATGGCATTGGACCTTTGACCCAGCTGCAGCCTTTGGTGATGCAAACGTCCCTTCCTCAGCCAATAGTCTCATTCGGATGGTCCGTACACAGTATCCAAATCATACACCCTCATGTATTCACAACAACATGGCACATGTCCTTCCTCCCGGGCTCCTGCAGACTGGGATAAAATCGGCGCCCCTCCCCCAGACCTCTTCCTGCAGCTCTCAGACACCGAGGATCTGTGAAGGGAAGAGATCCTGTGATAGGAGACAGATGGGCTGAGACAGGACAGGACTTGGCTGCACCATTTATATATGCCGAAGCATGGGGGCATCCTCCCGCAAAAAAGTTATGCCGAGTACACACGGTCAGACTTTTCCACGGGCAAGCCTCCGTCGGAATTTCGATCGTGTGTACGCAGCATTAGGCGCGAATCGCTCCCCCGCCCCTGCTGCCACCATGCTTCTGCATATATGCTCTTTTTTTTAACTGTGGTGGTGAAATCACCTCCTACAGCATTGGAGTCACGGCTTTATGTATCGTGGGAGCAAACGCTGTTGCTGTCAAGATGAATAAATCTGTGCTGCAACTGAATGGCGTACCTGCTAAGCAAATGATGGTTAACATTAAAACAAAGTAACATTACAGTATAACAGTAAGACCTTACCATACCATACCTGCAAAGCAAATACCAAAAAAAAAAATTGTAAAAAATAAAACATTTTTTAACGCAACCTGTGCCTAAAATATATATATGCCGAAGCATGGGGGCATCCTCCCGTGAAAAAGTTATGCTGCGTACACACGGTCGGACTTTTCCACGGGCAAGCCTCCGTCGGAATTTCGACCGTATGTACGCGGCATTAGGAGCAAAATCGCTCCTCCGCCCCTGCTTCCGCCATGCTTCGGCATATATGCTCTTTTTTTTAACTGTGGTGGTGAAATCACCAACTACAGCACTGGAGTCACGGCATTATGCATCGTGGGAGCAAACGCTGTTGCTGTCAAGATAAATAAATCCGCGCTGCAGCTGAATGGCGTACCTGAAAACAAAAAAATGGTTAACAATAAAACACAGTAAACAGTAAAGTGATTATGATAAAACATAATAACAATAAAACATTGCAGAATAGAATACAGTAAAAAAAGAGCAGAACAATAGAGAGAAAATAGAGAAAGAGAGAGAGAACAATAAAATGACAACTATTTTTTTCTTTTTGTGTGTTTTTTTTTTTTTTACGTTTATTTTATTTTTTTTACACTTTTTTTTGTAACTGTAACTGTAACAACTGTAACGGTTCGGTTCCAGGTTCGGGTCTCTCAAAATGCGATGGGATCTTGGGAGACCCTGTGTAAGTGTGTCCTAGTCTGTGAAATGTTGTACCCTACGCTAAAACTTCAATAGTGTGTGGTAGCGTTCAAAACATTCACCAATGCAAAGACCAGGATTGTCAGGACAGCGTGGACAATAATAACGGGTGTCACGCCTATATCCGCGCTTGCTACAGACACATCATCTTCTTTGGGGGGCTCGTTGGGTAGGGGTACTCTCGAGGACATACGGAAAATGCCTCTCATGCAGCCGGCTTACGGCATTTGGTTGGGAATGGTGAGGTGCAGCACCGCCTGGATACAGGAGGTCTGTGACGATCTCTTCCTGGAATTCAAGGAAGGATAAAGTCTGTCCTGAAGCTCTGTATAGCACATGAGCATTCAGCAAAGCCAATTGAAATAAGTAAACAGACACTTTTTTGTACCAGCGTCTGGCCTTACGGGCAACTAGGTACGGCGCCAACAACTGGTGGTTGAGGTCCGCCCCTCCCATGTTAAGGTTGTGTAGCACTACCCCCGTAGGAGCTACTGGTTTAATTTTGGGCCTGCACGTTACCTCAGTATTCGTTGTCTAGGGGAAGAAAGTCTGTAGGAACTCCAATGTCCACACACAATGTAAAACCTTAAACAGTTAGGTTTTTTATTTCCTTTTTGCATAAACATATAGCAAGGTGAAGGGAAGGGGTAGGTTCAGGCACGAGGTGCAGATCACTGGGGAGAACTCCTCAAATATACAGACATTCACCACTCTCCCTGGAGTGGGTATTGCTCACCTGGATAGGCCCCTCTCACCTGGCCTGGCAGCCGGTATGATGCACGAACAATATCAGGACCAGTCTCTGCCACAGACTGGCGATGCACATAATTGGATAATCCGGGATCCTCTGCCACAGGACTCAACACCCGAACTTCCAGCCAAACAGTCAAGAGCCTTTAAGCCGACCCGGCAGACTGTAAGGTGAACTTTAGTTGCGGTGCATCCTCCAATTGATTTACCAGGCCCTCCTCAAGACACCAGCCTTCCGCTTGGTCTCCCCAGGACAGGTCCTCCCCTGGTTTCCTCCACCGAGTGGCTTCCTCCCTCAGAACGGACAGCCAAGGATCACCTCCGAGGTGCAGACCCAGTCAGCATAACTGGGCCTACTGGTTGGAGTTGCGGCCTCGGACCGAGGCCAAAAATCACACAATACACCCCTCACGCCAGGAGGGCCGTGAGGGGACGAAGGGCCCCTTAAGATGGCGTCTGCCCCACTAAACACAGAGATCCACGTCCTGTCAGGGAGAGGAGACCGATGCTGTGTCCCTTGTACATAGGGACACAGATCGGTCACCTCCCTAGTCAGTCCCCTCCCCCCACAGTAAGAATCACTCCCAGGGAACACATTTAACCCCTTCCTCGCCCCCTAGTGTTAACCCCTTCCCTGCCAGTCACATTTATACAGTAATAGCAGGCCCCTAATAGCAGGCCCCTGCCACTGACCTGAATTGAAATAGCTGGACCGCTGCCACCGGTCATTGAACGTGGACTGAACTTCCTCTTTGAACTTGGCCCCTGTTCGGGAAAGATATCCCTCCAGGCGGTCTCCAGAGGTTCACCCGGCACTGGCAATCTGCTGCACCAGGTCTTCGGGTGAGTCCCTCCTCCAGTCCCTTACGCCTCTGGATTCGGGTGCCCCACTCCCGGGGCCCCCTAGGATGATCCCTCCCTTGCGGGACCCAGCGGAAGGTACTGGGCCCCAGGCCTCCGGCTGAGTACCTCACCCCAGACTGAAGGTGTCTGGGATGGAACACGAACTCCAAGTGTCCAGGCCTAGGCCGCCTGGACACCGACCGCAACCACAGCCCTCAGGCTGAAGGTGCCCGGGACTCGAACCTCGTGGCGAAAAATGTCCGCCCCCTTTATACCCTCCCCCAGGATGCACGGCGGGTTCCCCGCCCCGCCGTACAACCGCTGCGAGAGGTCACAAAGGGTACGGAACTGCAGCGATGGTTCAACCCCGGCCCAAAGTGACAGCGCCACCTGCTGGGCCGCAGGGAACTATGCATCACTGGTGTCCTCACCAGTTTTTAAAAAAAAGTACATACCCGCTACACTCTCTCCCCTGTTATTTGACACCGGTCCCCAGTGTCTGGAGCAAACCATGCCCAAAAAGGGCCATCATAGCCTGATCCAGAGACCGACTAACGAATTTCAAAAATAAAACGTTTTTTTGAAAGCTAACCAACAGCTGTGCCTGAACCTGACATGAAAGGGAAGGGAAGGAAACAAACAACACATAACCACATTATCAGAATCACATGTTCACAACAACATTCCCTTACACCCATCCTGACTAAGACCCACCCCATTCTCAGTGGTCTTGATGAGATGTTCTCCTGCAGAGGGGAAAGGAACGTTAGACACACATATCCCTGACACATATGTTTGTGTAAGAATGAAAGAACCTCTCCGTAGAGAAACCCTTTCCTTCTCTAAGTGTGTGAGTGAACAGTGAATATCGATGCGCAACACTGCCACCTGGTGACAGTGTCGCGGTAACTGCACTGGTTGAAGATCTTCTTCTCTCTTTGAACTTTCTAACTACCCCAAAGTCGATGATCACTTTGCGGGATGGAAGAATGAAGAACAAACAATGGCAACAGTCCTTCAATTCCTCCAGAGAGCACAAACACCCATAACACGGGTACAGTCACTGGGTTTTCCCGGGAAACAACCCCGGAAAGTTCAGCAGCAACAAACACTAGGCAAGGAGTCTTTTCTCCTACGAGTAGAATATGGAATGCGGCAAGACAAGGGGCTTGAAATGCTTATCCACAGTCTCTATGTGATATTCAACATCCTCCCCTTCTTTCCGTCGAATCAACACTTTGTCAGCATGGATGTGCCGACCCAACATCCACTCTGCTTTACAGTCCTTGAACCGTTCAGAGGTTTTAGGGGAACACGCGAGGTACCTGCGGGCATGTGGGACCTGAAGGTGTGTCCACACAAATTCGTTGTACCAGCGGTCCTGGCAGACTTCCACTTCATACAGAAGCTCCTTGGGTAAGTATGGGTACTCCCACCCGTACTCAGTAGCAACTTTTTGGCCGAAAAGACGCTGAAGTCTCACCAGCGGAGGCATAGTGGCCCGGTCTCCCTCACACGGTTGGACGATGGCGTCTGGGTGACGAGGTGCCTTTACCACCTCCACTCTAGGCATAGGAGGCTGCAACAACAGTCTCTTTTCCCCGGTGCCAAATGCAGGAGGCACCGGAGGTAGAAGGGCAGACTGGGGACGGGATCCCTCCTCAGGCGCTGGTGCCTCCACCCGGGGTGTACTATCCCCTGTAGACATGGGTGGATCTCTGACTTTACGGGACGAGGAGAGAGGCATCTTGTCCCAACCCTTCTTAGCGAAAAGTTCATCTATGATGACATCGTCTCCTGGATCGGAAAGCGATTCTAGGTCGGAGGTGTCACACTCCTCCGCGGGCAAGTAGCCTGTAGTGGAGGCTGAATTGCTACCTCCCGCGGGCACACAGGGCTGTGACTCCCCAACACCTCCCCCCCAACACCAAGTCCCTTTGTCCGGCTTACCTCGGCCCAAAGTTGAGAAGGGATGTCCGGGACTCTTCCTACCGGATCCATCCGGGGCGGGCGTAGGCAAGCAGGGTGATCCACCGCGACCGCTGGACGGGGCAACCAAGCCGGTCTTCCTCTTTGGCGGTGGACGCTGGAAAGCAGTGGCGACCGAGTCAGCATCCTCGGATTTCTCCCGTACCTCAGTGATTGCGACCTCCCCTGCGGTCGCTGCAGTGCGCACAGGGATGGCTGTAAAAGCAGCAATTCCTCCTTCATGAGTGGTGTGGCCTGTAGCGCGGTTGAGGTGGATGGTTCTGGGTTTTTCAATGGTTTGTTCCACCTCAAATAAGAACTCTCCGCAGGCCTCGCAGCGTCCAAATGGCTTTAGCTGACACACCAGTCCCAAACATCCGACACAAATAAAACCCAGGGCCTCAACGTCCATGCATGAGTACAGGGCGAATCGTCCCCGGGGCTTTAGCCGAATCCCCGTATCTGTTATTGGAGCAGCGGTAGTCAGACTCGTGGTATTGGGATGAATAGGAATCCACGATGCGTTAGTGAACATGGCGACTCTCTGCTGATCCATTGCGCACTGCCTTGTTGGTGCCAAAGTGCCCACGTGTAATCCTTTCACACGATTGGACTCCTCCCTTCTTGTACTCCAGTTTGCTGGCTTTCTCCTTCCCTGGGTCATGCCCACGAACTGAGCAGAGAGGGTGTGCCTGATGGCGCCATGGCCAATATGGCCGACCTACTCGGTACTCTTTCAGGCAGACACTTTCAAATTCCAACAACTCCAGCTCCATTGTAGCACGAACACATCCCGGACCAGAGCCCCCACGTGTAGCGGAACCTCACTCTCCCTCTTTCCTATTGTGGATGGCTTGTGTCTAGGGGTACCGGGGAGAGGAGAGTGCAGGAACACTACGCCAAGCTCCCCCCTCGTGTGTATGAGAGGGTTGAGCAAAGTTAGTTGATTTACCTTCCGGGTCTGTCCACTGCATACGAAGCCTCAGTTGTTCCATGGAAACGTGTCTGCCAATAATACCGCCCCACACCAATCGAAAGTCCAACACTCTATTTCTCATACAATACAGTGAACACACTCAGTTGAACTTCCAATAACAGACGAACATGGGGGTGTGGGAATGAGTAGGCCCAGGCACAACTGAACTCTCCTATTCCTTTTCTAGCGAATAGGCCTGGCACACGGTCTCTGCCACCGACCGTGAGTTTTGGTCTCTGCCACCGACCGGATGAACTGTTGAGGCCCCTGCCACAGGCCTAATAGCAGGCCCCTGCCACTGACCTGAATTGAAATAGCTGGACCGCTGCCACCGGTCATTGAACGTGGACTGAACTTCCTCTTTGAACTTGGCCCCTGTTCGGGAAAGATATCCCTCCGAGCGGTCTCCAGAGGTTCACCCGGCACTGGCAATCTGCTGCACCAGGTCTTCGGGAGAGTCCCTCCTCCGGTCCCTTACGCCTCTGGATTCGGGTGCCCCACTCCCGGGGCCCCCTAGGATGATCCCTCCCTCGCGGGACCCAGCGGAAGGTACTGGGCCCCAGGCCTTTGGCTGAGTACCTCACCCCAGACTGAAGGTGTCTAGGATGGAACACGAACTCCAAGTGTCCAGGCCTAGGCCGCCTGGACACCGACCGCAACCACAGCCCTCAGGCTGAAGGTGCCCGGGACTCGAACCTTGTGGCGAAAAATGTCTGCCCCCTTTATACCCTCCCCAGGATGCACGGCGGGTTCCCCGCCCCGCCGTACAACCGCTGCGAGAGGTCACAAAGGGTACGGCACTTCAGCGATTGTTCAACCCCGGCCCAAAGTGACAGCGCCACCTGCTGGGCCGCAGGGAACTATGCATCACTGGTGTCCTCACCAGTTTAAAAAAAAAAGTACATACCCGCTACATTAATATGGCAGAAAACGAGGTTGGGAAATACCTTACTTATCTTCTTTATTATATCTTCACTTTCGGGTATTGGCCGCGCCATTACTTCTACTTGTAGCGGACCCCCCAATAATTGGGGGTCGCTATGCTTAAATTTAGTGAGTAGCCTGAGCCCATAGTTGGACTCAGGCTGTTGAATTCTTCAAAAACTGGCTTCTGCTCTGAGGTAATGTTGCCTGGCAGTACAGTTCCCTGTGGCCTGTGGGTGGCACTGCAGCCCCAGGCTCAGGTCGAACCACAGGTAGCATTGCAGCGTTATTGGGTGTCCTCTCTCGGCAGCCTACAGTGGGCGTGGTCTACCCGCTGTGCATGCTGGGAAAGGATACGTAAGGGGCAGACGCCATTATTCGGAGAGCAGTTTGCGCCTCCCGGCCCTCCAGGCCAGGGGTGTGTGTGTGTACCAGCCCCAGGCACCTTTAGCCTGAGGCTGCATCGCTGTAAGTAGGACCAGCACCTTTGGCGCGTGCCTGAACCTGCCTCCCTGTTCACTCCTCTTTATCTCCAAATTTTCCTGTCAAGTTCCTAACCAAAGCAAAATAAACCTTTTTATTGGGTTTGATACTGTCTGGACATTGGCCTCCCTTAAGAGAGAGAATAGACTTCTTCCTACACTCTAGGGTGAAGAACCAACGGAAAGAGGTAACTCGCTGCAAGACCCAAAAATAGATAACACCGCTCACCCTCTTCAACAAGGAGGATACTGGGCATGTGGCATGGTGTGTCTCACTTGCTAGCAGAGGTAAGCAAGAAAGGGATCTGTGTGCTACATACTGTTTCTTGAATCTATTCAGGACGTAATTTCTGCCCTTACTACATTTCCCTTTGCAAATCTCGCACATGCGCCATAGCGCCGTATTGTCTTATTCTGTCATAAGGGGGAGAAGCAGGAAGGAGATGATCAGAGCAGCATAGCGAGACTTCCCTCTGTACCATTCTGAGAGGAAGCTCATGAATACTAATGACCCGGCATGCAGAGGAGACAGAAACGGCACACTATGTGTGCCGTTAAAGAATATACCTAGTGCGCAATCGCGCCTGACGTCACTCAAGATTGCAGGACGATTGCTATGGAAACTAACACAGTGAGTACACTTTCACAGGCAGCGATCAGCTGCCTGTGCTATCTAGATTTCAATTAGCTAAAGTTGTATTGGAGGGTTTACAACACCTTTAAGCTTAGTTAAAATCAGCACCAGGGACGGTACCTATAATTAAAAAAAAGTATTCCTTGTGCTGGAGGCTGCTATGTTCATAGAAATCTTCATTTCACTGATCCCCGTTACTAATATGAGTCATTGGACCTGTCACAGACACTCATCAAAAGTGGCAACTATGACTGTCCTTTCCACCCTCCTGCTCCATTTATAGAAGCTATTCAATCGACTCCCACAGTAAAAAGCTCTCTATGAATGGAGGACAGGTGAATGAATAAAAGGTCAGCCTCCTCCATTCATAGAGTGCTTTTCATTGCGGGAAATGAAATACTGTCGCTGGTGCTGACTTAAAAAAAAATTTGAACAGAACTTAGGCTTTAAGTAATATTTTATTTTTTTGGTAGGTCAGGTTCCTGATCTTTGCAATTCTTTTACCAGGGCATAGTTTAATGTTGTTTTGATAAAATGTCCACTTAAAAAATAATATGTAATAAAATCTTTTCAAACAGTGACTTTATTTTTGCTCCTATGGGTGAAAGAGTAAAACTGAACAAACATTCATTTCATGGCAGGAATGTTCTTCCCATAAAATCTCTTATCACAGCAGTACAATAGGCTTTTCATGCAGACAAATGACAACACACATTAGTAAAGTGACTGATTATGTGCTCTGCATTCTCATCTGCATGATTACTGTTACAATGCACAGGCACTTGAAAACCAGACATTACATAGCACACAGAAAAATGGAAACTAGTGCATTACCAACAAAATCATATTGATCAGGATAAAAGTCACTATGAAGATAGGAAAAAGAGGCTTTATTTACATAACCATCTACATGTATTTGGCAAAGATAGAATTAGATAATGGTTTTGGTCAATGTTATTATAATCTCATAAACTGATGTTTTAGATATATTCTTATTATGTTCCCACAATGTTTATTTTACTAATGTAGCGCCCCCCCAATATTTGGGGGCGCTATGTGTAAATTTAAGGGTAGTCTGAGCCAGTAATTGGGCTCATACCATTTGATTGTTCTGGATTTGCTTCTCCTCTGGGTGTGATACTGCCTGGCAGTAGTGTTCCCTGTCTGCCTGTAGGTGGCACAGTCATCACCGGCATAGGTTGAACCACAGGGGGTACCACAATACCTTGGGTGTCCTTTCTCGGCAGCCGTACATTGGGCGTGGTCTACCCGCTGTGCATGCTGGGAGAGGGTACATAAGGGGCAGACGCCATTAATTGGGGTCCTGTTCTGGGGTTTCGCCCTGGGAGCCCACCCGTCGGTGAGCACCTCGTGGCCCTCATTGCACGGGGTGCGTGTGTGTGTTCTGGCCCCAGGCACCTTTAGCCCAAGGCTACATCGCTGCATGATAGGCCCAGCTCTGCTGGCTGAGGCCTATACTTAAGAAAAAGGATCCTTAGCTGCCCACTTGAGGGAATAAAATAAATAGTGCAACGCTAAACCAAAAGGTAACAAGTAATATCACTCAATGTAAAGTGACAACCAAACCTCCAATTAAAAAATCCCAATGGATGTGAGACTAAATGTGAATACAATAAAAATCACAATAAAGTGTGTATATATAATGGGTACTTCTATGTAAAGGAAGTCCACAAGACCTTAATGGTGAGGTAAATAAACATACCGTATATACTCGAGTATAAGCCGAACCGAATATAAGCCGAGGCACCTAATTTTACCACAAAAAACTGGGAAAACGTATTGACTCGAGTATAAGCCTAGGGTGTCCATCTGCATGCCTCACTGTGCCTCACTTTGCCTCACTGTGTCCATGTGCATGCCTCACTGTGCCCATGCCTCACTATGCCCATGACTAGACTGACGTTTAACATGGGAGTCTATGGAAGGGGTTCCCGGATTTGAAAAATCAGTGTTCCCTGGCCGTAGGTTCTCCAGACAATATCCTTTGCACACTTGTAGAGGAGAAATGGGGCTACATGTGTGCCAAGTTTCGGGTTCAGGGGACCTACGACTGGCCATTACCGGGTCCCTAAAATCACAGGAGAAATGACCGTTTAACATGGGAGTCTATGGAAGGGGTTCCCGGGTTTGAAAAATCGGTGCTCCCCGACCGTTCGTCACATAGACAACAAACTTTGCACACTCGTAGAGGAAGAGTAGGGCTACATTTGTGCCAGGTTTGGGGTCCAGGGGACCTACGGCTGGCCAGGACTGGGTCCCCAAATTTCGGGAGATCAGGCGCAAAAAGGTGACTCGAGTATAAGCCGAGGGGGCATTTTCAGCACAAAAAAATGTGCTTAAAAACTCGGCTTATACTCGAGTATATACGGTAAATGAGTAATGTGAAATCCATAAAAAAGCAAAATTTATAAATAATCCCTGTGTATAGGGAAGAAAGTCCATATACCATGAACAAAACCGAAAATCCTGTGTGAGCTGGAAATGAATCAACTCAAATAGTCCAAAATGAGTGAGTACAATAACATGGGTGAATGGACTACTGTAAATGGAGACAAGTCCATGTGTCTTGAGCACACTCTATATTTATCTTCCCACAAAGGTGACAAAAACAAAATGTTGACTGTAGAATCAAAAACACTTGAAGTAAATAGCTGGATGGGGTACTCTTACCGCAACAGGTGGACTCATCTATCATATGATAGTGAGTCAGATAGACTTGAGGTCTCAGCGACCGGGAACAATGGAACAGGATGCCATGGACGTCTCAAACAATCCTGAAGAGGAAGATCCAGTGGATAGGGATGCAGGTGCAACACTTCTCCAGCATACAAGCTCCAAAGGAACAGAGATGGAAAAAAATAGAAACAAAGGGGAAGACTCCCAATGGTGCAGGTCAATAAAACCGTAACAAGGTTTATTGGATAAAATTGTCAAACAAAAAGCTGACAATGCATTAAAAAGTGATCACAAAATAAGAGCAATGTGGGGTGCAGTATGCAAGCCCACTTGAGGGAAGCCACGCTTAGGGAAGGAGACCAGGGGAGGATCGGCCCCGGAGGAGACTAGCGACGGTACTGCTGTCTCGGGAGGAGGCCTGGAGCTCACCTAAGTAGGGATCCATCATTACAAGCCCTGCAATACGCCAATCAGGCTTAAAGGTTCCTCACTATTGCTTGGCTGGGAGGTTCGGGACTTTTAACAATCCTGTGGCAGAGGATTCCTGATCGTATCCCTAGAAACATTGATTCGTGCTTCATCCCGGCTGCTAGGACCACTAAAACTGGACTATCCGGGTGAGCAATACCCACTCAGGCTTGAGTGGCGACGATTGGGACTTTAGTGTTGCGTGCCTGAACCTTCCCCTGTGTTTCTCTCATTTCCGACTTTCCTCTAAAGTTTTCTACTTCAGCAAAGTAAAATAAAGCCTGACTGTTTGGGTTTTACATGTGTGGACATTGGCCTTTCTAGAGACTTTTCTCACACCCTGACAACGGAAGCCTTGGAGGTAGTTTGTAGACCCAACAAAACCAGCCGGTCCCTTAAATGGGGGTAAGTGCTAGACTAATAAATAGTAATAAGGAGGTGCATTCGGGGCACTTCATTTGTAGAACAGGGTAGGCTTTCTAATAGGAAAGTCCAGCATTCTGCCTCTTGGCCATTGTGTAAACTGACTAATCCATCTCTGCTGCATCAGTGTGTTTATACCTCTAAATTAGTCTCCTGACATTTGTAACTGTTGTCTAGAGTTGGTCACTTACTGACTGCAAGTTGTAAATATGAGTTCTTTATATGCAATAATTTATATATGAAAATAAATTAAATACATGTTTTAATTCTATATTGAAATACTGAACATAGTTACATACACAATTCTATAAATGTTTAAGGGGTCATCGTAGTCCACTGGCTGTCCACAAGAGGTACACCATTATTCCTTGTGGCTGGATCTGCTTTATGTTTTGCTCTAAGATAGCCTAAGGCTGTACTCTCCAGCTGTACGTAAACTATAGCTTACATTTTTATATATAATGCAAATATAATTCTGCAGCTGCTTCCAAAACATCATTTCCATTTTTCACTTTGAGACTCATTTAGTGATTTAAGTGTTCCAAACCCTAAAAAGACAAACGATCTTTCAAATATACTGTATGTTAACTCTGTTCTTAAAGGATAGGTTCACCTTTGTAAAAAGATAATAAATGCCCAACTTTTTGCAGGTAAAAATGTATTATTTTTTACTAGGAGGCGGCAAAGCTCCTGCAGACTGTCAGTGTAAGCTGTTTACTCACACCTCATATGAGCAGGCAGATACACACTGACAGGAAGACTCAATGAACTACCTAGAGTGCTCAACAGCGCCCTGGTATTTCATTGAGGACTTCAAGCCGACAGCTGCAAAGGCTGTCGGTACTTGTAGTTCTCCCATTCAAAGAGTTCTGTAAATGTATGACAAGGCCGGGTGGGCAGAGCCTGCCTTTTTTTATATTGTGACAACGGGTGTGGGGAGAAGATCCCCTGCTCTCTGTCACAACAGGGGATCGGGAGATGCAGGGGCTGCTGCAACAGTAACATGTTACACCCTGAATATGGGTGTAATATGTAACATGTTACGAAAGGTGAACATATCCTGATCCTGCTGATCTCTCCTTCTTAAAAATCTAACTGTCTGGTTGCCTGGTTGTCATCATGATCCAATGGGCTGCAAATCCTGACTTCAGTATGATATAATTTGCTGTATGCTTGTCCAGTGTCCGTGGCTCAGAGACAGCCCGTCAGCTTTTTTTAAAATTAGATTAGCAGTCAAAGCTCCTGCATTGTTCTCCCAGCATATTTTTCCTTTAAATGAAATAACTCACTATGGTGAAAGATATATATATATATATATATATATACAGTTAAACCTCGGATTACGAGCATAATCCGTTCCAGGAGTATGCTCGTAATTCAAAGTACTCGCATATTAAAGCGAGTTTTCCCATTGAAGTCAATGGAAACTAAAATAATTAGTTCCGCATTGACTTCAATGGGATGCAATACCGAATGCAGCCAGAGGTGGGGGGCGCCAGAGAGCGACGAAAACGTCCGAAAAGGCCCGAGGACACTTCGGCTCGGCTCCTGGGCCCCCGTACCTCAGGCCAAATTAGGTACTATAGGCCTATTTTCGGCTCTGCTCGGCTCCTGCACCCCCGTACCTCAGGCCAAATGAGGTACTGCAGGCCTATTTAGCTTGAATTCTGCTCGTCTTGCAACACTCGCAAACCGAGTCAGAATAAAAAAAAAAAGTTGCTTGCAAATCAAAACGCCCACAAACCAAGTTACTCTTAAACCGAGGTTCCACTGTGTATATATATATATATATATATATATATATATATATATATATATATATATATATATATTTATATTTATATAAGATATCCAATGGTTGCCACCGCACACAAATCAGAGATAAAAACCAACCATTTCTTCCTGCTTGCTGTCCATTCTGGAGCCTTCCCCCAGCCCTGGGTCCAGCCTCGTCTGTCTCCTGTCATCTCCTTTCTGATGACACCTGCTACAGGTCTATGAAGTTTTTTCCTTATTTATTTTCTTTGCGATCATTGTGACTACTCTGCTATGGGTGTTGGCCCCTTCGGGGCTCTCCCTGTTCTGAGCTCAAATTATTTAAAATGTATCACTTATCTGTTTATTTCCACCCTCAGCATATTTATTTGGTGACTTTACACTGGGTTCATGTCTGTTTTTGTACCTGTCTCCTATTCCAATGTTTCTCAACTCCAGTCCTCAAGTACCCAACAGGTCATGTTTTCAGGATTTGCCTCAGATGAAACAGCTGTGGTAATTACTAAGGCAGTGAAACTGATAAAATCACCTGTGCAAAAATAATGGAAAGTCTGAAAACATGACCTGTTGGGGGTACTTGAGGACTGGACTGGACTGGAGTTGACTGAGCATGTCTCCAGATCTAAATCCTATTAAACATCTGTGGGGCATCCTCAAACGGAAGGTGGAGGAGCGCAAGGTGATGTTGTCATGGAGGAGTGCTGGAAAATAATGGTGGCCACACAAAATATTGACACTTTGGGCCCAATTTGGACATTTTCACTTAGGGATGTACTCCCTTTTGTTGCCAGCGGTTTAGACACGAATGGCTGTGTGTTGAGTTATTTTGAGGGGACAGAAAATGTACACTGTTATACAAGCTGTACACTCACTACTTTACATTCTAGCAAAGTGTAATTTCTTCAGTGTTGTCACATGAAAAGATATAATAAGATTAGGGCTGTTACTGATTAAAATGTTCGTGTTCTATTAATCAATTTTTTTTAAATCGATTAATCGGCTAATTTCGATTAATTATAACGCACATACAGATCCAACTACTTTTAGCTGATCTCCTTGCATTGCAACTCTGCATTAGTCACTGTAATATCCACAGACATCTCCCCACTGTAATATCCACAGACATCTCCCCCACTGTAATATCCACAGACATCTCCCCACTGTAAGATCCACAGACATCTCCCCCACTGTAATATCCACAATCACCCCCACTGTAATATCCACAATCACCCCCACTGTATTATCCACAGACATCTCCCCCACTGTAATATCCACATCTCCCCACTGTAATATCCACAGACATCTCCCCCACTGTAATATCCACAGACATCTCCCCACTGTAATATCCACAAACACCCCCACTGTAATATCCACAGACATCTCCCCCACTGTAATATCCACATCTCCCCACTGTAATATCCACAGACATCTCCCCCACTGTAATATCCACAGACATCACCCCCACTGTAATATCCACAGACATCTCCCCCACTGTAATATCCACAGACATCTCCCCCACTGTAATATCCACAATCACCCCCCACTGTAATATCCACAATCTCCCCCACTGTAATATCCACAGACATCTCCCCCACTGTAATATCCACAATCACCCCCATTGTAATATCCACAATCTCCCCCACTGTAATATCCACAGACATCTCCCCACTGTAATATTCACAGACATCTCCCCCACTGTAATATCCAGACATCTCCCCACTGTAATCCACAGACATCTCCCCACTGTAATATGGTCCACATCTCCCCCACTGTATAGGAAGATTAGTGCTTGGTTCTTACCAGAGAAGCCGCCCGAACACTAGCAGTTGAGGCCAGGTGATGACATCAGTGCGCCGCTCTAGGCTCACCTAGGCCGCCGCCGGGTGGACAAAGATGGCCGCCACTCTGGGAGCTAGGCCGAAGCTGCCGCCTTTCCTATGGCCGAGGCAGCAGCGGAGCTCCGCAGATCACGTGGTGTGCGGATCCGCATACTGATCAAAATTGAGGAATTAATCGTTAATTTCCGCAGCCCTAAATAAGATATTTACAAAATTGTGAGGGGTGTACTCACTTTTGTGAGATGCTGTATATATACTGTGTGTGTGTGTATATATATATATATATATATACATTCAGCACCGAAGAAGTGGGCACATTGAGCACCAATGCTTAGTGCACCAATGTAAGTGTGTACACCGAGCACCAATGTAAGTGTGTACACCGAGCACCAATGTAAGTGTGTACACCGAGCACCAATGTAAGTGTGTACACCGAGCACCAATGTAAGTGTGTACACTGAGCACTAATGTAAGGGTGTACAATGAGCACCAATGTAAGGAGGAGCACTAAGCACCAATGTAAGTGTGTACACTGAGCACCAATGTAAGTGTGTACACTAAGCATCAATGTAAGGAGGAGCACTAAGCACCAATGTAAGTGTGTACACTGAGCACCAATGTAAGTGTGTACACTGAGCGCCAATGTAAGGAGGAGCACTAAGCACCAATGTAAGTGTGTACACTGAGCACCAATGTAAGTGTGTACACTGAGCGCCAATGTAAGGAGGAGCACTAAGCACCAATGTAAGTGTGTACACTGAGCACCAATGTGAGTGTGTACACTGAGCACCAATGTGAGTGTGTACACTGAGCACCAATGTAAGGAGGAGCACTAAGCACCAATGTAAGTGTGTACACTGAGCACCAATGTAAGTGTGTACACTGAGCGCCAATGTAAGGAGGAGCACTAAGCACCAATGTAAGTGTGTACACTGAGCACCAATGTAAGTGTGTACACTGAGCGCCAATGTAAGGAGGAGCACTAAGCACCAATGTAAGTGTGTACACTGAGCACCAATGTGAGTGTGTACACTGAGCACCAATGTGAGTGTGTACACTGAGCACCAATGTAAGGAGGAGCACTAAGCACCAATGTAAGTGTGTACACTGAGCACCAATGTAAGGGTGTACAATGAGCACCAATGTAAGGATTAGCATTAAGCACCAATGGAAGTGTGTATACTGAGCACCAATGTAAGGGTGCACAATGAGCACCAATGTAAGTATGTATACTGAGCACCAATGTAAGGATGTACACTGAGCTCCAATATAAGGAGGCGCACTAAGCACCAATGTAATTGTGTACACTGAGCACCAATGTAAGGGTGTACAATGAACATGAACACCAATGTAAGGAGGAGCACTAAGCACCAATGTAAGTGTGTATACTGAGCACCAATGTAAGTGTGTACACTAAGCACCAATGTAAGGGTGTACACTGAGCACCAATGTAAGTGTGTACACTAAGCACCAATGTAAAGGTGTACAATGAGCACCAATGTAAGGAAGAGCACTAAGCACCAATGTAAGTGTGTATACTGAGCACCAATGTAAGAGTGCACATTGAGCTCCAATATAAGGAGGAGCACTAAGTACCAATGTAAGTGTGTACACTGGGCACCAGTGTAAGGGTGTACAATGAGCACCAATGTAAGGAGGAACACTAAGCACCAATGTAAGTGTGTATACTGAGAACCAATGTAAGGGTGTACCATGAGCCCCAATATAAGGAGGAGCACTAAGTACTAATGTGGGTGTGTACACTGAACACCAATGTAAGGGTGTACACTGGGCACCAATATAAAGGTGTACACTATGTAACAATGTAAGAAGGAGCACTAAGCACCAATGTAAGTGTGTACACTGTGCACCAATGTATGTCATTACATAATTCTATCTGCTGCACTCCATAGGCTTTGCTGGATATCATATAGCCCTGACCCCCACATTCTACAAGCTATATGCTTTGTTACACAAAGGAAGGAGCACCGAACCACATAGTTCTAAAACTCAGTGTTATGTCCCTTAGACACGGGGTCTCTCAGGCACAAACATCACACTCAGGATGCCAGATAGTATGTTACTTATTCCCGACTACTGCAACCTACACAGTATTCTCTTTATATGTTATAGGCAGGGTTGCCAACTTTCAGTAAATTTACAAACAGTTTGCAAAATCTGTAATTTTTGCATCTGTCTGTGAATGTCCATTATGAACATGTAGGCTGCATGTCCATAATGGACATTCATGGGTAGATGCAAAAATTACAGATTTTGCAAACTGTTTGTAAATTTACTGAAAGTTGGCAACCCTGGTTACAGGGTCCTGACCACTCTATATGCTAGGTTGAATCTTAAATAGCCCTGACTTCTGTTTTCTATGCATTATATAGTCCTGATCCTTGCACTCTATACACTGTGCTGTATATTACATAGACCTGATCCTTGCACTCTATACACTGTGCTGTACATTACATTGTCCAGTAATTAAAGAAAATTTGTAAATGAAAGCATATTTTTTTCAGTGTGGTATACACAGGGTTTACACATGGTTAACGGTAAGAGTGTTCAGAGCTGACAAGGAGTGCAACAAAGCTGAGTATCAGCAGGTGGGGTGTTTTTTTTTCTCTTAAGAGAACATCTCCCTTTGGCCTGAATGACAAAGTTATAGGCTCCCCTTAAACATTAGATCAGCGGAGACGGAGAGACACTTTTAAGTAAACAACAAATGAAAAAAAAAATGAAATAAGAACCTTGGCAGCTATGACAAAACACCTTAGTGTGTTCAGTAAATCAGTCTCTAAAATGTGAAACAATGTCCAACTTGTGTGCAGAAGTGAAATGTAGAAAACACACCATAATAGCACATAATGTACGTTTATTAAACGGCAGTACTTATTGTGAGACAGTGTATTAAATTACACATAGTATTCTGTGTTTTCCTTTGAGAACAACATTTTTTTCCATCATCTGGTTAGAATTTCTCTGCCAGTTACAAGCCCCAGTCTTACCATTTCCTCTGCATGTGTTTTTTGCAGAGTAGTGAGAGGACACACTCATTATTTTGCAGGAGTCAGGAATGAGATGCAATTATGGGGCCTATGCACAAAAAAGACAGATAACATCTATTTTCCCCCCTTCCCTCCCTCCAAACCAGTATAGAAGGCAGTCTGTACTTGCAAGCAGCTGATCTGATGAAGTTCTTGAAAAGAACATTAACAGGCTGCTTCGTTTTGTTTATTTAGAAAGAAACCATTGTGTCATTTCGTTTTTCTAAGACGCCCTGTGAATCCACAGTTGGCTATGATATGATGCATTTCAAACATATACAATTTGTGTTCATGTTAAGTGGCTTCACATTGTGCCTGCCTCCTTAAGAATGTATCAAATGCCGACAGCTTGCCAAGATCTTGCCTTCTTTGGATGTAATCTTGACATCTCAGTACAATTTATATCCAGACAGCCAGTGTGCTGGAATGTTTGAGCAATTTTGGTAATTTGCCTGAGTTCTGTATTTATGCTTTCCTTGGCATAATATATTAAACTGCACTCTGTTCCCTGGACAGTTGATGGGGGTTAATACAGTGTTACACTTAACTGATTTACACTCTAGATATATACTTCAAAAGTCGCAAATATATTTATGTTTAATATGTTATTTTTAATTTTTTTTTATACTCAACCTTGTTCTTCATAAAATTTTTGTTACTTTCCAAGAACAAAAATTCTTTCCCTTGCAATTGGTACTCTTGGGTATCCCAACTGCACACTAGCAGAAAAAGCTTCCCTTCCGAAAATAATAAATACTGCACAGAAGATTGTGGGCTGCAGATTAGCATCTCTAAACGAAAATTTACAAGTCCTGTTGTGTTAGCAGGGCGTACAAAATAGTGAGTTACCCATCCCACCCTGGAAACCTTTTAGGCTTTTTATACAGGGCCATCTTAATGCAAGGGCACTCCTGGGCACTGCCCAGAGGCCCCAGGTACATGGGGGCCCCACAATAATCTTGCATTACATCATACTTGCCAACTGTCCCAGTTTTGCTTGGACATTTATGCTTTTTACTAAACTGTCCCAATATGGTCATGTTTCGGGAAGCATCCCAGAACCTATACTGTGCCCTCCTAACCCCCCCTGTACTGTGCCCTTTGTGTTGACTAGTCTTTGATTTATGGAATGTTTTCCTTTTGTAAAATCAATTTTATTGAAAGTACTAATGAATATATGTTTAATTCTATCAACTATTTATACTTTATTTCTTGAAAGTAGGTGCATAAATTGGGGCACGCTGGATTGGGCCCCAGTGCATTACTTTGCCCAGGAGCCCATGATGCTATTAAGACGGCCCTGTTTTTATATGGTGGGCATAATTGTTTACGTGTATGTATGTTGCAATGACAATAAAGTATTTATCTATCTTATCTATCTTATCCTTCTCATTGCCAGGGTTAACTGCTCATTTTGCCTGGGGGATGAGGAATAAGGTGATATACTAACCTTAAGCTGGCCTTATGCTAGTAGATTTTTCAACAACAGCTCATAAAAAGATTCCTATGAAAACTCTCAGTACATTCAAGGAAGAATATTGTTCAAAAGTACTTCAAAATTTCAAGTACTGATTTTGGAACAAATTGACTTTCCCAAATGAAAAACATACTCACTGTTAGAAACTTGTTCAAGAATTTTTTTCCATCCTGATCCTTCCAATTTTCTTGTCACTGCAGTTGAAAATAAACATTGATTTGACATCACTAATCATTTGAAAATCAAACAAGCTTTCTTAAAATAAAAATAAATAAAATTTTGCTAGTGTACTGCAAGCGTTATTCCCCATTCCCACAATTTACACAGCACTTTACATACATAGTACATTCACATCAGTCCCTGCCCTCAACAAGCTTAAAATCTAAGGTCTCTAACTCACATTCATACATATATTAGTGTCAATTCAGACAGAAGACAAATTAACCTACCAGCATGTCTTTGGAGTGTGGGAGGAAACCAGAGTGCCCACAGGAAACCCATGCAGGTAGAGGGAGAACATGCACACTCCAGGCAGGTAGTGCCCAGGTTGGGATTCAAACAGATGACCCTAGTGCTGCCAGGTGGACGTGCTGACCACTTAGCCACTGTGCTGCTTTAGCAATCAATATTTAGTTGCTATCGATTACAATTCAACTTTTGCAGAATTCAATAATATAACACAGTGATGGTGAACCTTGGCATCCCAGATGTTTTGGAACTACATTTCCCATGATGCTCATGCCTTCTGCAGTGTAGGTGAGCATCATGGGAAATGTAGTTTCAAAACATCTGGGGTGCCAAGGTTCACCATCACTGATATAACACATGGTGATCTTGCCATGAAGGTTCTTGTTTAGGTACTTATTGTTACAGGGCAACAATGCCCCTGTCCCCTAAATGTTCTGCTGCATTGTCACCCTCCCACATGGTCTTTCATTGGAGACTACAAGTAGCTGGTTCAACAAATATAATACGGGTATGGTTGTCAGGGCTGCTGCTAGAAATCACAGGGCCCCGTACAGCCTACCTGGCGGGGCCCCCACCAATATATTAAAACAAGATTTTCACTAAAAATACACAAAAGTCATTATTAGCGGAAACAAACATAATAGAGAACCTGTGTGAATTAACCCTTTTTTAATCTTTTTTTTTTTTTTTAAATATATAATTTAAAAAAATTATAATTAATTCTTTAACAGGACAGAGAAGCCAACAGTGCCACGGAAGGGGGTTGCAGCACAATGACAGGGGGGTGCACATGGGGGGGATCAGAAGTAGGCAGAACAAGAAGGGGGATCGGTGTGGGGGAAGCGATTACAGGAACGATGCCCTGTGTCTGTGTCTCTCCCTGCAGCAGCTGAAAGCCAGCGGGAGGGAGAAAAAAACAACTTGCCGCACAGGGCATCTTTCTGTAATTGCACCACCGCCCGACCACACCCATTCCTTCTGCTGTTTGGGCCCCCCTGTGTGCCCGGGCCCCCTACAGGAGGACTGGTGGTCCCCCCCTATAAGCGGCCCTGATGGTTGTCATTGTCAGCAAACCTGGCCAAAGAAATGTCAAGTACATGTAGACAGAAAGGGGCTGCAATAAGTCTGCAAAAAAACAGCAGGATTGATATGCAACAAAGAATGAAAAAAAATGTGAAAAGGTATTTTAATTTAAAATTGCTCATGATAAACAAGTACAGATTACAGCATTAGCAAACTAAAGTACACTTGGGAATGGGAATGAAAAACCTGTCTGAAGCAAACAAAAGCCCATTGACACAGGCCTTTAGAAGCATAAATGAAGAGCAAGAACACAAGTGTCCATAAAGAAGACCAGAAGGAAAGTCAATCTTTTGGGTTAAAATAGACCTTGAATGAAAATGCAAGGTCTGTTTGTTTGAAAACTGACCCCCCCTCCCCCCCAAATAAGAATCGCATGCCAAATCACATGCCAAATCGCTAGCAATTGCAGCGTCCGAAACCCGCACAGATATCTCTGAAATCGCCCCCAAAGTCGGGACTGACATGCGAGAATGAAATTTCATTCCCATAAGCAGTGTGAACCCGGGCTTAAATGTGCAAAATGACCTGGTTTCAGAAACACCTTTATTCAACTGGTACAGAGAACCATCACAGACCATGGCAGATTTGGCCCTCTTCATAAACTAAATGAGGAGTTTCCTAATTCCATAATATGTAAATAGTCTCTTTGTACAATTTTTATGAACAAGAAGTGATGTACCTACTAGTTTTCTTGTGTATGCACTGTAATAAAATTTCTATCAGGGCTTTATATCTTTTGTTTTGAGTGACCCAACTGAGAGGATTTTCCCTCACTTTTTGTCCCTGTAATACCTATACAAGAAGAACACCGGGCAGAAATAAAAGACACAAATAATAGCTATGCTGTAGGTGTATGGGCTGAAGAGTGAAAATTCTCCAAAACACCTCCCCCTGGAAAACCCCCCCAAAAAAAATGCATGTGGGAATGTGAGTTCCCGCTATGCAGAGATGTGAACGGGGCGGATGATGCAAGGTGTGTGCTAATGAGGTCAGCTGGTCAACTCCTTCCTGTGTCATGACCTAAAGCCTGACCAGGAAGTAAGGCAGAAGCAATAGATATGTTTAGAAACATGTGTAGCGGCCTTCACCCTCACCCCCTTCTTTATCGATTACTCTGGCTCTGGTCTAGGGGTATCTTGGAGGGGAGAGCGAGGTGTGCCACGGCCCATGTCCTCTCGATTACAGCATGTAGAGGTGAAGGCCAGTATCTAGTTGTATTTGGGCCTGTATATACGCTTAGAGCCAAGTCTGTTCTGCTGATAACCCCCTTTGCTCCCAGTAATTGGAGTACCACACACTGAAAAGGTCCAACACTTATTTATTCCATAACGGCAAACAAATAGTCCTTTGCGAGCAGACAGTTTGGGACCCATAGAACAGTTCAGTATTGGTGGAGAGTAGGTCAAGGCACAATCCTCAAAGAAAACTAAACCGTTGAGGTTTCACCAACGGTTGCTAAGCACAGTGGCTGTTAAATGGAATTTTTAGCTTCAGAGTCTCTTCCAGCGACTCTAGTGAACAGGAACTGGAGTTACCTTCGCTACGTTGCAGCCCCTGACAGGGGGAAGACATCCCTCCAAGGGAGTTACCAGAGGCCCCCCCGTCACCGGGTTAATGCTGTACCGGACTATCCGGAAGGGTTACACTCCCCGGCCTCCTCGCCTCAGATACGGGTCCCAACACCTTAGGGCCCCTCGGACTCCTCCACCCTCGCGGAACCCAGTCGAAGTTACTGGGCCCCAGGCTCCGGCAGCAGTACCTCACCCCAGGCTTAAGGTGCCTGGGATGGACTCCATCTCTTGTTCCGGCCAGGTCAAGGGCACCTGGGCCCGGAACTCCAGAACGTCAGCACCCAGGCTGAAGGTGCCTGGGTGCGGCCGCGTCCTCCAACTCTGAACCCCAAGGTCAGGGCGTCCGCCCCTTTTATCTCCTCTCCCCCTGCGTCACAGCGGGTTCCCCGCCCCGCTGTACCAGCGCCAGGAAAGGACAAAAAGGGAGCAGTCTTGCGGTGCAGGTTCAACTCCAGCCCAGGGCGACAACGCCACCAGCAGGCCACAGGGAACCCTGCACCACCAGAGTCCTCCAAGAACCACAAAAAGGGATTCTCAGATTCCCTAACAATTAGTACATCTGGGTTAAATAACCCAGATGCTCCCCCCCCAATTTAAATACCCGCTACACATGGATGAGGACAAGTGAGGTAAGTGACTGTAGATGTAATAGTAAGCGTTGATATTTTTTTCAAAAAAAAAGTACATTAATGCTATATTGGTACATAGGGGAGCTGGAATTTAGAAAATAAAAGGTGAAAAAAGGTGAACTTAGCCTTTAAGCTCTGCCGAAAAAAAAAAAACCTGATGGCTGATTGGTTTCTATGCAGAGCGCACCAGATTTTGCACTCCCCAGCTTTAGTAAATCAACCCCATTATATTTATTTTTTAATGCAACTAATATTTGTACCTAAATTTGACATCATATCAGCCTTTTACAATCTCATTGGACAGGACTGAGAGCTAACTAAATGTGCTGCATGTACATGTGCTGATAGGAAAATGCTGATATCTGCAGAGAATAGATTGAGCAGAGGGATGACCTCATTAGCCTTCTGATGCTCCTTCACTGCCCAGTCAACAGACTGCAATAAAGGGATGTGACACCACTATTTTCCTTAATTGTAACAGAGAAAACAATGTTCTTCACTTGCTCTGCTGTGTGATGGGCTGTGTACATCTCTAGACTGGATGGACAGAAATATATATTTATAGCATCTAAAATAGCTTATTTTTAAGTATTTTAGCAGTGAATTTAGCTCTTTGCCCAGAATACAGATTTCAATTTGTAAAAATCAAATGCAGTATTAGAAAAGATAAAATATCTGCAAATTACAAGGTTCTGAAAAGGGCGTGGCATTGTATAAATGCATGTGGCCTGGGTCATTGTGGACAGGGTTTGCTCAGATAAGGGCTATCATCTGTTTCCCGCACAATTTTTCATTTAAGACTGTTGTCAAACATGTCAAACTGTGTTTTTTTTTTTTTTATTTACTGCTGCAAAACTATATAAGCTCAAAGCTGTTAAAGCTCATAACTAAATAGAGACGGTATTGATGAAGGGATACAGTTTCAGTGAGAGCTAAGGATTAGCTCAGTTTTTTTGGCTAACAGTCTATTGGCTTTGGATGATACTTTCTTTTACATTAGTGATGCTGATGGTTTTAGCAGAACTTTTAGTGTAATTCTGGATTAAACTGGATGACTTGTGACATTGGAAAAATTGGCAGCTAACATTATGGTTCTACCCACTGTCAATTTTTATGGAAATACCACATAAAACACTATGGAAATAACTTATAATGGAGTAAGAACCATGAAGCATTTTGTGTGTATTTAATTTACCACTTTTCTTTAATAAAAAATAAAGACATAAAACAAAAACGGTAACTCCATTAATGCACTGTAAGAGAAGGGGTGAAATAAGTTCTCTGTTTAAATATCATTCACCTCCATGCACCAGTTCCATCCACTGCTTAAAAAGTTACAAAACCCACAACAGTAAAATCAGTCTGTTACTGCAGTAAAGCATGCTTGTTATACTCACTGTGGAACCTAAGGGGTTAATTCACTGCCTTGTATAAAAAGGCTGTTTAAACCTGTCTTATTTGATCCTCTCCTTCTTGCATTGCCCCCAAAATATGTCCGGATAAGACAGAGTTAGTGGAGTCAGTCTGCACATGCCCAGTTTGGTGTGTATTGCTAGAGAGTTTTTTTCTTTTCTTGGGAGAGTGCATGTGATCAGCACAGGACCAATGAGCACTGTCCAGATACAGGGTCAGGGGTCCTGCATCCTGATAGGACAGCCGGTGCAGTATGAAAACTCCTCCTACAAGCTTTAACCAGGCACTGATAGAAGTCACAAGACTGCTATATACTGCTGAAGAGAAAAGGTATTAGGCAGTTTATATTTACTAAAATTATTGCATGTCCATGTTCTGTGTACTTTGAGAGACCAGATATAGCGAATGCAGGGTTTAGTAACACTTTAATTTCAAGACCTTCATTTTACATTTCCTTACAGCACAAAGATAATAATAATAAAATGTACAGTATTCTATGATTTTAGAAGTATATAAGGTGGCTACTCTCCCCCCCCCCCCCCCATGCTAATATAGTAGTAATATAGAGAGCGTCACTGTATTCAGTGGCACTCATGGCCCTTAGAGCCCTTTCACACTGGGGCGGTGGGGGCATGTGCGGTAAAGCGCCGCTATTTTTAGCAACGCTTTACTGTCGTTTTTGCGGCGCTATTTGGCCGCTAGCGGGCGCTTTTAACCCCTGCTAGCGGCCGAAAAAGGGTTAAAACTGCAAGCAAAGCGCCATTGCAGTGGCGCTTTGCTGGCGGTTTGGCGGCGCTGCCCATTGATTTTAATGGGCAGGGGTGCTTTAGGAGCGGTGTATACACCGCTCCTACACACCGCTCCTACATACACCGGTGTATACACCGCTCCTACAGCGCCTCAGATGCTGCTAGCAGGACTATTTTAGCGTCCTGCGGCTTTCACACTGGAGTGAAAGAAGCGGCTTTCACTTCTTGTTGTGTCTTCTGGACACGAAAAAAATAAATCTCCCGGATGGGGCACAGACAGCAAAGTAAACCAGACAGAGATTTTAACAATTCCCTACTATATCCAAAAAAAATTAAAATTAATTTCAGACAAGCTTTAAGCTTCTTTTGCCTCTCTGCCATTTATTAATTAAAGCAAAATGTTTTAAGATTTAATAACAAGAACAAAACAACAAAAAAAAATTCATCAACTAAAAAAATAATCTGTAAATTCTTCCTCAGATAAAGCTTCATGTAGTAACCCCAGAGTTGGATTGTTCTACAAGTTAGTGCAAGGCAGCCACAGAATTAAAGAGGAGGTTAGGTGTCAACAATATCATTGTTATTTCTTCTAACCCTACACAGGGTTATGCCCCATACACACGATCGTTTTTCATGACGTTAAAAATGCCATTTTTAAAAATGGCCATTAAAAATGATCGTGTGTAGGCTCCAGAGCATTTTTAACGACATGAAAAACAGCCATTAAAAATTTCGAACATGCTCTCTTTTTTCACGTCGTTTTTCATGTCGTTTTTTTTAACGACGTGAAAAACGATAGTGTGTATGCTTTAACGACGTGAAAAAAAAATGCGCATGCTCAGAATCAAGTATGAGACGGGAGCGCTCGTTCTGGTAAAACTAGCATTCGTAATGGAGATAGCACATTCGTCACGCAGTAACGGACTGAAAAGCACGAGGCTGAAAAGCGCGAATCGTTGCTCAACAAACTTTACTAACATGAAGGGTGGCGCCATTCGAACGGAACTTCCCCTTTATAGTGCCGTCGTACGTGCTGTACGTCACTGCGCTTTGCTCGAGCGTTTTTTTTAATGATCGTGTGTACGCAAGACAGGCTTGAGAGGAAACATGAAAATAAATGACAAGAAAAACGTTGGTTTAAAAAATGGCATGAAAAATGATCGTGTGTATGGGGCATAAGGATCTGACAGCAAAAAAATATATAAAGGAAAAAATAAATATAAATGATGAACTACTAAGAATGCTGTCTAGTGTACATGCATTCACTTAAAGGGGTTGTAAAGGTTCGTTTTTTATTTTCTAAATAGGTTCCTTTAAGCTAGTGCATTGTTGGTTCACTTACCTTTTCCTTCCATTTCCCTTCTAAATATTTTTTTTCTTTGTTTTCTTTGTCTGAATTTCTCACTTTCTGTTCCTCCTCAGTAAGCTGTTCAGTAATCTGTTCTGGCTGACTAAACACCACTGGGATGATGGTGTGAAGTTTAGTGAGGAGAAACAGGAAGTGAGAAATTCAGACAAAGAAAAAAAGCATTTAGAAGGGAAATCAAAGGAAAAGGTAAGTGAACCAACAATGCACTAGCTTAAAGGAACCTATTTAGAAAATAAAAAACAAACCTTTACAACCCCTTTAATATATTTTATGTTAGAGAAATAATGATGTGAAAAGTACAGTAACCCCTACTAATCAATCAAATTCCATCAGGTACAACAAGAAAAAGTGTGATAATTGTTAATGTGTTTGTTACCCCAGCATTTCATATTCCTGATATGTGTCTGCTGTACCATGTACTTGTATGAGAAACTATCCTGTTCTTTTTGTATTTCTTCCTTTGTGTGCAATCTCTGGAGTTTCTGACAGTCCCTCTGCTTTTCTATTAAAAACTGACCACACTAAGCACACCGTGGTCAGTTCTTTAGCTATGCTGGGAACTCAGCCTGCTCTCCTCCAATAATCAGACTTGTCCTGACACGCCCCCTCTGCACAGCCTTTCACTGGAAATCTCAGTGTGCAGTTGCTTCTCCTCCCCCCAGCTCTTATGCAGCTGAGAACAGAGGGAATGTAATCACTTATAAAAAAAGAGAAAAAATATATTTATAATGTTTTTGTATATCTATACACAAATGTTTTGCCTTTCATTTCTATTTAAAACTGAATCGCTTGTTTTTAGGGTTGAGCGGACCCGAACTGTAAAGTTCGGGTCCGTACCGAACTTTTGGGTTTTGGGGTCCCGGACCCGAACCCGAACAATTGACTGTATGTTCGGGTTCGGGTCCGGTGTTCGGCAATATGCATGCAAAGCAGCGCTTGTTTCCCGTGCTTAGAACTGTCCCTGCACAAAGTGTCATTTCTGAAGGAAAAAAGTCATTTAAAACTCACTCGCGGCTATTAATGAATTGTCGGCTCCAGGCAATACATAGAAAAGTCATTGATAAAAAAAAAAAAAGCGTAGGGGTTCCCCCAAATTCAATTACCAGGCCCTTCAGGTCTGGAATGGATATTAAGGGGAACTCCACCCCAAATTTTAAAAAAAACGGTGTGGAGTACCCCCAAAAATCCAGACCAGACCCTATATCCGAGCACGCAACCTGGCAGGCCGCAGGAAAAGAGGGGGGGACGAGAGAACGCCCGCCCCCTCCTGAACCATACCAGGCCACATGCCCTCAACATGGGGAGGATGTCCGGTCTGGATTTTTGGGGGTACTCCACACCATTTTTTTATTTTGGGGTGGAGTTCCCCTTAAAATCCATACCAGATCTGAAGGGCCTGGTATGGATATTTAGGGGAACCGCACGCATTTTTTAAAAAATTTGCGGCAGAGTTCCCCTTAATATCCATTCCAGACCTGAAGAGCCTGGTAATTGAATTTGGGGGAACCCCCACGCTTTTTTTTTATTTTTTATAAATGACTTTTCTATGTATTGCCGGGAGCCGACAATTCATTAATAGCCGCGAGTGAATTTTAAATGACTTTTTTTCCTTCAGAAATGACACATTGTGCAGGGACAGTTCTAAGCACGGGAAACAGCGCTAATAGTCCTCAGAAGTTCTGGTCCCCATTGACTTCAATGGGGTTCGGGTTCGGGTTCGGGGTAAAGGTCGGTCCCGAACCCAAACTTTTTTCCGAAGTTCGGCCGAACCTGTCGAACCCGAACATCCAGGTGTCCACTCAACTCTACTTGTTTTACAAGGTGGTCATTTACAATCACTTTAAGTATAGCTCCATGCATATATTACCTTAAACGATAAGTCCTGGAGTGTCCATATGCTTATAAAGGAGATTGATTTGTTTCTTTCATCTGCACCCCTGTAGAGTTAACTCAGTTTAAATTTATTCCAGCCCATAAACAAGACATTGTTTACCTACTGCCAGCTTGATATTGCATTCAAAAAGTAATCAGTTAAAGCAGAACTAAACTAAATGACAAACTGAAAACATTATTTCATTCATTTATAGTATTTAGTCAAACTCACCCATCCATCCATGTCTCTATGCTTTATTTTGTTGAGAAATCACTTTGAAAAACATCCCCTAGCATTTATAGTTGTGATCATCTTGAGTTAGGGCCAGTTTGCCAGTGTGTTTTTTTTCTGCAACAAAAACGCATGGAAAGTAGGTTATATGGTTTACAATGGCATAGTTCACATCAGTGTGGTCAGTTCCAGGGCATTCCAGTTCCAGAAACGAAAGTAGAACATGCTGCATTTTTCCTGCACTGGACTGTACTGGAACACAGTAAAAGGCATAAAAAATGCACCGGAATGTACTGGAATGCATTAAAACCGCACTGGAACCCAGTAAAGTGAAAACAAAACAGGATAAAAGAAGAAAAAAGCATCTGGAATGCATCCGGAACTGCATCCAGAAATGCATCAAAAACGCACTGTAATGTATCAAAAACGTGGTAAACACGTGCATGCAGAAACGCATCGGCTACGGATCTGAAGTGTGTTTTTGTTGTGTGAACCAGCCCTTACGGCAGGTGATTCATGCAGCATTTACACCCTGGAATCCATCTACCTTTAGCTCAACCATGCAGGCAGGAGGGTATACTTAGTTGAGTAAGCCCCTCCTTCCCTCCTCTAAATGAAAGAAAAAAATGTCCGTGAAGACTTTTGGGATGTGTGTCATAATTTTGGCCTAGGCCAGAAACTAGGGAGCAACTGAAGAAATGTAAAAAAAAAAAAAAATAGTCTAACCTCCCTGGCGGTATGATTCTGTCAGATTTTAGGTTCTGAAAGCGGTACCATTATTCTGCATGGAAATTTGGCGTTTTATATTGTAGGCCTGCAATTCTTAGGAATAACTCACTTAAATCTGTCCAAACCAGAGTCTAGTAGACATCCCGGGTATGATAAAGTTTGAAACACAAAATCATAAATTATAATATCATAAATAATTATAAATAATTATAACAAATAGTAATGTAATTATAATAAAAATAATTCAATAATGTAATCAAATCAAAAACACTGAAATTTGCTCAGTTGCAGAATTGTCGCTGTCATTACTTTTAGTATTTGATGGCGAATTTCCCCACAAATCACTATCGCTCAATTCTGCAAGTGATTCTAATTTATTATCGTTGTTTTCTAGCTGGTCTAAAACCACTTTTGACATAAAGGGACACTTTTTGGTTGCTATGGACAATCTCCAGTTTCCAGGCAGAAAGAACAGTATATATAATATAAAAGTGCATGCAGGACACTGGACAGACCACTAGGGACAAAGGGGATGTGTAATTATTGATACAGTACTGTAATCTATAAGATTACAGTGTACTGTATGTATATTGTGTTTTAAATTTTTTGAATTTGGCGCCGATCTCCACCCCCGTGCGTCGCAACGTCGCAGGGAACGGAGCTCGGCGGCACTCGGGCACTGTGTGTGAATCGAGCGAGGAGACAGCTCGCACACACACACATGTTGGGAGCAGTGTCTCTCGCTATTTTATTAAAATTCCAACAGGAAGTGATGTCACAGCATGTGATCCTCACTAAAGAAGTTACCAACAGGAAGTGAGGTCACAGCATGTGACCTTCACACAGGGAAAATGACAATACAAGGACATCCCTTCCAACAGGTAATCTAGTACATGAATACCACTCAAGAAATATAGCTTAAAGGATTCAATACAATAATACATACAATGAATACAATAACGCATGATGGCTAAAGTCTTATGGGCGTGTCCAAGCAGGGAAAAGCGTGTATGCTCCCAGCAAATGAAGCCGTATTGATTTAAAACATGGACGCCTTCCCTGACTCTGACAACACTCACAAGCTCTCATATTACCGTTGATAGGAATCCCTATTGTGTGCTATTCCATAGAATAACGCATATTCAGATTATACTATTATTGAATGGGGGAGGGAGGCTATCTGCAGACGCGCGCTATGAATCCCAATCAATGTTGATCAGACACAGCAGAGACAAGAGTACGCATCTGCCTATAACCAATGATGTCGTTGCAGAGCGAGCATATCCCCTCCTCAACGATCGTCCGTGCTAATGCACAGAGGGCCCCCGTCGGCGGACATATCCGCACCCTGCAAACATCACACTCCAACCTCAAGACATTTTCCCCTACCAGACGGGATTCAACCAGCCTCAGACTGCCCCAGACAGCTCTTTAGAGCGGGCTGCGGAAGTACTAACACTGGGTGACACTATGACAATACATTTTAAATACATCTTCATAAAAATCTCCACAACAAAGTAAATATAATATATCTTCCTATCTATTTACTAATGCTAGCAGCAGAAGGATTAAAAATACTGTAGGTAATGTTGATTGAGAGAGTTTAGTTCTGCTTTAAATAATGTTTCTTCCTTACAAATAATAGCACACTGACCCCAACATTTCTTAACCCAAAGCTCTTGTTTTTCCATCCATATTTTATGGAAATTGTTCCTACTGTTTCCCACTATTTAGTTATCAACACTCCCCAACCTGAACCGTGATTATTGCTTATGTTTTTCTACCATTGCCTATATAATGTCATCTGTATCCCTTGCTTTTCTTTGTCTGGCATTCAATAAAACCTTGATTTGAAAATATATATATATAATGCTTTTGAGAAACCTAATTAAAATGCATATTTTTTTTATTTTTTTTTAAAGTCACAACACTATTTGTTTGCAAGTTTTGTCCTGCATGTGCCACCTGACTCCTTGTGAGAGAGTCAGATTTCTTTGCATCCATCAAACTACAACATTGTAATGTCAGGAGACCGGCAATACTTTCAACCTGCCCATCCATGACTGGATTTCAGAGAGTTTTTTTTTTTTTCCAGTAGACTGAGTGGCTAGCCTAAAGGTAAATTCCAGGCAATCTGTTTAGGACACAAGCCCTTTTGTGTGCTGTCTTTCTCACCCATTCCTTAGTATCACTGTAACCTCCATTACCACTAAGAAGGCTTTCAAGTGTGAGCTTGTATGGTATTGCTTTTCTCAAAATACTGGCCCCAGCACTGTATGTATTCAGATACAAGTAAAAAGATATGGCAGCAAAAAAGCCAAACATAACAATTAATGTGTCAAAAACCCCAAAGCACATTTTGCAATACTAGATCATTTTACGGTTAATGTCAAAACCGACACGTTGCTAATCTAATAAATTTAGGCTGTCACTTTTCTGCAAGCTTAGGATCATACAGATGAACAGAAACGCAAATATCTTTCCAATGGCCTTATTACTACATTATTATCACTTCACCTACCTATAAACTTTTTATCTATCACACATCTAACTTTACCACTGAGTTAATTGCTTTGATATTAAGAAGGTGAAAATAAGTGGCATCAAAGATTGTCTTTTACTTTGCTTTGCCTCTTTACATTATGGAGCATAGCTAAGAGAGCATACTTGATATTGTTGATATAAAATAATTCTTATGCCGCATACACACGATCGGAATTTCCAACAACAAAACCGTGTTTTTTTTTTCGACGGATGTTGGCTCGAACTTGTCTTGGATACACGCGGTCACACAAATGTGGCTCGGAAATTCCGATGGTCAAAAACGCGGATACGTACAACACTACAACGAGCCGAGAAAAATTAAGTACAATGATTCTGAGCATGCGTCAAATTGGTTTTGTGCGTCGGAAATGGCTAGACACGATCGGAATTTCCGACATGAACTCTTGTTGTCGAAAAATTGAGAACCTGCTCTCAAACGTTTGTTGTCGGAAATTCCAACAGCAAATGTCCGATGGAGCCTACACACGGTCGGAATAGCCAACCAAAAGCTCACATCGAACATTTGTTGTCGGAAATTCCGATCGTGTGTACGCGGCATTAGGCAGCGCTTTGTATGACATAAAAAAACTACTAATATGTGCACAAATAAATTATAAATGACATGCTATGAATGCCATTAAAAGTAAACAGATATGTTACACATGAGTGCCAAAATATGGCTCATCCCTATTGACCAGCCTTAAGTTAAAGGGGTCGAAGTCTTCGTGTTTTTTTCACCTTAATGCATCCTAAGCATTAAGGTGAAAAAACACCTTGTAGTGTCCTGCCCCCCAGCCTCCCCGTTTTACTTACCTGAGCCCAGAATTTCCGTGGACGCGATCCCGCCATCGCTCTCTCCATGGGTTCTCGGCTCTTCAGTGGATAGATTGATAGCAGCGCAGCCATTGGCTCCCGCGGCTGTCAATCAAATCCAATGACGCGGGCACCGGGGGGCGGCGCCGAGTCCTGCATTCGGCGGCTACAAACGCCGAATGTTGGACACGGGAGCGCATCGCAAGGTAACCCCCTTGGGAGAGCACTTCCCAGAGGGGGTTGTCTGATGCGGGGAGGAGCCAAGAGAGCCCCAGAAGAGGATGTTCGGGGCCACTCTGTGCAAAACGAACTGCACAGTGGAGGTAAGTATGACATGTTTGTTATTTTTTTTTTTTATCGAACCCATAGGGGTTGATTTACTAAAGGAAAATCCACTTTGCACTTGAAAGTGCACTGAATGTGCACATGGAAGTGCAGATGCTGTAGATCTGAGGGGGACATGCAAGGAAAATATAGCACAGCATTTTAGCTGGCACATGATGGGATGATAAAATCAGCAGAGCTTCCCCTAATTTCAGAGCTTCCCCTCAGATTTACAGCGATCTACAGCGACTGCACTTCCATGTGCACTTTCAAGTGCAAAGTGGATTTTCCTTTAGTAAATCAACCCCATAGTATCACTTTAAGGAGCAGAATATAAGCTTAGCTGCTCTAGATTTCTCTTTTACAAACCAGTCAATGTGACATTCACCAAACATTGACAGCATTTAAATCTTCCTAGTGCATGTTTTTTAATCTAAAACACAGATTGTTTCACTTGTTTGTTGAATGTTACATTCCTTGTATTGTGTTCCTTATTATATCTCCAACTAATGCAAAATCTGCATATATACACAAATAAGTGGAAAAAAACATAGAGTAAAAGTGTAGTAAAAATTTTAATATATATATCTATATATATATTTATATATATATATATATATATATATAAAACTGTTGAATTAATGAATTTAATTCCTAATATATTATGTGAAATTAAATGAACAAAAATAAGTCGGTCCTTCACATATTTTATACAAATAGGCTGCCACAATATCAAGTATGAACTATAAACAAGAAAACACCCGCGCCTGAAAAAAACAATAAGCCTAGGTTCATGCGATTTTATACGGCAAATCGCATTCCAAATCGGCGGCTATTGCCGGCCAAGGCACTGTCCGAATTGGTGCAAGACTGACTTTGCAGCACCGCACCGATTCCCAAAAGTCGTTTCTGTACTACTTTTGGTGACTTCGGGGTGTGATTTGTATAGCTATCTGTGCAGGAACCCACACAGATGTCTCTGAAATCGCTCCTGAAGTCGGACTGAAATGCAGGTATGATATAATCCCGCTGTCATTGTGAACCTAGGCTAATAGTACTAATAAGTGCAGCTGCTGTCTATTATTTCCAACAAAGGATTAGCCGATATTAAATTATTCTCAGGCAGCGCTTGCTATAACATAAGAAAACTAATAATAAGTGCCTAAATAAATTATGAATGACATGCTATGAATGACATTAAAAGTAAACAGATATGTTACACATACCGTAAGTGCTAAAATATTTAAAGTTACATAGTGAAAAAAGTATTTTGTGCAATCTTGAGTGCTATTCGTGCCTGGTTCCCAGGGTATCCCCTGTAGTGAGTATTCCACCATGTGCTAAAATATTTACACACTACACTCACCAGATGTCAATGACTCCCTTACTATACAGCAAGGGGAGTCAAGAAGGCTTGTAGGTCTTTAGGGAGACCTGTCCCTCAGTCCCTGATGTTTCCTGGTTGTTCCTACGAATCCTTATGTCTCTTTGTTATGATCCCAATGTTTCTCCCAAAGTTTAAAAGGCAGGCAAAAAAATATATAAATGAAGAGACAGACTCTCATAGTGTAAAATCCTTAGATGTGCTTATTCATTAAAATATCGTTTAAAAAATGCCCCACTTTGATAGTGATACAATGTAAAAAAACTTCCCACTGAAAATAAGGCAGAAAATGGACGCTGCCTAGAGCCTGGCGTGCGTTCCACTCACTGGACCGGAAAGTGACACACGGGAACAGCAGCTTAATGCGTTTTGTCATCGATTAGCATCGTCTTCAGGAGCCTTCTAAAGATGTCACATGACAGGCTTTAAGCAGCATCCATTTTCTGCATGTTATAGTGGGCCATTTTTTACATTGTATCACTATCAAAGTCGGGGTCGGTATCATAACAAGGAGGAGTAAGGCTCTATAAGAACAACCAGGAAACATCAGGAACTGCGGGAGTCATCGACATCTGGTGAGTGCGGTGTATAAATATTTCAGAATGTGGTGGAATACTCACTATAGGGGTGACCCTGGGAACCAGGCACGAATAGCACTCAAGATTGCACAAAATACTTTTTGCAATGTCACTTTAAATATTTTGGCACTTATGTGTAACATATCTGTTTATTTTAATGGAATTCATAGCATGTCATTTATAATTTATTTAGGCACTTATTAGTAGTTTTCTTATGTCATAGCAAGCGCTGCCTATGAATAATTTTATATCGGCTAATCCTTTGTTGGAAATAATAGACAGCAGCTGCATTTATTAGTACTAATATTGTTTATTCAGGCCTGGGTGTTTTTCTTGTTTATAGTTCATACTTGATATTGTCGCAGCCTGGAATTTGTATAAAATATGTGAAGGACTGACCTATTTCTCTTCATTTACATAATATATTAGGAATTTAATTCATTAATTCAACAGTTTTATATTCACCAAACAGGTGAAACAATCTGTGTACGGTAATTTAAAACACATGCACCAAGAGGATTTAACTGCTGTCAATGTTTGGTAAATGTCACATTGCTGTGTGTATAAGGGAAATCTAGAGCTTCTAAGCTTATATACTGCTCCTTAACTTAAGGCTGGTCAATAGGGATGAGCCAACGGATGAACACATGAACTTTTGTCTTTTCAGCCTCCTGTTCCTCGGGAGCCGAAAATCATATACAGTGGAACCTTGGATTACGAGCATAATCCGTTCCAGGAGAATTCTCGTAATCCAAAGCACTCGCATATCAAAGCGAGTTTCCCCATAGAAGTCAATGGAAACAAAAATAATTTGTTCTGCATTGACTTCAATGGCATGCAATACCGCATGTGGCCAGATGCGGGGGCACCGGAGAGCCTCAGAAACACTCGGAAAGGCCAGAGGACAGCTCAGCTGACCTCGGAAACCCTCGGAAAGCCTCAGAAACACCCGAGAACGGAGTATTTCCGAGCATTTCCGAACCGCTTTGATCAGCTCCGCTCGGCTCTGCTCGGCTCCGGCACCCCCGCACCTCAGGCCAAATGCGGTACTGCACACCCCTTTAGCTTGAATTCTGCTAGTTTTGCGAGACAACACTCGCAAACCGAGTCAGAATTAAAAAAAAAAAAGTTGCTCGTCTTTCAAAATGCTCGTTAACCACGTTACTCGTAAACCAAGGTTCCACTGTATAGAAGCAACATTTCTACCACTTCTGTATATGACAGCTTCTTGCTGAAAGTCATTCCTAAGGAAGCTGCAGGGGCTTGCACCCGCTACGTCCCTAGAAACCACTGATATCACTGGGAATCCCTGGCACAAAGTAGGAATAGTATGTACCCCTTACTGACTCATGGGGGAGCAGGGTTGTGGGGAAGAGGTCCCTATCCTCATCAACCTGCTCCATGTTGAGGGCATGTGGCCTTGTATAGTTCATGCTCGTCCCCCGTCCCCGTCCCCATTTCCTGGCCAGTCAGACTACATTCTCGGGTTAAGGGTCTGATATGGAGTTTAAGAGGGACCACATCATTTTTAAAAGGGTTTTTTCATTCTTGCTGTAGGATGCGGTAAATCAAAAGTGACATTTACAAAGAAAAAAAAAATTATACAGTTTAAATTGCCGGCAAAGGTTTTTTTTAAAAAAAGCCTACAAACCCGTCTAAAAGTCTTCCGAAATACAGATTCTTGGAGGGGTCTGTATCCCCTAGACCTAAACAGGCAATTAACTATTGTAGTGTGGGCACAGCCCCACTGCAAGGGATAGTTTACAAGTTTCAAGAGTTGGGCTTTAACCACTTGACCACTGGGCACTTAAACCCCCTTAATAACCAGACCAATTTTCAGCTTTCGGTGCTCTCACATTTTGAATGACAATCACTCAGTCATACAACACTGTACCCATATGAATTTTTTGTCCTTTTTTCACACAAATAGAGCTTTCTTTTGGTGGTATTTAATCACTGTTGGGTTTTTTATTTTTTGCGCTATAAGAGAAAAAAGACTGAAAATTCTGTAAAAAAATTGTTTTTTTTTTCGTTTCCGTTTTAAAATTTAGCAAATTACTATTTTTTCTTCATAAATTTTGGCCAAAATTTATACTGCTACATATCTTTGGTAAAAATAAGTACAAATTGGTGCATATTATTTGGTCTTTGTGAAAGTCCACAAGCTATGGTGCCAATATCTGAAAATTGATCACACCTGAAGTACTGACGGCCTATCTTATTTCTTGAGATCCCAACATGCCAGAAAAGTACAAATACCCCCCAAATGACCCCTTTTTGGAAAGAAGACATTCCAAGGTATTCAGAAAGAGGCATTGTGAGTTTTTTGAAGTTGTCATTTTTTCCCACAATTCTTTGCAAAATCAAGATTTTTTTTTCTCTTTTTTTTTTTTTCACAAAATTGTCATATTAGCAGGTTATTTCTCACACACAGCATATGCATACCACAAATTACACCCCAAAACACATTCTGCTATTCCTCCCGAGTATGGCGATACCACATGTGTGAGACTTTTACACAGCGTGGCCACATACAGAGGCCCAGCATGCAGGGAGCCCCTTCAGGCGTTCTGGAGCACCGAGGCCAATTCTGACATTTCTCTCCTACATGTAAAAATCATCATTTATTTGCTATAAAATTACATAGAACCCCAAAACATTATATATGTTTTTTTAGCAAAGACCTTAGAAAATATAATGGTGGTTGTTGCAACTTTTTATCTCGCACGATATTTGCGCAGCAATTTTTTTAACGCGTTTTTTACGGAAAAAAAATGTTTTGTGCTTAAAAAAAAAACAAAACAGTAAAGTTAGCCCAATGTTTTTGCATAATGTGAAAGATGAAGTTACGCCGAGTAAATAGAAACCTAACATGTCACCCTTAAAAATTGCACACGCTTGTGGAATGGCGCCAAACTTCGCTACTTAAAAATCCCCATAGGCGACGCTTTAAATATTTTTACTGGTTACATGTTTTGAGTTACAGAGGAGGTCTAGGGCCAAAATGATTGCTCTCGCTCTAACGTTCGCAGAGATACCTCACATGTGTGGTTTGAAAACCGTTTTCATATGTGGGCGGGACTTACGTATGCGTTCGCTTCTGTATGAGAGCTCATGGGGACAGGGGCGCTTTAAAAAAAAAAAAAAAAAATTATTGTTCATTTTACTTTATTTATTTTAGTTTGACATGTTTTTCCGCCCCCAAATTTTTTTTTGATCACTTTTATACCTATTACAAGGAACGTAAACATCCCTTGTAATAGGAATATGGCATGACAGGTCCTCTTTACAGTGAGATATGGGGTCAATAAGACCCCACATCTCACCTCTAGGCTGGGAAGCCTGAAAAAACCCCCCAAAAAAAACAATCCTGGCTGTGATCGTAGCGGTGAGTCGGTAGAAGCACCGGAGGGCGGCGGGGGGGGACATCCCCTCTCGCCTCCCGTAAGAATGATCAAGCGGTGGAACAGCCACTATGATTGTTGTTATGGTGTAGGGAATCGCCGGCTGAAAAAGCTAATATCTGAATGATGCCTGTAGCTGCTCCCATCATTCAGATATCCCCGCACATAGTCAAGGACGTCATATGACGGCCGGCGGGCGGGAAGTGGTTATTGCAGAGTATTGCCGGGCATTGCGGAGTATGGCAGGGCATTGCGGAGTATGGCAGGGTATTGCACGGGGTATTGCACAGGGGGTATTGCACAGGGTATTGCAGAGTATTGCGCAGGGTATTGCAGAGTATTGCACAGGGTGTATTGTGCAGGGTATTGCAGAGTATTTTGCAGGGTATTGCAGAGTATTGTGCAGGGTATTGCAGAGTATTGCGCAGGGTATTGCAGAGTATTGCGCAGGGTATTGCAGAGTATTGTGCAGGGTATTGCAGAGTATTGCGCAGGTTATTGCAGAGTATTTTGCAGAGTATTTTGCAGAGTATTGCGCAGGGTGATGCAGAGTATTGTGCAGGGTATTGCAGAGTATTGCAGAGTATTGTGCAGGGTATTGTGCAGGGTATTGCAGAGTATTGTGCAGGGTATTGCAGAGTATTGCGCAGGGTATTGCAGAGTATTTTGCAGAGTATTGCGCAGGGTATTGCAGGGTATTGCAGAGTATTGCGCAGGGTATTGCAGAGTATTTTGCAGGGTATTGCGCAGGGTATTGCAGAGTATTGCGCAGGGTATTGCAGAGTATTGCGCAGGGTATTGCAGTGTATTGCACCAGGGTATTGCAGAGTATTGCACCAGGGTATTGCAGAGTATTGCACCAGGGTATTGCAGAGTATTGCACCAGGGTATTGCAGAGTATTGCAGCAGGGTATTGCAGGGTATTTTGCAGAGTATTGGCAGGGTATTTTGCAGAGTATTGGCAGGGTATTGCACAGGGATGGCTGAGCAGGGATGGATGGATGGCTGGATCTGTGACTGCAATTGTCACAGATTAGGGATGAGCAGCGAGGAGAGCAATGATTGGCCACAGGCAGGATGCCTGTGGCCAATTATTGCTGAGGGGGTTTAGTACACGCCCCACACTATAAAAGGCCACCAGCGCGGCGGCCTTGTGTAGTGTGTTCCGGAGCAGGGAAAGAGAAGCATAGGCAGGGACAGTGTCATTTTTTTCCTTTACTAATCCTGGATTCCTTGTGTTTAGGGACAGAGAAGGATAGGTAGGGAGAGTGTCAGTGTGTTATTCTGTGCTAAACCTTGTTTGTAGGGACAGAGAAGGACAGTGAGGGAAAGTGTCAGTGTGCTATTCTGTGCTAAACCTTGTTTGTAGGGACAGAGAAGGACAGTGAGGGAAACTGTCAGTGTGCTATTCTGTGCTAAACCTTGTTTGTAGGGACAGAGAAAGACAGTGAGGGAAAGTGTCAGTGTGGTATTCTGTACTAAACCTTGTTTGTAGGGACAGAGAAGGACAGTGAGGGAAACTGTCAGTGTACTATTCTGTGCTAAACCTTGTTTGTAGGGACAGAGAAGGACAGTGAGGGAAAGTGTCAGTGTGCTATTCTGTGCTAAACCTTGTTTGTAGGGACAGAAAAGGACAGTGAGGGAAACTGTCAGTGTGCTATTCTGTGCTAAACCTTGTTTGTAGGGACAGAGAAGGACAGTGAGGGAAAGTGTCAGTGTGCTATTCTGTGCTAAACCTTGTTTGTAGGGACAGAGAAGGACAGTGAGGGAAACTGTCAGTGTGCTATTCTGTGCTAAACCAATCTTGCTGAACCGTATTTGAAATCCTTGAGTTTAGGGACAGAGAAGGACACTCGGGGAAACTATCAGTGTGCTATTCCATGCTAAACCTTGTTTGTAGGGACAGAGAAGGACAGTGAGGGAAACTGTCAGTGTGCTATTCTGTGCTAAACCAATCTTGCTGAACCTTATTTGAAATCCTTGAGTTTAGGGACAGAGAAGGACACTCGGGGAAACTGTCAGTGTGCTATTCTGTGCTAAACCAATCTTGCTGAACCGTATTTGAAATCCTTGAGTTTAGGGACAGAGAAGGATACTCGTGGAAACTATCAGTGTGCTATTCTGTGCTAAATCTTGTTTGTAGGGACAGAGAAGGACAGTGAGGGAAACTATCAGTGTGCTATTCTGTGCTAAACCTTGTTTGTAGGGACAGAGAAGGACAGTGAGGGAAACTGTCAGTGTGCTATTCTGTGCTAAACCAATCTTGCTGAACCATATTTGAAATCCTTGAGTTTAGGGACAGAGAAGGACACTCGGGGAAACTGTCAGTGTGCTATTCTGTGCTAAACCTTGTTTGTAGGGACAGAGAAGGACAGTGAGGGAAACTATCAGTGTCCTATTCTGTGCTAAACCTTGTTTGTAGGGACAGAGAAGGACAGTGAGGGAAAGTGGCAGTGTGCTATTCTGTGCTAAACCAATCTTGCTGAACCATATTTGAAATCCTTGAGTTTAGGGACAGAGAAGGACACTCGGGGAAACTGTCAGTGTGCTATTCTGTGCTAAACCAATCTTGCTGAACCGTATTTGAAATCCTTGAGTTTAGGGACAGAGAAGGACACTCGTGGAAACTATCAGTGTGCTATTCTGTGCTAAATCTTGTTTGTAGGGACAGAGAAGGACAGTGAGGGAAACTATCAGTGTGCTATTCTGTGCTAAACCTTGTTTGTAGGGACAGAGAAGGACAGTGAGGGAAAGTGTCAGTGTGCTATTCTGTGCTAAACCAATCTTGCTGAACCATATTTGAAATCCTTGAGTTTAGGGACAGAGAAGGACACTCGGGGAAACTGTCAGTGTGCTATTCTGTGCTAAACCTTGTTTGTAGGGACAGAGAAGGACAGCGAGGGAAAGTGTTAGTGTGCTATTCTGTGCTAAACCAATCTTGCTGAACCATATTTGAAATCCTTGAGTTTAGGGACAGAGAAGGACACTCGTGGAAACTATCAGTGTGCTATTCTGTGCTAAATCTTGTTTGTAGGGACAGAGAAGGACAGTGAGGGAAACTATCAGTGTGCTATTCTGTGCTAAACCTTGTTTGTAGGGACAGAGAAGGACAGTGAGGGAAAGTGTCAGGGTGCTATTCTGTGCTAAACCAATCTTGCTGAACCATATTTGAAATCCTTGAGTTTAGGGACAGAGAAGGACACTCGGGGAAACTGTCAGTGTGCTATTCTGTGCTAAACCTTGTTTGTAGGGACAGAGAAGGACAGTGAGGGAAACTGTCAGTGTGCTATTCTGTGCTAAACCAATCTTGCTGAAGCATATTGCAAATCCTTGTGTTTAGGGACAGAGAAGGATAGGCAGGGGACAGTGTCAGTGTCATTGTTGCTAAGCCTCCTGCACAGTATACACCTGAAGGTAGCCCTTATTGCTGTTTTTCCCATCTCCCTGCAGGCCATCCATTAAAATGTCTGGAAGGCAAACAAGGAGAGGCAGACAGTCAGGAGGCAAAAAAAGAGGGCAAGCAGGCTCTGGGGGCAACAGTGCTGGTCGTGGACGCGGTGCATTGTCATCAGCACATGGCCATGGGACACGCTTGTCCTTCTTTTCGGCAGCTGGACATGTTGAGCCACATCATGCCGAAGACTTGGTAGAGTGGATGACCAAGCCCACCTCATCCTCCTCATCCTCTCTCACCCAGGCTCAGGGTACTGGCAAAGCAGCTGCCAAAGCGTCCTCTTCTCTGGTATCAATGTCATCATTAGTCACTCCTTCCCTAGACCCACCATGTCCTCCTCCTGAGGAGTCCCCCGAACTGTTTAAGCACAGTGTTGGGTACATGCTCCAGGAGGATGCCCAGCGTTTCGAAGGATCTGATGATGATACCCAGCTAGAGGAAGGCAGTAGCGTGAGAGCAGAGAGAGGGGATGCTCAAGAAGGACACCAATCTGGCAGTCATGCTCCAGCAGCTGCAGCATACTGCCAGATTGGCTCCAGTGATGAGGAGGGAGGGGATGATGAGGTCACTGACTCCACGTGGGTGCCTAATAGGAGAGAGGAGGAGGAGGAGGATGAGGAGGAGGCACATCTCCAACGAGGCAGGATGCCCTTGGGTGGCCAGCGTATGGGCAGCACACCGACGGAATCACACCGCAGAGCTCCGCCTGTGCAGGGCGCTGCCTCTGCCCGTCATTCAAAAAGTTCTTTGGTGTGGGCCTTTTTTGAGGCAAGTGCATCAGATCGCACAGCTGCTGTTTGCAACATATGTCTCAAGCGTATATCGCGTGGCCAAAACATCAGCCGCTTGGGCACCACATGCTTGATCAGACATATGTTGACCTGCCATGCAGCTCGTTGGCAAGCCTACCTTAAAGACCCACACCAAAGAATAAAGCGGACCTCTCCTTGCACCGCATCAGCTGGGATCTCCAACCCCACTATACCTTCAGTCCTCTCTGAAACCTGCACTGAGAGGAATGAAGGTGTAGAATTAGGTGTGTCACAGCCAAGTACTTGCGGCCACTCTGCTAGCAGTACACCGACGTCCGATTCTAGCAGGCAAATTTCCCTGCCCCAGCTGCTGGACCGTCGAAAGAAGTTCACTCCCAGCCATCCACATGCCCAGCGGTTGAATGCTAGCTTGGCTAAATTGCTAGCGCTTCAACTGCTGCCTTTTCAGTTGGTAGACTCGGCCCCCTTCCGTGAGTTTGTGCAATGTGCGGTTCCTCAGTGGCAGGTTCCCAAACGCCACTTTTTCTCACGGAAGGCGATTCCGGCTCTCTACAGGCATGTGGAAGGCAATGTCTTGGCCTCGCTGGACAGGGCGGTCAGCAGTAAGGTGCATATTACCGCTGACTCATGGTCCAACAGGCATGGACAGGGACGTTACCTTTCTTTCACGGCCCATTGGGTCACTCTTTTGGCAGCTGGGAAGGATGCAGGACAAGGTGCAGTAGTGTTGGAGGTTGTTCCACCGCCACGCCTCCAAAATGCTACTACTGGTTGTGACACAACTCTCTCCTCCACCCCCTCCTCTTCTTCTTCCTCCATGGCCTCTTCCTGTGCTTTGTCCTCGGAACCAGCGGTGCTCCGTAGGCGTTCAAGGGGCAAAAAGATGCCATGCCGTGCTTGCGCTGGTGTGTTTGGGGGACAGGAGCCACACTGGGGCAGAGGTCCTGTCTGCTCTGCAGGGGCAGGCCGAGAGGTGGTTGACGCCACGCCAGCTTAAGCCAGGAATGGTGGTTTGCGACAATGGCACCAACCTCCTCTCCGCCCTCCGACAGGGACAACTGACCCATGTGCCCTGTGTGGCTCACGTCCTTAACCTGGTGGTGCAGCGGTTCTTGGGCAGGTACCCGGGCTTACAGGATGTCCTGAGGCAGGCCAGGAAAGTCTGTGTGCATTTCCGCAGATCTTATAATGCCAGTGCTCGCCTGGCTGAGCTGCAAAAGGAGTTGAACCTGCCCAAGAACCGCCTTATATGTGACATGCCCACCAGGTGGAACTCAACGTTGGCCATGCTGCAGCGGCTGCACACGCAGCAGAGGGCCATCAATGAGTACCTGTGTGACTACGGCACCAGGACAGGGTCAGGGGAGTTCGGGTTTTTTTAACCACGCCAGTGGGGCATGATCAGGGATGCATGCACTGTCCTGGCACCATTTGAGGAGGCCACGAGGATGGTGAGCAGTGACAGTGCATGCATCAGTGACACTGTACCTCTTGTCCACCTGTTGGAGCACACGCTGCGTGGAATAATGGACAGGGCACTTGAGGCAGAACAGAGGCAGGAAGAGGAGGACTTCCTTGCCTCTCAAGGCCCCCTTTACCCAGACAGTGTTCCTTCTGTCCCACCCATCGCACAGGAAGAGGAGGAGGAGGAGGAGGAGGAGGAGGAGGATTGTGTCAGCATGGAGGTGGAGGCTGGCACTCAGCATCATCAGCAGCAGTCTTTTAGGGATGATTTACAGTCCCAAGAAACCAGTGGACTTGTACGTGGCTGGGAGGAGGTGGCTGCGGATCATGTCGTCCTTAGTGACCCAGAGGACTCCGGACTGAATGCCTCAGCTAACCTACGCTGCATGGCCTCCCTGATCCTGCAAAGTCTGCGGAAGGATCCTCGTATTCTTCGGATCAAGGAGAGGGACCATTACTGGCTGGCCACTCTCCTTGATCCACGGTACAAGGGTAAGGTTGCGGACCTTATGTTACCGTTGCAGAGGGAGCAGAGGATGAGACAACTCCGGGAGGCCTTGCAGAAAGGTCTGTGCAACGCGTTCCCAGAGACTGGGAGGTTACAAACTCCTGGTCCTGGACAACGAGTTGCTGAGGCTTCGGGCAGTCAAAGAAGGAGCGGTGGGGAAGGTGGCCGTCTGACCGATGCGTTCAGACAATTCTTTAGTCCGCAGCCCCAAAGTATGATCGGTTCCAGCAACCATCGCCAGCGTCTGATATACATGGTGCAGGAATACCTAGGGGCAAGGTCAGACTTGGACACCTTCCCCACCGAAAATCCTCTGGCTTACTGGGTCTTGAGGATGGATCACTGGCCAGAGCTTGCACAGTATGCAATTGAGCTACTGGCCTGTCCTGCATCCAGCGTTCTTTCAGAACGCACATTCAGTGCTGCTGGAGGATTTGTCACGGATCACAGGGTGCGCCTGTCCACCGACTCGGTTGATCGACTGACTTTCATCAAGATGAACCAGTCTTGGATCACCACCAGCTACCACACACCTGATGCTGATATAACAGACTAATTGATTTTAAAATGTCACATCCCTTCAAGACTGATGCTGATGCTGAGTGCCTGTGCTGTTATGTTGACTGGCTATCCTCCTCCTCCTCCTCAATGATCCGATTAATGATGATAGCTTAGAAGATCATTTTGGTTTATGGGTGCCGCCACCAGTGGCTAAGGCCCAATTTTTCAGCCCCTGTTTGACAGGGGCGTGTAATTACAATTTTTGATGCAATACTTTGCAACAGGGCTCATTGCTGTGCTCCAAGTACAGTATCTGTGAGGGGTTGCAGTGTTGTGCCACCAGTGGCTAAGGCCCAATTTTTCAGCCCCTGTTTAACAGGGGCGTGTAATTACAATTTTTGATGCAATACTTTGCAACAGGGCTCATTGCTGTGCTCCAAGTACAGTAACTGTGAGGGGTTGCAGTGTTGTGCCACCAGTGCCTAAGGCCCAATTTTTCAGCCCCTGTTCAACAGGGGCATGCAATTATATTTATTGATCTAATAATTCACAGCAGGGCCCATTGCTGCGCCCACCAAGAGTAACTGTCAGGCCTTACAGTGTTGTGTCAACACCACCACCACCACCACCACCAAAGGCCCAATTTTTCAGCCCCTGTTCAACAGGGGCATGCAATTATAATTATTGATCTAATAATTTACAGCAGGGCCCATTGCTGCGCCCACCAAGAGTAACTGTCAGGCCTTACAGTGTTGTGTCAACACCACCACCACCACCACCACCACCAAAGGCCCAATTTTTCAGCCCCTGTTCAACAGGGGCATGCAATTATAATTATTGATCTAATAATTCACAGCAGGGCCCATTGCTGCGCCCACCAAGAGTAACTGTCAGGCCTTACAGTGTTGTGGCACCAGCACCACCATCAAAGGCCCAATTTTTACTACCACTGTTCAACAACTATATGTTATTACAATTCCTGATATAATAGTTGACAGCAGGGCGTTCCAGCACCCACCAAGAGTAACTGTGAGTGCTTACAGTGTTGTGCCAACACCAACACCTAAGGGGCCAATTTCTGCAGAGTATATACGGCAGGTCCCTACTTTCAAACATCCAACTTACAAACGACTCCTACTTGCAAACGGAAGAAGACAACAGGAAGTGAGAGGAAATCTACCCCTAGGAAGGAAAATTCTCTCCTGTAAGAATTAATATGGGAGAAAGGTGTCTCCTCTCTACTGATGCTTTATCACCAATCCTTGTTTCAATAAAAACACCACATTTCAAAAACAGTTGTCATTGGGACGCAAAGTGAGGTGAAATGTTCTGAACAGGGGCACAGACAGCAAAACAAATGTTACAGGGGTGATAACCCTTCCCTATGTTTTCCAAAAAGCTTAAAAATAGATTTTTTGGCTGGAGCTACACTTAAACAATGTACGTGTTCAAAATTACAAACAGATTCTACTTAAGAACAAACCTACAGTCCCTGTCTTGTTTACACCGGTCTTGTTTACACCGCCTGTATACTGCTGTTCAGAGTATATAGGGCCTTTTTTATTTTGTGTTGCGGGGTTCCCCTTAATATCCAAACAAGACCCAAAGGGGCTGGTAATGGGCTGGGGTAGGGGGGGGGTGATGGGGTAGCTATGCCATTTTTCTTAAAGATTTTCATCCATATTACCGGGACCAGACATTACATTAAAGCCGCAAGCAGTTTTAAATGGCTTTTTTTTCCTTTAGAAATGTCATTTTGTGCAGGGACAGTTCTAAACACGGGAAACACGTGGCACTTCGCAGGCATACTTTAGACACCCCCCAGGTACGATATTTAAAGGAATATTTGACTTTTTTTTTTTCACTTTATGCATCATTAAAATGACTGCTCCCGAAAAACGTCCGTTTTTAAAACTTCTTTTTGCATTGATACATGTCCCCTGGTGCAGAACCCGGGTTCCCAAACTCTGTTTAGGACAATAACATGGATAATAGTCGTTATAATTAGCACTTTAGAATTCGAACGTTCGCATCCATTGTATTTAATAGGGTTCTAATGTTCGTGCGAACTTTCGGTCCGTTCGCGGGTTCTGGTGCGAACCGAACCCGGGGGTGTTCGGCTCATCACTATCACAGATCCAGCCCACAGTGCTGCTGCTGCCATCCGCTCTCTCCCCCTCCCCTCTCACACTGTACCGATCGGTACAGAGAGGGGAGAGAGGAACCGGCGTCATCACATGACGCCGGTCTGTTTACAAGTGATTGCTCCGTCATTTGACGGAGCGATCACGTGGTAAACGGCCGCTATCAGCGGCTATTTACCGCGATTCGTGATCCGCCGGGTCCTCTGGACCCGGTGGTCACGGAGTTTCCCGTGTGCGCGCCCCAGGGGGCGTGCGGGAGCGCGATTCTGGGAGGACGTTATATAACGTCCTCCCAGAGTTAAGCATCCACCTTGTCGACGTTATTTGTCGGCAGGTGGTTGTTAACTGGTTAAAGCACATCTAATCCCAAAACAAAAATTTGAATATATTGCAGTTTATCAATCTTTAGAAGTGGTGTTTTTTTTCCCCGCGTTTTTTTTTCACTTGGCAATCCTGTGAATAACACACTTCCTGTCCCCGTGTGATTACGCTCAGTCATCCACTGTATTTATCATGAGAGACATGGTTGTCACCCAGGCTGGACTTCAAACATGTTTGTCTTTGTTCATAGTTACATATTAACCACTTAAGGGCCGCCGCACAATGACATACGGGCACAAGGGCGTACACGTACGTCCTCTTTAAGATCCCAGCCTTGGGTCGCGCGCGCCGGCGGCAGCGCGCTCGCGACCGGGTCCGGAGCTCTGTGACCGCGCCCGCGGGACCCACGGACCCGATCGCCGCCGGTGTCCCACGATCGGGTCACAGAGCTGAAGAACAGGGAGAGGTAAGTGTAAACAAACCTTTCCCCGTTCTTCTCAGTGACACTGTCAGTGATCGTCTGTTCACTGTCATTGGGAACAGCGATCAATGATGTGTCACGCCAAGCCACGCCCCCTAACAGTTATAAACACTCCCTAGGACACACTTAACCCCTTCAGTGCCCCTACAGGTTAACCCCTTCACTACCAGTGTCATTTGTACAGTAATCAGTACATTTTTATAGCACTGATCGCTGTATAAATGACAATGGCCCCAAAATGGTGTCAAAAGTGTCCGATGTGTCTGCCATAATGTCACAGTCACAATAAAAATCGCTGATCGCCGCCATAACTAGTAAAAAATCAATTGTTATTAAAAATGCCATAAAACAGTCCCCTATTCTGTAGAAGCTATAACTTTTGCGCAAACCAATCAATAAACGCCTATTGCGATTTTATACCAAAAATATGTAGAAGAATACGTATCGGACTAAACTGTGGAAAAAAAAAATTTTTATAGATTTTTTGGGGATATTTATTATAGCAAAATTTTTAAAATATTGCATTTTTTTCAAAATTGTTGCTCTATTTTTGTTTATAGCGCAAAAAATAAAAACCACAGAGGTGATCAAATATCACCAAAAGAAAGGTCTATTTGTGGGAAAAAAAGGACGTCAATTTTGCTTGGGAGCCACGTTGCACAACCGCGCAATTGTAAGTTAAAGTGACGCAGTGCCGAATCTCAAAAAGTGGCCTGGTCTTTAACCTGCCTAATGGTCCGGGGCTTAAGTGGTTAAAGAAAACTTTCTTTTTGCTTCCAGTTAATTTTCTGGTAAGAGAAAAAAATATTTTCTGGACCTTTAAAATTCCTATTTATTGATCAGTCTATGTGGGGTCCATGCAGTAGCAGGGCTTTTCTTTGGACATCGCATTTTGAAAAACAGATTCAGGAAGGAGCTTAGGTGCCAATGTTATTAGTGTAACACATTTAGTTCTTTGCAGCACTAACAATGTGGCACCAAAATAAATATAGAGGAAAACAAAAATCAGTTAAAGATTCTGTAGTTTTTTGTAGGTAACAGCTCCACCAGTGCCGGCCCAAGACATTGTGCTGCCTGGTACCAAGAATGAAATGCTGCCCCCCCCCAAAAAAAAAATCACGCCCACCAAAATGCCCCCACATCCATCATTTTATATCATGATAACTAAAGTGGACCTGTCATGGCTCTATAAAAAGGACCTGTTATGGCTCTATTCATGTATACAGGAGTATAAAGAGGTCATGGCATTATACGTGTATATAGAAGTATAATGAGGACCTGTCATGGCTCTATACATGTACCGTATTTTTCCTGTCTATAAGACGCCCCCATGTACAAGATTTTTCCAACCCAAAATTAAGAAATCAATATTTTACACATAGGTAAAACAGAACACATTTTTATTTAGTAATTACCGCAGGTAACGTTTAAATACTAGTATATTATGCAGGGGTTGTTCTTCCTGTTTTCTCCACTGTCTATCATATACTCAGTGGAGGCAAGTCCAAACTGTTTCTCTGCAGCTCTATTCCCATGCTCTTTTTTGCATAGCTGGCTACATTTGGTTTGATTTGGTAGAGTAAGACAATCACTTACTTTTATTAGTTTCTGACATCTTGGTCCCAGAACACTCCGGTCCCTGTTGCATCTGTGCATCTCCACTTCCAACAGGATTGCATCTGATCACTCTCCACCTCCACCCCCAGCTCTAGCTGACGTCAGTAACATACGGCTCGTGATTGGAGGAAGCCGCTTGACAAGCTATGGGCCGCGACGCACCTGCGCGGCTGTCTCCCAGGCTGACTGACCGTGTATAAGACGCTGTTCGATTTACAGGCTATTATTTTAGGAAAAAAAAGCGTCTTATACACGGAAAAATACGGTATATAGAAATATAAAGAGGACCTGTCATGGCTCTATACATGTATGTAGGAATATAAAGAGGACCTGTCATGGCTTTATACATGTATGTAGGAGTATAAAGAGGACCTGTCATGGCTCTATACATGTATGTAGGAGTATAAAGAGGACCTGTCATGGCTCTATACATGTATATAGGAGTATAAAAGGACCTGTGCGTGGCCGGCGGCCGCGATGTCACCGGCCACACGTAGTGGATTGTCACTTGCCATGACGCCACCTGTCACACATTGCGGATTGTCACTTGCCACGACGTCACCTGCCACACGTTGCAGATTGTCACTTGCCACAACGCCACCTGCCACACATTGCGGATTGTCACTTGCCACGACGTCACCTGCCACACGTTGCAGATTGTCACTTGCCACTTGCTGTGTCCCAGAATAAAGGCAGGCAGCAGAGAGATAATGTAATCTCTCTGCTGCCCGCACAGTGGGGGCGGAACTGCAGTGATGCAGGGCGGACAGTGAGAGATGATGTCATCTCTCTGCTCCCCCGCCCGCTGTTTGGCCAGCAAGCCCGCTCACCTGCTGACTGTCCCGCCCGCTGACTGTTCCCCTGTTCTGCCCGCACGCTCCATTCACCTGGGCCCAAAGCCCAGGTGAATGGAGCGCGCGGGGAGCGGAGCGGGCTGGCCGGCGGGCGGGCATCCAATTTGCCTCACAGTGGAGCGCGGAGCGGGCGGAACGGGTTGGCGACAATTTGCCTCACAGTGCAGCGTAGGGTTGCCACCTTTTTGTCAAGCCAAACCCGAACACATTAGCAGCGCACGCCAATATATATATTTTTTTGTAGTACATTAAATTCATTACCTCTGTACAAAGCAATGCACAGCTAATTTTTTTTATTTAGTATACACTGTACATATATTTTTGTGATTAAATAAAATTTCTAATCATATGGAGTTAATCATAAGAGTCCCCCTTTATATCAGAGTCAACAGAGTTCTCCTTTAGATCTGAATCCGCAGAGTTCCCCTTTACATCTGAATGCACAGGGTTCTGCAGAAGAGAAGTGCAGAGGGTAAGATGGGGGCAGTATGTACAGGAGAGGAGTGCAGAGGGTATGATGGGGGCAGTATGCATAGGAGAGAAGTGTGGAGGGTATGATGGAGCAGTATGTATAGAAGAGGAGTTGGGAGGGTATGAGGGGGGCGGTTTGTACAGGAGAGGAGTGTGGAGGGGATGATGGGGGACAGTATGTACAGGAGAGGAATGCGGAAGGGATGATGGGGCGGTATGTACAGGAGAGGAGTGTAGAGGGTATGATGGGGGCAGTATGTACAGGAGAGGAGTGTGGAGGGTATGATGGGTGCAGTTAATACAGGAGAGGAGTTTGGAGGGTATGATGGGTGCAGTTAGTACAGGGGAGGAGTTCGGAGGGTATTATGGGTGCAGTTAGTACAGGAGAGGAGTGTGGAGGGTATGATGGGGCGGTATGTTCAGGAGAGAAGTGTGGAGGGTATGATAGGTGCAGTTAGTACAGGAGAGGAGTTTGGAGGGTATGATGGGTGCAGTTAGTACAGGGGAGGAGTTCGGAGGGTATGATGGGTGCAGTTAGTACAGGAGAGGAGTTCGGAGGGTATGATGGGTGCAGTTGGTACAGGAGAGGAGTTCGAAGGGTATGATGGGTGCAGTTGGTACAGGAGAGGACTTCGGAGTGTATGGCGGTGGCAGAATGGGGAGGGATTTCTTGTGGTGTCTATGGGGTGACCAGGGAGTGATGTTGGGAAGATAGGGGAAGAAAAGTGACCATGAAATGATGTCCCTCAGCTGGGGGGGGGGGGGTAGGAAGCAGCTCTGAGTGACGTCTGTATAAAGTGGTCTGGGGGGGGTGATGCCAGCTGGGGGGAGTTGAGAAGTGGTCAGGTCGCGATGTATATAATAAAATAAAAAAACTCATCCACTAACAACATACAACAATAAATCATACAACAGTACTACTAATCCAGCTCCTAGCACTCTGTATACCCAGATAATGTGAAGGTAATTGATGACCATTCATATAACCCTGTGGTATCCAGGCTCTGAGTGTACAATCAGAGGGGTGAACTCACCACATATATACAGGTTACATGAATGGTTATAAATGACTTCACATTATCAAGTCTGAACAATTGGATTGGAGGATGTTTGCACAGACTGTTCATGCTTAGAAGTGATCTGTTAAATGTGATAGGGCTGGTGCAGACCCCCCTCCCCCCCACACTCAAACTCACTATCTCCTCCGATTCTTCTGTCAACTTAACCCTTCACTGCATCTCCTGAAGAAAAAAACACTTTGAAAGCAACTACTATCCACCCTAGAAAACTTCTCCCAGAAAAAGTCAGCTCACCTCCTCCCTTCCTCTGGCCAGCCCGACAGGAGATCCAGTGAGCTCCGCCTCCCAGTTCTCTCAACACTCCGCACTGGTGATTGGAGGGGGGGAGGTTGATGTCAGAGATAACAGGGACCCCGCACGGCAGGAGACTGGAGGGAGGGGGAAGAGACAGGAAGGAGCTTTGAATCCCGAACACACACCGCAGCCGCAGGCACAGTGTATTCTTTACAATGCCGCTGCTCAGGGGAGGGCTGGCAGCCTTAGGCCTGGGGGGCAAGTCCAGTCAAGTGGCCCATTGAACCACCGAATCAGCTCACCATTCATGCCCACCTGGTTTTTCAATGCAGCCTGATTAGTGTCCATCCAATGCAGCCTCACCAGTGGCCATCAATGCAGCCTCACCAGTGGCCATCAATGAAGCTTCACTAGTACCTATAAATGCAGCTTCACTAGTACCTATAAATGCAGCTTCACCAGTGCCCATAAATGCAGCCTCATCAGTGCCCATCCCATCAGCTCAGCTTTACCTGTGACCATCAATTTAGCCTGATCAGACAGCAGTGCCCATTAGCGCAGCCTTGCCAGTGCATGGGGACAGGGGAGAGAGGAGAACCGCTGGTTTACACAGTGCGGGTATCTCTCGCTTACCTGCCCATTGTCAAATTAAGTCCTGCCTGCTGGACTGGCTCCTAAGATGGACATCACACGTCCCTGCATTGGACCAGTATGACGTCCATCACAGAAGCTGGTCCAAGAGGCAGGACTTCATATGTCTCTCGGCCGCGTCGGGTAAGTGGGAGATGGAGATCCCCGCTCTGTGTAAACCGACTAGCCTAAGTTCACATCTATGCGTGTGGGTAACGCATGCAAAATTACATGCTTCCCAACATGCAAGGAAATGTGCTGTCCTTAAGCAGATGTGCAGCAGTGCCATTTTTTGTTATTGACACCTCCATGCATCTGCAAACATGTGGACCAAACTACAGGGTGCCGCACACTTTTTGAAAATATTCAGGACTTCTTTTCCATGTTGCTCGTGTGTAGGGCAGCCCATTGAAATTAATGGGCTGCCCTACACGTAATGCATGAAAACCACGCCTGTGCACGTGTGTGTGAAAAAAGCCTAACTGAGTAGATGCAAAATAACAATTCTCAATAAAAAAAAAATTCTCTAGATAATCAGCGTTCATACAATTGCACCACCATATAAATAACTGAACACGGTGCTCTGCTCTGTTTATTGAGGACAGGTAACATGTATATAGAGTGTTTAGTGTATGTGGGGAATTTACATGTTGATTGTACAGAGTTTGGAGAACACAGGGTTAAACTGAATGCTTATAAAGTTTGTTCACATTATCTGGACATACACAGAGGGTGGGGGTTGTTTATATAGTGATATGAGCCAGCTCCCAAGATATCTGTTTGCTGTGAGCAAGGCTCAGCCGACTCCCCCATACACACTCTGCTCTTCCGATCCTTTATCATTCTCATCACACTGCAAGCAAATCCTCCTGAATAGTTCTGATGTGAAACTGCCAACTTACCTCTCCAGACTGACATTTCTTAGAACATCAGCTCTGCTCACCCCCTTCCCTGCACAGTGTCAGCAGCACCTGGCAGTAGCAGTGCCCCGCCTCCGGGTTCTCTGGGCAGACGGCACTGGAGATAGGGGGAGGATCTCAGTAAATGAGGGCACAGATAGAACATACAGGAGACTCGCGGGGGAGATAGAAAAAACGAGATGCAGACTACAACACCCAGAATGCACTGCAGCAGCCAGCCAGCCAGCCAATCAGCGGCCGCCGCGGCCGAATTTTACAATTTACAGGAAAAAAATAGCAAACAGGCAGCGCGGCCGTTTTGAATATAAGGTAGCCGGCCTGGGGGGAAATCTCCACCCTTCCCCCCGCCCAGCCCGCCCCTGCCGCTGCTGCTGTTTCACAGTGATAGGTGGAGTGGGGGAGAGGAGCGGGCAGGCGGCAATTTGCCGCCCCCCTGATTGTGCCGCCTGGTACAATGGTACCATCGGGTCCCATGGTAGGGCCGGCCCTGAGCTCCACCCACACCTAATGAAGTGCTAGGTACCTATGGTTCTGCAGTGTTGGTGAACTTGGCTTCTTTAGACTGCATTCACACCTGAGCGTAGTGTTTCAAGCGTTTTTACCAACGTTTTTACCGTCGTTTTGTCGTGCGAATTTGCACGTATTTGCGCGTTTGCATACGGCGTTTTCAGGCGTTTTTTTATCTTTGTCGTTTTTTTTTTTTAGCCAATAGGAAAAATGATCATCTCTGTCATCATTTGTTGCTATGTTTTTAGATTTTTTTCATCTGCTTCCTGGGTAAATATTGTACTTCATGTTCATCATTGTGCTTCCTGCTCCATCTGTTTGTACTATCTTCTGAAAAGATGAGTGACGATGAGATGGCGTGTTTTGTGGCAGCAGCCACTGTTACCTCATATTTTCTACATGAAAGAGAGAAGAGAAAGAAGAGGGCACGCAGATACTGGATCCACCCCGTAATTGCCGAACGAGAAGAGAGAGGCCAATTTTGGGTCATGTACAGTGACCTACGTGATCATGATGATACATTTTTGGACTACACTAGGATGTCCATAAAAAGGTTAGTCAAACTTATTTGGATTCATGATGTTTGACATTGTTCCTGTCTTATAATGTCCACTAATAAACCCCATATATGTTATTTTTGCTCACAGCTTTGATGAGTTACTGGGTTTACTCAATAGTCGGTTGCAACGAATGGACACATATTTTCGTAACAGTATACCCCCTGTGGAATGACTAATCATCACACTGAGGTAATTTTTTCTTATTTTTATTTTAATTATGTAATTCATGACGAACCCAATATGAATATTTTGGTATATGCATAAAATAAACACCAATCACACATTTTTAAACTCAAACAAAAACTTTTTTTTAATATAAAATATTAATGAAATATCACTTTTTATTTTCTTTTGTTCGTTTTGAACATATACAGCTCAACCATATACAAAAAATAGAGCTAACCTAGCTCATAAAACAAAAAATAAATGTATAGGTTTTGAAAGGTTTGGGAGGAGTTGACTCCCTTATTAGGTGTATTCACCACATTCATTGTATGGCCATATTGTGACCAGGTGGGGTAGAGGGATTCTCGGTATGCTGCCAATTAGAAGGTGGTGGTGGTGTTGGCAGAGGAAAGAAATTGGAAGGTGGTGGTGTTGGCAGAGGAAGGTAATGAGAAGGTGGTGGTGTTGGCAGAGGAAGGTGGATGGCAGAATGTGGTGATGACAACCGAGGAAGGGGTAAAGAATGGGGTGCTGGCAGATGGGGCGGGGGGGATTTGCATAGGGACCATAAGGTGGCGGAGGTTCTGAGGACCTATATGTGGAGGTTGGTGGAATGAATGTCGCGATATAGCGGATGGTACCTGCCAACATGTCTGCCTGGAGATCTGATGGTACCTTCTCCATCAGACCTTCCAGGCATCTTGCCGAAACTTGCACATGAGACCTATTGCTGTGCATTCTGTCTGACATACTGGCCATAATGTCCAGCATGCGGTTGAAATCCATTTCAGGAGCCTTTCTTCTTGTTGCTCTAGCAGGTACACGAGCGAAAATGGGTGGTGTAGAATCCTCGTCTCCCACAGGTGTCACTGATGTGGACCGTGCTGGAGTCGACAATTCACTCTGCAGATCTTGGCCTGCTTGACCAGCTGATGCTTGGCTTGCTTGCTGACTACCATCTGTGTCCAAATCATTATTTGGAGTACTGTCCTCCCAGCTGTTTTCAGTACTGAAAATATAAATTAATTATTATAACTTTCTCTTTACATTTTGTTTAATGACATTAGTACAGATGATAGCTTACCACCCCAAAGCCAGCAATGGCCGAAGGAACTCCAGTTCTTTTGCATGTAGATTATCTCTTGGAGCACATGCCGCAGATCCACTCCTAAATTCTCGCAGTAGTCTAAGATGTCGAGTATAGGCATCACGTATACTCTTCCACTTTAGTTTCAACATTTTAACTGTTAAAAAACAAATTTAAATATATATATTTATTTATTTGTAGGTACCTAGCAACCGGACAATCAATATCAAGTCTACACTATGCCTTTCGGGTTGGAAAATCAACAGTGAGTTACATAGTCCGTGACACCTGCTCTGCTATTTGGGAAGTGTTGAAAGATATTGTTTTTAAAAAACCTACAGCAGAAGATTGGTCACAGATCTCAGAAGTTTTCTGGCAACGCTGCAACTTTCCCAATTGCGTTGGAGCGATCGATGGGAAACATATTCGGATCATAAAGCCCATGGGTAGCGGAAGCCAGTATTTCAACTACAAGAAATATTTTTCTTTTGTTTTAATGGCAGTGGCTGATGCTAATTATTGCTTCCGTTACATAGATATTGGGTCATATGGCAGCAGCGCTGACTCTGCTATTTTTGCAAATTCTTCATTTGGACACCTGCTACGTACAAATTTTCTGGACCTTCCGGCAGACAGTCCACTCCCTGGCACAAATGGCCCTCCCCTACCCAGTGTTTTTGTGGGAGATGAGGCCTTTGCTCTGAGTGAGCATCTTCTACGGCCTTACTCGGGGCACAATCTAACTGAACAGAGGAGTGTGTTTAATTATCGGCTAACACGAGCACATTGCGTTGTTGAATGTGCCTTTGGCATATTGGCAAACAAATGGCGGGTACTGCACACTCCTATTGTTCTGAACATGCAAAATGCGGTCTGTGCTGTTAAAGCTGCATGTGCCTTGCATAATTTTGTAAGGCAGCGGGATGGATTTGAGTTTGAGGACCCAGTACATGAGAACATGGAAAGAGCTCATTGGACCGGTGTTCGTGGAAGCAGACAAGGGACACATGTCAACAATCAATTTGCGTCCTACTTTATGTCTCCAGCAAGACAGGTCCCATGGCAGCTTGAGGCAATTGAATAAATGTAAATCTTACTATGCTGTAAAGAATAAATAATAAAATTGCTTGATGTATTGATAAGAAGTCCCATGTTTTATTTTAAATATATATTTATCTTTGTGTGCAGTATCCATACAATATCCACTAGGGGTCAGAGTGTACAATCATGTATTTGTGACATGCTGACAATACTATACTCATACTCCTATGCATAGGCCCCTTTCACACTGAGGCGTATTTCAGGCGCCTGTATAGCGCCTGAAAAAAGCAGTGTGCTAGCAGGACGGTAAAAAAAACTTACTGCTAGCAGCATCTTTGGAGCGGTGAAGGAGCGGTGTATTAACTGCGCCTAAACTGCTCCTACCAATTGAAATCAATGGGGCAGCACGGTTTTAACCCTTTTTCAGCTGCTGTCGGGGGTTCAAACCGCCCGGCTAGCGGCCGAATAGCGCCGCTAAAACAATGGTAAAGCGGCGGTAAAAATAGCGCCGCTTTATCGCCGATGAACGCACTGCCCCAGTGTGAAAAGTGCATTAGGTGCTTTTTTTATACTTATATACAGAAGGAGGCAATAGATGAGCCATTCCAGTTCATCCTGGCCACATTCCTACACATATCCAATTTGTGTGTACACATATGTGACCATAGTGAACTGCAAGTGCACATCTATTGTCTGTTTTCTCATATGTATGGTTTTGGAAGCAATGCATAGGAATTTAAGTTAGTACTGTTTTTCTGGTTCTGTTATAATGTACTAAATAAAAATCATCCTATTATCTCCCTATGGTCGGTTATGTTAGCAGGGGTTTATCTTACCTTTATTATCCTTAACACGGCCAGTTAGGTCTGCCCAGTTTGGGAATACTTTGATGGCAATCTGGTTCCATGCTCTCCTCTTGCTCGCTCTCAGTTTGTAGAATGGATCTCTTGTATCATAGAGACAGGGGTGCTCCTTTACCATTCTAATAAAGGTCTCCTGATCTAGAAGACATACTGTCTCATCGACTTCCCTCTCCATGCTGGTCTCCGTGTCTGCTAAACAAAAAAAATGGTGATCTGGGAACTTCCTGCTATGTTTTATGTAATTTCCTTATGGAAAATCTATTTCACTTGAGCAGATACAGCGACAAAACGCCCCTAGAAACGCTCATTGTCGCGCTAGACGCTTGAATCGAGTGTTTCCATTAGTTTCTATGGGGATACAAATGCCCAAATCTGCCCGATTCGCACAACAAAAAAGGGTCCGGAACTTGTTTGAGCTTCAGGCGTTCGGCTTCAGGCGTTTTGGAGTGGAGATGTGAACGATCTCCATAGAGAATAATGGGTTTTTTCCCCTCTAGCGTTTTGTAGCTTCAGGCTTCAGGCTACAAAACGCTCAGGTGTGAATGCAGCCTTAAAGTTCTGTCAGATATACAGATACCATTACTGTTGGGGGAGTCAAACCCATGGCTCAGACTTTTTTAATGCTTCTTGGTCTGGTCATCCTGGAAGTGCTGAAGCTTGCCTACCTCTCAGGGTGAACAATATTACCTTTCTAAGCCAGTCTTCAACTTGGCATTTCAAACCTTGCATTCAGTTTCTTTTGAAATAGAGGGGTTGATTTACTAAAGGCAAATAGACCGTGCACTTTGAAAAGTGCAGTTGCCCTCTGCAATTGCAGTTGCTCCATAACTTAGTAAATGAGCAGAAGCTCTGCTGACTTCCATCATCCAATCATGTGCAAGAAAAAGTGCTGTTTTTTTATTTTCCATGCACGTGATTGGGTACTTTTACTAAGCTCTGGAGCAACTGCGCTTTGCAAAGTGCACAGTCTACTTGCCTTTAGTAAATCAACTAGGTAGATCTCAAGAACCTCTTGAGCCAATTGCCACTTGGGTCAAATCCATGCACACTTTAGGATACAAATTATTAAAGTTATTGCTTTAAAAATCTACATTTTGCAATGGGGTTGATTAAAGGCCAACAGTCTGTCCACTTTCCAAGGGAAGTTTCACTTTACATGTGAATTTCCTCCAGAGCTTAGTGAATTAGGTATGCTGACTTCCATCATCCAATCATGTGTAAGCAAAAATTCATTTTTTGTTAATTTCGTTGCATTGTGATTGGATATTCTTTGCAAAGTGAAACTTTACCACATTCACTAAGTTCTGGAGCAAATTCCCTTGCAAAGCTAACAGCCCCTTTGCATTTAATAAATCAACCCCAATATGCTAAATCTTCCTAAACATTCAAGAATAAATGTGCCTTTGAATTCCACTTCATCCTATCCTGTGCAGAAACTTTAAAAATATATTTCCATGGCATAGATCAGCCATTTTCAACCAGGGTGCCATGGCACACTGGGGTGCCTTTAGGTTTCTTCAGGGGTGCCTTGGTAAAATACCTAAAAATTGGCCAAAAACTGTATACAAGCCTGACTTTTAGTTACACAAAGCCACAGGTTTGCATTGTGTACCATTACAATGACATCATCGGTTGAAAAGGAGGACGTCTGGTGCCTGTCCAGCATCCTTGTTTGACCCTCTCTGTAAGCACAGGGGTCACATTAGCTGAGTGAGAGAAACTGAGGGAGAAGAGAAACATTGGAATACTAGTCAGTACCCGTGTGCAAAGGTGTATTTACCTGTGAAGAATAAATCACCTCTAATATTGAGTATTCAATGTGTGTGGATGTTGCTGCATTATGTAAAACTATTAGTTTACTTTTTTTACATTTTAGAATGGGGTGCCTCGAAATTGTGCATAATTTAAAAGAATGCCTTGACTGACAAAAGGTTGAGAAACACAGGCATAGATGATCTAAAGGGCCAGTTTACACCACCTGGCCTGCCCAGAGCTAGCATAGTAATATAATTTTCTGGTACTTGCAGTCTGATTTGAAATCTAGTGCATGCAGAAGATATAAAATACAATGTTCACCCCAGTTTTTTTAGTATGTGATTATATATATACATATGGGCGGCACAGTGGTGTAGTAGGTAGCACTCTCACCTAGCAGTAAAAAGGGTCGCTGGTTCGAATCCCAACCACAACACTACCTGCCTGGAGTTTGCATGTTCTCCCTGTGCTTGCGTGGGTTTCCTACGGGTACTCCGGTTTCCTCCCACACTCCAAAGACATGCTGGTAGGATATTTGGCTTCTGTCTAAATTGGCCCTAGTATATGAATGTGAGTTAGGGACCTTAGATTGTAAGCTCCTTGAGGGTAGGGACCGATGTGAATGTACAATGTATATGTAAAGCGTTGTGTAAATTGACGGCGCTATATAAGTACCTAAATAATAATTTACCAATTTGCTTCAGAGGGTGGGCAGAACAACATATGTGGTACTTATATCCTTTTATACCATGTGCTTTTATTATCTAATTAAATTACATACTATTATTAGTACAGCATAACAAAACAGAAATGCAAATAAATTAATTATTAATATAATATAGATTTCAAGAGGAAAATTCTCCACTTACAGCTCCATGATTTTTACTGGATGGGAAACTACGCAAAATTTTCTGCAGCTGTTTATCGCCGATATCTGGCTCTGTAGTGCAATTATGAGAGCCAGTGTAACTGATATAAAGCTTTAAGAGCTTCTAAATGCCAGGAGGCAAAAGCGGGCATTCAGGTCATGTGACCGCTGTGATTGGCTGTCACAGCGGTCACATGATCGAAAAGCTCCAATCGCAAGTATGCATCAGGAGCTTTCCAGTCCCTGTCGGTGACTGTGCTGTAAGCGCGCCGAGTGCGCGCTCTGGTCACAGAAGAGTGTTTATATAGGGCCACATATATGCTGCCTCTCGCCGTTAAAACCCACTCCCAGAGAGGCCACATATATGCACCACATCGGCAGGAAGAGGTTAGGTGAGAGGAATTTACTAAGACTGGAGCAAACAGAATCAGGAGCTGCTGTGCATGGCAGCCAATCAGCTTCTATTGTTTCCAAATCTTAACTGAACAAGCTGAAGATGGAAGCTGATTGGTTGCACAGATGCTCCTGATTATGTCTGCTCCATTTTTTTAAATAAATCTCCTCGCCATGGTATGTACCATGAGCATTTTGTTGTCTGCGCAAGATTAGAGCACCGATGTATACTGTATGGCGCTATATAAATCCTGTATAATAATAATAATAATAATGTGCAAAAGATATAGTAAATTATTTCCAATGTATCTATACAGGGGCAAATAATGTACTATGAACTATGGGAAGATTTCCATCTTCAGAAGGGATGATTTAGAAGGCAGTTTTACATTTAAAAAAATCTACTAAAATTTTAATCTACTAAAACAGTTTAGAGTGCAGACATGCAATACACTTGGAACTACAATATACTCCCCATTATTTAATTAAACATTTTCCAATAGAATTAAATATTTCCAAAACATACAAGAAAATAATCGTTCAATCTATAACATTTTTCCCTTGGACAAACTGTTACTATCACATTACATTAGGGACATCTGTTTTGTTTTTAACACCGCGTCTTTTCCATTCACGCCCTTTATATCTGTCTCTATCAGTTCCATCTTCAAGCAACACACAGCCAAGCTTTTCCCACATGAAGAAAATACCATTATTTTTCTTTGTGATCTCTATCTAAAAATTTATAAAAAGAAAGTCCTGCCTCTAAATAAAAAGAGATAAAGGTGTTTTGAATTAATAACCGGACATGTTGGTACAGTACTCGCAGTAAGCAGATCTTAATACAGTGGAAAACAGATCACTTCTTATTTATTAAATTGGAAAGAATTGAGTCTGATAGCCAGTGTTGCCACACAGAAAGCAATCACAATATCCATTTCATTGTTCTTAAAAAAAAAGTCCCTTCTACTTTTCTATGTGTCAGATTTGATAGAAAGAAATGAGAGCCAATGCTAATATTTATGTTGTTTATAAAATTTTAAAAGTTGGGATCAAACTATATACTAATTTTATCAAACTATAAATCTAATTAGCATATGGCTCACTATGGGTAAAATGGTGCCAGGGTTTAAAACTATTAGTTACCTAGCTTAAAGTATAACAATAATATTTTCGGGTCATCATGTATTATATAGAAAATGTAGATTAAAGCTGAACCTGCCTATATTTTGCCTTCCATGGTTCTTTCTTCCCATCGTTATCAACATGCTAATGAAAGTTACAAAGAAAATCTTTCTGTTTCCAATACCCACCTTATTTTAGCCTCAGTGATCATCTTGACATTTTGGAAAGAGTTATACAAATATCAAAATGCCTTGATGGGTAGGTGTCAGTCTGGAGGAGTGTGCGTTCCCAAGAAGACTGGAATCGCATGCAGACCACATGTGATACTGAGCCTCGATGATTGTAAAAAGTAAAATTAAATTGAATAAAAAGAGTAGGCCAGCAACAGTATGGCTGAGGAGGAAAAGGCTAGATAAACCTGGATGTCCGCCAGCCACAAAATAGACAAGCTCTGTCTAAATGGCTACAGCATCTAATGCACATTGGGAGAAGCTCACAGTGTGCAGTGAAATCAGACTAAATATTTTTAGTATAGGCAAGGAGCCTTTACTACTGTGCAAGTCTGAAGGTAAGGCTGGAGTTCAGCCTTATTGACAATAACACCCAGGGCTAAAATTGGGGGGGGGAGGGGGCCCATGTGCCCTGGGTGCCGCTTTGAGAGAGGGGCGCCACTGTCCAGTGTGGCGGGTGGGGGAAATTACTGGAACCCATTTTCCGTGTGGCTCTCCCTGCAGCAGCTGAAAGCCTGCATCTCCACCTCCCTCCCACTGGCTTTCAGCTGCTGCAGGGAGAGCCACACAGAAGATCAGTTACAGTAATTTCCCCCACCCGCCACACTGATCACCCGCTCTGTCCACATGTGATTCCGCCTGCTGCCTGGGACCCCACTGTGTGCCCCCTGCCATGTGTCTGCCATGCAATATGCTCAGTGACACATGCGGCATTAAGGCCAAATGTCAGCCCCCATTCACACACCCATACTGGGTGCCAGCCAGCCAATCAGCTATATTGCCCCCCAGATGGAGAACTTCTGTATCTGGTGGGTGGCGCCAAACTTAGTCTTTGTTCCGCGTGAAAGAATGTCTAGCTTTGCCACTGATAACACACATAATTAAATCTGGAATCAAGGCTGTAGATCTTGCAGCACCCTACTGTTTTTCCTTTTCTAAAACAGCATAAATCATAAACCTTTAGAATGTCATCATATTAAAGCAGTGAAAGTGCGGCTTGAAGACATAATATTACAACACCAAATGCACCCAAACTGCTGCTTGGAAAAGTTCAGAAGTGTGCTGTCCAGGGGCACTTAATATAACTGCATTGATCTGAACTGAACTACACAATAAAATAGTCCAGTTTTCATATGCATTGCTCATGCATCACTGTGCCAAATTGCTGATATAACAAATGTAAAATGTCTATACATTATTTTATTTTATTATTTATTTATTTTTATTCAGTACTATAAATACATTTTATATTCCCTTTATTCAGGCAAGTATGAAATACTGAATGTACATTTATCACATGTACCATTTCCAGCCAGAAAATGTCACGCTGCAAACCAGCTCAATGCATTCATAAGGTTCTTTCTGTCACAGACACTGTTGCCAACCATCAGTATTTTTACTGGCAGCCAGTAAAAACCAGGCACTTTTCTCCTGCCAGGAAATGGCAGTGACAGGAAAAAGTTGGCAGTAAAAAATTTGGCTGTGCCGCTCAGCTCGGAACTGCGCAGTCACAGAGCCGGCCGAGACCATCCGAGTGTCTGCTACAGTGTATTCGGGTGGCGCCATTGGGGGATGGGCCTGGTGGTGCATGAGCGTGTAGTGTGATGTCAAGGGAGCCGAGTGAAGCATCCGTGTGCGGGTCTGCGGTACGGGAGCAAGGCAAGCCAACTGTCAGTGCTGTTTGGACTGGAGTGGACTGAAGGGACCAACTGGCTTGGAGAGAGACTGTCGCTGTGACTCAGAAGGGGATGTACCATGTCGGTGAGATGTCATCATCATCTTTGCTGCTACACACTGCTGTTAGTGTCACTGTGAGAGTCGATTTCATGTGTGTGTGCCTGCCCATTCTAATTTCTTGCCCTGCTGAGTCCTGTCGCTAAGCTACTTACTTACTATATTGAAAATAAAATAATAAATATTTTTTATGCCTTAAAATCTACCTTAAATCACATTGCTAATTGCATATTGTACTTGTTTGAAGCTTAACCACTTGCTTACTGGGCACATAACCCCCTTCCTGTCCAGGCGAAATTTCAGCTTTCAGCACTGTCACGCTTTGAATGACAATTGCGCGGTCATGCGACGTGGCTCCCAAACAAAATTGACGTCCTTTTTTTCCCACAAATAGAGATTTCTTTTGGTGGTATTTGATAATTTCTGCGGTTTTTATTTTTTGCGCTATAAACAAAAAAAGAGCAACAATTTTGAAAAAAACACAATCTTTTTTACTTTTTGCTATAATAAATATCCCAATTTTTATTTAAAAAACTTTTTTTTTTTCTCAGTTTAGGCCGATACGTATTCTTCTACGTATTTTAGGTAAAAAAAAATCGCAATAAGCATATAGTGATTGGTTTGCGCAAAAGTTATAGCGCCTACAAAATAGGGGATAGAATTATGTTTTTATTTTTGTATTATTTTTATTTTACTAGTAATGGCAGCGATCTGCGATTTTTATTGTGACTGCGACATTATGGCGGACACATCGGACACTTTTGACACATTTTTGGGACCATTCACATTTATACAGCAAACAGTGCTATAAATATGCACTGATTACTGTATAAATGTGACTGGCAGGGAAGGGGTTAACACTAGGGGGTGGGAAGGGGTTAAATGTGTACCCTGCTAGGTGATTGTTACTGTGAGGGGAGGGGAGTGACTGGGGGAGGAGACCGATCTGTGTCCCTATGTACAAGGGACACAGCATCGGTCTCCTCTCTTCCTGACAGGACATGGATCTCTGTGTTTACACACAGAGATGCAAGTCCCTGCTCTGTGACAGCCGATCGCGTGTACCTGGCGAACATCGCGGCCGCCAGGCACGCGCATCGGCACCCGCGTGACAGCGGGCACAGCTTTTCCCCGATGCGTGCACGCGGAAGTAAACAGGAGGACATCCATGGACGTCCTCCCGGCAATTGAGCGCCGCAATGCGGCCGTCTTTTGAGAATGGCCCGGGCGCGAAGTGGTTCAATACTGAAATTTGCACTTGAAAGTGTAATTTTGTAACTTTTGGAAATGGCAGTAAAAACTTGGCTGTGCCAGTACATTTTGGGTATTGTGTCAGTAGATTTCAATCTGGCTCTTGTGTTACTTCTTGTCCCACAGACACATGTTTAACGACTGGGAACTATGGGCATTGCCATGTCTCACCTGTTGGCTGATTTAAGCAGCTACACGGCCAGTCCCAGCCCAATCTGAACATCTTCCCTTCTATTTAAGCTGGGCTCATTCATACACGCATTGCCTGAGCAGTAGCTAGTGTTCTAGTCTTAGGCTCTAGTTCTTATAAGAGTTCTGAGTGATCCCCAGTGTTCTTTGTACCAGAGATTTCTTAGTAATCCCCTGTTTCCTTTTACCAAAGAGTTCTTAGGGATCCCCAGTATTCCTTGCACTTGAGAGTATTCCTAGTGATCCCCAGGGTTCCTTGTACCAGAGAATTATTAGTGATCTCCAGTTTCCCTTGTACCTGAGAGTATTACTAGTGTTTGCCAGCATCCATTGTTCCTGAGAGGATCCCCTGCACCGTGTTCCTATGCTCCCTTGAACCTCCCTCCAGTGGCCCCCAATGTTCCCATCTTCCTTCATCTTGTGTCTCAGTGTGACGTTCTACATGCAACCCAGCCACCTCCAGCATCCCTCCTTCAGTGTGTTCCCTGTGCACTTCAGCTACATTTAGAATTCCCGTCCCAATGTGTTCCCTCTGCACTACATCCATACCCAGCATACCTGCATCCTCTGGGACCCCTGTGCCTCTAGTGTCTCCGTAATTCCAGTGCAGACAGTGCATTACTTCTCGAAGGCACCCCAATTGCGGCGCAATTTTTCTGCGATTGTTTCCCAACAAATCGCAGAAAAATCGCGCAAACAAAATCACGGGACGCCTGTCACCAAAAGAAGTTCCGGAAAGTGATCGGACAGGATGTTTCTGCCTTGTGTGACCCTGGTGACCATCTTGGATCAGGCAGAGCCTTTTTAAGGCCCTGGCTCCAAGGCACTCTTTTGGCGATTTGGTAGAGAAGGGATAGGTGCCCTGCCTAGAGGTACAGTACTAGTGCTAGGGAAAGGTTCCTGATGAGGAGGGAAAGCTTAGGGTTGCATTGCTTTTGGACACTTCCCCCAAATGTGTGAATTATTGCCGTTGCACACCTTCACCCCACCTACGTACCCATGGACAGCCGCATCCTGTAATTGCTTCCTATGAGTAGCTGTATGCAGCAGCTGAAACTTCCGAGTCCCAGTGAATATTTTTTGCAGTTTTTGTATGCTGTTGCATGTTATATGGTGCCCTTGTAGCACTGTGAGTGGGATTTAGTTTGTTAACCCCCCAAAAAATTCAGTTCCTGCCCCTAAAGCAGATTAAACAGCATAGTGCTTGTGCTGTGTAATCTGCCCCCCTCTAAACTGTAAAAAAAAAAAACTCCCTGAACCTGCCACCATGGTCAGAGTGCGTCCCTCCGTCATACGCAGCTGTCCTCTCTGCTCTCCTCTCTCCCCCTCACCCCCTCCTCCCTGCCTGTCAGCTCCCTCTCTGTGTCTCTGTCTCCGCCCGCCCTCCGCCGCTAATATTAAAAATAAAAAACTTACAATGGTTACTGCCAGCCCATCTATTAGAGCCTGGCATACCACACTATGTAATTCATTTCTAAAAACGAGCGTTGTAGATACCTATTTAGAGCTATCTTCAGACTGGTCACGTGACTCATGGCCACTTTACAGCTCCGAGACAGGGCTTCTGCAGAAGGCTACGTGATCTCCCCAGCTGACATCAGAGGGAGATCTCGGCCCCTGCCGCAGAAGCCATGTATCGGAGCTATAAAGCGGCCACAAATCACGTGACCGGCCTGAAGATAGCTCTAAATTGGTATTTACAACACTCGTTTTTAGAAATGACTTACATAGTGTGGTATACCAGGCTCTAATAGAGGGGCTGGCAGTAATTTATACTTTAGACTTAACAAACACTTTAAGGGCTCATGCACACCGCTCCCCTTGATTATCAGTGCTTCAAAGTAGAAAGTCCTCATCAGCTTCCTGAAATGGCATTACACATTGATTAGCTGTGATGACTAAAGAGGATCCAACTCCAAAAACAATTTGGCTGGAGTTGCACTTCAAAAAATCATGCCAAAACTAGCACTTGGGAGTGTTAGAAGTGCTCTTTATTGCTCAGAGAGGTTTATGGTGCTGGAAAAGCTTTGTGCATGATCAGCAATTGATCCCTTTTCCCCAGAGGAAATGACACTGCTGTGCATGAGCTGCATTTAAACATTGGAGGGAAAAAGGTCACGACTGTGAAAGAGACAAGCTGATCTATCGTGGTCTGTCATTTGGACAGAAAGTGATGGTAAATCTCTCGAATCGAGCCACAAACAGCAATAATACGTTGTCCAGTTTTTATCAATGCCTGTGCCCCTATTTAATTCCTGCACCTATCAAACCCTGGGTAACAGGGGCTGACATTGTGTCACCAGGACAGAAAGCAAGCTGAAATCTTGATAATGGGAGCACAGACAGTAAAAACCTGACAAGAAAAGTTATTTTTCCATTCTATCCAAAGATTAAAAAAAAGTTTGAAAATAGTCAAATGCACTTTTAAGGTTTGACTGAACATTTTTTAGGCCAGCAGACAGACATGTGTTACTTATATTTTATGAGCATGCATAATGATGCAATCAGCAGACCTCACTTACATCCCCAACATATGTCTTATTAACCACTTCAATACAGGGCGCTTTTACCTCCTTCCTGCTATGGTGACCACGTGTCCCGGATTGCCCGGGACAGTCCCGCATTTTGCAGGTCTGTCTCGGGCACATTCATTCCAGGACAATACAGTGTCCCGGAATGAAACTGACACAGCCACCCCCGTGCCAATCAGATGCCCCCAAAAAAGGCCGCCACATCACTTCTTTACTCACTGACAGTACTTGCCCTGGCTGGGAATGCCTGGAGGAGCACAATCCCCGCCCCCTGCTTGTGATTGGAGAGATCATAAATCCCGCCTCTTGTGTCCAATCACTGTGCTGTGATTCGTTACAGCACAAGATGATTTTTGGGAAGGGGGGGTGTCCCTGAATGGTAGTTTGGAAATGTGGTCACCCTACTTCCTGCCCAGGCCAATTTTCAGCTTTCAGCGCTGTCACACTTTCAATGACAATTGTGCAGTCATGCAATACTGTACCCATAAGATATTTTTATCACTTTTTTTCACATTAATAGAGACTTCTTTTGGTCGTATATATTCACCACTGGGTTTTTGATTTTTTACTGAATAAAATAAAAAATCGCCGAAAAGTTTGAAAACAAAACATGTTTTTCTTTGTTTCTGTTATAAAGTTTTGCAAATTAATAATCTTTCTTCATAAATTTAGGTCAAATGTATTCTGATACATTTCCTTGGTGAAAAAAACCCAAATGAGTGTATATTTTTTAGTCTGTAGGAGAGTTATAGAGTCTCATTTCTTGAGGACAGAAAATGCCAGGATAGTATAAATACCCCCAAATGACCCCTTTTTGAAAAGTAGACAGTCCAAGGTATTTAGAAAGAGTCATGGCGAGTTTTTTGAAGTTGTAATTTTTTGTCACATTTTTTTTGGATTTTTTTTTTTTTTACATACTGTCACCAGTGCAGTACAGAGTTATCATATAACTGTTGTGGTGGTGATCAGGGATACTGACTGGTGACAGTATGTAGAAAACAAAATATATATATATTTCTTTTTTCTTTTTTGTTAAATTTTTTTTCTTTTTTTATGATAATTTTTTTTAACACACTGTGACCAGAGCAATACAGTGTTACCATAGTAACACTGCACTACTCTGGGCAAGTGATCAGGTTTTATTTTTTACACTTTATGATTGCTTATACCAGTGAATTTTGTTGGTATAAGCAACCACTTTTACTGAATGAAACAGATTTATTCAGTGTCTTTTGTTGTGATTAGCTGTGATTGGCCAAAGCTAATCACATGGTACATATGGACTGTGATTGGCCCTGTCTGTACCATTGTACCATGTGATCACTGTGACCAATCACAGCTAGCAACACAATTGTATGCACTCGATGGCATGAAAAGAAGCTATCCATTATTTTTTGAAACAACGGCAAGGCTAAAAATATAGTAATGAACCTCATCCATGAAGTACCAAAAGTGGGATAAATTGATCATGGGATTAGAGTGGTGCCAAAAACAAAATCCATCAAAATGGATAGAGTGCCGAGGGCTGTGCTGATACGGACACACCTTTGCACATTGTTTGCGCTGGTGTCCAAGCATGTTGTCCTCAGTATAATCTCTCACGTGCACATTGTCTTGGTCTTCATATGCCTCCTCTGGTCATGCCGCATCCTCTCTCCATCCTTTGATGTTGGCGGCCAGGTAGGAGTTTGTCGGTGATTGCTTGGTCCAATAAGTATTAGTGTCTTTCAAAGTCCCCTGAAGAAGCCATCACTGGTGAAACATGTCGGGAGCAGACACTACAGTACTAGCTTTTGGCTAATGTATTCAAATTGACCAAATTATGAACATGTGCATTTTATGAATTATTATGTTTTTACTATGTATCAATTAAACGTTGTAAATTTTACTATTTTGATGGATTTTGTTTTTCGCACCGCTATAATGTCATGATCAGCTTATCCCACTGAAGCTATCCATTGTTTACAATTAAATAAAAGGTAAAAAACTGCGCTAGAAACAAAAAACTAACAATATAGGCAGCAGCAATAGTGGGACAACACCAAAAGCAATTAACAGAGAAAAAAAACTGCGCCAACCCACTTATCCCAAAAAACAATTTTAAAACATTGGAGAAAAAATTGTTAGATAAACCCAAAGAACTGTCTTGGGAAAAATGAAAGTCCAGCAAGCAATTCAAGATGAATAATCTAGGAAAGAAAAAGTCCAATCCTCCTTGGATACAAGAGGCACAGCACCACCGTGACTGTTCGGAACTTAATGTGAGATAACCACCACTAAAGACAAGGGGAGCAGCTTACCAGAAGGCAAGCTGTTTGGGACATTCGACTGTTACCCAGCCGCGGCCTTTGAGTTGCAGCAGTAATCCTCCCTCAATCAGCAGCGGTATTCCATCCAGTTATTTCCACTCACATACGCATCATGGACCCCACACTGCCGCTTTCCGCTGTCACGAACAGGTCTCCTTGGCAACAGGAGTAAACCAATTGTTTACAATTGTCATGTGATCTGCTGTGATTGGTCACAGCAATCACATGGTACTGGCAGTGGGCCGATATAGTGATCAGTCATCGTCACAGCCGATGACAGACTGTGCCGGCTAAAAAACACATTCTGGGAGGACCTCATATGACATCCACTCAGAACAATGAAAGTCCCGCCAGGCCGTCAATTTGCTATATATTATTGTTGTTGCTATTATGCAAATCATTTTCTTTTTCACATAATCCATCATTAAAATTTTAGAAGTTCTTCTCTGCATAGTGTTTGCTGTCCGTCACAAGTTCTTTTACTAAAATGTAGTATTTTTCATTTACTCATTAGTTAATTGGCAGGTTCAAATGGACATTCAACATCAAATGCTTAAAAGGAAAATAATGTGTTTATATAGTTAAACAAAAAAAAAAAGTTTGCCATTGTAAATGCTTTTCTATTTTTAACTTGAGACGCTCAAGACTAGAATACTTATTCTTTGATCTAATCTTTCTAGTAAAGGTCATGCAAGGTAGTTATTCAGGATAATTAGGTCTGTATGGTTGTGATTACACATGGTAACACAGCCTTCCACTGATTTAACTTTAGCTTTAGTAGATACCACTTTTCTTTTTTTCCTGGTAATCAAAGACAGATTTTATGACACAACGTGTTTCAGCTACACTCGTGAACTCATAATCCGTATACTTGAGAAAAGCAGTATGTTTAAGTAGAAAAATTTGCTTTTTAAAAATAAATAAATAAATAAGACAGCAAACTTGCACTGTTAATGTGACAATAAAGTAAAAGCCAGTATGCTTTGTACAAACTTTTAGAAATTTTTAGCTTCTGACCTGTCTTGAGGCAGATATGTTAAAATCTTGCATCCTATGACTGGCACTCATACACTTTCATATACACACACAGATGTATGTGAACTTTCACATACGTGCTTTGGCATGTTTGTAATGGTGGGTAACAGTTTTTAAGCGTTGTGAGTCACAATGCTGACTTGTCCCTTTTTGTTATAACCACCCCTTTTACCAAAAAGCTTGATATATAGAGGGCAAGAGTAGTAATTGCTATTTCTACCTTCTCTAATATCAGAACAAGTATCTACTACTTTGTGTTACAATGGAAAACATCCACATATTAAGCAATCAACGTTTTTAGGTACATACGGTAAGTATAAAAATTGCATGTGATTATTTCATATATACTTTCCAAATTAGCAGTTAAAACTTTTACCTATATATTCTTATACCCCGATGAAAACGTTTTTTTTTTTTTTTTTACAAAGCTCAATAGTTCAAGCTGAAATTTACAGACAAAAGTTAAATACTCAAATGAAATGACACACCCCCTACCTGCCTGCTCTGTTTAGAGAGGGCCATACAGAGTTTCATTTAGAGAGAGGAAGTCTGCAGTCAAACACTTTTTGCTGTGCTCTGTGCTCTGAGACACCTTTCATGGGTGTTCCCTGTATTAAATGTTTGATTGTAAAATATATATATATATATATATATATATATATATATATATATAATATATATATATATATTTATAAATAGTACAAATATATCAAACATCAGTTTAGGAACACAACGTTTAAACAATACCAAAAATTTTAAATTGAGAAAAAAATGGCACTACCTATAAATAAATTGCAATATAATAAAAATAGCAATAAAGTGTGCATCAATTAATGCAAAATATCATATGCAAATCCATATAGTAAATAAGTCCAGAAATTTTTTAAATTAAAAGTTAAATCTCCAAAAATAGATATCCAATCACCATGTTCCTAAACAGTGAATATACTGTGATAAGTACTCCAATCTTCATAAAAGTGCTTCACCCAAAGTGCAAAAAATCTGTATGTGCTCTCCGGAACTATTCGGCCACCGTGTGACCATCAAGCTCAAACATATTTAATTCCCCTTCTTAAAGAAAATAGGCAGTTCCTCCACTAGATCTTCCCTGATCTTGGCTTCCTGATGACGCATGCATGCGTGAAATGCATTGAAGCGTAGGCCTGACACGCACTGACTGGAGCCATTCCTTGCATCACTTCCCTTGAATGGAACACATGCCGGATCCTGTTGTCGGGGATCGAGATAGGCGATATCAGCCGGGGAAGCTGCACATGTCTTGTGCTTATATTTTCCTGCAAACATGTGAGTGGATACAATTGCGATTTTTATGTGGAATTTTTATTAAGCAATATTACACTATATACGTCTCTCTTGTGGTACATTTTGGAGCCCTTTTACAGTGCCAACATCGAGGAAGAGGAGTTTGGAGATCTAGTGGAGGAGCTGCCTATTTTCTTTCAGAAGGGGAATTAAATATGTATAAGCTTGATGGTCATATGGTGGGCAACTAGCTCCGGTGAGCGCATACTGATTTTTTGCATTTTCGGTGAAGCACTTTTATGAAGATTGGAGCACTTATCATAGTATATTCACTGTTTAGGAACATGGTGATTGGACATCTATTTTTGGAGATTTATTTTTAATTTTAATATGCATATGATATTTTGCATTAATTGATGCACACTTTAATGCTATTTTTATTATATTGCAATTTATTCATAGGCAGCATCCTTTTTTCTGACTTTTTGATTTAATAATAGTGTTTGTCACTGTTATAGGCACAGCAACCTAGGTATTGAGAATTTTGGGGTTTGTGATCGCATTGTTGGTGTCCCTATTAGTTTTTATATTGTAATACCAAAAATTAGACTGACCCAAATCAATGTTAGATTTCTAAATTAAAAAAGTTAGCTAAGTAAACCTGTCATTAGAATGAGGCACTTCCAGGTGCCTATTGGTACCCTTAAGTTGCCAAAATTATGTTCTAAGGCAGCCAACAAGCCCATGAACCCGGGTATTTATAGTATAGATATTCTGAGCTTCAGTCATTGATGCAATGCAGTACCTCTAGGTCAGTGAGGCCACCCTTTAATAGTGGGATATGGTAGGGGTGTATCAGATAATTATGTTTTCCACATGAGGGAATTTATATTCTGTAGGGATCCTAGATTTGGGTTCTCCCTACATTCTGACATTTGGATGACAAAAGTGGAAGCTGTAAATAATACGCATTAGGGTTGATTTACTAAAACTGGAGAGTGTAAAATCTGGTGCAGCTCTGCATAGAACCCAATCGTCTTACAGGTTTTGTTTTTATTTTTATTTTTTTCGGTTAAACCTTAAGGCTGGGTTCACACAGCAGTGCAAAGTGGCTCACAGTAGGTGTCCGGAGCGTCTCTGTTCACCGTTTCAGGTCCGATTTCAGCCCAAATTTGGGGCTAAATTCGAACCTGAAACGGACAAAAAGATGCACAGGACCCCTGTGAAATTTGCACCGGAGCCGCTCCGGAGATATGTGAATCGGCTCCATAGAGAGCAAGTCACAATCGCCTGACATGCAAATTGGATTCGGGGAAACCCACATTCAATTGACAATAGTGTGAACCCAGCCTTATTTAACAAGCTGGAGTGTGGCTACCATGCACAGCTGCACCAGATTTTGTTCTCTCCAGTTTTACTAAATCAACCCCATAGTGTTTTGTGCATTTTTCATATTTTCACAGCCCAAAAAATTGAAAAAATATTATTTTTGTATTTATATTTACCACTTGCAACTAGTAGTTTGCATATTCAAGGATATGCTGCATTTGCTCATCCACCTGACGAACTACTATGCTGTGAACAGCCTGAAAATCCTATGGTGGGAATAGCCTAAAAAGCTGCCTATCAATTTTCACATGTGGTTGAATGAGTCAGAAAAGTGGCCCATGCCTATCCTCTCCTCTCCTAGCAGATTCAGACACACATTGATTGTAAGTCAGATAGAAGCACTCAGCATGTGAGCAATAAGGGCCTGGCTTTCTACAAGTGTGCCCTGCAAACAAAATATAATGTAACCAAGTATTAAATGTCTACTTTAAAAAATATATATAAATGGATTATCAATTGTAAAACTTCATTGACCAACCAATGTCATTTTATCTGTACAGTTGCAATTTATTTAAAAATAAACAAGTAAATAGATAAATAAATAAATAAATAAATCTGCCAACAGGTATAAAGTGCATGTACCTAGAAGTGTGTGCAGAACCTGCAGAAGCCTAATTTTCTTCTTTATTCCAAACATAGGATGAGTAACTTTATGCTAGACAACTAATGTTGTTGGGCAATTAAAAACAAATACGGTTCTGCTTTGCATGGTTAATACGTAGCTTTTAGGAGATGCCAAAAAAACTCCCAGTTCTGCCCAATCGTCTTAGCCATTTCTGAGCCAAGAAATGATGTCAGACTCTTGTGATGTCACACCTTGATAAAGCTGTATAAACACTCAGCTGCACAAGAGTGACTCCATCATTTTGGGTTTGGTAGGGAAGGGCGCAACTTTTACAAGGGAATTTTAGCACTTGCTAATTGTGATAAACTAGGAAACAAATTGAGTTGAAATATACACTGTACATTTACATTTGGGGTAAAAAATAAGAAATAAACTCGAAATTTTGATTTTCATCTTTCCGCTGTTTATACAAATGTGTGGCTATTATTACTACGAGGACAAATAAAAATCTTTTCATATAATTATAGTGTGCTGATTAACACAAAATTGGGACACCTCCAATATTCTAATGCCCTGTACATACAATCGTAATTTCTGATGAAAAAAGTCAGATGGACTTGTTTCATCGGAAATTCCGATCGTGTGTGGGCCCCATCGGACTTTTTTTCATCAGTGTTTAGAAATAGAACATATTTTAAATTTGTCCGATGGAAAAAAAAAACGATAGGAAATTCCTCTCGTCTGTGTGGAACTCCGATGGAGAAAAAACACAGGCATGCTCAGTATCAAGTCGACGCATGCTCAGAAGCATTGAACTTCATTTTTCTCGGCTCGTCGGAGTGTTTTACGTCACCGCGTTTTGGACGGTCGAAATTTAGTCTGACAGTGTGTATGCAAGACAGCTTGAACGGAATTACGATGAAAAATTCCATCGGACTTTAGACCATCGGATACTCTGATCGTGTGTACAGGGCATTACTGTTTGTAAGTAGGTTAGATTCAATGGAATTACACTTATATATTCACTCTGGACAGATAGCTACATGAATATGCAATTTAGACAATTAGTGGTCATTTACATATTTCCCCTTTGGAAATCTAGGATATCCTCCTTTTAATTCATCCCGTATGTAGGATTTGCTTGTTCACATCTGGCATATTGAAGTCCCTCGTATTTATTAATCCATTGCAATTTTCATCTTATGGTGATGTTGATTTTTCAGTCTTTCTTGATTTTAAAGAGAAACTAAAATAAATTGTTAGTTAGCAAGCACAAGAGTTACTAGTGTAACATTTACCTCCATGTAATTTTTTAACATTTGTTATTTGCAAGCTGTTTCATATTTTGGTTGTTATATTTCATATACAGATTTGTTAATGCTGTCTGGTTGGTGGTTTTAGCTGTATAAAGGGATTCGATAAGTAAACCTGATTAAAGTGTCTAAACCCAAAAACAAATACCAGTCCTTGCCAGATGTGGTGGCCACCTTTGTTTTCTTTTTCAGGCTTTTTTTTCCATATTTGGTGATCCTTTGATCAAAGGTTGTATGGCTCAAAACAGTGGAAAACAAAGTCTTACTTTGGAAGTTTGCAGTCAGGGTGTTCAAGCCGAGGTGTCCTCCCACACACCAATAGACAAACGGTCATCAAGAGAAAGAAGCAGCCGACAACTCTATAACATCAAGCGTATTTATTGCAAAACCATCACAGTGAGTACAGTCAGCATCAGACTAGTTTAGACGATAAGCCTAGGGTGACAACGCTCACTCAATGTACTGTATCTACTCTATGGAGGAGCATTATTGTCACCTTAGACTGCTCTTCTGATTTGAACTATTTTCTCTACTTGCTAAAAATGTTCGTAGCCTGAATAAAGGGAAATAAAAGCATCTACAACATCTGAGGACTGGTAAACTGAGTATATCAGATTTTTGTTCTTGGGTTTGGATACACTTTACCACTTGCCGATCAGCAGCCGCAGGTCGTCTCATCTCCGCAAATCGCCGTACTGGTACATTGGCTTCTTTAAGAGCCGTAGCAGGCATGCATGGTGGGGGACCCGATACGCGATCACGGGCACGAGAGCCAGAACGGGGATTTGAGTGTGTAAACACACAAATCCCTGTTCTGACAGGGGGAGAGAGACAGATCTGCTGTTCCTTGTAATTAGGAACAGCGATCTGTCTCCTCTTCCAGTCAGTCACATCAACCCACAGTTAGAAACACACATGAGGGAACAAATTTAACCCCTTGATCGCCACCTAGTGTTAACCCCTTCCCTGCCAGTGACATTTACACAGTAATCAGTGCATTCTTATAGCACTGATCGCTGTATAAATGTCAATGGTCCCAAAAAAGTGTCCGATCTGTCTGCTGCAATGTCGCAGTCCTGCCAAAAATTCCAGTAAAAAAAAAAAATAGCCATAAATCTATCCCCTATTTTGTAGACGCTATAACTTTTGTGCAAACCAGTCAATATACGCTCATTGCTTTTTTTTACCGAAAATACGTAGAAGAATACATATTGGCCTAAACTGATGAAGAAACTAATTTCTTACATTTTTGGGGGGATATTTATTATAGCAAAAAGTAAAAAATATATACATATATATTTTTTTTTCAAAATTGTCGCTCTTTTTTGTTTATAGTGCAAAGAAAAAAAACGCACAGGTGATCAAATACCACCAAAAGAAAGCTTTATTTTTGGGAAAAAAAGGATGTCGACTTTGTTTGAGTATAGGGTCGCGCGGCCGCGCAATTGTCAGTTAAATCGACGCAGTGCCGTATCGCAAAAAATGGCCTGGTCATTAAGGGGGAAAATGTTCCGGGGCTAAAGTGGTTAAAGTAAACCTATCATAAATCCATCACATAAGGTCACATAGGTCACTATCCAGGAAACTGCATGTCAAAACAATAAGTAGATGCAGTCAGTGTTGTTCATCTTACGTTAAAAAAGTAATTAGTTACAGTTACAAATTACTTCTTCCAAAAAGTAATTGAGTTAGTAACTCAGTTACTACATTGAAAAAGTAATTAGTTACTCAGAAAAGTAACTATATTGGTTATAATATATATACACAGGGGCGGGGGCGGGGCAGTAGAAGGATGATATATATGTAATTTTTTCAGTGTATAAAAATAATAGGAGGGATAACAATAAATAATATTGGTTATGTGCCCATGCCTCACTGTGCCCATGCCTCACTGTGCCCATGCCTCACTGTGTCCATGCCTCATTGTGCCCATGCCTCACTGTGCCCATGCCAGCCTCACTGTGCCCGTGCCTCACTGTGCCCGTGCTTCACTGTGCCCGTGCCTCACTGTGCCCATGCCTCACTGTGCCCGTGCCTCACTGTGCCCGTGCCTCGCTGTGTCCATGCTTCACTGTGCCCATTGCCTCACTGTTCCCAGTGCCTCACTGTGCCCGTGTCTCACTGTGCCCGTGCCTCACTGTGCCCAGTGTCTCACTGTGCCCGTGCCTCACTGTGCCCGTGCCTCACTGTGCCTAATGCCTCACTGTGCCCGTGCTTCACTGTGCCCAATGCCTCACTGTGCCCATGCCTCACTGTGCCCGTGCCTCACTGTGCCTAATGCCTCACTGTGCCCGTGCTTCACTGTGCCCAATGCCTCACTGTGCCCATGCCTCACTAAGCCCGTGTCTCACTGTGCCCGTGTCTCACTGTGCCCGCGTACCTGATCGGCTGCGTCCCGGCGGCCATTCCAGTAAACAAAAGCCGCGCCTCCTCCTCGTCTGTGATAGGCAGAACACTCAATTTCCCAGCATTCAGTGTTCCGCCAATCACGGACATTCACTCATCCTCATAACACAGACGAGGATGAGAGGATGTCCGTGATAGGCGGAACACTGCCTGCTGTGAAATTGAGTGTTCCGCCTATCACAGACGAGGATGCGCGGCTTTTGAACACTTCAATGGCCGCCGTCTGTCTGCATGACACGCTAATTAGGTAGGCAGACGGCGGCTGTAATTGCGGTTACATCTACTCGCGGTAGGCGGCGAGTAGATGTAATTGGGGTAACGCCGCCCAAGTACTGGGAACGGCGTTGCCATGAGGGGAAGAGTAATCCGTTAGATTACTCGTTACCCTCAAAAGTGACTGCGTTAGGTAACGCCGTTTATTTAAATGGCGTTACTTACAACACTGGATGCAGTATATGCAAGTCTCAGTCTTTCCCATAGGCGTGTGCAGGAGGTGTGCCAGGTGTACCTGAGTACCCCCTAATTACTATGTGCGGTGCCAATTCTTCTACTGCCCAGAACCCCCCCCAGTGTTGCCCCCACCCCTCAAACTGCAGGGCTGCTGGCTTCTCTCCTCTCCCTCTGGATGGAGAGAAGGAGAAGGGGCTAATAAATATGTAATTCACCGGCCTCTTCCTTTTCTAAATGAACACAGTGAACATACTTGCTCACTGTGTCCATTCATAACTAAAGCACAGTAAACTGTGTTTATTATGCTTCAGTTTATAAATGAACAGCCACTCAGCACAGAGCACTTCCCATTCATTCACTGTCCCGTGCAGCTGAGGCTGAAGAGAAAAGCATGTGTGTTTGAGCTTTGGGGTGCACACCCTAATGGAATAGGCTGCGCACACCTATGGTTTTTCCTGTAAATGTTGAAATTGGCCCTGACTGCTTTCTGCTTTCCAAGCCTCCTTATTAGTCAGTGAGGTTGATAAGCTACTTTTGGGACATGGGTTTTAATGATTACCATGACACTGGTGGCTATATGCTGCTTTGGCACCTTTTCTACCTCACACAACAGTTGCTTTCCTCTTGTCTACTTGCTGTTAGGGCTTTAATTCAACACTATATTAGGTTTTGTGAATAATATATGTCTTATTTGATTAATTTATGATAATGATAAGCAGTATCCAATATATTGGATTTATTGGTTGCTGCTGGTTTTCCCCGATGCCCGCCATTTTTATATCGTATGGGGTGGTGCCATTGAACTGTGGGTGGAGGGGGGTATGGTTTGTGGGTATATGACTTTTTACTGTTTGACTATTTGTTGCCTTGATAGGGGTGGATTGTGCCCCACTGAAACATTGGATTCACAAGAAACGTTTGTTGCTTACTAAAATTCTCCTGTTGACATGTCCTGTGAGTGCTTCCACCAATACCTACTTATAAACTTTCTTCTGACCGCACTGCATCCAGGTAAATGTTTATTATTGTGTACAGTGAGTACAGTTGGTTTTATACAGTATATGTAAATACCGTATTTATCGCGTATAACACGCACAGGCGTATAACGCGCACCCCAATTTTAGGAGGGAAGTTTAAGGAAAAAAAACGTACTGTACATTTTAAATAAAGAACTTTGAAGCAAAATTAGGGTCACAGCTCATCAATGCACCCTGCTCAGTGTCCATCTGCAGCCATTAAATTGCTTAACAGTGCAGCCTGTTCAGTGCCCATCTGCAGCCATTACATTTCCCAACAATGCAGCCTGCTCAGTGCCCATATACAGCCTCACCTTTCCCATCATTGTACCCTTGTTGGATTATCCCTGCTGTCTCAGAGGGAAGAGGAGGAGCGAGCGCCGCTGAATTTACACAGAGCCGCGATCTCCTCTGTAACAGGTGTTGTGACGAGAAATGACCCCCGTCGAATAATGCCCGCCCTGTACTACACAGGCACTCGTCACAACACCGGCGCTCCGTCACTCAAAGCCACGCCTCCTGGCCCTGCTCATATAATGGACAGAACAGTGGCCCAATGCCAGGAGGTGTGGCCGTGCGTGACGGAGCGCTGGTTACACAGGAGATTGCGGCTCTATGTAATTCAGCGGCGCTCGCTCCTCTTCCCTCAGATAAAGCAGGGATCGGCGTATAACACGCACCCACGATTTCCCCCTGATTTTAATGGGAAAAAAAGTGTGTGTTATACGCCGATAAATACGGTATATAAGATTTGTAGACTTAGCCCTGAACATACTTAAAACAAGATTAACCACTACAGGCCCGCGCTATAGCCGAATGACGGCTACAGCGCGGACCTAGAATACCGGGAGGACGTCAATTGACGTCCTCCCCTTTCCCCGTTCCCTGCACGCGCTCCCACGTGCGCACCGGGGAACTTCTGTGCCCGCCGAGTCACGCGGGTGCCGATGCGCGTGCCTGGCGGCCGCGAGGTCCGCCAGGTACCCGCGATCGGCATTTACAGAGCCAGGGACGTGGATCTCTGTGTGTAAACACAGAGATCCACGTCCTGTTAGGGAGAGGAGACTGATGCTGTGTCCCTTGTACATAGGGACACAGATCGGTCACCTCCCCCAGTCAGTCCCCTCCCCCCACAGTAGAAATCACTCACTTAGGCACACTTAACCCCTTCAGCGCCAGTGTAATTTTTACAGTAACAGTGCATTTTTATTGCACTGATCGCTGTAAAAATGACAATGGTCCCAAAATGGTGTCAAAAGTGTCCGATGTGTCTGCCATAATGTCGCAGTCACAATAAAAATCGCAGCTCGCCGCCATTACTAGTAAAAAAAAAAAATATTCATAAAAATGCTATAAAACTATCCCCTATTTGTAGACGCTTTAACTTTTGCGCAAACTAATCAATAAACGCTAATTGCGATTTTTTTTTCCAAAGATATGTAGAAGAATACGTATCGGTCTAAACTGAGATTTTTTTTTTTTTAATTGGGATATTTATTATAGCAAAAAGTAAAAAATATTGTGTTTTTTTCAAAATTGTCGCTCTTTTTTTATTTATAGCGCAAAAAATAAAAACCGCAGAGGTGATCAAATACCACCAAAAGAAAGCTCTATTTGTGGGAAAAAAAGGACGTCAAGTTTGTTTGGGAGCCAAGTCGCACGACCGCGCAATTGTCAGTTAAAGCGACGCAGTGCTGAAAGCTGAAAATTGGCCTGGGCAGGAAGGGGGTTTAAGTGCCCAGTAAGCAAGTGGTTAAACCCGCATTTTAAAAAAAATTCTGGCAAGTAGTGTTTTTACGATAGAAGAGACCGTAGTGGTCTCTTCTGTCATAATTGTTTCTCCCTGCTTGTCAGCAGTAATGTACACTGAGCCACACATGCACAGTTCGGAGTACATTTACAGCACAGTTTGGTGCCATGATAAAGTGACACCCATGTGCATGCACGGGAGTGACGTCATTGCGGCCCGGCCATAACAAGCAGCTATCAGAGCGAACCTAATAGGAAGACCGGGAGAAAATGGAAGCACCTAAGACCATCTGGACTGTTGACAGATTGATGCTGGAGGGCTTTTTTTGACAGGTAAGTCTGCCATATTGTGCTAATACGCTGTACATACTAGCCCGTTATGGCATAAACCTCCTGAGGGCCCATTAAAAAAAATATGTAGCAGATTTAAATTAAATTTTAATAAACAAAGCAAATGTTTATAAAACACTATATATTCCATCAGAGGCTTCCTCCTGTTAAAACGAAATGTTCAAACTATTGTAGGTTAGATTATTAAATGGAGTATATAGTGGTTTTAAATATATTTCCCTCCCCTGCTGTCTCTATTAACTCTGTATAGCTCAATACAGACTTTCAGTTAGGGAGAGACAGTCTCAAAGCAAACAGCTACAGCTGTGCTCTTTCTTTAGAAATTGCATAATCGTTTGAGATACCAGTGTTACAGCAGGTGCACCATGTATTAAAACTCAGTTGGTGAAATATAGATTACGTAGAAATATTTTAAAAAAATAAACATAATCTAAAAATATATCCAAGTTCATTATATTCTCCCTTTATACACATTTCAAAAATTGCTAGGGATTATTCTCAAAGAGTAGCAAACATTCACAAATCAAATGGAGCAAATGGCTCCCTAAACTACACAAGTAGGATGTACAATTGCACACAAATGGAGCATTGTGCAATAATAATTACTACCGCATGCTACTCATGTAGCTTACACTATGAAGCTATTTGTTCAATCTGACCCATCACTTATAATGAATGTATAATATGTAATATTGATTAATCACTAGTGATTTTTGTAGCATGAATAAGCTGCTGGCGCATAAATCATAACCTTTAATGTGATCTTGTGCTTTCCCATGCAAGAAAAAGCAACAGGTTCACTTTATTTCCCTTCTCCCTAGCACTTATCTTTCTTTTTCTCCCTGTCCATCCCATTCAACCTTGGAAACGAGGTAAGATAACCTTGTATCAACTCGGATCTCTAGGACTGATTGTCTCTCTGTCCCTATGGCATAGCATTCATTTTTTTCATATGATACCAGATTGTACGATTTTCCTTTAATCAGTACAGCTTTCATCCCAAAATACAATACCAATGCAATACAATACATCACTTGTGAATTTTTATTCGGCCATACGAGAATTTTGGTATTTTAGTAACCTCTAGTCCTGGAGACTAGAATGCAGAAAAAAAAAAAAAAAGGGATGATCATTCTTCTGATAATCTCATCGTGTGTACCAGGCTTTACTCCTATTTGTTAAGGATGATCATTCGTCCGATAATCTCATCGTGTGTACCAGGCTTTACTCCTATTTGTTAAGGATGATCATTCGTCCGATAATCTCATCGTGTGTACCAGGCTTTACTCCTATTTGTTAAGGATGATCATTCGTCCGATAATCTCATCGTGTGTACCAGGCTTTACTCCTATTTGTTAAGGATGATCATTCGTCCGATAATCTCATCGTGTGTACCAGGCTTTACTCCTATTTGTTAAGGATGATCATTCGTCCGATAATCTCATCGTGTGTACCAGGCTTTACTCCTATTTGTTAAGGATGATCATTCGTCCGATAATCTCATCGTGTGTACCAGGCTTTACTCCTATTTGTTAAGGATGATCATTCGTCCGATAATCTCATCGTGTGTACCAGGCTTTACTCCTATTTGTTAAGGATGATCATTCGTCCGATAATCTCATCGTGTGTACCAGGCTTTACTCCTATTTGTTAAGGATGATCATTCGTCCGATAATCTCATCGTGTGTACCAGGCTTTACTCCTATTTGTTAAGGATGATCATTCGTCCGATAATCTCATCGTGTGTACCAGGCTTTACTCCTATTTGTTAAGGATGATCATTCGTCCGATAATCTCATCGTGTGTACCAGGCTTTACTCCTATTTGTTAAGGATGATCATTCGTCCGATAATCTCATCGTGTGTACCAGGCTTTACTCCTATTTGTTAAGGATGATCATTCGTCCGATAATCTCATCGTGTGTACCAGGCTTTACTCCTATTTGTTAAGGATTAGGGATGGGCCCGGTGCTCGATTCGAACCCATGTTCGAATCGAGCATCGGGCGTTCGCTCGCTCGTCGAGCCCAGAACTATTTGGGCCGTTCGCATCACATTCGTGTGATGCGAGCGGCCCCGCAATGCATTGCGGCCGGCGCGGCCGGCGCAGTGCATTGCTGGCTGATGATTGGCCAAGCATGCACTGTGACCCCGCATGCTTGGCCAATCACAGCGCCCGAAACTCGGAGAGCAATAATTGGCTACAGGCAGGATGCCTGTAGCCAATTACAGCTCAGGGGCTTTAGTACACGCCCCACCATTTAAAAGGCCGCCACGCCATCGGCCCCGGTCACATGAGTTCCGGATTTAGGAGAGATTAGTCTGCTGATTCTGTCTTTGCTTGATACTGAAAGATTTGCTCTTCTTTGCTAAACCATTGGCTATTTCTTTGCTAAACCATTGCTACCTAAGTCATTGATCGTTCATTGCTGCTGATTGCACAGTTAGTGTGTTATTAGCTGCTGCTGGGGATTAGTCTGGTGCGTGCTTACTGTTAGTACAGTATTGCAGTAGTACCAACCGCAGTGCTGTTAGCACAGCATTGCACCCCAACAGCACCCATAGGACTTCTAGTGTGTTAGTGGCAGCAAACAGAGCTCCTATATTTTCTTCTCAGCAGCACCCATAGGACTTCTAGTGTGTTAGTGGCAGCAAACAGAGCTCCTATATTTTCTTCTCAGCACCACCCATAGGACTTCTAGTGTGTTAGTGGCATCACACAGAGCTCCTATATTTTCTTCTCAGCAGCACCCATAGGACTTCTAGTGTGTTAGTGGCAGCAAACAGAGCTCCTATATTTTCTTCTCAGCAGCACCCATAGGACTTCTAGTGTGTTAGTGGCAGCAAACAGAGCTCCTATATTTTCTTCTCAGCAGCACCCATAGGACTTCTAGTGTGTTAGTGGCAGCAAACAGAGCTCCTATATTTTCTTCTCAGCAGCACCCATAGGACTTCTAGTGTGTTAGTGGCATCACACAGAGCTCCTATATTTTCTTCTCAGCAGCACCCATAGGACTTCTAGTGTGTTAGTGGCAGCAAACAGAGCTCCTATATTTTCTTCTCAGCAGCACCCATAGGACTTCTAGTGTGTTAGTGGCATCACACAGAGCTCCTATATTTTCTTCTCAGCAGCACCCATAGGACTTCTAGTGTGTTAGTGGCAGCAAACAGAGCTCCTATATTTTCTTCTCAGCAGCACCCATAGGACTTCTAGTGTGTTAGTGGCAGCAAACAGAGCTCCTATATTTTCTTCTCAGCAGCACCCATAGGACTTCTAGTGTGTTAGTGGCAGCAAACAGAGCTCCTATATTTTCTTCTCAGCAGCACCCATAGGACTTCTAGTGTGTTAGTGGCATCACACAGAGCTCCTATATTTTCTTCTCAGCAGCACCCATAGGACTTCTAGTGTGTTAGTGGCAGCAAACAGAGCTCCTATATTTTCTTCTCAGCAGCACCCATAGGACTTCTAGTGTGTTAGTGGCAGCAAACAGAGCTCCTATATTTTCTTCTCAGCAGCACCCATAGGACTTCTAGTGTGTTAGTGGCATCACACAGAGCTCCTATATTTTCTTCTCAGCAGCACCCATAGGACTTCTAGTGTGTTAGTGGCAGCAAACAGAGCTCCTATATTTTCTTCTCAGCAGCACCCATAGGACTTCTAGTGTGTTAGTGGCAGCAAACAGAGCTCCTATATTTTCTTCTCAGCAGCACCCATAGGACTTCTAGTGTGTTAGTGGCAGCAAACAGAGCTCCTATATTTTCTTCTCAGCAGCACCCATAGGACTTCTAGTGTGTTAGTGGCATCACACAGAGCTCCTATATTTTCTTCTCAGCAGCACCCATAGGACTTCTAGTGTGTTAGTGGCAGCAAACAGAGCTCCTATATTTTCTTCTCAGCAGCACCCATAGGACTTCTAGTGTGTTAGTGGCAGCAAACAGAGCTCCTATATTTTCTTCTCAGCAGCACCCATAGGACTTCTAGTGTGTTAGTGGCATCACACAGAGCTCCTATATTTTCTTGTCAGCAGCACACATAGTACCTATAGTGTGTTAGTGTCAGCACCCATAGGACCTACAGTGTGTTGTGAGCACACATAGGAGTTCTATTTTTTATACTATATACACTACCGACTACAATGGCTGGAAGACCGCCAAGGAGAGGCAGAGCGTGCCGAGGCAAGAACACAGGGCAGGCAGGCTCTGTTTCTAGAGACAACAGTGCTGGCCGTGGACGTGGTCGTGCATCGTCATCAGCACGTGGCCATGGGACACGCTTGTCTTTGTTTTCGGCAGCTGGACATGTGGAGCCGCATCATGCCGAAGGCTTGGTAGAATGGATGACCAAGCCCTCCTCATCCTCCTCATCCTCTCTCACCCAGGCTCAGGGTACTGGCAGAGCAGCTCCCAACGCGTACTCAATGGCATCATCAGCCACCCCTTCCCTAGACCCACCATGTCCTCCTGAGGAGTCCCCCGAACTGTTTGAGCACAGTGTTGGGTACATGCTCCAGGAGGATGCCCAACGATTCGAAGGCTCGGATGATGATACCCAGCTTGAGGAAGTCAGTAGTGTGCGCGCAGAGAGAGGGGATGCTGAAGGACAGCAATCTGGCAGTAGTGTTCCACCAGCTGCAGCTTACTGCCAGGTTTGCTCTAGTGGTGAAGAGGGAGAGGATGATGAGGTCACTGACTCCACGTGGGTGCCTGAAGGGAGAGAGGAGGAGGAGGAGGAGGATGCAGCGTCACATGTCCAACGAGGCAGGATGCCCCCTGGAGGCCAGCTAGAGGCCAGCACAGCAACTGTACCACACCGCAGAGCTCCGCCTGTGCAGGGCGCTGCCTCTGCACATTATCACAAAAGTTCTTTGGTGTGGGCCTTTTTTGAGACGAGTGCATCAGATCGCACCACTGCTATTTGCAATATTTGTCTCAAGCGTATCTCGCGTGGCCAAAACATCAGCCGCTTGGGCACCACAAGCATGAGCAGACATATGTCGACCTGCCATGCAGCTCGTTGGCAAGCACACATAAAAGACCCACACCAAAGAACAAAGCGGACCTCTCCTTGCTCCTCATCAGCTGGGATCTCCATCCCCACTATATCTTCAGTCCTCTCTGAAAGCTGCTCTGAGAGGACTGAAGGTGTAGAATTAGGTGTGTCACAACCAAGTACTTGCAGTACACCGACGTCCGATTGTAGCAGGTAGTGATGAGCCGAACACCCCCGGGTTCGGTTCGCACCAGAACCCACGAACGGACCGAAAGTTCGAACGAACATTAGAACCCTATTAAATACAATGGATGCGAACGTTCGAATTCTAAAGTGCTAATTATAACAACTATTATGCATGTTATTGTCATAAATAGGGTTTGGGAACCCGGGTTCTGCACCAGGGGACATGTATCAATGCAAAAAGAAGTTTTAAAAACGGTCGTTTTTCGGGAGCAGTCATTTTAATGATGCATAAAGTGAAAAAAAAAAAGTCAAATATTCCTTTAAATATCGTACCTGGGGGGTGTCTAAAGTATGCCTGTGAAGTGCCACGTGTTTCCCGTGTTTAGAACTGTCCCTGCACAAAATGACACTTCTAAAGGAAAAAAAAGCCATTTAAAACTGCTTGCGGCTTTAATGTAATGTCTGGTCCCGGTAATATGGATGAAATTCTTCAAGAAAAATGGCATAGCTACCCCATGACCCCCCCCCCCTACCCCAGCCCATTACCAGCCCCTTTGGGTCTTGTATGGATATTAAGGGGAACCCCGCACATAAAATAAAAAAGGCCCTATATACTCTGAACAGCCGTATACAGGCGGTGCATACAAGACAGGGACTGTAGGTTTGTTCTTATGTAGAATCTGTTTGTAATTTTGAACAGGTACATTGTTGAAGTGTAGCTCCAGCCCAAAAATCTATTTTTAAACTTTTTGGGAAACATAGGTAAGGGTTATCACCCCTGTAACATTTGTTTTGCTGTCTGTGCCCCTGTTCAGAACATTTCACCTCACTTTCCGTCCCAATGACAACTGTTTTTGAAATGTGGTGTTTTTCTTGAAACAAGGATTGCTGATAAAGCATCAGTACAGATGAGACCCCTTTCTCCCATATTTATTCTTACAGGAGAGAATTTTCCTTTCTAGGGGTAGATTTCCTCTCACTTCCTGTTGTCTTCTTTCGTTTGCAAGTAGGAGTCGTTTGTAAGTTGGATGTTTGAAAGTAGGGACCTGCCGTATATACTCTGCAGAAATAGGCCCCTTAGTTGTTGGTGTTGGCACAACACTGTAAGCACTCAGTTACTCTTGGTTGGTGCTGGAACGCCCTGCTGTCAACTATTATATCAGGAATTTTAATTACATATAATTGTTGAACAGTGGTAGTAAAGATTGGGGCTTTGATGGTGGTGCTGGTGCCACAACACTGTAAGCCCTGACAGTTACTCTTGGTGGGTGCAGCAATGGGCCCTGCTGTGAATTATTAGATCAAGAATTGTAATTACATGCCCCTTTTGAACAGGGGCTGAAAAATTGGGCCTTTCGTGGTGGTGGTGGTGGTGGCGTTGCCACAAGACTGTAAGCCCTCAGAGTTACTCTTGGTGGGTGCAGCAATGGACCCTGCTGTGAATTATTAGATCAAGAATTGTAATTGCATGCCCCTGTTGAACAGGGGCTGAAAAATTGGGCCTTAGGCACTGGTGGCACAACACTACAACCCCTCACAGATACTGTACTTGGAGCACAGCAATGAGCCCTGTTGCAAAGTATTGCTTCAAAAATTGTAATGACACGCCCCTGTTAAACAGGGGCTGAAAAATTGGGCCTTAGGCACTGGTGCCACAACACTCCAACCCCTCACAGATACTGTACTTGGAGCACAGCAATGAGCCCTATGGCAAATTATTGCTAAAAAAATTGTAATTACACGCCCCTGTAAAACAGGGGCTGAAAAATTGGGCCTTAGCCACTGGTGGCGGCACCCATAAACAAAAATGATCTTCCAAGCTATCATCATCAATCGTATCATTGAGGACTCGGAGGAGGAGGATAGCCAGTCAACATAACAGCACAGGCACTCAGCATCAGCATCAGTCTTGAAGGGATGTGACATGTTAAAATCAATTAGTCTGTTATATCAGCATCAGGTGTGTGGTAGCTGGTGGTGATCCAAGACTGGTTCATCTTGATGAAAGTCAGTCGATCAACCGAGTCGGTGGACAGGCGCACCCTGTGATCCGTGACAAATCCTCCAGCAGCACTGAATGTGCGTTCCGAAAGAACGCTGGATGCAGGACAGGCCAGTAGCTCAATTGCATACTGTGCAAGCTCTGGCCAGTGATCCATCCTCAAGACCCAGTAAGCCAGAGGATTTTCGGTGGGGAAGGTGTCCAAGTCTGACCTTGCCCCTAGATATTCCTGCACCATGTTTATCAGACGCTGGCGATGGTTAATGGAACCGATCATACTTTGGGGCTGCGGACTAAAGAATTGTCTGAACGCATCGGTCAGACGGCCACCTTCCCCACCGCTCCTTCTTTGACTGGCCGAAGCCTCAGCAACTCGTTGTCCAGGACCAGGAGTTTGTAACCTCCCAGTCTCTGGGAACGCGTTGCACAGACCTTTCTGCAAGGCCTCCCGGAGTTGTCTCATCCTCTGCTCCCTCTGCGACGGTAACATAAGGTCCGCAACCTTACCCTTGTACCGTGGATCAAGGAGAGTGGCCAGCCAGTAATGGTCCCTCTCCTTGATCCGAAGAATACGAGGATCCTTCCGCAGACTTTGCAGGATCAGGGAGGCCATGCAGCGTAGGTTTGCTGAGGCATTCGCTCCGGAGTCCTCTGGGTCACTAAGGACGACATGATCCGCAGCCACCTCCTCCCAGCCACGTACAAGTCCACTGGTTTCTTGGGACTGTAAATCATCCCTAAAAGACTGCTGCTGATGATGCTGAGTGCCAGCCTCCACCTCCATGCTGACACAATCCTCCTCCTCCTCCTCCTCCTCTTCCTGTGCGATGGGTGGGACAGAAGGAACACTGTCTGGGTAAAGGGGGCCTTGAGAGGCAAGGAAGTCCTCCTCTTCCTGCCTCTGTTCTGCCTCAAGTGCCCTGTCCATTATTCCACGCAGCGTGTGCTCCAACAGGTGGACAAGAGGTACAGTGTCACTGATGCATGCACTGTCACTGCTCACCATCCTCGTGGCCTCCTCAAATGGTGCCAGGACAGTGCATGCATCCCTGATCATGCCCCACTGGCGTGGAGAAAAAAAACCAAGCTCCCCTGACCCTGTCCTGGTGCCGTAGTCGCACAGGTACTCATTGATGGCCCTCTGCTGCGTGTGCAGCCGCTGCAGCATGGCCAACGTTGAGTTCCACCTGGTGGGCATGTCACATATAAGGCGGTTCTTGGGCAGGTTCAACTCCTTTTGCAGCTCAGCCAGGCGAGCACTGGCATTATAAGATCTGCGGAAATGCACACAGACTTTCCTGGCCTGCCTCAGGACATCCTGTAAGCCCGGGTACCTGCCCAAGAACCGCTGCACCACCAGGTTAAGGACGTGAGCCACACAGGGCACATGGGTCAGTTGTCCCTGTCGGAGGGCGGAGAGGAGGTTGGTGCCATTGTCGCAAACCACCATTCCTGGCTTAAGCTGGCGTGGCGTCAACCACCTCTCGGCCTGGCCCTGCAGAGCAGACAGGACCTCTGCCCCAGTGTGGCTTCTGTCCCCCAAACACACCAGCGCAAGCACGGCATGGCATCTTTTTGCCTGCGTACTTGCGTAGCCCCGTGAACGGCTACGGAGCACCGCTGGTTCATAGGACAAACCACAGGAAGAGGCCATGGAGGAAGAAGAAGAGGAGGGGGTGGAGGAGAGAGGTGTGTCACAACCAGTAGTAGCATTTTGGAGGCGTGGCGGTGGGACAACCTCCAACACTACTGCACCTTGTCCTGCATCCTTCCCAGCTGCCAAAAGAGTGACCCAATGGGCCGTGAAAGAAAGGTAACGTCCCTGTCCATGCCTGCTGGACCATGAGTCAGCGGTAATATGCACCTTACCGCTGACCGCCCTGTCCAGCGAGGCCAAGACATTGCCTTCCACATGCCGGTAGAGAGCCGGAATAGCCTTCCGTGAGAAAAAGTGGCGTTTGGGAACCTGCCACTGAGGAACCGCACATTGCACAAACTCACGGAAGGGGGCCGAGTCTACCAACTGAAAAGGCAGCAGTTGAAGCGCTAGCAATTTAGCCAAGCTAGCATTCAACCGCTGGGCATGTGGATGGCTGGGAGTGAACTTCTTTCGACGGTCCAGCAGCTGGGGCAGGGAAATTTGCCTGCTAGAATCGGACGTCGGTGTACTGCTAGCAGAGTGGCCGCAAGTACTTGGCTGTGACACACCTAATTCTACACCTTCATTCCTCTCAGTGCATGTTTCAGAGAGGACTGAAGTTATAGTGGGGTTGGAGATCCCAGCTGATGCGGTGCAAGGAGAGGTCCGCTTTGTTCTTTGGTGTGGGTCTTTGAGGTAGGCTTGCCAACGAGCTGCATGGCAGGTCAACATATGTCTGGTCAGGCATGTGGTACCCAAGCGGCTGATGTTTTGGCCACGCGATATACGCTTGAGACATATGTTGCAAACAGCAGCTGTGCGATCTGATGCACTAGCCTCAAAAAAGGCCCACACCAAAGAACTTTTTGAATGACGGGCAGAGGCAGCGCCCTGCACAGGCGGAGCTCTGCGGTGTGATTCCGTCGGTGTACTGCCCTTACGCTGGCCACCAAAGGGCATCCTGCCTCGTTGGAGATGTGCCTCCTCCTCATCCTCCTCCTCCTCCTCTCTCCTATTAGGCACCCACGTGGAGTCAGTGACCTCATCATCACCTCCCTCCTCATCACTGGAGCCAATCTGGCAGTATGCTGCAGCTGCTGGAACATGACTGCCAGATTGGTGTCCTTCTTGAGCATCCCCTCTGTCTGCTCTCACGCTACTGCCTTCCTCTAGCTGGGTTTCATCATCAGACCCTTCGAAACGCTGGGCATCCTCCTGGAGCATGTACCCAACACTGTGCTGAAACAGTTCGGGGGACTCCTCAGGAGGAGGACATGGTGGGTCTAGGGAAGGAGTGACTGATGATGAGTCTGACATTGATACCAGGGAAGAGGACACTTTGGCAGCTGCTTTTCCAGTACCCTGAGCCTGGGTGAGAGAGGATGAGGAGGAGGAGGAGGGCTTGGTCATCCACTCTACCAAGTCTTCGGCATGATGTGGCTCAACATGTCCAGCTGCCGAAAAGAAGGACAAGCGTGTCCCATGGCCATGTGCTGATGACAATGCACCGCGTCCACGACCAGCACTGTTGCCCCCAGACACAGAGCCTGCTTGCCCTCTTTTATTGCCTCCTGACTGTCTGCCTCTCCTTGTTTGCCTTCCAGACATTCTAATAGATGGCCTGCAGGGAGATGGGAAAAAAGCAATAAGGGCTACCTTCAGGTGTCCTTCTCTGTCCCTTGAAAGAAGGACTTTGACAGTGAAAGAAACTGACACACTCTCCCTACCTACAGTTTTCTGTCCCTAGAAAAAATGTTTTTTTTAAGCACAATTTAGCACAAGGAGAATTCACTCACTGTCCTTCCAGGTCCCTGGAAACAAGGACTTTGACAGTGAAAGAAACTGACACACTCTCCCTACCTACAGTTTTCTGTCCCTAGAAAAAATGTTTTTTTTAAGCACAATTTAGCACAAGGAGAATTCACTCACTGTCCTTCCAGGTCCCTGGAAACAAGGACTTTGACAGTGAAAGAAACTGACACACTCTCCCTACCTACAGTTTTCTGTCCCTAGAAAAAATGTTTTTTTTAAGCACAATTTAGCACAAGGAGAATTCACTCACTGTCCTTCCAGGTCCCTGGAAACAAGGACTTTGACAGTGAAAGAAACTGACACACTCTCCCTACCTACAGTTTTCTGTCCCTAGAAAAAATGTTTTTTTTAAGCACAATTTAGCACAAGGAGAATTCACTCACTGTCCTTCCAGGTCCCTGGAAACAAGGACTTTGACAGTGAAAGAAACTGACACACTCTCCCTACCTACAGTTTTCTGTCCCTAGAAAAAATGTTTTTTTTAAGCACAATTTAGCACAAGGAGAATTCACTCACTGTCCTTCCAGGTCCCTGGAAACAAGGACTTTGACAGTGAAAGAAACTGACACACTCTCCCTACCTACAGTTTTCTGTCCCTAGAAAAAATGTTTTTTTTAAGCACAATTTAGCACAAGGAGAATTCACTCACTGTCCTTCCAGGTCCCTGGAAACAAGGACTTTGACAGTGAAAGAAACTGACACACTCTCCCTACCTACAGTTTTCTGTCCCTAGAAAAAATGTTTTTTTTAAGCACAATTTAGCACAAGGAGAATTCACTCACTGTCCTTCCAGGTCCCTGGAAACAAGGACTTTGACAGTGAAAGAAACTGACACACTCTCCCTACCTACAGTTTTCTGTCCCTAGAAAAAATGTTTTTTTTAAGCACAATTTAGCACAAGGAGAATTCACTCACTGTCCTTCCAGGTCCCTGGAAACAAGGACTTTGACAGTGAAAGAAACTGACACACTCTCCCTACCTACAGTTTTCTGTCCCTAGAAAAAATGTTTTTTTTAAGCACAATTTAGCACAAGGAGAATTCACTCACTGTCCTTCCAGGTCCCTGGAAACAAGGACTTTGACAGTGAAAGAAACTGACACACTCTCCCTACCTACAGTTTTCTGTCCCTAGAAAAAATGTTTTTTTTAAGCACAATTTAGCACAAGGAGAATTCACTCACTGTCCTTCCAGGTCCCTGGAAACAAGGACTTTGACAGTGAAAGAAACTGACACACTCTCCCTACCTACAGTTTTCTGTCCCTAGAAAAAATGTTTTTTTTAAGCACAATTTAGCACAAGGAGAATTCACTCACTGTCCTTCCAGGTCCCTGGAAACAAGGACTTTGACAGTGAAAGAAACTGACACACTCTCCCTACCTACAGTTTTCTGTCCCTAGAAAAAATGTTTTTTTTAAGCACAATTTAGCACAAGGAGAATTCACTCACTGTCCTTCCAGGTCCCTGGAAACAAGGACTTTGACAGTGAAAGAAACTGACACACTCTCCCTACCTACAGTTTTCTGTCCCTAGAAAAAATGTTTTTTTTAAGCACAATTTAGCACAAGGAGAATTCACTCACTGTCCTTCCAGGTCCCTGGAAACAAGGACTTTGACAGTGAAAGAAACTGACACACTCTCCCTACCTACAGTTTTCTGTCCCTAGAAAAAATGTTTTTTTTAAGCACAATTTAGCACAAGGAGAATTCACTCACTGTCCTTCCAGGTCCCTGGAAACAAGGACTTTGACAGTGAAAGAAACTGACACACTCTCCCTACCTACAGTTTTCTGTCCCTAGAAAAAATGGTTTTTTTAAGCACAATTTAGCACAAGGAGAATTCACTCACTGTCCTTCCAGGTCCCTGGAAACAAGGACTTTGACAGTGAAAGAAACTGACACACTCTCCCTACCTACAGTTTTCTGTCCCTAGAAAAAATGTTTTTTTTAAGCACAATTTAGCACAAGGAGAATTCACTCACTGTCCTTCCAGGTCCCTGGAAACAAGGACTTTGACAGTGAAAGAAACTGACACACTCTCCCTACCTACAGTTTTCTGTCCCTAGAAAAAATGTTTTTTTTAAGCACAATTTAGCACAAGGAGAATTCACTCACTGTCCTTCCAGGTCCCTGGAAACAAGGACTTTGACAGTGAAAGAAACTGACACACTCTCCCTACCTACAGTTTTCTGTCCCTAGAAAAAATGTTTTTTTTAAGCACAATTTAGCACAAGGAGAATTCACTCACTGTCCTTCCAGGTCCCTGGAAACAAGGACTTTGACAGTGAAAGAAACTGACACACTCTCCCTACCTACAGTTTTCTGTCCCTAGAAAAAATGTTTTTTTTAAGCACAATTTAGCACAAGGAGAATTCACTCACTGTCCTTCCAGGTCCCTGGAAACAAGGACTTTGACAGTGAAAGAAACTGACACACTCTCCCTACCTACAGTTTTCTGTCCCTAGAAAAAATGTTTTTTTTAAGCACAATTTAGCACAAGGAGAATTCACTCACTGTCCTTCCAGGTCCCTGGAAACAAGGACTTTGACAGTGAAAGAAACTGACACACTCTCCCTACCTACAGTTTTCTGTCCCTAGAAAAAATGTTTTTTTTAAGCACAATTTAGCACAAGGAGAATTCACTCACTGTCCTTCCAGGTCCCTGGAAACAAGGACTTTGACAGTGAAAGAAACTGACACACTCTCCCTACCTACAGTTTTCTGTCCCTAGAAAAAATGTTTTTTTTAAGCACAATTTAGCACAAGGAGAATTCACTCACTGTCCTTCCAGGTCCCTGGAAACAAGGACTTTGACAGTGAAAGAAACTGACACACTCTCCCTACCTACAGTTTTCTGTCCCTAGAAAAAATGGTTTTTTTAAGCACAATTTAGCACAAGGAGAATTCACTCACTGTCCTTCCAGGTCCCTGGAAACAAGGACTTTGACAGTGAAAGAAACTGACACACTCTCCCTACCTACAGTTTTCTGTCCCTAGAAAAAATGTTTTTTTTAAGCACAATTTAGCACAAGGAGAATTCACTCACTGTCCTTCCAGGTCCCTGGAAACAAGGACTTTGACAGTGAAAGAAACTGACACACTCTCCCTACCTACAGTTTTCTGTCCCTAGAAAAAATGTTTTTTTTAAGCACAATTTAGCACAAGGAGAATTCACTCACTGTCCTTCCAGGTCCCTGGAAACAAGGACTTTGACAGTGAAAGAAACTGACACACTCTCCCTACCTACAGTTTTCTGTCCCTAGAAAAAATGTTTTTTTTAAGCACAATTTAGCACAAGGAGAATTCACTCACTGTCCTTCCAGGTCCCTGGAAACAAGGACTTTGACAGTGAAAGAAACTGACACACTCTCCCTACCTACAGTTTTCTGTCCCTAGAAAAAATGTTTTTTTTAAGCACAATTTAGCACAAGGAGAATTCACTCACTGTCCTTCCAGGTCCCTGGAAACAAGGACTTTGACAGTGAAAGAAACTGACACACTCTCCCTACCTACAGTTTTCTGTCCCTAGAAAAAATGTTTTTTTTAAGCACAATTTAGCACAAGGAGAATTCACTCACTGTCCTTCCAGGTCCCTGGAAACAAGGACTTTGACAGTGAAAGAAACTGACACACTCTCCCTACCTACAGTTTTCTGTCCCTAGAAAAAATGTTTTTTTTAAGCACAATTTAGCACAAGGAGAATTCACTCACTGTCCTTCCAGGTCCCTGGAAACAAGGACTTTGACAGTGAAAGAAACTGACACACTCTCCCTACCTACAGTTTTCTGTCCCTAGAAAAAATGTTTTTTTTAAGCACAATTTAGCACAAGGAGAATTCACTCACTGTCCTTCCAGGTCCCTGGAAACAAGGACTTTGACAGTGAAAGAAACTGACACACTCTCCCTACCTACAGTTTTCTGTCCCTAGAAAAAATGTTTTTTTTAAGCACAATTTAGCACAAGGAGAATTCACTCACTGTCCTTCCAGGTCCCTGGAAACAAGGACTTTGACAGTGAAAGAAACTGACACACTCTCCCTACCTACAGTTTTCTGTCCCTAGAAAAAATGTTTTTTTTAAGCACAATTTAGCACAAGGAGAATTCACTCACTGTCCTTCCAGGTCCCTGGAAACAAGGACTTTGACAGTGAAAGAAACTGACACTCTCCCTACCTACAGTTTTCTGTCCCTAGAAAAAATGTTTTTTTAAGCACAATATAGCACAAGCACAAAACACACTGACACTCTCCCTACCTATCCTTCTCTTTCCCTAAACTAAAGGAATCCAGGTTAAGCAAGAAAGAAATAAAAGTCACTGTCCCTGCCTATGCTGCTCTATCCCTGCTCCGGAACACACTACACTAGGCCGCCGTGCTGGCGGCCTTTTATAGTGTGGGGCGTGTACTAAACACCCTCAGCAATAATTGGCCACAGGCATCCTGCCTGTGGCCAATCATTGCTCTCCTCGCTGCCGGCGCTGTGATTGGCCAAGCATGCGGGGTCACAGTGCATGCTTGGCCAATCACAGCGCCTGGATGACACTGCGATGGCGTAGTGCATTGTGGGCCGTTCGCATCACTCGAATTTGGCGCGAACGGCCCAAATCGTTCGATCTTCGTCGAACGATCGAACAGCCGATGTTCGAGTCGAACGTATGTTCGACTCGAACACGAAGCTCATCCCTAGTAGCAGGCAAATTTCCCTGCCCCAGCTGCTGGACCGTCGAAAGAAGTATACTCCCAGCCATCCACATGCCCAGCGGTTGAATGCTAGCTTGGCTAAATTGCTAGCACTTCAACTGCTGCCTTTTCAGTTGATAGACTCGGCCCCCTTCCGTGAGTTTGTTCAATGTGCGGTTCCTCAGTGGCAGGTTCCCAAACGCCACTTTTTCTCACGGAAGGCGATTCCGTCTCTCTACTGGCATGTGGAAGGCAATGTCCATGCCTCGCTGGACAGGGCGGTCAGCGGTAAGGTGCATATTACCGCTGACTCATGGTCCAGCAGGCATGGACAGGGACGTTATCTTTCTTTCACGGCCCATTGGGTCACTCTATTGGCAGCTGGGAGGGATGCAGGACAAGGTGCAGTAGTGTTGGAGGTTGTTCCGCCACCACGCCTCCAAAATGCTACTACTGGTTGTGACACACCTCTCTCCTCCACCCCCTCCTCTTCTTCTTCCTCCATGTCCTCTTCGAGTGCTCTGTCCTCGGAACCAGCGGTGCTCCGTAGGCGTACAAGGGGCTACGCGAGTACGCAGGCAAAAAGATGCCATGCCGTGCTTGCGCTGGTGTGTTTGGGGGACAGGAGCCACAATGGGCCAGAGGTTCTGGCAGCTCTGCAGGGGCAGGCCGAGAGGTGGTTGACGCCACGCCAGCTTAAGCCAGGAATGGTCGTTTCTGATAATGGCACCAACCTCCTCTCCGCCCTGCGACAGGGGCAGCTCACCCATGTGCCCTGTATGGCTCACGTCCTCAACCTGGTGGTGCAGCGGTTCTTGGGCAGGTTCCCAGGCTTACAGGATGTCCTGAGGCAGGCCAGGAAAGTCTGTGTGCATTTCCGCCGATCTTATAATGCCAGTGCTCGGCTGACTGAGCTGCAAAAGGAGCTGAACCTGCCCAAGAACCGCCTAATATGTGACATGCCCACCAGGTGGAACTCAACGTTGGCCATGCTCCAGCGACTACGGCACCAGGACAGGGTCAGGGGAGCTTGGCTTTTTTTCCCCACGCCAGTGGAGCATGATCAGGGATGCATGCACTGTCCTCTCACCATTTGAGGAGGCCACGAGGATGGTGAGCAGTGACAGTGCATGCATCAGTGACACTGTACCTCTTGTCCACCTGTTGGAGCATACGCTGCGTGGGATAATGGACAGGGCACTTGAGGCAGAACAGAGGCAGGAAGAGGAGGACTTCCTTGTCTCTCAAGGCCCCCTTTATCCAGACAATGTTCCTTCTGTCCCACCCATCACACAGGAAGAGGAGGAGGAGGAGGAGGAGGAGGAGGAGGATTGTGTGAGCATGGAGGTGGAGCCTGGCACTCAGCATCAGCAGCAGCAGTCTTTTAGGGATGATGTACAGTCCCAACAAACCAGTGGACTTGTACGTGGCTGGGAGGAGGTGGCTGGCGATCATGTCATCCTCAGTGACCCAGAAGACTCCGGACCGAATGCCTCAGCTAACCTACGCTGCATGGCCTCCCTGATCCTGCAAAGCCTGCGGAAGGATCCTCGTGTTCTTCGGATCAAGGAGAGTGACCATTACTGGCTGGCCACTCTCCTTGATCCACGGTACAAGGGTAAGGTTGCGGACCTTATCTTGCCGTCGCAGAGGGAGCAGAGGATGAGACATCTCAGGGAGGCCTTGCAGAAAGGTCTGTGCAACGCGTTCCCAGAAACTGGGAGGTTACAAACTCCTGGTCCTGGACGACGAGTTGCTGAGGCTTCGGTCAGTAGCAGAAGGAGCGGTGGGGAAGGTGGACGTCTGACCGATGCGTTCAGACAATTTTTTAGTCCGCAGCCCCAAGGTATGATCGGTTCCAGCAACCATCGCCAGCGTCTGATATACATGGTGCAGGAATACCTAGGGGCAAGGTCAGACTTGGACACCTTTCCCACCGAAAATCCTCTGGCTTACTGGGTCCTGAGGATGGATCACTGGCCAGAGCTTGCACAGTATGCAATTGAGCTACTGGCCTGTCCTGCATCCAGCGTTCTTTCCGAACGCACATTCAGTGCTGCTGGAGGATTTGTCACCGATCATAGGGTGCGCCTGTCCACCGACTCGGTTGATCGACTGACCTTCATAAAAATGAATCAGTCTTGGATCACCACCAGCTACCAGACACCTGAAGCGGATATAACGGAATAATTTATAATGTCACATCCCTTCAAGACTGCCTATGCTGATGCTGAGTGACTGTCCTGTTATGTTCACTGACTATCCTCTTCCTCCTCCTCAATGATCCATGCCACCACACCAGTGCCTAAGGCACAATTTTTCAGCCCCTGTATAACAGGGGCGTGTAATTACAATTTTTTAAAAAGATGCTTCGCAACAGGTGTGACTGCTGTGCTCAGAGTACAGTATCTGTGAGGGGTTGCAGTGTTGTGGCACCAGCACCAGTGCCTAAGGCACAATTTTTCAGCCCCTGTTGGGGCGTGTAATTACAATTTTTAGGCAATGCTTTGCAACAGGTCTCATTGCTGTGCTCAGAGTACAGTATCTGTGAGGGGTTGCAGTGTTGTGGCACCAGCACCAGTGCCTAAGGCACAATTTTTCAGCCCCTGTATAACAGGGGCGTGTAATTACAATTTTTTAAAAAGATGCTTCGCAACAGGTGTGACTGCTGTGCTCCAAGTACAGTATCTGTGAGGGGTTGCAGTGTTGTGGCACCAGCACCAATGCCTAAGGCACAATTTTTCAGCCCCTGTTTAACAGGGGCGTGTAATTACAAATCTTGATCTAATAGTTCACAGCAGGGCCCATTCCTGCGCCCACCAAGAGTAACTATGAGGGCCTACAGTCTTGTGGCAACACCGTCCACCACCACCACCACCACCAAAGGCCCAATTTTTCTGCCCTGTTCAACAGGTGCATGCAATTACAAATCTTGATCTAATAACTCACAGCAGGGCCCATTCCTGCACCCACCAAGAGTAACTGTGAGGGCTTACAGTCTTGTGGCAACACCGTCCACCACCACCACCACCACCACCAAAGGCCCAATTTTTCTGCCCGGTTCAACAGGTGCATGCAAGTACAAATCTTGATCTATTAACTCACAGCAGGGCCCATTCCTGTGCCCACCAGTCTTGTGGCTACACCAACATCTAATAGGGCAAATTTCTGCAGAGTATATACGGCAGGCCCCTACTTTCAAACATCCAACTTACAAACGACTCCTACTTGCAAACGGCAAGAGAAAACAGGAAGTGAGAGGAAATCTACCCCTAGGAAGGAAAATTCTATCCTGTTAGATTTAATTTGGGAAAAAGGTATCTCCTCTCTACTGATGCTTTATCACCAATCCTTGTTTCAATTAAAACCCCACTTTTCCAAAAACATTTGTCATTGGGACGGAAAGTGAGGTGACATGTTCTGAACAGATGTGCAAAGACAGCAAATGTTACAGGGGTGATAACCCCTCCCTATGTTCTCCAAAAAGCTTAAAAATAGATTTTTTTGGGATGTAGCTACACTTCATAATGTACCTGTTCAGATTCTACTTAAGAACAAACCTACAGTCCATGTCTTGTTTGCACCACCTATATACTGCTGTTCAGAGTATATAGGGTTGTAGGTATAGGGTTTTATTTTGGGTGCGGGGTCCCCCTTAGTATCCATACAAGACCCAAAGGGGCTGGGGTGGGGGGGGGGGGTGATGGGGTAGCCATGCCATTTTTCTCAAGGATTTTCAGCCATATGGCGGCCAGGACAAGACATGACATTAAAGCCGCAAGTGGTTTTAAATGGCTTCTTTTTTTCCTTTACAAATGTCATTTTGTGCAAGGACAGTTCTAAACACGGGAAACACATGCCACTTCACAGGCATACTTTAGACACCCCCCAGGTACCATATTTAAAGGAAAATTTCACTTTTTTTTTTTCACTTTATGCATCATTAAAATGACTGCTCCCGAAAAAACTTTAGTTTTTAAAATTTCTTTTTGCATTGATATATGTCCCCTGGGGCAGGACCCGGGTCCCCAAACCTGTTTTATGACATTAACATGCATATTGGCCGTTGTAATTAGCAATTTTGATTTCGAACGTTCGCGTCCATTATAACGAATAGGGTTCGAAAATTCGCGCGAACTTTCGGTCCGTTCGAAGGTTCTGGTGCGAACCGAACCCGGGGGTGTTCGGCTCATCCCTATTAAGGATGATCATTCGTCCGATAATCTCATCGTGTGTACCAGGCTTTACTCCTATTTGTTAAGGATGATCATTCGTCCGATAATCTCATCGTGTGTACCAGGCTTTACTCCTATTTGTTAAGGATGATCATTCGTCCGATAATCTCATCGTGTGTACCAGGCTTTACTCCTATTTGTTAAGGATGATCATTCGTCCGATAATCTCATTGTGTGTACCAGGCTTTACTCCTATTTGTTAAGGATGATCATTCGTCCGATAATCTCATCGTGTGTACCAGGCTTTACTCCTATTTGTTAAGGATGATCATTCGTCCGATAATCTCATCGTGTGTACCAGGCTTTACTCCTATTTGTTAAGGATGATCATTCATCTGATAATCTCATTGTGTGTACCAGGCTTTACTCCTATTTGTTAAGGATGATCATTCGTCCAATAATCTCATCGTGTGTACCAGGCTTTACTCCTATTTGTTAAAGTGGTTGTATACCCTATTTTGTAACTTTTACCTACAGGTAAGCCTATAATAAGTCCACAGGAGAGGTTCCATCCAGGTCTACCAGCATATAATCCCTGTCAAGCTATAAGCTGGTTCAGTCTATCATTAGGGGTCACCCTAACAGATTACCATTGTGTGGCTCGAGCAAGTGCTCCTGACTGACACACTCCTCTACAGTATTGTCTGGCCTGTTATACCTGGATTTACGTTCCCTACCTATCAGTAGCCTGTGCATAGTTACTTTTTTACTTAAATCACGCATGATTGTTTACCACGAATGTGTTTATATAATACTGGCACCCTGTGATACACGGATTGCCAGGTAAAAATACCTAGGCTGGTTTCACTACTTAACACGGCCTTGTTCAATATTATGCTCCCGACGAAGCGTTTTGGAACGCGAAACTAGTCGAGCGAAAGCAAGATCTTTATCTTTGAATTTACCGGACCCATCAATAAGACCAGCCATCTCTCGTGCATACCGTCCAACTCCTCATTTGTGTTTGTTGGCTATACATTATTCCATTCTACTATGTGTATTTTACATGTCAATGTAATTCCTGGGAGATGTGTCGAGTCTTGTAAATGGGACCCTATATCAACTATTGATAACTGTTACATAATGTCAGTGTCTTGTATTAATGTACTTTTTACCTAAATTCAATTATATTTTTCTACCAACAATAAAACCCTTAGAATTTTTACAATATCTATCTGTGTGCCGTTTAAAGTCCACCTTTAGTTTAAATATACATTCTCCCAAGCCTATAATAAGGCTTACCTGTAGGTAAAAAGAATATCTCCTAAACCTATACGGTTTAGGAGATATTCCCCCCACAATGAGCCGCTGACTGCAGCGGCGCATGCGCAGCGGGGATTCTCGGCTAAAGCCTGGCAGCCGCCGGACCTTGCCGACGCGCGAGAGTGACGACACCGCCGCTCCAGCCACTCACAGCGCTGGAGCGGCGATACCCGGAAGACACGCCGAGGCAAGATGACATCTCCCTCGGCGTGGACCAGGTAAGTTCCCGACGCCTCGTTCTAAGGTAAGTATTTCATAATGAGCTAGTATGTGGTGCATACTAGCTCATTATGCCTTTTGCCTTTCAGGTATGAAAAAAAAAAAAAAGTAGGAGCGGGTATACAACCGCTTTAAGGATGATCATTTGTTTGATAATCTCATCGTGTGTACCAGGCTTTACTCCTATTTGTTAAGGATGATCATTCGTCCGATAATCTCATCGTGTGTACCAGGCTTTACTCCTATTTGTTACACAGTTACTTAATGTTCAGTCTCTGTAGTAAGCAAAAATAAATAACATATTGCAAATATGGTAAATGACCTAATGTGCAGAAAGTACTCAAAAAAGAGACTTACAAAACAACAAAATGTTAAAGAACTACTGTATATGTTATATATTGTAATATACATCCGTGTTTTGCTATGCCTAAATAAAAAAAGAAAAAAAAGATTTTTCTGGCAGACTGTAGACACCGCTGCCTCTTGTGGTTATTGGCAGATTTGCTGTATGTTTTAATGTGGCATTGCACGTTACTTAGAAAAAAAAGCAAATATTTTCACCACAACAACCACATTAACCAGGCTTCATGCAGCACTTTATCCACCCTGCAAGTAAGCTTCAAGGGCAGTTTGGTATAAGATCTGATGGTGCCAGAAAAAATAGTTGGTCTACGTTTTATCATCTTATATGAAATGTAAATAGTTTTTATAAAGTCATTGTTACAGTTCTGTAGGAGTGTAAAACCCTAATTCCGCATACACACAATCGTTTTTTCCCGGTCACACAAAAGTTTTCTGAACTTTCGAGCGTTAAGAACGCGGTGATGTACAACACTATGACAAGGCGAGAAAAAGAAGTTCAATGCTTCCGAGCATGTGTCGAATTGTTTGCATGCGTCGTTTTTTTCCTGTCGGAATTGCATACAGACGAACAGTTTTTCCGGAAAAATAGAGAACCTGCTCTCAAACTTTTGCTGGCGGTAATTCCGACAGAAAAAGTCAGATGGAGCCTACACACAGTCGGAATTTCCGTTCAAAAGCTCACATCTGACTTTTTCCGACGGGAAAACCGATCGTGTGTACGCGGCATAAGATGTTTGCAGTTTAAAATCATAGAGTCTCTTAACAATAATTCGATTTGTAATAAAGATAGATAGATAGAACATGTGTTTCAGAGCATAAAAAAATACCCTATTAGAATCTTCAGCAAGTGTGTTGGATGCCTGCATTGCAGTTGCACAAGCCACCCGCTACATCAGTAATGTATCCCGTGTACACCATAGCAGAAAAGCAGCACACTAGTGGGTGCAGCCACCCAATTCACCTAGAAGTATGTTGGATGATGAAGATTCTACTGGCAGCTTAGCAATGTGAAAGAGGGAAAATTTATAGCTGAACTCTAGGTTAAGCAAAAATTATGTAAATACAAGAGTCATGTGTATTCTTGATTGAATCTTGGTGCGCTTTGTGTATTTCCTCCAGATCTGTGCAGTGATCCAGTGTGAAACATTGCCTCTGTGAAAGCACTTCCTGTAATAAAGACCGATCACTGTGCTTGTTTTTCCTTGTGCAGGGTGACTGGTCTTGTCTCCGCCCCATTGTAGTTTTCTGCAAGCAGGCTTTAGTAGATGGAGCCTGCTAGGTCCCTCCCACAGCTCTGCTCTCTGCACAGGCTATGTACAGTTCATTGATGATGTCATCGCTATGAATAAAGCGGGGGTTCCACGGCCGATCATTTTTTTTTTTTTTTGGTGCATGCAATGGTTTTTTACATCACAACGTAATACTCACTTTTTGGGTGACTTCAAATCTCCCCTGTCCGTTTTTGTTGAAAAGATTAACTTATAAAAATCGATATAGGGAGTTTCCATTTTGCTTGTGGGCATCGTGAAGCCCACAAGCACTGACTTCCTGGAAGTGGTGAATGCTCATCTCCCGGCATTCACCGCTCTTTTCCGCGCATGAGCAGTGAGCATGAGCAGTGTTTACGGCGGGCGGCGTCATTGAAAGTTCACGCTCCGTTGTAATGGCATTCACAGCAATAGAAACAACGCAGCGCCACACGTCGCTTCTTGCTAGAAAATCTTGCGGGATTTCGAAGGACGGCGTTCTGCATTGTATCTTGGGAAGCACGACACTGTGCTCCCAGTATACATTGCGGAGAGCTCCCAGAGAACACTGCGGCGCTGGGGAGACACCTACTCCCTGGGAGGGAAAACCCAGAAGTCTGCAATATTAAGGTATTTAACCCCCTTAGCGGTATTCCAGAGTCTGGCTCGGGGGGAAGTTTTTCGTACCAAGAGTGGTAACCCCGAGCCAGACTCAGGCTGCATCACAGTATCCAGGGGAAGTTACTTACCTTGTTCCCTGGATCCTGCGATGTCTCCCCGCAGTGTGTGCGAGCCGTGTCTCGCTCGATCCACACTGCCGAGTGCCGAGCTCCGTTCCCTGCGACGTTGCGGTGCACGGGGGGCGGAGTTCGGTGCCAAATTCAAAAAGTGAAAAAGACAGTATAGATACAGTACACTGTAATCTTACAGATTACAGTACTGTATCAATAATTACACATCCCCTTTGTCCCTAGTGGTCTGTCCAGTGACCTGCATGCAGTTTTATATGATAAAAACTGTTCTTTCTGCCTGGAAACTAGAGATTGTCCATAGCAACCAAAAAGTGTCCCTTTATGTCAAAAGTGGTTTTAGACCAGCTAGAAAACAGCGATAATAAATTAGAATCACTCGCAGAATTGAGCGATAGCGATTTGTTGGGAAATTCGTCATCAAACACTAAATCTAATGACAGCGACAATTCTGCAACTGAGCAAATTTCTGTGTTTTTGACTTGATTACATTATTGAATAATTTTTATTATAATTACATTACTATTTGTACTATTACATTACTATTAATTATAATTTATGATTTTGTGTTTCAAACTTTATCATACCCGGGATGTCTACTAGACTCTTGTTTGCTCAGGTTTAAGTAAGTAATTACTAAGAATCGCAGGCCTACAATACATAACACCAAATTTCCATGCAAAATAATTGTACCGCTTTTGGTACAAAATTCCAGACAGAATCATACCGCCAGGGAGGTTAAAAGAGAAAAAAAAATTCCTAGGGCAATTGTATCTCTATGTTGTGCAATGATGCGGATAGGATAGTCTTGTTATTTGGGTGGACCTCCGCTTTAAGGTCCGTTCTGGGCATAAACGTGTTATCGTCGGGACCCACTTTGTTTTTTTAACAGTGACAAATAAAGCTCTTGTTGGACTTTGAAGATGTGTGCCATTGCTATATACTTGATGTCATTGCTACATTTACATGGTAACATTTGGCGCTCACAAAGTAGATTTATATCCTTTGTGGTTGTGAAGGAAGATATTTAAAATAACGTTTTTGCTCCTGTTATTTAACTTTAAAGTGGTTCTAAAGGCAGAAAGGTCTGTTACTTTAATGCATTCTATAGGTAAAAAACCTTACGTATTCAGCTCAACCCCCAGCCCCCCCTTTAAACTTACCTGAGCGCCATCTCAATCCAGTGCTGTGCCCGAGAGCAGCGGCTCTTTCTTCTAACTGGCCATGGAGGCAGCAGCAGAAAAGGTTCGCTATGTCTGCTGTCAATCACAGCCTTTGAGGAGGAAGCGGGCGCAATGCCAAGCTGTGCTGTGTGAGTGTCAAAGAACACACAGAGCCTGGCTCAGGGTTGATCCTGCACGAATGGGGAGGAGCTAGGAGCACTGGCGGGGGACACTGGCACTGGCGGAGGACCCCAGAAGAGGACCAGGGCTGCTCTGTGCAAAACCATTACACAGAGCAGGAAAGTATGACATGTTTTTATTTTAAAAAAAAAATCCTTTACAATTACTTTAAGCACTGCCAATAGTGCAGTAATGCCTCGTACACACGACCATTTTTTCCGTCACAATAGACTCCGACGGGTTTTTCCAACGGAATTCCGCTCGAGCTGTCTTGCATACACACGGTCACACTAAAATCCGACCGTCAAGTACGCGGTGACGTAAAACACTACGATGAGCTGAGAAAATTAAGGTCTATGCTTCCGAGCATGCGTCCAATTGTTTCCGAGCATGCGTGGTTTTTAGTCCGTCGGAATTGCATCCAGACGAATGGAAATTCCGATAGAAATTTGTTTTCATCGGGAAAAAAAGAGAACATGTTCTTTATCTAATTCCGTCGGAATTCCCAACGGAAAAAGTCCGATGGGGCATACACACGGTTGAAATATCCGATGAAAAAATTCCGTCTGACTTTTTCCATCGGAAATTCCGAGCGTGTGTACGCGGCATTAGGTATGAAAAAAAAAATTGTCATTTAAATGTATTAAATCTATTTTAATAGTAGTATTACTAGTAGTAAGTACAAAAAAACTAAACTACTAAATCAATATATGTCAGGATTAGCATGACAGTAAGTCTCATTGACTCAAACAGCTTTTTCCTTTTCCTACAAGTTAATAGGTTTTATGGAGACTAGATGGCTGTCCTGTTCATTCTTGAACTATCATAGCAGTTTCTCACATCCCAAACATGCAGTACATCTGAGCTGAGACATTTCATAGCCTCAGGCATTTCGCCTGACCCCAATGGAATCTATTCTCACAATGTAGTATAGCAATTTTCTGGATTGTAACCTAGTGAGAAGATGGCTTTCTTCTGCATGCTATGGCACAAGCACTATCTGGTTAAACTGTATTTATCTGTATATACAATTATGTAGCACAATGCAATAGTCAGCTCATTTCTCTGCAATGTTTAACAGTGTATCAAATGTTACCACTACAAACTACAGGCAGCTAATGCCCGGTACACACAATGAGATTATCGGACGAATGATCATCCGTTTTTTTGTTTTTTTTTGCATGCTAATCTCAGAACAAATCTGAAGAGTTTACTAAACTCACTAAATTTCTCGCACGATAGAATAAAAATTTGGAAGTGAAGTAATGTGTTGTAATGCATTTGTATTGCATTTTCGAATGACAACTGTACTGATTAACCTCCCTGGCGCTATGATTATGTCAGATTTTTGATGCTGAAAGCAGTACAATTATTTTGCATGGAAATTTGACGTTTTATATTGTAGGCCTGTAATTAGAAATAACTCACTTAAATCTGTCCAAACCAGAGTCTAGTAGACATCCCGGGTATGATAAAGTTTGAAACACAAAATCATTAATTATAATATAATAAATAACTATAAATAATTATAACAAATAATAATATAATAATAATAATTATTCAATAATGTAATCAAGTCAAAAACACTGAAATTTGCTCAGTTGCAGAATTGTCGCTGTCATTAGATTTAGTGTTTGATGACGAATTTCCCCACAAATCGCTATCGCTCAATTCTGCGAGTGATTCTAATTTATTATCGCTGTTTTCTAGCTGGTCTAAAACCACTTTTGATGTAAAGGAATACTTTTTGGTTGCTATGGACAATCTCCAGTTTCCAGGCAGAAAGAACAGTTTTTATAATATAAAAGTGCATGCAGGACACTGGACAGACCACTAGGGACAACGGGGATGTGTAATTATTTGATACAGTACTGTAATCTGTAAGATTACAGTGTACTGTATCTATACTGTGTTTTTTACTTTTTAAATTTGGCGCCGAACTTCGTCTCCGTGCGTCACAACGCTCGCAGGGAACGGAGCTCGGCACTGTGAATCGAGCAAGACACGGCAGCTCGCAGACACAGCGGGGATACATCGCAGGATCCAGGAGACAAGGTAAGTAACCACTACATGGATCCTGCGATGCAATCCCAAGTGTGGCTCGGGGTTACCGCTTTTGGTATGAAAAATTCACCCCGAGCCACACTCGGGAATACCGCCAGGGAGGTTAAACGAAAATCGTACGATCTGGCATCGTATGGAAAAAAAAACTTGTGCATGGATATCAGGTAATAACGCTGTCATGATCAGCTCCTGAAAGCTCTGTACTAATGATCCAATTATCGTACAATCGCTTCGAAAGCGGTATTTTTCATATGATTAAGAGGCTTAAATGGGTTGTAAACCCTCGTGTTTTTTCACCTTAATGCATCCTATGCATTAAGGTGAAAAAAACTTTTCTCACTGAGCAGCCCCCCCCCCCATTTTTCTTACCGGAGACGGTTCGTTCCCACGCCGAAGACACGCCCACCCTCTCTGGCCGGTGTCTCGGCTCTTCATTGGATAGATTGATAGCAGCACAGCCATTGGCTCCTGCTGCTGTCAAATCCAATGACGTGGGCACCGGGGGCGGGGCCTTTCTGTGTCTATGGACGCAAAAGCTGGACTCAGGAGCGCGCCGGCACGGTAATCCGCCATGGAGAGAGCTTCTCCTAGGTGGTTTACCGATGCGAGGAGGAGCCACTAGCGCTCATTGCACAAATTTGGCAATGCCAATGCTGACGGAACTCCCTCCCGTGTTCGGGAATACCGTCATCTTGGCCCAGCTAATGATAGCGGCTGACGATCGAGAACTGGAAGCTGGCTGCCTATAGATGTCAGCGGCTAGTGGGGAGCTCCACATCGTTGGACTGAAGGTGAGTATAATTCTGCTTTAACATTTGGGATGGTAGGTCTACCTGGGCTTGGAGACTTAAAGTAGAACTATAGGCAAAGCTCTTTTCTCATTTTGGATAGGGTAAGGGAGGGTTATGACCCCTGTCAGATTTTCTTTCACCTTCTGTGTCCCATTTCCGTGATTTCCCCTCACATATCCAAACAGGAAAAGAGAGGACATCCCTCCAAATTAATGGAATCCCTAGGGGACACCCAGGTCACCAGAATGAGTGTCCCCATTGGAAGATGTCCCCTCTATTACTTTACTGTGGACAACCCAAAATTTGGGATATTCTTTACTTTCAATGATAACGGTAAACAGGACAAATAGAGAGGGGGAATCTCCTTAACGGGCACAGACAGCAATTAAAACCAGACAGGTGTTCTAATCCCTCTCCACTCTATCCAAAACCAAAAAAAAAAAAGTTTTGTGACACTTTAAAGGGTTGGTTCACTTATTCCAGAAAAATTAACTTAGCTCAAAGATCAGCCGAAAAAGATCAGTTCAGCAGCCTACTTTCGGCCTGCGTGTACAGTGTTCTGGTGGGGGCAGCCCCCTTGTCAGAACACAATAGCTCAGCGTGGACATCGCCGCACTAACATTGGATGTGTTAGTATGGTGATTTGTACGTTTTTATTTTTTTGTTTAACCCGCTTGGTTCAATCAAGAAAAAAATACTCCCTATGTATACCCAGCATTAGGCTAGATTCACACTGCTGCGATCCGAATTTGATCTGCATTTCAGTGCGATTATGATACAACTTGGATGTGGTTTCCATTATCTATGGGGCGAAAATCTTGCTGGAATCGCACCAAAGTAGTTCAGGAACCTTTTCCACATTAGCTCTGCGCTGCTTTGATGTGAAGGGGCGCCATTTGAAACAGTAGGGGAGATTTACTAAAACTGGAGCACACAGATTCTAAAGTGCATAGTAACCAATCGTCTTCTAACTTCAGCTTGTTCTTTTACACCCCATTAAAACGTGTGCGACTTGTGATGCGACTTTGGACATCAAAGTCGCATGACAAGTCATACCTCATATTTTCCAATGATTTTTTTATTTTTTTATTTCAGGGACTGATATAGCGCCGTCAATTTACACAGCGCTTTACATATACATTGTACATTCACATCAGTCCCTCAAGGAGCTTACAACCTAAGGTCCCTAACACACATTCATTCATATACTAGGGCCAATTTAGACAGAATACGATTAACCTACAAGCATGTCTTTGGAGTGATAATAATGATAACCATTCTTATATGTAGAACTTAAAGCAGTAGTAAACCGCATCCAAAAAAAAAAGTCCCCGGGAAGTTTAAGTCATAATGTGCCAGTATGCACATTATGACACACTTACCTGAAAATGAAGCCCTCCAGCGGCATGCTGTCACAGCTGAAGGTGCTTCCATCTTCACCCAGTCTTCTTTCCGGGTTCGCAGGCTTCAGCTATCTGATTGGCCGAGCCGCAATGACGTCACTGTGCGGGTGGGAGTTGCTGTTTACAGCATGGCTCTGAAGGAACGGCACAGGTATAGGAGATATTTACAGTACCTATAGGTAAGACTTATTATAGGCTTACCTATAGGTAAGAATCATACATGAGAGTTTACTCCCACTTTAAAGTCACAGCGACTTCAAAGTACAGTAGTTCATGAACTACTTTGGTTCGACTTGAGGGCCATAGACTTCAATGTTACCCTCAAAAGTTGCATGAAAGTCCTACCTGAATTTTTTACATGCAACAGTGCATCCGACTTTGCAGATAGACAAGTCACATCCATCCAAAGTTGTGTCAAAGTTGCACTCCAAAGTGGTGTGACTTTGGAGCCCTAAGCTTTGACAATAAAACCTGGAAGCTGATTGTTTTTTTATGCAGAGCTTCAACAGGTTCTGTGTGCACTTGTTCTAGTCATTCTCCCCCTTGTCGTCTCAGATAGCAAGGATAACTTGCCACAAATTTGTGGTAGTGTTGAATTTTAAGTCTGTTAACTTGCTGCACATTTTCACTGGCAACTTGTACACTTGCAGAGCACTTATAGCACATGTTCTAGTAGACACTTTTCCAATTTGTAGAAAATTTGCGTGGCAAGTCTCTAGCAAGAGCAAAGTTGCAGTGGTGAGTCTACAGTAGGGGTCCCGAAACTTCCTAAACAAAGGGCCAGTTTACTGCTTTTCAGTCTTCTGGGGCTCCTGGACTGTGGCAAGTGAAATTGGAAAATGACCCAGCATCAATGGTAATCCAAAATGTGTCAGGCTTGGTGGTCAGTGGGATTTAGAAAATGTGCTTAGTAGGAGGATAAGTAGTGTCCCATCGTTGGTATTAGTGACAGGGACAGTGCATCATCATTGGTTTGTGGAAGGAATTATGCCCTATTGTTGGTGTCAGTGGAAGGAATGGTGCATCAATATTGCTGTCAATAGAAGGAATAGTGTCTCAAGGGCCAAGCAAAGGCAAGCAAAGAGCCACATTCGGCCCTCTGGCCACAGTTTGGCGACCCCAGGTCTACAGCAAGAGCTCTGCAAGTCTACAGCAGTGTTTTTCAACCTTTTTTCAGTCAAGGCACCCTTTAAAATTATGGACAATCTCGAGGCACCTCCAAAACTATGCACAGTCTAAAATGTATACATGTATACATAGATATTTGCACTTTTTTTGTGTATTATCATTATTATTATTTTTGTACCGATTAACACTGCTTCTGATTAAACTCCTGAAGAAGCGGTTATCCCGCGAAACATGTTGAGTGAAAGACTGGATTATCATACAATGTAGACCCCCCATGTTTGGAGGATACTATGTTAAAACATCCAGCCTCTGAAGTGGAAATATAGTTTTTGGTGTTTTAATATTTTCGTGTATTGTCTAGTGTTTTTGATAAAAATGTATGTTAAAAACTTTTTAAAGATTGGTGCAATAAATGTTATGATTTTAAATTTTAAGTAACTAGAGTTGTGAGTTCAGTGGTACCATAAAAGTCCTGAGTGCCTCATAATATCCCAATTTACGAACATTCTAAAATGTAAAAACTATTCTGATAGGTTTACATAATGCAGCAACATCAATACACGTAGGACACTCAACGTTATAGGTGATTTATTCTTCCAAAGCAAATACACTTTCCAAACTGGTACTGACTAGTATTCCAATGTTTCTCTTCTCCCTCTGTTTTTTCCCCCCATCACTTAGCTAATGAGACCCAAACCTGAAGAAAAGAGGCAAGGGAGGGTAAAACAAGGATGATATGCAGGCAACTGACATCCTTCTTATCAACTGATGATGCCATTGGTCGTTAGAAGGTTGTAATGGTGTACAATGAAAACCTGTGGCTTTGTGTAACTAAAACACAGGCTTCATCCACACGCTAGCATTAGTAGAACATGAGAAAGACCATCCTTCCTTGATAATTTGAGAATCGATACAAGTATGTCTTACCACCTGTTCAACAAAAACGTCTGTACTTAAAGTGGAACTTCAGTCATTTTTTCATCTTTCCATGTATTAAATCTTCTGCCCTTGTTGTTTTACCTTTGGATAGTAAAACATTTTTTTTTCTGCCAGTAAATACCTTATACAGCCCATTCAGAAAGGCAAAGATGTTTTTATTACAAATTATGTGAGTACACGGTCGTGCGATGCTGTACCAAAACAAAATGAATGTCCTTTTTTTCCCACAAACAGAGCTTTCTTTTACCTTTGCGTTTTTAATTTTTTGCGCTATAAACAAAAAAAGAGCTACAATTTTGAAAAAAAAATAAAAAAATTATGTTTTACTTTCTGCTATAAATCATTTCCAAAAAAAAAAAATGTAAAAAAAATTATTTATACATCAGTTTAGGCCATTATGTATTCTGCTACATATTTTTGGAGGGTGATAGACCCCCAATTGCCTACGGATCCCAAATGTACCCCATGAGGAATGTATTTGGGTTTCTGGTCGGGATAGACGAGCACTCTATTTCTACCCATAAAGGACTGTCTGTGGTGTGGAACCATTGTTTAATTTGATCAAGTCTTGAAGCCCATAAGTAGTCTTGAATATCTGCATATCCCGCCCCCCCCCCCCCACCCTTTTATGTGGAAGAAGGTTGTTCTGTGGACATCTAGCTTTTTTTGCCTCTCCATGTGAATTTCCATATAATTTTGGACAATGTGCTTAGGAAGTGGGACGGTATGGGAATTGGTAGGGAGCGGAAAATATAGAGAATTTGTGGTAGTATGGACATTTTAAAGTGGTTGTAAACCCCGCTATTTTTTTTTTTTAACAGCCTGCAAAACAAAGACATAATGAGCTAGTATGCATAGCATACTAGCTCATTATGAATCACTCACCTGAGATCGAAGCCCTCGCAGCGGTGCTCGGACACCTCTGTCGCCGATGCCATCTTGCTCCCCTCTGCCTTCCGTGTATGGCCACTCCGGCGCTGTTATTGGCCCAGGAGCGGCGATGACGTCACACGCATGCGCGCTCGGGCCGGCTAACTCCATTCAGAAATCCGGTTACTAAGCCGGCCCGCTAGTGCGCATGCGCGTGACGTCAGCGGCGCCGGTTTTAAATGCAAATATCTCCTTAACCGTGTAGGTTAAGGAGATATTTCATGCACCTACAGGTAAGCCTTAATCTAGGCTTACCTGTAGGTGCTTGTTGTCAAAGTGGGTTTACAACCACTTTAAATGCCGCTATTTTACCTAACCAGGATATTTCCCTCTTGGAGATGTCTGTTAGCTGTTGTTCAATTTTGTTTGTGAGCGGTTTAAAGTTGGCCTCTGCTAGGGATGCAGTTTCGTTGGTCAGGGTGATACCTAGGTACGAAATGCCCTTTGTACTACTCCATGAGTATGATAGAGAGTCTTGTAGAGATTTTTTTGTGGTGTGAGGAACTCCCACGTTGAGAATTAGGGACTTATTAAAGTTGACCTTGTAAAAAGATACTGCTCCAAATTCGGACAAAACTTGGTGGGCCTGTGGGACAGGTGAGTGTGGGTGCGTCAGTAGGAGGATGACATCATCAGCGAATACGTTTATGACATGTTTGTCAGAGCTGAAAGTGAAGCCCGTGATGCCCCTGTGTGCTCTAATGGTTTCAGCTAGGGGCTCTATCATTATATTAAATATTGTAGGGGAAAGAGGGCAGACTTGGCGGGTGCCATTAGATATGTGGAATGGTTTTGATAAGAGACCTGAATTATAAACTTGTGCCGATGGACAAGAGTATAGAGCCATTATTGCTGTGAGTATTGGGCCTGTAAAGCCGAATCTGGCCAACACCATTTCCATGTAAGTCCAGTGGACCCTATCGAACGCCTTCTCTGCGTCTATAGATAGCAGCAGAGAAGGCGTTCGTGCTTGAACAGCATGATGAATAACATTAATGATACGTCTAGTGGCATCCGAGGTTTGTCTCCCCCTCACAAATCCTATCTGGTCACGCTTTATGAGTAGGGGAATAATGTCCGATAGTCTCTTAGCTAGCAATTTTGCATATGTATTTTAATGTCAGAATTGAGAAGGGATATCGGCCTAAAGTTGTCTGGTGTAGTGTGATCTTTTCCCGGTTTGGGTAGAGTGACAATGTGGGCTCTCAGCATCTCCTGTGGGAATGCAGAAGTTTCTTCTGCCTTTGTGAATACCCATTGTAAGTGTGGAGCAATGATTTCTTTGAATGTTTCGAAATACTCGTTTGCAAAACCATATGGTCCCGGTGATTTACCATTAGGTAATGTCGATATGATTTCCTTAATTTCTTGGGGGGAAAATGGAGCGTTCAGCTTCCCAAGTTGGTCCTCTGTCAGTGACGGGAGTTGTATTTTCTGTAGGAAATGTTGTATAGTGTCTTATGTTGGTTGCGGTGTTGACGTATCCTTATGTAAGTTATACAATGTCCCATAGTAATCTGCGAATTGATTCGCTATGTCCTGTGGGTTGGTAATTTTATGGTGTAAGGTGTCGTGGATGAGATATGCTATTCTGGACTTCGTACAGGCAACTTTAATTCTACTAGCCAGGTACTTCCCTGCTCTATTTGCATTAGCGTAATAATTCAGTTGTAAGCGTCTGAGGTGTTTGTCATATTGTTGCGTGAGAAGCTCCCTTAAGTTTTCTCTGAGTGTGGAAAGTGTGTTTGCTACGTCCATTGTTGGGTACTTTTGGTTATGGGCTTGCAACCTGTTAATATCAGACAATAGTTGATTGAGTTTGGTAGTATGCCGTTTCTTTTCCCTAGCCCCTAACTGTATTAATATGCCTCTCATGTACGCTTTGTGAGCTTTTCATAGCGTGAATGGATCTATCATTGGTGTACAATTATATTGGAAGAAGTCTTGGAGATGCTGAGAGATCACTGGGAGTGTTTGGGGTTCTTCTAAGAGCCTAATATTACAGCGCCAGATGGGGAAAGAGGGAGAGACACCCTTTTCAGCAATGGACATAGAGATTGTGGCATGGTCGGACCACGTGATATCATGTATTTGTGTGGCCTGAACACGTTGTAGAAGCCACTGGTCCATGAGAAACATATCTATTTGTGAGTACAAACAGTGTTTAGCGGAAAAAAGGAAAAAAATGTGTAATCCCTTTCGTTGGCATGGAGGCATCTCCATGCATCGAACAGTTCCTGTGCATGTAAAAAAGTACGGAGGAGCGCAGATCTTTTTGGTTTATCCGTAGTAGTATCCAAATTGGGATCTATTATCAGGTTAAAGTCACCTCCTATGATGATATTACCGTATTGCATGGATTTGGTCCTTTTGAGAACTTTCCTTAGAAATCAGATTTGGTGGGTGTTTCGGGCGTACAATGTGACCAATGTGTACGGATTGGAGTTAATGTCCCCAGTTATTATTATGTATCTGCCCCCTTCATCAATCTATGAGTCTTAGAGTTGGAAAGATAGAGAGTTTCTCAAGGCTAACATCACTCCTCCTTTTTTTGCTATCCGGCGTGCAAGCCAGAAACACGTGAGGGTACTCCCTGTGTGTACATTTAGGGGTTGTTTGCTTCTGAAAGTGGGTCTCCTGTATGCAGAGAATATCAGCCCGGTACAGGCCTCCTTCCATACTGAAAATCTCTTGGCCGGGTGGTTCAGGTCTTTAGCATTAATTGATAGACAAGTGATGGTCATTTGTAGTGTTGGGGAGTGTGACGATTAATAGTGTGGTGTAAGTACTCACTGCGTCCATGGATTTGTGTCGTGGATTCCTCTTTAAGTAGACCTGAGGTTTCTAGAGACTTGTCCTCAGTGCGTAGTGGAAGTTCCATGCGGTGAAGATTTCTGTGTGCAACAAACATGTAACAGAGGAAACAAAAAAGACAAAAAAGACAAAAAACTTAGAAAAGTAACTTTAAATGCATAAAAAGGGATCTTACAATGGATCCGCGTGCAGACATATATACTGAACTTGTTAACGGGGGTTATAGGAGAATAAACTATATACTCCTTTTTCCAGAGAGATATTCGGGTAACTTTGTGAGTCTGTTATGAACCGCCACCAGCTTGTTTCTTGTTATTGCGCTTATGTGACACCACTTGCCATTCATTTTGGAGTATCTGCGGTTGCGGTGCAGAATTTGACTGTAAAGCCTGGTCTGGAAGTATTCCCCATTGGCGTAGGAGTGCAATACCCTGCTCCATTGTATTAATGGAATTTGTGATCCCATTGTGAGTGATGGAGAGAGTAGCAGGATACTTCCATTTGTGTGGGATTTTGTGGTTTCTCAGGGCCTTTGTGATGGTCGCCAAGTTGCGACGCCTCTGCAGCGTGTGCCTGGATAGCTCTGGCAGCAATTGGATTTCAGCGTACTGAGGAGGGACATTGTCGGGCTTGCGTGCTGCCTGTAGGATTTGTTCCTTCACATGGTAGAAGTGGACTCTCAATAGTATATCCCTTGGAGTACCTTCTGGGAGGAAGGACGGTTTGGGAATCCTGTGGATTCTGTCTACTATGAGTTCCTGTGCGGTCAGCGAGGTGACCAGAGTGGAGAACAAAGTGTGGGCATACTGTAGGACATGAGTGGCTGAAACAGATTCTGGTATCCCCGCAGCTTTAAATTGTTCCTCCTTGACCTGTCCTCAAGGTCGGCGACCTTGTCCTTCAGCCATGCTATGTCCTCTCCCTGGGCGCATGTGCATCCACCATTGTATTGTATGTGGATGTGTACTCGTCCATCCGCTGTTCTACTCTGTCCACTCTGACCCCAATAGCCTGCACCTCCTTGTGGCACTGATTGATCCCTCTAACCATGTCTGATTGGAGGGAGGATCTGAGCGATAACAGCATTTCCTTGAGCATGGTATCTTAGATGGGCCTGTCGGCAGTGGGAAAGTCCGCTATGGGGTCAGTCATGTGTTGGGCCTGAGCAGCGTTGTTTTCTGGAGCCACGCTTACCTCTATGTCCTGGGTGCAGTGCGGCCTGGCAGGAGAATCCAATCCTCGGTTTTGACTTGGCTGGGCTCCGAGTAGATGGGCTGGACGTGCCTGAGGACGATCCGCTGTGCAGGGGGTCTCGTAAGGGCGGTATGTGGGACCCTCCGTGCCCGTTACCGTGGATCGCGGCCTTGTCCTCCTGCCATTGTATATGTGAGCCGCTGCCATTTTGTTGGAGCCTGTGGAGCTTCATCGCGAAGATACTGGGTAGTTTATGCGGCAGCGGTGGGTTCTTTCTACGCTGTGTCATTCCCAGGCTGTTTGGCAGTCAGGCTAGGGTGTTTGTGGCCGTGGATGAGCTCGGTAGGCTCCGATGGATACGGATCTCTCCGGTGGCCGAGCGGAGCTCTGAGCTCAGACGCCACGCCCATTGCTACTAAAAGTTATCGCGTCTACAAAATAGGGGAAAGATTTATGGAATTATTTTTTACTAGTACTGGCGCCAATCAGTGATTTTTAGCGGGACTGCGATATTTTTTGGGAACCAGTGACATTACTATAGTAATCAGTGCTAAAAATATGCACTGTTATTGTACTAATGACACTGGCAGGAAAGGGGTTAACGGGCGATCAAAGGGTTAAATGTGTTCCTTGTTCGTGTTTTCTAACTGTATGGGGGACTGTGTCACTGGGGAAACATACAGATCCATCTTCCTGCTTAGAAGAAAAACAGGATCTGTGTGATCTCCCATCAGAATGGAGATCTGCCTTGTTTACACAGGCAGATCCCCGTTCTGTCACTGCGGGGAACGATCGCAGGTGGCTGGCAGACACTGGACCCGCTGATTGGCTCCCCCGCTGGGCAATGGGAGCATGCGTGCCCACAAAAGCGAGTTCCCACGCCGACGTACAGCTACGGCGATTGGCGGGAACGAGCCACCTTGCCGCAGTATAATGATGGCGGCTGGTTGGCAAGATGCAAACTTTTTTGGGAACCAGTAATCAGTGCTAGAAAATGGGCACTGCTATTGTACAGATCAGGCAGATCTTGGGAAAATATCTGTCCGAAAACAAGATGAAACAAAACAGACAATAAGAAGCAGAGAGAAGGAAAAAAAATGGATCGTCATTTATTTCACGTTTAGCGTTGCATTACTCTTATTACATATTAGAAAAAAAGGGGGGAGGGCAAAATGGCCCTAGATCGAACTTTAGAGGCAAAATGAACGAGAGTATAGTAAAAATATATTTTATTGATAACAATTAATCGCACACAGAGCAAGTATCAAAAGAATTAAAAAACCACAAACAATTACCACACAATAGACATAAATGTATGGCGTGAACAAAAATGTTGACACCATATAGACAGCAGTGAGCCCCTGTGCGTCAACGCGTTTCGTTGTTTTGCTTCGTCAGGACACATTCAAAGGTTGTTAGAAAGGACAGGTCTCACTATCTATAATAAAGCACATCAATCAGACATTGTGTAATAGTAACATGTATAGATAAAAACATTATTACATACTGCACAACATAACTGAACCAAAACTTGTAAAATGTTTGCAAAGAAAGATGATCTGGAGTCATGCAATGCGGACTTGCTGCAAAATTGCGAAGCCTGGCAAGTCTAGCAATAGCTTAGCAAGTGATTATCAATCTCGCAGCACAATTGCTTGCTATCTGCGATGCAACTGAAGTATGATCTGTAATGGCTCTAGTGTGATCCAGACAAAGTGTTCTTTTACAATGTACGGGGTTTAGTTACTAAAGCTAGAGAGGGCAAAAGTAGTCACAATTCTGCAGAGAAACCTATCAGCTTCTAACCTCAGCTTGTTTAATTAAGCTTTAGCAATAAAACCTGGATGGGTTTCTCTGCAGAATTGTGACTACTTTTCCCTCTCTAGCTTTAGTAAATAAACCCCAGTGTGTTGTAGAGAAGTGATTTGTGTATGTAGATGAATGGTGGGATGTGTAGTACATTATAGTGTTCTTACAATGTAAGTATGTATGAGTTGTAGAGAAGTGATTTGTGCATATAGATATAGATCCATGGTGGGATCTGTAGTACATTAATACAGTATATGTAGACAGTGGCGTAGCGTGGATTGTCAGCACCCGGGGCAAGGCAAGTAATTTGCGCCCCCCCAACCTGCAGACTTAGACACTCCCAGAGCCCCTTCCAACAATACAATAGTACTGACCAACCTGATTACTTTACTGACCATTACACACAACACTGACCACTATACTATACTGTCCACTACACTACACTGACCACTATACTATACTGTCCACTACACTGAGAACTACACTGACCACTACACTACACAACACTGACCACTATACTGTCCACTACACTACACTACACTGACCACTACAAGGACCACTATACTGTCCACTATACTATGAGAACGACACTGAACACTATACTGTCCACTACACTGAGAACTACACTACACTGACCATTATACTATACTGTCCACTACACTGAGAACTACACTGTCCACTACACTACACTGACCACTACACTATACTGTCCACTACACTGAGAACTACACTGACCACTATACTATACTGTCCACTACACTGAGAACTACACTGACCACTACACAACACTGACCACTATACTGTCCACTACACTACACTGACCACTACACAGACCACTATACTGTCCACTATACTATGAGAACGACACTGAACACTATACTGTCCACTACACTGAGAACTACACTAAACTGACCATTATACTATACTGTCCACTACACTGAGAACTACACTGACCACTATACTGTCCACTACACTGAGAACTACACTACACTGACCATTATACTATACTGTCCACTACACTGAGAACTACACTGTCCACTATACTACACTGACCACTACACTATACTGTCCACTACACTAACCACTACACTATACTGTCCACTACACTAACCACCATACTACACTACACTGACCATTATACTATACTGTCCACTACACTGAGAACTACACTGACCACTACACTACACTGACCACTGTACTATACTGTCCACTACACTAACCACCATACTACACTGACCACTATACAGAGAGCTACACTGACCACTACACTGACCACTGTACTATACTGTCCGCTACACTAACCACCATACTACACTACACTGACCACCATACTACACTGACCACCATACTACATGGTCCACTACGCTACACTGACCACCATACTACACTACACTACACTGACCACCATACTACTCTACATTGACCACCATACTACACTACACTGACCACCATACAACACTACACTAACCACCATACTACACTACACTACACTACCCACCATACTACACTACACTACCCACCATACTACACTATAGGGTTGCAACTAACGATTATTTTCATAATCGATTAGTTGGCCGATTATTGTTTCGATTAATCGATTAATCGGTTAATAACCTTTAAAAAAAAAAAATTCATTTAGCTGCGATTTGCATTTTTACTTTTTTTTTGGCCAATTTGTTGTTGGGCAGATTAAAAAACACAAATTGCCGCAAAAACGCATTACACGCTTTTCTGCAGCTTCGCAATTGAAGTATATTGAACCAAAATAGCACCGTTTTACGTTAAAAAAAATCATGGATGTGAACGTGTCCCATAGGAAACCATGTAAATGCACTGTAGTGTGTTTCTGCAAAAAGGACCAAAAAACACAGAGGTGTGACCCGGACCTGAGATGTTTAGTAACATAATGGGGTTAAAAAAACTAAAATTAGTACAAAAAAGAGCCAATAATCGCTACTGTAAGGGGTTCATTTTTTACTATGGGACAGAAAGTAATGTTTACAGTAGCGATTTGCTCTTTTTGTACTATAAAAGGCTAATTTTAGTTTTTTTTTTAACCCCGTTATGTTACTGCCCGATTAATCGATTATGAAAATGGTAATCAATTAATTTCATAATCGATTAGTTGTCGATTAATCGATTAGTTGTTTCGGCCCTACTACACTACACTACACTAACCACCATACTAAACTACACTGACCACTATAATATACTGTCCACTACACTGACCACCATACTACACTACACTGACCACCATACTATACTACACTGACCACCATACTACATTGACCACTGTACTATATGGTCCACTATACTACACTGACCACCATATTACACTACACTGACCACCATACTACACCATACTACACTACACTGACCACCATACTACACTACACTGACAACCATACTACACCATACTACACTACACTGACCACCATACTACACTACACTGATCACCATACTACACCATAGAGCTGCACGATTAATCGTATGAGAATCGCGATCTCGATTCACCCCCCCCCGCGATCTCGATCCTGGATTACCGCGATTTTTTGTATTTTTAGAAAAGACGTCGGAACCAGGGTGGAACGCACGCAAATGGCGCCGATACAGGAACTGACGTCGGGCGCACTGACGTCAGGCAGAGCAGAGAGAGCGTGATGCGTGATGCGCCGCGGTGATGCCTGGGCATGGGCGGCACCACGTTTTGTCGGAGAGAGCCGGGAAACACTGCAGTGACTACGCACTTGTGTTCCATCCACAGAAGCAGGACCGAGGCTCCGACCGACCTGGCTGGCAGTGGCTGGTTCTGGCCCGATCCTTTTAGGGAAGAAAATCCTGAAGCCAGGTAAACCTGAATGGTTTGTGGTGTGATGAGTAACAGCATGGCAGTTAGATGGTGAAATATTTGACATTTGGTGCTTTCATTCCAGGAGCTTCCAGGAGCTGAAACATGAAAACATTGTCACCTTAGCGCCTTATATGATTTTCCAGGTAAATGATAAAACCCATCTATTTTTAGTATCAATAATAAAACGATGTATTGTGTTCATATGATCTGGCAATGAATGAATGTGTCCTGTATTATTCCATGTCACCATGTGCAGTGCATCAAGTAAAACTCAACAAAAAATATAATATATATATATATATATATTTGTTGTTTTCTTGTTGAGTTTAACTATAGATTTTTCTTTTTTTAAGAGGAGGAGGGTGATCGGGGTGGGAGCTTTCTACTGGGAGATACATGTGGCAGAAGATTGATGTCTGTGGAACTACAAGTCTCAGCAAATACTACAGGGGCCAGACAGGGCAATGCTGGATAAGTCAGATCTTCTCCTCTGTTGCTTTGATCACCATTAGGAGACCAGCGTTGGGCAGCCAGCCAGGCATTTCTAGTCTGTGGAACTACAAGTCCCAGCATGGTTTATCCAGCAATGCCCTGTCTGGCCTCTGCAGAAGTCAGAGATCTGCTCCTCTATGGCTCTTATTCTTCCTCCCATACAATACATTCCCATTTAGTTTTATAACACTTGCCTTCTCCATTAGGAGACCACAGTGTTGGACAGGCATTTCTAGTCATTGGAACTAAAAGTCCCAGCATGGCATTGCTGGATAAAGTCAGAGATTTGCTCATCTATGGCTTTTATTCTATCGGGGCTTGACGAAAATGGAGCCTGGTGCCTGGACTGTTCCGCTGTTGTCGGCCTCGGTGAATAGCCTGAAGGGAAGCAACATTGCCAAGCAAAAAAAACAAAAAAAACACACTGTTTGATTCATTGCCTTTTAAATGTCAGTGCATTAGCTGCAAGTGTTTTAAACTAAAGGCGGATGACAGACTGTGCGCTCTCGTTTTGTTTTCTCTATAGGTACACACATGTCCAGTCAACCACACCCAGTTGAATATTAAGAGAACAAGAGCTGCAGCAGCACCTGGAGAATATACACACAGTCACACAGGACTCTTTAGCCCAGCTGGGCTCGTTGTTCTTGTTGGATTTCCTAATTGAAGTTCAACTTCAGACAATATTTTCAAGGACACAGATGTATGTATGTACTTATGTTAGTTAACTGCATCAGAACAGCAGAAGTGTACCGTCGAGAAGTTAAAAACAAACTAAACCAATATTCTACATGAGTGAGGCAGAGGCCAGTGCAGACTCTGCAGAGGCCGGCGCAGAGGCCGGCGCAGAGGTAGAGCAATGCGCAAGTGAGTCTGATAAAAACCAAGATGTTTTTGTTCCAAAAAGAGGAGCTTATTCCGAAGTGTGGGCTCATTTCGGATTCAAAGCAGATGATGACACTCAGCAAACCATCTACTGCAAGCAATGTTTAGCCGTTGTTTGTGCACCAAAGGGCAACACCACCAATCTGTTTAATCACCTGAAACGTAATCACATACAACAATATGAGATGTTACGGAAAAACAAAACCGCCACCGCTCAATCACAAAGTACCTGCAGCCAGACAAAACAAATGTCAATTAAAGGAACATTATATAATGCAACACCGTACTCAACAACCTCTGTCAGGCGCAAAGAAATAACACAAGCAATCACATTTCACCTGGCTAAAGACATGGCTCCCGTGACCACTGTTGAAAAAGAGGGGTTTAAAAAACGAATTCAAACCCTTGATAAGCGCTTTCAAGTGCCCTCTCGTACTTATTTTTCCCATGTTGCAATCCCTGCTCTGTACACCAAATGTCGTGAAACAGTTGCAACAGAATTGCGAGATGTACTTAATTTTGCAGCAACTTCAGATTTATGGTCCAGCAGAGCAATGGAACCGTACATGAGCTTAACAATCCATTTCATCAATGACGATTTTGAGATGAAAAGTCGGTGCCTACAAACTGGGTTTTTCCCTGAGGACCACACTGGCGAAGCTTTGGCGCAGGGATTAAAGGATGCTCTCATAAACTGGAAATTGGAGGAGAAAAATCTTGTGTGCATCACTACAGACAACGGAAGCAACATTGTAAAGGCCATATCCATAAATCACTGGACTCGACTGCAGTGTTTTGGCCATAGGCTTCATCTCGCAATAGAGAATGCAATGAAGGACCCAAGAATTGAGCGTGCTATGGGTTTGTGCAAAAAGCTTGTCGGGTGTTTTAGCTACAGTTGGAGGAGGAAGAGGGAGCTTTCTGAGGCACAAAAACAACTAGGTTTACCAGACCACAAGCTCAAGACAGAGTGCCCAACAAGGTGGGGATCTAGGCAGGCTATGGTGAGGAGGATACTTGAACAGCAAGCTGCCATCACCCATGTCCTCTCTTCTGACCGCAAGGCTAGGCACCTCTTGCCAACATGGCAAGACCTAGAGGTCCTGGAGGCTGTGGACAAGACTCTCACCCCACTGGCAGACTTCACAGATGCTCTTTCAGGAGAGCAGTATGTCAGTGTCTCTTCTGTGAAACCTGCTCTACAACTATTTCAGTCTTCTGTTTTGGCTGTTAAGGAAGATGACTCTGATCTCATTTGCACAATGAAATCAAAGATCATCGGGTATCTGGAGGAAAAATATCAGGACCAAAAAACACAAGACCTTCTCGACATAGCCACAACCCTCGATCCCAGGTTTAAGATGACTTACGTTAATGAAGATAACAAAACTGTTGTCCAGAACAGACTAAAAGAGGAGATGTCAAAGCTAACAGTTAAGGAAAGCCCCACTACAACAACTACTAATAGTGGCACTGGTCCTTCAAAGAAGGCTCGAAAGAGCTTGGGTAGCTTTTTCAAAGCAGCACAAAGTGAAGGGGCACCAGATCCAGCCTCAGGCTCACAGCAACAACAATCCGAAAGCTTGTCCTTGGAGCTACACTCTTATCTGTTCTTAGGCAACACTGACAGTGAAGATGATCCGTTAGTGTGGTGGAAGGTTCACAAGGAGCATTATCCGAGATTGTCTGCACTGGCCAGAAAATACCTCTGCATTCCTGCAACCAGTTCCCCTTCTGAAAGGGTTTTTAGCACAGGGGGCAACATTGTCACTTGTCGCCGTTCTGCACTGAAGCCACAAAATGTGGATAGGCTTGTGTTTCTAGCTAAAAATCTTTAAATTGGTGTTTATCTTTATCTGACATGATACCTACCTCAATGTTTTTTGAATGTAATTGTTTTTCATTACATTGGCTTCAATCAAACTAATTTTAAAGAAATGACAGAGTATTATGGCTTATTTTAGAACAAAGGACTGTTCCCCAATCCCCCTTGGATGGGACTTTTAAGGCCACAAACACTGAAGTGCGTTAGAAATTAATTTATTTTTACATAAAAAGATAGTTTACCCAACAACAATGATCAATGGTTATTGGTTAAAGGCATAAACCACTAGATGTGGTGGTGGTAGTTTACATGTGTCACGTCACGTGACAAACAAAGCTACACAAATTATGCTTTTTAACCATTGATCATTGTATATGTGTGATCTATCTTTTCTTTATGTAAAAATAATTCAATTTTTTAACGCACTTCAGTGTTTGTGGCCTTAAAAGTCCCATCCAAGGGGGAAGGAACAGTCCTTTGTTCTATACAATGAGAATCCAGGGATGTGCCCAGTTAGTACATTCACCTTGGGTAGCTTTTTCAAAGCAGCACTTAGGCAACACTGACACTGAAGATGATCCATTACCTGAATGTTTTTTTGAATGTAATTGTTTTTCATTACATTGTCATTTCTTTAAAATTTGTTTGATTGAAGCCAGAATATTATGGCTTATTTTAGAACATAGGACTGTTCCCGAATCCCCCTTGGATGGGACTTTTAAGGCCACAAACACTGAAGTGCGTTACAAAAATAATTTATTTTTAACTAAAAAGATAGATCGCACAACAACAATGATCAATGGTTATTGGTTAAAAGCATAAACCAGATGTGGTTTACATGTGTCACGTCACGTGACAAACAAAGCTAAACAAATTATGCTTTTTAACTATTGATCACTGTATATGTGTGATCTATCTTTATGTAATAATAAATTAATTTTGTAACGCACTTCAGTGTTTCTGGCCTTAAAAGTCCCATCAAAGGGGGAAGGAACAGTCCTTTGTTCTATACAATCCAGGGATGTGGCCACTACATTCACATTCATGTCTTATCCAGTGTCATGGTGATGATCTCCCTTTTCTATATGGCTTATTTTATTGCCGTTTGGTTTGATAACCTAATGTTCAGAGGTTGTAAATTTTTCAAATAAATTTTTTTTGGAGAATCGTGAGAGAATCGTGATCTTCATTCTAAGCAAAAGAATCGTGATTCTCATTTTTCCCAGAATCGTGCAGCTCTACTACACCATACTACACTACACTGACCACCATACTACACTACACTGACCACCATACTACACTACACTGACCACCATACTACACCATACTACACTACACTGACCACCATACTACACTACACTGACCACCATACTACACTACACTGACCACTATACTACACTACACTGACCACCATACTACACTACACTGACCACCATACAACACTACACTGACCACCATACTACACTACACTGACCACTATACTACACTACACTGACCACCATACTACACCATACTACACTGACCACCATACTACACTACACTGACCAATATACTACACTACACTGACCACCATACTACACTACACTGACCACCATACTACACTACACTGACCACCATACTACACTACACTGACCACCATACCATACGACACCATACTACACTACACTGACCACCATACCATACTACACTGACCACCATACCATACTACACTACACTTTCCTGCTGCCTCTTTCTCATCCCCCCGGGGCCAGGAACACGAGGGAGTCTCACTCAACTTCTTGTCCTGGCCTGAATCGGTCCGGCGGATAGGAGGAGGTGGCAGCGGCGGAGGAGGAGGTGGCAGCGGCGGAGGAGGAGGAGGAAGCAGCGACGGCGGCGGATGAGCTGGCAGCAGCAGAGGCGGAGGTCCGAGGCGGCTCACATTTTTGCTTGTCCCCCGCCATGTTCAGTGTCCGGCGCACTGTGATTGGGCGTATGGGGGTGATGTCCGGAGGCGGTACTTCAGGAGCAACGCGATTGCAGACAGGCCAGCCCTACGCCTCACTCACATGACCCCCATACGCCCAATCACAGGGCGCCGGACACTCAACATGGCGGCCAGAGCGCTGGGACACAGAATCTAAAATTAGGAGGAGTCAGCCAGTAGTCACACACACTGGCATTAAAAGTCGCCCCCCTAAATATGGAGCCCGGGGCCACGGCACCCCCTACGCTACGCCACTATATGTAGATGAATCCATGGTGGGATGTGTAGTACATTATGACAGTTTATGCAGATGTAGATCCATGGTGGGATGTGTAATACATTATGACAGTTTATGTAGATCCATGATGGGATGTGTAGTACATTATGGCCGTATATGTAGATGTAGATCCATGGTGGGATGTGTAGTACATTCTAGTGTTCTTACAATGTAAGTATGTATGAGTTGTAGAGAAGTGATTTGTGTATAGAGATGTAGATCCATGGTGGGATGTGTTGTACATTATGACAGTGTATGTGTAGATCCATGGTGGGATGTGTAGTACATTATAGTGGGGTGTGTAGTACATTATAGTGGGATGTGTAGTACATTATAGTGTTCTTACAATGTATGTATAGGTTGTAGAGAAGTGACTTGTGTATATAGTTGTAGATCCATAGTGGGATGTGTATTACATTATGGTGGGATGTGTAGTACATTATGGTGGGATGTGTAGTACATTATAGTGTTCTTACAATGTATATATAAGTTGTAGAGAGGTGACTTGTGTATATAGTTGTAGATCCATGGTGGGATGTGTAGTACATTATGGTGGGACGTGTAGAACATTATAGTGTTCTTACAATGTATATATAAGTTGTAGAGAGGTGACTTGTGTATATAGTTGTAGATCCATGGTGGGACGTGTAGTACATTGTGGTGGGACGTGTAGTACATTATGGTGGGACGTGTAGTACATTATGGTGGGATGTGTAGTACATTATGGTGGGACGTGTAGTAAATTATAGTGTTCTTACAATGTATATATAAGTTGTAGAGAGGTGACTTGTGTATATAGTTGTAGATCCATAGTGGGACGTGTAGTACATTGTGGTGGGACGTGTAGTACATTGTGGTGGGACGTGTAGTACATTGTGGTGGGATGTGTAGTGCATTACGGTGGGACGTGTAGTACATTATAGTGTTCTTACAATGTATATATAAGTTGTAGAGAGGTGACTTGTGTATATAGTTGTAGATCCATAGTGGGACGTGTAGTACATTGTGGTGGGACGTGTAGTACATTGTGGTGGGACGTGTAGTACATTATGGTGGGATGTGTAGTACATTACGGTGGGATGTGTAGTACATTATAGTGTTCTTACAATGTATGTATAAGTTGTAGAGAGGTGACTTGTGTATATAGTTGTAGATCCATGGTGGGATGTGTAGTACATTATGGTGGGATGTGTAGTACATTATGGTGGGACGTGTAGTACATTATATTGTTCTTACAATGTATGTATAAGTTGTAGAGAGGTGACTTGTGTATATAGTTGTAGATCCATGGTGGGATGTGTAGTACATTATGGTGGGATATGTAGTACATTATGGTGGGACGTGTAGTACATTATATTGTTCTTACAATGTATGTATAAGTTGTAGAGAGGTGACTTGTGTATATAGTTGTAGATCCATGGTGGGACGTGTAGAACATTATGGTGGGATGTGTAGTACATTACGGTGGGACGTGTAGTACATTATAGTGTTCTTACAATGTATATATAAGTTGTAGAGAGGTGACTTGTGTATATAGTTGTAGATCCATGGTGGGACGTGTAGTACATTATGGTGGGATGTGTAGTACATTGTGGTGGGACGTGTAGTACATTATAGTGTTCTTACAATGTATATATAAGTTGTAGAGATGTGACTTGTATATATAGTTGTAGATCCATGGTGGGATGTGTAGTACATTGTGGTGGGACGTGTAGTACATTGTGGTGGGACGTGTATTACATTATGGTGGGACGTGTAGTACATTATGGTGGGACGTGTAGTACATTGTGGTGGGATGTGTAGTACATTATGGTGGGATGTGTAGTACATTATGGTGTTCTTACAATGTATATATAAGTTGTAGAGAGGTGACTTGTGTATATAGTTGTAGATCCATGGTGGGATGTGTAGTACATTGTGGTGGGATGTGTAGTACATTATGGTGGGACGTGTAGTACATTATGGTGGGATGTGTAGTACATTATGGTGGGACGTGTAGTACATTATGGTGTTCTTACAATGTATATATAAGTTGTAGAGAGGTGACTTGTGTATATAGTTGTAGATCCATGGTGTTATGTGTAGTACATTGTGGTGGGATGTGTAGTACATTATGGTGGGATGTGTAGTACATTATGGTGGGACGTGTAGTACATTATATTGTTCTTACAATGTATGTATAAGTTGTAGAGAGGTGACTTGTGTATATAGTTGTAGATCCATGGTGGGATGTGTAGTACATTATGGTGGGATGTGTAGTACATTATGGTGGGACGTGTAGTAAATTATATTGTTCTTACAATGTATGTATAAGTTGTAGAGAGGTGACTTGTGTATATAGTTGTAGATCCATGGTGGGACGTGTAGTACATTATGGTGGGATGTGTAGTACATTACGGTGGGACGTGTAGTACATTATAGTGTTCTTACAATGTATATATAAGTTGTAGAGAGGTGACTTGTGTATATAGTTGTAGATCCATGGTGGGACGTGTAGTACATTATGGTGGGATGTGTAGTACATTGTGGTGGGACGTGTAGTACATTATAGTGTTCTTACAATGTCTATATAAGTTGTAGAGAGGTGACTTGTGTATATAGTTGTAGATCCATAGTGGGATGTGTAGTACATTGTGGTGGGACGTGTAGTACATTGTGGTGGGATGTGTAGTACATTGTGGTGGGATATGTAGTACATTATGGTGGGACGTGTAGTACATTATAGTGGGACGTGTAGTACATTGTGGTGGGATGTGTAGTACATTGTGGTGGGATGTGTAGTACATTGTGGTGGGATGTGTAGTACATTGTGGTGGGACGTGTAGTACATTGTGGTGGGACGTGTAGTACATTGTGGTGGGATGTGTAGTACATTATGGTGGGACGTGTAGTACATTATAGTGGGATGTGTAGTACATTATAGTGGGACGTGTAGTACATTATATTGTTCTTACAATGTATATATAAGTTGTAGAGAGGTGACTTGTGTATATAGTTTTAGATCCATGGTGGGATGTGTATTACATTGTGGTGGGATGTGTAGTACATTATGGTGTTCTAACAATGTATATATAAGTTGTAGAGAGGTGACTTGTGTATATAGTTGTAGATCCATGGTGGGATGTGTAGTACATTGTGGTGGGATGTGTAGTACATTATGGTGGGACGTGTAGTACATTATGGTGGGATGTGTAGTACATTATGGTGGGACGTGTAGTACATTATGGTGTTCTTACAATGTATATATAAGTTGTAGAGAGGTGACTTGTGTATATAGTTGTAGATCCATGGTGTTATGTGTAGTACATTGTGGTGGGATGTGTAGTACATTATGGTGGGATGTGTAGTACATTATGGTGGGATGTGTAGTACATTATGGTGTTCTTACAATGTATATATAAGTTGTAGAGAGGTGACTTGTGTATATAGTTGTAGATCCATGGTGTTATGTGTAGTACATTGTGGTGGGATGTGTAGTACATTATGGTGGGATGTGTAGTACATTATGGTGGGACGTGTAGTACATTATATTGTTCTTACAATGTATGTATAAGTTGTAGAGAGGTGACTTGTGTATATAGTTGTAGATCCATGGTGGGACGTGTAGTACATTATGGTGGGATGTGTAGTACATTACGGTGGGACGTGTAGTACATTATAGTGTTCTTACAATGTATATATAAGTTGTAGAGATGTGACTTGTATATATAGTTGTAGATCCATGGTGGGATGTGTAGTACATTGTGGTGGGACGTGTAGTACATTGTGGTGGGACGTGTATTACATTATGGTGGGACGTGTAGTACATTATGGTGGGACGTGTAGTACATTGTGGTGGGATGTGTAGTACATTATGGTGGGATGTGTAGTACATTATGGTGTTCTTACAATGTATATATAAGTTGTAGAGAGGTGACTTGTGTATATAGTTGTAGATCCATGGTGGGATGTGTAGTACATTGTGGTGGGATGTGTAGTACATTATGGTGGGACGTGTAGTACATTATGGTGGGATGTGTAGTACATTATGGTGGGACGTGTAGTACATTATGGTGTTCTTACAATGTATATATAAGTTGTAGAGAGGTGACTTGTGTATATAGTTGTAGATCCATGGTGTTATGTGTAGTACATTGTGGTGGGATGTGTAGTACATTATGGTGGGATGTGTAGTACATTATGGTGGGACGTGTAGTACATTATATTGTTCTTACAATGTATGTATAAGTTGTAGAGAGGTGACTTGTGTATATAGTTGTAGATCCATGGTGGGATGTGTAGTACATTATGGTGGGATGTGTAGTACATTATGGTGGGACGTGTAGTAAATTATATTGTTCTTACAATGTATGTATAAGTTGTAGAGAGGTGACTTGTGTATATAGTTGTAGATCCATGGTGGGACGTGTAGTACATTATGGTGGGATGTGTAGTACATTGTGGTGGGACGTGTAGTACATTATAGTGTTCTTACAATGTCTATATAAGTTGTAGAGAGGTGACTTGTGTATATAGTTGTAGATCCATAGTGGGATGTGTAGTACATTGTGGTGGGACGTGTAGTACATTGTGGTGGGATGTGTAGTACATTGTGGTGGGATGTGTAGTACATTATGGTGGGACGTGTAGTACATTATAGTGGGACGTGTAGTACATTGTGGTGGGATGTGTAGTACATTGTGGTGGGATGTGTAGTACATTGTGGTGGGACGTGTAGTACATTGTGGTGGGACGTGTAGTACATTGTGGTGGGATGTGTAGTACATTATGGTGGGACGTGTAGTACATTATAATGGGATGTGTAGTACATTATAGTGGGACGTGTAGTACATTATATTGTTCTTACAATGTATATATAAGTTGTAGAGTGGTGACTTGTGTATATAGTTTTAGATCCATGGTGGGATGTGTATTACATTGTGGTGGGATGTGTAGTACATTATGGTGTTCTAACAATGTATATATAAGTTGTAGAGAGGTGACTTGTGTATATAGTTGTAGATCCATGGTGGGATGTGTAGTGCATTGTGGTGGGATGTGTAGTACATTATGGTGGGACGTGTAGTACATTATGGTGGGATGTGTAGTACATTATGGTGGGACGTGTAGTACATTATGGTGTTCTTACAATGTATATATAAGTTGTAGAGAGGTGACTTGTGTATATAGTTGTAGATCCATGGTGTTATGTGTAGTACATTGTGGTGGGATGTGTAGTACATTATGGTGGGATGTGTAGTACATTATGGTGGGATGTGTAGTGCATTATGGTGTTCTTACAATGTATATATAAGTTGTAGAGAGGTGACTTGTGTATATAGTTGTAGATCCATGGTGGGATGTGTAGTACATTGTGGTGGGATGTGTAGTACATTATGGTGGGATGTGTAGTACATTACGGTGGGACGTGTAGTACATTATAGTGTTCTTACAATGTATATATAAGTTGTAGAGAGGTGACTTGTGTATATAGTTGTAGATCCATGGTGGGACGTGTAGTACATTATGGTGGGATGTGTAGTACATTGTGGTGGGACGTGTAGTACATTATAGTGTTCTTACAATGTCTATATAAGTTGTAGAGAGGTGACTTGTGTATATAGTTGTAGATCCATAGTGGGATGTGTAGTACATTGTGGTGGGACGTGTAGTACATTGTGGTGGGATGTGTAGTACATTGTGGTGGGATGTGTAGTACATTATGGTGGGACGTGTAGTACATTATAGTGGGACGTGTAGTACATTGTGGTGGGACGTGTAGTACATTGTGGTGGGATGTGTAGTACATTGTGGTGGGATGTGTAGTACATTGTGGTGGGACGTGTAGTACATTGTGGTGGGACGTGTAGTACATTGTGGTGGGACGTGTAGTACATTGTGGTGGGACGTGTAGTACATTGTGGTGGGACGTGTAGTACATTGTGGTGGGATGTGTAGTACATTGTGGTGGGATGTGTAGTACATTGTGGTGGGATGTGTAGTACATTGTGGTGGGACGTGTAGTACATTATGGTGGGACGTGTAATACATTGTGGTGGGACGTGTAGTACATTGTGGTGGGACGTGTAGTACATTGTGGTGGGACGTGTAGTACATTGTGGTGGGACGTGTAGTACATTGTGGTGGGACGTGTAGTACATTGTGGTGGGATGTGTAGTACATTATGGTGGGACGTGTAGTACATTATAGTGGGATGTGTAGTACATTATAGTGGGACGTGTAGTACATTATATTGTTCTTACAATGTATATATAAGTTGTAGAGAGGTGACTTGTGTATATAGTTTTAGATCCATGGTGGGATGTGTATTACATTGTGGTGGGATGTGTAGTACATTATGGTGGGACGTGTAGTACATTGTGGTGGGACGTGTAGTACATTGTGGTGGGACGTGTAGTACATTGTGGTGGGACGTGTAGTACATTGTGGTGGGATGTGTAGTACATTGTGGTGGGACGTGTAGTACATTATGGTGGGACGTGTAGTACATTGTGGTGGGACGTGTAGTACATTGTGGTGGGACGTGTAGTACATTGTGGTGGGACGTGTAGTACATTGTGGTGGGACGTGTAGTACATTGTGGTGGGATGTGTAGTACATTATGGTGGGACGTGTAGTACATTATAGTGGGATGTGTAGTACATTATAGTGGGACGTGTAGTACATTATATTGTTCTTACAATGTATATATAAGTTGTAGAGAGGTGACTTGTGTATATAGTTTTAGATCCATGGTGGGACGTGTAGTACATTGTGGTGGGACGTGTAGTACATTATGGTGGGACGTGTAGTACATTGTGGTGGGACGTGTAGTACATTGTGGTGGGACGTGTAGTACATTGTGGTGGGACGTGTAGTACATTGTGGTGGGACGTGTAGTACATTGTGGTGGGATGTGTAGTACATTATGGTGGGACGTGTAGTACATTATAGTGGGATGTGTAGTACATTATAGTGGGACGTGTAGTACATTATATTGTTCTTACAATGTATATATAAGTTGTAGAGAGGTGACTTGTGTATATAGTTTTAGATCCATGGTGGGACGTGTAGTACATTGTGGTGGGACGTGTAGTACATTATGGTGGGACGTGTAGTACATTGTGGTGGGACGTGTAGTACATTGTGGTGGGACGTGTAGTACATTGTGGTGGGATGTGTAGTACATTGTGGTGGGACGTGTAGTACATTGTGGTGGGACGTGTAGTACATTGTGGTGGGATGTGTAGTACATTATGGTGGGACGTGTAGTACATTATAGTGGGATGTGTAGTACATTATAGTGGGACGTGTAGTACATTATGGTGGGATGTGTAGTACATTATGGTGGGATGTGTAGTACATTATATTGTTCTTACAATGTATATATAAGTTGTAGAGAGGTGACTTGTGTATATAGTTTTAGATCCATGGTGGGACGTGTATTACATTGTGGTGGGATGTGTAGTACATTGTGGTGGGACGTGTAGTACATTATGGTGGGATGTGTAGTACATTATGGTGGGATGTGTAGTACATTATATTGTTCTTACAATGTATATATAAGTTGTAGAGAGGTGACTTGTGTATATAGTTTTAGATCCATGGTGGGATGTGTATTACATTGTGGTGGGATGTGTAGTACATTGTGGTGGGACGTGTAGTACATTGTGGTGGGACGTGTAGTACATTGTGGTGGGATGTGTAGTACATTATAGTGGGATGTGTAGTACATTATGGTGGGATGTGTAGTACATTATGGTGGGATGTGTAGTACATTATGGTGTTCTTACAATGTATATATAAGTTGTAGAAAGGTGACTTGTGTATATAGTTGTAGATCCATGGTGGGACGTGTAGTACATTATGGTGGGACGTGTAGTACATTATGGTGGGACGTGTAGTACATTATGGTGTTCTTACAATGTATATATAAGTTGTAGAAAGGTGACTTGTGTATATAGTTGTAGATCCATGGTGGGACGTGTAGTACATTGTGGTGGGACGTGTAGTACATTGTGGTGGGATGTGTAGTACATTACGGTGGGACGTGTAGTACATTATAGTGTTCTTACAATGTATATATAAGTTGTAGAGAGGTGACTTGTGTATATAGTTGTAGATCCATAGTGGGACGTGTAGTACATTGTGGTGGGACGTGTAGTACATTGTGGTGGGACGTGTAGTACATTGTGGTGGGATGTGTAGTACATTATGGTGGGACGTGTAGTACATTATGGTGTTCTTACAATGTATATATAAGTTGTAGAGAGGTGACTTGTGTATATAGTTGTAGATCCATGGTGGGACGTGTAGTACATTGTGGTGGGATGTGTAGTACAATATAGTGTGACGATGAGGAGTAGCTGGGGAAAGGGGTGGGCTTTGTGTCATCCTAAAGCATTTGCTTCTCACCGCCTCCCCCCCATTACTCCCCATCCATCCATCACCATCCCCCTCCTAAGGATCTCCACACACACACACACACACAAAAGTTTCAATAACAAGCGTGTGGACCAATGGCAGGCCGGAGATCCGGGAAAGGGGCTGGGCCAGGGGCGAGGAGATGAGGAGAAAAGCAGCGAGTCCCGGTGTACAGCCCGGAGTAGTGGAGTAGAGAAGAGGCTCGTATCGTTGCCCTGGCTGTAATGAGAAGGTGATAAGAGCACGACGTGTCCCGGGAGAAGAGGCGCTGACTTTTCCATGGTGAAGGATGAGGAGAACTGCCATTCCAATGCCTTGTAGCTGCTCTTAGTCGGGCGGAGAGGGGATGGCGGCCCGGTGCACGTTGCTGTTGTTGCTAGGCTCGGTGTTGGGGGTATCTCTAAGCCGAGGCCTGATTTGTTGGCATGCCATCTTGCAGTGCCAGCGGGAGTCTGAGTGTAGCTATGCCTACAACCAATACACCGAGGCTTGTTCTTCTGTCCTAGCCCGCCCGAGAGAATCCTCCCGTCACCGCTGTCCCAGTCACTGCATCTCCGCCCTCATCCAACTGAACTACACGAAGGGGGGGCCGGCCCTGGAGGACTGTGACTGCGCCGTAGACGAGCTCTGCAAAGCCACCAAGCGGGCCATCGAGCCGTGCATGCCCTGGACCAGCGGAGCAAGGGTCGGGGGCGGGGCCTCGGCGGCGGGAGGCGGGGCCATTATGGGCTGCATGGAAGCCCATAAACTATGCCAAGGGGACCGCCGCTGCCAAGCCTCTCTCAACCGCTACATGAGCAAGTGTGGCCGGCTCTTCAACGGGGTGCGATGTACAGAGGAGTGCCGGGGGGTGATCGAGGACATGATGCAGGTGCCTAAGGCTCTGCTGCTTAATGACTGTGTGTGTGATGGTCCTGAGAGAGCCATCTGTGAGACCATGAAGGAGAACATGGCCCGCCTGTGCTTTGGGGCTGAGCTGGACAATGGGGGGCCAGGCAGCAGTGGCAACTCGGACTACGACGAATACCCCGATGACTACGATGTAGAGGAAGAGACCCACCGGGTTGTCGCCAGGGACAACAATCATGGATCGCCCACGTCGTACGCTTCTGTGCTCACCTTGGCCACTTCCTTGGCACTGGTGCTACTTCTACTGGGGTGACATGGACATCTGATGGGCCAACGCATCTACTGTCAACCCCATCCGGGGGCAGCTGCTGGACATAGCACGAGACTTTCAGCTGTCACGTTTGGAACTGAAGGAAAACAGAAAAAAAAAATCTTGTCGCTATAGGAAGCAAGAACACGCGCCCTTTAAGGCTGGGCATACGCTATGTAGTCTAATTGTACAATCTCCTTTACATCTGCCAACGACTATGTAGTGCACTAGATAGGTCCTACTACATAGTTGTGGTAAATCTAAAATTGATTGCACAGTCAAGTTGCATTGTGTTTGGTGACCCTTGGGTTGCCATCCACTTTAAGTCATCTGATCGTACAATTTCCTTTAGATCTGCCAACAATTATGTACTGCAAGAACCTGCCTGTCAACCCGAATAGATATGTCCTACCACATAGTTGTGGTAAATCAAAAATGAGTTGTACAGTCAGATCGCAGTGTTTGGTGACCCTTGGGTTGTCCTACACTAAGTCATCTGATCGTATAATCGTTAGATCTGCCAACAATTATGTAGTTCAAGAGTCTGCTTGTCTGAGGACAAACCAAATTGATCCTACTACATAGTTGTAAATCTAAAATTTGATTGTACAGTCAGATTGCAATGTGTTTGGTGACCCTTGGGGTGTCACACACTAAGTCCTCTGATCATACAATCTCCTTTAGATCTGCCAGCGACTATGTAGTGCAAGGGTCTTCTTGTCAAACCAAATAGGTAGGTCCTACTGTATAGTTGTAAATCTAAAATTGATTGTGCAATGAGATTGCAAGGTGTATGGTGATCCTTGGTTGTCATACACAAAGTCATCTGATCGTATAATCTTTAGATCTGCCAACAACTACGTAGTGCAGGGGTCTGCTTGTCTGAGTACAAACCAAATAGATAGGTCCTACTATATAGTTGTGGTAAATCTATAATTGATTGTACAGTCAGATTGCAATGTGTTTGGTGACCCTTGTGCTGTCATACACTAAGTCATCTGATCATACAATCTTCTTAGATCTACCAAACAACTGGGGTTGATTTGAGTGCAAAATCTGGTGCAGCTTTGCATGGTAGCCAATCAGCTTCTTCATATAAGCTTTGAGAGAAAAAAAAAACAGTTTTCTGTTCAGAGCTGCACGAGAGTTTGCACTCTCCAGTTTTAGTAAATCAACCCTCGTTGTGTAGTGCAAGGGCCTGCTTGTCTGAAGGCAAACAGAATAGATTCAGATAGGTCTCCCTACTAACTATATCATTTTGGTAAATCCAAAATTGATCATACAGTTGGATTGCAATGTGTTTGGGGACCTCTAGGCTGTCACACACTAAGTAATTTAATCATACAATCTGCTTTAGATATACCAACAACTATGTAGTACAAGGGCCTGCTTGTCTGAAGACAACCCAAATAGATTGTTAAGATAGGTCCTCCTACTACATAGTTTTGGTAAATCTAAAATTGTTTAATATTTGTAAAGTCAGATTGCAATGTGTTTAGGCTGGCCGTACTGTATGCAGTCAGATTGTATAATCACCTACCAACAACCGTGTAGTGCAAAGGCCTGCCTGTCTGAACACAAACTGAATAGATTGCATAGATAGGTCCTTTTATTATTTAGTTTTGGCAAAGCTAAAGGAGATTGTATAGTGTATGGTCCACTTTAGAATATATCCAGGAAGAACTCAGGAAAGGTGAAAATCCCTGGAAATGTATTTTATGCTGTGTGTTACATTGGGGAGAGTTCCCTTTACCACTTGTCCCAGAGACCCAAAAAGAAGTAGGGGAACTCTCCTCTTAGTTGTCACTGGAACAGGTGTCCCCATTAAAAGGCAGAGTCACCATACACGTTACAGTCTGCCTCTACAATCTTTGTACAACCCACTTTAGATTTACCAAAACTTAAATATAAGGACCTACGTAATGTAGCCAATTGGGCATGCCCTTGCATTACATAGTTGTTGGTACAGCTAAAGGGAATTGTACAGTCAGATTGTAACATGTGTGGTAAGCTTTAGGGTGGCCATACACCTTGACATCTGGATGGGCAATTTCCGTCCAATCTCTTTTAGTTCTGTCAAACTATGGGCTGGCTAGAAGCCCTACCAAAAGAAGCCACTTAATGGGGTAGATTTACTAAAACTGGAGAGTGCAATATCTGGTGCAGCTGTGCATGGTAACCAATCAGCTTCCAGTTTTATTGTCATAAAGCTTAATAGAGGAAGCTAAAGTTAGAAGCTGATTGGCTACCATGCAGAGCTGCACCAGATTTTGCACTCTAGTGTTAGTAAATCAAACCCAATGTGTATTTGGAAATGCTCCTGTACTACATAATTGATGGTGGATCCAGAAGAATATTCTTTGGTTGGATTGACAATATTCTTCTGAATCCCTTATTTCAACTGTTTGGATTTCATAATTTCCTTGGTGACAGCAGTCATCAGCAGACAAGTAGAGAGGGTGAACCTACCTAACAGGCACATAGACAGCAATACGTTGATGGGGGTTCTTTTCATTACCTGCTCAATCAAAACAAAAGTTTGTGCTATCTATACGCTTTAACCACGCTTATAGATAATGTTATATCTTACTTGATTGTCAGTGGATATAACCAATGATAGGGTGTTCTTGTCAGTGGGTATAGCCATTAATAGGGGGTTCTTGTCACTGGGTGTAGCCAATGGTAGGGGGTTCTTGTCAATGGGTATAGCCAATGACAGGGGGTTCTTGTCAATGGGTATAGCCAATGACAGGGGGTTCTTGTCAATGGGTATAGTCAATGACAGGGGGTTCTTGTCAATGGGTATAGCCAATGACAGGGGGTTCTTGTCAATGGGTATAGCCAATGACAGGGGGTTCTTGTCAGTGGGTATAGCCAATGACAGGGGGTTCTTGTCAGTGGGTATAGCCAATGGTAGGGGGTTGTTGTCAGTGGGTATAGCCAATGGCAGGGGGTTGTTGTCAGTGGGTATAACAAATGATAGGGGGTTGTTGTCAGTGGGTATAGCCAATAATAGGGGGTTCTTGTCAGTGGGTATAGCCAACGATAGGGGGTTCTTGTCAGTGGGTATAGCCAATGATAGGGGGTTCTTGTCAGTGGGTATAGCTAATGATAGGGGGTTCTTGTCAGTGGGTACAACCAATTATAGGGGCTTGTTGTCAGTGGGTATAGCCAATGATAGGGGGTTCTTGTCAGTGGGTATAGCCAATGATAGGGGGTTCTTCTCAGTGGGTATAGCCAATTATAGGGGTTTGTTGTCAGTGGGTAGAGCCAATGATAGGGGGTTCTTGTCAGTGGGTATAGCCAATGATAGGGGGTTGCACAACTGGTGATGCTCTTGCCTTGTTGACCCAAGTATTGCCAACTGTCTTAGTCTACGTCTCAGCTGTGCCTTAGAATATAAAACATGAGGCGGTTTATGGGGGTCGTTAGAATTGCTTTACTCCCCCTCTAGTCTTGACATACAATACCCCCTTTTCCATGCTGAAGATCCTGTCGCCCTTCCCCCCCCCCCCCCCCCCGCTGTTAGTATTAAACCTTCTAAACATCAGCTGTCCCTGCTTGTATTAACAGGTAACCTATATACAGAACAGACAGGGAGTTCCAGGGTTATGGGAATTCTTGGCATCGATGCGTACTATGCAGCACTGGTCCCTTTAGGGCAAACTATGCAACTCCACCATTCCATTTGTTTTGTCAACTCTAGTACTCATCACCTACCAGCAAGTTGGCTGAAGGTGGTGGAATCCTTAACAAATGTCTCCTGCCTTAGATAGGAGAGGCTCTTCTCCAAAATGGGGCTTTTAGATCTACCTAAAGGAAAAAGCTGCTTTTATATTTTATTACATGATGGTGACAGGTTGATATCAGGTGCCACCAAACTAACTGCCTTACTAGAGCTGAATATTAATAATAAGCACACAATAGGGTAAATCATTCAAAAAGGTTTGCATGTGCCAAACTTGCAAGCAGTCTAGATATTTGTGTTTGAACCAGAAGCAGTATGATACAATAAATTAATGGCTATAAAGGTATGTACTATGTAAGTACAGCATAGATGCTGCTCTTTAGCCTTATAGTTTGTGGGCACGGGGTGAATTTACACGACACCCCTACAATTGCTGTTCTACAGTTAAGCAATGCAACCTGCCACAAAAGCTCTGCACTGCCACCAGAGGGGCCCATGCACACGGGCATCATTAAATACTCTAAAAACGCTGGATCTTGTTGCCCGAGGCTGGCAGAAAGACCCAGTGAAAAAAAACATGCATGTAATGGCTTATAAAGTACTTATGTTTATGCAGACAGAGCGTTTAAAAGCGCACATGCTTTAGTGTCTAGAATAGGCGTCCTTAATAATCTTTTATTCTAAATACTAAAATTAGTTTATTCATGTACATGTTGAGGTGATACGCTCCTCCATTTTTTTTACACCTCTGAATGCTTCTCCAGGATACAGATCTGAACAACATAATGCACATGGACACATTGGTTCTACTAGAGCTGCATCCTGAAGTGTAAAAATAAAAAAAAATCTGTATAGATCTGAATGCTGCTCTAGCATACCGATGTGCATGGACACATTGGCTCTACTAGAGCTGCATCCTGAAGTGTAAAAAAAAAAAAATCTGTATAGATCTGAATGCTGCTCTAGCATACCGATGTGCATGGACACATTGGCTGTAGCAGAGCTGCATTCAGAAGCCTAAAAAAAAAAAGTGCCTCCAAAAGCTGCATTTTTTTTGTGCCGTGTGCATGAGCCCATAGACACTTTTTTATGACTTAAGTGTAAATAACCTATTCAGAGACTTTTTAATACTGGTACTGGAAGTGTCAATGTGATCTACTTAGCTAGGACTTATAAATAGTGTATTTAAATTGTAATAAGTTGCGGCTCTATATCTGTACATATTTTTTATATATAAATTGTATTCCATGAATAATTTATTTAAAATTATAGAGGTGAATTCTATGCGTTTGTAAACAAAGGTATTGTTTTCGACATAAAAGGTACAGAAAAATACGTTCATTGACATGTTGTTGTTTTTTTTTTTGTTTGTTTTTTTTTCAAATGTACAGTTTATATTTTATAGATATGCTGAAGTGAAAACTATTTTTGCAGAGAATTTTATGGACTTTGTAGAAATGTATGAAAATGTATTTTTTTTTTAAATGACTGCCTTACGCTTTTGTATTTTTATAAATGGGATAACAGGAATATTTGAAAACACATGAAATTGGATGTGATTTTGCAGTGTTCCTTAGTAAATATTTTTAAAATAATTTTTTTTCCGTGTTTTTTTGTTGTCTTTTTTGCATGTGTGTAAGCAGCCAGCTCCTCTTGTTTAATAAACAGTGAAGATTGCCAAGCATTTACTAAGCAGTGTTTGTAAGGCAGACAACATCACTCATTGCAGCCATTAAGTCATCCCTAAAACCAGGTAAACAGATGAGTGAACAATTAGAAGTTGTAATATTGTTAAACTAGTTTTTTTTGGAGGGTAGCAGAGGTGGGGGGGGGCTGGTTGACTGCCAACGCTACTGATCTACTCTCAAACGCCCTTAGATAAATAATTACGCTCTTAAGCTGTGTCGAGTGCTGATACACTTGACCTTGTAAATAGAAATGTTTGCTGTAGGAATAAACTTGGGCATTTGAAGATCTTTCAAACACTGAGGACAAAAGAGAGTGGGAGAGCCCCGTCGTCCGGGGATTTTAACTTCTCCTGCGCCAAGTTAGGCACACAGGAACGTTTATTTATCCTCCTTAGCTAATGTTTATTTAACTTGGTTGTAACGCTTGTCTTGCAAAAGCCATCAGACCTATAATAAGTACTGCAGAGCTGAACTGATGGCAGGCTAACAATAGCACAAGGATGCACGTCAACATATAGTTTATGTGTACTGTAGTTCTTTATTGTGTTTGACTTTTAATCGTTTTTATTTATTCTACTGACTACACGCTTATTTCTAATAACTGAAAATAAAGCAGTTGCCATTAGCAGCCAGAAAGGGTTAGTGTTTCTGTAACCTACCAGGGGGAGTAGGATACTAGTTGCTATGGGCAACATTATTTTTTACAATTTTCTCTAGGTTTTGACTTGTAATCTTGCTGCATATCTTTATTTAATAAGAGTTAGAGCTTAGTTCACAGTCACAGCCTATGGCCCTGTTCACATTTTCCGCGTTTTAACACAAAACATTGCAGGCTTCATTAAGCAGCAGGCTGTTCAGATCTATGCGGTGTGGTGCAGTTTTGAAAAATGAGGCATGTTTGTGTTTTATGCGTATTTTTATGTGCTGTTATTCTCAATAGAATAATGAAAATGCACTACAACACATGTTAAAAAATGGACAAAACAGCGGACATAGATAGATGTAAACCCTGGCCTACAAGCAGTCATCTTCAGACTGTCTGAATTTGTGAATGGCAGACTTTGAATTAATAATTCATCATTTTTTTTCAGACGCTTTTATTATTATTATAATACAGGATTTAGCACCAACAGTTTGGGCCAGTAATTATTATTATAATACAGAATATATATTGTGCCAATAGTTTGGGTTAGTAATTATTATTATACAGAATTTATGTAGCTTCAACAATTTGGGCTAGTTACTGTATTATTATTATAATACCAGATTTAAATAGCGCCAACAGTTTGGGATTAATAATTATTAATATAATACAGATTTATATAGAGCTTACAGTTTGGGCCAGTAGATATTATTTTTATTATAATGGTAAATGCATTCAGTGCTAACAGTTTGGACTAGTAATTATTATTATCACAGGATTTTTATAGAGCCAACAGTTTGCACAGCGCTTTACAATAGGGGTCGACAGATTATCGGAGCGGCCGAAATTCACATTTTTCAAAGTATTGGTATCAGCTAGAAACGTACCGATATTACTTCAAGTTGTTGTTTTGAATACTTTCAAGTGCAAAGGAGAGGTTTGGGGTCTTCTAGACCCCAGATCTCTCCATAAAGAGTACCTGTCACTGCATAGTACTGTCACAAAGATGTTACATTCCTTGTGACAGCAATAAAAGCGATAAAAAAAAGGACAGTGTAAAAATAAAAACTTTAAATGTACAAAATATCGGCACCTGATATCGGCCTGAAAGGTGGCCGAAAAATTGGTATTGTATCGAAAAAAACGATATTGGTCGACCCCTACTTTATAACATGAGGGCAGACAGTACAGTTACAATACAATTCAAGACATGATGAATCAGAGGGCCCTGCTCATTAGAGCTTACAATACCAGATTATTTCCGCAGTAACAGTTTGGGCTAGTAATTATTATTGTCATTCCGGATTTATATATCACTAACAGTTTGAACCAGTAATCATTATTATTAAAGGATTTATATGTCGCTAACAGTTTGGACCAGTAATCATTATTATACAGGATTTATATATCGCTAATAGTTTGGGTCAGTAATCATTATTATACAGGATTTATATATCGCTAATAGTTTGGGCCAGTAATCATTATACAGGATTTATATATCGCTAATAGTTTGGGCCAGTAATCATTATACAGGATTTATATAGCGCTAACAGTTTGGGCTATTAATTAATTCTCATTATAATATCGGATTAATTAATTGCTAACAGTTTGGGTTAGTAATTTTTATTATCATACAGGATTTATATAGCGCTAACAGTTTGGGCTAATAATTAATTCTCATTATAATACCGGATAATTCAGCGCTAACAGTTTGGGTTAATAATTATTATTATCATACAGGATTTATATAGCGCTAACAGTTTGGGCTAATAATTAATTCTCATTATAATACCGGATAATTCAGCGCTAACAGTTTGGGTTAATAATTATTATTATCATACATGATTTATATAGCGCTAACAGTTTGGGATAGTAATTACCGGTAATTCTCATTATAATACTGGATAATTCATCGCTAACAGTTTGGGCTAGTAATTATTATCATACAGGATTTATATAGCGCTAACAGTTTGGGCTATTACTTATTTATTATAATACCAGCTTAATTTAGCGCTAACAGTTTGGGCTAGTAATTAATATTATTCAGGATTTATATAGCGCTAACAGTTGGGACTATTAATTATTTATTATAATACCAGATTAATTCAGTGCTAACAGTTTGGGCTAGTAATTATTATTATCATACCAGATTTATATAGCGCTAACAATTTGGGCTAGTAATTATTTTTTTAACACCGAATTTATATAGCGCCAACAGTTTGTGCTAGTAATTATTATTGTTATAATGTTGGATTTATGTAGCGCTAAAAGTTTGGGTTAGCAATTATTATTACTATTATAATATGGTATTTACATAGCGCCATCAGTTTTGGACACTTTTTCAGGGTGACATCAGGGGTTGATGACATACACAGGCTAAGAGTTATCATTGGGAAAATGTACCCTTTTGTTTAAAAGCGACTTTAGCTATGTCCCTCCTACTTCAGAAGTTAAAAAGACATTAGCAGCAGAAAGGGGACCATGCTGGCAGCTGGATTGATAATTAACTACTACAATAAACGCAACACTTGATTCTACAGGCTCCTGTCAAAAGCATCTGCCTAGCATAAATCAACAGAGTCCTGCAGTGGGGGGGGGGGGGGGGGGGCATAGGGTGAATGCCTCCACTCCCCTGAAAGAGAAATCTATACCAAGTGGTTATGAGATCTGGATGGGATTTTCAAAGTATGTTTTTGTTAGCTAATGCTCCGTGTAATCTTTTTTAAGTGACTTCTTTCCCAATATGTAGCGTCACTTTCTCTAAAGTATACCAAGATCGTTATTTGTTTGGTATCTCACTCGTTGCTACCAACAAAATCAGTTTTTTTTATTTTTGCAAACAGAACAAGAGCTGTGGCAAAGCAAATTTAATAGCAATTAACATTTATTGGCTGGTTTAGAATTGTCTCTTGTATATCGTATGGATTTCATGCCAACGCCATTGACGATGCCTAGTCATTGGTCTGTTTAACTTAATGTAAAATTATCTAATGTCTCTTAACCCCTCTTTTTTTATCCCTACTTGCATACTCTGCATTCTGGGTGACAGTTTATTTGTCTTGAGAGCCACTTCAGTGACAAATGTTTAAGCGAGTGGTGGACAATAGTGGAGAACAAGGAGGCAGTTCATTGAACTGACAGTGACCATACAGTAAATAGAAGGAGGTTCAAGCTTCACTGGGCACCCAAGCACACAGAAAGGCCTTTGTACACAATTACAATAGATATACATAGGGGTCTCTGTTTTTTATAGAACAATATGGTAGAAACAGGCCTCCATAACTTGGCAAAGGAGACAAACTTAAAAAGCGCTTTAATAGTTACGCAATTTCACAAAGTGAAAACTTAATAGTCAGCCTAGACAGACACATTTTGGCATTAGAACTCACCTACTGAACAGATGGTAAAATAATAGCAACGCCAATTTTCTTGCATGGCACAAACCAAAAAAGAGTTTTTGGTCTGCTAAAGCAGCCACTGGGAAATTAGTTCTCATTGGTTTATCTACTTTTTTGCTAAATTCTGATAGGTTTCCATTGAATGCTATGTACATCTTGGCTCTTTAGAACATTAATATTTCTGTTATGCCCTGTACACACGATCGGATTTCCAAGGGAATAAAATCCGATGGATTTTCCGTCGGAATTCCGATGAAGCTGACTTTCATCAGTCTTGCCTACACACCATCAGACCAAATTCCGACCGTCCAAAACGCGGTGACGTAAAACACTCAGACGAGCCGAGAAAAATGAAGTTCAATGCTTCTGAGCATGCGTCGACTTGATTCTGAGCATGCGTGGGTTTTTTCACCGATGGAGTTCCCCACAGACGAATGGAATTTGCTAAAAGACCGATGGGGCCCACACACGATCGTTTTTTCCGATGAAAAAAGTCCATCGGTCTTTTTTCATAGGAAAAACCGATCGTGTGTACACGGCATAAGGCTCCATGCACACTGGGCTTGAAAAAATGCAATTTCCCTTGGCAGAAAAAAACGCTCATATAGAGCATTTTTTGTACAAAGTTTAAGAGAGTTTTGTGTTTTTTTCTGCCAGAAAGCATTGAACATTGAGCTCAAAATATGCCTGTAATAGTCCTAATGTACATGGACAAATTGAGTTGCTTCTACAGGCAGAACACAAAACTCCTGTAGAAGCAGAGATTTGTAAGCCAGTGTGCATGGAGCACTTGAAATTGCACCGAAAGTACACTTGGAAGTGCAGTCGCTGTATCTGAGGGATAGATCTGAACTGAGGGGAAGCTCTGCTGATTTTATTATCCAATCATGTGCAAGCTAAAATGCAATTTTTTTTATTTTCCTTGCATTTCCCCCTCGGATCTACAGCGACTGCACTTCCAAGTGCACTTTCAGTGCAATTTCAAGTGCACTTTGCACTTGTAGCGGAAAGTGGATTTGCCTTTAGTAAATAAACTGAAGAGCTTGCAATACTATGCAATTTTAGTAAAGTGATCTCCCCCGCTGAGCTATTGTGTTCTCCCCCCCCCCCCCCCCGTCAAAACACACCTGTCAGCACTCGCAACCTTTGACTGCCAGCACTGGCTGCCAATCGGATGCTGGTTTTCCAGCATGCCCGTTCGACAGAAGTCGGCCAGGCTGAAGTACACACTGGCCAAATGTGGGCCAGTTTTTGTTGAACCAGCTGACACCAGACAATATTTAGCCCATGTGCCCCGGGCGGGCTTTAGGGAAGGTTATAACCCGTCAGTTGTTTTTTTTTTACCATCTGTGTCCCATTGGGGAGATTTCCTTTCACTTTCTGTTCCAAACAGGAACTCATAAGAAATCCCTCTAAAGTGAGGGATTCCCAGAGTGTCACCAGAAATAGTGTCACCATTGGAAGATATCCCTTCTTTTACTGTTCTGGTGTAAACCCAACATTTGGGATTTTCTTTTACTTTCATTTTCGATGATAACGGTAAACAGGAGAAATATAGAGGGGGAATCTCCCCAACGGGAGCACAGACAGCAATAAAATCTGTAAGGTGTTCTAATCTCTTTTCACTCTATCCAAAAATAAAACTAAAAAAGTTTTGTCTTTACTAACACTATAATCTCTTTTTGTTTTAGGTCTATTTTTTCACTTGTGGTTGGGGGGGCACTTGTGGTTGGGGGGTGGGACAGGGAATTGATCTGCGATTTGACCACCCCCTAAACTACAAAGCCAGCCATTCACATGCAAAGAATCATGGAGCAGCATAAATGATTCTCCCCGTTGCGTTTAGTAGGCAGTACAGTATAGTATGCTGAACCTGACCCATTTAAGTGAGTAGAGGTACAGGCTTTTAGGTGTTAAAACAGGCAGTGAGGAGGCGATACAACACCTCCTCACCGCCTGCCAAATGCTCTCTGAAAAGTGATCCTCTGTGGATCACTTTTCAAGGAGCAAAGCTAGTGTAAATGAGCTCTTACAGTTTTAATGGAGGTAATGGTAACTACGCGGCAATAATAGTTATCAAAGTACAGCAACACGCTGAAGGCAATCACTCTCTGTTACTGCAAAATGTTTAACTTTTTGCCACTGAAAAAGCAGATAATTTAGATACTTGCTAGCCAGTATTCTAAAACAGACACGTTTAAACAAGAGTTATTACTTATACCCGAAAAGCTCATTAAACCTGTGTCTCATTAAGTGTACTATATACTGTAGCTAAATGTTCAGTAACTGAAAATTGAGTTACCTACAAGCCAATATATTTATACAGAAAAGCAAATCAGAAGAAGACTTATTACCTATGCATGAAAGCACATAATAACATACCTCTTATGGATGTACCATTTAGGTAAATATTTTATGTACTTATTTTATATTGTACTTTGTTGTTTGGATTGTACATGTCTGCATAATTTTCCCATCATCTAGGTCTATTTGTGGTAATGTTTGTACCTTATTGGTGTATGGTATGCCCAATGTGGTTGTCATAATTAATATTATTATACAGGATATAGGGCCAACAGTTTGCACAGTGCTTTATAACACAAGGGTACTGATACTAGAAAACTGGGAGTGGGAATCTTTACTTACTGTATATACTCGAGTATAAGCCGAGTTTTTAAGCACATTTTTTTGTGCTGAAAATGCCCCCCTCGGCTTATACTCAAGTCTGTGTCCATCTTCAACTTTGTGCGCCTGATTCCGGACAGCTGTAGGTCCCCTGGACCCCAAACTTGGCACATATGTAGCCCCCCTCTTCATCTACAAGTGTGCAAAGTTTGTTGTCCGGCGGACCTACAGCCGGGGAGCACCTATTTTTCAAAGCCGGGCACCCCTTCCATAGACTCCCATGTTAAACGTCAGTCTAGTCACACAGCGCCAGAGATCAGGTAGGGAGATTGGGCACAGTGAGGCATGGGCACAGTGACAGTGAGGCATGGGCACAGAGACAGTGAGGCATGGGCACAGTGAGGCATGCACATGGACACAGTGAGGCATGCAGATGGACACCCTAGGCTTATACTCAAGTCAATAAGTTTTCCCATTTTTTTGTGGTAAAATTAGGTGCCTCGGCTTATATTCGGGTCGGCTTATACTCGAGTATATACGGTAATACTCTGATTGAAGATTTGCTTCAATTATCCAACCATGTGCAAATTAAACAAATAAACACGAGTTTGCTTTTCACATGATTGGATAATTACATTGAACCATTATACATAACATTGAGTAAAGATTTTCATCTCCTTTAGTAAATCCGTCTCAGAATCGGAATAGTTGCTTGTAATTTAGTGTAATAGCTCTTTTTAGGCCCCATGCACGTTTTGCAAGCTCTCCTAGAAACCTTTCCTCCTGGCAGCAGTCTTTTTAGAAGAAAAAACGCCTAATGCTTATAAAACGCTTTTGGGTGTATTTACAGGCATCAAGCTCTTGGGTGTTAATTCCTTTAAATGGCCAGAATAAATAATTTATTCTGGCTATTGAAATAAACTAACGCTCAAGCGCTGAACATGCGTTTAGTAGCATCAAACTTTGTTTTTTGTCAAAATTCCGCGGGTCATGGGCGCACTGGCAGTTTTTTTTTTTTTTACTCCTGCCTCCAAGTGCCTTTGCCACTAAACACCTCTAAACGTCTATGTGTGCATGGACACATAGGGGTTGATTTACTAAAACTGGAGGGTACAAAATCTGGTGCAGCTGTGCATGGTAGTCAATCAGCTTCTAACTTCAGCTTGTTCAGTTAAGCTTTGACAAAGAAAATAATCTGGAAGCTGATTGGTTTCGATGTAAAGCTGCACCAGATTTTGCACTCGCCAGTTTTAGTAAATCTACCTTGTTAAGTGGCTTATTTTGGTAGGGCTTCTAGCCACATAGGCTAACATGCAAAAAGCCTGATACCCCTAGGGGCAGCTGTGCATGAGGCCTTATGGTTTTTACATGAAAAGAATGGGTATATTTTTTTAGGTGTCAAGTAGTGGAAGGTATGTGTGTAAGGAAAGTTCATTTACTAATGAAATAGGGGCTGTTCACTAAAGCCGCCCATACATACATACATTACTTTTGCTTAGCCTATAAGTTGAACAAAAGAAATCTAACAGATTCCCCTGAACAAGCCAAACCACATGAATTGAAGAATCTACCCTGCCAACTATTGTATTCTGACAGTTGGCACCCCTGGCTGTCAGAACACCCGAATGGTGACTGCATCTGTTTGGAGTCAATCACTGTTCATTCAACAGTTTTCCTCCTGATTCTGCCATGCTAATGTTAAATGTTCAGTTGTTCACCCTAGGTCTCCTTTAATGAATACCTTAATTTTTATAAGTGAATTGCATATTTGTTCGCCTCCCCATGTTTAGTTATAATTCCCATACATCATAACTATAATCACCATTAATTCATGTTCTTGAAACTTTGATTGAGAGGGTATAGTTGACACAAAATGATTCTGTTATTGAAATCGCTTTACTAAATGGTAATAGTGCAATAGCAGTATCCATGTCAATAGAGTACCATATTATGCAAAGGGACTGCCTTTGCTAGTCAGCATTTGTATTATGTTATAATATATATATATATATATATATATATCAGTGTATTGTTATGCCATTCTCAACTTGTTTTCCATAGAGTAACCCCAGAAAGCTCTTAACTCTGAGCTTTCTAATTGTGAATAGAAAACAATGGAAACAGCATGAAACCTAGGATCACACCATTGAAGAGTCATGCTGGATAAAGGATATATACGCTTCAGTTGTCCCCACTGACCTCTGGCAAAGTACTTCTAGCTCTGCTTCAGTCCACTGGCCCTGTATTATCCGAGGTCAGTCGTAGCTCATGAAGTTAAGCTGTGTACATTCTGCATTTGGTATCACAATACACAAGACACTCCAGTACTTAAATCTTTGAAAAAAACAAGTGGAAAAGGGTAATTTTTGGCACACATTCATAATGTACCAAGCCTCGGAACAACCCAGCGTACAAGTATATTGAGTGTGTAGCCTTGTACTGAATTGACGTGGGTTGCAGAATCAATCTGCATTCATGCTCAGTGGTTAGCACTTCCGCTTTAACAGCGCTAGGGTTGCTGGTTTGAATCCCAACTAGGACACTGCCTGCACAGAGTTTGCATGTTCTCCCTGTGCCTGCATGGGTTTCCTCTGGGTACTCCAGTTTCCTCCTACATTCCAAAGACATGCTGGTAGATTAATTGGCTGCAGTCTGAATTGGGCCTACTATGTGTATGTATGAATGTGATATAGGGACCTTAGTTTGTAAGCTCCTTGAGGGCAAGAACTGATTTGAATGTATAATACATATGTAAAGCCTTGTGTAAATTGACAGCGCCATATAAGTACCTGTAATAAATAATTAAACAATAAATAAATGCTGCAGCACAGTGTAATGTACTCCCAGGCATGATATAGCAATAGGGAGATTGGTTTGCTGAACAGCTGTTCTTTAGAACGATTGGTATATAAACCTGCATGGTGGTATTGGCTGAATGTACTAAGTGGTCTTCCATACTGCCAATGTCCCTAGACATTGTTTCCTGATCCAACTGTAAGCATTCCAACTGAGCAACGTGGTCTCTATGGGAAACTTTAATGGTTCTCAGGACCATAAGAAAAACACCCTAATATAAGAAAAAAAACAGGCTTTGATGACTCTGGAAGGAGAATTCCAGGAATTAGGAATTACATGTATCAAGTGACATCAGATAGCGAGCTACTAATGCTTACCATCTTTTAGATTGTAAGCTCTAATGAGCAGGACCTCTGATCCCTTTTGTATTGAATTGTATTGTGACTGCATCTCCTTCCATTTTGTTCAGCGCTGCTCAAACTGTAGGTGCTGTATAAATCCTGTATAATAATATCAATATATCAAATGAAGCAACTGTTAAAATTAGACAATGCAATCACTGTAACCTAATTTGAGTTCAGTGTTTGATTCCCCAATCCTCACTAAACAGTAAAGATGAAGGAATCTCCCCTGCTCACGCAGCTAATGGGAATATTTGAAAAGTGACTGTGTTTAAATGGCTGCAGTTACTGTTCGGCTAAGAATTTTTAGGTAGACGTTTGTTGAGTCAGGTGGTGCTGACAGGGTCACCAGTGCCTCGAAATTTGGCTGATTCTGTAGGAAAATATATAGCCAGCATTATTGAGCACTGTACTGTGTAACTTCCTCTCTGTGCTAACTGTATGGGATGGGTCAACAGGAAATCTTTATTACTGTAACTTATTTTATAAAATATAAACTTCCCAGTGTGCTAGACATTATTTTTTAACAATAATGCTGAATGGGGCATATTTATAAACCAGTGAATGTGACATTCACTGAATCATTGAATGGTGATGAGCAACCTGCAAAAAATGTTTTGTGAATGTCATAGTCACAGTTGAATAATAATTTCCCATAAATTTTAACTTAATACATTATTATTATTCTTATTATACAGGATTTATATAGTGCCAACAGTTTGCGCAGTGCTTTACAATGTAGAGGGGGGACAGTACAATTACAATACAGTTCAATACAGAAGGGATGGGAGGGCCCTGCTTATAGAGCTTACAATCGAAAGGGAGGGGGAGGTGGTACAAAGGGTAATGGCCGTGGGGGATTATCTGATGGAGGTGGCTTGGGTACAGTTCTTAGGTGGAGGTGGGGTAGGCTTCCCTGACTACTGTGAGTAGGGTAGGGGCTGACCGGACATTCTGGGGCAGTGAGTTCCAGAGGATGGGAGAAGTCCTGGAGGTGAGTATGGGAAGAGGTGACAAGGTAGCTAAAGAGCAGGAGGTCCTGGGAGGAGCGGAGAGGACGAGTTTGGGTGATATCTGCAGATGAGCTTAGTGATTTAGCTGGGGAGCGATGTTGTGGATGGCCTTGTATGTTGTGGTTAGTATTTTGAATTTTATACGGTGGGGTAGGGGAAGCCAGTGATTGGCAGAGAGGGGCAGCAGTCACGGAACGGTTAGTAAGGTGTATTAGCCTAGTAGCAGCATTCATAATAGACTGAAGGGGGATAGCCATTGTAAAGGTAGGCCAGTGAATACATTGTTTTGTGGTGTCGTTAGTCAGGAAGGGACGAATTCTGGAGATGTTGCGGAGGTTAAGGCGACAACATGTAGCCAGTGATTGGATGTGGGGGCTAAAGGAGAGGATGTGTGGAGGGACCAATGGTTGTGCCGTAGATCTTAATGGTAAACTCACGTGGAGGGGACCGGGAGGAGGAAATATTACAAGCTCAGTTTTAGAAAGATTGATATGTCAATACTTTCAGATTGTCATGAGAATGTATCTAAACAGCAAGGGCCTGTTTGTACATGTGTTGTGCAGTATTTGCATATTACTGTGTGTTGTCCTAAGAAATCATATTTATTGTGAACTGGCTTCCAGCACACTGCAATGCACTGAAAATTGTACATGAAATATTAGATTTATTACAGCACACAAAAATGCACAGAAGAATCACACCTGTGCTATGAAGTACACTACAATACATGTGCATCATGCTGTGCTATCTAGGCGCATTGAGGTGCCATGTAAAATTAATGACACATTAACACACAGAGCTATGCAATGCAATGGGTGCTTAAAGCTGCATGCGAATAATCCAACTACTTTGTAAAAACTGCACGCATACAATGAGTGAAGTCTAGAGAGGTGCCTCTGCTGCCTCATAGACATATCTATTATTTACATCTTACAGGTTTATTGTGCTCCAGGAAGGTAACTTCCAGAGCACCAATGCTGCTCACTGCAGTCTTAGTTTCTTCAAGAGCAGAGTCACTGGAACAGCTATGCCCCCCCTTCCCTCCTTCTGCCCATTCACAGAAGCCTTTGCATTATGTGAACCCATTCATAAAATACAAAGACATTCGTGAATGTGCAGCAGAGGGGAGGGGAGGTGCAGCTATAGGCTCTGTGTGTGCTTCTCTCATCTCAAAGCTGCAGTGTATTCGCCTAGGAGCACAATAAATCTGTCACATATAGGTAATAGTAATAAGTCCCAGAGGTGACATGCACCTCAGTGGACTTAACTTATAGTATGCTTGAATTTTTTGCTGAATTCCTGGAATTCAGCTTTAAGGAAAACTATTTGAATTGATAAAGCTAAACCAATATTTTTGTAAGGCTTTTACTTGTAGGATACTAAATGACCAGACAAAGACAACTTTGATCTGTGTTGCCAACTTGATCATGTACTGCAATACATGTGATCCAAGAATTCCTGTTTATATGGAAAAGGAGTGTAGGAATATACAGTATATCATTGTATAAAGATTTTTTAGAGAACCTGTGGTCACTACATAAGCTTTCATTTTTGTTTTCCAATCCAATATAAGCTTTTATATTTTGAGTTCTGCCTGTGTGCTGACCATCTCTTTTCACAACTTCCTGGATCCCCTGCATGCTTTGCAGTATCTTATTTGGGCAATCCTTTGGTTTACTTTAAAATTCTAAGGGCTACATATCTAATTGTATCTCGCTGCCAGCAAGCAGTGATACCTGTAATGACTTCTTCTTTTAAAGTGGCTCTAAAGGCTAAAGGCTTTTTACCTTCATGCCTTCTATGCACGAAGGTGAAAAACCTTCTGTGTGCAGCGCCCCCCCCCCAATCCCTACCTGAGCCCCCTCCGATCCATGTTCACAATAGCCTTGGCTGGATGGGGACTCACCCTCCTCATTGGCTGAGACAGCAGTGGGAGCCCATTGGCTCCCACTACTGTCAATCAGAGCCAGTGAGCGAATGAGGAGAGAGCAGGGGAGGTAACTTGTGGACGCATAGAGCAGAGGCTCGGAAGTAAGCAGGCAATAGTGTGCCTAGGGCAGGGGTAGGGAACCTTGGCTAGGGTTGCCACCTGTACGGGTTTCACCCGGACAGTTCGTGTTTTGAATCATGTGTCTGGGTTTCAGTTCACCTGAAACCCTGACACAATATTCAGACAGATATGTGGCTCAGAACAGGGCTTGATAGGAGGGTGAGGGGGCACTATGCACGCCACATTACTATTCTCTTTGGAGCACCCAAAGGTGTCCACGGTCTGTTAAAAACATATAGTTTATGCTAAAAAAAATATTTTTTTCTGTGCGCTGCTAAAGTGTTCGGGTTGGTTTGAAGAAAAAGTGGCAACCCTAACCTCGGCTCTCCAGCTGTTTCGAAACTACAAATCCCATCATGCCTCTGCCTCTAGGAGTCATGCCTGTGATTGTCAGGGTCTTGCAATGTCTCATGGGACTTGTAGTTTAGAAACAGCTGGAGAGCCGAGGTTCCCTACCCCTGGCCTAGGGCATGCAGCTTTCTCTGGGGGCACTGCTCGAGGGGGAGGAGCCAGGAACGCCTGCGAGGGACCCAAAAAGAGGAGGATCAGGGTTGCTGTGTGCAAAACCACTGCACACAGCGGATAAGTATAACGCGTTTGTTATTTTAAAAAACAAAAACAAAGCTTTAGTATTACTTTAAGTCATCTCCTCTCAGAACCTCCTTAGTTCAGAAGGCAGGCTCTGTGAAATGTGTGACATAGCAGTACCTACTCTCAGGGCTTGTTAATACAGGTCACAGAATTCAAGGAAGTAAATGTAAAGGATCTTCACAAAGTAAGTTTACAAAGTCAAGATCGTTCAAATTATATGGAAATTAAAATATGATTTTAGATTTTGACCATAGATTTGCTTTTTATGTGTTAAAATGTGCTCAGATGCCCCAATCACCTTGCATGCAATAAAATATAGAGTAGTATGTTGTTTGGATTTGCCTCCATAATACTGTCTAGGAGGAATAGCTGTTGTGCAGATACCACTGTATTTTTTTTTTTATCCCTAACATCTAACAAAGCCAAGCATTATGTTGAAAAAACAGGGGCATTTGCAGGCTGCTCTCTGCATGACAGAAAGGGTTAAAGCTGCCACCAAGCTCGCCCACAGGAGGTGATTAAAGGTGCACTGTATTTTTAAGTTGTAATATAAAAAATGAAAAGCCTTTTCCATAAATACTTCCCATGGTACCATTTAGTCTGTGTCTTTCTCCTCCCAAGAAAAAAATGATCTACTACAAAATAGTGAACTGTATACACTATATATTGGCACAAAGATGGCCATTCTCCCCGTAGTAACCAGGGGCTCTAAATAAATGATTTCAACAATGTTTTATTAAAGGAGGACAAGAACCCTCAAGCTGCATTAATCGGTGAGAAGTCGAGTGGCACTTTTGTCATGGAAATGTTAAGTATATAATAGTTGAGGCAAACAATGTGTGGGCCACTTCATTCTTTCAGCCGTGCTGACACCTCTCAGTGAGGAGCTGCAGGGAAGGATGTGGGAAAGGACTGCTCTCTGCTGAAGCTCATAGTTTATATTGAAGAATGCTTTTCTCAAAATGCTCTTTTGCAGAGTTACACAAGAAAAACAGGTTGTTTCCCCTGTTACGTTGTGCTCTTGAAGGTTTGTTTTACTTAGATATAAAAAAGTAATATCATAAAAATACAACTTTCTGAAAGGCTTAAAAATAGGATCTGCCATACCGTTGGTTAAATTTTTAGATGTTTTCAGTATACATTTATTTTCACTTTAACCACTTCAATACCATGCACTTATACAGCTTCCTGCCCAAGCCAATTTTGAGCTTTCAGCACTGTTGCAATTTGAATGACAATTGTGCGGTCATGCTACACTGTACCCAAACAAATTTTTTATCATTTTGTTCCCACAAATAGAGCTTTCTTTCGGTGGTATTTGATCGCCTCTGCGATTTTTATTTTTTGCGCAACAAATAAAAAAAGAGCCAAAATTTTAAAAAAAACTATGTTTTTCTTTGTTTCTGTTATTTTTTTTTGTAAATAAGTACCTTTTCTACTTCAATGACGGGCACTGATAAGGCGGCACTGAAGGGCACTGATAAGGCGACACTGATGGGCACCGATGAGGTGGCACCAATGAGGTGGCACTGATGAGGTGGCACTGATGAGGTGGCACTGATGGGCACTGATAGGTGGCACTGATGGGCACTGATATGTGGCGCTGGTATGCGGCACTGATGGGCACTCATAGGCGGCACTGATGGGCACTCATAGGCGGCACTAATGGGCACTTTTAGGTGGCACTGATGGGCACTTATGGGTGGCACTGATAGGTGGCACGGACGGGCACTGATAGGTGGGCACTTTTGGGCACAGATGGGCACTGATAGGTGGCACTGATGGACACTAGTAGGTGGCACTGGTGACACTGCTGCCTAGCAATGCCAGCCACCACACATTTGTTTCTTGGTATGATCGTGCCAGTCAGTGCCCATGTGTGGGCACTGATTGGCATATTTTTTTTATATATATATTTTTTTTACTACATGTGGATGGCCATGGGGGCCATCCACATGCTTAGGGCTTCCCTGGTGGTCCTTGGGGGCTTCCCTGGTGGTCCAGTGTGGGTATCCGAGGGGGGCTGCGCTGATAAACAATCAGCGTGAACCCCCCCTGTCAGGAGAGCCGCCGATCGGCTCTCCTCTACTCGCGTCTGTCAGACGCGAGTGAGGAAGAGCCGATCAACGGCTCTTCCTGTTTACTTCCTGATCAGCCGTGATTCGACACGGCTGATCACATGGTAAAAAGCCTCCGACGGAGGCTTTTTACCGAGATCAGTGTAGCGGTGGGTCAGACTGACCCACCGCTCCACCGATCGCCGCGATGCGCGCCCCCCCCGGGCGCGCGGCGGCTGTTATCCCGCAGGACGTCATATGACGTCCAGTGTGGATAACAGAACCACTTCCCGGACGTCAATATGCTATTGACTGGGCGGGAAGTGGTTAAAGGATAAGTGCACATTCTTTTTGTCCCCTTTCTCTGATCAAGCACTACTGTACTGTCCCCCTCCCCAGATGCATACTTACCTTGGTTTAGCAGGCCGTGGGCCCCAGCTTTGGTTTACATCCCAGCCTGAACATTTTCCTTACACATAGACTTCTGTAGGACAGTCTCCCGAAAGTCTCCAACTTTGACAAGTCTGTGGGGAGATACTTTGCAGGTACAGCCAGGACACAGAAGGTCTAAAAACTCATTGTTAGTGTAGGACCACAGACTCCAGGGGGCCTTGGCGTGGCTCTGTGGCTCACGCATGCGTTTGCAAATGCGTGCGGACAAACCTCTGTTTTTAACGCATACTGTTAGACAGGTTAATTGGTTGTCAGCGAGCTGGTCGGTAAGTAGGCTTGGTTTTTCCCTGGGCATTCCCCAGGCCATGTTGTTACCTAAAAACCAAAAGCCCTGTCATATTTTTATTGTTTTCTGTGTCCTCGCTGGGAATTTATCTTCTCTATTTGTCTTGGTCACCGCTGTCCACGTGATGAAAGCAATAACAAATCCCAGAGTTTAAAAGCTGTCACCAGACCAGGAAGTAAGGGGAAGACTTCCAATGGAAACACTTGTTGCAGTGAAAGTCTCATTTACATGGGCAAGTGGAGGGCAGGCGACAAAAATTGGTAAATAATGGTAACAAAGATGAATCCGCCCTTTCTGTGTTTCCACCACTGCGCTTATAAACAAATAGTGATAATCAAATTTGCAAAAGAGAGAAGCAGCTACTTTAAAAAAAATCAAACTGTGAAAAACATATTCTAAAACCCTAAAATTAGTGTAATAAAATATAAGCAGCGCTGTAAACAATGTAGGATGAAATATCAGTTTTCACAGGTATTCAAAAATAATGCTAATGTCCATAAACATCACCATGTGACAAAATGGAATATGTGCACAAATTCCAAAATATATATTTATAAATGTGTTTAAATATTAATTGAATATAAGTCCATATATCACATCAAATAGGTTTGTGAAAAAATTGGTGGCTGAGCTGCGATACCACTGGCCCTGACTGCCCAGCCACAAATTAACATGGCAGGCAGCCATGGCACAACATATTGCCATAACAAAAATGATACAACCTATAATGTTTGGCAGGCATAGTTGCCACCAAACTTGACCCATTCATGTGCATGGGTCCATGCTGTAACTGTTATGCAATCACATGCAATGCAGGCAGCTGTGGTACAGTGCTCTAGGCTTTCAGTGGTTAACACAGGCGATAGGGAACCAACCAACATATGGCCTCCAAAACGTCTGTTAAATACCTCTAAAAAGCAATCCATTGCTCACTACTTTTCAAAGGACAGCCACATCTGTGAGCTTTAAGTAGAAGTTTCCATTCAGTTTGGAAAGACTTCCTCTTGCTTACTGTTGTGTCTTCATGACAGGAAATGAGGGGATATCTCCAGAATGGGACAAATGCTGCAATGCAGCCAATGGCTCCTGCTTTTGCCTGTGCCTAAATGAATAGATGGACTCAATCTTGCTTAGTCATATGCTATGACTAAGGCTCTCGCCGAAACGCATTTTATTATCACGCTTATGTAGTCAATAAAATTTGCTATACAGAATAGAGGGCTGTCGGCTCCATCTATTTGTTTATCCTGTTCCGGTGTGGAAGGACACACTGAGCCTGGGCACCTGTGTGTGGATCTCGCATTTGAATCAGGCTTTCCTCGTAGTGAGCGCTGCTTCTACTAGACTTTCTTTGCCTGTGTCTCCTAAGAGACCAGGAAGTCCGTGGATGGTGCTGCAGATGGGCATGGTGCTGGATTCTGAGAGGAGGTAGGTAAGTGTTTAGGGGTAGGGTGTGTTTGTTTGGGGGAGGGGGGGGTGAAGAGCTAGTGGAATGTATTTTACCTTAATGCAGGAAATTAATAAAAGTAAAAAACATCTTGCTTTTAGAACCACTTTAAAAACAATTTTTTTCTTTTGAGGCACTAACATTTACATCTTGCCTCATAATCTATTGAAGCCTCCTGCTGGTAGTGACAGAAGGATAATACATGCGCTGTTTTCCCAGCATCCATACTATTAAAGTACATTCAACTAAAGCCAGAACCTTTTTTTTATTTTAGATAGACTAGGGAATGGTAGAAATTCTTGTTGTTTTTTTTTTTTTCCTTCACTTTCTCCCCTGTAGACCCAACTGGAAGTGAGGAGAAATGTGTCCAATGCAAGGGAAATCCTTTCTTAGACAGCTGTCCCCAAAACAAGTGTCCTTATTGGAAGATTTCCCTTCTATTCCTGTTCTGGTGACAACTCAGGATTTTAGGTTTTCTCTCACATTCTGTCCCAGTGATAGTGGTAGGTCTATTTCAGTCTTTATTACACCAGCGAGGAAATCTCCTTACCAGATAACAACCCAAACCAGTTTTTTTAGACTGAGTACGAGTACGATACTTTTTCTCAAGTACTCGCTGATACCAATTACCAATACCTATTTTTAGTGTCATGTGATTTTTTTAGGGTTCGTTTACACCCCACATGCATGAAAACTGATGGGAAAACCACATAGATTTCTCTTGCAGAGACACCAGTTTCACATCAGTTTCATGTGCATTTCAGTAAGTTTTTACAGCCTGTTCACATATGTGCTGGCAAGCCGTGTGGTTTAAAAAAAGAGTCCTGTGCGATTTCAGTCCGGTTCAGGTGCGATTTCTAATCTCATACACTACAATTCCCATTGGAATCTCACCTCAACTGCTGAAAGAAATCGCTCTGGACCAAGCTTTGAAATCGCACTGCAAACCGGCCCACACATATGTGAACCGAATCTGAAGGTGTTGGTTTTAGTATCGGAGCATTTGCACAAGTGCAAATACTTAGCATCAGCACCGATGCCGGTATTGGTATCAGTGCAACGCTCCTTACAAATTACACTCACACAGACCATGCTCTTATTATACCAGTGATGTCTCCTACACCATATGCCACCATCTATGGAGAATCCTGTATGGGTAGCTAGACACTGCTACAGGGACTGCCATGGATATAGTTGGTTAAGCAGGGATCTTGAGGGGATATTGGGTTGGAACCCAATTTTGCTGCAGTCCATCTAGAACTAAATTCCTGTTAAAAAGTTTTTACTGCTTTTAAGAACAACAGTACTAATACTGAGGCCATGATTGGGTCACACATTCTTTTCAAATATTTTTTAAACTGTAATAAAAATTCTAGTTTAGTCCAGGTTGTAAAATGTTTGCCCTGTAGTTTTCTTTACTATTACTATAAAAGTTTGATTATTTTTCCACATTCTTTTACATTTTTCCTCCAGTTCTGAGCAGAAGCTCACAATGCACATGCATCTATTTCACAGCATATGTTTTAGGGTAGGGAGATCAAACAACCGCTAGTTAGATCCGTTCACTAGCCAATGGCGTTACCAGGATTCAAACCCCAAGTAATCAAAACAGAAAAATATTTACAGAGGTAGGACACATTATTTTATTTCCAAGCAGTAAAAATATCTTAGGAATTTAATAAATTTTCACAATTTAAAGTTTTTTTTGCCAGTGGAGATACTTCAATTCATTTCCTGTCCTGTATGCCCAGCAGTAAGATAAATATCTAACAGGAAGGAGATAAATACCCTATTAGGCAGCCCATAGATGCTTCATTTTTTTTATCATTCAACCAGCAGGTTGAACGAAAAAAAAAAATGACTTAATTCCCCCAATCACATATTCGAGGTGGAATCCTCCTGCTGAACCTTTGTATTTTGAGGGTGGGGAGAATTCCCCGCCACCAGAATAGATGGCGGCGCCGCTGATCGAGCAGAAATTTACCAACAGGGCGGGTTGTACAGAAGTCAACCAGTAGATCGACTTCTGTACAAACACCTTGTCCATACATGAATCAAAATTTGGCAAGTCCTTGCTGAACCAGTCGAATTTCAATCCATGTATGGCTTTAGACAGTTTTCATGGGAACAAGCATTTATTATACGAAAATTGCAATCGGCTAACGATCTATTATTGCCTACACTCAATATTAAATTTGCAAACATTATTTTTTACAATACTACAACCATGAGCATGAAAGAAACTATAAATATATTTTTCAGGATATATTATATGAATAGACAGCAAAATATGTCAATCACAAACAATTAAAGACCCCCTTTATTCTTTGTTACCAGTGTCCACAAAGTGTTAGAAAAAGCAAGTAGTTTATTTTAAATGGGCCAGTGATTATACAACCAGTATATAAATAAGAGCTGACAATAACCTACTTTATGGGGTGGATTTACTAAAGGCAAATAGGCAGTTCCCTTTACAAGGGAATTTTTCTTTAGCTTAGTATATTAAGTAAAGCTCTGCTAATTTCCATCATCCAATCATGTGCAGGAATAATACTGTTTTTTAAAAATTTCTTGTACATTGGGTATTTCACTTCATTCACTAAGCTAAGGGAAAATTCCCTTGCAAAGTAAAAAGGGAACTGCCTATTTGCCTTTAGTAAGTCTACCCTATAGAGCCGGTTTTAGTCTGGTTTGAAACTAAAAGGAGGATATAAATAATTGCAAACCACAGTACTGTACACATTATTTAAAACCAAATGTATATTATTATTATTATTTATTATTATACAGGATTTATATAGCGTCAACAGTTTGCACAGCGCTTTACAACAACAGGGAACACAGTACAGTCACAATACAATTCAATACAGAGGGATCAGAGGGCCCTGCTCGTTAGAGCTTACTGTCTAGAGTCATAGCGCAAAATGTGTTACTTATGTTTTTGCCTTTTCCAAATAGAAACATTATTTCCCACGCTTGCCCCAAGCACGTGTCACTGCAGAACATCCTTCCATGTTATTTGGAAAAGTGATCAACTTTGTGAATAGGATAGCGTACTGGGTAAAGGGGGCCATCTGGGCTTGCTTGGATAGTAAAAAATATATTAAAAAAAGTTTGCATAAGACATTTTAAAAGATATAGTGATCCTTCTCTGTTACGGCAACTTTGGGCAAGCTACAGATGTGAAGTCTGTGCTGGTGTGGCACCTTGTTTAAGTATACCAGTGTTCCCTTTGTACTGAAAGAGAATCCATACTTACCTAATGTATACTGTATGTGAAATGATAATTCTGTTGCGGCAGAGAGATAGGCGGCATCACTAACTTATGGTAGTGCAAGACAGATTGGAGGGGCTATAGCCATTTTCTAGATGTATTCCTAGACTGAGTCAATATTTGCATAACTGAATACTGCAGGAACCCCTATGGCCAGAAAAAAAATAGAAGATTTCTAGACAAGGCTATTTGCACGCAGTACTGTGTATTGTGCAGTATGATCAAGTTGGCATATTCACACAAAAATAGGTCAGTACAGGGAATGCATAGTGGATAGTAGTGGGAGCAACCAGTGGTTACATTTTGCCATACATTTAAAGCGGAGTTCCGCCTTTATTTTTTTTTTTTAAAGTCAGCAGCTACAAATACTGCAGCTGCTGACTTTTAAAATAAGGATACTTACCTGTCTAGGGCACCCGCGATGTCGGCACCCGAAGCCGATCTATCGCTCGGCTCTCGGGTGCTGCCGCCGCCATCTTCGGTAAGAGAATCAGGAAGTGAAGCATTGCGGCTTCACTTCCTGGTTCCCTACTGCTCATGCGCGACAAACACTGCGCGATCCCACTGGTCCCTGCTGCATTCTGGGACCTGTGTGTCTCCCAGAAGACAGCGGGGGGAGATGGAGAAGGTGCCGTAGGTGGCATAGATACCTGCGGGTGGCTTGGGTATCTATGCCCAGAAGTGGGAGCAAAATACCTGTATTACACAGGTATATGCTCCCCCCTCACCACTGAAAGGTGCCAAATGTGACACCGGAGGGGGGGGGAAGGTTCCGAAAAGCAGAAGTTCAATTTTTGGGTGGAACTCCACTTTAAAGCAGGGGTCTCAAACTGGCGGCCCTCCAGCTGTTGCGAAACTACAAGTCCGATCATGCCTTTGCCTGTGGGAGTCATGCATGTAGCTGTCAGCCTTGGAATGTCTCATGGGACTTGTAGTTTCGCAACAGCTGGAGGGCCACCAGTTTGAGACCCTTGATTAGAGTCTTTTGCTGAACAGAAAAATAAATAAAAAAGATTCCTCTACCTACGCTACACAACTGCTCTGGCTATTGTACTTTAACAGCTGGCCCCGCCGACTATCAAAATACCTGACCAGTGCCTGCATCTGATTGGTTGCAGGTTTTATTCTGGCAACAATTTTTGTCCAGCTCCTTTGAATCTTCAAGTTAGGGGTGTCGGGTGGGTGCTGACAGGGCTATCCACTGGGCCAATTTTGATTGGTTCTTCAGAAACCAACCCAAAATTATCTTTCTGTAATTATTGTGATTTCTGCTAAACAACTAGATAACAGCCACATTGTTTTCAGTGAGTTAGTAGACTCATAAATTTGCATTATAAAAAGTAGCATGTAGAACAGTAATTATCTATCATTGCCAAGCAAGAGTCAGGGCATGCACGTGGTATGGATAAATGTGGTTGCCCCAATATACTTATAAAATTATAAATGAAAGAATGTTGGAAACCAGCTTTTATTTTAAACATATTTTAAACATATACATGATAACTGTTTTGATAAGATTATTTTCCTCAGGCTGTAGATTCAGAAGCCTTAACCTCTTGATGTCGGCCGCAAGCATATATGCAACCGCTCGCTGGGGGGCCCTAACGCAGAGCAGACACATACATGCGGCCCTGTGTAGACCGTGCTCTCTGAACAGTGTCTGGCGGGGATTGGTAAGCTTCTGATGCATACGTGCGATCGGGAGCTTTCCAATCATGTGACCACTGTGACAGCCAATCACAGCGGTCACATGACCCAAAATGCTCGTCTCCGCCTCCTGGCTTTTAGAACTCTTAAAGGGCCAGGAGGTGGTTGGTGCAAATGGGGTTAAGCAGGCAATGGACACGTAGAAAACGAAACAAAAAATCTTGTCGATAAACAGATTGTTTGTTTTTCACATAATTGCTGTGCCCGCTGCAACATGCGATTTTCATGCTGCAACCGAAAATTTTGTGAACATATTGGATTGTTTTTTTTAAACAACAAACGGATTTCTAATCTTTGATGGGAGAATCATATGAAAAAATAAAATAAAAATGGAATGCGCATGAGCTAGGAAAGTATGACCTGGAATTGAAAGAGCATTCACTGTCAAGAAAGTTTTTTCATACGTAAAATTAAACATGTATGAATAGCAGGCACTAAGAACAAGATATGTGTCTGCCTATGGAGAGGAATAGAAAAAATGTGCTTGCATTATAATGAAAATGGATGACACCTTATGTACTAATGCATTTCCAGCACCAGGAGTCAAGTAGACCAGGGATCTCCCAACTACGGCTCTCCAGCTGTTGCGGAACTACACATCCCATGAGGCATTGTAAAACTCTGACATTCACAGACATGACCAGGCATGATGGGAATTTTAGTTCCTGAACAACTGGAGGGTAGGGATGAGCCGAACACCCCCCCCCCCCCCCGTTCGGTTCGCACCAGAACCTTTGAACGGACCGAAAGTTTGCGAGAACGTTAGAACCCTATTAAATACAATGGACGCGAACGTTCGAAATTTAAAGTGCTAATTATAACGGCTAATATGCATGTTATTGTCCTAAAAAGGGTTTGGGGACCCGGGTTCTGCCCCAGGGGACATGTATCAATGCAAAAATAAGTTTTAAAAACGTCCGTTTTTTCGGGAGCAGTCATTTTAATGATGCATAAAGTGAAAAAAAAAAGTGAAATATTCCTTTAAATATCGTACCTGGGGGGTGTCTAAAGTATGCCTGTGAAGTGGCACGTGTTTCCCGTGTTTAGAACTGTCCCTGCACAAAATGACATTTCTAAAGGAAAAAAAAGCCATTTAAAACTGCTTGCGGCTTTAATGTCTTGTCTTGTCCTGGCAATATGGATGAAAATCTTTGAGAAAAATGGCATGGCTACCCCATCACCACCCCCCCCCACCCCAGCCCATTACCAGCCCCTTTGGGTCTTGTATGGATATTAAGGGGAACCCCGCACACAAAACAAAAAAGGCCCTATATACTCTGAACAGAAGTATACAGGCGGTGCATACAAGACAGGGACTGTAGGTTTGTTCTTATGTAGAATCTGTTTGTAATTTTGAACAGGTACATTGTTTAAGTGTAGCTCCAGCCAAAAAATCTATTTTTAAGCTTTTTGGAAAACATAGGGAAGGGTTATCACCCCTGTAAAATTTGTTTTGCTGTCTGTGCCCCTGTTCAGAACATTTCACCTCACTTTCCGTCCCAATGACAAATGTTTTTAAAAAGTGGGGTTTTTATTGAAACAAGGATTGGTGATAAAGCATCAGTAGAGAGGAGACACCTTTTTCCCATATTAACTCTTACAGGAGAGAATTTCCCTTCCTAGGGGTAGATTTCCTCTCACTTCCTGTTGTCTCCTTTCGTTTGCAAGTAGGAGTAGTTTGTAAGTTGGATGTTTGAAAGTAGGGGCCTGCCGTATATACTCTGCTGAAATTTGCCCCTTACATGTTGGTGTTGCCACAACACTGTGAGCCCTCACAGTTACTCTTGGTGGGCGCTGGAACGCCCTGCTGTCAACTATTATATCAGGAATTGTATTTACATGCCATTATTGAACAGTGGTAGGAAAAATTGGGCCTTTGGCGGTGGTGCTGGTGCCACAACACTGTAAGCCCTCACAGTTACTCTTGGTGGGCGCATGAATGGGCCCTGTTGTGAATTATTAGATCAAGAATTGTAATTGCATGCCCCTGTTGAACAGGGGCTGAAAAATTGGGCCTTTGGTGGTGGTGGTGGTGTTGCCACAACACTGTAAGGCCTCACAGTTACTCTTGGTGGGCGCAGGAATAGGCCCTGCTGTGAATTATTAGATCAAGAATTGTAATTACATGCCCCTGTTAAACAGGGGCAGAAACATTGGGCCTTAGGCACTGGTGCCACAACACTGCAACCCCTCACAGATACTGTACTTGGAGCACAGCAATGAGCCCTGTTGCAAAGTATTGCATCAAAAATTGTAATTACACGCCCCTGTTAAACAGGGGCAGAAAAATTGGGCCTTAGGCACTGGTGCCACAACACTGCAACCCCTCACAGATACTGTACTTGGAGCACAGCAATGAGCCCTGTTGCAAAGTATTGCATCAAAAATTGTAATTACACGCCCCTGTTAAACAGGGGCTGAAAAATTGGGCCTTAGGCACTGGTGCTGGTGCCACGACACTGCAACCTCTCCCAGGTACTCTAGTTGGAGTGCAGGAATGAGCCCTGCTGCAAAGCATTGCATCAAAAATTTTAATTACATGCCCCTGTTAAACAGGGGCTGAAAAATTGGGCCTTAGCCACTGGTGACGGCACCCAGAAACAAAAAAGTTCTTCCAAGCTATCATCAAGAATCGGATCATTGAGGAGGAGGAGGATAGTCAGTCAACATAACAGGACAGTCACTCAGCATCAGCATCAGTCTTGAAGGGATGTGACATTTGAAAATAAATTATTCTGTTATATCAGCTTCAGGTGCTTGGTAGCTGGTGGTGATCCAAGACTGGTTCATCTTTATGATGAACCGAGTCAGTGGACAGGCGCACCCTGTGATCCGTGACAAAGCCTCCAGCAGCACTGAATGTGCGTTCCGAAAGAACGCTGGATGCAGGACAGGCCAGTAGCTCAATTGCATACTGTGCAAGCTCTGGCCAGTGATCCATCCTCAACACCCAGTAAGCCAGAGGATTTTCAGTGGGAAAGGTGTCCAAGTCTGACTTTGCCCCTAGGTATTCCTGCACCATGTATATCAGACGCTGGCGATGGTTGCTGGAACTGATCATACCTTGGGGCTGCGGACTAAAAAATTGTCTGAACGCATCGCCCACCTTCTCCACCGCTCCTTCTGCTACTGACCGAAGCCTCAGCAACTTGTTGTCCAGGACCAGGAGTTTGTAACCTCCCAATCTCTGGGAACGCGTTGTACAGACCTTTCTGCAAGGCCTCCTGGAGATGTCTCATCCTCTGCTCCCTCTGCGACGGTAATATAAGGTCCGCAACCTTACCCTTGTACCATGGATCAAGGAGAGTGGCCAGCCAGTAATGGTCCCTCTCCTTGATCCGAAGAATACGAGGATCCTTCCACAGACTTTGCAGGATCAGGGAGACCATGCAGCGTAGGTTAGCTGAGGCATTCAGTCCGGAGTCCTCTGGGTCACTAAGGACGACATGATCCGCAGCCACCTCCTCCCAGCCACGTACAAGTCCACGGGTTTGTTGGGACTGTAAATCATCCCTAAAAGACTGCTGCTGTTGATGCTGAGTGCCATGCTCCACCTCCATGCTGACACAATCCTCCTCCTCCTCCTCCTCGTCCTCTTCCTGTGTGATGGGTGGGACAGAAGGAACACTGTCTGGGTAAAGGGGGCCTTGTGAGGCAAGGAAGTCCTCCTCTTCCTGCCTCTGTTCTGCCTCAAGTGCCCTGTCCATTATTCCACGCAGCATATGCTCCAACAGGTGGACAAGAGGTACAGTGTCACTGATGCATGCACTGTCACTGCTCACCATCCTCGTGGCCTCCTCAAATGGTGCCAGGACAGTGCATGCATCCCTGATCATGCCCTACTGGCGTGGTGAAAAAAACCTGAGCTCCCCTGACCCTGTCCTGGTGCCGTAGTCTCACAGGTACTCATTGATGGCCCTCTGCTGCGTGTGCAGCCGCTGCAGCATGGCCAACGTTGAGTTCCACCTGGTGGGCATGTCACATATAAGGCGGTTCTTGGGCAGGTTCAACTCCTTTTGCAGCTCAGCCAGCCAAACACTGGCATTATATGATCTGCGGAAATGCACACAGACTTTCCTGGCCTGCCTCAGGACATCCTGTAAGCCCGGGTACCTGCCCAAGAACCGCTGCACCACCAGGTTAAGGACATGAGCCACACAGGGCACATGGGTCAGTTGTCCCTGTCGGAGGGCGGAGAGGAGGTTGGTGCCATTGTCGCAAACCACCATTCCTGGCTTAAGCTGGCATGGCGTCAACCACCTCTCGGCCTGCCCCTGCAGAGCAGACAGAACCTCTGCCCCAGTGTGGCTCCTGTCCCCCAAACACACCAGCGCAAGCACGGCATGGCATCTTTTTGCCTGCGTACTTGCGTAGCCCCTTGAACGCCTACGGAGCACCGCTGGTTCCGAGGACAAAGCACAGGAAGAGGCCATGGAGGAAGAAAAAGAGGAGGGGGTGGAGGAGAGAGGTGTGTCACAACCAGTAGTAGCATTTTGGAGGCGTGGCGGCGGAACAACCTCCAACACTACTGCACCTTGTCCAGCATCCTTCCCAGCTGCCAAAAGAGTGACCCAATGGGCCGTGAAAGAAAGGTAATGTCCCTGTCCATGCCTGCTGGACCATGAGTCAGCGGTAATATGCACCTTACCGCTGACCGCCCTGTCCAGCGAGGCATGGACATTGCCTTCCACATGCCGGTAGAGAGCCGGAATCGCCTTCCGTGAGAAAAAGTGGCGTTTGGGAACCTGCCACTGAGGAACCGCACATTGCACAAACTCACGGAAGGGGGGCGAGTCTACCAACTGAAAAGGCAGCAGTTGAATTGCTAGCAATTTAGCCAAGCTAGCATTCAACTGCTGGTCATGTGGATGGCTGGGAGTGAACTTCTTTCGACGGTCCAGCAGCTGGGGCAGGGAAATTTGCCTGCTAGAATCGGACGTCGGTGTACTGCTAGCAGAGTGCCCGCAAGTACTTGGCTGTGACACACCTAATTCTACACCTTCATTCCTCTCAGTGCAGGTTTCAGAGAGGACTGAAGGTATAGTGGGGTTGGAGATCCCAGCTGATGTGGAGCAAGGAGAGGTCCGCTTTGTTCTTTGGTGTGGGTCTTTAAGGTAGGCTTGCCAACGAGCTGCATGGCAGGTCAACATATGTCTGGTCAAGCATGTGGTGCCCAAGCGGCTGATGTTTTGGCCACGCGAGATACGCTTGAGACATATGTTGCAAACAGCAGCAGTGCGATCTGATGCACTTGACTCAAAAAAGGCCCACACCAAATAACTTTTGGAATAACGGGCAGAGGCAGCGCCCTGCACAGGCGGAGCTCTGCGGTGTGATTCAGTCGGTGTGCTGCACTTACGCTGGCCCCCCAAGGGCATCCTGCCTCGTTGGAGATGTGCCTCCTCCTCATCCTCCTCTCTCCTATCAGGCACCCACGTGGAGTCAGTGACCTCATCATCCCCTCCCTCCTCATCACTGGAGCCAATCTGGCAGTATGCTGCAGCTGCTGGAACATGACTGCCAGATTGCTGTCCTTCTTGAGCATCCCCTCTCTCTGCTCTCACGCTACTGCCTTCCTCTAGCTGGGTATCATCATCAGACCCTTCGAAACGCTGGGCATCCTCGTGGAGCATGTACCCAACACTGTGCTCAAACAGTTCGGGGGACTCCTCAGGAGGACATGGTGGGTCTAGGGAAGGAGTGACTGATGATGTCATTGATACGAGGGAAGAGGACACTTTGGCAGCTGCTTTGCCAGTACCCTGGGTGAGAGAGGATGAGGAGGATGAGGAGGGCTTGGTCATCCACTCTACCAAGTCTTCGGCATGATGTGGCTCAACAAGTCCAGCTGCCGAAAATAAGGACAAGCGTGTCCCATGGCCACGTTCTGATGACGATGCACCGTGTCCACGACCAGCACTGTTGTCTCTAGACACAGAGCCTGCTTGCCCTCTTTTATTGGCTCCTGACTGTCTGCCTCTCCTTGTTGGCCTTCCAGACATTCTAATGGCCTGCAGGGAGATGGGAAAACACAGCAATAAGGGGTAGCTTCAGGTGTATACTGTGCAGGAGGCACACTACGCCCACTGTAAGTGCTGCAGATGCCTGCCTGTGTTACACAACAGGAAAACACAGCAATAAGGGCTAGCTTCAGGTGTATATTGTGCAGAAGGCACACTATGCCCACTGTAAGTGCTGCAGATGCCTGTTAGTGTAACACAAAAGAAAAAACCACGAGCAATAAGGGATAGCTTCAGGTGTATACTGTGCAGGAGGCACACTACGCCCGCTGTAAGTGCTGCAGATGCCTGCCTGTGTTACACAACAGGAAAACACAGCAATAAGGGCTAGCTTCAGGTGTATATTGTGCAGGAGGCACACTACGCCCGCTGTAATTGCTGCAGATGCCTGCCTGTGTTACACAACAGGAAAACACAGTAATAAGGGCTAGCTTCAGGTGTATATTGTGCAGGAGGCACACTATGCCCGCTGTAAGTGCTGCAGATGCCTGCCTGTGTTACACAACAGGAAAACACAGCAATAAGGGCTAGCTTCAGGTGTATATTGTGCAGGAGGCACACTACGCCCACTGTAAGTGCTGCAGATGCCTGTTAGTGTAACGCAAAAGAAAAAAAAACACGAGCAATAAGGGGTAGCTTCAGGTGTATACTGTGCAGGAGGCACACTACGCCCGCTGTAAGTGCTCCAGATGCCTGCCTGTGTTACACAACAGGAAAACACAGCAATAAGGGCTAGCTTCAGGTGTATATTGTGCAGGAGGCACACTACGCCCATTGTAAGTGCTGCAGATGCCTGCCTGTGTTACACAACAGGAAAACACAGCAATAAGGGATAGTTTCAGGTGTATACTGTGCAGGAGGCTTAGCAAAAATGACACTGACACTGTCCCCTGCCTATCCTTCTCTGTCCCTGCACGCCAACACACTGTAAATGCACAAGGTTTAGCAAAGAATATCACTGACACTGTCCCTACCTATCCTTCTCTCTCCCTGCACACAAGGTTTAGCAAAGAATATCACTGACACTGTCCCTGCCTATCCTTCTCTCTCCCTGCACACAAGGTTTAGCAAATAATATCACTGACACTGTCCCTGCCAATCCTTCTCTCTCCCTGCACACAAGGTTAATGAACAAATAGCAAAGACACTGTCCCTGCCTATCCTTCTCTCTCCCTGCAAGCCGGAACACACTACACAAGGCCGCCGCGCTGGCGGCCTTTTATAGTGTGGGGCGTGTACTAAACCCCCCTGAGCTATAATTGGCCACAGGCATCCTGCCTGTGGCCAATTATGGCTCTCCTCGCTGCCGGCGCTGTGATTGGCCAAGCATGCGGGGTCACAGTGCATGCTTGGCCAATCACAGCGCCGGGACTGCACTGCAATGGCGCAGTGTATTGTGGGCCGTTCGCGTCACTCGAATTTGGCGCGAACGGCCCAAATCGTTCGATCTTCATCGAATGATCGAACAGCCGATGTTCGAGTCGAACACCGAGCTCATCCCTACTGGAGGGCCATAGTTTTGAGACCCCTGAAGTAGGCTAATGGAAGGCTTGTACATAAAGTGCCATAGTGTCTGCAACCAAAGTGGAATACTCTGCGGTAAGTGCAGATAGAATAGTGTTTTCACCCAGGCGCCATGATTTAAATAGACAAGGGGAGTGTACAGAGGGAGTGTACAGTAGGGGGAAAGATAAGGTCAAAATACATTGCATTATTTCCGCAGATGATGAAAAAACATTGTTGTTTTAGCGGGGCAAATTTCCAAACAATCATGGCACATTCGCATGAAAAAACGAACAGCATTTTCATTTTTCGTTCAACAGAAATTTTTGGTTTTCTACTAATCTTTGGCCTGCTTAAAAGTTACAAGCAAATTTAAAATTCTGTAAAAGTCATCATTGGCCCTGCCTCTAGATCAGTGTTTCTCAACTCCAGTCCTCAAGGCGCCCCAACAGGTCATGTTTTCAGGCTCTCCATTGTTTTGCACAGGTTATTTGATCCGTTCAACTGCTTTAGTAATTCCCACAGCTGTTTCATCTGAGGGAAATCCTGAAAACATGACCTGTTGGGGCGCCTTGAGGACTGGAGTTGAGAAACACTGCTCTAGATCTTGTCTGTTGGTCCTGTTATGTGATGGGGGAAGCCTAGCTGATCTGTAGGAAGATTTGGGAGCAGGTCCAAACTTGACTTTTACAAGAACATACAGTGCCTTGCAAAAGTATTCACCCCCCTTGGCTTTTTACCTATTTTGTTACAGCCTTTAGTTCAATGTTTTTTTAATCTGAATTATATGTGATGGATCAGAACACAATAGTCTAAGTTGGTGAAGTAAAATTTGAAAAATATATACATAAACAATTTTTCAGAAATAAAAAACTGATAATTGGCATGTGCGTATGTATTCACCCCCTTTGTTATGAAGCACATAAAAAGCTCTGGTGCAACCAATTACCTTCAGAAGTCACATAATTAGTGAAATGATGTCCACCTGTGTGCAATCTAAGTGTCACATGATCTGTCATTACATATACACACACCTTTTTGAAAGGCCCCAGAGGCTGCAACGCCTAACAAAGAGGCACCACTAACCAAACACTGCCATGAAGACCAAGGAACTCTCCAAACAAGTAAGGGACAATGTTGTTGAGGAGTACAAGTCAGAGTTAGGTTATAAACAAATATCCAAATCTTTGATGATCCCTAGGAGCACCATCAAATCTATCATAACCAAATGGAATGAACGTGGCACAACAGCAAACCTGCCAAGAGATGGCCGCACACCAAAACTCATGGACCGGGCAAGGAGGGCATTAATCAGAGAGGCAGCACAGAGACCTAAGGTAACCCTGGAGGAGCTGCAGAGTTCCACAGCAGAGACTGGAGTATCTGTACATAGGACGACAATAAGCCGTACGCTCCATAGAGTTGGGCTTTATGGCAGAGTGTCCAGAAGAACGCCATTACTTTCAGCAAAAAACAAAATGGCACGTTTTGAGTTTGCGAAAAGGCATGTGGGAGACTCCCAAAATGTATGGAGGAAGGTGCTCTGGTCTGATGAGACTAAAATGTAACTTTTTGGCCATCAAAGAAAACGCTATGTCTGGCGCAAACCCAACACATCACATCACCCAAAGAACACCATCCCCACAGTGTAACAGGGTTGTAGCAGCATTATGGGGATGTTTTTCAGCAGTCGGGAAACTGGTTAGAGTTGAGGGAAAGTTAGACGGTGCTAAATACAAGCATATTCTTGAGCAAAACCTGTACCACTCTGTGTGTGATTTGAGGCTAGGACGGATGTTTACCTTCCAGCAGGACAATGACCCCAAACACACTGCTAAAGCAACACTTGAGTGGTTTAAAGGGAAACATGTAAATGTGTTGGAATGAACTAGTCAAAGCCAGACCTCAATCCAATAGAAAATCTGCGGTCAGACTTAAAGATTGCTGTTCACAAGCGCAAACCATCCAACTTGAAGGAGCTGGAGGAGTTTTGCAAGGAGGAATGGGCAAAAATCCCAGTGGTAAGATGTGGCAAGCTCATAGAGACATAAGCAAAACAACTTGGAGCTGTGATAGCTGTAAAAGGTGGCTCTATAAAGTATTGACTTTAGGGGGGGGGGGGTGAATAGTTATGCACATTGACTTTTTCTGTTATGTTTTCTGTTATGTTGTCCTATTTGTTGTTTGCTTCACAATAAAAAAAAAGAAAAGACATCTTCAAAGTTGTGGGCGTGTTCTGTAAATTAAATGATGCAAATTCTCAAACAATCCATTTTAATTCCCGGTTGTGAGGCAACAAAATATGAAAAATGCCAAGGGGGGTGAATACTTTTGCAAGGCACTGTATCGGGTTAATTTACTAAAACTGGAGAGTGCAAAATCTGGTGCAGCTGTGCATGGTAGCCAATCAGCTTCTAAGTTTTTGCACTCTCCAGTTTTAGTAAATCAACCACTTGGTTTGTCCATAGCTTCAGCTGCCTAAATGTCTAGATCTACTGGTTTACAACAAATGTACTGTGTGTCTATGCATTAGGTTAAGTTGCTCAAGTTTGTAACAACTTTACATTACAGTGGCTGAATTTTGTATACAGGAGGACAATATTTTTTTGTTGCTTTATATACTGTAAGGTAACCTGTAGTTTAGGTTTTCAAGGGTTCAAAGAAAAATACGCACATCAGGAATTCTCAATACACAACTAGTTTTAAAACAGTGGCTCAACATGACCTCAACCTAATCCATACAAGGAAAGTTTATTGTTATCTGCAGCCATCCTATTGGTGAGAACAAAAGTAAAACTGCATAATGTTTAAATTACACTCTTCTCATTCTCTTGCTAATTATTTCATAGTGTGCGCAGTGAATGTGAGGAGCCTGTCTGTAAAACACATCACTTTAAGAGGATCCAGCCCGTCTATTAATAATTGCATTGCTGCCCTATTATTGTCTAAGAATAATGAGGGAATTAAAGTCCTGGCCCCAAACCTGAAGTTATCCTGAAATGTTTTCAATTAACTCTTGGCACTGACAGGAAAGCATCAAACCTTTCCCATGCTGAAATATGGAAAGTCTGCAGGGAACATCTCAGCAGGAGAGGAATTTCATTAAAACCAGCACATCATAATTCAACGACTTCTGCTCTCACTTCAAGCAGCTCTATTGATAAGGACTCCAAAGCGATTTTATGGATTTGCAAAGAGAAATGATTTCATAAGATCTTTCCAGGCAGTTTGTTTTGGCATTCGGTCTCTACTATCTGGCCTAATGAAAAAAAAAAAAAAAAAAAAGGTAGAGAAATAATGAAACTGACACTGTTCAAATTTTCCATATGGAAATATTTTGAAGGAATGAGGAGGCATCAGAGTAGGGTGCATTCTACGCCAGTGTTTCTCAACTCCAGTCCTCAAGGCGCCCCAACAGGTCATGTTTTCAGGCTCTCCATTGTTTTGCACAGGTTATTTGATCAGTTTAACTGCTTTAGTAATTCCCACAGCTGTTTCATCTGAGGGAAATCCTGAAAACATGACCTGTTGGGGCGCCTTGAGGACTGGAGTTGAGAAACACTGTTCTACGCTATTACAATCTAATCTGTTTTAAATATAATTATTATCATGACTTGCCATTCATCTCCTTGGTGAATTTTTGTTTTATTTTCAGTTTTTCTTTGTCAATCTTTTGCCCCAAGTCCATATACAAACACACCAAAACAAGATGATAAAGGTATGTTTGCATTTAAAAAAAAAGAAAGTTTTAACTACTTCCTTACTGGGCACATATACCCCCTTCCTGCCCAGGCGAAATTTCAGCTTTCAGCACTGTCACGCTTTGAATGACAATTGCGCGGTCGTGCGACGTGGCTCCCAAACAAAATTGACGTCCTTTTTTTCGCACAAATAGAGCTTTCTTTTGGTGGTATTTGATCACCTAGGCGGTTTTTATATTTTGCGCTATAAACAAAGATAGAGCGACAATTTTGAAAAAAAAGCAATATTTTTTTGATTTTTGCTATAAATATCCCAATTTTTTTGGAATTTTTTTTTTTTCCTCAGTTTAGGCCGATACGTATTCTTCTACATATTTTTGGTAAAAAAAAATGCAAGCGGCGTTTATTGATTGGTTTGCGCAAAAGTTATAGCGTTTACAAAATAGGGGGTAGTTTTATGGCATTTTTATATATATTTTTTTTTTTTACTAGTAATGGCGGCGATCAGTGATTTTTTACGTGACTGCGACATTATGGCGGACACATCGGACACTTTTGACACTATTTTGGGACCATTCACATTTATACAGCGGTTAGTGCTATAAAAATGCACTGATTACTGTATAAATGTGACTGGCAGGGAAGGGGTTAACACTAGGGGGCGAGGAAGGGGTTAAATTTGTGCCCTATTAGTGATTACTACTGTGGGGGGAGGGGACTGACTGGGGGAGGTGACCGATCTGTGTCCCTATGTACAAGGGACACAGCATCGGTCCCCTCTCCCTGACAGGACATGGATCTGTGTGTTTACACACACAGATCCATGTCCTTGTCTGTGTAACCGCCGATCGCGGGTGCCTGGCGGACATCGCGGCCGCCAGGCACGTGCATCGGCATTGCAGTGACGCGCCGGGTACGTGCGCGCGTGCCCCCCAGTGGCCAAACTAGCGGAGGCCGTATAAACACGGCCTCCCGGCATGTAACAACCACCTCGCGGCCGTATATAGTCGTACGGCGGGCGCGAGGTGGTTAAATAAAATTATGAAATATTGGATTTGCTCCTTTGGCATGGACAATGGAGGTAGGCATATGTAGTGATCATATGCAATGGGGGTAAGGTGGGCCCGACCTTTTTGTTGGAACAGCAGTTTTATATATATATATATATATATATATATATATACACACTGTATTTATTGGCGTATAACACTCACTTTTTTACCCTGAAAATAGAGGGTAAACTGTGCCTGCGTGTTATACGCAGGGGGCTGTGGAAAGTTTTTTTCCTGAAACTTCCCTCTTTAAGTTAGGCTGCGTGTTATACGTCTGTGCGTGTTATACGCCGATAAATACGGTATATATATATATATATATATATATATATATATTAGGGCAGTTACTGATTAAAAATTTTGTGTTCAATTAATCGTTTTTTTTTTTAATCGATTAATCGACTAATTTCGATTAATTATAACGCACATACAGATCCAACTACTTTAAGCTGATCTCCTTGCAGGCCGATTCCCAGTGCAGCTACCAACCACTGGAAAAATGATTAGCAGGATACAAAAAACACACAAAGGCAATTGCACGATGGGAATAGCATTAAAACTTTTATAGTCTTCAAGTAGGTAACAAAATAAATATTGCACTGGAGATAAAATCAATGTAGCTACATAAACTGTAAAAATGGTGCGAGTAATACCAAACGGTAGCAAAAGCAGTCATAAAAACATGTAGCTAAGTATGATACTGGTATAAAAATGTGTAGAACGATACCACTGCTGAATCCAGATGAGGAGGGGTTAACATCAGTCCGTCGTCATGTAGATGTCCCGTGAAGGGAACTATCACAACTCCCAGTGGATGGTTGTAGATTCCCAGGTTGATAGAGGGAAGTGATAGAGGGAAGTGTAACAGTTCTTGCATGTGGCAGATAGTAAGGTCCCGCCGGCATGCAGATATGAAGGCACAACAAAGGAGCCCTTCAGATGGACATGGCAAGCCCCGCCTGTGTCCGCGGCATCACCGGATCTCCGACAGAACTCCCTGAAGACCTGGAAGCCGGTGGAGAGGTGTGTACCGATCAAAAGAATTTTAATCGATCAAAAAAATTAATCGAGGAATTAATAGTTAATTTCCACAGCCCTAATATATATATATATATATATATATATATATATATATATATATATATACACACACACACTTTAGGACCAGGTCTTATCTGACACTTTTTGTTTACATGTAAAAATCTGTATTTTTTGCTAGAAAATTACTTAGAACCCCCAAAAATATATATATTTTTTTTTAAACAGAGGCCATATAGAATAGCTGGCTGAGAAAAACAATACCGAGATGATGCAGGCATCATCCTGGTATAACAAGTCAAAGTCCAGAGATGTACTGGTACGTCACTGGACATCAAGTTACATATACACACATATATATATATATATATATATATATATATATATATATATATATATATATATTTTTATAGTGGGAGCCCTCCAACCGAGATAGACGTAAAACCACATAAAGACGCCACAAGACTAATAAAATATCATAGACCTGAGCTGTGCCCTGGTCGGTACACCAAAAAGGAGGCATACCCAAGATAAGTAATGGTTGATTGTAGAAGAGGGATGTGAAGGAAGTGCCCTGTAAAGGGGATAGGAGGGAGGGCATCATGCACTGGAACCGACAAGGGACACAGGTGAGTGGGCTGCTTAAATACCCCCCTCCCCCGGGCTCCTCCCATAAATTCAAGCCACCATACTGGCCTTATATATATATATATATACACACACTGTATATATATTTATTTTTTTAGGACTAAAAAGTGCAATTTTAAATAATATTTATTTTTTATTTCTAGTCAACTCACACCCCCTTCCCCTATTGAAATAGGGTCATATGGAGATTCAGTTAGAGAAAGACAGTCACTCGAGGAAAAGCTACAGCTGTACTTCCTCTTTAGAATACCCAGAATGAACTGCAAAACCAGTGTCATGTGTGCACCCCCATTACTAGGCCATTCATTTTAACAAAAACAATCCTACAATATTATATGTGGATTTAACATATTTAATACATGTGTAGCGGGGTGCTATATTTAGTGGTAATAAGGCTCAGATACACAAATTGTTAGGGTTTATGGACCATTTCTGTCCCTGGGAGATAGTATTGATGTACAGTTCCCTGGGGCCTATAGGTGGCGCTGTTGCCATAGGCCCGGGTTGAACCACAGTACAGGGTTGTGCCTTTTCTTATCCCCTCTTGACAGCAGTGCGGCGGGGCGGGGAACCTGCTGTGCCTGTCGGGAGAGGGTATAAAAAGGGGCGGCCATCTTCCAGTGGGGTCGTCGTCGTCGTGGTTCCGCGCCCAGGCACCTTAGGCCTGGGTGTGACGCCTCCGGGTGCCCTAGGCTCGGTGGCCTGGTCGATTAGTCATTCCGCGCCCAGGCACCTTGGTGTGTGTGTGTGCGTGTGTCGCCTCAGGGTGCCCTAGGCCCGGAGGCAGAGCTGCTGTTCCATCCCAGACACCTTCAGTCTGGGGTAAGGTATTAAATAGGAGGCCCGGGGCCCAGCAACCTTCGGCTGGGGTCCGCTAGGGATCGAGAGCTCCCAGGGTACCGCCTTGCAAGGGGACTCGTATCTTGGATCGAGGAGGCCAGGGAGGTGACCCTTTCTGAAGACCCAGCGCAGAGTCGTGGTGACAGTGAGGGCCTCTGGTAACTCTCCGGAGGGACGTTTTTCTCCTTGACATGGGCCAAGTTCTCCAAGAAGGCAGTGCATGTTCTGTAGGTCATAGTGGCAGTGACTCTACGCACTCCAGGTCAGTGGCAGTGACCATTCTCAACAAGTCAGTGGCAGTGACTTTCATATTCACTAGGTCTGTGACAAAGATCGTACGCCAAACCTGTTCGTGCATATCAGAACAGTAAGAGAACCAAGATTAAGTTTGTGCCTGGACCTCCCTCCCACCTTATCTGACCTGTGTCTCGTCTCAACCCGTCTGCTCTTAAAGGGACTATTTATTATCCATGTGAAATAAATACAGAAGTTGGACTTTCAGTTGGTGTGGACAGTTACTTTACTGGGGAGAATTAAGGACTTGTTTCTGGCCAAGGCAGAAGCGAGATCAGCTCGGGAGGATTCTAACACCAGCCGCAGGCAGGCCAGAGAAAACTAACACCGCTCAACCTCCCCATCCAGGAGGGTACGGGCTTGTAGTGCGGTGTGCCTCAGTCTTTCCTGCGGAGGAGCCAAATTTAAGAAAAGCAGGTAAAGCCTGGGGTGGGTGCGCTATACATGTTACCTATAACAGCCTCCCTTATGTAAATGGCTGAATGCCCTGATGGAGCTACCATCTTGGATATAACATCAGCAGCCCCAGCAGACTCAGAACTGTCAATCGAGTGACACTCTATACTAGTTTCCTTCCCTCCTATCCTGGCAGCTACATAAAAGGATATGTAGGGAGTTGATGGAAGGCATGGAGGATCTGCTTGCACAGACAGTAATTGGACACTTCTGGAAGAGGAGAAGGCTATGGCATGCAAGAAGGAAGGGGGCTCTGCTTATAATAGACTAGTCAATCTTTCTAGCAAGATCAAAGGGACATTGTAAAGGAATACAAATTATGTTTAGGGAATGGAAAAACACTTGCAAGTAAGCGTGTAAAAAAAAAAAAAACAGTTTACTTTTGCCTTTCCATTTTTCAGTTGGTGACTGGGTCTCTTTAAATTTTGTACTCACTGACAACATGCTATAGTTGGCCACTCAAGACTGAGCACTGCCTAATAGGGAGGTCACATTCTCCCCCATATCTGGAAGTCCCTTTCTGTTAGTATATCAAAGTGATGGCTTCCACAGAATGGGAAGATGCAGTGAGGGAGTGCAGATGGATGATTATATCTTGCCAGGGCTGGGCTATCAGGAGACAGTCAAATGACAGTGTCCCTTTCACATTGGTTTCATACTTTGGGCATACAGATTGGCACATGTCTTTAACCAAAAACAGTTGCAGCTAGCCCACCACATTTACATTCTGCTACTGGTAGAGATTGTGGATGTCTTCTCCAGCACATGAATGTCAAAGCAGAACTGAGAAAATGGCTAAATGGCTGGAGGATATGTTTTGTAGTACTGTGACCTCTCAGCGCATACTCTTTGATGTGCAAATAATTTGCCACCTTAAGAATAGCATTAAAATAATTTTCTTGAGGGCAAGAAAGAGGCATTTGCACCAGAATACTTGCATTATCATATGTTATGTTAATGTGCGCTGACATGCACTTTGGAGGCATTGCTTTGCGTTTTTAAAAGACTCTGTTTAATTTGACTCAATTTTCAAACTGCAGGTCATCAAGTTAAAGATACAGCCTGCAGGACTTTTTCTTAAAGCACTACAAAGCAATGCATTGGTGTAAACACATTAAATTAGAAAAACTTACCCCGGTAAATGCAGCAAAATGCATGACCATATGTCTGGTATGAACAGGCCCTAAAGCCACTTCTCCCTTTTATCAAAGCAGGGGTTTCCATACTTTTCAAGCAAAGGGCCAGATTATGGTCTTTCAGACTTCAGGGGGGCCGGATTCTGACCAGTCGGGGTAGAAAATGCCCCAGGGCCGAGCATCAGTGAGAATAAACATGGCCCCAGTGTTGGTGGGCAGTAAGAGGAGGAATAGTGTTCCATCATTGCTATTAGTCTAAGAAATAGTGCCCCATTGTTGGTGCCATTGGGAGGAATATTGCCTCATATCCTTGGGAGCAATACTGCCCCAAGGGCTGGATGAAGGCTAGCAAAGGACCACATCCGGCCCTCGGGCCGCAGTTTGGAGACCCCTGATCTAAAGTATTAAGAAACCCAATCACTCAATAAAAAACGCTTTAAAGCGGAACTTCACTCTCTTAATCAACATTGACTATTATTAAACCTTATGCTGCTAGCATTAGTAAATAGACAGGAAAGAATATTGTATTTACTTACTTTTAAACTTTTTAAAAAAAATGTCTTCAGTTACTTCCTGGTTTCTTGCCTAGGTAAATGATGTCATACATCCCAGGTGTCTTCAAGAGGGGAGGAGGGGCTTTCTCAGCTAAGCACACCCTCCTGCCTGCATGCCTAAGTTAAGGGCAGATGAATTCCAGGAAGTAAATGCTACATGCGTTACTCAAAATGGTCATGGGTAGAAATGCTGGTAGTTGTATTTCAAAGTGATCTATCAACAAAAAAAAAAAGCATGGAGACATGAATGGGTGAGTTTGCTTGGTTTTTTGGTTTTGTGGTGCTCACATGCAGTGTAGTTCCGTTTTACTGTTAAAATCATTTTAAAAGTAATTTTCAACATTTTAAATCTGCAGCTTTTATTGAAATAACACCTGTTGATCCTGTCAAGAAGCTCTCTGTTCAGGCACTTACTGTTATAGGGTGACCAGAGGCCCGATGAATAATACAGGTGGCTGTTTTAACACATTATGTAGGTATGATCTACTGTTGCCACCAACAGGAACCCCATCTTGAGAACTACAATCACAGTGGTATATGTACTCAGAAGGTGCAGCTAATCATATGAAAACAAATATTTTCTTTCGATACATGGTGTTGTAGATAATGAATTCACTTAGGATTTATATGGATTTGCAAACAGAGACAGAGAGGTGACATAGGAAGCTTAATTGCTGAGCCTGCAATTGCCAAATCAGGAACTATTTATATCACCTTTCTGGTTGTGCAATGTAGAGAATGTGTATAATGCTGGCCAAGGATGGCTTACATTTTGGCTGATTCCTGATGAAGCTGGAATTCAAGCTTCAGGTGACCCTGCAAGCACCTTTGCTGGCTAGAAGAAAGACAATTAAAAAAACGACTGAGCCACGTGGAAAATTATCAGCCTATCATATGCAGTCACTGTTCAGGTATTCAACAGCTGGCATCGTTGATTCCCCCCTCCACGTTGCTTAGCGTGGATGGGAGAATTATTTGATTTACTCTCGATCTGCCCATGACCCGTGTATGGCTAGCTTTAGACACAGGCTGGCTATGCAGAATTTCCAATCCTTTGACAAGTAAATAACTATTTAGCTGCCCCAAGTTTTACTCCGAGTTTAAGCCCACGTTCACACTGGGGCTGCGGGAGTGAAGCCTGCGAGTTCAGCTGAACTTGCACGATTTCACTCCCGCTGGCAGTAGGGTTGCCACCTCATCCCTTTAAAACCGAACACATATTAATTACACAGGTTCTGTGGCTGATTAAGGTGGTAATTAAACTCACTTGGTGCCTTATCTGCATTAAATTAGCCTCAGAACCTGTGCAATTCATATGTGTTCGGGTTTAAAGGGATGAGGTGGCAACCCTAGCTGGCAGTCCCGATTTCAGCCACGATTTCAAAGACATCTGAAACAGATGTCAATGTAAATCGCGGCTGAAATCGCAAAAAGTAGTACAGAAACGACTTTTTGTAATCGGTGCAGCGCCGCAGATGCGGCGTCGCACCGATTAGGATGGTGCCATTGCCCGCAATTTGCGGCAAATTTCGCCGATTTGACATGCGATTTGACATGTCAAATCGCATGTCAAATCGCACCAGTGTGAACCAGGGCAAACTTCTGATTGCTCTAAACCTGTGATTGGTTCTAGAAGAATTTGAGTTGTTCTAAATCACACAGTACACTATATAATCACCCATGTATTGAAGTTTAGTAGATAATGAAAGTATTACTTTATGTTCTTATGTACTAGTACTGCATTATATTTAGAAATATCTTTTTTGAACCGGCGGCTACTACTGAAGAGGTTACATAACTAACCAATTGTCCCCTGGATCCTGTTCCTTCACAACTGCTACAATCACCCTCTTATTCAATCCTATGCTCCCTCATTTACATCTTTAATCTCCCCCTCTCTACTCGCACCTTCTCCTCCCCTCTAAAGCATGCACAGATCACCCCCATACTTAAAAAGCCCTCACTGAACCCCAGTCACCTGAACTATTTAAGATCCATCTCATTGCTCCCATTCACCTCTCCACTTTTATAACGCTTAAAGCGGAGGTTCCGCGGTCCCTCGTTTTTGTTTTTCTAGTTGCATCTAATGGGGTTACAGATACCACGTTAGTACTCACTTGTCTTGCAAATAGAACCATCCCCCATCTATTTCAGTTGTAAATAATAACTTTTAAAAATCGATCAGTCTTTTCCATTTTTCTTGTGGGCATTGTGAAGACCACAAGCAGAGACTTCCGGGATGCGGTGAATGCAGTGAAATACAGCGAGATTACGATGGTTGGCGTTCCGCATTGTTTCCTTGGGAATCATTACACTGTGCTCCCAGGAGACATTGCGGACACCTCCCAGAAAACAACGGGGCGTCAGGGAAAGAAACAGATACGCCCACTCCCGCGGGAGGAATACCCGGAAGTCCACATTAAAAACGTCTGATTCACAGTAAGTACAACCGCAAGAAAAAAAACACTAGCCATATGCATAAGTATCTGCTAGCAAGATCAGGATAAGATAATGTCTGTATTTAGGGTGAACCTCGGCTTTAATCTACAACCATCTGAGCTCCTACCTCATTGAAAACAACCTTCTTGACCCCACACAGTTTGGGTTTCCAGTGTGGCACTCCACAGAAACTGCCCTACTAAAACTCACTAACGATTTACTAACTGCTAAAACGAATGGCCACTACTCCATACTTCTACTACGTGACCTCTCTGCGGCTTTCAATACTGTTGTTCAATAGTGTTGACCACCCGTTCCTTCTCAATAAACTATGTTTCCTTGTCCTCCAATATTCTGCTCTATCCTGGTTCTTTTGCTAATGCATAGAATGAATTAAGGCAAAAAACCTTGAGCTTTTAGAACCACTTTAATTTCACCCTAGCACAATACACTGTTGTAAATGCTATATGTGTTGTGGTAAGTAAAAATTGCTTTAAAAAATAGGGCTGGTTAATTTTTTTTTTTTGTCCATTAACCCCCTTGGCGGTATTCCCGAGTCGGGCTCATGGTGAGTTTTTAATGCTAAGAGCGGTAACCCCGAGCCAGACTCGGGCTGCATCGCAGTATCCAGGGGAAGATACTTACCTTGTTCCCTGGATCCTGCGATGTCCTCCCGCAGTGTGTGCGAGCCGTGTCTCGCTCGATTCACACTACCGGGTGCCGAGCTCTGTTCCCTGCGACGTTGCGGCGCCAAATTCAAAAAGTGAATAACACAGTATAGATACAGTATACTGTAATCTTACAGAATACAGTACTGTATCAAATAATTACACATCCCCTTTGTCCCTAGTGGTCTGTCCAGTGCCCTGCATGCACTTTTATATTATAAAAAACTGTTCTTTCTGCCTGGAAACTGGAGATTGTCCATAGCAACCAAAAAGTGTCCCTTTATGTCAAAAGTGGTTTTAGACCGGCTAGAAAACAGCGATAATAAATTAGAATCACTCGCAGAATTGAGCGATAGCGATTTGTGGGGAAATTCGTCATCAAACACTAAATCTAATGACAGCGACAATTCTGCAACTGAGCAGATTTCAGTGTTTTTGATTTGATTACATTATTGAATAATTTTTATTATAATTACATTACTATTTGTTATAATTATTTATAGTTATTTATTATATTATAATTTATGATTTTGTGTTTCAAACTTTATCATACCCGGGATGTCTACTGTTTGGTCAGGTTTAAGTGAGTTATTCCTAAGAATTGCAGGCCTACAATTTGCGGCGGCAGCACCCCGCGGCTTCGTGGCACCCCCCGCTTCTCAATTCGCGGCTGCCCCCCGCTTCTCAATTTGCGTCGGCAGCACCCCCCCGGTTCTCCTCTGCTCCAGGGGGCCCATGCCTGAAGCTGTGTAAGGGGCCCCAAAATTCCCAAATTCCTGCCTGTGGGTGTTTGCAATATCTCCTAAACCTACATGGTATAGGAGATATTTGTCATTAAGAATGCACCGAAGCTCACTGAGAGTTTCCATTCATAAATCCGGCAATGACGGATTTGACAGCTCCAGCGCACATGCGCGGGAGTGACATCATCGCCGCTCCGGCCATTCACCGTGCCGGAGCGGCGAAAAGAGGAACTAGTGATGAGGGGACATGGCGGCAGCGGTGGACGGGACCGAGGCGGACTTCGGGGGCTTCGATCTCAGGTAAGTGACACTGTGCATACTAGCTCATTATGCCTTTCTCTTGCAGGTTATTTAAAAAAATATATATATATATACAAGGGTTTACTTCCTCTTTAAGGTGCCATGGCAGCTTATTTCAATGCACAAAAAAGCATGTTAAAGTACACTATTTTGTTTTGTGAATGGGCCCTAAGACCTGTCCTTCAATGGATTGCTCTAGTTTTAAAAGATCAGGATCTCTTTCTGAGAGATAAAAAATGGATGTGTAAAAAATTAGAAAAAATAAATAAAAAATGGGTGTGTAGTTAATCATTGTAATGCTATTCGATTATTACTGTTGAAAATAAAAACATATATATACTTTTTTCTCCCCTTTATTTCTTGAAAATCTTTTTTGCCGTGTTTTATCTGTTTTTCAGTATTAAAGATGCAAGGAGAAACTGAAGGAAAAAAGTCAGAACATCTGGTAGAATTGTTATATCATTTCCATACTTATTCCTTTCCCCTCATTATTTCCTTGCAGCATATGTTTTATATTATTAGGATAACAGGGAAAAGGCAATTGGCTTTCATTCAAGGTATGCGTTATTCGTATAAATGGAATTTGCACAATAGAATGAATCACGGTCATTTTTTTTTCATTTGCAGATGGAAGCAATACAATAGGATCTCAGGGGTCATTACAGAACAGTCTACAGTCCTGGCTGTCACTATGGAAAAAATGAGAAGTTGAATAAATGCATGCAAAAAAAAAAAAAAACCTTAATCCAAAAGTTGCCTTTGCTATTAATCTTTCCAAATTGTATTTACTAAAGTTGTCTTTGCACTGCAAGTGAGGGTGAGCAGTGATCACCCGCCAGCATCATTCGTTCTACTTACTCTTAGCCCAGGCTGTCATGGACACAATCCTGCGGGTGTATCATCAGGCCAGCCTGGGCTCACTGTACAACTGCACCTAAAGAGGAACTGCACCCCCAGGTAACATTTTTTACCCAGGAATGACAGTTGAATTCTTAGTTTGGACCTGGACCCAGTTAGGTACAAACACAAATTCCGATCGTCTGTGTGGAACTCCGACGGAGAAAAAACCATGCACGCTCAGAATCAAGTTGACGCATGCTTGGAGGCATTGAACTTAATTTTTCTTGGCTCGTCGTAGTGTTTTACGTCACCGCGTTTTGGACGGTCGGAATTTGGTCTGACAGTGTGTATGCAAGACAGCTTGAACGGAATTCCTATGGAAAATTCCATTGGATTTTATCACATAGGAAATTCTGATGTGTACAGGGCATAAGGGTTCATTCTGACATGCACAAGCAGCTCTTGCTGCCCCTCTGAAAATCAATCTGCAATGTATGAAGTGTGTCTCCCATACACTTCAATGGTACTGCCTGCCGAAAACGAAATTACGTTTAATTTTTGTCATGGCCATGAAGCACAGCATTGCAGCTGTGGCATGCATATAGCTTTAAATGCCTGCATGCCCTTCTTTATGTGGGCTGTTGGAGAGGTAGGCGGGGTTGTTGGGGATCTGCATTTGATCTTTTGCATCTATTCATGTGAGTAGCTGAACAAAAACGTAATTAAAAGTATGGGTGCTATTGCTGACCTCCAATAAAAATGCTTATTCCTGGCTGTCTTTCTGATCCTTTAACCTATCAAGTCACTGATCTGAAACCAGCATGCAGAAAGTAAAATCACAGTGATGTCAGTATTACCGATTTTCATACTTATGCCAGATCAGTTAATGCGAAAGTCTAGAACCCATGGGTTAAATCAAAGTTGGCTCTTTTGGCTATCATTTTCCTATGGATCACAAGAATGCAGTTTGTTCTGCCTTTTGCTTGGGATACCCAGTCGTGGTACCAGATGTTGGATATGGACTCTGCTGAAGAGGATCAAGGATCTTTTGAGCTGAATGGACTCATACCATCCCAGGTAGGAAACGGGCAGCCTGAATAGGAAGGAAAGTTACAGTGAAGAAGAGTTAACTGTAAAGGCTATAATATGTCAACTTCATGCCTCTCAGTAAAAGTTCCTAGTTCATTCAAAGGTGTCTAGTCTGAAGTTATTACCAAAAGGGGATGCATGTAATGACTGAGTGCTGCCAAAGGCTTACACGTGGAGAATGCTGCAGTGGATGAGTGCTACCAAATGCTTACACGTGGAAAATGCTGCAGAGGGTAAAGAATTACCTTGCCGTTGCCATAAGTCACTGGAGGAGTGTCAGGTGCTAGAGATGCCAGCTGGAGTGAATTGGTAAGGATGATGGAGTGCTTTGGTGACAAGGGGGATCTTGAGTGCAACCCCTTCCCTGCTGGGAAGTCACGGGAAGAATTAGGAGAGAGGATCCTCAAAATGTAAGTGAGGTGGCATCAAAGCTAGACTGGAGAGCAGGATACAGGTCCTGCAGTATCCCCTCGCAAGTGCTTCACCATGTAAGGAAGACTGTGTACAGTTAGTCAAATGTAACACTGATGTGAAGTGGATGAGGCACGAAGAGTTAATTCTGCCACGACATGTGCTCGCTTTTACGTGGGAATGCCACCCCAATTATTTTTTTTATGACTGCTGTCTCTACCTGCTTAGTTGGGAATTAGCAAGCAAATTTTCCAGAGTTCTCCTTTGGGGTGCCTTAGGCCCCACTCACAAGGGAGTTGTTTATAATACTCAATGCTTTATCAAACGGAATACAGTATCATACACTAAAGCCTTGTACACACGACCGTTTTTTTCGGCAAGAAACGACAAGAAAACTGTTGGGAGAGCTTTCTTACAGAGAAAACCGTTCGTGTGTATGGTTTCTCATCCAGAAAACTGTTGTGAATCTCGACGAGAAAAAAAGAAAACCTGCTTTCTTTTTTCTCGTCGGAAGTCTCAGTTTTTTCGTCGTGATTCTCGTCAGACTGTTTTTGGACGAGAAAACCATTCGTGTGTATGCTTTTCCGAGTCTTCAAAAACCATGCATGGTCAGAATCAAGTATGAGACGGGAGCGCACCTTCTTGTAAAACTAGCGTTCGTAATGGAGATCGCACATTCCTCACGCTGTAACGAACTGAAAGCGCGAAGACTAAAAAAGCGCGAATCGTCTCTCACTAAACCTTTACTAACACGCAGTAACACAAGATTAGCAAAAGCAGCCCAAGGGGTGGCGCCATGAGAATGGAACTTCCCCTTTATACTGCCGTCGTAGGTGTTGTACGTCACCGCGCTTTAGACCGACGAGATTTTGGATTGACAGTGTGTATGCAAGGAAAGCTTGACAAGAATCTCGTCAAGCTTGACAAGAAACCCGTCGAGAAAAACAACTGTTTTTTTGCGACGAGATTCTCGGCCGTGTGTACTAGGCTTTAGGGTTTAAATCTACTTTCATTGAAAGGCTAACTCCACTTTCTGGACCATGTTATATGTTACAGTCATATTTTGAGTGTAACATGGTGCAAATGGGACATCTGCTCCCCACACCCCAGCGATAGCATGTGGGGGATATTCTCCCTCACAGTCCCTGTCCATTAACACCTCCTCCAGCACTCTAACTGAAAGTCTGTACATCTGTATAGACATATAGCTGGAGGAAAAGTCTGCAGGAGCCTGGCATTGCACATGCTATCCTCTGATCTCAGTTGCAATGCTTTTGCGGGCTGATTTGCAAAAAAATAAATAAATAAAAGATGCACATTTTCTACTGCAGATATACAGTATGTTCATTTATTATTTTTTGTAAAGGGTGGACCTTAAATGAATGACTTGAAAACCACGTGGAAAGTCCGATCTCTACATGTGGGACATAGATAGGCTGTACTAATTATATTGTTGCATTGACCAAATTGTTATATTTCATCCATATTCTTGTGCTAATTAATCTTTATAAACTTGTTCCTTTCATTAGCTTATAGTTAGTGAAGCATATGATGGAGACAGCCGTTAATAGTATGTGCTTCCTGACATAGGTCATTTGAGGGGCCACAGGTCACTAGAGAGATGCACAAATGCGATACTTTGATTGAAGAAATCAATCCAGATTCACTTCACATTAGTTGTTATGATTTGTGACTTCTATACACGTGACTGACAGAACAAAATAGCTGCTCTTTTCTCCTTCCCTGATGCTCAACATGACCCTGCAAGTTTTAGCCCATTAAAATAAAAGCTCATAAAAATAATTAATATTATTTTCTTCCATCGGTGCGTTCCCAAGACGACATTGCATCAGCATGACATTTACAGTGGAAGATTTTACCCCTGGAATTACTGTGGATTTAGCCACAAGGAAGTTCAAATACAAATAACTCCGAAATGGAACCTGCCACTTTGATTTCATCACACCCAAACCTTGTTGAGATCAAACATTGAAAAAAAAAAAAAAAGATTCCTAATCCAGTTAGAGCAGCTGGGTCTCGGAGTCTTGAGAGAAAGTTAGGATTAGGACTCCTCAAAGAGCTCCCTCGGATAGTACTTCTTACGCAGCTTTAAAAGTAAATTGTTGGAGAATGTTAGCATGAATGATTCCACTCTGGAAACATGGAGACTACTTTAGCACAACAGGAGGAAGGGGCTAAGAATATGCCTGCATGTTATCATTAGACAGGGAGCTGTTGTTGTTTCAAGTGCAAAGGGCTTAGGGGGGTCTGATTTGTTGCTGCAGTTAACAACATTGTGATACACAGGGGTTGATTTACTAAAGGCTGTGTGCATTTTGCAAGCGCAGTTGCATTCTGCAAGGACAATTGTTATAGAGCTGAGTAAATAAGGTCAAGCCTCACTTTGCAAAGAATACTCAATTACACGCAATGAAAAAAAATGAAAATAAAAATGTTTGCTTGCACTTGATTGGATGATGGAAGTCAGCAGAGCTTCCCCTCCTTGACTGAGCTCTGGAGCAAATGCCCTTGCAGTAAATCAACCCCATTGTGTAGAATTTATTTATTTTTTCTAAGTGTAGCGGTCCTCCCACAGCTTCTCTCCTCTCTTTTTGGCTGGTTTTACTCGTCTAGGGGTATCTGGGAGAGGGGGGGGAAGATGCACACCACCAGCTCGGCTCTCTGATGTAGGATGCAGAGATATGAGCTAAACCGTTTACCTTCGGGTCTGCGTTTTAGGCCGGAGCCTCAGCTTCCACTGTGGAGGATGATTGCCACTGTCACTGACAGGGACACTTAGCTTTCAGTAACACGAGTTCCACACCATAAAAAGTCCAACTCTGTTTTATTGATTTGATCAATAGGTAGACTGGTTAACTTTTAAAAGAACAGACAGGGTGTGGGAAAGAGTAGGTCCAGGCACAACACAATGAATAGAGTTTCTCCTGTTCTGTTTAGTGCAAACAGGCTTGGCGCACAGTCGTTGCCACCGACTGTGAATTTGGTCACTGCTACTGACCTGGGTGAACGTTGAGGCCTCTGCCACAGGCCTTGGATGAGGCCTGCCACTGACCTGAGGAAGATGGGTCCCTGCCACAGACCATGAGAACGTGAATTATCTCCTTTAGAACAAACAACCCCTGTCAGAGGAAGACATCCATCCGGACGGTCACCAGAGGCCTCCACCGTCACCAGCAAATGCTGCGCTGGCTCTTCGGGGAGGTCACGTCTCCGGTCCCTTACGCCCTGGATTCAGGCACCCAATACCGGGGGCACCTTAGGAATGCTTTGCCCTCGCGGGACCCAGTCGAAGGTACTGGGCCCCAGGCCTCCTGGTAAAGTACCTCACCCCAGGCTGAAGGTGCCTGGGATGGAACTCGACTCCACGCGCCCCCAGGCTGAGGGCGCCTGGGCACAGACGAACCGCAGCAGCCCCCAGGCCGAAAGTGCCTGGGGAATGGACCTCGTGCGCAAGATGTCCGCCCCCTTTTATATCCTCTCCCAGCAGGCACAGCGGGTTCCCCGACCCGTTGTACTACTGCTGCGAGAGGACAAAAAGGGCACGGCTCTAGAATGGCAGTTCAACCCCGGTCCCAGGTGACAGCGCCACCTAGGGACCACAGGGAACATGACACCATTCATACCTCCCACACTCCAAAGTGTCCATAAATCCCTAAAAATCTATGTATCTGGGCCATCTATAGCCCAGATACACCCCACTAAATTTGACACCCGCTACATAAGTCATGTAGTATGAAACATCCCTCAAAGCAGCTGGGGGAGAGGAGAGTAGGGAAGCAAGCAGCACTGCTGGGTGAGGGGGCCAACATGGAAGAAGCCCAGGCAGTAGGGGGCTCGGCACCGCAGGTAGTGATTAGGGTGTGCCCAGGCACACCTGGCACACATCCTGCACATGCACTGGACCCTTTTATAGCTGCTCCTAGGGGCATCAGATGTTTTTTTTCCTGCCTCTAAACACCCCTCCATGTTAGCCTATGTGTCCATGCACACATAGGCTTTAAGCAGTGTTTAGTGGCAGGAGGTTTCAGAAGCAGGAAAAACCTGCTGCCAGTGCGTCCAGGAGCAGCAGAGTTTGGGCAGAAAAAACACTTGATGCTGCCAAATGCTGCTGAAAGCTTCTAAAAGCTGCTAAACACTCCTAAAAGCTAGCACTTAAATTATTTATTCTGGCCAGTTAAATAAATGAATGCCCAAGAGCTTGATGCCTGTAAAAGCTTTAGGCAGGTTTTCAGGTCGGGGTCCGGTGCGTTTCTGTTCCCCGGTTGCGAATCAGGTCCGAATTTTTGCCTGATTTCGCACCTAAACCGGATCCAAAAATGCACAGAACCCTTTTGGATACCGCACTGTGGCTGCCCCGTACACGTGTGAACTGGCTCCATTGAGAGCCAGTTACACTCACATGTCATGAAAATTGGATGCAATGAAAACCGCTTCCAATTTGCACATTTGTGAACCTGGCATTAGACACTTTTACAAGAGTCAGGCATTTTTTCTGCAAAAACTCTGCTGGCTTTTAGGGGAGTTAAAGGGTAATTCTGTTTTCGTGGGAAATAAAATAGCAAAAGAAAAAATTAATATAGCGTATACAATTGCGACTCAAGTCATATTGTAAATGAATGTTAATAAAAATTACCTTTCCTTTTCAATCTGCAGCTCTGTAATTTTCTGAAAATGCAATGCAATATGATTACCTAGAGGTGTTCTGTACACACAATGTGTACAGAATGCCCCCAGAAACATAATTTCCTGCTTGTGTGATTGGCTCATTGATTTTCCCAGATGTCTACACTAAGAAACAAGTTAGATATCAGGCATCCCCTGCAACAAAAATGTCATTTTTGGTGAGATACTCCCAATAGGAAATCACATCTAAAGGAATGCAGACCCTGCAAGTAGGGATGAGCTTCGAGTTAGAGTCTAACTCATGCTCGACTCGAACATTGCCTGTTCGCCCATTCGCCAAACAGCGAACAATTTTCTCTTGCCCCCCCCCTCTTTTCCTGCGGCCTGCCAGGTTGCATGCTCGGATAAAGGGTCTGGTATGGATTTGGGGGGGGAACTCCACGCCATTTTTTTTATATTTGGCGTGGAGTTCCCCTTAAAATCCATACCAGACCTGAAGGGTCTGGTATGGATATTTGGGGGGAATCCCACGTCATTTCTTTCTTTAAATTTGATGCAGGGTTCTCCTTAATATCCATACCAGACCTGAAGGGCCTGGTAATTGAATTTGGGGGGACCCCACGCATTTTTTTTTATCAATGACTTTTCTCTGTATTGCCTGGAGCCGACAATTCATTTATAGACGCGAGTGCTTTTAAATTACTTTGTTTCCTTTAGAAATGACACTTTGTGCACGGGAAACAAGCTCTGCTTTACAGGCATACTATGCACCCCCCCCCCCCCCAGGTACGAAATTTAAAGGAATATTTCACTTTAAGCGTTATTAAAATCACTGCTCCCGAAAACTGCAGTTTTAAAAACTTTTTTTTGCATTGATACGTGTCCCCTGGGGCAGGACCCGGGTCCCCAAACCCTATTAGTCTTGATAATTAGCACTTTTGATTTCAAACGTTCGATATAGTTCTAAAGTTCACACGAACTTTAGGTCTGTTCGCAGGTTCTGGTGCGAACCGAACCGGGGGGTGTTCGGCTCATCCCTACCTGCAAGTTTCCTCATTAGAGCCCTGCAGGTGAAGCAATTGGTTGATAATTAAGAAACCACTCCCGTTAGATTCCCTTATCACAGGGACACAGACAAACGCACAGGGATTTCTTCAGAATAACAAAAGTTAGAAATCTGCAACAAAATTTGTTAAAATCCTTGCAATGTACATTGAACACCCAGAGGGAAATACATAAATAAAGTGATCTTGGGCAATTCCTCTAATGTCACTATGTGTATAACATCATGATTCAAGACGGTGTATCAAATTCAATCCATAAAATAGGGAACAAAATCAAAAATGTAAACAAGAATGTTCAAGTATCAGCCAGCAAAAAAACTGAATACAGTTCTTCTTAACCACTTCCTTACTGGGCACTTAAACCCCCCTCCTGCCCAGACCAATTTTCAGCTTTCAGCGCTGACGCATTTTTGAATGACAATTGCACGGTCATACAACGCTGTACCCAAATGAAATTTTTATAATTTTTTTTCACACAAATAGAGCTTTCTTTTGGTGGTATTTAATCACCGCTGGGGTTTTTATTTTTTTGCTAAACAAACAAAAAGAGATGGAAAAAAAAAAAATCATGTTTCATAGTTTGTTATAAAATTTTGCAAACAGGTAATTTTTCTCCTTCATTGATATGCGCTAATGAGGCGGCACTGGTGGGCACTGATAGGCTGCACTGATGGGCACTGATAGGCACAGATAAGGCGGCACTGATGGGGACAGATAAGGCGGTACTGATGGGCACAGATAAGGTGGCACTGATGGACACAGATAGGGCGGCACTGATGGGCACTGATGGGTGGCACCAATGAGTGGCACTGATGGGTGGCACTGATGGGCATTGATAGGTGTTACTGATAGGTACCACTGATAGATGGCACTGATGGGCACTGATAGGGGGCACGCATAGGCACTGATGGGCACTGGTAGGTGACACTGACGGGCACTGGTAGGTGACACTGACGAGCACTGGTAGTTGACACTGATGGGCGGCACTGGTAGGTGACACTGACAGGTGGCACTGTGGGCACTGATGGGTGGCACTGTGGGCACTGATGGGTGGCCCTGTGGGCACTAATAGGTGGCACTGTGGGCACTGGTAGGTGGCGCTGGTGGGCACTGGTAGGCAGCACTGTTGTGCACTGGTAAATGGCACTGACAGGTGGCACAGATGAGCAGGCGGCTGCTCTCCTTGATCGGGACCGATGTCCCTCTAACAGCCGCCGGTGATCGGCTTTTTTTTTCTCCTCACGCTATCAGCATGAGGAGAAAAAATAGCCGATTACTGGCTCTGTTTACATCACATGATCAGCTGTCATTGGCTGACAGCTGATCACGTGGTAAGGGGTCAGGATCGACCCCTTACTCTGATCTGTGATCAGCCGAGTCTCAAAGACTCGCTGATCACAGAGCGCGCCCTGCAGGGGCGCGCAGGCTGCTCGAGCACTGGAGGAAGTCCATGGACGCCCTCCCAGAAAATTAGGTCCGCGCTGTAGCCGTCTTTCGGCTATAGCGTGGATCTGAAGAAGTTAATTGTGCTTCCACCAATAACAGTGCTTTCACCAAACAGTTCAGTGCTCTCAGAACTCTCACCTCAATAATGTGAGTAGAAAGCCTTATGGACAAATATATGGGCTGGTAAACCCTCCTTGGTGTACTTCTTTCCTTATCTTATCTATATAAAATCCATACTTCAGGCTCAAGACTCATGAAGCATCGCTAATAACTCCAAACCACATGCAGGAATGAAATAGATAGAATGCCTCCCATAGCGTAAAATCATTTAAAATTGTGCAATTTATTAAAAGGCAAATAGGTGCTTACATCAATGTAAGTATAAAGCGCATAAATGTTAAAACATCGGCGTACGATCGCCTCTTATGTCACTTCCGGTCCGCTATTCATTACGCCATGCCCTACGCGCTACTTCACGTGACTTAATCAGGGGAACTGTAACTGCTGGCCACTGGGCCACCTATCAAGTCTATCAGAGAGTTAATCCAACAGCCAACTGAAATTGCACATGCAGACTGACAACACTATTTCTATTTGCAAGGCAGCTGTTGTCAGCCTGCAAGAGAAAGTGCTTTTGCTGGCAGGATCTACAAATAAGAAACTTTGCAACAGATTTACAAAAGTACTTGCTATTTTCTTAAACATTATGTAAACCTTAACTTCTTTAATTAATTGGCTAAATATACCATTCAAAGTGTTTTGTTACATATGGTCAATAAGTACAAAAAATACCTGTTGATTTTGGCAGAAATCTTTTGAGATGATAACTTCCTGCACTTTCTGTATGTGAACAATGAGGGGTCATGGAGATGAGAAAATAAGATCTGTGTTCTGTTCTTTGTAATGCATCAGAAATAAAGTAGGCAGGGCTGACACCATGAGCTTAGGAATACAGAGTTTAAAATACTGTATTTATTGGCGTATAACACTCACTTTTTTACCCTGAAAATAGAGGGTAAACCGAGCCTGCGTGTTATACGCAGGGGGCTGTGGAAAGTTTTTTTCCTGAAACTTCCCTCTTAAAGTTGGGGTGCGTATTGTACGCCTGTGCGTGTTATACGCTGATAAATACGGTAACTTGTGCAGTCATGTCAAGGAGGAAGGTAGGAACACACCATATTCCTGTTTTTTTTTCTGTATTTGTACCATTAGTTTAAAGGAATAGAACACGGGGAAATGTGCATGCATTCCAGAGATTAAACAAAAAATGTTTTAATTTTTTTTGCCATGACATAGGCTAAAAGAAAACTGTATACTATGAGGTGCGATGCCAAACATACAGTACTGACAAATAGATTTCTTGTTTATAAACACTTTAACACCCTCTACAGTACAGTATAACAAGTTTACATGTGGTGTACAGTAATTAAAGTACGGTACATGCAAGTTTAAGCTTATCTAGTGGGAAAAGCATGTTGACATAAATACATCAAGTAGGAAAAAAGGCAAAACTTTGTTTTATTTTAGATAGTGTATGGGAGGGTTATAATCCTTGTCAGGTTTTTTCATTTCCCACCTGTGTCCCATAGGGAAAAATTCCATTCACCCTCCGCCCCATAGCTAAAACAGGCGTTGAGAGGAAATTATACTTTATATTATACTTTATACTATTAATTATACTTTAACTAATGTAAATAAAATCATGTTCACAAATATTAATGCAACAAAAAAAGAGTAATGATAAAACTGAAGTTAAATATTGGTCTAATGTATCTAATACAGCAACCTTCTGACTTCCTCGAGCTGGCATAGACGGATAGAAATTCAGACTGGCTGACTTTTGATCGCTGTGGGGCCCACGTTTTTAAACAGAATTTGATCATTAGACAAGTTGGAAAACTTTTGTCGATCAGCGGCTGCAGCCAAGTCTTCATTTTTATGGATGGAAGAACCTACTAGTTTTTTTAGTTAAAGTGGAGCTTCACCCAGAAGGGGAAGCTCTGCTTGTTTGCACACCCCCCCCCTCCACTGCCACATTTTGCACTCTTTGGGGGGAGTGGCTACCTGGTTTTGACAGGACTGTTCACAGGACCATTTACAAGGCGCAGTGCGGCTCACGCATGCGCAGTAGGAACCTGGCTGTGAAGCTGCAAGGCTTCACTTCCTGTTTCCCTTATTTGCTATGCCGACACTTGCACCCAAAGCCGATTGAAGAATTAGTTCGGGTGAGGACATCGCTGGATCTCTGGACAGGTAAGTGTCCTTATATTAAAAGTCAGCAGCTACAGTAATTGAAGCTGCTGCCTTTTAATTTTAGGTGGAGCCTGGAGCTCCTCTTTAAAGGGGTTGTAAAGGTTTAATTTTTTTTTTTTTTAAATAACAAACATGTCATACTAACCTCCACTGTGCAGTTAGTTTTGCACAGAGTGGCCCCCATCCTGCTGTTCTGGGGTCCCACGGCGGCTGTCTCGGCTCCTCCCCGCTAAAGCTAACCCCCTCTGGGAAGCTCTTCCATTGACTCCCTTTTGGTCTCTTTTGGTGCGTAGGGAAGTGCACCCTTGTCTAGTTCTAGTCTAATTTTGCCATAGTTAAGTGTTATCGATATCCCTTTTGGTTCAGCCTGCTGAACACTGATGTCAGATAACACTCAGCACAGCAGTTGAGTGACCATCACAGGGAGATGGTGCTATTGAGAACAGATGACTTAAAGCAGAGCTTTTGGTTAAGTGACTTTTTATGTTTACTATTTTGTACCTTATTGGCAGACATGTTTGAAGCAGAGCATCAAAATGATCAGCCTCTTAAAGCGGAGTTCTACCCAAAAATGGAACTTCCGCTTTAACCACTCCTCACCCCCTTACATGCCACATTTGGCATGTCATTTTTTTGGGGGTGGGAGTGGGGACTTCGGTAGGAGTGGGACTTCCTTCCACCCAGGGGCTGCTTAGGTGACTCGTCATATCGCCTAAGGCGGCACCTCCCTGTAGGCGATCACCTGGGACACGTGACAGGTCCCAGGCCATCGCCTGTCCACTCCTAGGGCGCAGTGCGACTCACGCATGCGCAGTGAGTGCCCGGTCGTGAAGCTGAAAGCTGTCACGGCCGGGTGCCCACAGTTAGAATGGATGCGCCGGCGGAAAGGGGGGGAGAGGAGCGAAGCTCCGGGCGACCGCGTCGCTGGACAGTGGAGCAGGTAGGTGTCTATTTATTAAAAGCCAGCAGCTACACTTTTTGTAGCTGCTGACTTTTAATAAACATAAAAAAGGCTGGAGCTCCCCTTTTTTTTTTTTATATATCTCTTTTTTATTAATTTTTCAACATATAACACACTTTACAATACATAAAAACACATATACTCAATATTTCCCGAAGAAAGAAAGAAAAAAAAAAAAAAAAACAACCTAAAAATGAGAACAATAATCTATGCTCCTATATAAAAACCCCAGCCCTGGAACCCCACACTCCATACTGACTAGGGGAATCAGGGCTGTGCAAAGAAGAGGGAAAGGGGTGCACAGAAGGAGAAGAAGAGGGAGTGAAAAAAAAAAAAAAAAGGGGAAGGAGAGGATACAGTCCCTCGTTTTCTCCCCTAAGTGTTTTAAGGTTTATTATGTGTAAAAACTCTAATGTTAGTGCCCTTTTAAGTGAAAGTACCTATTCTGAGGTGACAAAAAGTGGTTCCAAAAACTTCTTAAAAAAAAAAAAAAGAAGGGGGCCCCTTTAAGTGACTTTTTATGTTTACTATTTTGTACCTTATTGGCAGACATGTTTGAAGCAGAGCATCAAAATGATCAGCCTCTTAATATAATCCTCTACCTATTTTGTGTCAACACATTTAAAGATGCTCTCAAATAAATGATAATTTTTTGCATGTTGGATTTAGTATGCCGATAAAGTGGGATGCAGTGTCTGGCATTGTGTTTGTGGTCTACCTGTATATGTTAAAATATTTTAGTGCAGCTTTGTCCCATAACTATTTTCTATACCATAGATGTGTGTGGGTGGTCTTATGTAAATATAGTACTGATTTTAATTAACTAATACAAGAGCCCAGAAGCTAGCCTGAGTGTGCGCAATCCAACCTGATGTCTTGAAATGGCAGGCAGCCACATGTGTGTGATATAATATGACATTTGCTAAGTTAAAGGGGTTGTAAAGGTTCATGTTTTTTCACCCTAATGCATGCTATGCATTAAGGTGAAAAATCATCTGACGATTACCGCCCCCCCCCAGCCCCCGTTTTACTTACCTGAGCCCTAGAAAGTCCTGCGTCATGAACGCGCTGGATCTTTGCCCGGGCTTCCCGGCTCTTCATTGGATAGATTGATAGCAGCGCAGCCATTGGCTCGCGCTGCTGTCTATCAAATCCAATGACACGGGCGTCGGGGGCGGGGCCAAGTCATACACTCAGCGGCTATGGACGCCCAATGCAGGACTCGGGAGCGAGCCCGCAAGGTAACCCCCTCGGGAGAGAGCTTCCCAGAGGGGGTTAGCTATTGCGGGGAGGAGCCGCGAGAGCCGCCGTGGGACACCAGAAGTCGAGGATCGGGGCCACTCTGTGCAAAACGAACTGCACAGTGGAGGTAAGTATGACACGTTTGTTATTTAAAAAATAAATAAAAATGACTCTTTACATCCACTTTAAGACTAAAGATGGGTCATAAAGGTGGTATTAGAAACAGGCACTATATGATACATGGACAAATCAAGATGTTGCTTTGCAAACTTTTTAATGGGGAAGCAGTTTCTTCAAATGTGTATGTTTTGATCTACTTTTCCCATAACTCATAATGAAGAAAGTAGATCTGTCTTGCAGGGCAAGATAACAAGATTGCTCGTGGGAATACACCGTTGCTTTCTATCATTTTTCTGATAGGTGTCATTTTCCGTACGTAACTAGCAAAAAATTTGATTTTGAAGTGATACCATTTCTTCATGCTACATTCTCTGATTAGACTGCTAACATGCCAAGAAAAACAAAGCACGCAGCTTAATTAACAGGCAAGAATATTTGTGTTACTGTTATCTACCACATTGAAGTGACTGGAGGAAAACAGATGTATTTGATATTACATGTGTGGTCCAAAGCTACGTTTTTGTACAAGTTTATTGAGCTTTGGTCCTTGTGGATATAGACCAGGCAATTTCTGAAAATATAGGGATGTCTAGTTTTACACCCCTTGGAGGGATTTTTTTTTTTTAAGTTTTACTCCAAACTGAAAATGGTATGTGAAAGAAAATGCTTCCCCAGACACTTGATAAACTATTTTAACCAATAAACTAAAAGAAAATAGTGTTAAGGCGCCACACAATATTTCAAAAATACATACTGTATATTTATCACCAAATCTAAAATAAATATTATAAAGACATATCAAACAGTATAAAGTAATATACAGTATGTATTCGTGTATATTATATAATCGGGTGGATCTTGAAGGTGGAGCTGAAATATATAGTTACTGTCACGCATGGCATTTATAAGTAAAGTTTGCAGTGAACTTTTGCCCTTTTCTCAAATGTAATTCTATTACACTCGATTTTATGTGAAGGTTTAGTATAAAGAAAGCATTTGTGTTGCATATTGTGAGATTTCTGCTTACTGATTCCCGTGAGCATGCTCAGTGTCAGTAATTGGGCCGGTCCTGTGGATTTCTTTGGTTACAGCTGCTAGATTACAACTCCAAGTTGTTTTAAAGCAGACCTAGCAACAGATTTATTTATTCTACGTAATGTGTACATTATCTTTCATAGAGATAATGGTACTTTCCCTGTACCTTCCATCTACCAGTACTTCTCATCTGCTTTTCTCTCTGGTAAGACAGCGCCATTTTTGTTTAGGTATCATCGAGGAACATCATGTACTTTCTGGACTGAGATGCTTGCTCGGAGATGATCCAATCATGTAAATCTTGGTGCCTGTGCAGTTCTTGGCTGGGTTGACACACAAACCAGCCCCCTGCTGCAGCCTTTCACCAAAGTTACGATGTTGCCATCTGATAACTGCAGGAGGGGAGACTGAGAAAATGCTTCTAACTGCATGCAGCAGCCTAGGCAAGGTCACCTGACTGGAGATCAAAGTCTGCTTTTAAAGGGTTAATTCACCTTTTCACAAAACATGAAAAGTAGAACTAACTTACAACATTCTTCCCACCCCTTTGATCTTTGGTGTATTTATCTTTTGTCATTTCCCATCCCTTGCCTTCCTCTGAAGCCTGTGTAGCGGGTGTCTCATAATATAACCCGCAGATCCTGCCAAGTTTGGCAGAACAATGTACACAGGTTTTTCCAGCTTGAGTTAGGGAGAAGCTGCCTGCCATGTCTGGATTTATTTTCACCACTCCTCCTTCCTGTTTTCACAGACTTGAGGGAGTGTAATATGAGCTGACACACACACACAGCTTTGGATTGAGTGACCTCTGTTGTATTCCTATGGCTGGAGAGGAAAACCAATTAAGAGCAGAGTTACAACAGCCAATAGAGGAGATTGTACAGAACTGAGGAGAGCAGCAATGGATTCTGGGACATGAAGTTCTCACATCAAACGGCCCCATAGTCTGGTACACAGGGAGAACTACTAACCCACACTGCACCTGTGGTTACAGAGTGCATTGCATGATTGCACAGCCTTCAGGGGGAGATTACTAAAAGGAAGGGAGGAGTTACACTCGCTCTCTCTGGACATCACCTTCTATCAAGCAGGAAGCCTGTGCTGAGGCTGGCTTCAGCGTGTCTAGGCCTGAGAAGCCTGGGCCCGCCATCACCATAGCGGGCCTGCCTAATCTCGTGAGAGGAATCCTCATCTGGGGTGTTCAGCTGACACTCCCCAGCGACCAGAGTCGTCCATCCATCGACACCTACTACGGCTGTGCGGAGGATTAGAGGCTGCAAGTTGCGGAGAGGCCGAGAACCGGAACTCTACAGATGGAGCACACCGGAGAGACAGGGCCTTGTTTGGTGAGAAGGGCACCTGCCCAACGATCATTAACTGTATCAAAGGGAGGTGGATCTATAAATATCGCCATCACTGTTTTCTTTTGGAAGTTAACACGCCACATGCAAGGACACATTGCATCCCGCAGTGGCAGTGTATTTAAAGTATTGGCGCCTGTGTCGCCCGCAAGTCATATGCATTGATAATTACTTGGATGTTTGTTTCCTGACTTACCCTTGCCATTTGGATTACAAATGTTTTAATGTGCACCAACGTGAGCTAGCGAAGACCCTTACAACATGAAGGAACTTTTGAAGTATTCTGTTTACTGTCTGAACCAGAAAGCGATAGGACACTTGAACATAAGTGCCCGCTAGAGGGAGCCAGAGAGTTTATAGTTATAAACGCACGTATTTAGATATATATGTCATAGGATTGTAAATTGCTTGATAATTCTTTCTAATTTGTTACCTCTTGCTATAATATTGACTCTTGCAGGGCCCTGTAAGAGTCAACTTTATTAATGTGTTAAAGCGGAAGTAAACCCATCGATTTAACGGTTTCAAAAAGCAGTTACATTCCCGGCATGCCGGGAATGTCAACTGTTACATTGGTTGTGCTCTCAACCAAACTGTCAAACCATCCAATGGCTGGTGTCATAACTGATCACATGTGCAGCATCATGGCAGTTGAAGATTAAACAGAGGCCAAGATGGCAGCTTCCTTGCCTGAAAATGATAGGAAGGTTTACTTCCACTTTAACTCTGCTTCACTTTATTTCTTCTACCAAGTAAAGTTGACTCTTGATCAAGCAGAATTCTGTGTGGAGTTTATCTGTTACCCTGTGGGACAAGTGGTCATTACAAGGTAACCTCTTTATTTACAATTTTATTACTGTGTGACATTATTGTGTTTCCCAATTACCAGTGGGTTCCACATCTCGCAGACCAGTTGTGCCAAGGGAGGGTTCGAGACAGATTCCTGGGGTTGATAGCCAGAGTACAGACCCAAAACAAAACCAGCAGCCCGATCTCAGAGAGGGGGGTATCGCTACACCTGTATAATGGTTCTGCATTTCAAAACATCACCGTGCAGGGCTGGAGGCTGTGTGACAACATAATGCGAAAAATCGTGAGCGCTAATTTGTTTATTAAAGTTTTTATTGGCTGGATCTTCATACCAGCTAAGAAGGTTGTCAGAAGATGGGGATCACATAAGGTACATGCACCGAGGACCAGAGAGGTGGGCAGAGTGTTGTTAAATATTTAATCTTTTCAATTTGTGCGAGGAGGTCAACCAACCAATGATGAAGTTGCTTTGAAAAATGAAAATACTGTATTGTTGCATGTCAATTTATGCAGACTTGTAAATATAAAGCAAGGTCCACATAAAAAAGTTTAAAAAATATACAGAACATTATTTATATGGGACACATAGAAAAATAAAATGTGCATCAAGAGTGTTCTTTTTTAAATTGTTTACAGCGGGTAATAAGTATTTTCTAGGTAAATATATATTCTAAAGTGTGGATTGAATTGGAGATATGGGACTTTTAGGCCCCTTTCACACTGAGTTGAAAAAATTATGAGTTTTTTTCCCGCGATTTTACCGCGTTTTTACCGTGTTCGCGGTAAAAATAGCGCTAACGCCTATGCGTTTTTACTGCATTCGCACACATGTAGCCCCACTCTTTCTCTACAAGTGTACAAAGTTTATTGTCCGGGGGACCTACAGCCGGGGAGCACCGATTTTTTAAACTCGGGCACCCATTCCATAGACTCCCATGTTAAACGTCAGTCTAGTCATGGACACAGTGAGGCATGGGCACAGTGAGGCATGGACACAGTGAGGCAAAGTGAGGCCCAGTGAGGCATGCAGATGGACACCCTAGGCTTATACTCGAGTCAATACGTTTTCCCAGTTTTTTGTGGTAAAATTAGGTGCATCCGCTTATATTCGGGTCGGCTTATACTCGAGTATATACGGTAATCATGGCCATAGATGTACACACACATCCTATTACTGACGGTGAATTGCTGTGATCACATACAAATTTACGTCCACTTATTTCAACATGTTTCACCATAACGGCTTCTTCAGGAAAGGACGTATGGATTAGTTTATTGAATATAGAGAATCATTTGTTCAATCAACTTTAGGTGTGTATGAAAGAAAAATAGGACATTATTTATACATCATATTAAACTTTAGTAAACTAACATTATAAAGATTTGTAAATGCATGACTGTATACCCTAGAATAGAACGGCTAACCCTCATTTGAAACAACTCCCTCCCTCTCCAATTGAGCATAGAAATTGATCCCCATGGGGACTTGAGCTGGAAGACACTGCAACCCCACAACCAGACCCGGTCCAAGGAGTGCCAAATCACCCTTAAGGAGGGATAACACACTTATCACAGAGACTAGTTTTCAAAGTTATAGCCTGCAATATATACCGGTATTATATATCTATTAAACAATTGGATGTAGGTAGAGCATAAAAGTTCATAACAGACTCTGAAACATGAACTTAAAGCGGAGGTTCTGCGGTGCATTTTTTTTTTTTTTTTAGAATCATTGTAATGCAAATCATTAGCAGTGTATGTACTCACGTCCGCGGCTCTTTAAAACAGTCCATGTCACTTTTCCGTCTAAAAAACAGTTTATAAAACTCTTCCTTATTTTCCCATTTTACTTGTGGGCATCTTGAAGCCCACAAGCATATTCTTCCGGGTAGAGAACAATTCCTCTCTCCCGGCATTCAGCGCTGATCTCGCGCACGCGCAGTGTTGACGGCGAGCAGCGCCGTCAACACTTGCAGGTTGCCATGACAACCTGCATAAACATTTAAAGTTCACACCCACTACACGCCCAGATGTGATGCAAGGGAAAGAAAAATAAACAGCATGAACGGATAACAACACTCTTGAGACACAATATTGAATATAAACGCACACACATAAAAAAATCTTAATTTAGAACACTTATTAATACATTTTACATTATAAATTTATATAAATGTGATCAATATACATACCTGTAAATATATGCAAGTAAACGTGGAAGAAACTGATGATCTGTTCCTTTCTTTGAAGACAAACAAATAAAAATTACCTTTAAAAAAAAAATATAAGTTAAAAAAAAATTACAATGAATGAAAACATAAATAGACATTGAACATATATGTATAAAAATAAAATTGCTTACCTTTCAAGTAATTGGCAAAGATAAATCGATAATCGAATTTTTCGATGAGATGATTGGTATCACGTCCTTAACCTCGTGTCCGCAGGTGTATAATGGCAAAATACACCCGCGTGCCCTTATCTAAAATGGCGGAATTAGATCCGCCCCCCCCTCGTCACGTGACCGACCGGCTAGACGAGTCACGTGACGATACAATTATCGTGAGATCTCACTTGAAGGAAGCTGGGCAAGTTGATCCCAGGAGGCACTGCGGGAATAGGACGTAGGAAAGGACACGCCTACTCCCGCGGGAGTGAATACCGGAAGAAGCATCTTCAAAATCATTTATTAGGAAAACTATAAAGGATAAAAAAAAAAGGTTAGTGATCGGGTTATGTACTTGCTAAGTGCAAGTAATGTATTTAAAGTCGATTATGTGGGTGAACCTCCGCTTTAATTCACCTCAATCCCACCTATGATTTAATAAACATACTGGGAGCCTTGGGCGGACCGAGAGGCTCATGTCGTTGTTTTATTGATACAGAGGGGGAGATACAGGCATCTGAAATACCACAGGAATATAAATCAAGGACTTTTGTAACTATTTACGTCATATTGTTATTTATATTCTCATTTCCTATGTAATCTCACCTGTATATATCCCCACATTGGTTCACTATTGCCCATCCACAGATCCCTTCCACAGTCCGCACAAAGGCAGAGAGGGAGGAGGGCAGACGAAGGGGGGGGGGGGAGAAAACAAGAGAGAAGCTGGATCCCCAGAGAAGCCAACTCTGCACCTGTCCATCAATAAAAATAAAAGAAGTAGAGTTGAGAGGACACCTGGATGTTCGGGTTTGACGGGTTCGGCCGAACTTTGGAAAAAAGTTCGAGTTCGGGACCGAACTTGACCCGAACTTGACCCCGACCCCGAACCCCATTGAAGTCAATAGGGACCCGAACTTCTGAGGACTAAAATGGCTCTAAAAAAGTAATGGAAAGGGCTAGAGGGCTGCAAATGGCAGCCAAATATTGTTAAGAGCATGGCAAGTGCTCTGCAAACAAATGTGGATAGGGAAATAACTTAAAATAACATAAAAAAAAAAAAAATATGCTGGAGGCCCCCTTCTCAGCAGAAGGGGTACAGGAAGTCATTAATAACCTCAGAAACTCAACGGCACGATGCCACACATATGGTGGGAATGCCCCAGAATACGCCCATTCTGGAAAAAAATATTTTTCAATTTAATGGATAAGCTAGTGGGAAAATAAAATACTTTGAAATAAAAAAAAAAAATAAATTATAATCTTGACCTAGGAGGACGAGGTCCATATGGAGTAGGAGGTTGAGGTGGCGATGGATGTGGCTGTGTAGGTGGAAGCGGCGGTGGAGGAGGACGAGGTAGCCCACACTGGTTCAAAAATACAACAATGGCTGGGTAAGGCCGGTGATGTGTCGAATTCTGTTCCCCGTCGGATAGTGTCCGCCCTGTACTGCGCTTGCTCAGTACGTAGGACAAGGGGATTTCGAAAATCTCCGAAGATGAACGGCGCCTGCGCGGTGAGTCCAGGTTCAAGCCACACCATCCGAGGTTCAAGCCGAGCCAAGCGAGGCCGTGCCCGAAGCGTGGCGAGTGAAGCGAGCCCGTGAGGGGCCCTGTTACTATGTTCTACCGTATGTCCACTTGGATGGTTGGGCTTGAACCTGCCCTCACTGCGCAGGCGCCGTTCAACTTCAGAGATTTTGTGAATCTCCTTGTCCTCCGTACTGCCGGACAATATCCGATGGCCGGACAGTTTTTGTCAGAACACCGGTATACATGTCTATTCTGCACAAGGTACGGACAAGTCCTGTGGGATCCATGCCTGGTTCATTTTAATGAACGTGAGCTTGTCCACATTGGCTCTGGACAGGCGGCTTTGCTTGTCTGTGATAACGCCCCCTGTCGTGCTAAATACACGCTCAGATAATAAACTGGCTGCAGGGCAGGCCAGCACCTCCAAGGCGTAAAGGGCAAGCTGTGCCCAATTTGGAGACCCAGAAGTTGAAGGGGGCAGACCCGTCATTCAGTACGTGTAGGCGTGTGCACACATACTGCTCCACCATGTTGGTGAAATGCTGCCTCCTGCTAAGACGTTCCATCTCAGCTGGTGGTGCTGGTTGTTGTGGCGTGCTGACAAAGCTTTTCCACATTTCAGCCATGCTAACCCTGCCTTCTGAGGTGCTGGCGGTGCCTCGGCTGCGTTGGCGACCTCTTCCTCCTCCTCTGCCTTCGCCTTGTGCTTCCACCGTACCCCCGCTGTCAGGTGGGAATGCCACCAGCAGCGCGTCTACCAGCGTGCGCTTGTACTCGTGCATCTTACGATCCCGCTCCAGTGAGGGAATTAAGGATGGTACGTTGTCCTTGTAACGGGGATCCAGCAGCGTGGCCACCCAGTAATCAGCACCAGTTAGAATGTGGGCAACTCGGCGGTCGTTGCGGAGACACTGCAGCATGTAATCGCTCATGTGTGCCAGGCTGGCCAGAGGCAATAAAAAGCTGTCCTTTGTGGGAGGTGTATCGTCTGTGTCCTCTGTATCCCCCCAGCCATGTGCCAGTGATGGCCATGAGCTGGTCTGGGTGCCACCCTGCTGTGAACATGCTTCCTCCTCCTCCATCTCCTCCTTGTCATCCTCCAGAACTGTGCCCTTGCTGCCGGACAATTGTGTACCTGGCGTTTGTTGGTGCAGGAACCCACCCTCGTAGCCACTTGTGAAAGACTGCCCTGAAAGCCTTTGAAATGATCCCGGTTCCTCCTCCTGTGCCACATCCTCTTCCATCATCGCCCAAAGCATTTTTTCAAGGAGGCATAGAACTGGGATAGTAATGCTGAGAACGGCGTCATCGGCACTGGCCATATTGGTGGAGTACTCGAAACAGCGCAACAAGGCACACAGGTCTCGCATGGAGGCCCAGTTATTGGTGGTGAAGTGGTGCTGTTCCGCAGAGTGACTCACGCGTGATTGCTGCAGCTGACACTCCACTATCCCCTGCTGCTGTTCGCACAGTCTGGCCAGCATGTGCAAGGTGGAGTTCCACCTTGTGGGCATATCACATATGAGGCGGTGAGCGGGAAGGCCGAAGTTACGCTGCAGCGCTGACAGGCGAGCCGCAGCAGGGTGAGAATGCCAAAAGTGCGCACAGACGGCCCGCACTTTCTGCAGCAGCTCTGGCATATTGGGGTAATTTTTCAGGAACCTCTGGACCACCAAGTTCAGCACATGCACCAGGCAATGGATGTGCATCAAACCAGCTAGGCCCAGAGCTGCTACGAGATTTCTCCCATTATCGCACACCACCAGGCCGGGCTTGAGGCTCACTGCCAGGGATGAGCCGAACACCCACCTGTTCGGTTCGCACCAGAACCTGCGAACAGACAGAATGTTCGTGTGAACTTTAGAACCCTATTAAATACAATCGACTCGAACGTTCGAAATCTAAAGTGCTAATTATAAAGGCTAATATGCAATTTATTGTCCTAAAAAGTGTTTGGGGACCCGGGTCCTGCCCCAGGGGACATGTATCAATGCAAAAAAAGGTTTAAAAAATAGACGTTTTTACGGGAGCAGTGATTTTAATAATGCTTAAAAGGAAAAAATAAAAGTTAAATTTTCCTTTAAATTTCGTACCTAGGGGGTGTGTATGATATGCATGTAAAGTCGCGCATGTTTCCCGTGCTTAGAACTGTCCTGGCACAAAGTGTCATTTTTGAAGGAAAAAAAGTCATTTAAAACTCACTCGCGGCTATTAATGAATTGTCGGCTTTTATCAATACATCGAAAAGTCATTGATAAAAAAAAAAAAAAAAGCGTGGGGGTTCCCCCAAATTCAATTACCAGGCCCTTCAGGTTTGGAATGGATATTAAGGGGAACCCCGCCGCAAATTAAAAAAAAAAATGGCGTGCGGTTCCCCTAAATATCCATACCAGGCCCTTCAGATCTGGCATGGATTTTAAGGGGAACTCCACCCCAAATTTAAAAAAAAATGGCGTGGAGTCCCCCCAAAAATCCATACCAGACCCTTATCCGAGCACACAACCTGGCCGGCTACAGGGGAAGAGGGGGGCGGACGAGAGAGCGGCCCCCCCTCCCTCCTGAACCGTACCAGGCCACATGCCCTCAACATGGGGAGGATGTCCCCATGTTGATGGGGACAAGGGCCTCATCCTCACAACCCTTGCCCGGTGGTTGTGGGGGTCTGCGGGCGGGGGGCTTATCGGAATCTGGAAGATGCCTTTAACAAAGGGGACCCCCAGATCCCGGCCCCCCCCTATGTGAATTGGTAAGGGGTACATTGTACCCCTACCATTTCCCGAAGAAAGTGTCAAAAAATGTAAATAAAAACACACAAACACCTTGGAAAAGTCCTTTATTAAAAAAAATAATAATAATAAAAAAAAAAACATTCCAGCGATGAAATCCAGTGTCCCGCGGCGATCCCGATGTCCAGCGCTGTCCGTCATTGGTTGTGCCTGAGCGGACCTGATGGGGAACTTCCTCGGCAGTGTTTTAAATGTATAGACCCGCCCCTTCTAAAGTTCCCCATCAGGTCCGCTCAGCGGACCAGATGCGGAACGCGAGAAGGGGCGTGTCTATTCATGTATTACACAGCGAACGAAGTTCCCCATCAGGTCCGCCCCCTCGGTATGTCCGACCCCGCCTACATCATTGGCCTGAGCGGGGAACTTCCTTCACTGTGTAATTTAAATTTAAACAGTGAAGGAAGTTTCCCGCTCAGGCCAATGACGTAGGCGGGGTCTGACATACCGAGGGGGCGGACCTGATGGGGAACTTCGTTCGCTGTGTAATACATGTATAGACCCGCCCCTTCTCATGTTCCGCATCAGGTCCTCAGCCTTACACCTAGTCATTGGCGGAGCGGACCTGATGGGGAACTTGAGAAGGGGCGGGTCTATACATGTATTACAAAGTGCGAGAAGTTCCCCATCAGGTCCGTCCCCTCGGTATGACCCCTTACCAATTCACATAGGGGAGGGCTGGGATCTGGGGGTCCCCTTTGTTAAAGGGGTCTTCCAGAATCCGATAAGCCCCCCGCCCGCAGACCCCCACAACCACCGGGCAAGGGTTGTGGGGATGAGGCCCTTGTCCCCATCAACATGGGGACATCCTCCCCATGTTGAGGGCATGTGGCCTGGTACGGTTCAGGAGGGAGGGGGGGGGCGCTCTCTCGTCCCCCCTCTTCCCCTGCGGCCGGCCAGGTTGCGTGCTCGGATAAGGGTCTGGTATGGATTTTTGGGGGGACTCCACACCATTTTTTTTTCATTTTGGGTGGAGTTCCCCTTAAAATCCATGCCAGATCTGAAGGGCCTGGTATGGATATTTAGGGGGAACCACACGCCATTTTTTTTAAAATTTGCGGCAGGGTTCCCCTTAATATCTATTCCAGACCTGAAGGGCCTGGTAATTGAATTTGGGGGAACCCCACGCTTTTTTTTTTTTTATCAATGACTTTTCTATGTATTGATAAAAGCCGACAATTCATTAATAGCCGCGAGTGAGTTTTAAATGACTTTTTTTCCTTCAAAAATGACACTTTGTGCAGGGACAGTTCTAAGCACGGGAAACATGCGCCACTTTTCATGCATATCATACACACCCCCCAGGTACGAAATTTGAAGACATTTTTCACTTTTATTGTTTCACTTTAAGCATTATTAAAATCACTTGTCCTAAAAAAACTGCCGTTTTTAAAACTTTTTTTTGCATTGATACATGTCCCCTGGGGCAGGACCCAGGTCCCCAAACACTTTTTAGGGCAATAACTTGCATATAAGCCTTTATAATTAGCACTTTAGATTTCTCCCATAGACTTTTCGAATTTGCCGCGAACACCCCAAATTGTTCGTTGTTCAGCGAACGGGCGAACAGGCAATGTTCGAGTCGAACATGAGTTCGACTCGAACTCGAAGCTCATCCCTACTCACTGCCACCAACCACTCATCGGTCTCTTGTTCCATGTCCCTCCACAACTCCTGCGCGGTGTGGGGTTTTTCCCCCAAACAGGAAAGTTTTAAAACTGCCTGCTGTTGTTTACCCCTGGCTGTGCTGAAGTTGGTGGTGAAGGTGTTACGCTGACCGGATGAGGAGGCGGTAGAGGATGAGGAAGCAGAGTAGGAGGAGTTAGCAACAGGGGGAAAACTGAAGTGCCCTGCAATCCTCGGTGGTGGAAGGACATGCGCCAAACTGCTATCTGCCGCCACTGCATTTACCCAGTGTGCTGTTAGGGAGATATAACGTCCCTGACCGTGCTTACTGGTCCACGCATCCGTAGTTAGGTGGACCTTGCCACAGATGGCGTTGCGCAGTGCACACCTGATTTTGTCCCCCACTTGGTTGTGCAGGGAAGGGATGGCTCGCCTGCAAAAGAAGTGGCGGCTGGGCACGACGTACTGTGGGACAGCCAATGCCATCAGGCTTTTAAAACTCTGCGTCTCCACCAGACAGAATGACAGCATTTCAAAGGCGAGAAATTTTGAAATGCTGGCATTCAGGGCCAGGGATCGCAGGTGGCTAGGGGGGTACTTCCTCTTCCGCTCCAGTGTTTGGGAGATAGAGAGCTGAACGCTTCCATGGGACATTGTGGAGATGGTTGGTGACCCAGGGGGTAGTGTTGCTGGCAGATGCTCTGTTTGTGGGTTGGCAGGTGCTACTGTCACTACAGAGGTGGATGAAGAGGCCGAGACTGCAACAGAAGAGGAAGCAGGGGGAACCAGAGACCTTTCTTTGTTTTGGAGGTGTCTACTCCACTGCACTTAGATGCTTGGTCATGCAGGTTGTGCTCAGGTTGAGAACATTTATGCCTCGCTTCAGGCTCTGATTGCACAGCGTGCAAACCACTCGTGTCTTGTCATCAGCACATTGTCTGAAGAACTGCCACGCTAGGGAACTCCTTGGACCTGGCTTTGGTGTGCGCATTGGGCAGTAAAAGACGTACTATCTAGGGGACGGACGCTCCGCTTTTGCACCCTGCTCCCTCTTCTGCTGTGCTAGTGGCTCTGTGCGACCACCGCCTCTTTCTCCGAACTACACTGGTCACCTGAATACCGTTGATTCCATGTGGGGTCGAAGACCTCATCGTCCTCCACATCATCTTCCACCCAGTCTTCACCCCTGTCCTCCTTGTCGGTCTGCATAATTGCAAAAGCAGCAGCAGTTGGCACCTGTGTTTCGTCATCATCCGAGACGTGCTGCGATGGTCCTCCCATGTACTCATCATGAAACATAAGTGGTTGGGCATCGGTGCACTCAATCTCTTCCACTTCTGGGGCAGGGCTAGGTGGATGGCCCTGGGAAACCCTGCTAACAGAGTCATCAAAAAGCAGAAGAGACTGCTGCATGATTTGGGGCTCAGACTGCTTGGCTGATTTGCAAGAGGGTGAGGTGAAAGACTGATGGACATGGGCTGCAGGTGCCAACTCTGATCTTTCATCAGAAGACTGGGTGGGAGACAATGTGAAGGAACCGGAGGCACTGTCAGCAACCCAATCTACTATTGCCTGTACTTGTCCTGGCCTCAACATTCGTACAGCCTCATTAGGCGCAACAAAATACCCCTGCAGGCTCTGTCGCCTACTCGCACCTGAGGAAGGTGTTTCACTTGTGCTTGTAGCTGGCACAGATCGGCCACGTCCTCTCCCTGCAACAGGAGCTCCACCAGCAGCACCACGACCGGGGCCACGTCCCTGTGACATTCTCCTCATATTTTCCAAATTTAGGATCTTGCCCTAAATGGGTGTTTTTGGAAGAGCAGAATACACCCACAGTATGTAAACGGTGTATCTCACACCTACAGAACTGCAGAAAATGCTATTAAAAAAAAATGTTTTTGTCCTAAAATTATTTTTTTAGAATAGCACAATAGAAGAAAAATATATAAATTGTTTATCTCACACACCTCCAGATATGTAGAACACACTGCCAAATATTTTTTGTGGCCCTAAATAGGTGTTTTTGGAAGAGCAGAATACACCCACAGTATGTAAACGGTGTATCTCACACCTACAGAACTGCAGAAAATGCTATTAAAAAAAAATGTTTTTGTCCTGAAATTATTTTTTTAGAATAGCACAATAGAAGAAAAATATATAAATTGTTTATCTCACAAAAACACTGCAAACTTTTTTTTTTTGCCCTAAATGGGTGTTTTTGGAAGAGCAGAATACACCCACAGTATGTACAGGGTGTATCTCAACGTAACATATGCAGTGCTGGTGCACAGAGCTTGCAGATAAAAGTTAGATTTTCTCTGGCACTGGGCTCATGGCAGTGTAAAAAGACTGTGCACTGCAACCCAACCAGGTAAATCTATGCAGATCGCTGAGTTGTTAGATCTCTGAATCTGGACTCCTAGATAAATCTCTCTCCCTGAAAGCAGCAACAGGAACCTTGCCCTACACTGTCTCTATCTTTTCTCTCAGCAGATTGCAGAATCAGGACTAACTCCTATCATTTCATTCTCTCCCTCACAGCAACAGCAGCCAGCCCAGGATCCTTTCCCTATACTGTCTAAAGCAGAGTGACGTGCTGTGCTGTGTGCCTCTAGCTTATATAGAGGCTGGGTCACATGCTGCACTGGCCAATCACAGCCATGCCATTAGTAGGCATGGCTGTGATGGCTTCTAAGGGCACACCAGTTAAACAAAAGTTTATTGGCTGCCCTGTAGCTTTTAGAAATGCGCCATTACATCGCCGAACACCGAACCCGAACATACAGTCAATTGTTCGGGTTCGGGTCCGGAACCCAAAAATCCAAAAGTCTGGTACGAACCCAAACTTTACAGTTCGGGTTCGCTCAACCCTATGTATAAGCCAAAAGAGATGAATTGTTCCCTGTATACAATGTGCCTGTGTCCAAATCAACCCCTCATAGTTCCGATATCTACCTGCAATCTTGTCCAAGCTTTGCAAAGGCTCCCAACGATCCCAACATGGCCATCGCCATGTGGGCTTTAAATATCCCTCCCCGTTGCGTCAAAACGTGACGTGTGACGTCACGCCGCGATGACACATCACGGACACAAAAAGGGGAGGGTCCGCATGTCACTGACTGAAACCTGGAAACGACGGACCTCCGGGTTGCGGTCACACAGCATGCTGGGGCTTGGATGGTGTCTGCACAGAGGGGTCAGAGGACTGTGAAAAGTCCCTCCCCCTAAAAAGCATACTGAATGGCCGCGCATCGCGCTTCCAGGAAACCGTGACACAGGGGAACCTCAGTGTGGGCGTGCACCCGGAAATGACCCCGCCCCAAAAAAATTGGGGAATATATTCTAAAGGTGCTATTGACATGAAATGTTCACTACATGTCAGTAACAACCCATGCAATCCATACATACAAAGAAACCAAAAGAAATAAGTTAAGAAATAAAGTTATGTGTAAAAAAATTGAATGACCCAGGGCGTGGCCTGAGCGGAGACCGAGATGGACGCCTAATTTGAGAGCTCCTGTGCGACCGGGCTGATTCATCATCTTAAACGGGAGCCTACCGTCCTAATCTTGCTATGCACAGATCCACAAGGAGCTCGTCCACCTCTCGCACCTCCAAGGACTCTCAGACCCACTCAGGGAGGAATATACCGGACATATTCCGGTCTCAAAAGCTATAGGCCTCTGCGCCATTGCAGACCCACGCGCCAGCACAGGCCCAAGCCGTGGCCTCGCCTGACAGACCGCCATCCGCCAGCATGCCGGGTACATCCTCTCCCAGCTCCAACGGGGCCCTCCCCCCCAGATTATTCGACTTGGAGAAAGTCGCTATGGATATCAAAAACACAGTCACTGCTGCCATAGCAGACCTGAAGGCCGAAATGCTCGCGGTCACCCACCAAGTGGATAGCGTGGAGCAAACGACCCAGACACACGCGGCGGCCATTCGCCAGGTACAGTCGGCATATGATTCCCAACTTGCCCAAGTTTTTGAGCTCCACAGACACGTGGAAGACCTGGATAACCGGGGAAGGAGGCACAATGTTAGGGTACGGGGGGTCCCCGAAACCGTAGACCCCGCCGCCATACAGCAAACCGTCAGCGCCATTTTTAATGACCTGATTGAGCGCCCTGCGGACCCCCCCATTGATATGGAAAGGGCCCACCGCGCTCTCCGCCCCATGCCCCGAGACAACGAACCCCCCAGAGACATTATATGTTGTATAGTCAGCTTCCCCCTTAAGGAAGAGATTCTCCGCAAGGTGAGGGAAAGGGGACGTATTCTTTATAATGGCACGAAGGTGAAACTATTCCAGGACCTCTCACAGATTACCCTCCAAAATAGGAGAGCACTACGACCTTTGTTAGATGCTTTGCGTGCGAGAAATATCCAGTACCGCTGGAAATTCCTGTTTGGCCTGTCTGCATCCGCAAGGGGGCGCTCTGCCCTGCTTCGCACACCGGAGGACCTTCAGGCGTTTTGTGAACAACTCGACCTGCCCAACTTGGAACTGCCTGACTGGTACGCGCTCTAATTCCCAGCGGAACCCTGGCTTCCTGTTTCGCTCCACCCGTCACCGAAAGCTGCACGCCAGAGACCACGCCACCGCAGACCTGGACCGATGTCACCGAATGCCCGCTCCTCACGCCGGGACCTGCAACAACATAGCCCCTCACCACCGCGTATGTGATGCGAGAAACCTATCGACTGATTGTCTGCTGGATAGACTGAGACCCGCAGCCCGTGAGTATGCCTCCCCCCCCTGCGTGTGTATGCGTTACTCCCTGAACCACCACTCTGCCAGAGACCTTTCGGTCCCTCATCTGACATAGACATGTTACTATCACCCCGGCCACTTGCACCCCATAGCTGGCAACCCCTCGTTCCAACGCCCCTCACGGTGACTTTCTCTCCCTGTTTGGGACTCAATACAACGCGTCACCAACTGGGGTCACCCAATAGTTCTACAATATGAAACCCAGCGGACGGCCTAGGGCCTGCCTTATTCAGGTGGCGGCTGTGGGAAGCGCGTATCCCCGGAAAAGCTACTTACGCCTTTTTACCCCAGAGCCCCTGATCCCTCTTACACGTCCGGATCCCCCAGAGCTGAGAGTTTGCACTAAAGGTCGAAACACTCCGACCTCCGGAAGTTATGTGCGCCCCCACGACCTGTCCCCGTCCCGGGAGAGGCTTCCTACGAGCGCCCAGGAGTAGGCCTGGGATTCTGACATTGGCCCCTACCCACACAGCTACGGAGATCCTCTCCGGGAAGGCCTAAGGATCTCTCAGCAATTTGGGCCCGCACAGACATTCCCCTTTGGAAACAGGAGGACTGAACTCTATACTGCCCTGCACCTCGGCCTGCAACACGAACACTTCATCCTTCCCTGGGACATTTCCTTCACGGACGACGATCCTAAGCTCCTGCAGGCAATGTATTCGCAATCTGTGTTTTATTCTTATCCCCCCAAATATTACTTTATTTTGTCTCTCATTTAACTTTACCAGTGCTATTATATGTCCCTTACTCGCACTTGTTCTCCCCTGACCCCTGTCGTACATATACGATGTGCCGGGCATCAGTCGGGCGGGGTAGGACTTGGGCGATGCCAATGAATACTAAGTCCCGAGAACCCCCCTCCCCCCTGAAGCGAAGGCAGAAATCGGGACACCACCTTCCTAGCTCAATCTGGACTCTCCCTCCCTCACCCCTCCCCTTCTCCCCCCTCATCCCTCCCCTTCTCCCCCCTCCACTCCTTCCCCCCCTCCCCCCTCGTTTCTTCCCCCCTCCCCCCCATTTCTCCCCCCTCCCCCCCTTAGATCTCTCCCCCTCTCCCCCTACCCCCCCTCCTTCCCCCCTCCTTTCTCCCCCCCCTCACTTCCCCTCCCTTCCCGTTCTCCCCCTCATTTCCCCTCCCCTCCCCCCTCCTTTTCCCCCCCTCCCCCCCTCATTTCTTCCCCCCTCCCCCCTCACCTCTTCTCCCCTCCCTTCCTCACCTCTTCTCCCCCTCCCCTTAATCCCCTCTTCTCTCCCTCCATCTCTATCCTCCTTGCCACCCCTCCCCCTTCTCTCCCCTCTTCCCCCCTTCTTTCCTCACCCCATCCCCACTCCCCCCACCCTGCCCCTTTCCCCGCCTCATCCCCCTGTCCCTCATTCTCTTTCCTCCCCCCCTCCCATATCTCCCCCCCACTCCTCCCTTCCCCCCCGTCCCTGTACCCGTTGCCCTACCCCCTCCCCCCTACTCCCCCTTCCCCCGCACCATAGATTGCCTTAAAGTAAGTTTTTGAAAAGGGTGTTCCCTCCCCAGCATGCCTCACGGGCTGTGGATTTCTCTGTTGATTTCTCTTGAATATACCTCAAAGGTTTACTCTCTAAAAAGTATGGTTCGCTTTTATCGAGTCCAGCCCTGCGAGCTGGAGAAGGTTATATGTGTTATGTTATGTTGATTTGTGTGTTGTTCCTATGCACTTGACACTTGAACTCTCTGTAACTCGTTCCTCATGGTAGGCTCCCCGCTACGCTTCTTGGGCTCTCGCTGCTAGCGGGACCCCTCATCCGCTCCACTTTGGCCCCCGGTCCACAGTTAGGCTGTGGTTACCGCTCACACTACTACCCCCACACAGCGGTCTCACTGAGACGTAGCTGACACCCCAGACTTCCTCTTGATTCCTACAGGTGGGTAGCCTAGCTAAGCCCACCTCTGGTTTTTCTTTCTCCTCCCCCATATTTATCCCCTTACCCCTAGCCCCCATAGCCCCTTTTTTTTTTTTTTTTCTCTACCCCGCCTTGGTTATTTGGCCCTGACCCCCCTACCCTTCTTTCCCCCCCTTTTTCCACTCTGATCCTCCTGACTCTTCCTAACCCCAACTCCTCCTGATCTCCTCACCTGTGTGTCTTCTCCCCTCACCCCACTTCCCCCTCCGTGTGTCCCCTTCCCTTCTTTCCCTTTCCCTAGGGGAGTGACCCTCACATTCACCCTCTATAGGAGGACCCTAACCTACTCGACAACCAGACAATCATTTTCACCTCTTCCTAACTCTTCACAATGCAGACCCCCCCTAAGATTAATATCCCAATGACTCTGAAGTGTGTCTCATTGAACACAAAAGGCCTGAATATACCAGAAAAAAGGTCACAAGTGTTAGCTTCGCTCACCAAACATAAGGCTCACTTTATCTTCCTGCAGGAGACGCACTTCCGATCTGATGCTATCCCCAAACTGACTAATCACATATATCGCTCCGCCCTACACGCCACTAACCCGGTCGCCAAATCCAAGGGAGTCTCGATCCTTATTTCAAAACACGCCAACTTCCTCTTCACTGACTCCCTAACGGATCCTGAAGGCAGATTCATTTTTATTAAGGGAACATACGCAACTAAACCTATCACACTGGCTAACATCTATTGCCCTAATGAACATCAGGTCTCCTTCTTTCGCAAGACATGTGCCCTTCTGTCCTCATTCCAGAGCGGCCTGGTCCTCCTGGGAGGCGACATTAATGTGCCCCTAAACCCCCTTCTAGACACCTCCACGGCCTCGACATCTCTGCCTTATAAAGCATTACGCCAAATTAAAGCCCAATTACAAACCTAGACCCTTCATGACACATGGCGCACCCTCTATCCTTCAACCAAAGACTACACCTACTTTTCGGCCCCTCAACAGAAATACTCCAGAATCGATTTCTTTTTTCTATCCCAGACCGACCTCCCCGCCCTCCAACACGCCTCCATTGAACCAATGTTCTTATCAGATCATCACCCCATCACAGTTACGCTATCGTTCCCGGAAACATACCTCAAGACTAAAGTATGGCGGTTCAACCCTTCCTGCCTGACAGACCCAATCTCATTGGAACGGATCCGCTCATGCATCAAGCTTTATTTTCAGGAGAATGCTAATCCTGACATTTCTCCAATATCCATATGGGAAGCCCACAAATGCGTGGTACGGGGAGAACTGCTTACCCTGAATTCACAGGCCAAAAAAGCTTATCAGGAGAAGGTGAATACTCTTATCAAAAGGATTAGAGCACTAGAGCTGTCCCACAAAAAAACACAAGCCCAGAACACCCTTCAGGAACTAACTCAGTTTCGCACACTTCTTGCAGACGAATTGGGTAAACGCGCGAGAAGACGCTACATTCTTGGCCAGAGAGTCTTTTATGAACATGGCAATAAGAGTGGGCGCCTTTTAGCGCGTTCAGTCCAGAAGGCCAAACTCTCGTCCAACATACATACCTTACGCGACCCCCAGGGCACCCTCCTGGCCAAGAGTGAGGACATCGCGAAAGAATTTGAGTCTTTCTACCGAAAGCTCTACAACCTTCGCCCTACCCAGCCACCCCGAGCATCGGGGGAGACACGTCAAACGCTCATCGCGGACTTTCTCGCTCAGTATGGCCCCACGCCCCTATCCCCCCAACAAGCACAATCCTTAGAGGGACAATTCTCGACAGGAGAGCTGGAGACAGCTCTGAAACAAATGAAGCTGGGCAAAAGCCCGGGCCCAGACGGGTACACCCTCCAGTATTATAAGTCTTTTGCAGATATCCTTACCCCCAACCTCTTACAGACGTTTAATGCCCTGGCCAACCCACAAGACCGACCTAACAGACTATTAGAGGCACACATCACTGTAATCCCTAAGGAAGGGAAGGATCCCCTCCAGGTGGCGAATTATAGGCCGATCTCACTCCTTAATGTCGATATAAAAATTTATGCCAAAATCCTTGCCAACAGGTTAATACCTCTAATCCCCGGTCTTATCTCCAATGATCAAGTGGGTTTTGTCCCGGGCAGGGAAGCACGGGACAATACCATACGAACCCTTAACCTACATCACTGGCTTACTTCAACTAAAACATCTGGCTTTTTGCTTTCCCTTGATGCGGAGAAGGCGTTTGACAGAGTGGCCTGGGACTACATGCGAGAGGTCCTAAAAGGGGTGGGTTTGGAGGACCGCATGCTCACCTCCATAATGGCATTATACTCGAACCCCACGGCAGCGGTGAGAGTTAACGGCCACCTGTCGAGCGCCTTCTCCATCAACAACGGCACACGCCAGGGTTGCCCCCTCTCCCCCCTGATCTACATTCTCTCTTTAGAACCCCTCTTGAACAAACTTAGAGAAAACACGGATATTAGGGGTTTGATGGTCAAAGGCAAAGACTTTAAAGTGGCCGCCTTCGCGGACGATATCCTGCTCTCCCTCACATCCCCGCGAACCTCCCTTTCATCTCTATTACATGACCTGGAAGCCTTTGGTACAATTTCAAACCTTAAAATCAACTACACAAAGTCCCACGCCCTGAATATCACCCTCCCACCACAGGAAGTCATCCATTGTCAGGAATCTTTCCCATTTCACTGGGAAAAGACTGCTATTTCCTATCTTGGGATTCGGATCCCACCCTGCCTCAAAGATCTATATGCTCTTAACTTCCACCCTGCCCTGAAAAAAGCCCAAGACCACTTTTTGGAGTGGTCTTCACTGAATGTATCGTGGTTTGGCCGAGCGGCTCTGATCAAAATGATTGTCCTACCACGTATATTGTACTTGATCCAAACCATCCCGATGCATATATCCGCAGGATTCTTTTCCTCTTATCGGAAGGCCTGCTCGACATTCCTATGGAAAGGTTCCCCTCCTAGAATTAAATACACCAGACTCACCTTGCCCAAGCCTAAAGGGGGTATTGCTCTCCCAGACCTGTATAAATACTACGTGGCATGCCACCTGACGAGAATCGCGGACTGGTCCATTCACCCCCTTGAAAAGGTCTGGATTGCTATCGAAGAATCTTTTTCACCCATTCCGCTACGTCTTCTCCCATGGCTATCCCCGAAACAATGGCCACAGCCCCTGACCTCACATCCTTTCATCCACACTTCCTTAATGCTTCTTAGGTGGTCCCCTACCAGAGGCTCCCTCTCACCCACCCCGGGCCCGCTGACTACGCTGAGAGGAAATCCCGACTTTATCCCAGGCGAGTCACCTACCTTCCTCAAACAAGAATGGCCGTTTCAGGACATCCTTGCTTCCCAACTGTACACTGATGGTAAACTCGCCTCGATAGAGGACCTCAGGCTCATTTCCAACACCTCTACCTTCCCCTTCTGGACGTACAGACAAATATGTCACTTTCTATCCACACATGCAGCTCAGGGCAGCTGGACAAGACCACTTACCCCTTTCGAAACCCTCTGCTATCGTAGAACCCCCCAACGACACCTTATTTCCCTGCTCTACGCTTTACTCATAGAACCTACTGATTCCATCCTTTCGCCATCGCAGGCCTCGTGGAACAGAGACCTACCTACCCCCCTGACACCAGTTGAATGGACGAGAATTCACGAATACGCACACAGGGGGTCGTTGAACGTCGCCATCCAGGAGAATGGGTACAAAGTGCTCACTAAATGGTATAGGACCCCATCTCTCCTTCATAAGTTTGCCCCTTCAACCTCCAATATATGCTGGAGATGCAATACAGAGGTGGGAACCATGGTACATATTTGGTGGGAATGCTCACACATCCAACCCTTCTGGAGGGAAGTACACAGATACATCGCATCAATCACCACTTACACCTTGGATTTCACACCAGCACAATTCCTCCTGCATCACACTTCACTCTCGAGAAAAGATTATTTTAAATCCCTGGCCATGCACATGGTGAATGCTGCCAGGTTGTGCATTCCCAAACACTGGCGCTCCTGCCATATACCATCACTTAAAGAATGGTTTGCGACCATCTCTAGAATCTGCGACATGGAAGAGCTGATCCACATCTCTCAAGAGAGACTGGAGAATTTCTCGAGTACCTGGTCCTGCTGGTCACACTTCAAAACAACAGCTGAATACAAACAGCACGCTCTCTCTGACTAGAACCTGATCTCTGAGGGGCTCTATATCCCCCTCTCTCCTATGGAGGTTCAAGCGAGTGGTCACTCCCCTCACCCTCATCCTCAACCCCACCCCGCCCCCCCTTTCGCTGCTGCCCGTTATGCTCTGATTCCTCTCCCCCTTCCCCTACCCCCCCTTCAGTCCCATACCCCCTCAACATGAGTAGATATTGTCCCCCTCATCCTATCCCCCTATCACCATCTCTTAGACACCATCTCTTTGGTGTTGGAAACAACAAGTAATGTAGCACAGTTAGCAGGCGGTCGGAATGTGAATCAAACTAATAAAGGCTCCGGCCCATCTGCACCTTCACTCTCACTTATACAAAAGCTGGAGACAATCTCACACCTGCCTGTAATGTTTGTTTAAGTTGTACCAAAAACTGGTTCTCTTTGAATGCACTTGTTCTGTTTCAAACTTTGTACTACGATTCCTGTGAATTTGCTCAATAAAACTTTATGGGAAAAAAAAAAAAAAATGGAATGACTCAGGGAAAAAGCATTGAACACGCTAACTGAAATGTATTTAATACAATGTCCAAAATCTTTTGTTGGTAATGACAGCTTCAAGACGCCTCCTGTATGGAGAAACTAGTCACATGCATTGCTCAGGTGTGATTTTGGCCCATCATCCTGGAAGATGGCAGCAGATTATTATCAAGAATGTCTTGGTAAATTTTTCCATTCATCCTTCCTTCAATGATATAAAGTTTGCCAGTACCGTATGCTAAAAACCGCCCCACACCATGATTTTCCTACATCCAAACTTCACTGTTGGTATGCAGGGATGAGCCGAACACCCCCCTGTTGAGTTCGCACCAGAACCTGCGAACAGACAGAATGTTCGCGTGAACGTTAGAACCCTATTAAATACAATGGACTCGAACGTTCGAAATCTTAAGTGCTAATTATAAAGGCTTATATGCAAGTTATTGTCCTAAAAAGTGTTTGGGGACCCGGGTTCTGCCTTAGGGGACATGTATCAATGCAAAAAAAAGTTTTAAAAATTGACGTTTTTACGGGAGCAGTGATTTTATTAATGCTTAAAATGAAAAAATAAAAGTGAAATTTTCCTTTAAATTTCGTACATGAGGGGTGTGTATAATATGCATGTGAAGTGGCGCTTGTTTCCCGTGCTTAGAACTGTCCCTGCACAAAATGTCATTTTTGAAGGAAAAAAAGTCATTTAAAACTCACTCGCGGCTATTAATGAATTGTCGGCTCCCGGCAATAGAAAAGTCATTGATAAAAAAAAAGCGTGGGGGTCCCCCCAAATTCAATTGCCAGGCCCTTCAGGTCTGGTATAGATATTAAGGGGAACCCCGCCGCAAATTTTAAAAAAAATGCGTGCGGTTCCCCCCAAATATCCATACCAGGCCCTTCAGATCTGGCATGGATTTTAAGGGGAACTCCACCCCAAATTAAAAAAAAAATGGCGTGGAGTCCCCCCATAATCCATACCAGACCCTTATCCGAGCACGCAAGCTGGCAGGCCGCAGGAAAAGAGGGGGGACGAGAGAGCGGCCCCCCTCCCTCCTGAACCATACCAGGCCACATGCCCTCAACATGGGGAGGATGTCCCCATGTTGATTGGGACAAGGGCCTCATCCCCACAACCCTTGCCCAGTGGTTGTGGGGGTCTGCGGGCAGGGGGCTTATCGGAATCTGGAAGACCCCTTTAACAAAGGGGACCCCCAGATCCCTGCCCCCCCTATGTGAATTGGTAAGGGGTACATTGTACCCCTACCATTTCACGAAGAAAGTGTAAAAAAATGTAAAAAAAAAAACACACAAACACCTTGGAAAAGTCCTTTATTAAAAAATAAAAAATAAATTAAAAAAAACATTCCAGCGATGAAATCCAGTGTCCCGCGGCGATCCGATGTCCAGCGCTGTCCGTCATTGGCTGAGCCTGAGCGGACCTGATGGGGAACTTCCTCCGCAGTCTATTAAATGTATAGACCCGCCCCTTTTAAAGTTCCCCATCAGGTCCGCTCAGCCAATGACTAGGTGTAAGGCTAAGCGGACCAGATGCGGAACATGATAAGGGGCGGGTCTATTCATGAATTGCACAGTGAAGGAAGTTTCCCATCAGGTCCGCCCCCTCGGTATGTCAGACCCCGTCTACGTCATTGGCCTGAGCGGACCTGATGGGGAACTTCCTTCACTGTGTAATACATTAATAGACCCGCCCCTTCTCACGTTCCGTATCAGGTCCGCTTAGCCTTACACCTAGTCATTGGCTGAGCGGGCCTGATGGGGAACTTTAGAAGGGGCGGGTCTATACATTTAATAGACTGCGGAGGAAGTTCCCCATCAGGTCCGCTCAGGCTCAGCCAATGACGGACAGCGCTGGACATCGGATCGCCGCGGGACACTGGATTTCATCGCTGGAATGTTTTTATTTTATTTATTTTTTATTTTTTAATAAAGGACTTTTCCAAGGTGTTTGTGTGGCCGGCCGGCCAGGTTGCGTGCTCGGATAAGGGTCTGGTATGGATTTTTGGGGGGACTCCACGCCATTTTTTTTTAAATTTGGGGGGGAGTTCCCCTTAAAATCCATGCCAGACCTGAAGGGACTGGTATGGATATTTGGGGGGAACCGCACGCATTTTTATTTTCAATTTGTGGCGGGGTTCCCCTTAATATCTATACCAGACCTGAAGGGCCTGGTAATTGAATTTGGGGGGACCCCCACGCTTTTTTTTTCTTTTTTATCAATGACTTTTCTATGTATTGCCGGGAGCCGACAATTCATTAATAGCCGCGAGTGAGTTTTAAATGACTTTTTTTCCTTCAGAAATTACATTTTGTGCAGGGACAGTTCTAAGCACGGGAAACAAGCCCCACTTTACATGCATATCATACACCCCCCCAGGTACGAAATTTTAAGGAATATTTCACTTTTATTGTTTCACTTTAAGCATTATTAAAATCACTGCTCCCAAAAAAACGGCCGTTTTTAAAACTTTTTTTTGCATTAATACATGTCCCCTGGGGCAGGACCCAGGTCCCCAAACACTTTTTATGACAATAACTTGCATATAAGCCTTTATAATTAGCACTTTAGATTTCTCCCATAGACTTTTTGAATTTGCCACGAACACCCCAATTTGTTCGCTGTTCGGCGAACAGGCAATGTTCGAGTCGAACATGAGTTCGACTCGAACTCGAAGCTCATCCCTATTGGTATGGGGGTGTTTTTGGGGTGATGTACAGTGCCATTTGACCTCCAAACATGGTGTGCAGGGATGAGCCGAACACCCCCCTGTTCGGTTCGCACCAGAACCTGCGAACAGACAAAATGTTCGTGTAAACTTTAGAACCCTATTAAATACAATGGACTCGAACGTTCGAAATCTAAAGTGTTAATTATAAAGGCTAATATGCAAGTTATTGTCCTAAAAAGTGTTTGGGGACCTGGGTCCTGCCCCATGGGGACATGTATCAATGCAAAAAGAAGTTTTAAAAACGGCCGTTTTTTCGGGAGCAGTGATTTTAATAATGCTTAAAATGAAAAAATAAAAGTGAAATATTCCTTTAAATTTCGTACCTGGGGGGTGTGTATGATATGCATGTGAAGTGGCGCATGTTTCCCGTGCTTAGAACTGTCCCTGCAAAAAATGTCATTTTTGAAAGAAAAAAAATGCATTTAAAACTGACTCGCGGCTATTAATGAATTGTCGGCTCCCGGCAATACATACAAAAGTCATTGAGAAAAAAAAAAAAAAAAAGCGTGGGGGTTCCCCAGAATTCAATTACCAGGCCCTTCAGATCTGGCATGGATTTTAAGGGGAACTCCACCCCAAGTTTAAAAAAAAAATGGCGTGGAGTCCCCCTAAAAATCCATACCAGACCCCTTATCCGAGCACGCAACCTGGCCGGCCGCAGGGGAAAAGGGGGGGACGAGAGAGCGGCCCCCCCTCCCTCCTGAACCGTACCAAGCCACATGCCCTCAACATGGGGAGGATGTCCCCATGTTGATGGGGACAAGGGCCTCATCCCCACAACCCTTGCCCGGTGGTTGTGGGGGTCTGCGGGCGGGGGGCTTATCGGAATCTGGAAGACCCCTTTAACAAAGGGGACCCCCAGATCCCGCCCCCCCCTATGTGAATTGGTAACGGGTACATTGTACCCCTACCATTTCACGAAGAAAGCGTAAAAAAAATGTTTAAAAAAACACACAAACACCTTGAAAAAGTCCTTTATTTAAAAAAATAAATAAATAAACATTCCAGCGGTGAAATCCAGTGTCCCGCGGCGATCCCGATGTCCAGCGCTGTCCTTCATTGGTTGTGCCTGAGCGGACCTGATGGGGAACTCCCTCTCAGTATTTTAAATGTATAGACCCGCCCCTTCTAAAGTTCCCCATCAGGTCCGCTCAGCGGACGAGATGCGGAACATGAGAAGGGGCGGGTCTATACATGTATTACCAAAGTGAGAGCAGTTCCCCATCAGGTCCGCCCCCTCGGTATGTCAGACCCGCCTACGTCATTGGCTTGAGCGGGGAACTTCCTTCACACAGAGAAGGAATTTCCCCGCTCAGGCCAATGACGTAGGCGGGTATGACATACCGAGGAGGCGGACCTGATGGGGAACTGCTCTCACTTTGGTAATACATGTATAGACCCGCCCCTTCTCATGTTCCGCATCTCGTCCGCTGAGCGGACCTGATGGGGAACTTTAGAAGGGGCGGGTCTATACATTTAAAATACTGAGAGGGAGTTCCCCATCAGGTCCGCTCAGGCACAACCAATGACGGACAGCGCTGGACATTGGGATCGCCGCGGGACACTGGATTTCACCGCTGGAATGTTTTGTTTTTTTGTTTTTAAATAAAGGACTTTTTCAAGGTGTTTGTGTGTTTTTTTAAACATTTTTTTACGCTTTCTTCGTGAAATGGTAGGGGTACAATGTACCCCTTACCAATTCACATAGGGGGGGGGCCGGGATCTGGGGGTCCTCTTTGTTAAAGGGGTCTTCCAGATTCCGATAAGCCCCCCGCCCGCAGACCCCCACAACCACCGGGCAAGGGTTGTGGGGATGAGGCCCTTGTCCCCATCAACATGGGGACATCCTCCCCATGTTGAGGGCATGTGGTTTGGTACGGTTCAGGAGGGAGGGGGGGCCGCTCTCTCGTCCCCCCCTTTTCCCCTGCGGCCGGCCAGGTTGCATGCTCGGATAAGGGGTCTGGTATGGATTTTTAGGGGGACTCCACGCCATTTTTTTTTAATTTGGGGTGGAGTTCCCCTTAAAATCCATGCCAGATCTGAAGGGCCTGGAATGGATATTTGGGGGAACCCCACGTCAATTTTTTTTTATTTGCGGCGGGGTTCCCCTTAATATCCATTCCAGACCTGAAGGGCCTGGTAATTGAATTCTGGGGAACCCCCACGCTTTTTTTTTTTTTTTATCAATGACTTTTGTATGTATTGCCGGGAGCCGACAATTCATTAATAGCCGCGAGTCAGTTTTAAATGCATTTTTTTCTTTCAAAAATGACACTTTTTGCAGGGACAGTTCTAAGCACGGGAAACATGCGCCACTTCACATGCATATCATACACACCCCCCAGGTACGAAATTTAAAGGAATATTTCACTTTTATTTTTTCATTTTAAGCATTATTAAAATCACTGCTCCCGAAAAAACGGCCGTTTTTAAAACTTCTTTTTGCATTGATACATGTCCCCTGGGGCAGGACCCGGGTCCCCAAACACTTTTTAGGACAATAACTTGCATATAAGCCTTTATAATTAGCACTTTAGATTTCTCCCATAGATTTTTCGAATTTGCCGCGAACACCCCAATTTGTTCGCTGTTCGGCGAACGGGCGAACAGGCAATGTTCGAGTCGAACATGAGTTGGACTCGAACTCGAAGCTCATCCCTAATGGTGTGTATTATGGCATCCAAAGAGTTCAATTTTGGTCTTATCTGATCAGACTATATTCTCCCAGTATTTCACAGGCTTGTCTAAATGTTGTGCAGCAAACTTTAAACGAGCTTCAAGATGCTTTTTTTTCAGCAAGGGAGTCTTGCGTGGTGAGCGTGCATACAGGCCATGGCAGTTGAGTGCATTACTTATTGTTTTCTTTCAAACAATTGTATCTGCAAATTCCAGGTCTTTCTGAAGCTCTCTACAAGTGGTAATTTTCACTCCTCTGCCAGAAATCTTGCGAGGAGCACCTGGTCGTGGCTGGTTTGTGGTGAAATGATGTTCTTGCCACTTCCAGATTATGGCCCCAACAGTGCTTACTGGAACATTCAGAAGTTTACAAATCCTTCTTTAACCAATGCCATCAGTATTCTTTACAACAATAAGGTTGCAAAGGTCTTGAGAGAGCTCTTTGCTTTTACCCATTATGAGATGTTTCTTGTGTGACACCTTGGTAATGAAACACCTTTTTATAGGCCATCAGTTGACACTGAACCAGCTGATATTAATTTGCACTGACAAGGGGCAGGATTGCTTTTTAATTGCTGATAGATTTCAGCTGGTGTCTTGTCTTTCCATACAGTCTAAACATGGCAACTTGCATTTATAAGAGAGAGTGAGAGACAGAAATAGTTAGTAATACTTGTTTTTCCTGCATAGTGAGCATTTGGGAGGGTCTACTGAGGTTATCTGTAAAAATTGCCTCTAAACGCAAACGCTCATAAACGCCACTAAACGCGCATAAATGCGGCATGTATACGTGGCAAAGCGGATGTTTTAACCGTCGGTTACTAGCTGTCAAGTTTCAGCGATCAGAAGAGGTTTTCAAACGTCCTGTGTACATGAAGTCTTAGAAATATATTTACCTAGAAAAATATTTTACCCTGCTGTATTTATTGAATTTTACAGTATATAAACAATTACAGGGATAAAGAATATTTAGACAAAGTAAGCAAGATAAAACCGATTTGTAATAAAACTATTGTCATGGGTTCTTTTAGTTCAGGTACATCTGATCCCTGTTAGTCAGTGATACCCAATTCAAGAGATAATATGTAGCTACATAGAAACCAGACAGAGTCAAGGAGCTTGATTCAGTTGATCTGCTTTAATTTTTTGGCGCTTCAGATTAAGTACTCAGATTGACATATGTAATGTACAGTGGCGGAAAAAGTATTTGATCCCCTTCTGATTTTGTACATTTGTCCACTGACAAAGAAATGATAAGTCTATAATTTTAATGGTTTATTTTAACAGTGAGAGACAGAATAACAAAAAAAATACAGAAAAGCGCATTTCAAAAAAGTTATACACCGATTTGCATTTTAATGAGTGAAATAAGTATTTGACCCCTTTGCAAAACATGACTTAGTACTTGGTGGCAAAACCCTTGTTGGCAATCACAGAGGCCAGACGTTTCTTGTAGTTGGCCACTAGGTTTACACACATCTCAGAAGGGATTTTGTCCCACTCCTCTATGCAGATCTTCTCCAAGTCATTAAGGTTTCAAGGCTAACATTTGGTAACTTGAACCTTCAGATCCTTCCACATATTTTCTATGGGATTAAGGTCTGGAGACTGGCTAGGCCACTCCAGGACCTTAATGTGCTTCTTCTTGAGCCACTCCTTTGTTGCCTTGGCCGTGTGTTTTGGGTCATTGTCATGCTGGAAAGCCTTGTTGAGGTCTCCTAGGTGTAATTAGAGATCACACATTTTAGATTCCTGGGTTTTCCACTGGCAAAATCAGCTCCAGGAAGCTCTAAATGTAGGTTTCACCGCAAGATCACCGTTATGGCGGGAGAGGGCCCCCTGGCGATCAGGTCCTGTCCGTGGCTGGGTATGGAGACGAGTGAGGGGAAGGTGTGCGGTACCGATGTTCCGTTTACTCCAGACGGTTTTACTGGCACTGTTTACATCACGTGATCAGCTGTCATTGGCTGACAGCTGATCACGTGGTAAGGGGCCGGACTGGACCCTTTCTCCAATCTGTGATTAGCCGAGTCTCCCCGCAGGAGGCGCGCAGGCATCACATGCATGGAGGGACAAACATGGACGCCCTCTGGGCAATTTAGGCCTACACTGTAGCCGTCTTTCGGCTATATCGCGAGCAGCAAGAGGTTAAACTTCAGTAACAGACCCTAAGTGAGTGCCTAAATCTACTGAATCAACTTGTGACAAAGTCAACTCATCCTAAGCCACAGAAAAAGCAAGACGTTAACCACTTCCGGACCGCCGCACGACTATATACGTCGGCACTTTGAAGCGGGATATCTCTGTTATGGCAGCAGCTAGCTGCCATAACCCAGATATCCTCGGCTTCAGGCAGCGGTCTGGTTTACGATAATGGTGGTCTCTGCGGCGGATTCATCATGAGATCATCATTATCGGCGGCAGGAAAGGACCCCCCCTCCCGCCGCTCTCCTGTGCCCTCCACTACTTACCGGAGCCGTCGGTGGCGGCGGAGGAGATCGTGTCCTGTCTATGGCTGGGTATGGAGACGAGTGAGGGGAAGATGGCCTCCACATCTCCATACCATAGCAGGGCGGAAGCAACGTCAAAACGTCACTTCTGCCCATAGCTCTTAAAGGGCCATTTTTCTTTTGTAATTTTTTCAAATGACAATTTTTTTATTTTAATTTTTTATTGCATTTTAGTGTGAATATGAGATCTGATGTCTTTTTGACCCCAGATCTCATATTTAAGAGGACCTTTCATGCTTTTTTCTATTACAAGGGTTGTTTACATCCCTTGTAATAGTAATAAAAGTGGCCCAAAATATATATTTTTTTAAAACAGTGTCAAAATAAAGTAAAATAAATAAGAAAAAATTTTTTTTTTTAAAGCGTCCCATCCTGACGAGCTTGCAAGCAGAAGCGAACGCATACTTGATCAGCGCCCGCATATGAAAACGGTGTTCAAACCACACATGTGAGGTATCGCCGCAATCGTTAGAGTGAGAGCAATAATTCTAGCCCTAGACCTCCTCTGGAAATCAAAACATGCAACCTGTAGAATTTTTTTAAACGTCGCCTATGGAGATTTTTAAGGGTAAAAGTTTGTTGCCATTCCACGAGCGGGCGCAATTTTGAAGCGTGACATGTTGGGTATCAATTTACTTGGCGTAACATTATCTTTCACAATATAAAAAAATTGGGCTAACTTTACTGTTATCTTATTTTTTAATTAAAAAAAGTGCGCTTGTAAGACCGCTGTGCAAATATGGTGTGACATAAAGTATTGCAATGACCGCCATTTTATTCTCTAGGGTGTTAGAAAAAAATGTACAATGTTTGGGGGTTCTAAGTAATTTTATAGCAAAAAAACTTGTTTTTAACTTGTAAACAACATATGTGAAAAAGAGGCTCGGTCTTTAAGTGGTAAAGTGTAAATACAAGGTATTATTAGCTAAGCTCAAAATGGCTACCACCCCCTTCTAAATTCTATTCTAACTACTCTGTATCTAACTAACCTTAGGGGAGAAGAGGGATAGCCGAAAACGGATGCCCCATAGTAAGCCTATGGGTGACGTCAATGCCAATGTATTACAGCCATTGTTGCTTCTCTCTTCTCTCCCCGGCCACTGGAGAGATCATATAGTTGCATTGGAGTACCCTGAGAATAGGTAAGTATAAGCATCTTCTTTCTACAGGGTAGTCAAAATAGGAGTTAGAAGAGGTGGGAGCAGCCAAGATGACCATTGCCAAGGCATGGAAAAAAACATCGGTCTCTCTATTGTCCATGAAAAAGAAAAGTTTCTTGGATAATGGAAAAATAAAAAATGGTCAGTTCTTTATTGGACAAATCATCACAATTTGAAGCTATTTGGGATCCCTGGGCTTGATTCTTAGGAATATCGCTGGTACCTTGTGTTGGCAGCAACACCAGTCACTGATCTTTGTATTTTTTATCTGGCAGGTAGGCTTTCTATTTCTTTAGTCTCTCTTTTCATGTATTTTTTACTTTCTTCTTCTCTTTAGGTATAATTTTATTAAATATTTTATTTTATTTTTTTATTTATTCGATTTTCAGGTTTTGACTATAGATACCAGTAATAGAGTCAGGTAGTCAGATGTTGCTCTAACAGGATGACAACAGGTTTTTAATCTCCTTAGGAGCTGTAGACCCTTCTCATTTATGGGAAAAAAAGGGATTCTCAATATTATATCCCTTCATATCTACGCAGGTAACTCCTGACGGATACTGGATGATGGGAGGGAGGACACTCTCTCCCCGGACACAGTTAGATCCCTTTAGGGGTGTCGGGGGGAAGGGCAGGGGTCTTCTCTGTTATTCAGCTATAATTGGAGTTAGCGTTTCCTTGTGGAAATTTAATATGTGGATTACTCCATAAGTTATATAATGGTCTTTAACAAAGTCATATATTTTATTTTATTCATCAACTGGACGGTTATGGTCTAGTTATAGTGATACTATATATTTAAGTTTACTGTAATGATCTCTGCATTCTACAGGAAGTTTATTGTAATAATTACTGAATGTTTCCTATCCTGTAATGACTCTCTTTTTGATGAAAATAAAAAAATTTGAATGATAAAAAAAAAGAAGGGGTGGGAGCAAATTTAAGCTTAGTAGTAATAGCTGGGAATTCCACTTTACCAATGTAGCGCACCCACCCCAGCCTTTACCTGCTTTTCTTATGTGTTGGCTCCTTCGCAGGAAAGACTGAGGCACACCGCACCACAAGCCCGTACCCTCCTGGATGGGAGGTTGAGCGGTGTTAGTTTCTCGGGCCTGTTTGCAGCCAGTGTTTAAAACCTCCAGAGCTGACCTTGTTTCTGGGGTAGCCAGAAACAAGTCCTTAGTTCTCCCCAGTAAGCAACTGTCCACACCAACTGAAAAGTCCAACTTCTTATTTATTCTTAAGGGCAATAAATAGTCTCTTTGAGAGCAGACAGGTTGAGACAAACACGGGTCAGATAAGGTGGGAGGAGGTCCAGGCACAAACCTAATTCAAGGTTTCTCCTATTCTGATTTGCACAAACAGGCTTGGCGCATGGTCCCTGCAATGGACCATGAGGTTGGTCACTGCCACTGACCTGTTGAATAGTTGCAAGTCACTGCCACCCACCTGGTGTGCGTTGAGTCACTGCCACTGTGACATAAAGAACCCACACTTCCTTCCTTGAGTAACTTAGCCCCTTTTTAGGATAAGAACATCCCTCTGGAGAGTTACCAGAGGCCCCCTCTGTCACCACGACTCTGCGCTGGGTCTTCAGAAAGGGTCACCTCCCTGGCCTCCTCGTCCCGGATATGGGTCCCCTCGCAAGGCAGATCCCTGGGAGCCTCGATCCTTAGCAGACCCCAGCCGAAGGTTGCTGAGTTCCAGGCCCTCGCCAAAGTACCTCACCCCAGACTGAAGGTGTCTGCGATGGAACAGCAGCTCCGCCTCCGGGCCTAGGGCACCCGGAGGCGACACACACCACCCAGGCCTAAGGTGCCTGGGCGTGGACGAACAAACGACAACCCCACTGGAAGATGGCCGCCCCTTTTTATACCCTCTCCCGACAGGCACAGCAGGTTCCCCTCCCCGCCGTACTGCTGCCGAGAGGGGACAAGAAAAGGCACAACCCTGTACCACGGTTCAACCCGGGCCTATGGCAACAGCGCCACCTGTAGGCCCCAGGGAACTGCACATCAGTACTATCTCCCAGGCACAGAAATGGTCCATGAAACCTAACAATTAGTGCATCTGAGCCTAATTACCACTAAATATAGCACCCCGCTACACCAATAAGTGACAAAAAAACAGGAAGATGCTGTTTAGTAGAAACAGTAATCACAATTTATGTTTCCATCAGTGGCGGTGCGTCCATAATGGGCGCAGGAGCGCCGCCCCCTCTCTCCTGCATCTGTCTATCACCATAGATAGATTCATGCAATGCATGAATCTATCTATGGTCGCTGCTGCATCTGAATTACAGCGGCAAGGGTGTTTTTGGAAGCTCCTGATTAGAGCCGTGGGCTCTAATAGGCGTCCTGATTAGAGCCATAGGCTCTAATAGGCTTCCAAAATGTTAAACAGCAGGCGCAATGCTGTGCGTTCGTTGTTTACTCAGTGCTGTGGTAGGGAAGCAAATAAATTGCCCGCCTCTCAGCCAATCAGGTGCTCGGGTCTGGTTACCTGTCACCTGATTGGCATGAAGCGACGGGCGCTGTGATTGGACGCCTATCAGGGGATGCACACTGGGGCAGCATTTGATGGGGCACAGTAGCGGCAATTGATGGGGCACAGTAGCGGCAATTGATGGGGCACAGTAGCGGCATTTGATGGGGCACAGTAGTGGCAATTGATGGACAAACTGGCAGTAATTTATGGGGCACAGTAGCGGGAATTGATGGGCACAGTGGCAGCAATTGATGGGGCACAGTGGCAGCAATTGATGGGGCACAGTGGCAGCAATTGATGGGCACAGTAGCGGCAATTGATGGGCACAGTGGCAGCAATTGATGGGCACACTGGCAGCAATTGATGGGTACAGTAGCTGCGTTTGATGGCACAGTGGCGGCAATTTATGGGTACAGTGGCTACGTTTGATGGCACAATGGCTGCGTTTGATGGCACAGTGGCTGCGTTTGATGGCACAGTGGCTGCGTTTGATGGGCACAGTAGCTGCAATTGATGTTTTTTTTTTTCAGTTTGTTTGCGCCCCCCCAAAACATTTTTATCACCAGCCGCCACTGGTTTCCATGTGTCCCATTAACAATGCAGGTCAAAGTACTGGTAGCCAAACTATGCCTGTAGTATTAATAAATGCCTTTGGATAGAGAGCAGCTAAATGAAACCTAAATAGTCATCTAAAAGATGACAGTTAAAAATGATTTTGCATCAACAATTCAGACAAAGAGAGGAAGGGCCCACAACTTATGCTGGAGCCTTGCAATCAACACTAACTATAAAATTAAACATGCTACCAAATTAAGTATTAGTATATATATATATATATATATATATATATATATATATATATATATATATTTATATTATATACATATATTATATGAGAGGAGAAGCTTACATAAACTAAAGGTGGTTTCCTTGATCACGCAAGGAGTAGAATTCAACGCATATTGACCACTTTTAATTGGGTGGTCACTGGCGGTCTGAGGGATTAGTACATATATTATTCACTGGGTGTCACAACACGGTGTGAAAAATATGATTTGGATTGGATGTTTTCTATGGCCTTCATCTGTTTTCTGACCATTTTCTTTGCTTTTTTGCACATATTGTAGTGGGGCTCACCGTTTTATAGTCACTGTTTCCATGCATATGTTTCAGTACTAGCACTTTATACAATATAGATTTTTAAGGATTATTGTTTTTATTCTTTGCACATATTGATTTGTGTCATATAATTCAAGAACTGATAGGTCATATATGTAGCGACCTCACCCCTCTCACCCCTTCTCATTCACGGCTTGTCTGTCTCGTCTAGGGGTTAACACTGGGGGGAGGGATGAGATACTCCACGGCCCATGTCCTCCAATGTGTAGAGGTGAAGGCCAGAACTATCGGGTTTTGTGTATGTGTCCCAGAGTCAAATCCTCTCCTCGGATTGACTCCCCTTTGCTCCTAGTAACCAGAGTTCCACACACTGAATAGGTCCAACTCGTATTTATTCTTCTCAATAAATAGTCATACAGCACAGACAGGTTGAGACCCATATACCACTTCAGTATTTGTGGGGAGTAGGCCAAGGCACAATTCTTCTAGATAGAGCTAACCACTGTAGTGTCACCAGTGGCGAATAGTCATTGCCACTGACTATATTGAACAGAACATGAATTACCTTCGCTATCGTAGCCCCTATCAGGGGAAGGACATCCGTCCAAGACAGTTACCAGAGGCCTCTCCGTCACCAGCAATGCTGCGATGGACTCTCCGGAGAAGTTCCGCTCACCGGCCTCCTCGTCTCAGACACAGGCACCCAAGGAGTTAGGGCCCCCCTCGGATTTCTCCACCCTCGCGAAACTCAGTCGAAGGTACTGAGCTCCAGGCTTAAGCCATAGTACCTCACCCCAGGCTAAAGGTGCCTGAGATGAACTCCATCTCCCGCTCTGGCCAGGTCAAGGGCACCTGGGCCCGGAACTCCGGAACGCCAGCATGCAGGCTGAAGGTGCCTGGGCGCGGCTGCGTCCTCCGACTCTGAACCCCAAGGTCAGGGTGTCCGCCCCTTTTATCTCCTCTCCCTCTGCGTCACAGCGGGTTCCCCGCCCCGCTGTACCAGCGCCAGGAAAGGACAAAAAGGGAAGCAGTCTTGAAGTGAGTGTTCAACTCCAGCCAGGGCTACAACGCCACCTGCAGGCCGCAGGGAACCTCACACCACCAGAGTCCTCCAAGAACCATAAAAGAATCCCAGATTCCCTGACAATCAATGCATCTGGGTTACACTACTACCCAGATGCCTCCCCTAAAATCAAACACCCGCTACACTCTCCCCCTGGTAATTTGACACTGGCCCCAAGTGTCTGGTGCAAACCCATATCTCCCAGGAGTGGTGACATAAGTTCGACCCAGAGACCAAACTACACATTAAAACCAAACTCAACAATTTAGTCATGAATTGTGCCAGGACCTAAAATGGAAAAGGGAAACAGGAATATAAAACAATGAACTTGGTATCAAAAAACTTTAAATGACTTTACACATTGAAATTCCCCCCTCACTATCTAAGGACCACCCCATTCTCAGCAGCCTTGATAGATGAAATCTCCTGCAGAGGGAGAAAAAACAAAGAAACACACATCCTAGCATAATGTATGTATTTTTCTTGAAAGGAATGGGTCTATCCGTAGAGAAACCCATTCTCTCCAATAATGTAGTGCAGAGTGTGAAGCAAAGAATCGCTGTGCAACACCGCCACGTGGTGGCAATGCCGTGGTAAAGGCACTTGTCAGATCCAGATGAACTTCTGCTTCTCTGTGCTGTGACCCTATGCTGGCTAAACCCCAAAGTCACTGATTTATTTTCCTTGATGGGAGGAGAAGGAGGAAGAACAAAAATAACAACAGCTCCCATTTCTCCAAAGAGTAAAACATTCCAAAAGAAAAATTAGAGCACAGTCCCTGTCTCTGGTAGCAACAAGAAAAAAAAATGGAAAGGAGTCTCTTTCTCCTACAAATAGAACTTGGGATCTGGCAAAAACAAAGGCTTCAAGTGCTGGTCAAAAGCCTCCACATGGTACTCAATGCTCCCTCCATCCTTCCGACAAATTACCACCTTGTCCGCATGGATATGCCTTCCCACCATCCACTCCGCCTTGCAGTCCTTGAAATTTCTGGTGACTGTAGGTGAGCATGAGAGGTATCGGTGTGCATGAGGTACTTTCAGCTTGGTCCAGACAAAATCATTGTACCACCGCTGCCTGAAAACTTCCACCTCGTAGAGCAATTCTCGGGGTAGATATGGGTATTCCCACCCATATTCTCGGGCAACTTTCTGGCAAAAGAGACGCTGCAGCTTAGCCAGAGATGGCATTGTGGCACGGTCTCCCACTCCAGGTAGAACAATGGACTCCGGATGGCGAGGTACAGTCACCACCTCTGTAGATTTGGGCCTAGGAGCCCGCAATGATGCCCGTTGCACTCCCGCAACAGGAGCAGGTGAAACACGTGATGGTTCAAGAAGTGGGATCACGGACAGGGAACCAGATTCCTCCCTAGGCTCCGAGGCCTCCACCCGGGGTGTACTATCCCCAATGGACATAGGTGGGTCCCTTAAGACACGCGACGTGGGTAGCTTCATCTTGTCCCATCCCTTCTTGTGGAAGATCTCATCTATTTCCCCATCATCACCGGCATCTGATAACGACTCTAGGTCGGAGGTGTCATAACACTCTGCGGGCAGGTAATTCCCCATAGACACGAATCACCCCCCTCGATGGGTTCCACCGACTCTGGGCTCCCGACACCTCCAACCACACACACAGTCCCGACCCCTGGCTCACCTGGGCCTTTTGAAGAACAAGGACATCCAGGACTCTTCCCTTCGGATCCATCCAGGCCAGGCAAGCGACGGGGCGAAGCTCTTCCACGACCACAGGATGCCATCACCAGGCCAACTTTCCTCTTTGGCGGTGGGAGCAGGGAGCTTGTGGTGACGAGGCAGCATCCTCGGATTTCTCTCTCTTCATCTCCACTTGGGCTGTCACGTCGCCTTGGTCAGCGCGCACAGGTAACGCATAGGCATCGATCTCTCCCTCCGGAGTGGCAGTCCCTGTGAGGTGAGGTGGAAGGCGCGAGGCCTTTCCGTCGCCTTGGTCAGCGCGCACAGGTAACGCATAGGCATCGATCTCTCCCTCCGGAGTGGCAGTCCCTGTGAGGTGAGGTGGAAGGCGCGAGGCCTTTCCGTAGATGGCTCCACCTCGAAGAGGAACTCTTTGCAGATCTCACATCACCCGAACGGCTTCAACTGGACCACCAGTCCCGAACAGCCGGGACAGATCACACCGAGGGCCTCTATGTCTCTGCAGGTATACAGAGCCAACTGCCCCTGGGGCCTTAGTCTTATTCCTGTATCCATAATCTGGGCAGCAAAAGAAGTCATCTCGGTGACAGAAGAAGCAGAAATCCACGGGGTACTTGAAGTCATCCTGACTGTTTGCTGCTCCAATGCGCACTGACCCCTTTGCGCTGGAATCTCCACTTGTGTCCTTCCACATGGCCAGACTCCTCCGACACTCTGCATTTGTTTGCGGGCTTTTCCTTCTCCCCGCCCACGAACTGCGCAGCTATGGTTTGCCTCGTGGCGCGTTGGCCAATATGGCCGACCTACTCGGAACTCCTCCGGGCAGCAAAGTTCAAATTCAGACACCATACACATCCCGGACACGATGCCCCCACGTGTTGCGACCTCACCCCTCTCACCCTTTCTCATTCACGGCTTGTCTGTCTCGTCCAGGGGTTAACACTGGGGGGAGGGATGAGATAAACCATGGCCCATGTCCTCCAATGTGTAGAGGTGAAGGCCAGAACTATCGGGTTTTGTGTATGTGTCCCAGAGTCAAATACTCTCCTCGGATTGACTCCCCTTTGCTCCTAGTAACCACACTGAATAGGTCCAACTCGTATTTATTCTTCTCAATGAATAGTCATACAGCACAAACAGATTGAGACCCATATACCACTTCAGTATTTGTGGGGAGTAGGCCAAGGCACAATTCTTCTAGATAGAGCTAACCACTGTAGTGTCACCAGTGGCGAATAGTCATTGCCACTGACTATATTGAACAGAACATGAATTACCTTCGCTATCGTAGCCCCTATCAGGGGAAGGACATCCGTCCAAGACAGTTACCAGAGGCCTCTCCGTCACCAGCAATGCTGCGATGGACTCTCCGGAGAAGTTCCGCTCACCGGCCTCCTCGTCTCAGACACGGGCACCCAAGGAGTTAGGGCCCCCCTCGGATTCCTCCACCCTTGCGAAACTCAGTCGAAGGTACTGAGCTCCAGGCTTCCGCCATAGTACCTCACCCCAGGCTAAAGGTGTCTGAGATGGACTCCATCTCCTGCTCCGGCCAGGTCAAGGGCACCTGGGCCCGGAACTCCGGAACGCCAGCACCCAGGCTGAAGGTGTCTGGGAGCGGCTGCGTCCTCCGACTCTGAACCCCAAGGTCAGGGCGTCCGCCCCTTTTATCTCCTCTCCCTTAGCGTCACAGCGGGTTCCCCGCCCCGCTGTACCAGCGCTAGGAAAGGACAAAAGGGGAAGCAGTCTTGCAGTGAGTGTTCAACTCCAGCCAGGGCGACAGCGCCACCTGCAGGCCGCAGGGAACCTCACACCACCAGAGTCCTCCAAGAACCATAAAAGGATCCCAGATTTCCTGACAATCAATGCATCTGGGTTACACTACCACCCAGATGCCTCCCCTAAAATCAAACACCCGCTACATATATATTTATAAAGTGCATTTTTCATATTTGTATATCTAGTATTTTATATTTATTTAGCACGTGAATTACTGTATATACTCGAGTATAAGCAGAGTTTTTCAACACATTTTTTTATGCTGAAAATGCCCCCCTCGGCTTATACTCGAGTCACCTTTTTGCGCCTGATCTCCCGGACTTTGGGGACTCGGTACCGGCCGGTCGTAGGTCCCCTGGACCTGAACCTTGGCACACATGTAGCCCCATTTCTCCCCTATAAGTGTGCAAAGTTTTTTGTCTGGGGATCCTACGGCCGGGGAGCACCGACTTTTCAAACCCGGGCATCCCTTCCATAGACTCCATGTTAAACGTCAGTCATGGACACAGTGAGGCATGGGCACAGTGAGGCATGGGCACAGTGAGGCATGGACACAGTGAGGCATGCACATGGACACAGTGAAGCAAAGTGAGGCACAGTGAGGCACAGTGAGGCATGGAGATGGACACCCTAGGCTTATACTCGAGTCAATACGTTTTCCCATTTTTTGGTGGTAAAATTAGGTGCCTCGGCTTATATTCGGTTCGGCTTATACTCGAGTATATACGGTAATAAGTGTCACATAGATAGGTTGGTTTTGGTGTGACAATATTGTTAATCACTAGCGCTCCCTACATTATATATTATTATTTTCAGTGCTTTTTGCAGTTAATTGGTGGCAGCAAGGTTTTATTTATTAATTAATTTTGAATTATTGGCATCCATTGGTGTTTTTTGGTTCTAGTATTGTTGTCATGTGGCGCACAGGTTTATTATATAATAAACTCCATTTATTTTGTAGACATATAGCTTGGTTTGAGACTGCATCAGAGTAATGGTCCACTGTTGAGATTTTGGGGGCCTCAGCTGCAGCTCCTGACACACCAAAGGGCTGTGCATATTATCTAAGCCCTGCACACACGATTGGATTTCCCATGGAATAAATTCCGATGGATTTTTCCATCGGATTTCCGATGAAGCTGACTTCCATCAGTCTTGTCTACACACCATCAGTCAAAAATCCGACCGTCCCAAACGCCGTGACGTAAAACACTCAGACGAGCCGAGAAAAATTAAGTTCAATGCTTCTGAGCATGCGTCGACTTGATTCTGAGCATGTGTGGGTTTTTTCTCCGATGGAGTTCCACACAGACGATCGGAATTTTCTATAGTTTTTTTTTCCATCGCATAAATTTAAAACATGTTCTATTTTTGATGGAAAAAAGACCGATGGGGCCCATACACGATCGGTTTGTCCGATGAAAAAAGTCCATCGGACTGTTTTCATCTGCAAAACTGATCGTGTGTACAGGGCTTTAGTGTGCTAGACATAATACAGGAGACAGTCAGAGACTGCAGACATACTACAGGAGATGGTGCCAGGCTGCAGACATAGTACAAGAGATAGTCGGAGACTTAAGACATACTACAGATGATGGTCAGAGACAGGAGATTTGCACCAGGAGAAGGCCAGAGACTGCAGACATACTTTAGGGCAGTGATGGTGTACCTTGGCACCCCAGATGTTTTGGAACTACATTTCCCATGATGCTCAACTACACTGCAGAGTGCATGTGCATCATGGGAAATGTAGTTCCAAAACATCTGGGGTGCCAAGGTTCGCCATCACTGTTATAGGAGCTCAGAATATTTCCTTCTCTGTCAATATCACAACTATCAGTCCGTACCCACAAGCCAGGGTGCTAGAGGTAACTCTGAACTCTGAACTGTCCTTCCAGGCACACATCCAATCACTGTCCAAATCATGCCTCCTCAACCTCCGCGACATCTCCACAATACACCCCCTTTTAACCATTGACACCACTAAGCTTCTAATTCACTCCCTGGTTGTCTCTCGCCTTGACTACTGCAACTCCCTCCTTGTTGTATTACCTTTATATAGGCTATCTCCCCTTCAGTCCATCATGAATGTTGCTGCAAGATTCATCCACCTTACCAACTGTTCAGTATCTTTCACCCCTCCTTGCCAATCCCTCCACTGGCTTCCGCTCACCCAACAAATAAAATTCAGTGTACTAACAACTTTCAACGCCATCCACAATTCTGCCCCCAGCTACATCACTAACCTTGTCTAAAAAATATCAACCAAGCCGCTCTCTTCGGTCCTTCCAGGGCCTCCTGCTCTCTAGCTCCCTTGTCACCTCCTCCCATGCTCGCCTCCAGGATTTCTCCAGGGCTTCTCCCATTCTTTGGAACTCCCTACCCCAATCTGTCCGACATTCTCCTAATCTATCCATCTTTAGATGATCCCTGAAAACCCTTCTCTTTAAAGAAGCCTATCCTGTTTCTAACTAATACACAGTGTTTTTACTTTCTCAATAAACTCATCCCCCACAGTTATTACCTTTTGTATCACTTGACCCTCCTAGATTGTAAGCTCTAACGAGCAGGGCCCTCTGATTTCTCTTGTACCAAATTTTAATGTAACTGTAATGTCTGTCTTAATTTTGTAATGTGCTGCGCAAACTGTTGGCACCATATAAATCCTGTATTATAATAATAATAATAATAATATAGTAGATGGTCAGAGACTGCAGATATATTACAAGAGCTTGTCAGAGACTGCAGCTATATACTACAGGAGATGGCCAGAGACTGCAGAAATGATACAGGAGAGAGTTTCTAGCCTCGGAACTGCATATACCGGTACTTTCAAATAAATAACGCATGTCTCAACCAAATCTGAAACATACATGCCCCTCTACAAGAGGGATCTGTTTTATTTACAGACAACTACAGAGATTCTACAAATCTCCTGACCCTACATATTTACAAATACCTCTCACAAGATTTAAAGACCTATGCTCACAAACAAAGCCCCCCCCACCCCCCAAATCAGGGCCCTATACCAATTACTTCTTAAAGGGGTTGTAAAGGTACATGTTTTTTCATTTTAATGCATTCTATGCATTAAAGTGAGAAAACATCCGACGATTAGCGGCCCCCCAGCCCCCCGTTTACTTACCTGAGCCCTCGAAAGTCCCAAGTCGTGAACGCGCTGGCTTCTCGGCTCTTCTAGGCTCATTCATTGGATAATTGATAACAGCGCAGCCATTGGCTCCCGCTGCTGTCAATCAAATCAATGACGCGGCGTGCAGGGGGGCGGGGCCGAGTGATTCAGTCAGCGGCTATAGCCCCGGCTGTATCACTGTATCACGGAAGTGCCAGCAAGCTAACCCCCTTGGGAGAGCGCTTCCCAGAAGGGGGTTAGCTGATGCAGGGAGGAGCCGTGACAGCCGCCGAGGGACCCCAGAAGACGAGAATCGGGACACTGTGCAAAACGAGCTACACAGTGGAGGTAAGTATGATATGTTTGTTATTTTTATTTTTTTAAAAGGAACCTTTACAACCCATTTAATCCAACAGGGACAAATCTCAAGAACGACGCTCTTGAGTAGGAAAAGGAGATTGAGATACCAGCAGTGAAGCAAATTGTGCCTACTCATACGCAAATTCTCAACCTCCTATAAAACACACAAGATCAGCTTTAACCACTTAACGACCGCTCACTGTATATATACGTCGGCAGAATGGCACCGACAGGCACAATCACGTAGAGCATACGTGATTGCTTTTGTATAGTTGGGGGGTCCAATCGGACCCCCCTTCTGTACAGTGAGTGGTGGCTAAGTGTCCGGGAGCGTTCCGGGATGAGGGGGCAGCCATTCGTTTCTGGCCACCCCCTCGCGATCGCTCCCGGCGAATGGAAATGCCCCCTCTGTCTGTGTCAGACAGAGGGAGCAGGAGGAAGTGATGTCATCTCTGGTGCGGCGCTCACATATACCGAGCGCCGTACAAGAGAAGATATCAGGTCAGTGCACACAACACTACACTGACACCAGGACACATAGGGACATAAATCGCCCCCCCAGGCCCCCCCAGACACCCCAGATCACCCCCCAGATCACCCCCCCAGCCCCCAGTCACAGTGTCACTGATTGCAGTGACCATTTATTTAGTGATCACTGCAATCAGTGACATTTGTGACTGTAAAAGTGTCACCAAAGTTTAGTCTTAGGTCCAGTGTAGCCCCCTAACCCCCCCTAATAAAGGTTTAACCCCCTGATCACCCCCCAGATAACCCTTTCACCGCCTATCACCACTGTCGCTTAGCGATCATTTTTCTGATCGCTGTCTTAGCGTCAGTGATGCCGATCGGCAGCCAGTAATTTTTTTTAGGTTCGCCACAGGTTTTTATAGCGTCAGGTACCCCAATATATTATCTAATAAAGGTTTAACCCCCTTGATCACCCCCCAGGTAACCCTTTCACCCCCTATCACCACTGTCACTAAGCGATCGTTTTTCTAAACGCTGTCTTAGTGTCTGATGCAGATCGGTAGCCGGTAATTTTTTTTAGGTTCGCCGCAGGTTTTTATAGCGTCAGGTACCCCAATATATTATCTAATAAAGGTTTAACCCCCTTGATCGCCCCCAGGTAACCCTTTCACCCCCTATCACCACTGTCGCTAAGCAATTGTTTTTCTAAACGCTGTCTTAGTGTCGGTGATGCAGATCGTAGCCAGTAATTTTTTTTAGGTTCGCCGCAGGTTTTTATAGCGTCAGGTACCCCAATATATTATCTAATAAAGGTTTAACCCCCTTGATCGCCCCCCAGGTAACCCTTTCACCCCCTATCACCACTGTCACTAAGCGATCGTTTTTCTAAACGCTGTCTTAGTGTCTGTGATGCAGATCGGTAGCCGGTAATTTTTTTTAGGTTCGCCACAGGTTTTTATAGCGTCAGGTACCCCAATATATTATCTAATAAAGGTTTAACCCCCTTGATCGCCCCCCAGGTAACCCTTTCACCCCCTATCACCACTGTCGCTAAGCAATTGTTTTTCTAAACGCTGTCTTAGTGTCGGTGATGCAGATCGTAGCCAGTAATTTTTTTTAGGTTCGCCGCATGTTTTTATAGCGTCAGGTACCCCAATATATTATCTAATAAAGGTTTAACCCCCTTGATTGCCCCCCCAGGTAACCCTTTCACCCCCATCACCACTGTCGCTAAGCAATCGTTTTTCTAAACGCTGTCTTAGTGTCGGTGATGCAGATCGGTAGCTGGTAATTTTTTTTAGGTTCGCCGCAGGTTTTTATAGCGTCAGGTGCCCCCATATATTATCTAATAAAGGTTTTAACCCCCTGATTGCCCCTAGTTAACCCTTTCACCAGTGATCACCATATAAGTGTTACGGGTGACGCTGGTTAGTTAGTTTGCTTTTTATAGTGTCAGGGCACCCGCCGTGTATATAACCCAATAAAGGTTTAACCCCCTGATCGCCCGGCGGGTGATATCAATTAGGTTTTAGCGTCAGAGAGGGTCTGCGTCACACCCCAGGCAGCGTCAGGTTAGTGCCAGTAACGCTAACACCCACGCGTGAAGCATACACCCCCCTTAGTGGTATAGTATCTGAACAGATCAATATCTGATCTGATCTATACTAGCGTCCCCAGCAGTTTAGGGTTCCCAAAAACGCAGTGTTAGCGGGATCAGCCCAGATACCTGCTGGCACCTGCGTTTTGCCCCTCCGTCCAGCCCAGGCCACCCAAGTGCAGTATCGATCGATCACTGTCACTTACAAAACAAAAACACACATAACTGCAGCGTTCGCAGAGACAGGCCTGATCCCTGCGACTCCAGTGCTGTAGGAGGTGATTTCACCACCACAGTTAAAAAAAAAAAGCAAATATGCCGAAGCATTGGGGCAGCAGGGGCGGAGGAGCGATTTTGCTCCTAATGCCGCGTACATACGGTCGAAATTCCGACGGAGGCTTGCCCGTGGAAAAGTCCGACCATGTGTGTGCGGCATAACTTTTTTGCGGGAGGATGCCCCCATGCTTCGGCATATATAAATGGTGCGTGTATGCCCATCATTGGAAGTGGGTGGATGAAGGGCGGTATTCTAATGGTGGGCATACCCACCGATCAATCTCTTTTTTCGTTCAGCCAACTGGCTGCATGAAATAAAAAGATTACAATACATGTCCAACAAGGACCAGCAACGTACTGGTATGTTGCTGGACTTTGAATGTTTATACCAGAATGATGCCTGCGGGTTTAGGTATCATCTTGGTATCATTCTTTTCAGCCTGCGGCCGGCTTTCATGTAAAAGCAATCCTAACGGCTAATTAGCCTCTGGACTGCTTTTACAAGCAGTGGGAGGGAATGCCCCCCCCGGATATAAAAAGCGCCATTGGGAAATTGGGAAAGCATTTTATCACACCGATCTTGGTGTGGTCAGATGCTTTGAGGGCAGAGGAAAAATCTAGGGTCTAGAAGACCCCAGTCTTTTCAAAAAAAGAGTACCTGTCACTACCTATTGCTATCATAGGGGATATTTACATTCCCTGAGATAACAATAAAAATTATAAAAAAAAAAAATACTTGGAAGGAACAATTTAAAAATAAAATAAAAAAGCAAAATTAATAATAAAAAAAAAAAGAAAAAAAAAAAGCACCCCTGTCCTGCCCTGCTCTTGCCCAATGGCGAACGCAAGCGTCAGTCTGGCGTCATATGTAAACAGCAATTGCACCATGCATGTGAGGTATCACCACGAAGGTCAGATCGAGGGCAATCATTTTAGCAGTAGACCTCCTCTGTAAATCTACTGGGGTAACCTGTAAAGGCTTTTAAAGGCTTTTAAAAATGTATGTAGTTTGTCGCCAATGCGCGTTTGTGCGAAATTTTAAAGCATGTCGTGTTTGGTATCTATGTACTCGGCCTAAGATCATCTTTTTTATTTCATCAAACATTTGGGCAATATAGTGTGTTTTAGTGCATTAAAATAAAAAAAGTGTATTTTTTAACCCAAAAAATGCGCTTGAAAAATCGCTGCGCAAATACTGTGTAGAAAAAAAAAATGCAACACCCACCATTTTAATCTGTAGGGCCTTTGCTTTAAAAATATATATAATGTTTGGGGGTTCAACATAATTTTCTTGCAAAAAAAAAAATGTTTTCATGTAAACAAAAAGTGTCAAAAAGGGCTTTGTCTTCAAGTGGTTAGAAGAGTGGATGTAAGCTTCCTAATGTTGTGTATAAAATGCCAGAACAGTTCAAAACCCCCCCAAATGACCCCATTTTGGAAAGTAGACACCCCAAGCTATATACTGAGAGGCATGTCGAGTCCATGGAATATTTTATATGTTGACACAAGTTGCGGAAAAACTACAATTTTTTTTTTTTTTTTTTGCACAAAGTTGTCACTAAATGATATATTGCTCAAACATGCCATGGGCATATGTGGAATTACACCCCAAAATACATTCTGTTGCTTCTCCTGAGTACGGGGATACCACATGTGTGAGACTTTTTGGGAGCCTAGCCACGTACGGGACCCCAAAAACCAAGCACCGCCTTCAGGCTTTCTAAGGGTGTAAATTTTTGATTTCACTTCTCACTGCCTATCACAGTTTCGGAGGCCATGGAATGCCCAGATAGCACAAAACCCCCCCAAATGACCCCATTTTAGAAAGTAGACACCCCAAGCTATTTGCTGAGAGGTATTGTGAGTATTTTGCAGATCTCGCTTTTTGTCACAAAGTTTTGAAAATTGAAAAAAAAAAAATATATATATATATTTTCTTTCTTCATTTTCAAAAACAAATGAGAGCTGTAAAATACTCACCATTCCTCTCAGCAAATAGCTTGGGGTGTCTATATTCCAAAATGGGGTCATTTGGGGGGGTTTTGTGCGATTTTGGCATTTTATGGCCTTCGAAACTGTGATAGGTAGTGAGGAGTGAAATCAAAAATTTGTGCCTAGAAATCCTGAAGGCGGTGCTTGGTTTTCGGGGTCCCGTACGCGGCTAGGCTCCTAAAAAGTCCCACACATATGGTATCCCCGTACTCAGGAGAAGCAGAAAAATGTATTTTGGGGTGTAATTCCACATATAACCATGGCATGTGTGAGCAATATATCATTTAGTGACAACTTTTTGTAATTTTTTTTTGTCATTATTCAATCACTTGGGACAAAAAAAAATATATTCAATGGGCTCAACAGGCCTCTCAGCAATTTCCTTGGGGTGTCTACTTTCTAAAACTGGGTCATTTGGGGGGGTTTTGTGCTATTTTGGCATTTTATGGCCTTCGAAACTGTGATAGGTAGTGAGGAGTGAAATCAAAAATTTGCGCCCTTAGAAATCCTGAAGGCGGTGCTTGGTTTCCGGGGTCCCGTACGCGGCTAGGCTCCCAAAAAGTCCCACACATGTGGTATCCCCGTACTCAGGAGAAGCAGCAAAATGTATTTTGGGGTGAAATTCCACATATAACCATGGCATGTGTGAGCAATATATCATTTAGTGACAACTTTTTGTAATTTTTTTTTTTTTTTTTAGTCATTATTCAATCACTTGGGACAAAAAAATAAAAAATTCAATGGGCTCAACATGCCTCTCAGCAATTTCCTTGGGGTGTCTACTTTCCAAAATGGGGTCATTTGGGGGGGTTTTGTACTGCCCTGTCATTTTAGCACCTCAAGAAATGAGATAGGCAGTCATAAATTTAAAGCTGTGTAAATTTCAGAAAATGTACCCTAGTTTGTAAACTCTATAACTTTTGTGCAAACCAATAAATATACGCTTATTGACATTTTTTTTACTAAAAACATGTGGCTGAATACATTTTGGCCTAAATGTATGACTACAATTGAGTTTATTCGATTTTTCTTATAACAAAAAGTAGAAAATATCATTTTTTTTCAAAATTTTCGGTCTTTTTCCGTTTATATCGCAAAAAATAAAAATCGCAGAGGCAATCAAATACCATTAAAAGAAAGCTGTATTTGTGGGAAGAAAAGGACGCAAATTTCGTTTGGGTACAACATTGCATGTCCGCACAATTTACAGTTAAAGCAGCGCAGTGCAAAATTCTGAATTCACCTCTGGTCCTCTAGCTACCAAATGGTCCGGGGCTTAAGTGGTTAAAGGGGGAAATTAGTACAGTTATTTTTCATACATATGATTTCATATCATTTCATCTGGTACCTGATAATCTGGCCGAAATTCACTTAGTGGGCAGCCCTGTCAGTCCCTTCCCAACATCTTTCATCTAAAAAATGGAAGAACATGGGCAGAAAATTGTCACTACATTCGTTTAGAGTTTTTTATTCATTTTAAAACAGAAAACAAAATCTGCATATAGTGGGATTTATTTACTAAAGGCAAATAGACTATGCACTTTGCAAAGTGCAGTTACACACTGTAAGAGCAGTTGCTCCAGAGCTTAGTAAATGAGCGGGAGCTCTGCTAACTTCCATCATCCAACCACGTGCAAGCAAAAATGCTTTTTTTTTTTTTCCTTGCATGTGATTGGGTATTCTTTTCAAAGTGAAGCTTTACCTCATTTACTAAGCTCTGGAGCAACTGCAAAGTGCACAGTATATTTGCCTTTAGTAAATCAACCTCAAAATGGCCCCTTTCACACTGGGGTGGTGGGTGCGTCGGCAGTAAAGCACCGCTATTTTTAGTAGCGCTTTACTGTCAATTTTGCGGCGCTATTCGTCCACTATAACCCCCGCTAGCGTCCGAAAAAGGGTTAAAACCACTTGCAAAGCGCCGCTGCAGCGGCTTTTTGCCGGCGGTATAGCCGGGGTGCCCATTCATTTCAATGGGCAGGAGCGGTGGAGGAGCGGTATACACACGGCTCCAAAGATGCTGCTATCAGGACGAGGGCTTTCACACTGAAGTGTGAGGAGCAGCTCTTTCAGGGCGCTTTGCAGGTGCTATTTTTAGTGTTATAGCGCCTGCAAAGCGCCTCAGTGTGTAAGGGGTCTGTGAAAATATGGCTGCTCCCTTGTATATGTAAAATGACAAATTATTTATAGAAACATTATATTTAGGCTTAATGTACACGAGACAGTTAAAAACCTCTCCTGAACGATTTAACTTGACAGAAAGTAACCAACGCTTAAAAACGTTTGTTTTGCCGCGTTTACATGCCGCGTTTACATGCTGCATTTAGCCGCGTTTGCATTCAGAAGCATTTTTGTTTTTTTGGAAATTGTCAAAAATTAAAAACGCCTGTAAACAAAACGTGGCTAAATGAGAGTTACCGCGTTTACACGAGTTTACAAGCTGTCACAGGCATTTGGCGTTTCAAATGCCTCTGAACATACGTCCTGAACGCATTTTTTTGCTTTCCAAATAATGCTTCTAAACTCAACTGCCTAGAAACGATTAGAAACAACCCTGTGTACATGTACTGATAAGATAACATAGAGGAGAGTTCAGGGGCAGCTAAAAAATGCCCAACTACGCCTAAACGTCCGTTTAGCAGCAGCAGTGTACATACAGCCTTAAAGTATTAAAAAAATTATTGATAAAATAGTTTACATTAAACTTGGTTCCTTTATATTTTTTCAATGTAGCGATACCCCCAGCTAAGAGAGCCGCTGGTATACGTTTTTGGGCCCTGTAGTGCACCGCTGTCAACCCCAGGCAATTGGCTCTAACCTCCCTTGGCACAGTTAGTAGGGGATAGTAGGATTGCGTGGCCTGTAACTCCCGGGGACACAATCCTATAATAGCACACACACAGCAATAAAGTATAGCTATCCTTACCAGTCTCCTCTGCAAAGTAAATGACACAAACACCAATATACTTAACCTTGGAACTTTTACTCAGATTTGTTGAGTGAGCATGTAATCAACAGTGTACATATATGTGCAGAGCCCTGCAATAAAAAAGTATCTCAACAAACAGATAGATATACAATACTGTGCATAACACTAACGGTTCCCGCTGCAGCTATTCTCCCTCGTGGGCAAAAAATGGCGCCCAGCAATGTCTACGATAAGTCAGGCCTGACTGTACTGTGTAGAAGTTCTGTAGGGGAAAATCTTCGCTAGCAAAACTGGTGGTGCACTTTTGAAGAAAACAAACTGTAATCCACAGGGTAAAAGGGGGTTTGAATAACTTGGTGAATTAAAGGCAATCTCTAAAGTTGTTCCGATGCACTGTCTCTCCGGTGCGCAGCGCAACACTAGTGATAGCTCCGGATAACAGTTATTGGGCCTAGAGATCCTATATAGTTCTCTGAGCAGGTGCTCTCGCACCCAACCGGACAAGTCTGTGTCCGTATCTTCCACTGCTGTGTCTTGGTACACAGGTCTCACGACATCCAAGTCTTCGGTCCTCCTGGCAACGATGCAGCAACAGTATGGAGAGACGTCCCTCTGGTTCCTCGGTGAGAGCGGAAGGCTCTTTGGAAAAAAAGCCCAGGCTTCAGGCCTTGTATCTCAGCAGGCTCGGAAAGGAGTTCCACTTGCTGGGCGGGCGGTGTCCAAAGAGACCGAATTCAGCCCCGCCCCTCAGTTAAATAACCCGCCCCAGCAGTCTCTGCGCGGGGCAATGCACCCTGGGTGTCCCGTTGCGCACTGGGTACTGTAGTCTCTGGGGGTTTAAAAAGGCAATACCCCGCTACATATACATAAATGTATACATACATACATTTAAATCTTCAATTGTATTTTCTCCAAAAGTCTCTACGAACACAGCACATGGTTAAATAATGTGCCAGAAGGAATATAAGGACTGACCTTCTCCTGAAAATGTCTATTGCCTGGCTGTTTCTGCCTCTAATAGTTTCTGAGTAACTGAACCAAAAGAAGCATGCTGCCAGTGAAGTCAGTTAAGTCAGTCGTTACATCAGCCTGCAAGCTAGAGAGCCAACATTTCCAGAAAGAGAGGTCAGCAATAGCAGCCTCTGTATTTCTCAAAGCGCAGGATTTAATTTAAGGGCTGCTCATTGAATGACCCTTGCTGTGTCAAGCAAATGTAAGAACGAAAAACCATCAAATTTGCATTAAGAGCATGAAACCGATGATTTGTTGCATCCTCTACATTTATAGAAGGACAGTTTATTATCTCCTTAGACATGTTTTTTCAGGCACATGATACATAGCTCCTTTTATATACTGCTGTTTTACCCCTTAAAACTCCTATATATACAATGCTAACCCTCCCAAGGCCTGCTCACCCCTGGCTTCCCATCCCCCCTGCAGTCTTTTTTTTGGATGTGCACTTTTCAGCAGCTTAGAGGAGAGAATTGGAGACTGAAAGAAGGAGACAGATCTAGAAAGAGAGAGAATAGAAGAAAAAATCTTGCTGACACGGGGCATAACTTAATTTTCACGGTGCTGGGACAGCTGTATCGTGTAATCTGCCATGGCATGCCATTAAAACTTCAATGCCTTTACTGACCCAGAAGGGAAATTCAGACCGTGGAGAGTCTTTTGAAAAGAAGTGGTGATCTTTCACGATTTATGAGCTTGTCTTAAAGAAGCAGACTCTACTCACTTTAAATTAATCGCCTCTTTCAGGGTACATTGAATTTGGGGGCCTTGCTACTGAAAACTGTTAAAAAAAAAAAAAACATGCTTGTGAATTACACAATGATCACCAATGTAATAATTTTCATTTTACTTATGGATCCTGCAGTAACATCACTCACACGTTGTAGCACAAAAGGTGCATTAACAGCTATTAACAAAAGTCAATTTAAAACAACACACAGCGCACAAAGGACACAAAAACATTTGCATATGCTGGTGACTGTATATCTGGTTCATTATGTATATCCTATTTGACACACATTATTAGCAATTTGTGTACTCTTAAATACTCTTTTAATTGAATTCTTCAGCTAGGTACATTTTCTTAAATCAAACTCTTGAAAAAAAGTTAAATTCTTAAAAAAAAAAAAAAATCTTGTATATTCAACATTATCAACTTTGTGATGTTGCACGATGTAAGGATTACGAATATATGGACAGGGGATGGATCAAATGAGCACGTATTTTTTCAAAAAATATGTTGGAGATTGGAAGACCAAAAGCTAGGTACAAAAGAAAAGATTTTGGGTAGTGAAAAACCGAAAATAGACACCACATTCCTGGAAATAGAGAATTTAAAGGATACAGAAAGTGGGACTTTTAAGGTGCCAATTGAATAAGCAATATCTTTAAAATATATATATATATATTTTTTGAATAACAATACGTTTAAAAAAATACATTCAATAATCAATTGTATACATTTTATACACCATTGCAGCCACTTGTATTCAACATGTTTCGCTCTTTTGTTATTCAAATAAAATGTAAATATTTTTTTAAATATATTGTTTATTCAATTGGCACCTTAAAAGTCCCAAAAGCTAGGTACATTTTCTAAAAAACAAACTCTTGAAAAAAAGTAAAATTCTTAAAAAAATTTAAAATCTTGTATATTCCACATTATCAAATTTTTGATGTTGCATGATGTAAGGATTAAGAACATATGGACGAGGGGCGCGGGGGGGGGGGGGGGTTGGTCAAATGAGCACAATACATATTGTTTGAAAAATATGTTGGAGATTGGAAGACCAAAAGATTTATTTTATACACAGTTTACATTTTCCATTACAAAATGAGTGATGTTACATGACTTATGGGTTGAGTACATACAGACAAGGGAGCACAATACATGTTGTCTAAAAACAATATAATGGAGGCTGGAATGCCAGTTCCTGGTTTATAAATGGCTTAGAGTTAGCAAAAAAAGGCCTGTTTGTCATATCATACGTAAAAAAAAAAAGTACCCAGAGTTCATTACCTAGAACTTTATTAACACCCTCATAACAACGGTGTCATTTAACAAAAGAGGTGCTGATAATGGGAGTTTTTGTCCTGCTAAAGAATTGTTTAACCTCTTTTCACTTGAATTCAGCATGTAGAGCCATAAGGCTTTTGATCAGTGGGAAGTGAAGAGATCTGTAAATAGCTGACAAAGCAAAACATTCAGACCATAGAGGGCTATTATCTTGTCCATTGCTTCTTTCTAAATTTTGGGTAATAAGCTAACACTTCTAAGTGTATGTCACAGCAAAAAAAAAAAAAACATATGCACTACATCTGTTCAGTGCATGCACTTTTCCCCATGTCTTATCACTTTAACGACCATGCAAGTACAGAAAAAATACCAGTTGATGTGCCAGAAATGCACTTAGGTCTTAAAGTAGAACTAAAGGCAAATTTTTTTTTTTCATTTTGGATAGATTAAGGGAGGGTTGGAACCCTTGCCGAGGTTTCTTTTTTTTTTTCAGCCGTGTCCCATTGTGGGTGTTTCCTTTCACTTTCTGTCTCATAGCCGAAACAGGAAGTTAGAGCAAATTCCTCTAAAGTGAGGGAACCCCTTGTTGTCACCAAGGTTACCGGAACTAGTGTCTCCATTAGAAGATTTCTACTCTATTCTTGTTCTTGGCACAACCCAAAATGTGACTTTTTTTTGACTTGCAGTAATAAAGTTAAACATGGCAAATAGAGAAGGACTCTCCCTAATGTGGGCACAAATAGTGATAAAAAATTGTGTTTTAATCCCTCTCCACTCTGTTCAAATGTAGATGTAGTTAGGTGTTACCATTGCAAGCATCTTAAAGGACTGCAATATGTGCTGTGAATAAGTTTAGCTCTCTTCTGTGTTTATTTCATGCTAGTTAGTTACAAATTGTTTTGGTTCAGTTATTGAGAGACAAAGACTCCATTACAGTAAGTAACACAGAGACTACATTGCCCACAAGGCCACTGTGCTACCATAGGGCAGTGCACCGCGCAAAGCCCGATGGGAGGAGCTATTTAAGACAAGCGCGCCCGATAGCACACTCTCTCTGGACGCCATCTTCAACATGGCTGGAGGCCTGTGTTGAGGCCTGTTGTGAGTGTGCCTAGGCCCGAGAAGCCTGGGCCTATTGGGACTGAGAGCGGATCGCCTAGCCAGAGAGGGATTCCTGCGGACAGTCTCGCTGATCAACCGGAGGAGGATCGGTCTGCAGCCCACAGCATCCAGAGCCTTTTATCCATTGTTATCCAGAGAATGGCCGGATGAAGGACCAGGGGCCTCGTGTCGCCGAGAGACGGACCATTGAAGGAGGGCTCCGGACTGAGAGGAAAAGCAGCAACACAAGGCCTAATCTGGTGAGTGGGCACTTTCCCATCAATTTAGTTAATTGACTGCCAGGAGTGTGACTATCACAAGCTTTACTTGTGCTTGCTGGCATTTGCATCTCCGCACGTAGAAACTCAACGCCGGGGGGAAATTAGTACCCCTTGTACTGTTAGCTTGTGTGCTTCAATTAGCAGTTTCTTCCCTCACCTTATCTTTTGGATTACAAATGTTTAAGTGCACCAACGTGGCTAGTCGAAGATTAACTGACTCTTAAAGGAACAGTCATCTGCTTTTCTATCCTTGCAAGTGGTTGCTACAGGACACGCACCCATTGAACTGTCCACCAGGGGGAGCCATAGAGTCATGATTCTGCAATATTAATGATAATTGTTTGTATCACCCCGTGTTTTTTTACTGTTTACGTGAGACTTGGTGGAGAGGCGCCCCAGTGTTGATATTACTTCACTGGGAGATTCCTCCACCATACCCTTGCTCAAGTCTTGCCCTCAGGTTACGTTATTGGGGTAGAATTTCAGAGGTATTTTGAACCAGTGGTATTTCATTGATTTATACAGGGAGCTGTATGTATTGAATGCTTATTGTATAACCATTGTTTTATTCCTTTACCAAGTAAACATATCACCATTGGTTAAGCTACAATTTGTGTGGGACTCTGTCTTTGCAGCTGAGTGGTAGGTGAACAACACCAAGGTAACGACCTTTTATTGCATTTATTGTTGTGTGTGTATCATTGAGGTCCCTTACAGCCAATTGGGGTCCCCAATCATATTATTGTCCATTTGTGCCAGAGGGGATTTGAGCCAAATTCTGGGGGTTGACAGGCAGAGTGCAGGCCCAAAACTAAACCAGCAGCTCCTACGGGGGTAGTGCTACATGTTGGGGCTCGTCCGGGATTCCTGCGACTCTGCAACAAACCCCCCCCAAGACGGAACCTCTACCGGCACCAAAATGGACCCTGTTACTGCCGTAGCATGGTGCAAGGAAGAGACGCCCGTGCAGACTACAGCATAGTGCTTGAAATTCCAGGAGAATCCTGGGGCGAAGAACAGTTAATCCAAGCCATAAAGATCCTGTCCCCAGACCAGAAAGCATGGGTGATTGCCGTAAAGACAGACACAGGGACCCCGAATACTTATGCATTGATTGAGTGGAAGCAGAAAATCCCTGAACACTTCAAGGGCGCCAGTGTGAAACTAGCCAGCAAGGGAGAATTAAATGTGATACACCCAGAAGCAGCCAAAAGAGGCCCTGCCTCATCCAGTCAAGCTGACTCTAGCAAACCAGAAGTTTCCGCCAAGTCACCTCTGGCCACCATCGGACCTGAACTCTGTGCTGTCATTGGGGAATTTGTTGCAAAGTGCCAAAAGGATCCCCAATCATACTCAAATGCTGGTTACAGGAAGCTTAGGATCTTCTCTGGAAGGCAACCAGTACCTTCAGCGGAAGACAGTTTTGAAGAATGGCCGGATCAGGCTACTCAAGCTTTGGATGAGTGGGACATACCAGAGCCACATAAGAATCAGAGGATCACTGAGAGTTTAAAGGGACCTGCTTTGGTAGCCATTTGCAACTTGAAACTTAGTAAAAAGAACTGTACTGTCCAAGACTACTTGAGCATCTTACAGGATGTATTTGGCCGCACTGAGAAAGTCACCGATCTCATCTACCGAATGGAACACTCTTATCAGAAGGAAGGAGAGAAGATGTCAGAGTACAAGAGGCGCCTGGACAAGATCATACATCAGATCCTGTTGAAAAAGGGGTTAGACCCCGGGAGGTGGATGAGATCAAAGCAACGCAAGTTTTGAGAGGGGCTCAACCTTTAGACCCCATTACCCTTCTGTTGAGAAGCCGGTAGGATGGTGGTATCCTGAAATATCCAGACTTGATCCGGATTGTCAGGGAGGAGGAAGTCATGTTGGACAGTAAGAAGAAGAGCCAGAAACGTGAACCTGCTGCTGGAGTCAGAGTGATAAATGCCAATGAGGGTGACCCTCAGGTTGGGCTTCTAAAGACTCAAGTGTCCCAGCTGATAGAGATGATGTCCATACTAACCAACCAGTCAACCGGTTTGCCTAGTGGGAACACTCCAGAAGAGCCCAAGAAGTCTCTCAGCTCTAATACCACCCAGGTGCAGAAACCAAGGAAACTGATGATCTGTATCAACTGTGGAGGAGTCAGACACTATCGGGAAGTATGTCCAAGCCCAGAGAAAGCTGCAGCCCCGTACAGCAAGCCGGCGGAAAACTCCAGAGGGCTCCGGTGAAGGAGTCAACCGGGTGCCCGCCAGTTTCAGCTAACTCCATAAGATCCAATAACGCGAGGAGACAGCATCGGGGGTCCCGACCCTCGCCTGGGGCTTCCATTGTTGCCTCTGAGCAACCTAATGTCTCCCGCTCCTTGACCCGGCCTGCCCGGCGGTGGGGAGTCAGTGCACACCAGACTCAACAGGGGTCGAGATCCAGACAGAATTCCAGAAAAAAAGGAGTAAGGGTACAAATTACTGAACCGGGCAAGCAAGCCCCTCTCCTGCCAAGTTAGTGGGGCCCTCCCCAGTAGTCTCAATCCAGGTAGATGGAATTTACACCAAGGCCCTCCTGGATACAGGGGCTCAAGTGACTCTCTTGTACAGAGACTTCTATGACAAGCACCTTAAACACTTGCCGTTGCAGAAGTTGGAAGAACTGGAGATATGGGGCATTGGGACTCAAAGCTTTCCCTATGATTGTTACTTACTAATCAAACTAACTTTTGACCCCTTAGTGGCAGGAGAAACAGAGACTTTTGACACTCTGGCAGTGGTCTGCCCTGGCCCACAAGGGACTAGTAAAAGTTCCCTCATCAAAGGGACCAGCACTGACCTGGTCAGGAGATTACTAACACCTCTGGCCCAGGAGCAGAGTATTTCAACTGCAGGAGTACACCCCATGCTAAAACAAGTGTACCAGCGCCTAGTGCTAGAACAGAAGACTCCAGCAGAAGGAGTAGGTAAGATCTGGCGTTTGGATAAAGGAGAGAGAGTACTACAGCCAGGGGAGGTGACTTGTTTGAAAGCATCTGTCAAGCTTACTTGGAAGCAACCTGGCCCCTTCATTGTCCTTGAAACGGACCAACGGAAGGAAGGAAAGGGGATAGAGATAATCCCTGAAGTGGTTCCATTGAAGGCTCTGCAGAGGAATCACGGGAATGTCTCAGTGAGTGTTCGCAACACTACTACCTCGCCTGTGAAGGTGCCGGCCAGAAAGCTGTTGGGCCAAGTGAGCACAGCCACCCCAGTCATGCCATCTGACTTGAAGAAGGAAGAGAAGGGTGAGATCCCAGTAGAGAAGTTCTACTCAGAGGACACCGCCCTTCCGCCAGAGTGGAGAGAAAGAGTTAAAGCCCAGCTCGCCCGATGACATGCTGCATTCTCCAAGAACGAGTTTGATGTAGGGTGTGCAAAGAGTGCCTCCCACAAGATTCGTCTGCAAGAGGACAAACCGTTCAGAGAAAGGGTCCAACGGGTTCCTTTGGGGGATTTGGAAGACCTGTGTGAACAACTGGCAGAACTCAAAAGAGCGGGAATTATCAAAGAATCCAGGAACCCTATGCTTCCCCAATAGTGGTGGTGCGGAAGAGAAATGGGTCATTAAAGGATTAAAGAATTTTTTTATTTATTTTTTAAATAACAAACATGTTCTACTTTCCTCCACTGTGCAGCTCGTTTTGCACAGAGTGGCCCAGATCCACGTCTTCTGGGGTCCCTCGGTGGCTGTCTCGGCTCCTCCTCGCAATCACGCACCACCTATATGCGAGCGAGCTCGCATGGTGATGAGTGATTGCGGGCACGCTCCAGTGATACAGCCACTGTATCACTCGGCCCCGCCCCCCGGCGCGCCACATCATTGGATATGATTGACAGCATCGTGAGCCAATGGCTGCGCTGCTTTCAATCCATCCACTGCAACCAATCAACGGCCAGGCTGAGCGGCGAAGAGGATGTCGGAGGCAAGCGCGGGACTTTTGAGGGGTCAGGTAAGCTAAACGGGGGGCAAGGGGAAACCGGTATTGTTAAGGGGAAAAAACTTTTACCTTTACAACCCCTTTAAGGCTGTGCTTACCTCAAAAAGGACATCAGACATACCTGATCCTTCCACTCACCATTTAGTGTAGGGGAAACCCCAGCTCACCCCCTGGCACATCTGGCTGGGCCATTCCTGTTACGGTGGCCTGTAGACAGGACAACCCCCTTCTCTATACTAACTGGTGGGAGGTTCCTCTGTCAGAATTTTATGAAAGAGCAAACTGTTTACTTTCTAGTGTACTTTAACCTGTTTTCTCTCCTCGTGTATTAAACAAAGCTTGTAGCAGGTCACAAATTGCTGTTGTCTTTAGGGACCAAAGTTTTCAAGTGGGGGGAGTGTGTAGCAAGGTGTTACCATTGCAAGCATCTTAAAGGACTACAATCTGTGCTGTGAATAAGTTTGGCTCCCTTCGGTGTTTATTTCATGCTAGTTAGTTACAACTTGTTTTGGTTCAGTTATCGAGAGACAAAGACTCCATTACAGTAAGTAACACAGAGACTACATTGCCCAGAATGCCACTGTGCTACCATAGGGCAGTGCACCGCGCAAAGCCCGATGGGAGGAGCTATTTAAGACAAGCACGCCCGATAGCACGCTCTCTCTGGATGCCATCTTCAAGCCGGCTGGAGGCCTGTGTTGAGGCCTGTTGTGAGTGTGCCTAGGCCCGAGAAGCCTGGGCCTATTGGGACTGAGAGCAGATCGCCTAGCCAGAGAGGGATTCCTGTGGACAGTCTCGCTGATCAACCGGAGGAGGATCGGTCTGCAGCCCGCAGCATCCAGAGCCTTTTATCCATTGTTATCCAGAGAACGGCCGTGGTGAAGAACCAGGGGCCTTGTGTCACCGAGAGACGGACCATTGAAGGAGGGCCCCTGGACTGAGAGGAAAAGCAGCAACACAAGGCCTCATCTGGTGAGCGGGCACTTGCCCATCAATTTAGTTAATTGACTGCCAGGAGTGTGACTATCACAAGCTTTACTTGTGCTTGCTGGCGTTTGCATCTTCGCACATAGAAACTCAACGCCGGGGGGAAATTAGTACCCCTTGTACTGTTAGCTTGTGTGCTTCAATTAGCAGTTTCTTCCCTCACCTTATCTTTTGGATTACAAATGTTTAAGTGCACCAACGTGGCTAGTCGAAGATTAACTGACTCTTAAAGGAACAGTCATCTGCTTTTCTATCCTTGCAAGTGGTTGCTACAGGGCACGCGCCCATTGAACTGTCCACCAGGCGGAGCCATAGAGTCGTGATTCTGCAATATTAAAGATAATTGTTTGTATCACCCCGTGTTTTTTTACTGTTTACGTGAGACTTGGTGGAGAGGTGCCCCAGAGTTGATATTACTGCACTGGGAGATTCCTCCACCATACCCTCCCTCGAGTCTGGCCCTCAGGTTACGTTATTGGGGTCAGATTTCAGAGGTATTTTGAACCAGTGATATTTCATTGATTTATACAGGGAGCTGTATGTAATGAATGCTTATTGTATAACCATAGTTTCATTCCTTTACCAAGTAAACATATCACCATTGGTTAAGCTACAATTTGTGTGGGTCTTTGCAGCTGAGTGGCAGGTGAACAACACCAAGGTAACAACCTTTTATTGCATTTATTTTTGTGTGTGTATCATTGAGGTCCCTTACAGCCAATTGGGGTCCCCAATCATATTATTTTCCATTCGTGCCAGAGGGGATTTGAGCCAAATTCTGGGGGTTGACAGGCAGAGTGCAGGCCCAAAACTAAACCAGCAGCTCTTACAGGGGTAGTGCTACATAGAAAAAAAGTTTTGCCTTATGTATACATTAGGCTCGGTTCACATATACAGTATGCGAATCAGATGCATTTTGAGCCGCATCCATTTTGCATAACATGTGAACCAGACTGGTTTTCAATGGAGCCGGTTCACACTTGTTGGCAGCGGTCTGTTTTTTAAAAGAGCCCTGTGCGATTTTGGGTCTGGTTCAGGTGGGAATTCAAGTAAAAATTTGCATCTAAATCATACTTTACCTGGTGAACAAAATCGCACCTGACTCTGGACTACAAAACACAGCCGGACATGTGTGAACCTAGACTAAAAAGATGACCAGTGATTAGGGATGAGCTTCGTGTTCGAGTCGAACATACGTTCGACTCGAACATTGGCTGTTCGATCGTTCGACGAAGATCGAACGATTTGGGCCGTTCGCGCCAAATTCGAGTGACGCGAACGGCCCACAATGCACTACGCCATCGCAGTGTCATCCAGGCGCTGTGATTGGCCAAGCATGCACTGTGACCCCGCATGCTTGGCCAATCACAGCGCCGGCAGCGAGGAGAGCAATGATTGGCCACAGGCAGGATGCCTGTGGCCAATTATTGCTGAGGGTGTTTAGTACACGCCCCACACTATAAAAGGCCGCCAGCACGGCGGCCTAGTGTAGTGTGTTCCGGAGCAGGGATAGAGTAGCATAGGCAGGGACAGTGACTGTTATTTCTTTCTTGCTTAACCTGGATTCCTTTAGTTTAGGGAAAGAGAAGGATAGGTAGGGAGAGTGTCAGTGTGTTTTGTGCTTCTGCTATAGTGTGCTTAAAAAAAACATTTATTCTAGGGACAGAAAACTCTAGGTAGGGACAGTGTCAGTTTCTTTCACTCTGCAAGTCCTTGTTTCCAGGGACCTGTAAGGACAGTGAGTTAATTGTCCTTGTGCTATATTGTGCTTAAAAAAAACATTTATTCTAGGGACAGAAAACTCTAGGTAGGGACAGTGTCAGTTTCTTTCACTCTGCAAGTCCTTGTTTCCAGGGACCTGTAAGGACAGTGAGTTAATTGTCCTTGTGCTATATTGTGATTAAAAAAAACATTTATTCTAGGGACAGAAAACTCTAGGTAGGGACAGTGTCAGTTTCTTTCACTCTGCAAGTCCTTGTTTCCAGGGACCTGTAAGGACAGTGAGTTAATTTTCCTTGTGCTATATTGTGATTAAAAAAAACATTTTTTCTAGGGACAGAAAACTGTAGGTAGGGAGAGTGTTTTTTTTCTTTCACTCTGCAAGTCCTTGTTTCCAGGGACCTGTAAGGACAGTGAGTTAATTGTCCTTGTGCTATATTGTGCTTAAAAAAAACATTTATTCTAGGGACAGAAAACTCTAGGTAGGGACAGTGTCAGTTTCTTTCACTCTGCAAGTCCTTGTTTCCAGGGACCTGTAAGGACAGTGAGTTAATTGTCCTTGTGCTATATTGTGATTAAAAAAAACATTTATTCTAGGGACAGAAAACTCTAGGTAGGGACAGTGTCAGTTTCTTTCACTCTGCAAGTCCTTGTTTCCAGGGACCTGTAAGGACAGTGAGTTAATTTTCCTTGTGCTATATTGTGATTAAAAAAAACATTTTTTCTAGGGACAGAAAACTGTAGGTAGGGAGAGTGTTTTTTTTCTTTCACTCTGCAAGTCCTTGTTTCCAGGGACCTGTAAGGACAGTGAGTTAATTGTCCTTGTGCTATATTGTGCTTAAAAAAAACATTTATTCTAGGGACAGAAAACTCTAGGTAGGGACAGTGTCAGTTTCTTTCACTCTGCAAGTCCTTGTTTCCAGGGACCTGTAAGGACAGTGAGTTAATTTTCCTTGTGCTATATTGTGATTAAAAAAAACATTTATTCTAGGGACAGAAAACTCTAGGTAGGGACAGTGTCAGTTTCTTTCACTCTGCAAGTCCTTGTTTCCAGGGACCTGTAAGGACAGTGAGTTAATTTTCCTTGTGCTATATTGTGATTAAAAAAAACATTTTTTCTAGGGACAGAAAACTGTAGGTAGGGAGAGTGTTTTTTTTCTTTCACTCTGCAAGTCCTTGTTTCCAGGGACCTGTAAGGACAGTGAGTTAATTTTCCTTGTGCTATATTGTGCTTAAAAAAAACATTTTTTCTAGGGACAGAAAACTGTAGGTAGGGAGAGTGTTTTTTTTCTTTCACTCTGCAAGTCCTTGTTTCCAGGGACCTGTAAGGACAGTGAGTTAATTGTCCTTGTGCTATATTGTGCTTAAAAAAAACATTTATTCTAGGGACAGAAAACTCTAGGTAGGGACAGTGTCAGTTTCTTTCACTCTGCAAGTCCTTGTTTCCAGGGACCTGTAAGGACAGTGAGTTAATTTTCCTTGTGCTATATTGTGATTAAAAAAAACATTTATTCTAGGGACAGAAAACTCTAGGTAGGGACAGTGTCAGTTTCTTTCACTCTGCAAGTCCTTGTTTCCAGGGACCTGTAAGGACAGTGAGTTAATTTTCCTTGTGCTATATTGTGATTAAAAAAAACATTTTTTCTAGGGACAGAAAACTGTAGGTAGGGAGAGTGTTTTTTTTCTTTCACTCTGCAAGTCCTTGTTTCCAGGGACCTGTAAGGACAGTGAGTTAATTTTCCTTGTGCTATATTGTGCTTAAAAAAAACATTTTTTCTAGGGACAGAAAACTGTAGGTAGGGAGAGTGTTTTTTTTCTTTCACTCTGCAAGTCCTTGTTTCCAGGGACCTGTAAGGACAGTGAGTTAATTGTCCTTGTGCTATATTGTGCTTAAAAAAAACATTTATTCTAGGGACAGAAAACTCTAGGTAGGGACAGTGTCAGTTTCTTTCACTCTGCAAGTCCTTGTTTCCAGGGACCTGTAAGGACAGTGAGTTAATTTTCCTTGTGCTATATTGTGATTAAAAAAAACATTTTTTCTAGGGACAGAAAACTGTAGGTAGGGAGAGTGTTTTTTTTCTTTCACTCTGCAAGTCCTTGTTTCCAGGGACCTGTAAGGACAGTGAGTTAATTTTCCTTGTGCTATATTGTGATTAAAAAAAACATTTTTTCTAGGGACAGAAAACTGTAGGTAGGGAGAGTGTTTTTTTTCTTTCACTCTGCAAGTCCTTGTTTCCAGGGACCTGTAAGGACAGTGAGTTAATTGTCCTTGTGCTATATTGTGCTTAAAAAAAACATTTTTTCTAGGGACAGAAAACTCTAGGTAGGGAGAGTGTTTTTTTTTTTTCACTCTGCAAGTCCTTGTTTCCAGGGACCTGTAAGGACAGTGAGTTAATTGTCCTTGTGCTATATTGTGCTTAAAAAAAACATTTATTCTAGGGACAGAAAACTCTAGGTAGGGACAGTGTCAGTTTCTTTCACTCTGCAAGTCCTTGTTTCCAGGGACCTGTAAGGACAGTGAGTTAATTTTCCTTGTGCTATATTGTGCTTAAAAAAAACATTTATTCTAGGGACAGAAAACTCTAGGTAGGGACAGTGTCAGTTTCTTTCACTCTGCAAGTCCTTGTTTCCAGGGACCTGTAAGGACAGTGAGTTAATTGTCCTTGTGCTATATTGTGCTTAAAAAAAACATTTATTCTAGGGACAGAAAACTCTAGGTAGGGACAGTGTCAGTTTCTTTCACTCTGCAAGTCCTTGTTTCCAGGGACCTGTAAGGACAGTGAGTTAATTTTCCTTGTGCTATATTGTGATTAAAAAAAACATTTTTTCTAGGGACAGAAAACTGTAGGTAGGGAGAGTGTTTTTTTTCTTTCACTCTGCAAGTCCTTGTTTCCAGGGACCTGTAAGGACAGTGAGTTAATTTTCCTTGTGCTATATTGTGATTAAAAAAAACATTTTTTCTAGGGACAGAAAACTGTAGGTAGGGAGAGTGTTTTTTTTCTTTCACTCTGCAAGTCCTTGTTTCCAGGGACCTGTAAGGACAGTGAGTTAATTGTCCTTGTGCTATATTGTGCTTAAAAAAAACATTTTTTCTAGGGACAGAAAACTGTAGGTAGGGAGAGTGTTTTTTTTTTTTCACTCTGCAAGTCCTTGTTTCCAGGGACCTGTAAGGACAGTGAGTTAATTTTCCTTGTGCTATATTGTGCTTAAAAAAAACATTTATTCTAGGGACAGAAAACTCTAGGTAGGGACAGTGTCAGTTTCTTTCACTCTGCAAGTCCTTGTTTCCAGGGACCTGGAGAGACATTGAGTGAATTGTCCTTGTGCTATATTGTGATTAAAAAAAACATTTATTCTAGGGACAGAAAACTCTAGGTAGGGACAGTGTCAGTTTCTTTCACTGTGAAAGTCCTTGTTTCAAGGGACAGAGAAGGACACCTGAAGGTAGCCCTTATTGCTTTTTCCCATCTCCCTGCAGGCCATCTATTAGAATGTCTGGAAGGCAAACAAGGAGAGGCAGACAGTCAGGAGGCAATAAAAGAGGGCAAGCAGGCTCTGTGTCTGGGGGCAACAGTGCTGGTCGTGGACGCGGTGCATTGTCATCAGCACATGGCCATGGGACACGCTTGTCCTTCTTTTCGGCAGCTGGACATGTTGAGCCACATAATGCCGAAGACTTGGTAGAGTGGATGACCAAGCCCTCCTCCTCCTCCTCATCCTCTCTCACCCAGGCTCAGGGTACTGGAAAAGCAGCTGCCAAAGCGTCGTCTTCCCTGGTATCAATGTCAGACAAATCATCAGTCACTCCTTCCCTAGACCCACCATGTCCTCCTCCTGAGGAGTCCCCCGAACTGTTTCAGCACAGTGTTGGGTACATGCTCCAGGAGGATGCCCAGCGTTTCGAAGGGTCTGATGATGAAACCCAGCTAGAGGAAGGCAGTAGCGTGAGAGCAGACAGAGGGGATGCTCAAGAAGGACACCAATCTGGCAGTCATGTTCCAGCAGCTGCAGCATACTGCCAGATTGGCTCCAGTGATGAGGAGGGAGGGGATGATGAGGTCAATGACTCCACGTGGGTGCCTAATAGGAGAGAGGAGGAGGAGGAGGATGAGGAGGAGGCACATCTCCAACGAGGCAGGATGCCCTTTGGTGGCCAGCGTAAGGGCAGTACACCGACGGAATCACACCGCAGAGCTCCGCCTGTGCAGGGCGCTGCCTCTGCCCGTCATTCAAAAAGTTCTTTGGTGTGGGCCTTTTTTGAGGCTAGTGCATCAGATCGCACAGCTGCTGTTTGCAACATATGTCTCAAGCGTATATCGCGTGGCCAAAACATCAGCCGCTTGGGTACCACATGCCTGACCAGACATATGTTGACCTGCCATGCAGCTCGTTGGCAAGCCTACCTCAAAGACCCACACCAAAGAACAAAGCGGACCTCTCCTTGCACCGCATCAGCTGGGATCTCCAACCCCACTATAACTTCAGTCCTCTCTGAAACATGCACTGAGAGGAATGAAGGTGTAGAATTAGGTGTGTCACAGCCAAGTACTTGCGCCCACTCTGCTAGCAGTACACCGACGTCCGATTCTAGCAGGCAAATTTCCCTGCCCCAGCTGCTGGACCGTCGAAAGAAGTTCACTCCCAGCCATCCACATGCCCAGCGGTTGAATGCTAGCTTGGCTAAATTGCTAGCGCTTCAACTGCTGCCTTTTCAGTTGGTAGACTCGGCCCCCTTCCGTGAGTTTGTGCAATGTGCGGTTCCTCAGTGGCAGGTTCCCAAACGCCACTTTTTCTCACGGAAGGCTATTCCGGCTCTCTACCGGCATGTGGAAGGCAATGTCTTGGCCTCGCTGGACAGGGCGGTCAGCGGTAAGGTGCATATTACCGCTGACTCATGGTCCAGCAGGCATGGACAGGGACGTTACCTTTCTTTCACGGCCCATTGGGTCACTCTTTTGGCAGCTGGGAAGGATTCAGGACAAGGTGCAGTAGTGTTGGAGGTTGTCCCACCGCCACGCCTCCAAAATGCTACTACTGGTTGTGACACACCTCTCTCCTCCACCCCCTCCTCTTCTTCTTCCTCCATGGCCTCTTCCTGTGGTTTGTCCTATGAACCAGCGGTGCTCCGTAGCCGTTCACGGGGCTACGCAAGTACGCAGGCAAAAAGATGCCATGCCGTGCTTGCGCTGGTGTGTTTGGGGGACAGAAGCCACACTGGGGCAGAGGTCCTGTCTGCTCTGCAGGGCCAGGCCGAGAGGTGGTTGACGCCACGCCAGCTTAAGCCAGGAATGGTGGTTTGCGACAATGGCACCAACCTCCTCTCCGCCCTCCGACAGGGACAACTGACCCATGTGCCCTGTGTGGCTCACGTCCTTAACCTGGTGGTGCAGCGCTTCTTGGGCAGGTACCCGGGCTTACAGGATGTCCTGAGGCAGGCCAGGAAAGTCTGTGTGCATTTCCGCAGATCTTATAATGCCAGTGCTCGCCTGGCTGAGCTGCAAAAGGAGTTGAACCTGCCCAAGAACCGCCTTATATGTGACATGCCCACCAGGTGGAACTCAACGTTGGCCATGCTGCAGCGGCTGCACACGCAGCAGAGGGCCATCAATGAGTACCTGTGCGACTACGGCACCAGGACAGGGTCAGGGGAGCTTGGTTTTTTTTCTCCACGCCAGTGGGGCATGATCAGGGATGCATGCACTGTCCTGGCACCATTTGAGGAGGCCACGAGGATGGTGAGCAGTGACAGTGCATGCATCAGTGACACTGTACCTCTTGTCCACCTGTTGGAGCACACGCTGCGTGGAATAATGGACAGGGCACTTGAGGCAGAACAGAGGCAGGAAGAGGAGGACTTCCTTGCCTCTCAAGGCCCCCTTTACCCAGACAGTGTTCCTTCTGTCCCACCCATCGCACAGGAAGAGGAGGAGGAGGAGGAGGAGGAGGAGGAGGAGGATTGCGTCAGCATGGAGGTGGAGGCTGGCACTCAGCATCATCAGCAGCAGTCTTTTAGGGATGATTTACAGTCCCAAGAAACCAGTGGACTTGTACGTGGCTGGGAGGAGGTGGCTGCGGATCATGTCGTCCTTAGTGACCCAGAGGACTCCGGAGCGAATGCCTCAGCAAACCTACGCTGCATGGCCTCCCTGATCCTGCAAAGTCTGCGGAAGGATCCTCGTATTCTTCGGATCAAGGAGAGGGACCATTACTGGCTGGCCACTCTCCTTGATCCACGGTACAAGGGTAAGGTTGCGGACCTTATGTTACCGTCGCAGAGGGAGCAGAGGATGAGACAACTCCGGGAGGCCTTGCAGAAAGGTCTGTGCAACGCGTTCCCAGAGACTGGGAGGTTGCAAACTCCTGGTCCTGGACAACGAGTTGCTGAGGCTTCGGCCAGTCAAAGAAGGAGCGGTGGGGAAGGTGGCCGTCTGACCGATGCGTTCAGACAATTCTTTAGTCCGCAGCCCCAAAGTATGATCGGTTCCAGCAACCATCGCCAGCGTCTGATAAACATGGTGCAGGAATATCTAGGGGCAAGGTCAGACTTGGACACCTTCCCCACCGAAAATCCTCTGGCTTACTGGGTCTTGAGGATGGATCACTGGCCAGAGCTTGCACAGTATGCAATTGAGCTACTGGCCTGTCCTGCATCCAGCGTTCTTTCGGAACGCACATTCAGTGCTGCTGGAGGATTTGTCACGGATCACAGGGTGCGCCTGTCCACCGACTCGGTTGATCGACTGACTTTCATCAAGATGAACCAGTCTTGGATCACCACCAGCTACCACACACCTGATGCTGATATAACAGACTAATTGATTTTAAAATGTCACATCCCTTCAAGACTGATGCTGATGCTGAGTGCCTGTGCTGTTATGTTGACTGGCTATCCTCCTCCTCCGAGTCCTCAATGATACGATTGATGATGATAGCTTGGAAGATCATTTTTGTTTATGGGTGCCGCCACCAGTGCCTAACGCCCAATTTTTCAGCCCCTGTTTAACAGGGGCGTGTAATTACAATTTTTGAAGCAATACTTTGCAACAGGGCTCATTGCTGTGCTCCAAGTACAGTATCTGTGAGGAGTTGCAGTGTTGTGCCACCAGTGCCTAAGGCCCAATTTTTCAGCCCCTGTTTAACAGGGGCGTGTCATTACAATTTTTGAAGCAATACTTTGCAACAGGGCTCATTGCTGTGCTCCAAGTACAGTATCTGTGAAGGGTTGCAGTGTTGTGCCACCAGTGCCTAAGGCCCAATTTTTCAGCCCCTGTTCAACAGGGGCATGTAATTACAATTCTTGATCTAATAATTCACAGCAGGGCCCATTGCTGCACCCACCAAGAGTAACTGTCAGGGCTTACAGTGTTGTGGCACCAGCACCACCATCAAAGGCCCAATTTTTACTACCACTGTTCAACAATTATATGTAATTAAAATTCCTGATATAATAGTTGACAGCAGGGCGTTCCAGCACCAACCAAGAGTAACTGTGAGTGCTTACAGTGTTGTGCCAACACCAACAACTAAGGGGCCTATTTCTGCAGAGTATATACGGCAGGTCCCTACTTTCAAACATCCAACTTACAAACGACTCCTACTTGCAAACGCAAGAAGACAACAGGAAGTGAGAGGAAATCTACCACTAGGAAGGAAAATTCTCTCCTGTAAGAATAAATATGGGAGAAAGGTGTCTCCTCTGTACTGATGCTTTATCAGCAATCCTTGTTTCAAGAAAAACACCACATTTCAAAAACAGTTGTCATTAGGACGGAAAGTGAGGTGAAATGTTCTGAACAGGGGCACAGACAGCAAAACAAATGTTACAGGGGTGATAACCCTTACCTATGTTTTCCAAAAAGTTTAAAAATAGATTTTTGGTCTGGAGCTACACTTCAACAATGTACCTGTTCAAAATTACAAACAGATTCTACATAAGAACAAACCTACAGTCCCTGTCTTGTATGCACCGCCTGTATACGGCTGTTCAGAGTATATAGGGCCTTTTTTATTTTATGTGCGGGGTTCCCCTTAATATCCATACAAGACCCAAAGGGGCTGGTAATGGGCTGGGGTAGGGGGGGGGTCATGGGGTAGCTATGCCATTTTTCTTAAAGATTTTCATCCATATTACCGGGACCAGACATTACATTAAAGCCGCAAGCAGTTTTAAATGGCTTTTTTTTCCTTTAGAAGTGTCATTTTGTGCAGGGACAGTTCTAAACACGGGAAACACGTGGCACTTCACAGGCATACTTTAGACACCCCCCAGGTACGATATTTAAAGGAATATTTGACTTTTTTTTTTTCACTTTATGCATCATTAAAATGACTGCTCCCGGAAAACGACCGTTTTTAAAACTTATTTTTGCATTGATACATGTCCCCTGGTGCAGAACCCGGGTTCCCAAACCCTTTTTAGGACAATAACATGCATAATAGTTGTTATAATTAGCACTTTAGAATTCGAACGTTCGCATCCATTGTATTTAATAGGGTTCTAATGTTCGTTCGAACTTTCGGTCCGTTCGCGGGTTCTGGTGCGAACCGAACCCGGGGGTGTTCGGCTCATCACTACCAGTGATCTTCCACCAACACCACAGTAAGCTAAGCCTCTTACCCTTACAACTGGACCACTAGATTATAGGTGGTCAAAAATGCCCAAACATCAATCCACCACGGACTGCTCCAGCATGGATCCAGGCATCACTCCTCATGTTGAAAGGTGTAAAAACAAAACCACTTCATGGTGTAGTATATCAAAAATATTTGAATTTATTAAAACCACATCTATATACTAACACAGTAGTAGATATACCGGAGCATGTGACTGTGACGTCATGAGAGGCCTATATAAATCCTGCGCACCGCACACCCGGCATTACAGCGGAAGTAAGCAACGTGTCAACATCGAAGAGGAGAAGAGGGAAGAAGACGCCGACGGCGACAGGAAGACCGGGTCCCTCCACTAGTAAAAGAGCTGGAAGAAGATAGCTGAGCAGCCCAGCAGAAGGACAACGGAGAGAGGGAGGAGACGACGGGGAAGACCGGGCCTCTCTGCTAGCGAAAGAGCTGGAAGAAGTTTGCGGAAAAGCCTGGCAGAAGGAAAAAGGCACCGGAGAGCAGAAGAAGACCCCCAAAGTCGGAAAAAGAGACCCCCGAAGTTGGAAGAAGACCCCCGGAGCTGCCTAATAAATTACTTTAAAAACCTGTGTGTTTTTTTATTGACTTTTTTTTCCACCAGGTGAATGGGTAAGGGTACGATGTACCCCATATGCATTCACATTGGGTGAGGGGCCGGGATCTGGGGGCCCCCCTTATTAAAGGGGGCTCCTGGATTCCAATAAGCCCCCGCCCGCAGACACAGACAACCAACGGCCAGGGTTGTCGGGAAGAGGCCCTTGTCCCCATCAAAGCACCAAACCCCCCATGTTGAGGGCATGCGGCCTGGTACGGTTCAGGAGGGAGGGGGCGCTCTCTCGTTCCCCCCTCTTTTCCTGCGGCCTGCCAGGTTGCGTGCTCGGATGCTCAGATAAGGGTGCTCGGATAAGGGATTCCCCTTAAAATCCATACCAGACCGAAGGGCCTGGTATGCTCCTAGAGGGGGAACCCATGCCGGTTTTTTATTTAAAATTTGGCGTGGAGTTCCCGCTCAGGGTTCATACCAAACACAGTGCCTGGTATTGGCAGGAATCCACGTCGGATCCTGTTCAATACAGTGTCACGTCACCTTCTCGCTATTGCAGCGAGCGAGAGATGTCGGCACCCTGTCGCCGAGATGTCGGCACCATGTCGCCGAGAATCTCCACGATGGGATCGCGATGGATATACAATGTCGGCGGCACCTACTGTAGTGCAAGGGCCTGCCTGATTGCATACACATTAAAAGTGTTTAGGTGTGACCTCATATTATATGTTTTTTCTAAAGGAAAATTGTACAAGAAAATTGTATAATGTATGGCCAGCCTTAGGTTCTGATGCTGGCTGATAACACACAGTAGACATGTGCGGTTCGTTTCGTTCTGAATTAATATTCGGACAAATTTTTCGTTATTCGGAGATTCGGATATCTCCGAATACCCGAATTACAATATAGACAAATTTTACTGAATGCTCCGAATAACGTAACGAAATTCGTCCGAATTTCGGAAATTCGGTTTGAAATTCGAATTGAATTTTGCATTGAACTCCAGTCGAATACTAACTACACATATTGCTGAAATCAAAGACTGTCTGTGTTATTAGAGTACCTTTTTTAAAAAAAATACTGTCTTTGTTAAGCCAAACGTGATTTAAATAGTCATTATCATTTGATGAAAACAATACAACATTTTTGTTTCAACTGATTCGAAAATTTATCGATTTGAACATTTTGAATCTAAAAAATCTGTAAATTCGAAAAAATATTTAAAAAACCAAATACAAATTCCGAATACAAATTCCCCAAAAAATTAACGAATCTACCAAATTGAACTAAGCAAAATAACTAGATTAACTAATCAAAATGAAACAAAACGGATTTTTTCGTCATGCACATGTCTAACACACAGCATTTTTGTAGAGTGGTGTCAGCCTTGCCTAATTGCCTTTTGCTAAACTACTCAAACCCAACCTATTCTATTCTCCATGACCTACATACTAATTATTTTGTTCTTCCAAGATAAGGGTAAAGAGAGAACATTTTTCTTCTTGAGATAACAGGTAGTGTGCACTGGACAGTTCTAAATTTCTGACATCAACTGTGTTTTTTTCTGTACTCATCGAACACATTCTGTATTAATATTATTATTATTATTCAGAATTTATATAGCGCCAAGAGTTTGTGCAGTGCTTTACAACATGATGGCAGACAGTACGGTTACAATACAATTCAATACAGGAAGAATCAGAGGGCCCTGCTCATTAGAGCTTACAATCTAGAAGGGAGGGTCAAGTGAAACAAAAGGTAATAACTGTGGGGGATGAACTGATGGAGAAAATGAAAATAAAGATGTTAGGTGTGGGCAGGGTAGGCTTCTCTGAAGAGGAGGGTTTTCAGGAATGTGTAAAAGCTAATAGAGTAGGAGATAGTTGGACAGGTTGGGGTAAGGAGTTCCATAGGATTGGAGAGGCTCTGGAAAAGAGAGGAACGAAGAGAACAATTAAGTTGGTATTTTGAAACTGGGCTAGTGATGTAGCTGGGGTAAATTGTGGGTGGCTTTGTAAGTTGTTGTTAGTATTTTGAATTACATTTCTTTGGTGAGTGAAAGCCAGTGGAGGGATTGACAGAGAGGAGTAGCAGACACAGCGTGATTGGTAAGATGGATGAGTCTGTCAGCAGCATTCATGATGAAGGGGGGATAGCCTACGTAGAGGTAAATCCGGCAGTAAAGCGCCGCTAAAAATAGAGGCGCTTTACCGCCGACGCACCTCCCGCCCCAGTGTGAAAGGGGCCTAAGCAAAGTGAATGTTCATTTAGTCTAGTGTGTAAAGTGAAGTTGCATTCACTTTGAATACCCAATCATGTGCTGTAGAATTAAAGTGGAACTGAATTCACGATACTTACCTCCTCTTCAATAATCTTCAATAATCTGACATCTACAAAGACCGACATCTTCTTTCCAGCTTCTTCCGAGTGCCAGTCTTCAGCTGTCTAGAACAGGCCTGGAACGTTATGCTCCAGCATTAAGTAGAAGGCCTACATGACTGAGTTTTGCAGTCAAGGCTGTTGCTGGGCAGTTTATAGGTCAAAAATGATTGGACAGCAAGAAGGTGTGGCAGGATGGGGCAGGGTGGAGCATTAGGGCTGTTAGTGGGCTGTAGGAGGGCACAGCTCATTCAGTTGGAGAAGTCAGCCAGGAGAACATTCCTTGCCTGTACTGCTGAGCCCCTTTGCATTATGGCGGACATTGAGGGTATGCTTTCTCAGATTAGGGCAGCAGCGGTGGTGAATGGCCCCCAGTGGCTAGAATCCCAACTCGCTGGCATGCTGCAGAGGTCGGGGCAGGTTACTGCTACGCCTGCCCCCATTGTGTCACGGGCGAGGAGATCAAGGCCTCCTGTGCGCCTCAGCCCCGAAGTGACCCCTAGGGTCGGCCGCCACGCTAGGAGCCCCAGACGGGACCCTTCTGCCCCCAAGGCCAAGAGACCGCCTCCTCTGCAGGCTGCCGGGGCGGGTAGGAATCCTCATCTTTGGCGGGACCCGGGTGGGAGTACACAAGCTACCTCTTACTCCCTGCCCCCTTCTGTGGATAGTCAAGACTGTACGGCCGTCGCAGCGGGGCCTCCCCCTGCTAAGCGCGTGGCCCGGTGTGGGAGCGAATTACCTGCGGGTGCCGGCTCACCCCCTGGAGCGGCCGGGGTTCCGTCTAGAAGAAGTGGAGGTCCCCGTCGTGCTGAATCTTCGTCGCCATCCCCGGTTCCTGAGAGGTTGGCGGCAGCTGCGGCAGGTCAGCGTGCCCAGCGCGGAAGTGGTGAGCAGGGCAGCCGCACCAGACGTGTGGCGGCGGCTCGTGACGTCATAAGCGGGCGCCTGTCGGGGACCGTTAACCCTACCCTGGCTGTGACGAATGGCGGAGAGGACGTGCGCTCGGAGGGGGAGCTCACAGCGTCGGAGGGGGAAGAGGTGTCCCGGGAAGAGGAGGCGGCTGCTGCAGGTGCGGATGCTCGGCTGGGATCTGGTGACACGGCTGTGCGGCTTCATACCCTGGGTCAGCCTGGTAAGTCTGCCTGTCTGTTGTTCTTTCTCCTGTTTTCCCTGATGTTGTTGGTTCTGTGTTGCCCCTTGCGTCTGCCTCTGCGGGTGGTGGGTCTGGGGGCCCCTCGGTGTGTGGCTATGCGGGTGTTCAGGGTGTCGATGCTGCGGATGCTGTTGCTGCTGGGCTAGCTGGACAGGAGGGGTTGTTGGCGCAAGTGCTGCAGACCTTGGTAGCGGGTTGCAGGGATCTGTTGGTTCGGGGGGGCCGCGGGGGTGCCTTCTCCTCAGGTAGGGTCACCGGTGTCGGCCTGGACTGCTTCGGGGGATCTGAATGCGGCCGTCGCGGGAACTTCGGGGCCCACGCCGGGTCCTCCTGCTGTGGTGTTCGGTGGCGCAGCTTCGTCCGTGGGTGGAGCTACAGAATCAGGGGTTGCGGCCTCTGCCGGGGCCTCGTCGGACGGGGTGCAAAAGACTACGGTGGATGCCAAGAAGGCGGACGGGGCCTCTGATGGTGTACGTTTATCGGACAACGCAAAATGCGAGATTTACGTCTGCTTCATGGGCCCGTTAGGCGCGCATCTTAAGCCTGAGGTGCGGGAGAAGATATGGAAGGGAGAATATGTTGAGATTTTTTCCCTCTTACAGCTGGAAAAATTTAATTTAGACAAGGTGAAGCCGGACGAGAGCAAGAAGAAGGAGGAGGAAAAGTGTCGGTATCGCTTGATTCCTAGGACTTTTGGGAACTGGCTCAAGGCGTTCAATATCTTGGCCAGTGTGATTGGCGGGAAGGCTCCGGAGCATTGTTCGGCTCTCTTCGGTTACCTGGACTCCATTGGTGAGGCCCAGCGCATGTATGGGGGCATCGCTTGGCTGCGCTATGATGAGCAGTTCCGGCAGCGCATGGCGGTTAGGCCTTCGCTCAGGTGGAACCACAAGGACATAAGCTTGTGGATGAAACTGATGACCCAGGCGAGGACTGTTTCCCGGCCCTTTCTGGGAGGGGGCGAGGGTGCTTCTACCTCAGCAGCATCGGCCGCACTCAGGAAGGGGTATTGCTGGCAGTTCAACGAGGGGACCTAAACATTCGGAGGATCCTGCCGGTATCGCCACGCTTGCTCGGTATGCGGGGGCTCTCACCCCCTGTCCAAATGTTTTAAGCAAGGAAAGAATAAGTCGACCGATGCTGGAAAAGGGGAGAACCCCGGTGCGGGTGGAAAAAATGGCACCCTTTCTCCGTAGGTACCTGGACGGGGCCGCTGCGCAGTTCTTGCTGCAGGGGTTTACTGAGGGTTTTTGATTTCTTGTACGTTGTCTAGTGTCCCCCCGATGGTGAGGAATTTGCGGTCGGCTCGTTTGCATGCTGGGGTGGTTTCGGCAAAATTGGCCAAGGAAGTGGCCTTGGGGAGGATGGCGGGTCCATTTGAGGTTCCACCCCTGGCTGACTTAGTGGTTTCCCCTCTTGGGGTCGTTCCCAAGAGGGATCCGGGCCAGTTTCGCCTCATCCACCATTTGTCTCACCCTCGGGGGGGTCTGTGAACGACGTAATCGATCCCGCCCTGTGTGCAGTGTCCTATGCCTCTTTTGATGATGCCATTGCTTGGGTGCGCAAGTTTGGCAAGGGCACGCTGCTGGCCAAGACCGACGTTGAATCTGCCTTTAGGCTGCTGCCTGTTCATCCTCAGAGTTGTCGCCTATTGGGCTGTGTATGGCAGGGTCGATATTTTGTTGACCGCTGTCTGCCAATGGGCTGTGCCATTTCTTGCTAGTTTTTTGAAATGTTCAGTTCTTTTCTTGAATGGGTGGTGCGGAAGGTGTCTGGCCTCCAGTCGGTGATCCATTATTTGGATGACTTCTTGGTGGTCGGTCCTCCGGGGGCTCGAACTTGTCAGATCCTGTTGGCCATGATCCAGCATGTGTTTGATGTTATTGGGGTTCCGTTGGCACCCGAAAAGACTGAGGGCCCCGTTGATGTCCTAAAATTCTTTGTGATCATTATTGATACCTTGCGGATGTAATGTCGGCTTCCCTTGGACAAGTTGGCGGATATGCGGGAGTCGGTGGCCAGGGCTCACCATGACAAAAAAAATCACCTTGCACGCCCTTCAGTCTCTTCTGGGCAAGCTTAATTTCGCCTGGGGTTCGTTCGCCTCATCATTTTGTGAGGCTGGACTCGGAACACCGTGAGGATCTGCTTGTCTGGGAAATGTTCCTGGATGAGTATAACGGGCGGTCCTTGTGGGTGGAGGTGGTGGTGTCCAACTCTGAATTGGAGCTGTTTACGAACGTGGCAGGTTCGGTGGGCTATGCGGCCTACTTTCAGGGTCAGTGGAGCGCGGGTCGCTGGCCGGTGGCCTGGAAGGATTCTGACTTCCGCAACTTGGTGCTATTGGAGTTGTTTCCGATAGTGTTGGCAGTGGAGATTTGGGGGGAGGCGTTTCGGAACAAGCGAGTTCATTTTAACTGCGATAACATGGGGGTGGTCAGTGCCATTAACACCGTTACCGATTCTTCCCCACCAGTGGTGCGTTTGCTGAGGCGTTTGGTGTTGAAATGTTTGAATTTGAATGCTTTTGTGTATGCTGTTCATGTGCCGGGGGTGTGTAACGTAGTGGCTGATGCCCTTTCTCGCCTACAGTGGGAAAAATTCCGTCAGTTGGCACCGGAGGCGGGGCAGCTGGGAATCCCGTGTCCAAGTCATTTGTGGGACGTTGCCTTGCCACCGTAGCTGAGTTGATAAAGCGGTCGGTTTGCCCTTCCACGTGGACAGCATACGATCGGGTCTGGCAGGAATGGCATGAGTTGGTAAGTTCCGTGGTGGGGTGCTTTCGGGAAGAGGACAGGGAGCACATTTTGTCGTACTTCATCTGCAAAAATTTTGATTATGGTGTGTCGGTGTCTTCTTTGAACCGCAAGCTGTCCGGTTTGGCGTTTCTGTTCCGGCTCTCTGGGTTGCCTGACGCGACCAAATCCTTTTTGGTTCGGAAGGCCTTGCAGGGTTACCGGAAGGGCAGGCGAGTACCTGATGCTCGTCGACCTGTCTCGTTTGAACTGTTGGGGGTGATCCTGGGTCATTTGCCCACTGTCTGCTCTTCTCCTTTCGAGGCGGCTCTTTTCCGGACCGCTTTTGTTCTGGCCTTCTTCGGGGCTTTCCGCGTGGGTGAGTTGGTTAGCCCTTCTACACGGGTCGGGGGAGGCTTAGGAGCCCCGGATGTCACTGTCCTGGGTGATAAGGTTTCTCTGTATATTCATAGGTCGAAGACGGATCAATTGGGTAGGGGGTCGAGGGTGGAGCTTGGCCGTGTTCTTCATTCTTCGGCGTGCCCGGTTGCGGCTGTGACCGATTGGCTAGCGCTGAGGCCCCAGGGGCCTGGGCCTTTTTTGATTCATTCTGATGGTTCGGCTTTGTTGAGGTTTCAGTTTGTTTCGGTTTTTCGGAAGTGCTTGACGGCCGCAGGGTATTCCCCTTCGGACTTCGCTTCTCATTCTTTCAGGATTGTGGCGGCCACGGAGGCCGCCAGGTGGGGCTTGGGTGACCGGGCTTTACAGCGCATTGGGCGTTGGGGATCCCGGCGTTTCCTTTTATATGTTCGTCCTCATCTCTTATGAGTTTTTTCTGGGTGGTGTCATTTCCCCGCAGTGTTGTTTTGCTGTGAGTCTGCTTGAGTATTTGTTGTCTCTGTCTGTTGGCCTGTGACTGTTACATTGCTGGTGAGTGTTATGCTTTTATGTTTTTCAGGCAGCGAATGTTTGGTGTGGATTCTCGGGCACTCCTACGTTTATTGGGGTGCCAGAAGGGCTACAGTCAGACCAGGAGGCAGGCAGTTGGGGCTTCCTCGGAGTTCCGCAAGTGTCAGGTGGATTGGTGTCCCGGGTATGCTGTGGTCCCGGGTGTTGCCTGAAGTCCATCATTATGTCAGAATGGATCGGTCCCCCGATGTGTTGGTTTTGCATGTTGGGGGAATGATCTTGGGCAGCGGGCGGCTTGGGAACTTATTCGGGACATTAAACTGGACTTCCTCCGCATTAGATCTTGTTGTCCGGACGCCATTTTGGTCTGGTCTGATATTGTGGCCAGGTCTGCGTGGCGCATGGCCCGCTCAGTTGACAGGATCAATGTGGCACGTGTTAAAGTTAACAAGGAGGTGGCAAATTTTTTTGTCAGGAATGGGGGCTTGGCAGTTCGCCATGCTGAATTAGAAGGGGACAACGGTATCTATTTGCGGGGGGATGGGGTTCACCTGAACGCCATTGGTGTCGATATGTGGTTCCTGGGGTTGCAGGACGGTGTTCAGAGAGCTTATCGTTTGTGGCGGGCCGCCCAAGTGTGAGGTTTCCCACTTGGTCGTCGGTGGCAGGGGTTTCAGGCTTTTGAAGGTCGGCATGGTCAAATTGTCTGTGGAGAATTATGGTTTGGGCTCATCTTTGGTATGGGTACCTTCCCGTAGATGTGACGTCAGTATGGTGATATTAGTGCTGGGGCTGTATCGGGTGGTAATGTGGTAACTAATTGTCCTCGAGTCGGTGTAATTGCGGCTGAGGGCCGTGATAAGGGACTTGGTACTTGATACAGCCGATTCGGTAGACCATGCTTGCCTCAAAAATACCTGCATTTAATATAGTCAGTATTACACAGTCATTGAAAAAGTTAATCTTTCAGGAAATAAAAAGATACATTTGTTTAAATTGTTTTTGTTAATAAAATGGCGGCTACGGCCGTTTAAATCCCAATTAAAGTAGTTGTGTCTTAATTTTGCATAATAGGGTAAAGACAAATTCTATGTCTTGGGGTTAGCCAATGAATCAGCAATACTTCAGTCAAGAACAGGCCTGGAACGTTATGCTCCAGCATTAAGTAGAAGGCCTACATGACTGAGTTTTGCAGTCAAGGCTGTTGCTGGGCAGTTTATAGGTCAAAAATGATTGGACAGCAAGAAGGTGTGGCAGGGTGGGGCAGGGTAGAGCATTAGGGCTGTTAGTGGGCTGTAGGAGTGCACAGCTCATTCAGTTGGAGAAGTAAGCCAGGAGAACTTTCCCTCCCTCCCTCCGTTTGTTTCCTAAATGTCTGTTTGTGCTGTCCTGTGGCTTTTTTGTATGTTTGCTAGTTTTGGAGGCATTTGTGTTACAAGGGGTGTGATCTTTGGTGGTGGGGTTGCATTGTCGTAGATGGTGGCAGGGGTTTCAGGCTTTTGAAGGTCGGCATGGTCAAATTGCCTGTGGAGAATTATGGTTTGGGCCCATCTATGGTATGGGTACCTTCCCGTAGATGTGACGTCAGTATGGTGAAATTTGTGCTGGGGCTGTATCGGGTGGTAATGTGGTAACTAATTGTCCTCGAGACGGTGTAATTGCGGCTGAGGGCCATGGTAAGGGACTTGGTACTTGATACAGCCGATTCGGTAGACCATGCTTGCCTCCAAAATACCTGCATTTAATATAGACAGTATTAATATCTTGGCCAGTGTGATTGGCGAGAAGGCTCCGGAGCATTGTTCGGCTCTCTTCGGTTACCTGGACTCCATTGGTGAGGCCCAGCGCATGTATGGGGGCATCGCTTGGCTGCGCTATGATGAGCAGTTCCGGCAGCGCATGGCGGTTAGGCCTTCGCTCAGGTGGAACCACAAGGACATAAGCTTGTGGATGAAACTGATGACCCAGGCGAGGACTGTTTCCCGGCCCTTTCTGGGAGGGGGCGAGGGTGCTTCTACCTCAGCAGCATCGGCCGCACTCAGGAAGGGGTATTGCTGGCAGTTCAACGAGGGGACCTAAACATTCGGAGGATCCTGCCGGTATCGCCACGCTTGCTCGGTATGCGGGGGCTCTCACCCCCTGTCCAAATGTTTTAAGCAAGGAAAGAATAAGTCGACCGATGCTGGAAAAGGGGAGAACCCCGGTGCGGGTGGAAAAAATGGCACCCTTTCTCCGTAGGTACCCGGACAGGGCCGCTGCACAGTTCTTGCTGCAGGGGTTTACTGAGGGTTTTTTGATTTCTTGTACGTTGTCTAGTGTCCCCCCGATGGTGAGGAATTTGCGGTCGGCTCGTTTGCATGCTGGGGTGGTTTCGGCAAAATTGGCCAAGGAAGTGGCCTTGGGGAGGATGGCGGGTCCATTTGAGGTTCCACCCCTGGCTGACTTAGTGGTTTCCCCTCTTGGGGTTGTTCCCAAGAGGGATCCGGGCCAGTTTCGCCTCATCCACCATTTGTCTCACCCTCGGGGGGGGTCTGTGAACGACGTAATCGATCCCGCCCTGTGTGCAGTGTCCTATGCCTCTTTTGATGATGCCATTGCTTGGGTGCGCAAGTTTGGCAAGGGCACGCTGCTGGACAAGACCGACGTTGAATCTGCCTTTAGGCTGCTGCCTGTTCATCCTCAGAGTTGTCGCCTATTGGGCTGTGTATGGCAGGGTCGATATTTTGTTGACCGCTGTCTGCCAATGGGCTGTGCCATTTCTTGCTAGTTTTTTGAAATGTTCAGTTCTTTTCTTGAATGGGTGGTGCGGAAGGTGTCTGGCCTCCAGTCGGTGATCCATTATTTGGATGACTTCTTGGTGGCCGGTCCTCCAGGGGCTCGAACTTGTCAGATCCTGTTGGCCATGATCCAGCATGTGTTTGATGTTATTGGGGTTCCGTTGGCACCCGAAAAGACTGAGGGCCCCGTTGATGTCCTAAAATTCTTTGTGATCATTATTGATACCTTGCGGATGTAATGTCGGCTTCCCTTGGACAAGTTGGCGGATATGCGGGAGTCGGTGGCCAGGGCTCACCATGACAAAAAAAATCACCTTGCACGCCCTTCAGTCTCTTCTGGGCAAGCTTAATTTCGCCTGGGGTTCGTTCGCCTCATCATTTTGTGAGGCTGGACTCGGAACACCGTGAGGATCTGCTTGTCTGGGAAATGTTCCTGGATGAGTATAACGGGCGGTCCTTGTGGGTGGAGGTGGTGGTGTCCAACTCTGAATTGGAGCTGTTTACGGACGCGGCGGGTTCGGTGGGCTATGCGGCCTACTTTCAGGGTCAGTGGAGCGCGGGTCGCTGGCCGGTGGCCTGGAAGGATTCTGAGTTCGTCCGCAACTTGGTGCTATTGGAGTTGTTTCCGATAGTGTTGGCAGTGGAGATTTGGGGGGAGGCGTTTCGGAACAAGCGAGTTCATTTTAACTGCGATAACATGGGGGTGGTCAGTGCCATTAACACCGTTACCGATTCTTCCCCACCAGTGGTGCGTTTGCTGAGGCGTTTGGTGTTGCAATGTTTGAATTTGAATGCTTTTGTGTATGCTGTTCATGTGCCGGGGGTGTGTAACGTAGTGGCTGATGCCCTTTCTCGCCTACAGTGGGAAAAATTCCGTCAGTTGGCACCGGAGGCGGGGCAGCTGGGAATCCCGTGTCCAAGTCATTTGTGGGACGTTGCCTTGCCACCGAAGCTGAGTTGATAAAGCGGTCGGTTTGCCCTTCCACGTGGACAGCATACGATCGGGTCTGGCAGGAATGGCATGAGTTGGTAAGTTCCGTGGAGGGGTGCTTTCGGGAAGAGGACAGGGAGCACATTTTGTCGTACTTCATCTGCAAAAATTTTGAGGATGGTGTGTCGGTGTCTTCTTTGAACCGCAAGCTGTCCGGTTTGGCGTTTCTGTTCCGGCTCTCTGGGTTGCCTGACGCGACCAAATCCTTTTTGGTTCGGAAGGCCTTGCAGGGTTACCGGAAGGGCAGGCGAGTACCTGATGCTCGTCGACCTGTCTCGTTTGAACTGTTGGGGGTGATCCTGGGTCATTTGCCCACTGTCTGCTCTTCTCCTTTCGAGGCGGCTCTTTTCCGGACCGCTTTTGTTCTGGCCTTCTTCGGGGCTTTCCGCGTGGGTGAGTTGGTTAGCCCTTCTACATGGGTCGGGGGAGGCTTAGGAGCCCCGGATGTCACTGTCCTGGGTGATAAGGTTTCTCTGTATATTCAATAGTCGAAGACGGATCAATTGGGTAGGGGGTCGAGGGTGGAGCTTGGCCGTGTTCTTCATTCTTCGGCGTGCCCGGTTGCGGCTGTGACTGATTGGCTAGCGCTGAGGCCCCAGGGGCCTGGGCCTTTTTTGATTCATTCTGATGGTTCGGCTTTGTCGAGGTTTCAGTTTGTTTCGGTTTTTCGGAAGTGCTTGACGGCCGCAGGGTATTCCCCTTCGGACTTCGCTTCTCATTCTTTCAGGATTGGGGCGGCCACGGAGGCCGCCAGGTGGGGCTTGGGTGACCGGGCTTTACAGCGCATTGGGCGTTGGGGATCCCGGCGTTTCCTTTTATATGTTCGTCCTCATCTCTTATGAGTTTTTTCTGGGTGGTGTCATTTCCCCGCAGTGTTGTTTTGCTGTGAGTCTGCTTGAGTATTTGTTGTCTCTGTCTGTTGGCCTGTGGCTGTTACATTGCTGGTGAGTGTTATTCTTTTATGTTTTTCAGGCAGCGAATGTTTGGTGTGGATTCTCGGGCACTCCTACGTTTATTGGGGTGCCAGAAGGGCTACAGTCAGACCGGGAGGCAGGCAGTTGGGGCTTCCTCTGAGTTCCGCAAGTGTCAGGTGGATTGGTGTCCCGGGTATGCTGTGGTCCCGGGTGTTGCCTGAAGTCCATCATTATGTCAGAATGAATCGGTCCCCCGATGTGTTGGTTTTGCATGTTGGGGGCAATGATCTTGGGCAGCGGGCGGCTTGGGAACTTATTCGGGACATTAAACTGGACTTCCTCCGCATTAGATCTTGTTGTCCGGACGCCATTTTGGTCTGGTCTGATATTGTGGCCAGGTCTGCGTGGCGCATGGCCCGCTCAGTTGACAGGATCAATGTGGCACGTGTTAAAGTTAACAAGGAGGTGGCAAATTTTTTTGTCAGGAATGGGGGCTTGGCAGTTCACCATGCTGAATTAGAAGGGGACAACGGTATCTATTTGCGGGGGGATGGGGTTCACCTGAACGCCATTGGCGTTGATATGTGGTTCCTGGGGTTGCAGGACGGTGTTCAGAGAGCTTATCGTTTGTGGCGGGCCGCCCAAGTGTGAGGTTTCCCACTTGGTCGTCGGTGGCAGGGGTTTCAGGCTTTTGAAGGTCGGCATGGTCAAATTGTCTGTGGAGAATTATGGTTTGGGCTCATCTTTGGTATGGGTACCTTCCCGTAGATGTGACGTCAGTATGGTGATATTAGTGCTGGGGCTGTATCGGGTGGTAATGTGGTAACTAATTGTCCTCGAGTCGGTGTAATTGCGGCTGAGGGCCGTGATAAGGGACTTGGTACTTGATACAGCCGATTCGGTAGACCATGCTTGCCTCAAAAATACCTGCATTTAATAAAGTCAGTATTACACAGTCATTGAAAAAGTTAATCTTTCAGGAAATAAAAAGATACATTTGTTTAAATTGTTTTTGTTAATAAAATGGCGGCTACGGCCGTTTAAATCCCAATTAAAGTAGTTGTGTCTTAATTTTGCATAATAGGGTAAAGACAAATTCTATGTCTTGGGGTTAGCCAATGAATCAGCAATACTTCAGTCAAGAACAGGCCTGGAACGTTATGCTCCAGCATTAAGTAGAAGGCCTACATGACTGAGTTTTGCAGTCAAGGCTGTTGCTGGGCAGTTTATAGGTCAAAAATGATTGGACAGCAAGAAGGTGTGGCAGGGTGGGGCAGGGTAGAGCATTAGGGCTGTTAGTGGGCTGTAGGAGTGCACAGCTCATTCAGTTGGAGAAGTAAGCCAGGATAACTTTCCCTCCCTCCCTCCGTTTGTTTCCTAAATGTCTGTTTGTGCTGTCCTGTGGCTTTTTTGTATGTTTGCTAGTTTTGGGGGCATTTGTGTTACAAGGGGTGTGATCTTTGGTGGTGGGGTTGCATTGTCGTAGATGGTGGCAGGGGTTTCAGGCTTTTGAAGGTCGGCATGGTCAAATTGCCTGTGGAGAATTATGGTTTGGGCCCATCTATGGTATGGGTACCTTCCCGTAGATGTGACGTCAGTATGGTGATATTTGTGCTGGGCCTGTATCGGGTGGTAATGTAGTAACTAATTGTCCTCGAGACGGTGTAATTGCGGCTGAGGGCCGTGGTAAGGGACTTGGTACTTGATACAGCCGATTCGGTAGACCATGCTTGCCTCCAAAATACCTGCATTTAATATAGACAGTATTACACAGTCATTGAAAAAGTTAATCTTTCAGGAAATAAAAAGATACATTTGTTTAAAGTGGTTGTAAACCCACTAAAAGTTTTTTTTTATTTTTTTGGCGAACCTGCAAAAGAAAGGCATAATGAGCTAGTATGACTAGCATACTAGCTCATTATGTACCACTTACCTTAGATCGGGGCCCCCGAAGCAGTCCGCGTTCCTCTGTCCAGACGCAGACATCACTGCGGCGATAGCCGGAATGTTACTTCCGGGTATCGCCGCACCAGCCTCCGGCACTGTGATTGGCCGGAGCGGCGAAGACGTGACTCCGCGCATGCGATGTAGCCGATTTTGTGAATGGGATTAACCCCATGAATGCGCCGTTGTCTACGGCGCGCATGCGCCGTAGACAGCGGCGCCTGTCATTTTTAGTAAATATCTCCTAAACCGTGTAGGTTTAGGAGATATTTCTTGCACCTACAGGTAAGCCTTAATCTAGGCTTACCTGTAGGTGCAAGTTGAAAAAGTGGGTTTACAACCACTTTAAATTGTTTTTGTTAATAAAATGGCGGCTACGGCCGTTTAAATCCCAATTAAAGTAGTTGTGCCTTAATTTTGCATAAAGGGGTAAAGACAAATTCTATGTCTTGGGGTTAGCCAACGAATCAGCAATACTTCAGTCATGATTTGGCTGGCTGAGGATGACGTAACTCCTGTGCATGTGCAGAAGTCTATCCTCCCGACACCCAGGGATTTTGTTGGTGATATAAACTGAGCTTTGCATGTGCAGCACAGTTTACATGCCACAGGGGACTGTGAAAAGGCAGGCAAGTTCATTTTATTGCAGAAGAGACATTGCATGTCTCTTCTGCAATAAATAGCCTGCCTGGTCGTGAATTTTGTAATGTTACATTTAGTTCTGGTTTAAACAACAAAACAAGGTGTTGTCTTACAGATAGTTAGATGACAGTTTCACTTTTATTCTCTCTCCTTAGTAAACCGGGTACTTATATAGCGCCCTCAATTTAGGCAGCGCTTTACACATATATTGTGCATTCACATCAGTCCCTGCCCTCAAGGGGCTTTCAATCTAAAGTCCCTAACCTTCATTCATACATAATAAATCAACCATAAATCACTCTCCTGTAACCCTAAAATTTCAGCCTTCACCAATCCGACCACATAACAATGAAATCTTGTTTCTGCTGGTTATTGTCCTTTGTACTGCTTTTTGTGCTACCTTAATAAATAGGTTTACATAATTTCAATTCTGTTATCTAGATGATAAGCATGCTTTTAGTTTTTACTATCCAAAATAAAAAACAAAAGATTTTTTTATGGAATGCAAAATATAAGAACAATTATATACACAAAATAATTAAACATAATATATTCATTTTCAATTTCAATGTTTTTATGAAACTTCAAATAAAATAAAAAAAACAACCATAGTTTGACATGACCATACTATTAAAAATTACAATGCATTCTCAATTGGCATTTACAGTGTTAAACAAATGGGGTATTGTTTTCCGACCAGCATAAAATACATAGCAGAGAATAAAAAAAAAAGGTCAAGTTCTGAGGTTACATGATCTGATGATTTCACATTTCATAAGTATTTAAGGTAGGTAACCTATAAGGAAGACATACATTTGGGGACTGCATCTTGATTATACAGAGCTCTATGTCTAAGAGAACATGACAGGATATATTATTTTAATTACACAAATTCATAAAAACACTTCACACAGATACATACAATTATGTAGAAAAATATTTATAGTAATAGCAATATACAGTAATTGAGAGACATGTCTGTACAAGCTTATGGTCTAAAAGAATATATAAACTGCAAATGATCTGCTACAAGTTTAGCTAAAATCATTGCAACGCATAGTTGACCTGGTGGGGACTGTTTTTGTTTTCTTAGTAAATAAAAAATCTAATTTTCACAGTAATTCATAGCAATCATATGGAATAACATGGAAAAGATAATACTGACTTTTAACTATAAGTGTATACTTTGCAAAGAGCAACATAGGGTATGATTCTGAAGACAAATTATAATTAAGTAAAGCTCTTGCTAATTGCAACCAATCAGATTTCAGCTTTTTATTTTAAGAATAAATAAGCAAGAACTATGATCAGTTGTTACGGATATTATGGGCAACAGCTTCACTTTTGTTCTCAGTTTCATATTTAATCAGCATCAATAGGACTTTTTTATTCAAAAAGAGGATAACAGAAGGCTATAGCAGCTATTCATGTACTTAATATTATTAATATTACTTTACAGGATTTATATAGTGCCAACATTTTGGACAGCACTTTACAAAATGAAGGCAGACATTACAGTTACAATACAATTCAATACAAGTGGAATCAGAGGGCCTTGCTTGTTAGAGCTTACAATCTATAAGGGAGTATCAAGTGATACAAAAGGTAATAACTGTCGGGGATTAAATTGATGGTGTAAGTAAACATACAGCTTATTAGTAGAAGCAGGATAGGCTTACCTTCAAAGAAGGGGTTTCAGATAATCGGACAGATTAGGGTAGGGAGTTCCATAGGATGGGAATGGCTCTGGAGAAGTCCTGGAGGGGAGTGAGGCGACAAGGGAGCTAGAGAGCAGGAGGTCTTGGGAGGAGTGTAGAGTATGGTTTGGTTGGTATTTTGGGACAAAGTTAGTGATGTAGCTGGGGGTCGAGTTGTGGATGGTTTTGTAGAATGTTGTTAGTGTTTTGAATCTTAATTGTTGGGAGAGCGGAAGCCAATGGAGGGATTAGCAGAGAGAGGAAGAAGGGTGGATGGACTTGCTATTAGGGGAATTGGTCTCTTTGCCCATTAACCACAAGTCTGCCCTGGCCAATTTTCAGCTGTAACCGCTGTCACTCTATGAGTGGCAATTACTCAGGCATGCAACACTGTATCCAAATGAAAGTTTTATCATTTTTTGAGACAAATAGAGCTTTCTTTTGGTGGTATTTAATTTTTTTATTTTTTGCTATATAAACAAAAAATAATGAACATTTTGGAAAAAAATTAGTTTTTCTTAGTGTAGCGGGGTCTCCTTTAAGGCCCCGGGACTACGTTACCCAGAACCCCGTTCAACACCCAGGGTGCATTTAGCCACCGCAGAGACTCATGGGAGGGGCTATATAAGAAGAGGGCGAGGCTGAGCTCGGCCTCTTTGGACACCGCGCTGCAATCAACAGGTCTTCCTGTGCGGATCTGCTGCAGTGCAGGGCCGGAAGCCAGGGCCTTGCACAACTTCCAGAGAGCCTTCCACCACACTGCAGAGCTTGGGTGGCACCTGACTTTGTCGAGTTTGGACATCAGTTGGACCAGAGACCCGGTCGTTGCGGATACTGTGTGCAGAGACACAGTAGGTGGAAGTCCCGGACTGGGATCGCGTCCGGAGTGGTGAGCGAGCACCTGCTCATTCATATAGACTGTACTTTGATTCGGCCTAGAGATTGCCTTGGCCCTCCGGGTTCTGTTTTACTGTCCCACAGGAGACTAGTGGCGGAACTGAGTTGAGTAGTCTCCTGTGAGGGGTTTATTCTTTTTTTTTTTTCTACCCTTTGGATTACAAATTACCATTCCTGTTGTGCACCACCAGTCAAGTTGCATGCGAAGAAATTGTTCTTCTAGAGACTGAGTTTAGATCTGGATCAGGCCTGATCCGTAGTTAGAACTTTGGTTGCTGCGCCTTAAGGGCGCATAGTTAGAGATAGCTGTACTTGGCGGGTAATCGCCTGTGTTATATTTTCTGCTGCAGGGCTCTGCAGACATATATGTGTTATGTGTTAACCTTATGCCTTTTACCCAAAGTAAAGAAACGTTATAATTTATCTGTTGCTATCAGTGTGTTGTCTTTATGCAAAGAGGTTACCCTTGCAATACAAATAGATTATGTGCATAAACTGTTAGATTGTGATAAGAGAATGATCCCTAGACTAGCTGTGCCAGAGTGGGTCGAGTAAATTGCCGGGGGGTTGGCGGTGCTGTACACAGGGCCCGAAACAAATCCAGCGGCTCTCTTAACTGGGGGTAGCGCTACATTCGTTTTTGTTAAAAAATGTTTGCAAATAAAAATCTTTCTTCAAAAAAATAAGGCCAAATTATATTCTTCTACTTTTTTTTGTAAAAATAACCGAAAACTGTGTATATTATTTAGTCTGTGTGAAAGTTATAGAGTCTACAAACTATGGTATGGTGTATGGCATTGATCAGGATGCTGGTATGACATGGTGGGGATCAGAGTGCTAGTATGGTGAATGGCGGTGATCAGGACATTGATATGGCATATGGCAGTGATCAGGACATTAATATGATGTATGACAGTGTTTTTTTTATGAGCATTGATGACACTGGGACAGGTGACAGGGGCTGGCTGCACTCGATATTTGTATTATGCTGGGGGCAGTGATCAGGGACACTGGGGCAGGCTGACACTGCAGTCTGAGTGTACATGCCTTGTGACAGGCTGCTGTACACTCACAGACTGCAGCCACGGTTCTCTCTGCTCTCACATCTATATGAGAGCAGAGAGAACCGATGTTTACTTTTGGTTTCCATCGAGTACTATGTGATTGCTGTGATTGGACACAGTAATCACATGGTACAAGACCAGGTGATCACCCGGGAACAGTGGTAATGTGATCCACTGTGTCTGGGGAATACCCCGATCACCGGGCTCCCAGGTGCACACTCTGTGAGCTACCGATGTCGGCTGACGTACAGGCCAGTTAACCCGCATCGGTGCTGCTTCAAGTCTGACGTTCATAGGCTGTGGACGGACGGGAATCTGTTAAGGGTAAAGTGGCAGGTTTGTGTAAAAGCTCAATTTCCCCACAAATCCTCACCATTGTAGTGCTCCCATGCTGCATTTGTTGGAACTGTGGGTCTAATCCCAATGTAAGCTCATGTTGGTCAGCATTGGAGTTTATACAGGATTCATAACCGGTTCCTCTTCTCCCTGTGACAGTTTTCGGGAATTGTATTTATTCATTATTACAGATTCTTATATAGCGCTGTCTATTTACGCAGTATTTCATATATATTGTACATTCACATCAGTCCCTGTCAGTGCCAGGACAAGGTCATCCGGTGCCCAGGGCGAAGATGGACAACTGCGCCCCCCCCCCCCCCCCCGGTGTAAAGAAAGAGTCTGTGTCATTTCAAAATAAGAAAATACTTAGAACAATTCAAATATTAAGTTAGGTTTAATTTGATAATTTAATATGTGATAACCCACAGCATTTGCGTCAGTTTCTGCAAAATTATCACCAGCAATGTTGATAGCTTATGTAATAACCCCCAGTATGGGATGAGATTGTCTGCAATCTCCATTATGAACTGGCTGGAGTGGTTAACTCTCTGGGGGGAGGTTAATTAACCACTTGAGCTCTGAAAGATTTTACCCCCTTCATGGCCAGTAATTTTTTTTTCTATATAGAACTGGTAATTGTGCGGTCATGCAACTCTGTACCCGAAATAAATTTATATCATTTTTTTTTTACACAAATAAAGCTTTCTTTTAGGGGTATTTGCACACCACTGGGTTTTTTGTTTTTATTTTATGAATGAAAAAAGACCGAACATTTAAAAAAATATATATATTTTTTTTAAATTTCTGCTATAAAACATCTAATAATAAAAAAAGTCTTCATATATTTAGGCAAAAATGTATTCTGCTACATGTCTTTGGTAAAAAAAAAAATCCCAAAAGGTATATTAGTTGGTTTGTGCGAAAGCTATAGCGCTTACAAATGCTGACATATATACTGGATTATTATTATTTTGGATATTAGTATTGGCGGCGATCAGTGACTTATAGTGGGACACTAACTGAAACTTTGTGGGAACTGACTAACTAGCACTGACATCAACAGTCACACTAATACAGTGATCAGTGCTAATACTATACACTGTCACTGTGCTAATGACACTGGCTGTGAAGGGGTTAACATCTAGGGACAATCAAGGGGGGCTAATTGTGTGCCTAACAAATCTGTAATGTGTACAATGTGTGCTGCTTTTTACTACTGTTCAATTTGTTTCTTATCTCTGCTTTGCATGAAAAAGAACGAAAATCGATCGTTCCCTCTGTAAAGAGCCCTGTGTTGGTTGTCAACACAGGGCTCTGGGCTGTGATTTGGCACAGCCAGTCAGCAGGTCCCTGCCATGAATCATTGGCTCGGGTCTGCTGACAGACTCCGCTGTGTACAATCACAGGGGAGTAGGCGTACAGGGGAATGCACCCGAAACCCTGAAACAAGCAGTAATGTATGGTTACATCTTTGTGTCTGTATGTGCTACCTGCGGCGGGTTGGCAAGTGGTTAATTACCAATGGTATTTGTAATATGCAGCATGAAGGGGGTTAATGTACTGCCACTAGTCACTAATGCATTAGTGACCAATGGCAGTTACTTAACCCCTTTGTGCTGCATTAGTGGCACCAGTGTCAGTTTTAATTAACTCCTTCATGCAGCAGCAATTAACTCTGACACTGGTGCCACTAATGCAGCACAAAGGGGTTAATTAACTGCCACTGGTCACGAATGCATCAGTGACCAGTGGTAGTACAATAACCCCCTTCCTGCTGCACACACAAAGTCCAGCCTCCTGGTTTGGGCACCGGTGAGGCTGCATTGCTGGGCACTGGTCAGGCTGCATAGATGTGCACTGGTGAGGCTACATTGGATGGGCACTGGTGAGGCTGCATTGGATGGGCACTGGTCAGGCTGCATTATTGCCACTAGTGAGGCTGCATAGATGGGCACTGGTGAGACTGCATTGCTGGGCACTGGTCAGGCTGCATTGCAGGGCACTGGTAAGGCTGCATTGATGAGCACAGGTGAGGCTGCATAGAGGGGCACTGGTGAGGCTGCATTGCTGGGCACTGGTCAGGCTGTCTTGATGGGCACTGGTGAGGCTGCATAGATGGGTACAACTGAGCCCTGCATTCTTTATGCAGCACACTCCTGAGCCCTGCATTTTTTATGTAGCGCACTCCTGAGCCCTGCATTCTTTATGTAGTGCACTCCTTAGCCCTGCATTTCTTATGTAGCACACTCCTGAACCCTGCACTCTGTAAGTAGCACACTCCTGAGCTCTGCACTCTGGTAGTCATATCTCTAAAAATTCTAAGAAGTATCTTTTTTTTAATCTCATAGATGAAATGTGACAAATAATGTATATATCATACAATCATTCCATAAACACATACTACATACACTGCATATCTCATTTGAGGAAAATATGCTAATAAAATATATTTTTTTATTGGCAAAAGGTAAACTATGTCCCTGGATTTCATTTTAAAAATGTACGGCTCAATGAGAATGAGTTGTTTAGGTCCAAGCACTGCATCCTGGGAGTAAGGGGAGAAGGTCATATACCTGGAAGCACCAGGTTTTCCAACAGCTCCACTAGACAAATATTGTGACAGGGAGTGTGGTGAAGGTACCATTGTATGGCTATCAAGAGAACCTGTTACTCTGCCCTAAATGGCCAAAGGAATATGTTCTCTATAATGGAAACCAGCGTCGAGAGAAATACACAGGCACTCATTACTAAACTTTTATGAAAATTCTGGTTGTGTGACTGTCTCTAATTTAAAGACTATTTTATGTACCGATTAGGTACAAGCATACAGACTAAAAGTCAGAATGACATCAGAACTGCTACTACTGTCTACTTGTTCTAAGTTAGTGGCTCAGAAAAAGCTAACACTATTGATTCAGCACGACATTCAGCCACAAAAGCTTCCTATCTTCTTTATCACAGCCTTCCAAATTATTCTTGAAAAATTACAGCTTGAATTTTGACTGTTCCATTTTCCAAAGAAGCAATATTTTTACATTTTATCTAAAATATATATTTTGAAATGCTGTGGCTATAATAATAAAGGGTGGTAACAGAGCCTAGATGTAGAATGAACTGTCACATATTTATTCTAATATAATAAACTTACTTAACTTACTTAAATCCCTTTTATTTTGCCGTGATCTCTAAAAATAGTACACTTATGTTATATATTTCCTTGGAAAATCTAGAATATTGTTTTGATATTATTGTATGCTTAAATGACTGCCATCACGTCACTGTTTAGCCCAAACAGAATATGCTTAAATATTTCAAGGCAGTGCCATTCCCCCTTGAAAGGGTTAATATGGGTAATGTATGTACTCAATTAAAATGGGATTATAGGATTAATGCTTTTGGCTTCATGTGACACCTGCACTGGGATCATGCACACCCACAACACCAAACCTTCACACCTATAGTTTTGCTTCTTTACTTGGATTTTAGCCAAGTTTTTGTTTTGACTGTGGATGTTTGAAAATTCACAAAGAAGAAATGCTTTGATTAGGACAGAAATTGCAATATATTTACGTGTGTCTGAATTCAAAATGTCTTCTGTTGGTTTATAGATACAGTGGAGAAGTATTCCAAATCCTGGGGTTGATTTACTAAAGGGACTGTCCACACACTCTTCACTATTTTTGCTTGCACATGATTGGATGATTGAAATTAGTAGGCTTGTGCACAACGGAAAAATTCGGTTAGTTTCGGTTCGTTTCTTTTCGGTCCTGTTGATTCGTAATCATTCGTAATTTTGCTAGACGGGATTTTTCGTGTTCGGACTAATTCGTATTTTCGCAAGCGACATTTTTAGTTGAATTTTTAGTTGATTTATAATTCGTACTTTCGGTAGAGTACATTGTTTTTCGTTGATTCTGGACACAACTCCTACTTTCGTAACTTTTTTTGGGTTCGTCGATTCATAATTTTCTGTGTCTCTCTCACGACGACGCTGCCTATTATGCCTAATGTGCTTCGAATGGATTTGTACTTTTCTAAATACATAGCGGTTATTTGTAACGATTCGAAATCTCGTATTTTACTTTCGTTTTTTACATGCGGCTATAGCCTCCGCCCCTGTACACCATTTTGAGAGGGTTCAGCACGGTGAGGGAGAAGCAGAGAGCAGAGCAGAGTGTTATTGTGCTTCGAATGGATTCGAAATCTCGTATTTTACTTTCGTTTTTTACATGCGGCTATAGCCTCCGCCCCTGTACACCATTTTGAGAGGGAGTTCAGCACGGTGTGGGAGAAGCAGAGAGCAGAGCAGAGTGAGTGTTATTGTGCTTCGTATGGATTCGTACATTCGTAACTTTTTCATAACGAATTATGCCGAAGACATTCAGGCATTCGCTATTTGCGGTATAATTTATTTTGGATTCGGTCTTATTCGTAATTGCTTTGTTCGGAAATTCGAATGCTTCCGAATGTCCGAAAGTTGCTAAATTCGGACGAATTTCAATTCGTTACGAAACAAATTGCACAAGCCTAGAAATTAGCAGTGCTTCACCTCATTCACTAAGCTCTGAGAAAATGCCCCTCTCGAAGTGCAACTGCACTTGCAAAGTGAACAGCCCATTTGCCTTTAGTAAATCAACTCCCCATCTGCTTTTTTGTATTGCTGTCTACGAAATTCACGCTCTCTGTTTGTCTCTATTTGTTCTTGTGACCACTTTAATTGGGACAAAAAGTGATTTGAAATGCAAATTTTGACAGTTATCAACAGAAAGGGCTCTTTCACATGGGACGGATCAGTCATGATCCGCCCCGTGAAGCTCCGCTTGCTCAGCGGGGATCGCTCTGTTGATCCCCGCTGAGCCGGCGGATGACTGGGTGGTCCCCGCACACTGTGCAGGGACCGCCCTGTCAGAGCGCAGCTCTCCCCTATGGGGAGATCGGATGAACACGGATCGTCTGTCCGTGTTCATCCGATCCGCTCCGCCGACGGATGGAAAAATAGGGATTTCCTCCGTCACACTTTGGCGGAGCGGATGTCAGCGGACATGTCACCGCTGACATCCGTGGCTCCATAGGGCTACATGGAGCGTCCGTCCAGGTCCGCCTAAAAAACTGACAGGCAGACCTGAACGGACCCTCCGTGTGAAAGGGGCCAAAAGGAAGTGAGTGATAGTCATTTTAACCACTTGCCGCCCACCCTTTAGCGGATTGACGTCGGCAAAGTGGTTTTAAAATCCTGACTGGACGTCATATGACGTCCTCAGGATTTTAAACCGCTGCGCGCCCCCGGGGGCGCGCATCGCGGCGATCGTTGTTGCAGGGTGTCAGTCTGACACCCCGCAACACCGATCTAGGTAAAGAGTCTCCGATGGAGACTCTTTACCACGTGATCAGCCGTGTCCAATCACAGCTGATCACATGTAAACAGGAAAAGCTGGTAATCAGCTTTTCCTCACTCGCGTCTGTCAGACGCGAGTAGAAGAGAGCCGATCGGCTGCTCCTCTGACAGGGGGGGTTTGTGCTGATCAATTATCAGCACAGCCCCCCCGAGGATGCCCACACTGGACCACCAGGGATGCCACTGGACCACCAGGGATGTCCATTACAAGGTATGCCTCCCTAGACCACCAGGGATTGAAATCAGTGCCCCCTAATGGATGCCAATTAGTGCCCCTAATGGATGCCAATCAGTGCCCACAATGGGCATCACTGATTGGCAGGCATTATTGTTTGGCACTGAGTGGCATCCATTAACACATTACAGTGCCACCTATCAGTGCCCATCCATGCCCATCTGTGCCCCCTATCAGTGCCCATCCGTGCCGCCTATCTGTGCCCATCCATGCCACCTATCTGTGCCCATTCATGCCACCTACCGGTGCCCATCCGCTCTGCCTATCGGTGCCCATCCGCACTGCCTATCGGTGCCCATCCGCGCTGCCTATCGGTGCCCATCCGCGCCACCTCATTGGTGCTATTCTGTGCCGCCTTATCAGTGCCCGTCAGTGCAGCCCCATCAGTGCCCATCAGTGAAGGAGAAAACTTACTAATTTACAAAGTTTTGTAACTGAAACAAAAAAATATGTTTTTTTTTCAACATTTTCGGTCTTTTTTTAAATTTTTTAGCAGGAAATAAAAATCGCAGAGGTGATCAAATACCACCAAAAGAAAGCTCTATGTGTGGGAACAAAATGATAAAAATTTAGTTTGGGTACAGTGTAGCACAACCGCGCAATTGTCATTCAAAGTGCAACAGCGCCGAAAGCTGAAAATTGATCTGGGCAGGAAGCTGTATAAGTGCCCTGTATGGAAGTGGTTAAAGAGACAGCTGTTCAGATGGCAGCTATTCTTTTGCTTCCTACTGTGTCAGGAAGATAGGAAGAGAATAGAAATTCCCACAATTGGACATAGCCAGAAACAAATACCAATTGCCTACATACCCTTTTAAAAAAAAATGGCTTCAGGCATTCTTTGAAAGTGATAGGGTTAAAATGTTTACATGTAAAATCTGACATTTCTATTTTGTTTTATTTAGCCTACTATGGAAATCTCCCCAATTGAATCTGGTTGAGTTTAAAAATAGAGCCATGCTGGCTATGATCCATGCCAAAGTCAAAGTTGTGATAAAGTTACATGATACACTGGAATTTGGCAGCTTTGGGTGGATCAATATCTCACGCACATTTTGACTCTACTCTCTTGCTCCCATGCTTATGGCCCTTCATCATTTGATGTCATGCTGTCAACCCCCACTACTGATTACCCAACTCCCAGGATTTTGACCTTCTCTCATTCCCCCATACTTCCTCTCTCTACCACCTCTTTCTCTCTTCTTTTAGTCTTTCTCAACCCTCTGCCTCTAGGTTCTGTTATTATTTAGGCATCCTGGGTCCTTCAGATGGTCGATTATACTAGGGGTCATTTATGCTACTTTGTTTATGTTTGGTCCTGATACCTGAAAAAGTATCTCCTAATATGATTTCTTGTTATTCCATCTTACTCTGATGTATTTTATGTAATAATAATAATAATGTAATCTGATTGTTGTAATTTGATTGAAATATAATTAAGATATTGAACAAGAAAAACACTGTGTCTACTAATCTTGTGTGGAGGGTGATGGGTGGTAGCCTACATTTTTAAGTCATGCTTATCGTGGTGGCACTTATTTAGACTCAGCATGAAGCTTCACCAGGCCCGGACTGGGACAAAAAACAGGCCTGGGCATTTTAGACTGAGCAGCCAGGGGGGGGGGGGGGGGGCGCGGCGGTGGTTAATGATGGGATGTGGGGTTCCAGCACCTTGTACCTCTGGGCCCCTTTACATTACACATCACCCTGCACCTCTGAGCCCCTTTACATTACACAGCACCCTGCACCTCTGGAACCCTTTACATTACACAGCACCTTGCACCTCTGGACCCTTTTACATTACACAGCCCCCTGCACCTCTGGACCCCTTTAGATTACATAGCACCGCACCTCTGGACCCCTTTACATTACACAGCCCCCCACAGTTTGTTACACAGACACCCCCCTAACAGTTCTGGACCCCCTGCATGTTACACAGACCTCCCTACAGCAAAGACCCCCTCCCTACAGTTAAGACCCCCTCCCTACAGTGCAGACCCCCTCCCCCAAGTACAGACCTCCCTACAGTACAGACCCCCCCTACATTACAGACCCCCTCTACAATACAGACCCCCCTACATTAAAGCCGCCCTCTACTATACAGACCCCCTCTACAATACAGACCCCCCCTACATTACAGACCCCTCTACAATACAGACCCCCTCCCTACAGTACAGACCACCTCCCTACAGTACAGACCCCCCCTACATTACAGACCCCCCTACAATACAGACCCCCTCTACAATACAGACCCCCCTACATAACAGACCCCCCCTACAATACAGAACCCCCCTACCCCCTACAATACAGACCCCCCTACATTACAGACCCCCGCTACAATACAGACCCCCCTACAATACAGACCCCCTACAATACAGAATCCCCCTACATTTCAGACCCCCCTACAATACAGAACCCCCTACATTTCAGACCCACCTACAATACAGAACCCCCCCACATTGCAGACTACCCTACAATACAGAACCCCCGCTACAATACAGACCCCCCCTACAATACAGACCCCCCTACAATATAGACCCCCATACAATACAGAACCCCCCTACAATACAGAACCCCCCTACATTTCAGACCCCCCTACAATACAGAACCCCCCTACATTTCAGACCCCCCTACAATACAGAACCCCCCTACATTACAGACCCCCCTACAATACAGACCCCCCTACATTACAGACCCCCTTACAATACAGACCCCCCCCCTACATTACAGACCCCCCTAAAATACAGATGCCCTACAATACAGAAACCCCCCTACATTTCAGACCCTCTACAATACAGACCCCCCCCTACATTTCAGACCCCCCTACAATACAGAACCCCCTACATTACAGACCCCACCTACAAAACACAACCCCTCCCTACATTTCAGACCCCCCTACAATACAGAACCCCCCTACATTTCAGACCCCCCCTACAAAACCGTTGCGGGTCCCGGCCCCCTGATGTGCCGACAGGTGTCACTCGAGTGCGGCTCCGACTCGCAGCTGAGAGTTCACTGGGGGGAGACGTGACATGCGGCCCGCAATACAGAACCCCCTGCAATACAGACCCCCCCCACATTACAGACCCCCCTACAATACAGAACCCCCCTACATTACAGACCCCCCTAAAAATACAGACCCCCTACAATACAGAAACCCCCCTACATTTCAGACCCCCCTACAATACAGAACCCCCCTACATTTCAGACCCCCTACAATACAGAACCCCCCTACATTTCAGACCCCCCTACAATACAAAACCGTTGCGGGTCCCGGCCCCCTAATGTGCCAACGGGTGTCACTCGAGTGTGGCTCCGACTCGCAGCTGAGAGTACACTGGGGGGAGACGTGACATGCGGCCCGCGGGCCGTCGCGGGCCGTCGGGCATATGCCTGGTATGCCCTATAGCCAGTCCGGGCCTGAGCTTCACCAATAAATCTCTCTTACCAACCACAGCAGTACTTGCTATTAGAATTATGTATCTTTCATAGCTATTCAAAAGTATTTTTAACAGTGTTTTTAATAATACATTGGCAACCTTCTTAGTGAGATGGTGCTCTAAGATAACTAAACCCAAGAATACAAATGTAATATATTGCGGCTTACCTTTCCTTAGATTGGTGGCGGCATTCATTTTCAGTTTTCAGGGTAAGAACATTTTTAGCAAGTACATGTGAGAAGTGTAACCGTTCTTTTAAGCTCCTACTAATATCCCTAACCTTTTGTTCAGTTTGCATAAAATGTCTATTTCTTGAAACTAAAGTTGGCCGTAGATGAATTGAAATTTGACCGATTCATCACAGACCAGTCAAATTCAGTGTGTGGCCATCTCTGCATGACAGAAGCCCATCATTAGATCAACTTCTGTCGAACAGACACAGTGGAAATCTTTTGTCGATCAGCGGCAGCAGTCAATCAGTGTATTCTAACAACAGTGGGTTCCACTGGTAAATTACAATGTCCCGGCGGAAGGGATTCCCCCATTCACAAAGTTTTGTGTGAATGGAGAATTTTTTTTTCCATTCAGCCTGCTGGCTGAACAAAAATAAATATTAATTTATGGTCAGCTGAAGTTGACCTCAGGTTACAAAATAGTCCCTGACATCTAGTTCTCTATCATAAGAGAGAGAGAGAGAGAGGAACGGCGCTACTTTGAGTGCAGTATGTCAGTTAAAATTCAATGTTTAATAAAAGTAAGATCAACTCACATTTGGTGAGATATGTGCATGGCATAAGTAGCTTGGGCTCCTGTAGTCCAGCTGGGCAGCGATGGTGGTCAGCAGTTCCCGGCGGCTCCGGTGGTTCCCGAGGCTCCGCTCCTCTCTCTTTCTCTCACCCATATCCACAGAGTCGCTTCTGCTCTCTGCAGCTGGCTGTCCGCACTGATACAGACCAGAACCCCTAAACCCTGGTCTGGCCTCAGCAGTAAATGAAATTTGCCTACTGGCACACCTGGACCTTGGAACTATTTCCATATCGCACTAGCTGCGTTTCTAGCGCTTCATCTTTTTTAATTTTAGTTCTCTGTCATTCAGCTCTTAAAACAAAAAGCTAAAATCTAAATGTAAATTATGCACAGTCCCATGGGTTGTTCCAAAACAAATCTTACAGTACCTTGAAAAAGTATTTATACCCCAAAATAATGTGAAAACCCTCTATTGTGGAATTTTGAGGCAATGAAAAAAGTATTTTTGAAAAAAATACATTTATTTTACAAATATTCATAGAAAAAGTTCCATTGAAAATTCAAACATATTGCATATAGATATTAAAACATTGTATATTGAAGGAAGAGATAAAGTGATACTGTCCACTATATGATTCGGAGACCACCAGATCAACTGGTGGTGATGAAAGAGCGGCTGATCCAAAGTGTTTCAATTGGTAATAATCATTAAAATCTTCATCAGGGATATTGTATCACTATCTACAGAAAATCAAAAATACAGCATTTAAGAATTACATTTAAGAATCATGTTCAATACACATAGATGTTATCCATGAGTATACAAAATGAGTATACAAAATGATAACTTACTTTTCAATACATAATTATTCAAATAGCAGTCACATTCCCCATGATAACAGCAAGGAAGGTCCAAAAACCACATAGTATACCCTTTATCCTCTACATGAAGGCCGGTTGTAATAAATCCAAAAATTTGGCACTTGAAAGCATACAGGACAAAGGAAATAATTTTCCTCAATTACCAACTCCCATAGGCAAAAAGAAAACGTACTCTGCAAATGGAACAAGGTTCAAATCCTCTGACACTGAAGAGTCATAAGACAGCACTCCGGTGGTAGTTGTTACTCCTTCAGCTGTCTAGCTGAGGAGAGGAATGGCACCATTTGTCATTCTCAGCGTCCTTTCGAATGCTGTTCCGTGCGTCGTTGTGATAACACCACATGTCCAGCCGCAACTATTGCACCCAGGACATGATGCGATACAGGGGCCACATCACTTCCTGTCTCTCGGATGTAGACATCCGGGAGTCCAGGCGGGCGACCATGTTGGATGGACAACAGCGAAATGGGGCATCAGGGAGACGCAAAAAGAAAACGTCACACACCGTGTGACGTAATCACTTGGCCAAATTCCTCTATGCTCCGGATACTGTTGTCCAGAACAGAGCATTCAAAAGGACGCTGAGAATGACAAATGGTGCCATTCCTCTCCTCAGCTAGACAGTGAGTCTAGCTGTCTTATGACTCTTCAGTGTCCGAGGATTTGAACCTTGTTATATTTGCAGAGTAACTTTTATTTTTGCCTATGGGGGTTGGTAATTGAGGAAAATTACCATAACACGCCCTTTTTTACTCTTAAAATCAGGGGAAAATCGTGGGTGCGTGTTATACGCCGAACGGCTGCCTCGGAGGGAACGAGCACCGCCGAAATAGACAGAGCCGAGTGTACTGTGTACTCGGCTCCGCTCGCAGTCAAGCCCAGTCCCGCCTCCCGCCATTGGACCAGTGTTATGTCCATCATAGGAGACGGGCCAAGGGGCGGGACTGCGAGAGGAGCCGAGTACACAGGTCATCCAGCTCTGTGTATCTCGGTGGCGCTCGTTCCCTCAGGGATTTGATTTAGCTGCCAAAGACACTGTATGTATGTCCTGCAATCTTGTGATTTGCAAACATTTTGCACAGCCTAGTTTGGGCAAGGCTGCAGGTGGATGGACAAGGCTGCAGATGGATGGGCAAGGCTGCAGATGGACACTGTTGGTCAAGGCTGCAGATGGATGGGCAAGGCTACAGATGGATGGGCAAGGCTGCAGATGGACACTGATAAGGCTGCATTGATGGGCATTTAAAATGTAAGTTTTTTTCCTTAAACTTCCCTCCAAAAATTTTTTTCCCTAAACTTCCTTCCTAAAGGTTTTTTTCCTTAAACTTCCCTCTTAAACTTGGGGTGCGTGTTATACGCCTGTGCGTGTTATACGCCGATAAATACAGTATTTCCTTTGTCCTGATTGTCATTTTGCATTTTATACAGCACTCGGATTGTATGCTTTCAAGTGCCAAATTTTGGGATTTATTACATATGGCCTTTCTGTAGAGGATAAAGGGTATACTATCTGAATCATATAGTATCACTTTATCTCTTTCTTCAATATACAATGTTTTAATATCTATATGCAATATGTTTGACTTTTCAATGGAACTTTTTCTATGAATATTTGTAAAATAGATATATTTTTTCAAAAATACTTTTTTCATTGCCTCAAAAATCCCACAATAGAGGTTTTTCATATTCTTTCATGTTATAAGAGATGATGGCAATTACATGCCCAATCACATGAGTCGTTTTGATTCTTTAAAAGTATTC